>OY728130.1:1882120135-1884520135 GCA_963277665.1 Viscum album
TGGTATGGATTCTGGTATGGTTTTGGTCTATTTTGGTATGGTTTCTACTTGTTTCATACTTTGGCAGAGCATAGTAATGGTTTCATGGGGGGTGGGGGTGTCCGGGGGTGGGGGGGCTATCCATGGGGGGTGGGGTGGTGTTTAGGGGTAGGGGGTGTCCAAGGGGGTTGGGGGGGGGGGGGTGGGGGGGTGTCTAGGGGGTGGGGGGGGGGGGGGGGGGGCTATCCATGGGGGGTGGGGTGGTGTCTAGGGGGTGGGAGGGTGTACAAGGGTGTAAGGGTGGGAGGGTGTCCAAGGGGGTGGGGGGGGATTTCCAGTGGGGTGGGGTGGTGTCTAGGGGGTGGGGGGGGGGGGCTGTCCAGGGGGTGGGGGGGCTGTCCAAGGGGTAGGAGGTGTCCAGGTGGGGGGTGTCTAGGGGGTGAGGGGTTGTCCATGGGGGTTGGGGGTGGTGTCTAGGGGGTGGGAGGGTGTACAAGGGGGTAGGGGGGTGGGAGGGTTTCCAGGGGGTGGGGGGTTTGTTCAGTGGGGTGGGGTAATGTCTAGGGGGTGGGGGGGGTGCTGTCCAGGGGGTGAGGGGTGTCCAGGGGGGTGGGGGTGTCCAGGGGGTGGGAGGGTGTCCCAGGGGGTGGGGTGGGGGATGTCTAGTAGGGAGGGGTGGTGTCTAGGGGGGGGGGGCTGTCCATGGGGGGTGGGGTGGTGTCTAGGGGGTGGGAGGGTGTCTAAGGGGGTAGGGGGTGGGAGGGTGTCCAGGGGGTGGGGGGCTGTCCAGTGGGGTGGGGTCGTGTCTAGGGGGTGGGGTGATGTCTAGAGGTGGGGGGATGTCCAGGGGGTGGGGGGTGTCCAGGGGTGGGTGGGTTTCTAGTGGGGTGGGGTAGTGTAGAGGGGGTGGGAGGGTGTCCAGGGGGTGGGGGGTGTCCAGGGGGGTGGGGGGTGTCTAGGGGCATGGGGGTCTGTCCAGGGGGTGGGGGGTGTCCAGGGGGTGGGCAGGTGTCTAGTGGGATGAGGTGGTGTTTAGGGGGTGGAGGGTGTCCAGGGGGTGGGGTGGGGGGGGGGGGGCTATCTAGTGGGGTGGGGTGGTGTTTAGGGGGGTGGGAGCTGTCCAGGGGGTGGGAGGGAGGTCAGGTGGGTGGGGTGGGGGGGGGGGTGTCCATGGGGTAGGGGGCTCTCCAGGGGGTGGAGGGGCTGTCTGGGGGTGTCTAGGGGGTGGGGTGGGGTGGGGGGGGTGTTCAAGGGGTGGGAGGGTGTCCAGGGGGTGGGGGGTGGGTGTTTGGGGGGGGGGGGGTCGGGGGGGGGGGGGGGTGTCCAGGGGTGGGGTGGGTGGGGGTGTCCATGGGTGTGTGGGGATAGGGGGTGTCCTGGGGTGTGGGGGGTTGTCCAGGGGGGGTGGGCGAGTGTCTAGGGGGGTGGGTGGGTGTCCAAGGGGTGGGATGGATGTCTAGTGGGGTGGGGTGGGGTCTAGTGGGTGGGAGGGTGTCCAGGGGGGGGGGGGTGGGGGGGGGGGGTACTGTTTAGGGGGTGGGTGGGTGTCCAGGGAGTAGGGTGTGTCCCGGGGGGGGGGGTTCCAAAGGGGTAGGGGGTGTCTAGGGGTAATGTACACAAGGGGGGGGGATTTCCAGGGGGTGGGAGGGTGTCCAGGGAGTGGGAGGGTGTACAATGGGGTGGGGGGGCTATCTATGGGGGTAGGGTCTATCCAAGGGGTTTTATGTTTTTTTAGTTGACATTGTAAGTTTTCAATGCTATGTACGTGAATGTTTAATTTTGATTTGGTTCTACTTGTTTTGGTCTAGTTCTGATGTATTTCTGGTATGTATTTTGGTATGGTTTTGGTACATTTTCTGCTTGTTTTAGGTCTTCTTTAGCAGAGCATATTAATGGTTTAACAATTTTATAAAAAAAATGGTTTTTACATAGATTATTTTATAACCGACATAATAAATGTATGGGAAAGGGTTTTTACATAGTTTATTTAATAAATGACATAGTACATATGTTTTTACTTTGGTTAAACAATAACCGACGTGAAAAAATGCTTCACAGACCAGTTTATCATGTCAGTTATTTTCATAACCGATGTGATAAACTTTTTTTTCACACCGGTTTTTTAATAACCAACATGAAAAATGATTCAGAAGAAAATTTTATTATGTCTTTTATGTAATAACCGATGTAATAAACTATATACCATGTCAGTTATTTAAAAATCGATGTAATAAATCACGACTCCGAAGCGTTTTCCACGTCGGGTTTTTAGGAACCGATATAAAAAATGCTTTAGATTTCTGTTTTTATGTCTGTTTTAAAATAAAAAATGTAAAAAAAAATATTTATAACCTCTCTTGTAATAACATTAGTAAAAAACTGATGGAAAAAATAAAAAATAACTGACGTAAAAAATGTTTTTTGCACTAGTGAATTAATTTTAATTTAAAGTTAAGGAAAATATAACCTAAACATGTATCTTTTACTAATTTTTTTATATGGGATTATATAAGTGATCTATTTGACTATAAATAGTCATTAAAAAGCTGAAAATATTTCATACATCATGGTATTTTATTTATAATTTATATACATCAAATATATAAATTTATTTATGACATAATAGTGATGTAGTGATTACCTTATTAATGAAAGATTTAAATAAATGAGATTATAAATATTAAAATAAATTTATTTTGAAACTTTTTATGTCATCCATTAATTTTATGGATGATTATTAATTTTTATATTTGATTTAATGAAGTATTTTCAAAACAGTCAAGTTGTTATGGATTTTTTAAAATTCATGATATGAATAGTATATAAATTGACATAAATGAATTTTTAAAACAAATACTATTTTATTAAATTATATAATAGTCCTAAAAATATAATATTTGGACAAATTACTTAGATAATGTTTATAATGTCATTAATAAACCAATTTAGGTTCTATTGGAATTTTATAGTAAATATATTAACCATATAGTATGAATATACACGAAGACATGGTAAAAGTTAAATTAGTTAACTAAGGGTTAAAGCTAAAAGATAAAGTTAAATTTGTGACCTAAACTTATCTAAAACCCATTGGATAAGAGGATTTAGACCCATCCTCATATGATCTTAGAAATATATCACTTTGGTGTTATTATAATTCTAAAATCAATTAATAATAACATAATAATTTCAAACTTTCCTAAAGTGCCCCTCCTCCCTCTTATAAAAGGACACCACCTCTAACCCTTACTCACACCTCTCAATACACCTTGGATCGTCCAAAATCTATCCAAATAATCTGCCAAAAACCCTATATTCCTCCTAGAAACCTTACATTGGTCTTAAGTCAATTAAATAATGGATTTTAGCTTAAATCAAAAGGAGTTACCTGATTTGAGGTAATGTCTTCTCTCAAGATTATTTCTTTTATTATCCTTCTCCACCCCATAAAATCTCTTTATTAAATTATTTTATAACAAAAACAATATCTTCAATATACTAGGTTGTTTTTATGAGAATTATTAGAACTAATATTACACAAACCTCTGTCTAATGGGTAGGGACCATACTGTTTATGTGGATGACGAACTACTGCCTCACGAAATGATGATTGTTCAATATTCTCCTACCACCTCTTATGGTGACCATTATGATGGAACTGTAATTATATATAATATTTATGATATTTATTTTTTCTATATTCTTATGTAATTATAATTTATAACATACCCTTATGCTTTTCATGTTTTATAAATATGGTAATTTCATTTGAGGAAGTGCGGACTACCGCCCTCTCAAAGTGATTTGACTCATTCATGCTATACATAGAACATATAAAGGATGGAATTAATAAAATTATGTAACATATATAATATATATATATATATATATATTATATGATAATTATAATATATCTACTTATCATTTAGTTTTCATTCATTTAAATATGAAAAAGAAAAGAAAGTATCGTTCACACGTACGTACAACTTACCGTCTCTATGAATGGTGCATTTCATTTATTATATCGAAATGATATGGACTATTATAAATACATATATAATGGATATACATGATATATATGATATCTAAATAATTAATATAATTCTGGATATAATGGAATTTTGACCACATGGACAATTTATAATTATAATAAGTTTATTTTTGACTCAAGTTCCGAACATCGACAAAATGTCCGATATGAACTCAAATAACTAACTAATTGTTATAGTAAGGTAATAAGTGATATAAAAGGAATAATAAACTTGAAATATGTTATTAATAAATTATAATTTAACTTAAGTTTATTATTCTTGAAATTAAATAACGAACGAGTCAAGTCGGACATGGGGTAAGGGACTTTGTCTCAGTCTCCTTTCTTTGAGGCATATTTTGATTTATACATGACTTGATTTTATACGGTTTATAAACCCATTTGAATTTTAATTTCATTAAAATTGAATTTTTTTCTATGTATCGTTTTACTAAACAACAACGAGAATGTTTATTTTTAATCTACGCAATGACAATGAACTTTTCACCACCGTGAGCTGTAAAGACCTAGAAATTTCAAGGGAATTTTTTTTCTTAAATTCTTTAGAATTTTACGAGTACACAATTTCTGACGGCACCTGATTCTGAGGCCCGGTGTGCCCAGAATAATTTTCTAAAGTTTAGCTCGAGTACGTTTAGTGAACGAACGAGTGGGTATTTCTATCTTTTGAACCAGTGCTCAGAATTGAAATCCAAGGGCACCGATGAAATCACAACACCGATATTCTCTTAAGGGGACCTTTACCGCAATTGCGTTTTATGCGGGTTGAAAGTTAATAATTGATAATTTAGAATAAAATAAATAAAATTGGTAGTACACAATTTTATTTATATCTATGGAAGTTATATCCTACAAAGGGGAGTTAAGGGTGGGAACCAAAACCAACTAACTTCCCATGTGTGGATATTTGTGAGGTGGGGCCCACACGAGCCCCAACCTTTCATCTTCCCTAAACTCCCTTAAATCCCCCTTTATTTAATTCATTGACAACTCCCCTTATTGAATGCGAACTCTTCCTCTCCCACTCTCTCTCTTTATTGTTTTCTAACACAACTTAATTAATGAATTCAACCTCTTCAATTAATTAATTAATTAAGGGATTTGAATTTTGAATTTCAAGTGTTAATAAAATAATAACCATAGCTATTATTTTATTTTGGCACACGTTGTGTTGGGAGGATATTTGAGAGAGCAATTGTGTAAAAGAATAAGAGAGTTTCTTTTTTTGTTGAAGAACACCATCCTTCCACAAAGAACGACGCCTCTTCGACGAAGAACACTGACTCCATGAAGAGTGACGACGTGCCTTCCTTCCTCTTCTCCGTAACTAGTGTGGAGATGCTGCTTCCTCCTCGGATGTACTCCGACATCATCTACAAATCCTCTCCCCGCGACGCCGTCTTCCGCGGCGCCCGACGTGCGACGTTAATTATCGAGGTAGGGGGATTTTATACAATTTTAGTTGATTAAAATTGTACTTGTTCTTCGTTGAATTTTCGGAAATGAATTCGGCCAACTGTTACAACCTAACATGGAGGGCGCGGGCCGAATGCACACGGCCCGACAACCCTCCGCAGTTTCTTTTATTTGTGATTGAGACCATGTCAGAAAAAGTTGGTGACTAATAGAGGTGGTGGGAAACAAAGGCGCCGACCGCGCGAGGAAGAACCGCGGCCCGCAACCGCGGGCCGCTCGACTGGGAAACAACCGGCCGACTATAGCTGGCCAGGCCAAAGGGAGGAACCACGGTGCCCCACAGCACCACGCTGCGGAAGACCATGGCCCACATTCCGCGGGCTGCTTCGGTGGAAGAACCAGTCAGCCCGTTGGCCGGCCGGGCGGAGGAAAGCCGCGACACCGGGAGGGCGCTGCGCCGGACGAACCGCGGCCGGCCCGTGAGGGCCTCTTGCACTAAGATGGCCGGTCGGCTTCGGCCGGCTGGTTAGGTAGGGCGGCGCCACTTGGCGCCGACGGTTCAGGCAGGCAGGGGGCCGCGCCCCCCGCCTCGGACCGCTCGGCCCCCTCAGGCCGAGCTGCGACTGGGCCGGGCCCTGTCGGGACGTGCCACGCCTTGCGAGGCCGGGCCGTGCCGCGCCCCGCCGGGCCGGGCCGCGCCGCGCCCCGCTGGGCCGAGCCGCGCCCCCTCGAGCCAAGCCGCACGCATTCGGGCCACGCTGTACCCGTCTTCCCAATCCGCAAATTTCATCGGGCCGGTCTGACACCCATACCGGGTCGGACCTGCCAAAACTGGGTTAACCCGACCCGCCGGCCCACTGGGCTTAACGGGCCGGACCCGTTTTCACTTAAACGTGAATAACTTAAAGACCGCGGGTCCGATCGATGCGCCGTCTGCGGAACTGGGACCCTCGCGATGAGGCGGTCCTTTTGCGATACTCTAAGTGAGTTTTGGACGACTTTGAGGAAAGACTGGGTTAGAAACGAGTGTATTTTTAACCAGAAACCTGGAACGGAAAAGCCAATATCTCTCAGACCGAGTGTCCTTTTGACACGCCGTCTGTCGCGTTGAGTATATTTTGATGAGACAGAACTTTGGGATACATCAACTCCAGACTTTGTGATAGTTGATGTATCAACCCCCCCTTGGCTCGAGGAGCGGACCCTCCTGAAATCGAGTGTGCTGTTTGCGGAAACCCTAGAGATGGCTGCGACTACGACAACTACCATGATGGGATCCTCTGTGGGTTCGATGATGATAACCATTGTACTTGGATCCTCCATGGGTTCGGCAGTGATGAAGAATATACTTGGATCCTCCGTGGGTTCGGTAGCGATGAATACTTTACTTGGATCCTCCGTGGGTTCGACAGCGGTGACGACTGTACTTGGATCCTACATGGTTTTGGCAGTGATGAATTCTGTACTAGGATCCTACGTGGGTTCGGTAGAGGAGATGGTTCAGAGGCTACATCTAATCATCTTCACCCTTCTTCCTGAGTAGTCTACCTGTGTGAGCTGAGTCTTAACTTTCAATCAATACCAACGGTGTGATTGACTTCTTTCCTATGTGGACTGGGTTGTGCTTGTGCTCAAGATTTGGAACAGAACTAGAATTGATGACTTAGGTATATGTATGGGAATATAACTAAGTAGAGTTGGTTGATACTTCGTGGTTGTATCTTTACTTTGTGTTTTATCCTTCATGGATTATGGGAGACCTTCAGGGGTCTCGGGGTCTCTACTGAGTAACGTATACTGACCCTTACATTGGCTATGCCCACACTACTTTGTGTTGGATGTAGACGACGGACAACACTAATCGAGGTGGAGGTTTGTGGAGCAGGAAGGTACCCGAAGGTGGACCACTTGGCGGGATGTACACGGGGCGGATGACCAGACTCGAGGAGCTTAGGAGACTATCTTTACCCACCCTTCAGGTGGGATATCCGGAGGATGACTCAGTATTTGACACTTTACTTTACTACTGTTGTACTTTCTTTTCAGTTGTACTGTACTTTTAGTGGGGTTTTTATACTGGCTCATTTACTTTTTAGCACTTACTTTTGCACTCTGTTTTACTTAGTGCTTACTTCACTTGCGTACTCTGTTGTGTTTGTTTACTTTTATAAAGGAAATTCCTTCCCTTTTTCCTGGATTTAAACCTTTGGTGCTATTCGTCAGCCCCTGGCCTATGGAAGGCAGGCTTGGGGTAGTCACGGCACAGGCCCCGAGGATGGGTCGTGAAAAATTGGTATCAGAGGAGTCGGTTATACCGTAGAACTCAGGACTCTAATCTTTATTTTCTGTGAAGAAATAGTGTTAAGAGTATTGAGTGTGGTTATCAGTCCAGGGAGCCCAGTGTTTGTGTGGCAGCCGAAATATCCATACACCATGACCCTGACTCCTGATTTCTGACTCAGTGCACGAAAACATTGATTGCATATGAGTTTTAAAAGTTTTCTTTGTGATTACTTTGTGTCAGCTCACCAGGTATACTATTTGACCATGGCACACCTGTTTCTTTTCAGGATGGACCCATGAAGGTAGCCATCTAGGGTTCTGAGTCGCATACGAGATGGTATCCCACCGACTGATGAAGCCTCGGTGCAGAGCCCCATCACAGCGGAGGCACCAACGGTACCACTACCCGCTGAGCCACTGATACTACTAGCCCAAGAAGCAGAGAGTGCATGCCGCCTGAGTGCACTGCACGAGTTTCAACGACAGAGGCCGCCCAGGTTCCTCAGAGAGATGGACCCTCAGGCAGCTGAGGATTAGTTGGATGCTATCGTCAGAGTCTTCAGATTGGTAGGGACACCAGCTGACCTTATGATGATCCTTGCCGCAAGTCTACTGCACGTAGCAGCAGATAGATGGTGGAGTTTGATGCTCCAGGTGCATGACGAGGCATCTCTACTTTGTATGGACTTCGAGAGTCTCTTCTACTCAGAGTTTGTTCTAGCCACCCTTCGTGTGGTGCGGATTCAGGAGTTACTTCATCTGTGGTAGGGAAACATGACAGTAGCTCAGTACTCGATGAGATTTACTGACCTCTAACGCTACTCCACGGACATTGTACGAGACCCATTCTTCCGGGCCTGGACCTTCGAGTAGGGACTGAGGAATGAGATCAAGGATTCGATGATTTCCCTCAATATTCTGACTTAGGTAGGAGTGCTGGAGCGAGCCCTTCTTGTAGAGACTTTTCCTGCTGAGCCAACACCAGTAGTGAGACCCACCATAGGGTGACACGTAGCGGAGTCTTCTGTAGCCGGCATTAGACAAATATCGCAGAGTTCCAAGTGGACCAGGCCATTAGGAGGGCGACCCCAGGATACTAGTTCGAAAGGTGCGGGGCAAACGAAACAGAGCCATCCATTCAAGGGGCAGGCAGTGCTATGCATGCATTGGGTAGGGTCATATGGTTCGGGATTTCCCAACCTGCCATGCGGATGAGCAGCAGACAGTAGAGGGACCTCCCAGGCAGAGGCAGAGGTTCAACCGTGGTGGTCCACAGGGAGAAGGCAGACGAGGCAGAGGAGCTGGCCGAGCAGTGGGTGGTGGACGATGCTTTGAGGCTCTACCAACACCACCACCAGGAGGACCACCCAAACCACAGAAAGCTGGCAGACAGGGGCATTCTCAGCTCCAGGCAGTCGAGGCCTACGACCACGGCGCACCTAAGATGATTTGAGGTACTATCTGTGTCTACTCCACCCTTTCTGTAGTACTTATACACACAGAAGCGAGTCATTATTTTATTTCCCCTACCCTTTTTCGGAGCTCAGATATTATGACAGAGCCGTTGGTTCGATCCTTACGGCTAGAGACTCCTACGGGAGCAGACTCGACGATTACGCACTAGTGTCGGCAGTGTGAGTCTCTAGGAGGCGAGAGCTTTGGTTGGGATCTTCTTGTAGAGATGTCGAGGCCTTACGACGTCATCTTGGGTATGGACTGGTTATCTACAGTCCATGCCCAGATCGACTGTATTAGGCACAAAGTGTGGTGTGTCCACACGGATGGGACCAGGTTCACCTTCACCGGCGAGAAGGGAGCCTTTTACACACAGGATAGAATTATGCAGAGGAGAGGGCAGCCGATCACACATTAGTTGGCTAGTCCCATACTAGGAGTAGTTGATTTGTAGAGTCTGAGTTTTCCTGTTTTGGTGGATCAGTACGTGGACATTTTTACTGAAGATGTTCCAGGACTACCTCCTTGTAGAGAGGTAGACTTATACATTGACTTGTACCCCGGGACAACACCGATATCTACTCCAGCATATCGGATGGATCCCACTGAGCTTCGTGAGCTGCGAGTACAACTGGAGGACTTGCAGGGAAAGGGATTCATCCGACCCAGTGTTTCACCCTAGGCTTCTCCGATTCTGTTCGCCAAGAAGGCGTATGGGAGCTTACGACTATGTGTCGACTACCGTCACCTGAATCAGGTGACCATAAAGAACAAGTACCCACTCCCAATGATTGATGACCTCTTTGATTAGATCAAGGGAGCATGATGGTTCTCTAAGATAGACCTCAGGTCAGGCTATCACCAGCTCAGAGTTCGAGATGAGGATGTGCAGAAGACGACCTTCAGGTGTCGGTATGGCCACTACGAGTTCTTGGTTATGCCATTTGGCGTAACCAACGCACCAGCAATGTTCATGAGTCTCATGAACAGGATCTTCCAGCCTTATCTCGATCGTTTTTTCATAGTCTTCATCGATGACATACTGATTTACTCAACTACTGAGGAGGAGCACGCCTACCACTTGCGGGTTGTACTGGACATACTCCGAGAGAACTAGCTTTATGGTAAGCTCTCGAAGTTACAATTATGGATTCAAGAGGTTCATTTCTTGGGAAACGTCATCTCAGAGGCTGGGGTTGTAGTGGACCCAGCGAAGATCGAGGCGGTACTTGCTTGGGAGCCACCCAGGAGCGTGATAGAGGTGCAAAGTTTTCTAGGTCTGGCTGGGTACTATCGGGGATTTGTGACAGACTTCTCTAGAGTTGCAACACCACTTTCAGCTTTGATGAAGAAGGGGAAACCCTTCACGTGGTTAGATAGATGTTATTAGAGCTTTCAAGAGATGAGACAAATATTGACTAGTGCACCCATCTTGAGGCTACCAGAGGAGGGCGTAGGGTACGTAGTTTACTACGACACATCAGGGACCAGAATCGGGTGTGTCTTGATGCAGGAGTGAGCAGTGATCGCTTATGGTTCATGATATTTGAGACAACATGATCAGAACTACGCTACCCATGGCCTTGAGTTAGCAGCAGTGGTCTTCACCTTGAAGATTTGGTGAAACTATCTTATGGGTGAGTGATTTACAGTCTACTCTGACCACCAGAGTCTCATGTACATCTTCTCATAGAAGGACCTTAACCTGAGACAATGGAGATGGATCAAATTACTCTAGGACTATGACTTTGAGATAGTCTATACTCCTGGGAAGGGGAACGTTGTGGCTGATGCTCTTAGCAGGAGATCAGGCATTCAGCTACTAGGAGAGGCGACAGAGCAGCTAGACGCATTGTAGATATCCTTTGTGGATAGAGATGAAGCAGCCTTTCTACAGTCTCTCAAAGTCACTCCTCCACTCCTTCAGAAATTCAGAGAGGCATAGCGTGGGGATGTTGAATGTGAGACATGACGTGCTCATATATCCATAGGGCAGGCGCCTGATGGGTTTTCTGAAGGAGGGGAGCACGCCATCTTCTTCAGGGGATGTACTACGGTACCGGTTTCATTACAGGAGGAAGTGCTGAGGGAGTTTCACACTTCCCCTCTAGCAGTACATCCAGGAGTAGAAAAGATGTACCAGGATCTTAGATGACAACACTGGTGGCCGAGCATGAAGAAGGTTGTAGCAGAGTTCGTTTCACGATGCCTCACTTGTCAGCAAGTGAAGGCAGAGCACCAGGTACTAGCAGGCTTGGTACAACCCTTAGAGGTCCCAGAGTGGAAGTGGGATGGGATATCCATGGATTTCGTGATGGGGATTCCACGTACATCTAGAGGACACGACTCTATATGGGTGATTGTCGACCAACTCACCAAGTCGGCCCACTTTCTACCAATCAGAGAGCAGGACTCAGTAGAGAGCTTGGGATGCCTCTAAATCCAGGAGATTGTACGACTTCATGGTGTGCCATCGTCTATCGTCTCTGATCAAGATGATCACTTTACTTCCCGGCTTTGGAATGGATTACAAGAGGCTTTTGGGACGCAACTATGTCTGAGCACCACCTTCCATCCTCAGACGGATGGCCAGATGGAGAGGACCATTTAGACTCTTGAGGACATGCTCCATGCATGTGTCCTTGACTTTGGTTGCAGCTGGGAGGATCACCTACCCTTGGTGGAGTTTACGTACAACAACAGCTACCACTCCACCATCGGGATGACCCCTTATGAGGCACTGTACGACCAACCTTGAAGATCACCTCTGTGCTGGACTGACCCTGGGGAGTCAGCACTTGTAGAACCAGAGATGGTACAGGCTATGACGAAGAAGGTGTAGATCATCCAGGAGCGGATGAGGACTGCACAGAGCAGACAGAAGTCCTATGTTGATAGGAGATGGAGACCATTGGAGTTCGAGGATGGTGACCAAGTTTTCTTATGGGTATCACCTCGACATGGATTACGGAGATTTGTCTGGGGCAGCAAATTATCTCTGCGCTTCATCGGACCTTTCCAGGTCCTCAGCAGGGTAGGCGAGGTGGCTTACCGCCTGGCCCTTCCACCTCAGTTGCACCGGGTGCATGACGTCTTCCACGTATCTCAGCTGAGGAGATACGTGTACGACCCATCACACATCATCGATCACGGGGAGCTGGACATAGATGACAAGGCAACATTCACGGAGGTCCCATTGGTGATCGAGGATTGACAGGAGTAGGTCCTACGTGGATGGTCAATTCCTCTGGTGCGCATTTGTTGGAAGCACAGGAACCTCTAGGAGAGTACATGGGAGCGGGAAGCTCAGATGTGTGCTCAATACCCTCATTTGTTTCCCTAGTTTATGTTGTAGCTTTACGGGGATGTAAAGCCCTGAGGTGGGGGTAATGTAAAGACCCGAAAATTTCAAGGAATTTTTTTTCTTAAATTCTTTGGAATTTTACGAGTACACATTTTATAACGATACCTGATTCTGAGGCCCGATGTGCCCGAAATAATTTTCTGAAGTTTAGCTCGTGTACGTTCAGTGAACGAACAAGCGGGTTTTTCTATCTTTTGAACCAGTGCTCAGAATTGAAATCCAAGGGCACCGATGAACTCACAGCGCCAGTATTCTCTTAAGGGGACCTTTATCGCAGTTGCGTTTTATGTGGGTTGAAAGTTAATAATTGGGAATTTAGAATAAAATAAATAAAATTGGTAGTACACAATTTTATTTATATCTATGGTAGTTATATACTACAAAGGGGAGATAAGGGTGGGAACCACAACCACCTAACTTCCCATGTGTGGATATTTGTGAGGTGGGTCTCACACGAGCCCCAACCTTTCATCTTCCCTAAAATCCCTTAAACCCCCCTTTATTTAATTCATTGACAACTCCCCTTATTGAATGAGAACTCATCCTCTCCCTCTCTCTCTCTTTATTGTTTGCCAACACACCTTAATTAATGAATTAAACCTCTTAAATTAATTAATTAAGTGATTTAAATTTTGAATTTCAAGTGTTAATAAAATAATAGCCATAACTATTATTTTATTTTGGCACACGTTGTGTTGGGAGGATATTTGAGAGAGCTCTTGTGTAAAAGAAGAAGAGAGTTCCTTTTTAATTTAAGAACACCATCCTTCCACGAAGAACAAAGCCTCTTAGACGAAGAACGCTGACTCCACGAAGAGCGATGATGTGCCTTCCTTCCTCTTCTCTGCAACTAGTGTGGAGACGCCGCTTCCTCCTCGGACGCACTCCGACATCGTCTACGAATCCTCTCCCTGCGGCGCCGTCTTCCGTGACGCCCGACGTGTGACGTCAATTATCGAGGTAGGGGGATTTTATACAATTTTAGTTGATTAAAATTGTTCTTGTTCTTCATTGAATTTTATGAAATGAATTCGGCCAACTATTACCACCTAACACGGAGGGCGCGGGCCGAACGCACACAGCCCGACGACCCTCCGTAGTTTCTTTTATTTGCGATTGAGACCATGTCGAAAAAGGTGGTGACAAATAGAGGTGGAGAAAAACGAAGGCGCTGGCCGCATGAGGAAGAACCACGACCCACAACCGCAGGCCGCTTGACCGGGAAAGAACCAGCCAGATATAGCCGACTGGGTTGAAGGGAGGAACCGCGACGCCCCACGGCGCCGCGTTGCGGAAGACCGCAACCCGCGTTCTGCAGGCCGCTTCGACGGAAGAACCGGTTGGACCATCGGCCGACCGGGTGGAGGAAAGCCGCGACGTTGGGAGGGTGCCGCGCCAGGAGAACCGCGGCCCGCCCGTGCGGGCCGCTTGCGCCAAGAAGGACGACCGACTTCAGCCGGCCAGTTAGGGAGGGCGACACCGCTTGGCACCGCCGGTTCTAGCTGCTGGGGGGCCGCGCACCCACCTCGGACCGCTCGACCAGCCAGTTGAGCCGCGGCCAGGACCCACCCTGCCGGGCACGGCCATGCTGTGCCCTGCCGGGCCGCGCCCCGCTGGGCCGAGCCACGCCCCCTCGGGTCGAGCTGCGCCCCCTCGGGCCGAGTTGTGCCCATTCGGGCCGGGCCGCGCCCCTCAGGCCGAGCTGCGCTATTCATCGGGCCGGTCCGACACCCCTGCCGGGTCGGACCCACCAAAACTGGGTTAACTCGACCTGTCGGCCCACTGGTCTTAATGGACCGGGCCTGTTTTCACTTAAACGTGAATAACTTAAAGACCGCGCGTCCGATCAATGCGCCGTCTGCGACACTGGGACCCTAGCGATGAGGCGGTCCTTTTGCGATAATCTAAGTGAGTTTTGGATGACTTTGAGGAATAGCTGAGTTAGAAAGGAGCATATTTTTAACTGGGCCCCTAGAACGGAAAAGCCAATATCTCTCAGACCGGGTGTCTGTTTGACACGCCGTCTGACACATTGAGTTTCTTTTGATGAGAGAGAACTTTTGGATACATCAACTCCGGACTTTGTGATAGTTGATGTATCGACCCCCCTTGGCTCGAGGAGTGGACCCTCCCGGAATCGAGCGTGCTGTGTGCAGGAACCCTAGAGTTGGCTATGACTACGACGACTACTGTGCTGGGATCCTCTGTGGGTTCGACGACGATGACCACTATAATTGGATCCTCCGTGGGTTCGGCAGTGATGAAGACTGTACTTGGATCCTCCGTGGGTTCGACAGTGATGACTACTGTACTTGGATCCTCTGTGGGTTTGGCAGCGGTGAAGACTGTACTTGAATCCTACGTGGGTTCAGCAACGACGAATTCTGTACTAGGATCCTACGTGGGTTTGGCAGAGGAGATGATTCAGAGGCTACATCTAATCATATCCACCCTTCTTCTTGAGTAGTATACCTATGTGAGCCGATTCTTGATTGCAATCAATACCAATGGTGTTATTGACTTATTTCCCATGTGGACTAGGTTGTGCTTGGGCTCGAGAGTTGGAGCCGAACTAGAATTGATGACTTAGGTATATGTATGGGAATATACATAAGTAGAGTCGGTTGATACTTTGTGATTGTATCTTTCCTTTATGGTTTATCATTTTTGGATTCTGGGAGACCTTTGGGGGTCTTGGGGTCTCTATTGAGTAACGTATACTCACCCCTGCACGGGATATGCCCGCACTACTTTGTGTTGGATGCAGACGACAGACATCACTAATCGAGGTGGAGGTTTGTGGAGCTGGACGGTACCCAGAGGTGGACCACTTGGCGGGATGTACACGGGGCAGCCGGCCGGACCCGAGGAGCTGAGGAGACCATCTGTACCCACCCTTCAGGTGGGATATCTGGAGGATGAATCAGTAGTTGCCGCTTTACTTTACTACTGTTGTACTTTCTTTTCAGTTGTACTGTAATTTCAGTTGGGTTTGTATACTGGCCCATTTACTTTTCAGCACTTAATTTTGTACTCATTTTTACTTAGTGCTTACTTCACTTTCATACTCTGTTGTGTTTGTTTACTTTTATAAAGGCAGTGCCTTCCCTTTTACCGGGATTTACGCCTTTGATGCTAGTCGCAAGCCCCTTGCCTATGGAATCCGGGCTTGGGGTAGTCATGGCACGGGCCCCGAGGACGGGTCGTGACATAAGCATTATTTGATATTTGGCTTCCTTAACAAGTCGTGATGTTTTTAAATGGAAAATAAATACCATATACCATTTTTACATATTTTGTTATTGAAAATGGTTTTGGAAGTGGATTTAATATTTCAATATCTTGAAATCATTTCTTGTGATTTCAAATTAAATTTATGTTTGAAATATTGATATTTGAAATCTTTTATGTGTGATGATTATGTAATGGTACTTGGACATTTGACGGGTGGTTACATGATAAACAAAATGATGGGTGGTTCCATGATAAACCAAGGATGGGTGGTTATGTTATAACCTCCAATGCATTGGGTATGTAAGTTAACCGTATTCCTATTATATTTTTAATAATGATTTGTGGAAGTCGACCATATGGTTATTCCATTTAAGTATGATTATATACCAAGTTTAACTTTTATATGTTATGTGTGCTTTATATGGGTTTTATAGTAATAGTTTTGTTACAAAAGGTTAATAAATGAGATTTCATCCAGTAAAGAGTATTTACTACTTCATAAAGGTGAAAATTATTACTTTATGATAAAGTATTCATGGTTTACATGTTGCTTTGAAAAATAACAATTTTACTTCTTTATATATCCATTACTGAGCTTTGTATGCTCATCCCAAGTTTTTGAAATGTTTTTCATAGGAATTAAAGTGGAATAGGATCAAGGAAAAGTCATTCCATTTAAAACATGGAACTAAACACATTTTATTGTTTTTAAGAGTTTTTATTTTATGAAAACATGGATACTAAGTTGAAGTGTCTACATGTAATATTCAAGTTGTTGTGTGTAAGTTATGACCTAATTCTGTAAATCTCTAAACTTGAAAAGATCCTTAATGTGAATTATTAACTTAATTCAAGATTATGTAATGTTTAAGTCTAGGTCCTTATAGTTGAGACTATCAGGTTGGGGGTAGAGGCTCGCTGTGATTTGAGGGCCGAAATCACTGTCCCTCCAGTTATTGATTTGAGGGTAGACATCGCTGTCCCTCTGGATACTGATATTTGGGAAGACATCACTATCCCTCTGGTTCCTCTTTGAGGACAAGAATCACTGCTCCTCCAGTTGTTGTGCCATGGGAAGGTGTGGGATTTTTTAGTAGTGTTACTATTGTTTGGGCGTGCCTTTGGGACATCAGTACTTGAGACACAAGGTGTCAGGAGGCACATGGTGCTGGGTTACATGACAGAGATTTTGGCATTGGCCAAAGTAGGTGATACTACATGGTGGATGCTGAGCACCAGTGAAGTTTATGTTTATTTGTGCATCATACTGTTTATTTCTTTCCTTATAAATACATACCTTCTTAAACACTTATATTAGGTACACACCATTGGGTGGTATCCTACTGAGATTCATCTCACACCCTACATAGGCCCTTCAGGACCGTGTAGACTTTATGAACTTGCGTGAAGGAAAAAGGTCATTCTTAGGAGATGGACTATAGTGATGATTGTCATTGATACTGGTATGGACCTTGAGGTCATGACTAGCAGGATTTTACTTTGTTTAGATTCCATGTTTCTATATCAGCATGCTTACTTCAATATGTGGAACTGTTGGTTAGCCTTTGGCGCCATTTATATAGATTGACATTTATGAGATGCTAAGGATGCATACTTTTTGTTTAGTAGTTGTTGCAATTTGATTGCTGGCATGCTGTTTTGTTTACCTTCCACTGCTGTTGTTTCTACTTTTCTTCTGTTGTTTATCTACTATTCATTATGATTCCACTCTGCGGGTCTTCTTCGAGTCTGTTGAGTCGTTTATTTCCAATGCATGTTATATATTATTGCTTGGACCAGTACCATTATTATCTTCCAAGAGGGTATATCTTCCCCACTATACCTATCAGAGCCTCGTTGGTAGTCAGTAGCCTTTGGCGTTTGGGGAGGTGCACCTAAGGTAGTAACACCCGACCCGTTTAGCATTGTTCGGGTGGCTATTCAGGTTCAGGATGTTATAGTTGGAATAAAAATTTTATTTATACAAATAAAATTATACATTATGTAATTAAGTCCTAGACACGTGTAATGAACTGACCAGGGTTGCCCTCAAACCTGGAACCTGACCCATTCCATTACATATCCGAAGGGAATTCCTCATCCCCACGGGCTGGTGACAAGCACCCAGGCATCTTATGACACAACAAAGGGAACAATTTCACCTAACCTACACAACCATATGGCATATATTTACTTAAAAATGGTATAGTAGAAGACGAACAAGATATAGATATACTATAACTATAAAAAAACAGCAGAAACAGACAACAATGAAAGTAGTTAAAAACTCTAAAGGACAAGTTCAACTGCAAAGGACCCAAGCCAAATAGCTACTCCAAATGATGGCATGGATGAACTCCCACCATCTCACCACTAGCTACCCAACCAGATGACATGAACCTTGTCTCCTTTCCTTTCCATGCAGTTGAAGACAAAAAAAGGTCTACACAACAATGAAGAGGTGTACAGGGTGTGAGATAATAGGCTCAATAGGATCCCACCCAGGTTTTCCATAACAATCCTATGTATAAAAATTATTGTATTCTCATTTTAAGTAAAAACATGGCATGATAAGCAGTAAAGAAGTTTTATAGAAAATTGGTAATCATTTCCCTTTTCTACAGTTCTAAACAAAAGCAGGTATATGAATTTCAAAGAACATTTTTCATATCTTTTTTCACAAGCATAAACATTCATACCAAGGATAACTCAAAAATACAAGCAATACAAAATAGAATCACAGGTATTACAACACCAAGGAATACTATAGGTCCAGAACATAAACTAATCATACCACAATAATCACTTTCAAAAACTAGTTCCTAGAACAATGGTCCTAGGAAGTAGAGGAATACTCCATAAGTAAACCCCCCAACATTGTTAATATTGGTCCCCTAGAACAACGGGCCTAGGAAGTAGAGGAAAGCCACAAGATAAACCTCCTTGATAATCACCAAAAATAGATGACGACTCTAAGATAAACCTTCTACCTAAGTACCCCAGCTAACCCATGTGATCTTTTCACAATTCATTTCAATGATTTGAAAACCATTTCACAAATTCCATTTAAATGCTTTGAAAATACCCATTTTCTCTCTATTTATTAATAATTATGGAAAAACCATTTTTCATTAAAAAACCTTTTCAGCAAACACAAAATAGTAATGCCAATTTCAATATGAATTGGTTTGTAAATAAAAACAACAAGATCCATTATCATATGCTAGAGATGGAACCACCTACCTCAAAAATCAGGTCGGACACGCCCGTAACAGAACCCAAAATCAATGAAACCCAACAATGTCAATGAAGGACCTAAAATAAAATCCACATCAAGATTGATTAAATTTAAAAGACAAGGGGTCAAAAGAAGAGAGGAAACCTACATACCTCAAAGATGAACACCTTCCTCACCACGACTAATGAAGAAAAAGGGCTCTAGAATGAGATCTCACAATGGATCTTAGAGAAACCAAGAATAAAACACCATATTAAACAAAAAGATCCAAAGATTCCACCCAATGATGATACCGTGATCAAAAGAAATGAAGAAGTGGGAAGGTTGCTTATATGGAGAGATGCACCGTAGCTGTAACGGAGATCCAATACCAAATAGATAAATCTAGGAGGAGTGGTGTCTCCAAAAATCACCTAGTAAGAGCCTCGGTTCTAGATCCAAGAGGCCTGGATAAAGATCCATGAAAAAAACTCGCTCACCAACTTTAAAATCTGGACTCGGGCCATTTCACGATGTGTAATATAGTTACACTCTGTGAAATCCGTGGTGTACAAATACAAAGAAAAATCCACCACCTCAGATTAAAAATCTATTATTTAAAACATCCATGATGTGAAACCGCTATTCACGATGTGAAATACTTCCCAGTGTGAATACCCTTTCATGGATTATACCCAGTAAAAACTACATGGAGTGTAACCTAGTCACACGGTGTGAAATCATCCTGCATCCTGCAAAAAAGGCTAGTTAATGTTGAAAGTCCAAAAAATCTCTAACTTCACCATTATAGGTATCCTCCCAATCTCAAAGGAAGGGAAAACCATAATGAGGTTAAGGGCGTACCTGATAAAATGGTAACAAGATGTTACAAACTCCCCAATATAAAGAATTTTCATCCCAGGGAAGTCATGTGAAAGATGTTATCCCTAGAAAAGATGATTCCACTGCTACCTCATCAACGATTCATGTTCCTAAGTCTCATGTTAATATGATACCTGTTTCCATATAACTCTGACCAACAAAATAAACTTCCCATTAAATAATTTCACTTGAGAGTCAACAAAATCTACCAGTTTCTCTAGAATAAAAGAATCTGGATCTAACTCAATTTATTCCCAACTCAGAATGTGAGTGGGATTAGGGTGATGTTTCTTGTGATGAGATATATGGAAAACATCACGAGTACCTATCAACTAAACCAGCAATGCTAACCAATAAGAAACTTGTCCGATCCACTCAATGACCTCAAATGGTACAACATATCTCAAAGACAACTTTCCCTAGTTTCCAAGTCGATGGTGACCCAACTGAGGAGAAAATTTCAAGAAAAAATAGTCACCTATGGAAAAATCCAAAGGTTGACACTTCCGATCTGGATATGAATTCTGTCGACTCTAGGATGTAACCAAATGTCGATGTACATCCTGAAATTTTGCAGACATTTCCTAAACCAAACTTGGTCAAACTAAAGATACTTCACCCACACCATCTCAACAAAGAGGTGATCTACATGGGTGACTATAAAAAATCTCTAAGGGATCCATTCTTACTGACGACTGATAACTATTATTGTAAACAAACTCAACCAGTCTCAGATGGTTGTCCCATGATCCTCTAAAATCCAAGACACATGCATGGATAATATCCTCTAGAATCTGAATTATTCAATTTGTTTTATCATCTATCTATGGATAGTAAGCTATTCTCAACTCGACCTGAGTTCCCATCACCTCTTTGAGACTCCTCCAGAACCTCGAGGTAAACCTAGGATCCTTATTTGAAATAATATAAGGACTCCCATGTAACCTCACAATCTTTTTCACATACATCTTACCCAAATATTCTAATTTCATGATGTATTTGATCAGAATAAAATGAGCATACTTCATCAACTGATCAACAAACACCCATATAAAATTATTCCCTCAGGGAGTCCATGGTAATCCAACAACAAAATCCATGGATATCTAGTCCCATTTTTAGATCAGAACCGAAATAGGATGAAGAAAATCAAAAGGTTTCAATTGCTATGCCCTTATCCATTGGTAGGTGTAACAATGAGACACAAAATCCACAATGTCACACTTCATACTCGGCCACCAGAATCGCCACCTCATATCATAATACATCTTTGTAGTGCCTGGATGAATGACCCATGAAGAGATGTGACAATCAAACAAGACTAAACTCTTCATAGATACTAGGATGAAAATCCTTTTCCTGAAGTGAATCATACCATCTGAAGAGAGAGACCAACCCAAAACAGAATCTTCATTATAAAGGATTTATCGAGTCTTCTGAAACTCATCATACTATCGATGACTCTACAAAATAGATCCTAGGAGAGATGATGAAAACTGAATACTGGTAAAAGCCATATCCAAAACATCCTCCTAAGAATCCAGATGCAAATGAGTGAAAAGACCCATAAGCTTCCACTCTTCCTTCAATTACAAAACAACCTGTGATGGTAATTTTTTGCAAAGAGCATCTACAACAACATTTCCCTTCCTTGGGGTGTAGGTGATATTGAAGTCAAAAGTATGAAGGTATTCTACCCATCGTCTCTATATGAGATTCAAGTCCTTCTAAGAAAAGATATAACTCAGACTCTTATGATCATAGAAGACCATGAACTTCTCCCAAAAGAGATAGTTCCACCAACATTTAAGAGAATGCATGACTGCAACAAGCTCTAAATCATTAGTGGGGCAATTATTCTCATGAGGTCAAAGATTAAGAGATCTATAAGATACCACATGGTCCTCCTTCATAATAATTCATCCCAAACAAGCACTAAAATCATCGAAAAACACCATATATACCTTTATGAACTTAGGAAAGATCAGAATAGTACCTTAAGTTAGAATCCTTTTCAGTTCATTGAAAGATGTTTTACATTTTTCATCCTAGGTGAATTTAACCACTTTTCTAGTAAGATCAGTCAAAGGTGATTCCATCTTAGAGAAGTCCTCAAAAAACTATCAGTAGTATCTAGAAAGACAAAGAAATATTTATATCTGAAAGACATTCCATGGTTCCTTCCATGAAAAAAAAACCTTTACCTTCTCTAGATCAACTGATAATCCATGATCGTAAATTATGTTCCCCAATAACTTCACTTCTTGAATCCAAAAACTACATTTTGAAAGATTTCTATATAAATAGTGACTTCTAAAAATTTCCAAAACCAAACTCAAATAGTGCTCATGCTCATTCTCGGATTTTGAATAAAACAAAATATCATCCACGAAAACTACCCAAAAAATTTTCAAGATATTGATGGAATATACGATTCATTAAGGCCATAAAAACTGAAGGATTATTAGTCAGACCATAAGGAATCACGAGATATTCATAATTTCCATACCTTCTCCAAAAAGATGTCTTTAATATATCAGACTCTCAAAATCTAAGATGATGATAACCCAACTGAAGATCAATATTCAAAAACCACTTTCCCCCTTTAAATGATCAAACATATCATCTACACGAGGAAAATGATATTTATTCTTAACCATAACTCGATTCTGATTGAAAGTTATTTTTTATTAATATTTAACAAAAACAAGAAACAAAAAATAAAACCCTTCAAGGGGGACGAAAATGATGCAGACCCAGGGAATCCCCTCTAACCACACACTGACATTTGAGGGGAAGAGATAGGGGGCTATCAAAAACCACAAGAGGATCCTCCTGACTGCCCTGGCGGGACAGCAAATCGGCTGCGAAGTTAGCTTCTCTCCAGCTGTGATGGATAAGTCTTCCATGGTTGGATTCTGCCTTGCACCTTCGTATAATGTAAGTCAAGTCCCAAGGAATCCCAAACCTTCCTTGTACCGCATTAACCAGGACCTCTGAATCAGATTCAATTTCTGAAATTGCCAATCCCTTCTCCTTGCAGATCAAAAGGCCTGAGAGAAGGGCTCGAGCCTCTGCCCTCAAGGAATTTCCAGGTCCATAAAAAGTACTAAAGGCAACGTACACCGATCCCCAATAGTCTCGCAGCAAGCCTCCACCCCTCATTACTCCCTCCATGCAAGAACCATCAACATTGAGTTTCAACCCAAGTTTAGGTGGCTGCCATTTTATCCAACAACCAAGCTTCTTTTGAAGTCTGCAAGGTTTCCCAAGGAAGTTACAAACCTCCACCGACTCCCTCCCCCCTTTGATCAAGGACACCAAATCCGCAACAAGAGTTCTTAGCCTTATCAAAAGGGCTAAGGTAGACTTTTTAGATCCCAAACTAACCTGATTGCGCACCTCCCACAGGACCCAACAAACAGCCACCAAGACAACCGCCCTGATGGAACTTTCTATAGTCCGGTCTTGGGTTCCCAAGAACCATGCAGCCACAAACTCCAAACAGGTCCCAAGCATTCCATCGTTAACTGGTGAGTTGGAGAAAGAGGACCAAAGAATAGAGGCCCATTGACCCTGGAAGAAAAGATGTACCACCGATTCAGTCCTTGGAAAATCACAGCAGAAACACCGCGATGCCAAACATATTCCTTTCCTATGTATATTCTCCTCTGTTGGTAATGCAATGTTGATAACTCTCCACAACAAGAAATTCATCCTCGTCGGAATCTTCTTACACCAAAAGAACTGTCCCCCTTCCACTGAGGATCTCCCTCTCTGTTGAATCTTCCTGTAGTCGCGAGAATTGAATCTGCTCGAAACAGCCTCTGTAAAACAGCATGTATCCGATTCTCTACTCAAGACGATATCCGTGAACATGTCCCACTGAGTGGGACTCAACGCCGCCTGTATAACATCAGACTGAATACAAGATTCCCTTAAGGACACTTCCGGAAGCGGACAGCCTTCAAAGGCCAGAATATCACCCGCCCAATTATCATGCCAGAAACTGATATCCCCGTTACCTATAATCCACCTGGAACAGCCCCGAAGCACCCCCATATGATCGAACATACATTTGTCCAGCCTCGTCGCCCCCTGCAAGTTGTATTGCTCGCCCCAGCTGTATCTCACCTTGAAAAAACTTGCCCACATTGACTCTCCCACAATGACCTCCCATGCAAGCCGTGCTTGTAGCCTGAGAATAGTATCTCAGATATCATGCAGACCAACACCTCCTTCATCAACTAGGAGTGCCATCCTTCTCCAAGAGGCCCAATGACAACGCCCTTCTGTCTTGGCATCCCAGAGAAACGCAGTCAGTATACTTTCCATTTTCTGAATTGTGCCCTTCGGTGGTTTCACAACAGAGAACACATGCATGGGTATAGAGAGGAGCACACTATTGATCAGCATGATCCGACCTCCAAATGACAGGAGTTGGTTCTTCCAGTTCATGATCCTTCCCAATAAACGATCCATAATTCCAGAAAAGAGTTGCTTCCTAACCCATCCAAATGACAGTGGAACCCCAAGGTAGAGAATAGGGAAATGATTCTGATTGCACCCAATAATCCTCTGAATAACTCTACAGCGTGGGCTCGAGCATTTCGAAGAGATAAACACATTACTCTTCGCAAAATTGATAGATTGGCCACTGAGATGATTATAACTAGCCATTAAGCCTCTAAAATGATTTAAGGACCTACTCTGACCATTCATGAAAAACAGAATATTGTCAGCAAACATCAAATGAGTGATATTCCCTGAGTTCCCCTTGCCCACGTACGGTTTTAGTTTTCCTTCTAACAGACTCTTCTTCAGATTCCTAGAAAGAGAATCCCGTGCAATGACAAACAAGGATGGGGATAAAGGGTCACCTTGTCTCACGCCCTAGACAGTTTTGAAGAAACCAAAGCTCCTCCCCATCATTGCCACCGAGAGCCATGGTGAGGAGTAACACCTTAAACATAAATCACAGAAACGTTCCTGGAACCCGAAACCCCTCATTACCCTGATAATGAAGCTCCATTCCAATTGATCATAAGCTTTGTTCATGTCGACTTGAATGATGATATTAGAACCAACCGTCCGCCTATTGACGTCCTGAACCAGTTCACTTGCAATACCCACTGCCCCCTGAATATTGCGGCCCTGAATAAACTCGTGTTGCACAGCCGAGACCACTTTGGGCAAGAGTTTTGCGAGTCTCCTCCCAATAACCGTGGATAAGATCTTATAAGACACATTACAGAGGAAAATGGGGCGGAACTGACTAATAAGATGGGGATCTTTCACCTTGGGAACAAGCACCACCCTTGATGCCGTTACACCCCTGTTTAAAGAACCCCCCCTAAAAAAGTCTTGAATAGCATGCACAATGGTAGTACCAATAATATTCCATGCACAATAGTCTACACATAAACGAAGTGAACCATCTGCTTTCTTGGAAAATAGAACAGGGGCTACCCAAGGTGAAATGCTAGGGTGAACAAAACCTTTTTCTAACAGGTCATCCAACTGAATCTTGAGCTATTTTTTCTCCAATGGTGCCATATGATAAGAAGGTATCTATATCGGCTACATACCAGGCACTAGATCAATCATAAACATTACCTCCCTCTTTAGAGGAAAACTAAAGATTTTTTTTGGGAAAATTTCAATAAATTCTCAAAAAACAATGAGAATATCTTCAATAGAAGAAATTACATTGGGATCAAATTCAACAAAGACCAACAAACTTCTGAGCTCTAGGTGGGAAGGTCCAGCACAAACAAGTAGTTCCCGAAATGCTTCTTCCCACATTTTTTGCATGCAGGAAGTTGTAATTTCTTTCCTATTCTCCTATAATCAAAGTTATTCCCTAAGTTTGGATCCATTGCTCTCTAATTTTCATTTAACCTATGTGATCACTGCATCTCTCCAAAATATAATTAAAAAATCATAGAACTCAATAATATCTCGTCATAGTTTTCATAGTCTTGATTTTAAAAATTCATCCTCATATGGGGTCTCAATACACTAAAGAATCTATCAACATTTTCCTTAGGATCCATAAAAAAGATAGAGGTTTATCAAGAAAGTCTTGTAAAGTTAACTTTATATCTTCACACTGATTAATTTTCCTTCTACATCATCTGTAGGAATTCCTTCTCCATTTTTTTCACATCAGATAAGGAAAATATTTATTGAAAAAGATTACACTGAACTCTTCCCATTCCATAACATCAATATTCCTTCTTGGATTCATGTTTTTAATCAGTTTACATCATTAATAATATTCTCCTTCTAAAAGTTATAATTCTATGGTGAATTTATATAGCTTCTAATAATGAATTATATAAAATATCTTTTCTATAGATCTAATCCATTTTTAAGTAATCAATGGGTCTATAGATCCACTAAATGAAAGTTTTAATTGACACATGAAAGACTCAATGAAAATTTGTTCCCTTCGAAGTGAATTTTGTTTCTAGACTTGATTCAAGTTATTATTCATAACTTAAGTTAGTTGATTCATCATCCTCAAGAAGTTTTCCATTCCATATTCCATTAGAATTCCATCAGTGCATTTTCTGTTTCACTTACCATTTACATGGTTCCTCATATTTCCTGACATTTTTCAAAGAGAATAAAAAATTTGTGATAAACATGTTACTTTTATGAATCTTATAATTCTAAATGGAGCTTAAGTTTGAAATAATCATTTGTAAATATATTTTTAATCTCTTTTAATAAAAATTAAATTTTATATATATCCTTCATTAAGGTTTATAAAAATATTTTGATTAAGCAAACACATCCCCTAATAGTGTCAAACTAGGAGTGCAGTAAGGTATGTTTTCTTTCACTAGTTACAGATTGAGTCTAGATCAATACGGTGTTTTTAGGTGTTAAACCTAGGTACAGTTTTTCTAGATCCACATCCACTTGTTGTATCCGTACTGGGATGTATTTTCTTGGAAACCACTTACTTAATACTCACCAAAATGCAAGTAAATTTTCCTATATTTTTATTTTTACTTAGGGTTCATGATAAAGTTTTCAAGTCCAAAATTCCACAAATAACTAAACCTTACTTTGATACCAACTATGGAATCCCACCTTTTTATTACATAACTTTTCATTACATGGGACAAAATAGAGTATCTTTTAAAGTTTAGTTTCTTGGAAATAAGGTACATAATACATGAACACATAAAACATTATTCAAAATTTACTTGAAATACATATTCACAGGTTCAACCTAATTTAATTTTACTATAAATTATATACTAGGGACATGCATCAAAGGAAAACGAGTGAGCATGAAGCCTAGTAAGGGAATAAGCAAGTGATATATAAAGCATG
Organism: Viscum album; assembly: GCA_963277665.1. Classification (NCBI taxonomy): domain Eukaryota; kingdom Viridiplantae; phylum Streptophyta; class Magnoliopsida; order Santalales; family Viscaceae; genus Viscum; species Viscum album. Next base: position 1,882,147,367 of record OY728130.1, read on the forward strand.
CGATGAGGATACATCACAATATGAACATGAGGTATAAAAATAAGGAATGAGACAGAGGCATATCATAATAATAAGAACATGAATCATAACATGGAAATATGGCTACAATATTTAAATCATACATTCATAATAATATCACCAAGGTTTATCACCAAGGTGTCATAAATGAAAATTACCAATTTTATTCACCGAGGTATCGTAAAACATGTTATATCTAGAGATTAAGTTATTTAAACAAATAATTGGAGTGATATTAGAGCACAAATTTTATATGTATTAATTAATGTGATCCACATAGATCATAATAAATCATTTCATTAATAATAAGAAAATAATAAAGAGTGGGGTTCTTATCAGAATCATGGTGTACAAAAGTGCTTAAAGACATGATCATTAATTTATTTTTAACCCAAAAAAGGAAATATGGGTTTCATATATGTAAATACCCAAATAAATAAGTAATTTTTATATATATTTGAATAAAAAATGAAAATAAAAGTGTTTTGGGTATTAAAATAGAAATGAAAATATAATTTCTCATGTAAAAGAGAAAAATTTGAGAAATAAATTCGGCAACATGATGGGTATAAAAAATGGTTTTAGAAAAGGTTAAAATGTGGGAGAATGAAGCACCCACTTTGATAAATGACTACTATTATAGTAATAGTACGACATAAAGTGGTAAAAATGAACTTATTTTAGAAATTAGAATATATACCACATAGAAATGGAACTTGAATGGAAAGAGAAGTGGGGATTTACCTTACCTTAAAGAGTTGTTCCTAAAACTTGATGATGGAACCTTGGGGGATTAAGGAAACCTTGGGGGGAATCCTTATAAGGTAAAATACCATAAATTCTCATAGTATGGATTTTGAGTGAAGTTGAATGGTGAAATGGGTGGGTATTTATAGAAAAGTGGAGGAATTGTTTAATAATTTCTAAATATAAGTCTTGGAAATATAGGTTATAAATAATGAAAAACCATCGGCTTAACCATGTTTTTTTCTAATGATTTTGAAAATTTGAATAATTTTTTTGATATTTTAATCTAAAAAAACTTAAATACATTTTTAAATACTTATTTTGTCATGGAAAAGTCAATTTTTCAGAAAGTAATGTTTCTAAAATTGAATTTTCTATTCTAGAATTTGGAAAGTCACTTATAGGTTTTAAAATTGATTAAAATATATTAAAATACTTATTATTAATAAAATAGAATATTTTTGGTCATGTATTTTGGTTAATTAATTATTATATCATTATAACATAATTATGAAGTCATAAAACATATCCAAAACCCAAAACTGTATTTTTACTGTTCACTGAAAAATAAAGTATTTAAAAAAATTATCATAATTTCACCCTAACCTAATTTTTACATGTCGATTTAAAATATAATATTTATTTTATCAAAATAATTCTCTAAATATGATAATTTTAACTTTTAATTATAAAATCCTTATTTTTTTATAAATAGCAATTTTTAAGGCATAGTCAAATTTATGATAGTTATAAAAAATTTCCTAGGCCATTATAAAATTATTTTATCATTTATATTTTAAATAAAAGTGTTTTAAAAGACTATTTAATTAATTTTTTTATTCATAATACCTAAATTTATTATTAAAATTTATATCTTTTATAAAAAATACAATTATGTTTTATTTTTGTCCAGAAATCAATTCATCAAATTCATCTCAATTAAAAACATATTTTATTTAAGAAAAACTATTCTTAAAATGAATTTATATAACACACATTTTATTTATAAAAAGTAAATTACACATTTATTAACTAATCCCTGGACACACAACCCCTTATAACACCCATATACACCATAAGGGTATGGTGTTTGATGGTGGTAGTTTCATGGGGTGGATCATCTAACATCGACCGAGTGGTAATATACACTAACTTAAACTTCTACCATAGTAAATTTAATTCAAGATTCACTTGTTGAAGCTCAAATTGGTCTTGGTCAATGGAGAACCTCAATGATGCTACCTCCCTCCCAAGTTCCAAAAAATTGGCTTCAAAAGGCATAGCTGTACTAATTGTGGCCATCATTTCTCCTTTATGAATCAATTATAATTTGTAATTGCTACTTATAAAAAATAATTATAATGGTAAAATTATCAACCAAGGGTATAGTTTCCAATATTCATATTGACCAACAATAATATAATGGTCGAATCTAAACAACCATATTTCCCTTTATACCCTATAAATATCAATTCATTCTTTCACTCAAAATTCACTACAATTTCCTCCTGAGGTTATATTTTAATTTCTCAATATATTGATTTGTTTACTAATATTCCGTGTCATTTATATATTGTTGGATATAGATGAGATGATTCTAGAAGATTTTTATGATCAACGTTTTCCCATTTTAGCTATTCTATTTATATTTTTTGTCCAATTGTAATGTTTGGAATTTTAATTGGTTTCATAGATAACTAATATAATGATAATTATTAAATGAGATAAGGTTTTGTTGGTTACTTTGTATTTTGTATGTGTATAAAATAATATATTATAAAAAAAAAATTTATTTAGTAAACACATATCATTTAAATAGTTTGGGTCGTTACATTGACCATATGAAGTTGATAATCTACTATACCAATGGATTGATTTGATGGAAAAAATATTGACCACAGATTCATATTTATTGATTATGCATTTCCTAACATACCATGAAGATAAACCTTGTTTGTATCAGTATAAAAATTCCATACTTTTTTCACTTTCAATCAGGTCACCAAAAACTATCTTCATCCCTTCTTAATAAACTCAAAAACACTTCCAAAGTGTTATAGACTGTGTCTTTATATCCATCAACAATTGTATTTGATTTACCTAAGGATAAGAACATCAATTAATACATTTTATATTTTTAGGATGTAATTCATAAAAATTTACCAATAATTATCACTTCCATCACTAAACACTTATTGACATATTGATAGAAAATGAAATAAAACACTTCGGGAATAATATCCATAATAGAACACCTCAAAACCACGAATCCTCAAGGATCTATAATATCTATAAACATTATAAAAAATAGTATCAAGAAACAAAAAACTTAAATATTAGATTGACCTTCAATAGGTCTCCCCACTATTTAGAATTCAATTAAAATTGTGAGAAGAGGAATAAACACATCACTGAAAGGGAAATCACTATAAGAAACACATTTCCTAAAAATACATCAATGGAAATAATAATCATATATCAGCCATAACCAACTATATGAGAAATGATACAAATATTTAAAAATGAAAACACAACCAAAATATGAGCCAAAGGACCAAAATTAAGGTTAACCAATCCATTAACATATACTGAAAATAAAAAATGAAGGATACATATAAGGACCCAGCCTTAAATAATACATAATCTTGAATTAAGTTAATAATTCACATTTATGATCTTTTCAGGTTTAGTGTTTTAGATAATTAGGCCATAACTATTACATTACATCTCAAATATTACAAGGTATACACTTATACTCAGTATCCATTTTTTTCATAAAATAAAAACTCTTGAAAAAAAGACTCATGTCCAGTTCCATGTTTTAGACAACATGACTTTTTCATGATTCCATAATTGACCATATTCATCTTTAAGTCCTGTAAAAAACATTTAAAAAAACTTGGTATAATAATAAAAAGCTCAGTAATGGTTATAAAACAAATAAAGAAAACATTAGTCCATTAATAAATACAAGTTAATGAAATCATACTTTTCAATATTTAACATACCACAAAATATCATTAGATTTATGAATAAAAATTGGAAATCATAAATCATAAAGGTAACTTGTGGTATCTATAACATACTTACATTGTAGCTTTCACAGCTACGTAGGGAATTACATTTGGAATACCCATCACAATATATTCCCTAAATATCTTAGAAGAAACATTAATGTCTACCTTCGTTACATTACCCAATGAATTGGAGAGATATCTTAGGCTCACCCGCCCTCAGTTTATCCTTGAACAACCTATATATGTAAACAATTCCCAAGAACCATAACAGATTCACAACACATAAAACAAAAATAAAGAAAAGATAACATTTCCACATAGCTATCAAAATATATAATTTAAATATATTGACATAATCAATCCATTATAAAAACTATTTTCAATACCAAAATTTGTAAAAAGAGTATATGCTATTTATTTCCATTAAAAAAAACATTACAGCTTGTTAAGGAAGCCAAGGATCAAATAATACTCGCGGTGGCGGAAATGTCATTTTCATCACGTACATTAAAAAGAAACATTATTTTTTTTATTTAGTAAAATGATTCATATAAAAATATTCCCTTTGAATGAAATGAAAATTCAAAGGTGTTTATACACTGTATAAAATAAAGTCGTGTATAAATCAAAATATGCCTCAATGAAAGGAGATTGAGACGAAGTCCCTTACAAATATTATTTTATAAGTAAAATAGATAGATTATGTGTATTCACTATAGGTACACATAAGTAATGTACAAATAAAAGATAGGATAACAAAATTTATTTCTTACATAATCATAGCATGACATAATTTAAAAGTAGAAGATTAACCCAAAGAATAGAAATTAGGTTAAAAAGTTCCCATACCTCGTGTCCGACTTGACTCGTTCATTCTTTAATCTCCTGAATAATAAACTAATGATAATTTATACTTGCTTAATAACCTTTTTAAATTTTATTATTTATTTTTTATCACTTATTACTAGGTTATAACCATTACATAATCATTTAAGTTAATAACAGTCATTTTGTTGATATTTGGTACTTGAGTCAAAAATGAACTTCTTATAATTTCAAGTTGTCAATGTGTTCAAATGTACATTATCTCCAGAATGATATTCATGATTTAGATATCATATATATAATATATATCCAGTATTTATATGTATTTATAATAGTACATAACATTTGGAGATAAGAAATGAAATGCATCGTTTATGGAGATGGTAAGCTGTACGTATGCATGAATGATACTTTCATTTTTATTTTGTATTTAATGGAATGAAAACATAATGATACATAGGTATATTATAATTCAAGTATAATATCATATATAATTTCTATAAATCATTCCTTTACACGTTCCATGTATGGCATGGACGAGTCATATCACTTTGTGGGGGCGATAGTCTGCACTTCCTCAGATGAAATTATCGCGTTTACCTATTATGGAAACTATAAAGGTATGATATAAACAAAAAATACAGAATAATAGAGAAAATATAAATATAATATATATCACATATAAATACAGTTCCATCATAATGGCCACCATGAGAGGCATTTGGAGATATTTGAAAAATCATCGTTTCGTGAGGCAGTAGTTCGCTGTCCACAGAAACAGTATGTTCATATCCATTAGATGGAGATGTGTGGAAGTGTAGCTCAGATAATTCTCATAAAAACAATCTAGTATATTTATTATATTGGTGTTGTTATAAAATAAAGGAATAAATAGAGTTTAGAGGATTGGGGAATTAAAATAAAAGAAAAGAACTTAAGAGAAGATGTTACCTTTAAATCGGGTATCTCCCTTTGGTTTAAACCAAATGGTTTACTTGAATTGCCTTCTGCCTAGGGGAAGGAATATAAGAGGAATAGAGGGATTTATGGAGCTTAATTTGGCAGATTTTGGATGAGACAATGAACTTGAGAGGTGTGAGTAATGGGTTATAGGTGATGACTTTTTTTAAGGGGGAGGAGGGGCTCTTTAAGAAAGTTTGAAAATATTATTTTATTATATAATTATTTTCAGTTTCTAAAGGTCAAAAACTTATTTAATTCTAAGATAATTTGTGTATAAGTCAAAATAAAATTATCCAATAAAAATTGGACAGGTTTTGTATATTTTTTTTTTAAATTTTATAATCTCATTTATTTAAATCATTCATTAATAAGGTAATCACTACATCATCATTGTGTCATAAATAATTTTATTTATTTGACGTATAAAAATTATAAATAAAATACCATGATATATGAAATATTTTTATATTTCAAATTAATATTTATAGTCTAAGATATAACTTATATAACCCCATGTAAAAATTGATTTACCAAAAGATATATGTTTATGTCATTTTTGTCTTTACTTTAAATTAATTAATATAAAGTGTCATTATCACTCCTAAGTGGCTCCATGGGGTCCCAAAATCGACCTAAGGATTCCCTTAGTTGGAAATATCTCATAAAATAGGGTTAGGAAAAGTGTAAAACTAATTTACTATTATTATAATATTATTTTTTTACCCTTATTTACCATATTTACCCTTTAACCATGGTAAATAAAATATTTACTAAAGTAAATATTCATAATGTATGAAAATAAAAGAAATATATTTACACAATTTTGACATCCTGATTCCAAATATGGAATCAATTTTTCAAAATTTAAAACAAATAAGTGGCAGAAATTAATCCCCGTTGTCAAAACAAAAAGCGTGTTTTTATGAAATAATAACTATCAAAAAATTGACACTTGTTTATGTCCAATTTCAAAGTGAAATTACTTTCAATGACCAAAATTGGATTAATTGATAAAAATATAATCTAATTAAATTTTAAAACCAATTAAAAATATAATTGAACCATATAAATAAAGTAGATTAAAAGGCAGTTTTGAATTAAAATTGCAGTATTTTTCACTATTCATTACAAAATTAACTTTATCAGAAAAATACCAAAAATTCACCAAAAGTAAATTTTTATGTCTTAATTCTAAATAATAATTTTATTTTTTCAAAATAGAATATATAAAAGTGACAAAAACTATATTTAAAAAGGGTTCTCCATCAAAAGGCAATAAAACGACCTTTTAAAGAATATTAGAGTATTTATGCTTAAAAATCAGATTATTTCTTATTTTAAGCCTCTAAAATTTATTGGATAAATGTAAAAACATTTAACAAACATGTATAATCATATTTTAGTTAGTTCTATTTATTCCCACCAATACAGTGACTATGAGTTAACTACCCTTTAAAATAATAATAATAATATATTATTTTTTAGTATAACTCAACATTGTGTGCAATGTAAGATTTCAAAGAAACCCATTGTTGTGTGTTGGGTATTCCAAATAACATAACATCCCCTTTAAAGTAAAATTAATATTTAATTCAAAAATAATAATAAATATGAAAATGTCATATTATTTATTTATCTGGGATATTACATCCTTCCTCCCTTTTAGAAATTTAGTCCTCACAATTTTATTCACTTATCAAATAAATGAGGGTATTTATCCTTCATAGCATTCTAAGATTCCCATGTTTCCCATTTAACCATATGGTTTTCCAAAAAACCTTTACCTGATGAATTACCTTTTTTTGCAACACTTGCTCTCTTCGGTCAAGAATCTGGACTGGTTGTTTCTCATAAGAAAGATTGTCTTCCAACTAAACTACCTCTGGACTCAAAACATGAGATGAATCTGACATATAATTTCTCAACATTGAAATATGAAAAAAATTGTGTACCTGGGATAAAATTTGAGTTAAATCCTCTATGTAGAAAACTAATCCAACTTTCTCCAGGATTTCATAGGGTCCAATGAACCTCAGACTCATATTTCCCTTCTTACCAAAATGCATTAAACTTTTACATGGAGAAAATTTGAGAAAGACATGATCTCCAACCTCGAAAGAAAGATCCTTCCTCTAGTTATCCACATAACTTTTCTGCCTACTCGGAGATGTTATCATGTTCTTCTGAATCAACTGAACCTTTTCTGCAATCTCTTCTACCAATTCTGGTTCCATCAATTTACTTTCACCTAATTCATCTTAAAAAGCTAGAGTTCAAAATCTCTTTACATACAATGCCTCATTTGGTTCCATCTGTACACTGGAATGAAAAATGTTATTATAAGAAGATTCAACCATAGAATGATGTTGGTCCCAACTTCCTTGGTAATACATTAAGAAAGCACGTAGCATATCTTCCAATGTCTAAATTGTTACCTCTAACTACCAATCTAATTGAGGATGAAAAGCTATACTAAAATTTAATTTAGTACCCAATGAATTTTGAAGGCCTTTCTAAAATTTAGAAGTAAACCTGGGATCACGATCAGATACAATGGAGAGGGGAACTCCATGCAAACTAACTATCTCTTTAACATACAACTGAGAAAGTTGATCTAGAGAAAAAGTATCTTGAATAGGAAGGAAATGAGAAAATTTAGTCAATCGATCAAAAATAACCCAGATCAAATTGATACCTCGAGATGTTTTCAGTAATCCCACAATGAAGTCCATGGATATATTTTCCCATTTCCACTCTGGCACCAGTAAAGGCTAAAGCATCCCTTTCAGTAACTTCCGCTTTTCTTTAACCTGTTGACAAGTCAAACACTTCATAGTAAAGTCATTGATATCTCTTTTCATTCCATCCCACCAGTAATACTTCCGAATATCTCTATACATCTTAGTACGTCCAGGATTAACTGAAAATGGAGAAATATGAGCTTCATATAATAACTCTTTCTTCAACTTTGAATCACAAGGCTCACATAATCTATTCACAAATATCAAAATACAATCATTATTAATGTTAAATTCAGGAAACTTACCCTTCTGAACCAATTCTACCTTTTTCTACAACTCACTACCTTCCTTCTGCACTTTCTTAATTCTGTCTGATAGAGATGATTTCATTAACACCTAAAACAAAACAGAGTAATTTCCTACACCAACAACTTCTATGAAAAATTTCATTAAATATTTACTCAAAGGATCTTTTTCTAAACATAACAAGGTTAATATAGAATTACTTTTTCGAATCAAAGCATCAGACACTTTATTTTCATTTCCTGGATGGTAATGAACCATGCAATAATAATCATTGATTAATTATATCCATACCCTACGTCTCATGTTTAATTATTTTTGAGTGAATATATACTTTAAACTTTTTTGGTCAGTATATATTTCAAATTTTACTCCATACAAATGATACCTCCAAATTTTTAAAGAAAAAACAAAAACAACTAATTCCAAATCATGTGTAGGGTAATTTAACTCATGAAGTTTCAACTGAAATAAAGAATTATAAATTACCTGATCATTATGCATTAGGACACAACAAATTCCTCTCAACAAAGAATCACTATAAATAACAAAATCACCATATCTGGAAGGTAATGCCAAAACTGGATCATTCACCAATATTTTTTTCAATTCCTAAAAATAATCATCACATTATTTTATCCAAATGAACTTAAAACCTTTTTGAGTTAACTTAGTCAGTGGTCTAGATAACCATGATTTTTTTTCAAAAAACCTCCTGTAATAACCTACTAAACTACAAAAAATATGGATCTGAGTTATATTTGTGAGTCTTTTCCATTCTTCAATAACTTTTGTTTTAGCAGGATCAACAGTTATTCCTTATTTAGAAACAATGTAACCAAGGAAAGAAATTTTTTGTAACCAAAACTCACACTTTCTGAATTTCCTATAAAATTTATTTTCTTTATAGTTTAAAAGACAACCCTCAAATGAATTTCATGATCATATTTACTTTTGGAATAAACCAAAATATCATCTATAAATACAACCACCATATATCACCTGATTCAACCAAGTCATCACAACAAAAAACTGTTCAATTACGATTCTGACCATTTTTGGTTGCTGAATTGGTAGGTCAATTCCCTCTGTATGACTTTCTAGCATAGCTGCCCTATTTTATATGTGGAAAACCATTACAAACATAGAAATATCTTAGGCGAAGTAAAATGGTAATTTATAAATGCTATATCATTTCAATCTTAACATAAATTAATTTATAGACATTAATTTAACAATATTCTAACTCTTAAAGTTGTCTAAACTGACCTCTTATACCAATTATAAGGACACAAACTTAAACAATACATAATATTGAATTAAGTTAATAGTTCACATTGAGGATCTTTTCAGGTTTAGAGTTTTATAGAATTAGGCCATAACTATTACATTACATCTCAAATATTACAAAGTAGACACTTCTACTCAGTATCTATATTTTTGATAAAATAAAAAATCTTGAAAAAAAGAGTCATGTCTAGTTCAATGTTTTAGACAACATGACTTTTCCATGATTCCATCCTTTACCCTATTCATCTTTAAGTCTTGTGATTTTTTTTAAAAAACATGGTATGAGCATAAAAAGCTCAGCAAGGGTTATAAAACAAGGAAAGAAAACATTATTCCATTAATACATACAAGTCAATGAAATCATACTATTCAATCTATAACATACCATACAAGATCATAATATTTATGAATAACAATTGGAAATCATAAATCATAAAGATAACTTGTGGAATCCATAACATACTTACATTGTAGCTTTCATAGCTACGTAGGGAGTTAAATTTGGAATACCCATCACAATATATTCCCTAAATATCTTAGAAGAAACATTAACATTTACCTCCATCACATTACCCAATGCATTGGAGAGCTATCTTGGGCCCACCCACCCTCGATTTATCATGGAACCACCCGTATATGTAAATAATTCCCAATAACCATAACATATTCACAACACATAAAATAGACATAAAGGAAAGATAACATTTCCACATTAAAATCACAATATATTATTTAAATATATTGGTATAATCAATCCATTATCAAAACCATTTTCAATACCAAAGTAAAAAGAGTATATGGTATTTATTTTTCGTAAAAAAAACAATACGGCTTGTTAAGGAAGCCAAAGATAAAAAAATTCTCGTGGCGGCAGAAAGGTCATTTTCACCTCATACGTTAAAAAGAAAAATTATTTTTTTCATTTAGTAAAATGATTCTTAGAAAAATATTCCATTTGAATGAAATGAAATGTCAAAGGTGTTTATACATCGTATAAAAGAAAGTCGTGTATAAATCAAAATATGCCTCAATAAAAGGAGATTGAGACGAAGTCTCTTACAAATATCATTTTTTAAATAAAATAGATCGATTATGTGTATTAACTATAGGTACACATAAGTAATTTACAAATAAAATATAGGATAAAAAAAGTTATTTCTTACATAATCATAACACAAAATAATTTAAAAGTAGAAGATTAACTAAAAGAATAGAAATTGGGTTAAGAAGTTCCCTTACCTTGTATTCGACTTGACTCGTTCATTCTTTAATCTCTTGAATAATAAACTAAAGATAATTTTTACTTGCTTCATAACTTTTTTAAAGTTTATTATTTATTTTATATCACTTATTACCACATTATACCCATTATATAATCATTTAAGTTAATAACAGTCGTTTTTTCGATACTTGGTACTTGAGTAAAAAATGAACTTATTATAATTACAAGTTATCCATGTGGTCAAATATACATTATCTACAGAATGATATTCATGATTTAGATATCATATATATCATATAAATCCAGTATTTATATATATTTATAATAGTACATAACATTTGGAGATAAGAATTGAAATGCATTGTTCATGGAGACAGTAAGCCGTACATATGCATGAACACTACTTTCATTTATATTTCGTATTTAATGAATTTGAAACTTAATGATACATAGTTATATTATAATTCAATTATAATATCATATATAATTTCAGTAACTCCATCCTTTACACATTCCATGTATGGCATGGATGAGTCATATCACTTTGAGGGGGCGGTAGTCCGTACTTCCTCAAATGAAATTATCACGTTTACCCATTATGGAAACCATAAAATTATGATATGAATGAAAAATACAGAAGAATAGAGACAATATAAATATAATATATATCACATATAAATACTGTGCCATCATAATGGACACCATGAGAGGCAGTTGGAGATATTTGAACAATCATCATTTCGTGAGGCAGTAGTTCGCTGTCCACAAAAACAGTATGTTCGTATCCATTAGATGAAGGTGTGTGGAAATGTAGTTCGAATAATTCTCATAACAAAAACCAAGTATATTTAGGATACTTATTTTGTTATAAAATAAAGGAATAAAGAGAGTTTATGGGGTTTTAGAAGTAAAATAAAATAAAAGAACTTAAGAGATGGCATCACCTTTAAAACGAGTATCTCCCTTTGGTTTGAACCAAAAGGTTTACTTGAATTACCTTCTGCATAGAAGAAGGATTCTAGGAGGAATATAGAGATGTATGGATCTTAATTTGGTAGAGGTTGGATGATCCTAGTGGCTTGAGAGGTGTGAGTAATGGGTTAGAAGTGATGACTTTTTTATAAGGGGGAGGAGAGGCTCTTTAGGAAAGTTTGAAAAAATTATTTTATTATATAATTATTTTAGGTTTATAAAGGTACAAAACTTATTTAATTCAAATATAAGGTGTATATAAGTCTAAATAAAATCATCCAATAATAATTGTACATGTTTTGGATATTTTTTTTTAAATTTTACAATCCCATTTATTTAAATCCTCCATTAATAAGGTAATCACTACATCATCATTGTTTCAAAAATAATTTTATTTATTTGATGTCTAAAAATTATAAATAAAATACTATGATGTTGGAAATATTTTTATATTTAAAATTAATATTTATATTCTAAGATATAACTTATATAACCCCATTTAAAAATTGATTTACTAAAAGATATATGTTTATGTCATTTTTGTCTTTACTTTAAATTAATTAATATAAAGTGTCATTATCATTCCTAAGTGGCTCCATGGGGTCCCAAAATGTATTCAAGGATTCCCTTAGTTGGAAAATATCATCCAATAGGGTTAGGACAAGTTTAAGGGTAATTTACTATTATTATAATATTATTTTTACCCTTATTTTTCATATTTACCCTTTAACCATGGTAAATAAAATATTTACTAAAGTAAATATTCATTATGTCTAAAAATAAAAGTTACCTATTTAGACAATTTTGACCTCCTGATTCCAAATATGGAATCAATTTTTCAAAATTAAAAACACAGTAGTGGTAGAAATTAATTTAAAATTAATTCCCGTTGTCAAAACAAAAAGCGTGTTTTAATGAAATAATAACTATCCAAAGATTGACACTTGTTTATGTCCAATTTCAAAGTGAAATTACTTCAAATGACCAAAATTGGATTAATTGATTAAAATATAATCTAATTACACTTTAAAACCAATTAAAAATATAATCTAACCATATAAATAAAGTAGATGAAAATGCAGTTTTTTGAATTAAAATTGTGTTATTTTTCACTATTCATTACAAAATTAACTTTATCAGAAAAATACCAAAAATTTACCCAAAGTAAATTTTTATGTCCCAATTATAAATAATAATTTTATTTTGTCAAATAGAACATATAAAAGTGACAAAAACTAGATTTAAAAAGGGTTCACCATCAAAAGGTGATAAAAGGACCTTTTAAAGAATATTGGAGTATTTATTCTTAAAAATCAGATTCGTTCTTATTTTAAGCCTCTAAAATTTATTGGATAAATGTAATTTTTTTTAACAAACATGTATAATCATATTATAGTTAGTTCTGTTCATTCCCACCAATACAACAACTATGAGTTAACTACCATTTAAAATAATAATATTATTATATTATTTTTCTGTATAACTCAATGTTGTGTGCAATATAAGATTTCAAAGAAACCCATTGTTTTATTTCGAGTACTCCAAAAAACATATAATTACATTTAAAGTAAAATTAATATTTAATTCACAAATATTAATGAATATGAAAATGTCATATTCTTTATTTACCTGGGATGTTACAATACATCCATCCCAAAAAACATGCCTCAACAATAAAAAACATGGGATCTACCTTTGAGCCACAAAGAAGGAAGGGTAAGTAACCCGGTACCTTCTTCCTGAAATAAATATCCATGGTGAAATTCATAGAAAACCCAACTTGGTAGTACTCTCGGTCAAATAAGAAATAATCCCCCCATTAGTATGATAGTGTTTACTAGGGGCACACATCCTAATCACCCAAGAACGCACCCAAGGATTTGCATGAAAAATTTCTTAAAATATTGATTTAACAACATAGATAACAACATATAAAAACCTCAATAGGTATAAATAAGAAACAATTCATGAGAACAATTACAATAATCAACACCTCTCTAGAGAAAATAAAGAGGAAAACCAAAATAATGAATCAATCAAGAATCACCTCAAGCCCAAAATTCTCTAAAATCATCAAAAATAAAACCAAAAATAAAATTTTACCTAAGTCCTAGCTATATATGAGACTCAAGTTCAACCATTTACAAATATTATGCTAGAAAAAAAATCCAAACATATATTATCTAAGTTCTGATTGAAGACCTCTCCAAATAAATAATATCCCTATAAGTCATTAGAGACTAAATAGGACCTTTAACACCACAAAAATATACAAGAAATAGCTCAACAATTCCAAGAAAATATAAGGTTCCAAACTACCACTTTATTAAACATCTTTTCATAGTTAATAATCAAAATAATGACCCCTAACTATAAGGATAATCACCATAATGGTCATCTATCTAGATAAACATTCCAAATTTCATAGTAACATTTCTGGGAGTCATACTCTAAATAACCCAAAACATGATCCCAACCCATTAATTCTTCATGGACCAAATTAAAAAAATACCTACCTAACCATGGGATTAAACCAAAATAATAAATAACCAAGTAAAAACACACTAAAAAAACTCCCTTGATTTAAAACCCCTATCATTTAATAAAGAGTCTAAAAAATAATTTTACAAAAAGAAAAAAATACATTGAAAGTAGTTCAATTACTTTAGGAAAATATAAAAATCCAAATCAAAATTGAACATCCATACTTCCTTACTAAGGAGTATTCAAAACATTTGCACCATATTTTAAAACCTTCCACTTCTTTGAAAATAAGAATATCTTTTGAACTACTTAAGGCTATCCTTTATCTCTAAAATACTCCAATATTACCATTGAAAAACCAAAAAATTTAATGAAATTCACATTTATTCTAAAACATTTTGATAAAAAAAAATTTAATTTTAAAAAAATTCTCTAAATTCCATTTTAAAACTAACCAAACTTTAAAACATACTCCAAGAGAGTCAAAATTTTATACAATAATCCACCAAAATATAGTTTTTAAAATTAGGACATTTTATAAAATTCATTTCACACAGAATATTATATTTCAAATCACAAATATAAAAATCATCAAAACATCAAAAAAACCAATTTTAATCCATCTCTAATAAGTGGGAACAAATTTAGGAGAAATTGGAAATTAAAATATGTTCAAATTGTAATTCAAGGAGGGTTAAAAGTTTCACATGGTTTGGCTATATAATTTTACATACCATGCACCAACCTTGTAATATGCTCTTAAAATATTAAAAACCCAAGAAAATGGACCTCTAAAGGTTTTATAGGTTGTGTGAGCTAACCAATCAGCCTTTGTTACCCATATAATTTCATTCAAAAACTTAATGAGACCCCAAAGTACCTGATATAACTCAATGAGGATCAAATAACCACCAAAATAATCAAATTTGAATCCCAAATAAAGACTCAAATTAATGAAATATGGTGATAAGTCACTAAATCATGACATAGCTCCTGAGTTTTTAATGTCTTAGTATTTATACTACTGAGATGAACCCAAAAAATAAGTGGGTGCTTAGATACCATTTGTAACAAACTGCCCCAGGAGGACCAAACATGTCACTCGTCCTATCCTTCCACTAGGCCTAAAGGAAATTATTAATCCCCACCATCTAGAAACTAGTGTCTAAGTAATCAAAATAGAAAATTATTAGAAATAGATTCTCCCATAAATTGTAATACATAAGTACAACAAACTTCCTAGAATCTGATATGGAGCATCTATACATTAGAATTCCATGCCTATCAAATAAAAACATACTAATAAATAAACAATCCAAATAAATCGTAACAATAATAAACATCCACATAAGACATACTCAATAAAATTAATCACACTCATCCAAGGATATACACAATAATAAACAATAATCATGCTCATTATATACATAGGGTGTAGAACATCAATAAATACACCTAGACAAAGTAGCTAGTACACAAAAGTTCAAAAAGTAAAAAAAAACCCAAGCCACCACTCAAACATCTATATGTAACCCATATCCACTTGCAATATCCATTATGGGAATCAACGAAACAATGAAAATCCAATTGATATCCAAGCTTGGGAACCTATATAAAAACATGAGGGTTGAGTACCCACACACACAAGTGTATATGGAGGGTGTGATCTAAAAAGACCAAGTAGGATTTCACCAAACTCTCTATTCATTACTTTCATAAAACAAATAACTAATTATAATTTTCACATAAATTATAAAATAGTTTTTTATAATTAAAAAACAAAAACAAGTCTCATACTTCATCTATTTACCCTAACCATAAGGTGTCCCCATTTTTTTAGAAAACAAGCACATCCAGCTTAAACCATAATTCCAAAAACAAAGAAAACAAATCAAACTTTCTTTTATAATATCTTTCAAACCCACTTTTCATAACCAATGGGTGGAATCCACTATATAAAGTGGAAAATACTTCAAAACTATTAAAAAGGTAGACTTCTTGGTTTACATGTTGAAGTCCAAACCATTTTTCCTTCTTTGAAAACCTTTTTAAAAACCTACTTTTCAAAATAATTTGAAGAGTGAAATACACCATAAAATATACAAGGAAATAAACAACTATCAACATCTCATATAAAATGAATAATTAAAACAAAAAAAGTTAATGAAAGTGGTTCCATAAAAACCCAAAGGTAACAAGGGGATATAAAAAAGTGTACAATAGAAATCCCCTAAGAAATTCCATTAGTCAATGAGTAAGTGTCATAGGAAACAACCTTGGTCCTAATGTGAGATGATACTATCCCCACTCAAGTGAATAAATATATAGGTTATATTTAATAGTCTTGTTGAGTCATGTCTATTAGCACCCATAGTCTGATCAAGAAATATCGATTAGTCACCGTAATCTAATCAAGTCAAAAAATTAGTTTGTCCTAAAATGAATCCCTAACTAAACTACATGGGTCCCCATGACTTCTCAAAGTGGAGGTGAGTAGTATATTACAAAATTAGAAACATATACATCAATAATTAGAAAAATAATTAAACCACATATCACATCTATCACCCTCATATGAAAAAAACATTTTTCCATAAATCATTCATAAAATAATAATAATCAATGCATATCCCATAAATGGGGAAAATTATATAAATGACATACAATGAAAACAAAGTTCATAATTAGGGTTCATAGTCATCAATAGATCATTTAATATAAAATAAAACCGGTCCTTTAAAATAATCTGGGAAGGTGAGGCCTTGAAATACTTATGGTACACACACCATGGGATCCTTTTTATCAAAATTCAAATGGACCTTTAATTCCCTCACTGAAAACTATGTTACAAAACACACTTTGAAAATATATAAGGTTTCATAACTTTAAATACAAATATTTCATTCCTTAGGATTCATTTGATAAAAAATATCCTTTAATTGGAAACAACCCTAAAAAATGGGTTACATTCTTTGGAAATAAAAATAGGGCTAAAATCCATCATTTATGACAAAAATTATTTCAAAATTATTTCATAGTATTTTTTACAAACATTTTGCGTATAGAAAAAATATTTTAAAATGAATTACTAAAAATACATTAAAAATACTCTATATAAAATATATAAAATCCTGAAAACCTTTATAAAACCATAAAGTAATCATAAATATATATTTATTAATAAGGAAAAAAGTAAGTGAATAAAGAATTTCATGAAATTTCTAAATGAAGGAATTACACAAAAATACCTACCTCAATCAAGTAGGAACCACTCACTTTCATCTGTGAAATAAAAACAGAGCAAGGAAACAAACTCTACAAGACCTAAAAAACAAAATCCATATGATTAGACAAAAAAAACCCTAAATTAATCCCATGCAATGATTAGGGTTCATTGAAGAAAGGAAATCCAAAGGGTAATTGGAGTTGAAAGGATAAGAGAAGAAGAAATGGAGGTGATGAGAGAATACCTTTACCAACCAATTAAAATCCATGAAGCAGTGACCAACATTCAAGGATAATGTAAGAAGATCTCCCTTGAGCTCTCCTTCATTTTTAATAAACGATATAGGTGGAAAAAGAGGGTCCAAAACCTTTAAATCAAATGGGGGTAGAATTGGAAAATTCAAAATATTTGAAAATTGAACAGACATGATCCACAAAAAAATACCTACCAACCCTCTCCAGGAACCCAAAATGGTGAATTTATCTTAGTCATAAAACATGGTACCTTGATCAAGAAGATTTAAGGACCCCAATCCTCATGAAACCATGGTATAACCATCCCCCTTCATGGTGAAAAGTGCCACTCGACATCCTCACCATGGAAAAACGCTCCCCATTATGGTGTGGTCAACCTACCTTTTGAAATTTCAGAAATTCAAGGAGGAATTAATTAAAAAAACAAATTACCCCATGGAATAGACCATGTGTTGTTGTGTGGTCCTCCCTAAATCTGAGAAAAAAAAAGTTAAAGATGCAAGCTATAGTATAGCCTCCCATGGCCATGATATGGCATGCACCAATTCAGACCTAATACTCCTCGAGACATCCCAAAACACTCAAAGAACATCAAAAAAATTATAAACTAAAAAATAACTCTTAATTAATTAGTATACCCCAAAAAAATGGAATGGGGTTTGGGACATACCTTCTCTTTGGGAAACTTGAAATGTGTGGATAAAGGAGTGGTTATAGTCTTAGATTAACTAATTATGAAATTGTCTATCACTTTATAGATATATAATGAATAAGACAAGAATAAAGTTATATCACTAAATTACATTCCAATCCTCATCCCCAATATCTATTTTGTTAAATTGAGATATTTTATCTTAAATATTTTTTACAATTTAACTTTTAGAACCTCAATCAGATCTCTCCTTAGATCCAAAAGAATCATATTATATATATAGAGAATAAATATGATGAAAATATCACCACTAAAAGAATTTTAGTGATAATGATGAAACATATTAATATTGATGAATTTATTCTCATCCATGAAGGAATTAAACTTCTGGTTTCAGTTCCTAGGTGTTTGGTTCAGTATATATAAGACCTATTTGAGCTGATACACTGTAAATTTTGTTACATTTTCCATGAAACTCTTTATAAACTCCAATAATATTTCATCCTCTAACCCCATTAAAGAATATAGTCCTTAATTTGAACTGATTAAGCTATAGAACCTCAATAGAAACCATTCCAATCACTATATGAATTATTGAATTCTTTACAATTAGAGAAAATATTTCCTATAAATCCATAACTTATATTTTTTAAAATATATTCACTATAATACTTGAAAAATTTATTACCATATACTTATTATTTTAACTATTAGAGCCATTTATTATGAAGTTATACTTTCCCAGTAATATGATCTATTTGATAATATATGCTAGACACATGTAAGGAATCTATTTATTCCTTCATTGATAACTCCCACTATCTCAAGTGACTATGAATTTACATATATTCTAGGATTTTGGGTTCTCCACTTTCCATAAGAATAAATAAGTGAATGTCATTTATGAACCTATGCAATAAGAATCTATCCTTGGTAGACCCCTGTAACTGAATCTTTTGCTATACTTATTTCAAAACCACTACTTTCATAACATCACCTCTAGAGGTCTACCCCAAGCATACACAGTCCTTGAGGATTTCAGTAAATCTATACTTGGAGATACCAATGGAATATGAATTTCATCTAAAACTTCACCTTTTGTATATTCTGGTTTCTTTGGAACTATCATACTCCACAAACTAACCATATCTTCAAGAATTATGTCAAGATGAACTTTATAATGTGTAGATTATTTTTTCTCTATAATGTATTCTTACATGTTTTGATCCATCCATATGATCCTATCATCGAAGAAAATATTTAGGATTATAAAAACCTTTCATAGACCATTATACCAAATTTAAAATCCAAATTCAATCTAGTCATACCCAGTATATAAATATGCCTAGGGGTTTAACTCCTACTTATCTATCTCCCTAGAATAGACATAGAAATAGATTTTACTACTGAAAAACCTGAGATGGATGATATCCACTTTCCTTCTCGATTATAGTTATTCTATATATTCATTCTAAAATTGAGTGGAAGGGAACTGATTCATAATATATGTCACAAAAACTTACAACCCCCAATAAAAAATAATTGTTGATACCGACATGTAACCTCATGATTATAGCCCTCTTATTAAAAGTATTATTCATCCTATCCATGATACAATTCCAATTTGGTGTTACTAGTAAGTTATTCTTAAATTGTATGCCTTTTTACAAAAAAACTTCCAAAACACTCTAGTTTCTTATTCACCCACATTATGAGACCTCAAGAATTTCATATTACTTCATGTCTTCTTTTCCACCAAGGTTTTATATATGATGATGTTTTTAAAGACCTATTTTTTTTGAGAAATAACATCAACACATTTTGTGTCACATCACTGATGAAGGTATAATATTATAGTGATCCTTTATGAGAATAAACTAGGGCTGACCTCCATATATTCACAATCCAATTATTTAGTGTTTTACCTTTCATATTGAAGGAAACCTTCAGATTCTTCACAAGGATACATTCCTCACATTCCCCATACCCCTTGTATAAATGTTATAGTATTACTTTCCCATCCTAGAGTTTTTGTACATATCACTCTCTTATGCATTTTTAATGATTATAAAAAAAAACTATTTTTATAACATTTTCATTTTATGGCTTTCAGGGTTTTTATTTTATAATTTTTTTTAAAGTATCAAAAAAAAATGTAGGAATCAAATGGAGAGTAGAGTACACTTTAAGCGTCCCCCATTGGAAGGTACTAGTGGCTACCTGGTGGGGTACCACTAAATAGTAAATAGACCACACAAGAGAGCTGGTTTGATCTAGAAGGACTCAAAAACTATCCATCTATGGAGGGCCTCATATGCCATAATTTGACTACTAATGACTCTATATGACCCTCAGAGGCTCTAAAATGTTCTTAAAGACAATGAAGGATATAATTACACCCCAATGGTTCATAAAAGGCCAATTTTACCTTAAATATTTATTCAAGAGAAAAATTTTGTCCCTTTTTTATCATTCTTATGATCTCTTGCATTTGTCTCTCTTCCTCCCAGTCCTTTTTGGTTGTATTATTAATATGGGATATAGAGTGTTCTTCAAAGGTATTGTGATAAGAAAAAATCTTATTTTTTATTTTCTTAGGTGTTCACTACCATTGAGTGTGAGGGGGATAGGTGATTACTACCTTGAAAGTAAAGATATTTTGGTTTCTATCCATAACCACAAAAAGGTTAGTTGTGTAATTTGGTTTCATGGTACAACTACTAAAAACCAAGGGTATTACATTTATAAAGAAGTTTCCTGATACAACTGCTAAAAATCAAGGGATATTGGGTTTCTTGATAAAACTATTAAAAGTCAAGGGTTTAAAATAAAACCCCTTAAGGATCTTGAGGGGAGGAGATGTAGGGATACCTTAGTAGATTATTACCAAACTACTTTATCAAACTCTTGTGATTTGTCTTTTAATTTTATTTTTCCACTATACTTAACAATATCAATTTTTTTATCACTTTATATTTTTTAATTTCCTAGAATTTAGTTTTAATTTCTGAAAAGTTTTTAAAAAGGTAATCCACCCTTTTTTATCTTTACTCAGACCAATAATTGGTATACAATTAAAACTTGATTTAAAAACCATAAATAGTTTCCATGATTATTCATTTAAAGATATAATCTACCTCAAATATACAAGGGGATCCATAGGGATACCCAATGGGTAGATCTACATACTTTAATAGATCATAACAATTTTATTGGTAATATAGGATGTATACTTTTATTAGAAGCGTAGATTATCTGGTTTGGAAAACTTTACTACATAAATACACCCCCACCAAAGAGTTAGAGGAAAAATGGAATCTCGATGATATAATGACTTTTGAGATGGATAAAAAATAAATAAATTCTCAATATCACAGGTTAGATATGAATGAACTTAATATATTTTCCATTTGTAAGACTACTCGTGAAATTTAGAAATTATTAGAAATTAGGCATGAGGGTACTAATAAAGTAAAGGATACTAGGATTGATATATATCACTAATATTTTGAAAGATTTATTATACATCCTAATGAGTATATAACTGATTTTTTTGTTTGACTGATATTTGTAATGTAAGGAAGTCCATAGGTGATGATATTACAATAGAGTCACTTGTGAAGAATACACTTTAGGTATTACCTGGTAATTGGGCATCCAAAGTGATGATAATAGAAGAAGAAAAGGATATTAAAAATATATCAGTTGAATAAATCAGTGGGTCTCTCATGACCTATGAGATTACAATGAAGAGGAAAGTGAAGAATGAAGATAAAAAGGTCAAGTAGAATAATACCATTTCCTTCAAAGAAAATAATAATTAATCTTTTGAAAGTGAAGAGGAGATTATGCATATTTCTAATAAGATTTAGAAATTCATCAAGAAGAAGAAGTCATACCACCATGACAAGAAGCAGAAGAAAAAATAAACTAGATTTAATATTATTTTAGTGTAACAAAAGGGGTAAAATAAAGATAGAGTTCCCCACTAACAAAACAAGGAAAATAAGGAAAGTAATAAGGCATTATGGGTGTTAACATGGAGTGCAAGTGAAGAATCCCTCTCCTCATCAGATCAAGTATTGGAAGTGTTAAGTTTCTCATAGCCGACACTGAGGTGATTCAAGAGGTAAATTATACAACTTATTATTATTATTATATTCATTTAAATTATGAATATTTAAGATATACAATAGATCAATTACATGAAGTATTTTTTTTAATATACCTTGAAATTCAAAGATCTTAAAAAGAAATAAATTTCTGTAGTTTTGGTTGAAGATCAAATTATCAAATAAAATAAGAAAATAAAGGAGTAAAATAAAAATACAAAATATTTTCTATCAAAAAAATGATGAAGATAAAGATAGAAGATAAAATTTATTATTGGAGGAAAATGAATGTCTGAAAATTTAATTATATAAAGTTAAAAAATAAAATGATTTTTTTAAAGGACTAACCCAATGTTGAAAAATTAGAAAATATAATCAAAGATATTAAAGAATCTCTTCATAAATTCACCCCAATAGAGTAGAATTTAAATTTTATTTTGAGTTTCCAATGGTATGGGAAAGTTACATATTTAATTGGTTAATATAATCAATAAATAACCTCTTAAAATTATAAAAATACCAAAATTTAAAGGTTTCTCTCAATATAAAATTTTCAATTATTATAGAATGAATAAGAACTTGATATATGAATGAAATTGAAAAAATGACCATTATGGAAGGATCAAATACATTCATCTCTCTTAAAATATTTATTATTGAATAAACTTTTCAATGAAATTATGGGTTCCAAAATCTTTTTTGGCTATCATTTTGGACCCAAATTTTGGGTACCAAAATCATTAGTCTCTTAATTATTTTGTAAGAAAAATGACTGAAGAGAAATTATAGAGGAGATAAATAGTACATGGATAGTGAGTAGTATAGGAATATGTGTGGTGAATACATAGAGTTTAACCACCTTAAGGATCATGATGATGGACATCTCACCTTTAGTGAAAACTCAAGGAGTAAGATCATCAGTATCGGTACCACTATTTTTTCAGACTCCCCAATTATTAAATATGTTTTATATATTAAAGGTTTTAAGAATAATTTTCTTATCATTTGTCAATCATGTTATATTAGTTTTAATATTTTATTTTAAAATTATGTTTTCAATATTTTTTATTCTCATGGACATATTTTATTTTATGATTTTAGATTTAAAAATGATCATTTGATTGATTTGAAATACCTTAAAAGTCAAATTTATAAATGTTTTGAGTGAAAAATAAAGTGATTCATGGTTATGGAATTGATTCCATGGTTATTTTCGAACACAATAACTTGTGAAACATAATAGGAAACATCTAGTATGATATTTATCGAAATTACATTTCCACAATGACATTGTTTGTTAACCATGTAAACACGGTAAATAAAACTAGTCATCCTTTAAGTATAAGAAGGAAGTTTCCAACTCAATGTACATTGAAATTATACACCTATATATTTTTGGACAAACCTAGCATGATATTATAGGAGTTAAATCTTAATCATATTTATTTTTTGATGATTATATAATATTTACATGGGTTTATTTCTTGGAACATAAAATAGAGGATCGTAAAGTATTCATTATATATGCCAAGTTGGTCAAAAATGAAAAGGGTATAAGATTATTTACCTTTTGAGTGATCATGGGGGATAGTTTTTAAGTAATTATTTTATTGATTCTTATGTCTCATAAGCTTATCACCATTATTTTTCTTCTCTAAGTACACCTCAATAAAAATGGGGTTGTTGAAAGATGGAATCAAACTTTATAAGAAATTTCTTGAAATCTACTTAATGAATTATATCTCCCTTAATATATTTAGTTTGAGGTTATCTATACCACATAATATATAATTAACCATGTATTCATAATATCCATTCATAAAAACCCCTTATTATCTTTAGACTAGAAAATTACCTAAAGTTGGTTATTTTAAAGTGTTTGTTTGTAAATGTTATATTTTTAACACAAAAAATAACCTTGGTAAATTTGATCCTAAATTTTATAAAGGTATATTTATTGGGTATTCAAAATTAAATTAAATATTACCATATTTTCAATAAAAGGACCAAGGTCATTGAAGAGTCAATTCAGATAAATTTTGATGAGAATTCTCCCAATCTTCATCCTTAAATTGATGATTTTGAGGTAGACCTAGATAATTTTACCTTAAATGAAACTTAACGTACAAAATAAATTGATGTTTAAAATGAACCTAGCCCTTTACCAAAGGCACTAGTAAAATTTAAATTCCATCATATTGAAATAATTATCAGTGGTTTTCAAGCTGGTACTCGTACTAGGAGATCCATTTTAAATAAAGTAAAACATCACACTTTTGTGTCACACTCAGAGACTCAAAATATTGATGATGAAATTAAAGATGAAATTTTGGTTATTTATAAGTAAGAGTAATTAAATATACCTAGAATATTGTTTTAACTCTTGTTTCAAGGCCCAATGGTCATCCTATTATTTTAAATAAATGAGTGTTTAGAAATAAATTGGATGAAAAAGGTAATATCACCCATAAAAAGATTGATTTTTAGTTAAAAGATATAACCAATAGTAATAAATTGATTATAGTTATACCATTAACCCAACCACTATGCTAGAATACATAAGGATCTTGTTAGAAAACCTTTTCAAATGTATATTAAAAGTGAATTTTTAAAATGGTTTTATTTATGAATTTTTTTTCGTAGAAAAACTACTCGTTTTTGAGGATTCTAAATTTATAGATCATGTTTTCAAGTTAACCAAAGAACTTTATAGATTTAAAAAATTCCTTAAAGGTTTTTATTAGAGGTAAAAAAATTCTTTTAGAAAATTATTTCATGATGAGAAATTATGATTCATCTTTATTTTTAAATTATCTTTCAAAGGATATTTTAATTATAATAATGATGTAATTTTTTTTTCAACCAAATAATCTCTTTGAAATTAATGTTACAATTTAATGAGTAATGAATTTGAAATGAGTTTTAATGGAAAAATCAAATTATTTCATTAGTTTTCATATTTCACAAAATTTGAATGAAACTTTTATTAACCA
The DNA here is from genome assembly GCA_963277665.1 of Viscum album. NCBI lineage: Eukaryota > Viridiplantae > Streptophyta > Magnoliopsida > Santalales > Viscaceae > Viscum > Viscum album. The sequence goes on from OY728130.1 coordinate 1,882,173,186, forward strand.
AAGTAAATACCCTAAATATATTTTAAAGTTTTTCCCCTCGGTCAAGTTAAGAAGATAAATAATCCAATAATTACTTATTATAAGCTCACTTTGGATGAATCTGATAAACTGATGGACAATAATATTTATATAAGTGTGACTGAGAGTCTTCTCTATATTACCATAACTTGATTAGACATCATGTTTAGTGTATTAATTTTTTACTATTTTCAATTTATTATAAGGAAATCCCATTTAAAATATATAAAAATAAATTTTAAGGATTTTAAAGGAACCAAAAATATTGGTTTGTTTTATCCAAAATAAACCTCTTTTGAAATTATTAGTTTTACTTATGCAAATTTTGGAGGGTGAAAACTATTTATGAAAAATAAAAGGTTAACATGAAAACTATTTGGTTTTGGGAAACCCTTGTCTCATGGATTAGTAATAATAAAAATTTAGTTGTAATTTCTATTTTCAAATCAGAACATATTGTCATGGGAATTTGTTGCTCCCAAATAATTTGGATGATACATGCTCTCCTATATTATGGATTAAATTATAACTATGTTACTATTAATTTTTATAATACTAAATTTATTTATATTTCTAAAAATGTAATTCAACACTCTCTTATAAAACACAAAGACCTTAGGAACCATTTTATTAGAGAACATTTGTAAAAAGTGATATCATGATAGATTTCATTTTCACTTAGCTGATATCTTCACAAAAACCCTTGTAGATGATTTTTTAATTTTATTAGGGGGTATTAATGACACACTTACAATTCATTCATTTGAATTTGGAATTAATAAGGGTTTTTATTTATTATTCACCTTGATATTTATTGAATTATTTTATTTATTTGAGTTATATTGATATAATTTATTTAATTTAAATATATAATTAATTGATTGATATATTTCACTCTCTTAGGTATATTTTTTGATTTTTCTTATTTATATATTTACTTTAATTATTTTTGTGTACCTTTATAATTTAAAAATTATGCATAACTTGAGGGGTATACACCCATTTTAAAATATGAAATGTTCCAAGAGAGAGACTTATATTAAAATTATATTTTATATTTTAAATATTAAAGATTTATATTTAACTAAAAATAAAATTTCACTACTAGAAACATAAGATATACCCACTATTTAGAACCATGGGTATATCCCATAAAACCAAGGGTATAGTCTATACCCATGGTTTTATGAACTGTGGTTGATAGAGTTGTCGGTATAGAGCTACGCCCATGGTTTCTATAGAAACCATGGGTATAGCCTTGGAGATTTTATCATACCCACAGTTTTGGTTAAACCATGGGTATATATCTATACACATGGTTAGGATAACCATGGGTATATATTTTCATAGAAAAAACTATATACCTATGGTTCATTGATTCATGGGTATAACTAACTATCCCCATTTGGTGGCAGTAGCCCTTCCATCCCATCCTGAACCTTTAAATAAAATACAAACCATAGTACACATTCAATTCAATATGTATATTTCATATTTATCATTCAACCAACTACTTTTAATAATTTTAAAACCATTTGCAATACAATAAAATAAACATACATTCATACAACCAATAAATTCAAGTCATTAAACAATATCCACATGTATCTTTACTGCTAACTCCAAAATAGAGGGGATAAATATCTCCCCCATCACCAACATGTGCATCCTCATCAACATCAACAATATCCTTATCATCAACAATATAATCCAGAGCACCACCACCACCACCACCACCATCATAATCATAATAATAATAATAATCGTCATAATCATCACCATAATCGCCACCAATATCATCTTGATTTCCACCAGGAACCTCATTGACATCACTTGAGGAATCATATAAAGAGTTCATTGATTTCATACATGAATCAAAATTATTAGCAGACTCTGATGGATTTGATAGACTTATAACTAGCATAGCTTTCGAGAAGTGTTCAGTGATCAATTTACTTCTTCCATGCTCCTATAAAGATATTTTTTGGCCACATATGCTTCTACATGAGCGTTTTACAGATTAGTGGTCTAATAGGTTTGAGAGGCACCCAATGAGGGCCAATACCTAGTGGGGATTTTTTTCCTAGGTCGACATTGGACTCTACCCTAGTGCTCCTCACCTAATACCTGACTCAAATGATCATTTGGCTTGAATTTGTAACCTTCTTTCTTATCGAGGGCCTCTAGGTCACATTTTTGAAAATATAAAAATATATTTAATTATGAATTATGTATAAATATTTGAAATATCAATAAAAAACTCACAATATTTTACTGTGTTTGTGTATTTGCTACACTTTTATCCTTTTTCTTACTACTCAAGAAAAATTATTTTTCTCAAGGAACACGAACTTTGATGCCCAATATCACCTGATATAAATGAAATTTATTAGTATAATACTTATTATTAAATAATATAAAATTAATAAACCTAGAATAAATTAAAATTTTAGTTGTTGAAGAAGTTCATAAAATGAAGAAGCATCTAAATATATATTTAATTATAAATTTAATACTAGAGGAATAACATAAATAATACATACTAATTAGAATGTTAAACATGGGTATGATATGGATTCATCTTGTACATTCATTTCAGTCCAATTCTATTTATGTTATGTTATTTGGTAATTCGGTCACTTGGTAATTTTGATCATTTGGTTATTAGGTTCATTTTTATATTAGGTTGTTTGGTAAATTATCCATTTGTCTATTTGAATATTTGGAAATTTGGTCATTTATCCAATTAGGACATTTAGTCCAATTAGTATATTTAGGCCAATTAGACTAATTAGGTCATTTATTCCATTTAGGAAATTTTGGCCATTTAGTCCATTAGGCCATTAGGACATTTGAACATTTAGTCTAATTAGGAAAATTAGGCCATTTAGGCCAATTAGTCCATTTAAGATAATTAGTATAATTATTCCATTTAGACCTATTAGGCCAATTAGATATAGGCCAATTAGGCCATTTAGTTCAATTAGTCCATTTAGTCCAATTAATCCATTTTGGAAAATTAGTCCATTTAGGTCAATTTAGTCCAATTAGGGAATTTATTAGGCCAATTTAGGCCAATAGTCCATTTAGGCCAATTTAGGCTAATTAGGTCATTTAGGTCATTTTGACCAATTAGGTCATTTTAACCATTTCAACCATTTTAAGACAATAAGGCCAATTAAGCCATTTATTTGACCAATTTAGTCCATTTAGACCAATTTAGGCCATTTATTTGTCTAATTTAGGCAAATGAAGCCAATTTAGGACAATTCAAGCCAATTCATGCCAATTTAGAACAATTCAGAACAATTCAGGACAATTTAGGCCAATTCAATCCAATTCAGCCTAATTTAGGTCAATTCAGGACAATTGAGGCCAATTGAGGCCAATTGAGGCCAATTGAGGCCAATTTAGTCCATTTAGGACATTTTGGAGAATTAGTCCATTTAGTATTATTATTCCATTTAGGCCAATTAGGCCAATTAGACTATTTAGTCTATTTAGTCCAATTAGGCCAATTAGGCCATTTAGGCCAATTAGGACATTTAGTCCGATTAGTCCAATTAGGACATTAGTGAAATTAGGCCATCAGACTATTATTACATTAGGCCATGAGACCATTAGGACATTATAAAATTAGTCCAATATGCCATTAGGCCATTCGAACAATCGGAAAATTGGCCATTAGGCCATTAAGTAATTTGACCAATAGGAAAATTGTCCAATTAGTTCATTAGGCTAATCAGACATTAGACCATTATACCACTTTTACAGTTGTCCATTAGGAAATTAGACCCATTGGCCATTAGTCCAATAGGCCATTAGTCCATTTGGCCTATTATGCCATGAGGCCAATTGGCCAATTATGCTATTAGGCCAATTGGCCATTAGTCTATTAGGCTATTAGGACATTATGCCATTAGGATATTAGGTCATTAGGCTAATAGGAGATTAAGATATGAGTCCATTATACCATTATTCCATTAGTCTATTAGGCCTATTGGACATCAGGACATTAGGAAATTTGACCAATTAGCCAATTAGTTCATTAGGCTAATTATCCATTAGGCCATTAGGCCAATTTTCCATTACGATATTAGGCCATTAGTCCAATTGGCTATTAGGCCATTATTCCATTAGACTAATTGACCAATTATGCCATTAGGACACTAGACCAATTGGCCAATTGTTCAATTGGACATTAGGCCATTAGGTCACTTGGCAAATTGTCCATTAGGAAAATTGTCCAGTTGTACATTAGAACATTAGGCCAATTGACTATTTTTCCATAAGTCCATTAGTCCAATTGGATATTATGCCATTAATAAATTAGGCCAATTGGCCAATTAGTCCATTAAACCATTAGGCTAATTAGTCCATTAAGTCATGATGCCAATTTTCCAATTGGCCATTAAGCCAATTGGACATTAATCCATTAGACCATTAGGCCAATTAAACAATTCACCATTTGGATGTTAGGACAATTGGAACTTAGGAAATTAGTCCATTAGTCCAATTATCCAATTAGGCTATTCATCCAATTGGCCATTAGGCCATTGGGACAATTGGCCATTAGGTTATTTTAGGCTATTTAGGACATTTAGTCCATTTAGGCCATTTTATACAATTAGTCAATTTATGAAAATTTAGTCTAATTAATCCAATTTGGATAGTTAGGACATTTAGGTCAATTTAGGCCAATTAATCTATTTATACCAATTAGGCAATTATGACAATTAGTCTAATTGGACATTAGGACATTAGTACAATTGGTCAATTGGCCATTAGGTCATTATCCCATTAAACCAATCAGACAATTAGGGAATTAGGGTAATTGGTCAATTAGGCCATTAGGCTAATTGGACAATTTAGGCATTATGCCAATTAGCTATTGGTACAATTGGAAATTTGGCCATTAGACCAATTGGCCATTAGGCTATTAGGAAAATTGGTCATTAGAACATTATTAAATTAGGAAAATTGGCCAATTAGGCCATTATGGAAATTGAAAAATTGGCCATAGGGCCATTAGGCCAATTGACCACTAGGACATTAGTCTAATTGTCCAATTAGGTCATTAGGCCAATTGGTCATTAGGCCATTAGTCCATTAGGCCAATTTTCAAATTAGGCCATTAGGAAAATTGGCCATTAGTCTATTTGAACTTTTTCCCATTTGTCCATTTCTCTATTAGGATAATTTGGCCCATTGTACATTGGTCCATTAAGCCATTAATCCAATTTTCCATTAGGCCAATTGGCTAACTGGCTATTAGAAAAATTGGACAACTATGAAATTTGGACAATTATCCATTAGGCCATTAGGAAATTTTACCATTATGCTAATTGGAAAATTTCCCATTTGGAAATTAGGCCAATTGGCTATTGGGCCAATTGGCCAATTAGGCCATTAGGCAATTAATCCAATTGGACAATTGGGCATTAGGTAATTAGGCCAGTTGGAAATTAGGCCATTAGTTCATGAGGATAATTATCCAATTAGTTCATTATGACAATTGGATATTAGGCCATTAGTACAATTGTCCATTAGTACAATTGTCTATAAGGCCATTAGGACAACTGGACATTAGGCCAACTAGACATTAGGATATTTGGACAATTAGGCCATTAGTCAAATTCAGCACTATGCAATTAGGCCATTTGAAAGGGGTATTTACAACCTTATATTAAATGGATTAATGATAATAAAACTTAAATTTCAACATAAAAATCTATATAAGTAACAATATAAATCTATATATTATTTTTATTCATATTAAACCATCTAGAGATTCTCATGATCGATCATTATAGTGATCCCCCAAGTGTGAAAATACACCATTGAATCTTTTTTCTTCTTGTTTTTTCCCAACGCATACTAAAAAAAATTCAATAAAATAAATAAGAATTAAATTTTATATGGAAGACATTAAAGATTAGGAATACATTAAAATCACCACTCTTCCAATATACGATTATTTCTTGAAATTGTATTATTGGAAAATAAGGGAATATTGGTACACCCTCCAAATTAGAAATGAATCTACTATTACAACAAACATATAACTCATTCTTATATGATTATAATAACTCCCCAAGATCCATAAACCTTTCAACCTTAGCAACATCACCATAGAGAATATTAAACCGACGCTCCAACAAACATGTTAATTCCTATAAATACAATAATAATATAGATATAATTTTAACAAATTTCCTCACCCATATCTCTACCCATTATTTCTCCTTGATGTCATTATTGATATTCCTCCATGAGACTGGTTTCACCATAATGATATCATTGTACTTGACTAAAGTTTCCATGAAACTTCTACACTGCTCAACATTTTTACCTATCATCTGATTGTATTCATTATAATCCACCATCATTTGTGTTTAGAAATTCCAAAATTCATGCATATGGGTGTGACCACATCACCTAGTAGAATATCCCACTGAATAATGTCAAAAAAAAAAAAATTAAGTCATAGTACAATAAGAAAAAATGATGTGATATAATTTGACACACTTATAATAATAAAAAATCAATGAAAACTGCTCATTAGGATCTGATGGATCTGTGGGATATCCTAAATCAGTAGTCTATAGAGTATTTGCCTATTATAATGCATGATTTAGGTGATCTGTATGCACTAAAGTGGAAGCTAAAGAAATAGAATCATTAGATCCTAGATGGATAGTAGGAAATAGAGGTAGCATGGACATGATAGGATATAGGTAGTAGGGTTGGGGATAAATCAAAAGATATGGATACGGTAAAGGTGGGAACATATATAGAGGTGGTGTAGAAATTTTATGGGAAGAAGAGGCTAAATGAGATGATGATGGAGGCATGGGTGGGAACATCCCTTGAGACTCAAGTAGAGGATATAAAGGTGTGGTAGATGGGGTGTCTACTAGTGGTTCAGGGTGGGAATGGGTATGAAGAGTGCCCTATCTAGCTCTAGGAGCATACCCAATCGGACCCATACTAGTAGTATGAGTAGGAATAAACTCTATTTCAATTGAATGTACCTATTTTCTTTTATAAATAATAATAACATGACATTATATGTAATGCATAAGAAAAATATTACAATTATTATGCTCACTAAGGGAACTATAGGAGGCAACTCACACTCTCACATCCACCAATCATTATCAAATAATAAATTCCTTTGATCTTCTTCAATATTTTTCATAAGATTTGTAAGAAAAAATGTACATTTTTTAGAAATAGTTTTTAAAAATCATGCATACAACTTATAAGTCAAATAAGTCATAAAAAATGTCATAACATGTTTTAGAAACAATAATTTAAAACCAAGTTATACATTTTTAGAAAAACCATTTTAAACCCAGTTTTCAGAATTGAAATAAATAAAATTAAATTAAATGAAACCAAGTAATACTAAAAAAACATATCATTTCAAACTAAAACTAAATTAAATTAATTATAGTATACCAACCCATGAAACCCATGTAAAGGTAAAATTAATAAACTGTTAACATATATGGTTGCTTCTATATATTACCCACCACTACATTAGGTCCAATATCAACTCTCACAGTGGGAAAATTTGATTCATAAAATGAAATATTTTTTTCAACACCAATGGGATAATCAATGGTTTCAATTTCATCCCCACCATCATGAAAAACATGTCTTGGGATTACTTCATTAATGACATTATAATCAGGTCTCAGATGATCTTTTACATAAAACACTTGTTTTTCCATTGATGCCAAAATGTATGGTTCATTAGTATCTAGGAATTGACTCATGTCAATAACTATGAATACAAAATAATCAATAAATGTACCATGTCACATCATTGAATTAAACCATTTACATTTCATCATAGTGACTCGACCATGAGAGCATTAATCCAATAACAATATTTTCTCAATAAGTCCATAATAAGACACATTTTCATATCAAGGTATACAATCAATTGCATTGAAATAATAGTCCATTATATTAGTTAAAATAATTCCATCATGTTGTGTTCTCATTTTCACTACTCGATTAGTTGTAAAAAATTTATACCCATTGATTATTAAATATTTTAATTCACGAACTAAAGAATTGGGACAAAAATCCAACGCTATTAATTATTGAGAAATGGATCCAATTAGTAAAATAAATACCTAAAATATATATGAATAATAAAATTAAACTAATATATATATTTTAGGTTAATTAAATTGATGATCATACCTTTGATTTTAACCAAGTTGGAAACTCTTTTCTATGAAAAGTCTCTCTACTTCTCAATGGAAAAAACTCATGAACTCTACTTATAATTTGTTTATGTAACCTACATAAAATGATAATAAAATTTGAAGGTATATGTGAAATGAAACATCATGAGATAACATATGATTATTCAAATTAATTACTTGATATAGTCATAAAAAAACATAGTTAAAAAAGAATGTGCGTTGTTCCATATCCCACTCTACAAGGCTCAATGTAGCCAATGTATATGACCTAGAAATTACTCCTATTTAGGGAAGAGATAGAAATGAGGGTTCAATTTCCCCATGCTTATCATCTTCATTTATCATTGGATGGTTATGTCTTGTTCTCACATCAGAAAAATACATTGAATAAAAATACATATATTCTTAAGCTAGATAACCTCTCATAATGGAACCTTCAGGATGATTCTTATTTTGAGACATAAGATTTAATTATGCACATATTTATTTTAGTAGGATACATCCATAGAAAAGCAACAAGTCCCCCAAGAAGTGTTTCAGTTAGAATATGAACTTTTAAAGGTATCATGCAAGTGAAAAATGATGGTGGAATTTTTTCCAACTCACACAAAATTAATGGTGCCTCTTGATACATTTTATCAAGAAAGACTTAGATAACCTTTTAACACAAAGGTATATAAAAAACGTCACAAGATAATAACTATCACCCTTACATTATTGGATAACAAATAATAAATTTATATTGGAATCAATTCATGAAGAAGGATGTGATAATCATGAGTTTTTTTGGATTTTAGTTTCAACTAGATTTTGTTGACTCATTTAGATATATTGCTATAATATCCATCATGAAACTTTATATTATCAAATAATTATAAATATTAATTTTTCTCTAAAGTTGTCATCACATAATAAGCACAAATAACTTTCTGTTTTTTTTCACCGATACACATAGGTTGCAGTTCTTGTCGAATACCCCAATCCAACAAGTTCAAACGTGATTGGAAATCATCTTTTCTCTTACCATTAATATTTAAAAGAATTTAAAGAAAAATTTCACATATATATTTTTATTAATGTGAATTATATCTAAAAAATTACATAACAAATGGTAGACCAATATGTAAACTCAAAAAATATACTTATATTTTTCCAATTGTAAGTGACTTTAGTGTCAATATTCTTCTTATTTTTAGATTTCATCTTATATTTACCAAATGAAAAAAATAAAAATTCATTAATCACATTAGTTAATGACATACATTGAGGTTTCTATTTAGTGTTAACAGTATTATCAAACCTCTAACGATTCTTCCTATATTGACAATCCATTGGAAAGAATCATCAATTCCATATGAAACTAAAACTATAATGATATTTAAGCCTTCTATATCATGTATTCTTCATACAAACATGACATGCTATTTTTCCCTTTATGCTCCAACCAGAAATCATCAAATAAGTGGGGAAATCATTTATAGTCCATAGAAGGGCATCACCCAACTAGAATATTTTTTTGAAGAAGCATTGAATGCACACACACCCATATCCAAAATCTGCTTAAACTCTATTATTATAGGTTGAAACTAGACTTCTATATCATTTATAAGATTAAAAGTTATATATATTAGTATACTCAAGAAAGTGAAAGGTTTTTCATAAACATCCATTGGGGGATATTTTAAATATGAATAAAAACTAACCACATGCTGTGAGTAGTAAGAATATGACCAAACATATTAAAACCATCAGAGGATAGACCCAACCAAACATTACACACCTCATTTAAAAAATCAGGATGTTTTGCATCAAATTACCTTAGTGATAATACATACACAGGATGAACCAACTCATCATTTTATTTAATTCTCTCAACATTATTCCATCACATATTAGCTGAGATTTCTGCAGACATGAATAGATTTTGAATCATGGGAATCAATAGAAAGTGACACATGACTTTCTATGACACACGAGATGGTGTTCCATCTATATTTTCCTTCCATCAAGATGTAACAAATTCTTTATAGTCATTAAGGTCAGTTGTTTCCTCCTAAAATAAACTTAAATCTTTTAGAAAATTATAAATTTTATTAGTATAAAATTCGAGTTTATTAATTAACTTCCATGACTTATAATGATTTGAGGGAATATTTGTACCATCATGAAGTAATTCCTTCTAAAAGGTAAGAATATAATCAATGGAGGTATTATAAATTCTATACATGATTTTTTCATGATATAATCGCATTTAAAATTCCAAAATTTTTATTTTAGTATATTATTGATATAAAAGAGTTCTAGAATCATCCATTAATTTTTTCACTCTCTCAACATCATAATATTCATTATTTTCCTCATGTGAATTGATATCATTTCCTTCTTAATCTGGAATAATATATCTCTCATGATGATTCACAAATGAAAACTGTTTAAATATAAAATTATCCATACCACTTCTTTCTTTCCATTCATGAATAGTATAAGATTGACTCATATCTCTATTGTGATACCAAACACAATAGTTAGTTTTAAATTCACCTTTTTTTTATATGGTAGATAACTTATTCCCAGCTTAACCATGGACTTCCAACATAATTATAATATGGAAACTATATATGACCTCCATTTAAAGTATTATTAAATGAAAATTTTTAAACAATTCCAAATTCTTTTAAAACTCAGTTGAAATATGATTGGTACGATACATCCAGCTTCTATCCATTCTATTATAGGAAAAAAAAGTTATGTTCCAATCAAAAATATACACCATAATTATAATGATATCAAAATAAAAAAACAAATTAAAATTATAGTTTATATGAAATTAAAGAACACTAATAGGAAAAAAAATTTAATACAATGTATGATATAAGTGACCATTATAGAATAATACTATTCATCCAAACAAAGAATAAGGAATATCATAAGAAAAAACCAAGGAATAATCATAGAAATCCAAATATGGTTCATGAATTGGAATAAATAACAATTAAGGAATACTAGTAGAAAAATGTGTATTTCTTATCCATAGAGGTCTTCTCATTTGAAAACATAATTAAGGATGACATTTAGTCATGAAAGGATTTTATTTATGATTAAAATTACTTATATTATTCAAACACAAGGAAAATAGATTTTATATGATGTTTTATTTTAATTTAAAAATTATGAAATTTGGGGAAGATTCATCAAATATAAATAATTAATCAATTCCATAAAACTTTATGAAACCCACCCATTACTTCACCACTGGTGAAACATATTAATTTAGGTAAAGTGTGGTTAGATTGTTTTTAATTCATTTAATGTGTAGTAGAAATAAATGGATAACTACTCAATATATGATAAATGAACTAATTAAGAATTCATAAGAAATAACTAAGATATACTCAATAGTTAAACAAAATAGGTGAAACTAAGGTTCATACGATTAATTTTTTCTTAAAGAATTAAATTCTTAGGTAAAAATTTATCAATGTAAACCATGTTTTATAAAATTAATATGATAAAACAATCTTTCCATTCTAACTTATATAATTATTTAATTACATTTACCAAAATCTTCTATAAATATTTGTATATAATAAAGGTTTTAAAATTATTAAAAATTTGAAATCTAAGTATTTAATTATTTGAAATAATATTTTATCATTCATTCATGTATAAATAATAATAATTAATTTTGAGAAAAATGATTTAAAAGTACTATAAATATAATAGTGAATTCCCAAAGAACCATACTTCATAGATAATGTAATATTCTAGATTTACTTATAATAGTATAATCATGTATATCATTGTAAAATTATTTCCTTTTAGTTTAAAAAAATCAAATAAATAGTTTAACCATGGTTAATGATATAAAAAATTAAATTTCAATAATTAAATCCCATAACTCTTGGATAATAAAAACCCACATTAACCCCTATAGTTAACTTAAATATGATTTTAAACACTAAAAATATCTAAATACCAAAAATATTACACCAAAATAATATCAAATTTAAGTTAAATTCATAACAATCCATAATATATATTTCAAAAATAAATAAATTATAATTAAAATAGAACTTTTAGGAATTTAATAGAATATATTTAATCTCTATTATACTATAAATTTTAAAACATGATGATAGAAGTGATGACAACATGATCCATTAGAATTTGATGCATAGATAAAAATGAAAATTATATCTATTAGAAGAGAGGATAGATTCAAAACTCAATATTTTGATGTCGAAGAATATTGTAATAAAAAAATACTTTAGTTAGGAGAGAAAATTGGAGAAGATGCCCGACTGTCTCTCAAGTGAGGGGATAAGAAATAAGAGGAGGGAATGAACACTTACCTCTAAAAGATCACAAAAAAATATACCATAAATGAAGGAAGAAAACCTGGTTGATGGGGGAAATGTCGACTGAGGAGAGGAAGGGGGACACCAAGGTTCGTAGGGGGACTAGGGAGAATAGGGCTTCGAATGAGGAGGAGAGGGGGAGCTCAAGGGGAATCCTATTTTTTTAACCCATGGTTTTTAAAAAACCATTGGTAAAGATCAACCTATACCAATAGTTTTGTTCAAACCGTAGGTATAGATTTAAGAAGAATATCTATATACATAAATTCTCTAAACCATGGGTATAGATGCATGAGGATATACCCAGTTTCTAGTAGTGTGTGGTGCGAAGTTTTTTGTTTTCAAAATCACTTTTTAAATGTAAAAATCTTGTAAGTTTTGATTTTTTTTTGAAAATATTATTTTATTTAAATCTCAATTTTATATTTCTAAATAAATAATGTTTTTGTCTCTCTTAAATGAACATTTAAGATAGTTTTAAAATAACTCAAAGGATATTTTGTTTTTCATATAATAAAATACTATCATGAATTAATTATACTTATCTCCCTAACCATTTTCCATGATCATGATAATAATATCAAATGGTGAGAGAGATTTTATGATATTAAAGGTTTGTTTATTGTAATAAGTATATTGTTAGAGGATTTAAAATTATATTATAACATAAATTGTTTTAATCAATTTTTACTTGAAAAATGATTTCAAGGTTTTTTTTAAAGTTCTTATTCATTTTTAATAATAAAAAACGGGGAGAAAATCTTAGTAATAGGTGAAAATGTTTTCATGTTGGGAAACATTCCATTTAAAAAAAACTTAAACTTAATTTTCTCTTGAGAACTGATTTTTTTATAAAATCTATTTGAAATTTTATTATGAAATATTGAATTTTTTTGTTATATTCATGAAAAATTTATCATGCCTATCCCTTAATTATTAAATTAATTAAGTGTTTATGATTGTAAAATTTATTATAAAATTTATTATTAATTTCATTAGGAAATATTGAAATACCATTTAATTATATTTGTGAAAAATAAATCATGACTATCCTTGTGTTATTACTTTTATTAAGTGTTTTTGATCATTAAAAATGGGGATAATGTTGTAAATATCACTATATTAGGTGTTTTTAATGATTACAAACACAAAATTGGGTTTCTCACATTTTCCTTTCATGGATTTTAGTAATTTTATTTTAGATATTTTTTTATGAAAGCACCAGACCAAATGGGAAGCTCAAGAGAAGAGTGGGTAAAATTTTATATTCCTCCACCTATAGGAACTGGTGGATACCCAGAGGGGTCCCACTATATATTCAGTGATACCCACTGGATATCCGATGGCACCTAGAATGACTCCAAAACTAGTTACTAGTGGAGGGACCCACATGCCTTAATTCGACTCATAACAGCTCTCTATGACCCTAAGAGGCTCCTTAACACCAATAAATCCATTAGAGCCTATCAATACACACCCAAGGGTGATTATAATTCCATTTTTACCTTGAAGATTCATTATATTGATTTTTTCCCACTTTTCTCACATTCTTGTGCTCTCTTACATTTGTTTCTCTTCCTCACACTCTTTTCTTATTGTATTCTCACTGTTGGGTAGAGAGTGATATTTAAAGGGTTTGTGCTAAGGAATCCACTTATTATTTATCTTATTGGGAAATCACTATCATTTAGTGGGATGGGGGTAGGTGCTTACTAACTTTAATTTAAGGGGATTTGGGTTTCTATCCATAACTACTAAAAGTATTTCCATGTAATTGGGTTTCTTGGTAAACCACAAAAAACAAAGGGTCTTGTAATTATAAATAGTTTTCCTTCTATAAATGTTAAAAATAAAGGTATTTTGGATTTATTTATATATCCATTAAAAAGAAAAGTTTTAAACAAAAACCTCTCAAGGATATTTATGGGATAATATGTAGTTATCCCTTAGTGAATTATTGTCAAACTCCTTTATAAAACTCTTATGATTTTTATTTTAATTTTATATTTTCACTATGATTAAATCTATTAATTTTTGTTATCAATTTTTTTTATGGAATAAAATTTGATATTAATTTATAAATATTTTTTGAATATTATTTTCACCCACCTTCCATATTTACTCAAAACAACAATAATTCTATACCCTTCTTACCCATATGACTAAGATGATAATTCCACAACCTCAAAAATATGGAAGTTTCTTCTCAAACATGAATTTATACTTTAAAATTAACTATTAAATACAATATCATATCCCTCATAACTTTTTATAAAACCATGTTACCTTGTATGTATTTCATATTATTTCTATAAATTTAGTACATAAACCTACGTTGTCCAGTAAGAATCTGTTCAATGTTTGGATAGAAACACCACTCTTTCCCAAAATCTCAAGAGTTTTATCATATATAAGGTGAAACCTGCTAAATATTCTATAAATATAGTTTCTGATGCTCCTCCTCTTAGATAGTGAGTCAAAATAATCCCCAAATTAAATTATCTGGGACTTAATTGGACTGATGGAACTCAACAAAAAACAATTATTATCTTCTTATTGGCCCTGAGAACAATAATTACCAAAAGGGGGAGGTGAATCAAGATTCATCATTATTTTCCTTTTTAACCAAACTAATGATCTTGTTCTATATGTTATTAGTAAAAATACCTACCTCACAATGATTATGAATCTATAAAGAACAAAACAAAAGAGAGGCAAAATAGTTTTACTTGGTTCATCCAAACTGGGCTAATCCAAGGAGCACACACTGAATTTTTTTATGTGAAAAAAAACTAATTGAACTACTTTTACAATTTAGATTTTTCATACTAACCCTATAACTTTAAAAACTTCACAAATAAATAAATATCATTGATTTCAATCACATAGGGAACACACTTCTCCATGAGTGCACTATTTTTCTTCCATGAACCCAAAAAAATAACCACACTTTAATGGTGTAAAATTTTTCTTTACCTTCTTCCTATTAAATAAATTCATATTATATCCAATTAAATAGTCTCTCAGGATCCTTTATTCCCTTTTATTCCCTTTTTAGTGCTTATCCTATAAGTATATTCTTCTTTTATCCATTTTTTATTTTTCATAATGTAAAATATTCAATTCTTTTCAAAGAATATATTATACCCATTTTAGGAAAATTTATATACATATTTTTATCCAAAACTATCAAATACACTTTTAATGAAAAATATTTTTAAAATGGTTATTTCAACTTCCTATTTTCCATGTTAGACAAATAAATCCACTTAATATATAAAATTAACCTTTTAAAGTGACACCATGATTCATGGTGTGACCTTCAATAAAACATAATATCCACAAAATATGATTAATAAATCTTTTTTAATTCTATAGAAATCATAGTGTGGACACCTGAATCAATCATAATCCCCAACCATATCATGGAATGACCCTTAAATTCATGGAATGTGGATCATTTTAAGATAATTATTGAAATTCACCCAGAAACCATTATGGTGAAGCTTCTTACTTCATGATTCAAATATCACCAGAGGAGAATCACCAAAATATACACAAATCAAATCATTATGAAACCCATTTATTTGTAGTTTGAGCCTCACATGGATAGATCCAATGAAATTTTCTTATTCCCCTTCATGGAGAGATTGAACCCTTTGCAGTGTGATGTTTTTTCTCTCAAAATGGTAAAGGGATAAAACCTTATGAATTCCTCTTGAGAAGTATCCTAAAGTGGGACTTTTCCACTACTTTCATCTCCTATAAAAATTAACGGAACATTAAAATATTTCACGGTACTAACATATATATATATATATATATATTTCAAATGGTAAAATCATACACATTCTCTATATGGCATGAAATTTGTGTTTATGGTACAACCATATCTTACAAAGTTCCCTAAAATAACATCTTGAATTTTTGAGGTCTATTCCATTTTTTCTACAAAAATTACTTATACAACCTGACCAATAATATTTTTATGATTCCCAAACTTAAAAATTCCTTGAGGACTATTATTATGTCCCAAAATTATCCTTAAAAACATCCTTTTCCATATAATGAACCAAACAAACACAATTCACAACGTGAATTTAGGGGTCATGACATGACTTCAGTTCTATAGAAATATTTCCTCTAGTTACTTTTAAAACTCTTTAGGATTTCTTTATCCCTTTATAGGATTCTTTTTAAGTTCCTAATTTATTATTTTCAACAAAAACTACCCCAAACCACTTCAAGGTATTTTTTTTCCAATTATCATCTCCTTTTGGTTTATTGAAAACTCCAAAACTCATTTAAGGATTTATTAAATATATCTTTTTCTGAAAACTTCAAATAAATATAGATATGAATAGAGCCTATATTTAAAACACTTACCTTAAAGGAGTTCATCAATGATTCACTGAAAACTAAATATTATCTCACACAAGTTAAGATCATCTTAAGAAACAATAGTCAAGTGAAAATTTCTTCATGAAAACACATATGTGAATTCCATTCTCTTCAGCATATCCAAACCCACTCCAGCTTAATAAAAATTCAACAACTCACCAATTTTTACAAACATCATCTTAGGATTTCTCCTCATTTTTAATAGTGAAGAAAACTCCCATGCCATTATAATTAATCTTAAAAACTATTTGGTTTCTCTTTCCAAATAATTGAAATATGAAATCTTCTCCCCTTTTTTCACAAACCCAAAGCAAAATTTCCCAAAAGTTCACAAGAGAGAATTAAAAATTTAATAATTATATTCATGAGAGAAAATAAACCTAGATATAAATAATAATCCCCATAGGAGTGTGGCGGTACCTTATCAAACTCATTATGTTGGAGGGAGTCTGTTGGAATATAACAACCAATTGATTCATTTAAAAATATACCTTGGGTAGATCCTTTATCATAATGTATAAAATATGATAATAGTTTGATACATACTCTAACTTTACTAGTACTTTTTCAAATTTCTCCTTGATAAAGTGATACTCGATCTTTAATTACTTTGTTTATGATTTATGGCATTTGAGTTGTCACACTTGATAGTAATAGGAGATTTCACATCTATTCTAATATCCTAAATTTTATGTTGTATCCATATAAATTTATTATAGTTTTGAGTATCCATGATGTATTCAGAATCCATAGACCTCAAATAAATGTAATATTTCTTTTTTTACTCAGCTAAGAAATTAAAGAACTTCTAAGATAAAAATCACCACCTTATGTAGACTTTTGGTAATCCTCTTAGCCTTTATAAGATGCATAAATGTATCTAAACAACTCATGTTGTGATATTATTTAATAAAATATCCCTAAGTCCACTGCATTGTTGATGTATTGAAGTATCCAATTCAATTATAACTTGTGTCTCTTTTTGGGAAAATTTTGGTACCAAAAATCCTTACATGTGGAAAACACAATTTCCAGTCTTTTTGATGTCAAGTACATGATATATCCAATAATTTTACTATTAAACAACCTAATTTAAAAATATCTTTATTTTACATCATTACTATAAGTTAAACATTACATCTCACAATAATCTCACACACTAGTGGGAACCTTTTGGTTTAGTTTCTTTGAGGACCAGTTTCATTAGAAACTTATTTTAAAAAACTTGTGAACATTTCTCCAAAGTTGAGACACAATAAAATCCCTTATATAATTTATAAAAGTTATACTCATATTCATAACCTAGGGAATGAAAATATAATAAGTGGTTATCTCAAATTATCAGTAAGGGAAAACTTATCAACATGTCATTAGGGGTTAGATCATTAGAATATGAGAAAACATGAGCAAAAAGAAATTTATTATTAAAAATAAAGTGGGATAATATGAGTCACCCATAAATAATTAATTAAGAACATGTAATATCAAAATAATAAACAATTACCATGACATAAGAGTGTGAGATAATCATGGAAACATGAAATAGTGAAATTATATCATAAGATAATGGAATAATAAATATATGGAATCAACATAAAACCTGAAATAATAAGTATAATTCAAGGCCCACTGAAAATACTATCATAATTTAAAAAGTACCATGGTGGATTTGGTTTACTCAATATTCCTTTAAATATAGTGGATAGAGTCCCATGGAAGATTGCTTTTACTCCATATTCCTATAAACACAGCAGAAAGAGTCTCATTGTGGATTAGATTCACTCCCCTTTCTCATAAAAATATTGGACATATTCCTATGATCGATTGGTTTCAATCCTCATTCCTATTAACATAGTGGATATAGTCCCATGGTGGATTATGTTGAATTAAAAGTAGGAATTTCAATGGGAACATAAAACTTGTATTATCCCTAAAAGAAATATAAAGTAAACATGATATATAAGTAAGTAACATATATAAAAAAAATATATAAAATACATGATAATAATATTTAGGAAATATAAAAAAATAGAGTACATGTAACTTAAATATAATGTTGGTGGTTGAGAAGATCCCTTTTTTATGTTTTAAAACACTTTTTTTTTGAAATCACATATCGTAAAAAGTGGTAAGAAAATATTCATCTAAAAATAGAAGAAGGGAAATATGGAGGCTAACTAAGATAACACCTATTTTTGTTTCTAAATATAAATGATAACATCATCAATAATATAAAAATATGGATAATGAGGGGAAATCTTGGTTAAATAGAAAATAATTATTCTTAACAATGACATACTTTTATGGGGAAGAAATTCATTGAGGAAGAATATTTGAATCAAAAGTGCTAGTTTACCTAGACAGAAATAAAGTTAAATATAAAATCTTATGTTGTAAGGAACTAATCATATAATTAGGTTTTTGAAGATGAAACATTTAATTAAAAGAAATGGGTTTTGGGTTAAGCAAAACCATTACAACATTAAAATCATTTGAATAGAAAATCCATGGATGGTTGAACTTGAGATGGATTTTTAAATACCCTATATTACATGAATGTTATTAAAAAAAATAAATATATTACTAATAAATAAACAAAAATAAGAAACAAGTGATTAAAATTAATTAAATCTCAATGAAACAAAATTTATTTCTAAGAACTCTTACCTTAGGTCCTAATTTGTTCTAAGAGTGAACCTAACATCCTCTACTTTTGGAAGTTTTCTCTGGGGTGAATTCTAAAGGATTCAAAACCTTATATTTTTCTAATAACAAGGATTATTTGAAGTTGTTAAAGGGTTAATTGAATACTAGGGTAGAGTTTTGGTAGAGCTAAAGGGTGAATAAATGCATTGTAAGTGATTTTCACAATATCAGTACTATCTCTCTTCTTAAATTCTCAAACACCGTCAACTCATATATAATATCTTCATTAATTTTTCTATATTAAGTCTCAATACAAATCCGATTCATGCATAGATTGCATGGTATCCAAATCCACTTAGTTTGGGTATCTCAATGTCTTCTTAATAGTGCATGTTTATGCATAAATTCATGCATGTATAATGTATTTCTTGTACACCCGAACACACACTATTAAAATGTATTCTTTTTTGATTAATATGCACACACAATTCTTTATTTTAAATGTTAATGGACATACATGGATGCATTTAATTCAATCTAACTCCTTATTTAGTTCTTTTCACACACCTACACCTTTTATAAGTTGTTTCTTTGTGTTTCATGCATTTGTATATGAATGCATGTGTATGAAATATCCACTTTATCTTGAACACACCCACTGTTCACTTCTCCTTTCTTCTTCATGAGTGAACACACACTTCCTATTCTTATTTTATATTTCTCTTATTTATTTTGGTTCTTTTTACACACACTTTTTCCTTTTAATTAGGGTACATTACAAGTGTATTATGCATGTGTTTCCTGCAAACTCGAATGAGAGTGGGCCTTTAGACAGATTATTTATTCTTCTTCACATGTGAACACACAATGCCTTAGGATCTTCAAATTATGCATATGAATTCATGTAAACACGTACTAACCCTCTTTTGAAATCTCCTTCTCCTTCAAAAATGAACCCCTGCAAAAAGTGTATATTAAAGGTGAAAATAAGAGGGTGTAATTTTGTTCATGAAACTGAAGATGATAATAATTCTCCTTATTAATGAAAAGGGTGCACAAGGATATCCTTCATAGAACTAGAATAAGTTCTTGGTTTTGTCTTTGCAAAGGTATAACAAGGGTGCATGTGCACCAGTTTTTTGCCTACAGAATCACCTCTATGAAGCACAACGAGGGTTTAGAAAAAAGAGACACATGTTCATGAGTTTTCTTCGCACAGAGGTATGGTTCTCCTTCACGAGACAACTTTGAGAGTTCTTAGCACCTATATAAGGTTTTTAGATCTCTTATTATTCTTCGTGTAGAATATCGAACCAAGGAATGCTCTGTTTTCAAAATAGGAGCACTTGTGTAGGAAAAATGCATCAACTCTTCTCGTCTCGGTGCTCCTCTATATATAGAAGAGGATTGGATATTATACATGTTCTAAACCTTGCCTTTGAATTGGATGAGGTATTAACTTTGAATAAACTAGATCTTTGTTATTTTTAAATATTCAAACGTGGATGCCACATATCTCAGTTTGTTTTTGTTTAAATTGAGCTCCTTAATTCTTGTGCACACCTCACTTGCATGCACTATGAGTCGCATGTAGATATTATTCTTGAGCGCTTGAGTGGAAAAACCTCAATAACTTCATTTTCTATCGGACTATTCAGGATCTTCATGTTTTATTGCATGCATGCATTCATAATTTCATGCATGGTATCGTGTTTTCCAGATAATTCTCTAGTGGTGGAATTTCTCTTCAATAGTGGCCGGGAGCTCGATCAAGGAGGCACGACTTCATCTCTAGTGTACAGTGGATTCAGGATGATTAGATATTGAAGACGATGTGGATTAACATGATCGGATGGATTGGGTTCAAACATTCAATGTGAGAGATAATTAATGGGGGATATTAGATCGTGAACCGCGATTAATATGTACGACCGAGATTGCGTGTGTAATCAAATGGAAAGCCATGATTGCATCCAGATTTTTAAAATATCGTGACACATAGAAACTTGGATGCTGGTTTTGTTCAGTTTAAGTATTAAACCATGGTAGCATACGCTCAGAATTCTCCTCCTCCCTCCACAGTACCACCCTGTACCATGTTATCCTTGTGGGCACACTCTACGCCCAACCTATGCTCTGCCGCCATGCCTCCCCACATGGTGGCACTGTCACCATTCTCCCATGTGCCCCTGTGGGCGCACATCTCTGCCACTTCTGGGCTAGCCTTGATGGTATCCCTTAGGCGCAATCTACCCTATCCCACATGTATGTAGGGTTGAGGCTATTGACTGGATGGTGGATGGCCCAATTTTTTTCTGTGACCCCATGAAACATGCACTGCCACCTAGTAATACAAACATGCATGGCCAACTTTCTTCAAACACATAACCAATAAACTACTTCTCCATCTTTCCTACTCCTCATTCAATTATTTTTTGGAAATATGAATCCCCAAGTCACTTTCAAGCATGTACCCAATGTGAAAACACATTTTTCACATCTCTTAAACATTTGAAATTACCACAATATTCACAAAATTTTCATCTAATCTGAAACTAGTGGATGGATCTCTTCTTCAACTCCCCATGAATTGAAATACAATGAATGGAAATATTTTAGTAACTAATGTGTTCTCCTTAACACATGTCTTGGTCCTTGAATATCAGCACAAGGAATCATCTGATCTTGTTCACCAAATTTATCCAATTAGAAGCTATTGAATAGATCTTCCAAATTCATCATGCAATCAAGTATTTCATAGCCTTATTCAAATATTGTAACAAAGTGTCATTCATTGACACATGTCTTGGAACTTAGGACCAGTTCAACAATTTTCTAATTTGGTTATATATAATTTCCAAGCATGACATCCAATGTCATTTCATACTGATTCTCCAAGTGACATAAGCTTTGGAACAACTTACCCTCTTCAATCATCATCACCTACCACAATCACTACCTTTTCACACACATATTGACACTTTATTGACAACAAATAAAACACTATGATCTGTAATCTCCCCCTTTGTATTTTTTTACCAATATCACCTAATCAAAATTTGTATGGGTCAATATGTGGAAAATATTTTCTCCCCTTATTGGAAACCAAATGCAATGGTTTAGTGGGGTCTGTTCAAAAACATGTTCTAATCCATTTTAAAAAATATCTTCCTGAATATTGCTGAGGGAGGGATGATGTCCCATGGTTCACTTAGCAAAGATCCTTTAGTTAATCAACTCTATGTCTACTTGGGCCAACCCAGTGTAGAAATCAAGAGAGATATGACCAAGGTTTTCAATCCTGTCTAAAAAACATCCATACATGTGAAATCAGCTCAGAATGTATCAAATATTAACTAAGTGGTTGGAGATAGTTAGATTTATCAATGAAATGATAAATCCTACACATAATTCATCGAAAATATTAGAAAGTAAAAGAGAAAAGATAAGGCTACACCTTTCATCCCATATTGTCATCAATTAAGCACTCCCCCTTAATTGACATGGTAAATACAATTAAGAACAAGGGATGGAAGTGTGATTAGAATACCTAAAGCTTCAACTTATAGAGATGATATGACTTCCAAGATTAATCATGAAATAATCCTTCATTTGTTCTCCATATTATTTTCTCCTCCTCAAGGGGTGAAATCCATTTGATTTACCCTTGTGTAAAATAATCATTAGATAATCTTCAAGATATTCATGTTGATAATCTTCCACTTTGGAATAATTCAAGTAATTATTAAATCATGAATAATGAGTCCAAATTGTTTTTATCCACTTTGTTCATTAAATTCTTATCTTAATAAAGACATTCACCTTCAATTCCCTGCAATGTAAGCACACATATACAACAAAAATATAAGGGAAGAAGATGGAACACATGTGTGCTTCTTAATAAGAGAAAAAGGGCTAAGGATTTCCCCTCAACCCAATAAATCCTTTCCTTGTAGATCTAATGTGTTTTTTTACTATTTATGCTAGTGTCTCCATTCCATTTATCATTTTTATCTTTCATTGTTATCATGGACCCTTTACTTCTATTCACCTTATACTTGTGTGGATTGTTTGTACTTACTTCTGTCAATAGTGAAGTAGCTTCCACTGGTGCATATTTTTCCATTTTAAACATCTCTATTTTACCTGGTAAAAGTGTTATACATTTTTCTTCATGATTTCCAACCTATTTTCACCTTAAACACACTAGTTATAAGACACTAGGGTTGTTATGTGATGATAAAATATCATGAAATTCGAATTCTCCTTCATGTGGAATGACCTATTTCTCCTTTTCCTTTTCTTTATACAATACTTAATTCTCAGATCTTTGTAGTTATCTATCAATTTGAAATTTATTAGGTCAGATAACTAAACACTCTTTCTTATCATATTCTGGTTTGGAGCTTCCACATGGCTTCTTCAATGTTTTCAAGTTACCTTTATTAGGAAACTTATCTTCAATCAATCCTTTCTTCTTCTAGATTGATTGTATTTTTATGTTTATCTTGCTTCCATTAATTTCCATGGATTGTTTGAAATGATCCATGGTATTAACTTTGTTTCCATAGAAGAATCATTTTTTCTTGGTAGTTCTTTTGGATCCAGCACCCTTAAACTTCTTGGATTTAGAATCCACGGTCTTCTCACCTTTCCTCCTTGAAATATTCTTGGGAGCATTTGCTTTTAGACCATTATTCTGCTTAATTCCCTATGATGATTCTTATTTATTAGATAGATTCTATGATCTTATTTTCTTATCAGTTTTGGATACATGTTGAGATGAATATGTACCAACCTTGTGACCACTTACATTACATACATCACATATATTATCAAGAATTCCAAATCTATTTGGAGTATACCGATGCTTCTAGATCTGTGGATGTTGCCTCTTTCTCTCTAACTTTATCCCCCTTGATATGGGCTTCCTTCATGCTTTTTCATTTCAAGGATTGTACCAACAATCTAATGCACAGTGCCCAAACTTGTTGTAACACCAACATTGACCCCAAATAGTGAATTCTTGATCTCTTCTGGATAAGGTTTATGGGGTTTCTTTCTGAAATTTTGTTATCTATCTAGGGAACCATATTTCATCTTCTTCTTCCTATACACCCTATCCATGGTGGCAGGTTTCTGATCACCGTTCTTCACCCATATTTGTTTATAATGTTTCTTCCAACCTATACAGATTGTGGAAACACATTTATAAGCATGAGTACAAGATGGTATGGATGTAACCTTTTTCTTAGAGGATGTTACTATTATATTAAAGGATGATATATTACGCCTTTTGGAATCATAGTCCTCAATGCAAGCTTGACTGGAAACATATCTTCTTACAATTTCTTGGGAAGTTCCATCTTTGGTTGATTTCTGATTCTTCAATAGCACCTCTATTTCTAAACACTTAATGTTGAGGGAGTTATTCTCATCCTAAAATAATATCATATTAATTTCCCAATTCTCATTCAGTCTCTTCATTTTTTGTTTATACACATTTCTTAATTTTTGTAAAGAAATGTCAAGCTCCTTTACCTTGTTATATTTGTCTTCCAGTTGAGTACATTTGACAACCATAATAACTTTGTGCAATTTTTCAAGTGCATGGAAAGATTCTAAAAATAAAATCTCAAAGAATTATTTCTCACAAATACTTCCTTTCAATTCTTCAGTAAATTGAGATTATAATTCATTTCAAAGAGAAATTGATTATTCTTTTTTCCTTCACTAGTTTAGGGAGAGTGTTGTATATGCTAACCCTTTTAGACAATGCCTCTTCCATGGCATCAGATTCTTCTTCCATTTGTAATTTTTCATCTTGAAGAGCACTAATGCTTCCAGCAATATTTCTTGACACTTCTCTAGGGATTTTCATCTGATGATCTTTGAGTGTAGACTAAAGATCACTAATTGATATATCATAATCACAGATTGATCAGTAATAATCAGAAGATTCATAATAATAAGAAGAATTATCACATGTTGTACCTTTCATATTACCTTCAGTAGAAGGTGTCTCCCTATTATCAGTAAGCTTATTATTCATGTTCCTTGCCTGTTACTTATTCCTATTCTTCTAAGTCTTGGAATATATATTCATTTTAGGTTACTCACTCATTTCCTAAAATCTACACTTCATAAATATCCCTTGGATCTTTTAGAGGTTACCTTCCCTCTGATACCAATTGAAGTGCCCAGATCAGTGTGAATCAATAATAGGGGGAGGGGGTGAATCAGTGATCCCTTCAAATATTTTTACTAATTGATTCTTTTCAACTAAACCTTTATGGATGGTTAAATCCTCAATCCACTCTTCTTATTTTTATTAGCCTTACCTCGAATGATGTTGTAAATGTAAAGGCACTGAAAAAAAGGATTTACAAGGTTCAGTTCAAAGACCCACTCTTTGCTATGTTGGTTATTCTCCCAAACACAAATTCTCCACTATAATTTTATCATAAATTACAATGGTTGATAAAGAGTCCCACTATATCTCTCCTGATTCTCATAGGTGGTTTTTTATAATGCTAACCATAGTGTTACCAGAGTCCCATTGGCCGACTTTAGAGTCCCACTGAAGACTTATTCTCCTCCCTAAATCTCACAGGGTTCTTCTAGCTCTTGAGTCATATGAGAAGCTTCCTTATTTGTTCACTCTTGATTCACTATATATTGATCTTATACTCTTCCCACACAGGCTTTCTGAATCACAATTTACTGTGTATCTCTTCAAGAATCTTAAACAGCCTTTGGTAAGGTCTGTTGGCCTTTCTCAATGAGACATATCACTTGTATGGACCAGTTACCTTAGTGAAACAATGCTCAAACAATTCTTCATTCTTCTGATAAAGACCCAACCTCACTTAGATGTGTGATAATTGTGCACACAAAATCTTCAAGAATATAATATTCAATAATTCTCTTGCACAATATCATCAGTTTCTCTCTTTTTTGATTCTAAAACACTATCAACTCAGATATAATATATTCATTAATTTTGTTTGGATCCAGTCTCAATACAAATCCACTTCATTCATAGATTTCATGGAATCCAAATCCACTTGGTTTGGGTATCTCAATGACTTATCAATAGTTCATTTTTATGCATAAATTTATGTATGTATAATGTATTGCTTGTACACCCGAACACATATTATTCACTTGCATTATTTTTTCTCAATATGCAAAAAAATTCCTTATTTTATGTGTGCATGTATATGCATGGATACATGTCATTAAATATCATTCCTTTTTAGTTATTTTCACACTCCTACACCTTTTATGAGTTGTTTATTTATGTTTTATGAATTTTTATATGAATTCATGTGTATGAAATCTCCACTTTCTCTTGCACACAACCACTATTAACTTCTCCTTTCTTATTCACGAGTACACACACACTTCCTTTTCTTCTTTTCCTTTTCTCTTATTTATTTTGGTTCTTTGGACACACACTTTTTATTTTTAATTAGGGTTCATTATAAGTGTGTTATTCATGTGTTTCCTCCAAACCTGAATGGGAGTAGGACTTTCGACAAATTCTTCCTTCTTCTTCACATATGCTCACACAATGCATTAGGCTCTTCAAATCATGCATATGAATGCATGTCAACACGTATTAAACCTCTTTTTCAATATCCTTATTCTTCAAAAATTAACCCCTTAAAATAATGTATATTAAAGGTGAAAATAAGAGAGTGTTCTTATTTTGTTCGTGAAACCGAATATGGTAACCGTTATCCTTCTTCACGCAAAGGGTGCGTGAGGATCTCCTTCACAAAACCAAAAGTGGTTCTTGGTTTTGTCTTCGCAAAGGTAAAACAAGGGTGTGTGTGCACTAATTTTTTGCCTATGGGATCATCTCCACGAAACACAACAAGGGTTTATAAAAACCAGTCATGTGTTAATGGGTTTTCTTCATACAGAGGTGCAGTTCTCCTTTGCAAGACAACTTCGAGAGTGTGTAAAACCTTTCAAAGATATACGGAGCTCTGCTTCTTCTTCGTGTAGAATGTTGAACCAGGGATTTCTATATTTTCAAAATAGGAGTACTCATGTAGGTGAAAGGCAGAAAATCTTCTTAGCTTGGTGCTCCACTATATATAGGCGAGGATTGGTTCTTCTATACATTCTAAATGTCACCTTTGAATCAGTTGAGGTCTTCCCTTTGAATAACCTAGATCTTTAGTATTTTAAAATCTTCAAATGCATATTCCACTTATCTTAGTTTGTTTCTATTTAAATCGGGCTCCTTAATTCCCCTGAACACATCACATGCATGCACTGTGAGTCGCATGTAGATATTATTCTTGAGCGCTCGAGGGGAATGACCTCAGAAACTTCATTTTCTCTCAGCCTACATGGTATCTTTGTGTTTTATTGCATGTATGCATTCATAATTGCATGCATGGTATCGTGTGGTCCAGGTGATCCTCATGTGGTGGATTTTCTCTTCAAAAGTGGCCTAGATCTCAATGAAGGAGGCACAACTTCATCTCCGGAATACAGTGGCTTCGGGATGATCAAAGGTTGAAGACGAAGTGGCTTAACAGGATTAGATGGATTGGGTTCAAAAATGAAATGAATGAGATGATGAACGATAAAGATTAGATCGTGAACCATGATTAAGATGTGTGTTCAAGATTGTGCGTGCGATCATATGGATGACTGCTATTGCATCCATGTTTTTAAAATCTTATCCCACATCGAAAATGGATGCAAATTTCATTCAGTTTAAGTATCAAACTGTGGAAACATACTGTAACGACCCAAAATTTTGAATAAATTTTGTTTCCTAACTTTGTGTGTTATTTTATTTTATACTAAAAAAAACTATTTCATTTAATAAAATGAGACCGTTGGGTTTCAACTGTTATATGACCGTTGGTCAGTATGACCATTGGAAACTAAATGTTGCGACTATTGTCTATAAATACAAGTGGTCTTGATTAATTAATATAGAAAGAATATTCGATGGCCCCATCTAGTAGTCTCGGGCCGATCGAACCCCATCTGACAGAACTCGGGAAGAAGGTAGCACCTTTGGGCTTTGCTCTGGACCAAACCCAAGCCAAACTTCATCATGTGAAGCTAGAAGGGAATCACATTCGCAAGAAGTTCAAGCTGATAGAAATCACTACTCAGGCAATGTTGGCCGAGCCGCCCCAAGATTCTATCACCCTAGCACACCTTACTCTTAGGTCCTATGCTGGTGTTATAAGGTGATATGTAACGAGACCGTAACTGTCTTGTGCAATCCTTTTATTTAAATAAAAATTGTGATTTCTTCTTATGGTGAAGTTTGTGAATTTTCTAATGTCCGGATAAATATAGTATGCATGTTTTTGATGAATTTTAGAAAAAATATATTTTAAAAATATTTATGTAAACCTTAAATAATTAAAA
Organism: Viscum album; assembly: GCA_963277665.1. Taxonomy (NCBI): domain Eukaryota; kingdom Viridiplantae; phylum Streptophyta; class Magnoliopsida; order Santalales; family Viscaceae; genus Viscum; species Viscum album. The sequence goes on from OY728130.1 coordinate 1,882,202,245, forward strand.
ATGTGTAATGATTTTCAAAAAATGGTCTTCTACATTTGTGTTCAGTATGAAATTTAGAATCTAATAAGATCAAATTAATTTTTGATGAATAGTAAATTATGAATAATGATTTTATGCTTATTATTGGTAAAGTGACCAAATGGATTAAGTAACTTCACTTAATAAAATATTAATATAATTTAGGCACCTTGATTAAGTAATGTGATTCAATAAAATAGGTAAATAGTTGTTTTAGAAATTATTGGTTAAGTATTAGTTTTTTCAGGAGAATATTTTTTTTATTTAAAAATTAAATTAAAAATATTTAGAAAATTATTTTTATAAAATGGAGTTCATTTTTGAAATCAGAGCATCGATGTTTGGTTAAGGTGAATTTTTGGGATTTTTCTGAAACAGTTGAATTTTCAGTGAATAGTGTTTTATTTAAAAATTAAATTAGAAATATTTAGAAAATTATTTTCATGAAATGGAGTTTATTTTTTAAATCAGAGCATCGATATTTGGTTAAGGTGAATTTTTTGGGCTTTTTCTGAGAAAGTTGAATTTTCGGTGAATAGTGAATTTACAGTTTTTGAGTTTCGGGTGTTTAATGACATCATTAAGGATGTAATAATTATGAAATAATTCTGGTAGAATTACGAATAGTAAGATAATGTATTAGGTGTCTCAATTGTCCAATACCATGGGAAAATACCATGGGAAAGCCCATGGTTTTTCCAATACCACCAATGAGGTGTCCCGTGGTCATTAATGCCTTGTCCCCTCACTTGCCCTATAAATACCAAGACATTCTCTCATCGTTTCCATTACAAAATTCTCCTCAACGAAGTTATGGTCTCTTTACCTCCCAAGGAGTCCTACCAATGTGCCCCCAATCCCTCAAGATCCCGAAGTTTTAGTTTTAAGAGTTTTGTTTTAAGGTAAGGGATCCTACCTCTCTTTTTCTTTTCATGTATTCTCCTTTATGACATTTATTTTAAGCTCCATGTTCTTATGTTGGGGATGTTATTTTAAATTCATCCTACTATACTTTTCATGTTCATATTATTAGATACCCCCTCTTGCTCTCATCAATTCATTTTAGGAATGTTTAAGTGGCGCCGTTAGGCTGCCGAATTTTTGTAAGGGATTCTTTCACCCTTCTCATTTTCAAGTTCTATTTTCATGTCAAGTCTTTCAAGTTCCTTTTTATTATGTTTGGGTATGATATCTATATCCATAATACTATTATTTTATGTTCATATGATGAGATACCCTATTTGATCTCATCAATTTATTTTTTGAAGTTTTAAGTGACGCCGTTAGGCTGCCGAATTTTCATAAGAGAAATCTTATTTTTGTCTTCCTTCCATGTTTTTCATTTCATATGGCATGTATTTAAAATTTCATTACCATGTTCTTATATCCTTTATATTATATCCCTATACTATTTTATGGATCATTTCTGAGTGGGTGACCCATTTCCCCTCTCTTTTCAATATTTTCTAAAACCTTATAACATAGCCATTATGCTGTAGAATTTTCGTCTCAAAATATCTCTCTCTTTTTCTCAAATTATTTTATTTTATTAAGTTAATAATAAAATATCTTTCTTCTATAAGGGTATTCACATATATATCAAAATGTTCTATTTTAAATTCTGTGATTTACATACATGAGACCCTCTTTCCTTTTCCGTGGGTTTAAAGCGACAAAAAGATCACATCTTTAAAGCAGTTTTGAAAATGTTATGACTATGAAATAAAACCCATTTCTTTTATGCTATATGGGTTATTTATGAAATTATTGATGATGATATATGTGGATCACATGATAAGAAAAAAAAATTAAGGGTGCGCCCTTATAGCGCTCCAATGCATTGGGTAATGATGTAATCTCTAGGGATTACAATTTTAACGATACCTTGGTGAATAACCTTGGTAATTTTAAATGACACCTTGGGGATGGACCTTGGTGATATGTTCATGATTGTCTAAGTTAAATGTTGTAGCCACATATTCAAGTTATGTTTCAAGTTATTTTCTCTATGATATTCCTATACTTTCATTGATCATGTCTTTGTGTTTTTATTCAAGTTCTTATTGATATAACAAGTAAATTGTTTCCTTGTTTACCCTTATCGGGCCTTCTGATCACCCTTTACATTGATGTATGTCTCCAAGATTTGAGACGCAATAATTGATCGTAGGATGAACATATTATGAAGCCCTACAAGTGGATTAGAAGAATGTTTTATATTGTTTTCATGTTTTATGTCCCTGATTTCCAAGACACTAGACTTTAAAGATCCTCTGTTTGTAAAATGTAATGAAAAGTTATGTTATAAAAAGGCAGGATGCCACACATATGATCATAATTCTCCTCCTCCCTCTACGGTACCGCCCCATACCATGTTCTCATTATGGGCGTGCTCTGCACTGAACCTATACTCTACCACCATGCCTCCCCACATGGTGGCTCTCTCACCATTCTCCGATGCACCCTTGTGGGCGTGCTTCTATGCACAATATTTTCCCCATTCTCTCCTGCCACTTCCCGGCTAGCCTTGATGGCCTCCCTTGGGCATGGTTGACCCGATCCCGCATGTACCTAGGGATGAGGCTATCAGCTGGTTGGTGGCTAGCCCAATTTTTTAAGTAACCCCATGAAACATGCATGGAAACTTAGTAATCCAAACTTACATGGACACCTTTATTCAAACATATATCCAATAAACCACTTCTCCATATATCCTCCCCCTCCTTCAATTCTTTTTAGAAATATTAATTCCCAAGGCACTTTCAAGCATGTAACCAATGTGTAAACACATTTTTCACATCTCTTAAACATTTGAAATTACCACAATCTTTGTAAACTCTTTATCCAATCATAAAATAGTGGATGTATCTCTTCTTCAACTCCACATGCATTGAAACAAAATTCATGGAATCATTGTAATAAACAATGTGTTCTCCTTAACCGATGTCTTGGTCCTTGAAGATCATCACAATAAATCATATGATTATGTTCATCAACTTTATCAAATTAAAAGATATTAAATGGATCTTCCAAATTCATCATTCAATAAAGTATTGCATGGCCTTATTCAAATGTTGTAACAAAGTGTCATTCATTTACACATGTCTTGGAACTTAGGACTAGTTCAACAATCATCTAATTTTGTTATGGAGAATGTCCAATAATGACATCCAATGTCATTCCATACTGATTCTCCAAGTGAAATAAGCTTTGGAGAAAATTCCCCTATTCAATCATCATCACCCACCACAATCCCTACCTTTGCATACACATATTGATACCTTATTGACAACAAATGAAACACTATTCTCTACAAAATACCCCTTTTTATTTTGTTGTCAATATCACCTAAGAAAATTTTTTATGGGTCAATATGTGTGCCAATATTTTATCCCCCTTATTGGTAAGAAAATGAAAAAGGTTTAGTGGAGTCTATTAAAAATCACGTTCTCCTCCCTTTTAAAAAATATCTTCTTGAATATTTCTGAGAGAGGGATGATATACCATGGTTCACTTAGAAAAGAGTCTTTAGTTAATCAACTCTAAGTCTACTTGGGACAACCTAGTGTAGAAAACAAGAGAGATATGACCAAGGTTTTCAATTCTGTCCAAAAACAACTATACATGTGAAATCATTCTCATAATATATCAAATCTTAACCAAGGGGTTGGAGATAGTCATATTTATCAATGAAATTATAAATCCTTCACATAATTCACTAAAAATAATAAAAAGTACAAGTACAAATATAAAGCTCCCCCTTTCATACCATCTTGTCATTAATCAAGCACCCCCTTAATTAACATGGTAAATAAAATTAAGAATAAGGGATAAAAGTGTGATTGGAATACCTCAAGTTCCAACTTCTAGAGATGATATAAATTCCAAGAGTAATCATGAAATAATAATTGATATCATCTCCATAATATTTTCTCCCCCTCAAGGGGTGAAATCCATTTGATTACCCTTGTGGAAAATAATCATCATATAATCTTCAAGATATTCATATTGATAATCTTCCACTGTGGAATACTTCAAGTATTTATCAAATCATGAATAATGTGTCCAAATTGTTGTTCTCCACTTTTTTCATTCAATTATCATCTTGAGAATGACCTTAACCTTAAATTCCCTTTAATGTAAAATCACATATACAACAAAAATATAAGATAATAAGATGGAACACATGTGAGATTCTTAATAAGAGCAACATGGATGAGTATTTACTCTCAACCCAAGAACTCATTTCCTTCTAGCTCTAATGTGTTTGGTAATCTTCATACTGGTGTCTCCTATTCGTTTATCATTTTGATCCTTCATTTTCAGCATGGAATCTTTACTTCCATTCACCTTCAACTTGTGTGGATTGTTTGTCCTTACTTATGCCAATAGTGAATTAGCTTCCATTGGTGCATGTTTTTCAATATTCAATATCTCCATTTGACCTGGTAAAACAATTATACATTTTTTGCATGATGTCTAGCCTGATTTCACCTTCCACACACTAGTTTTGAGACACTTGGGTTGTCATGTGTTGACAACCTCTCATGAAATTTGAATTCTCCTTCATGTGGAATGACCTGTTTCCCTTTTTCATTTTCTTTAGCTAGTACTTCATCTTCAGATATTTACAGTTCTCTAGAAATTTTCAATTTATTAGGCTAGATAACTAAATACTCATTCTTAACATATTATGGTTTGGATCTTACACATGGATTATTAAATGTTTTCAAGTTACCTTTCTTATAGAACTTATCTTAAATCAATCATGTTTTCTCCTAGATTGATTGTATTTTTAAGTTCATCTTACTTCCATTCATTTACATGGAATTTTTGCAATGATCCATGGTACGACCTTTGTTTCCATAGTAGAAGCATCTTTTCTTGGTAGTGCTTTTGGATCCATCACCTTTCAACTTATTGGATTTATAATTCAAGGTCTTCTCAACTTTCCTCCTTGAAATCTTCTTGGGAGAATTTTCTTTTGGACCATTATTCTGCTTACTTCTCAAGGATCCTTCATCTTTCTTAGCTATCTTCTATGATCTTCTTTTCTTATCAGATTTGGATACATGTTGAGATGAATATATACCAACCTTGTGACCACTTACATTGCATACATCACATATATTATCAATAATTACAAATCTATTTGTAGTATACAGATGCTTCTGGATCTGTAGATGTTGCCTCTTCCTCTCTGACTTTATCCCCTTGATATGGGGTTACCTTTTGCTTTTTTATTTTGAGGATTGTGCCAACAATATAATTCAAAATGCCCAAAATTATTGTAGCACCAACATTGACCCACAAATCTTGACTTCTTTATTTCTTCTGGATAAGGTTGATGGGATTTATTCTTGAATTGTTATGCTCTATCTGGGGAACCATATTCCATCCTCTTCTTCCTATCCACCCTATCCATTGTGGTAGGTTTCTTAAAACCTTTCCTCATACATATTTTTTTATAATGTTTCTTCCAACCTATACATCTTATGGAAGAACATTTATAAGAATGAGTACAAGATGGTATGGATGATACCTTTTTCTTGGGGGATGTTTCTATTGGATTAAAGGATGATCTATTAATACTTTTGGAATCATAGTCCTCAATGTAATCTTGAGTGGAAATATCTTATCTTCCAATTTCTTGGGAAGTTCCAGCTTGGGGTAATTTTTGATTCTTTAATATCACCTCCATCTCTAAACACTTCATGGTGAGGGAGTTCTTCTCATCCTCAACTAATCTCAACTTACTTTCCCAATTCTCTTTCATCCTCTTCATTTGTTATTCATAAACATTTATTAATTCTTGAAAATAAATATCAAGCTCCTTTACCTTGTTATATTTGTCTTTCAGTTGAGAACCTTTTACAACCATAATAAATTTTTATAGTTTTTCAAGTGCATGGAAAGCTTATTCAAATATAATATCAAATAATTATTTCTCACAAATACTTCCTTGAAATTCTTCAGTAACTTGAGAATGTATTTAATTGAAATGTGAAATTATTTCTCCCTTTTCCTTCACTAGTTTTGTGAGAGTGTTATATATTCCAACCCTTTTAGCCAATGCCTCTTACATGGAATCAACTTCTTCTACCAGCTGTAATTTTTCATCTTGAAGAGAACTAATGCTTGCATCATTATGTCTTTCCACTTCTATAGGTATTTTTATAAGATGATATTTGAGTGTAGAATAAATATCACTAATTGATCTATCATTATAACAACTTGAGTAGGATTCATCAGAAGAGTCATAATAATAAAAATAATTATCACATGTTGTACCTTTAATATTACCTTTAGTAGAAGGTGTCTCCCCATTATAAGTAAGCTTCCTATTCATCTTCCTTGACTGTTTCTTCTTCCTATTCTTATGAGTCTTGGAAAAAATCTCCATATAAGGTTGCTCAATAATTTCTTGAAATATACACTTCATAAATACTCCCTTGGATCTTTTAGAGGAGACCTTCCCTCTGATACCAATTGATGTTCCCAGATCAGTGTGAATCATTGAGAGGGAGAGGGGGTGAATTAGTGATCCATTTAAATATTTTTACTAATTTATTATTTTCAATTAAAACTATATGGTTGGTTAAAGCCTCAATACACTCTTCTTGTGTTTATTTTCCTTACCTCAAATTATGGTGTAAATGTAAAGGAACTGAACACAAGTATTTACAAGGTTCGGTTCAAAGACCTATTCATTGTTGTGTTGGTTATTCTCCCCAACATAGATTCTCCACTATAATCTTATCATCAATTAAAATGGTTGATATAGAGTCCCACTATATCTCTTCTGAGTCCCAAGGGCGGTTCTTTATACTGCTTCCCACTGTGTTACCAAAGTCCCACTAGAGACTTATTCTCCTCCCTAAATCTCACAGGGTTCTTCTAGATCTCGAGTCACATGAGAAGCTTCCTTATTTTTTCACTCTTGATTCATTGTATATTGGTCTTATGCTCTTCCCACACATTCTTTATGAATCACACTTTCCCGTGTATCTCTACAAAGATCTTCAATAGATTTTGGTAAGATCTGTTTCCCTTTCTCAATGAGACTGATCATTTGTGTTGATCAGTTTCCTCAGTGCTAAAATACTCGGGAAATTCTTCCTTTTTCTGACAAAGACTTAGCCTCACTTAGATGTGTTCCAATGGTGTAAACAACCTCTTCAAGAATACAACATGCAAGTATGATCTTGCACAATATCACTACTGTCTCTCTTCTTGGATTCTCAAACACTATCAACTCAGATATAAGATCTTTATTAATTTTTTCTGGCTTCAGTCTCAATAAAAATCCACTTCATGCATAGATTGTATGGAATCCAAATACACTTGGTTTGGGATTCTCAATGACTTCTCAATAGTGTATGTTTATGCATAAATTCATGCATGTATAATGTATTTATTGTACACCCAAACACACATTATTAACTTGTATTATTTTTACTCAATATGTACACACAATTATTTATTTTACATGTGCATAGACATGCATGGATCTATGTCATTAAATATCATTCCTTCTTTATTTCTTTTCACACACCTACACCTTTTACAAGTTATTTATTTGTGTTTTATGTATTTGTATATCAATTCATGTGTATGAAATCACCACTTTCTCTTGAACACATCCACTATTAACTTCTCCTTTCTTCTTCATGAGTATACACACACTTCCTTTTCTTATTTTAATTTTCTATTATTTCTTTTGGTTCTTTGTACACACACTTGTTACTTTTAATTAGGTTTCATTATAAGTGTATTATGCATGTGTTTCCTCCAAAACCAAATAGGAGTGTGACTTTGGAAATATTATACCTTCTTCTTTACATGTATACACACAATGCCTTGGGATCTTCAAATCATGCATACGAATTCATGTAAACACGTACTGCCCCTCTTTTGAAATCTCCTTATTCTTCAAAAATGAACCCCTATAAATAGTGTATATTAATGTTTCAAATAAGAGGATGTTATTCTTTTGTTCATGAAACCGAATATGGTTACGGTTCTCCTTCTTCACGCAAAGGGTGTGCGAGGATCTCCTTCATATAACCAAAAGTGGTTCTTGGTTCTATCTTCGCAAAGGTATAACAAGGGTTCATGTGCACCAGTTGTTTTACTACAAGATCACTTCCACGAAGCATGAAGTGGGTTTAGAAAAACTAGTCATGTGTTCATGGGTTTTCTTTGCATAGAGGTTCAATTCTCCTTCACTAGAAAACTTCGAGAGTGTTTAGCACCTATCGAAGGTTGTCGGAGCTTTGCTTCTTCTTCGCATAGAATATCGAACCAGTGAATGCTCTATTTTTGAAATAGGATCACACGTGTAGGAAAAAGGAAGAAACTCTTCTTGGCTTGGTTCTCCTCTATTTATAGGTGAGGATTGGATCTTATACATGTTCTAAATCTCACCTTTGAATCGTCTAAGGTATTACCTTTGGATAACCAAGATCTTCAGTATTTTGAAATCTTTAAATGCGGATGCCGTATATCTTAGTTTGTTTCTATTTAACTCAGGATCCTTAATTCTCGTGAGCACCTCACGTTCATGCACTGTAAGTCATATGTAGAGCTTATTCTTAAGCACTCGAGTGACACAGCCTCAAAAACTTTGTTTTCTCTTGGAGTACATAGGATATTCATGTTTTATGGCATGCATACGTTTGTAATTTCATGAATGGTATCTTGTTTTCTAGACGATATTCATGCGATGGATTTTCTCTTCAACAATGGTTGATAGATCGATAAAGGAGGCACTAATTCATCTCCGATGTACAATAGTTTCAGGATGATCAGAGGTTAAAGACTATATGACTTAACACGATCAGATGTGTTGGGTTTAAATGTGCAACGCGCGAGATGATGAATGGTATATATTACATCACGAACCATGATTGAGATGTGTGGATGAGATTGTGCATTACATCAGATGGGTGTCCGTGATTTCATCCACATTTTTAAAATCTTGTATCACATCAAAATGAAGATGCACATTTTGTTTGGTTTAAGTATAAAACCACGACAACATACACTCATAATTCTCCTCCTCCTTCCACAGTACTGCCCTGTATTGTGTTCTCCTTGTGGTCGCGCTCTATTCCAAACCTATGCTATGCCTTCATGCCTCCCTACATGGTGGTTCTCTCGCCGGTCTCCCATGTTCCCCTGTGGGCGTACTCCTATGCACGGGATTTTCCCTATGCTCTCCTGCAGCTTCTTAGCTGGCCTTGATGGCCTCCCTTGGGCGCGGTTGACCTTTTCCCGCATGTGCCTAGGGCTGAGGCTATCGACTGGTTGGTGGTTGGCTCAATTTTTTAAGTAACCCCATGAAACATGCATGGCCACTTAGTAATCCAAACATGCATGGAAACCTTTCCTCAAACATATAACCAATAAACCAATTCTCCATCTATCCTCCTACTCCTTGAATTCTTTTTAGAAATATGAATTCCTAATGAACTTTCAAGCATGTAACCAATGTGAATTTTTTTTCACATCTCTTAAACATTTGACATTACCACAATCTTTGAAAACTCTTCATCCAATCATAAACTAGTGGATGGATCTCTTCTTCAACTCCCTGTGCATTGTAACACAATGCATGGAAACATTATAGTAAACAATGTGTTCTCCTTAACACATGTCTTGGTCCTTGAAGATCAGCACAAGAAATCATATAATTACGTTCACCAACTTTATCCAATTATAAGATATTGGATGGATCTTCCAAGTTCATCATGCAATCAAGTATTACATGGCCTTATTAAAATGTTGTAACAAAGTGTCATTCATTAACACTTGTCATGGAACTTAGGACCAGTTCACAAATCCTTTAATTTGGTTATGGAGAATTTCCAAGCATGATATCCAATTTCATTTAATAATGATTCTCTAAGTGACATAAGCTTTGAAACAAATTACCCTCTTTAATCATTATCAAATACCACAATCACTACCTTTCCATACACATATTTATACCTTATTGACAAAAAATAAAACACTATGGTTTACAAAGACATTACACACCTAGAAAAACCAAGTTCATTATAATATCCCCTTTATGATTTTATCATTCATGAGAAGTGTCTCTAGAGTTCTTACTCAACTTGGGATACTAAACCCACACATCATATTCTTACTCCAAAGTATCCTCTTGGATATGACCATACTACCATAAAACTCAAACAAGAGGAACTAAATTCCCTATAAGAACATTCTCATCCTATACCACAATACAAAATAATTTCTCTATAAATGTAGAATAGGATTCCAACTCAAGATACTTGCATTCGATCACTTGTATAGGATTGGGATCATACCTCTAAAGTATAGAAACATGGAACATGTTATACATACCTCAAAATCATGGAATAAGATATAAATGGTAGTCCCCTATCCCAATATTCTTGATAATAAAAAATTTCCCCATAAATCATTGTTCCATATTCCCTTTCATCTATAAATGGTGATTCCCCAATAGAGGTGACACCCGTAAGAAATCTCGGTCACCCACAATGAACTCCACTGGTTGTATCCTTTAGTATACATACAATCATTGTGTACTCTGAGTGGAAATTAACAACTTTCTAATTAAATTCACCCTTTTAGAGGTCTATTATTCTATATTAGGCCCAATGATAATTTCCACACCCACATCATGAAAATAAAATGGTGAGAAATATAGTCAACCGTAAATATCCTCAAATGGTTCCATTATAATGGAATTATTGAAACTGTTATTTTATAAAAAATACACTAAGGAAAAATATTATTCCCACGCTTCACTAAATTCTAGGATGTATTCCCAAAGCATATCCTCTAATATTTGGATCATCCTATTCAACTATCCATTAGTCTATAGATGATATACAATACTTAATATCAATGATGTCCCCATATACTTCTACATGACTTTCCAAAACCAAGATAGAAAACATGTGTTTTGTCTAAAAATATGCTGTAAGGTACTCCATTATGTCATAAAATATACTAGAAATAAATATTTCCTAACTCATCTACAAATTGAACCTTTCAAAATAAAACATTATTGTGCTAATTTTGTCATCCGATCAACTATCTCCCAAATAGAATCTCTGCTCCTTGGAGTTCTGAGTAAAACCATCAAAAATTATATTATTACTTAATCCCACTTCCACAATATAATGGGAAGTGGATGAAGTAAACCACTTGGTCATTGATTCTCTACCTTAATCCTATGATCGGTTAGGAAATGGGAGAAGAATCTTGTGATGTTTGTCTTTATTATCAACCACCAAAAGAGCCACTTGATATCATGATACATATTTTTAAAACCCATGTGCACTAACCAATGAGAGTAATGGGAGCCCCTATTCAACTCTTGCATCATGGAACTAGGAACCACTAATCTCACATGGACAAAGACCATGTCACCACCATCCATCGACCATCATGGGACTGGGTCACTTCCCACCAACCATTTCCACATCACTAAACATTCAAAATCTATGTCCTGGATGAACTTTACCCATTCCATTAATTACATTTTGATAACTAAAGGAGAATAATAAATTATCCCATATTCCTTATATTTATCCACTAAACACTCATCCAACAAGCACATCTACCACCATTTGTCTTCTAAAGGTTTCTCTCCATGCTCATGTGTTTTTCGGGTGATATCATATACAATAAAATTTCATTTACATAGAGAATAATCGATCTAAAAATAATATATATAGATTATACACCCAACTATATTTAAATAAATTCAAGTCTCATTGATAGAATATTTACCAAAAGATCTTGTGGTTCATGTTTATGAAAAATATATCATTGAAGTGATAATTAAACATACACTTCAGAGCATGTAATATAATGTCTAACTCTAAGCCATGTATAGGGTAGTTTTGATCTTGGGGTCATTCCTGGAGAGAACCATAAGCCACTATATAATCCCTTTATATCATAAAATCTCCTAAACCAATACCCGAGGCATCATAGAAAACCACATATCTATTCCCATACTTCAAAAATATCAGGATCAGGGATATTGTTAATATTCTATTTAGAACTATGAAGGCCTCTTCACACTATTATGTACACTCAAACTTTAACCCCATAATGGTAAGCCTAGTCATAGGCACTTCCAAGTGTGTGATGTCCTAAATGGACCCTCAATAGTATCCCTTTAACTTAAAAAAAATCTTGATCTTGAATAAAATTATAGGGTATACCAAAGACATCACAACCTTAACATTCTATAAGTCAATAGAAATTTCCACCTTAGAGATTACAAACCTAATAAATAATACCTCCTAGATCTATAAGTGAAACTTTTAAATCTTATAATATACCTAATGCATTTGAAATGTACAAAAAAATATATTTGTGTGCCTAGAATTCCTCTATGAGGACCATGGATATATATGGATATCTTCGATGAACACCACTATGAAGAACTGAACATATAGATAGAATATACTATTCATGAGATCCGTAAATACCATTGGTGATATTTTCAACTTGAAAGGAATAAAATGTTACTTATACAGTCCCCATCAACTCTTGAATTCTATCTTAGGAACATCCTCCTCTGTAACTAGAAACTAGTGGTAGTCTGATCATAACTCAATATTAGGGAACCACTGGGATTCCTGTAAAAGATAAAACAATTAATTAATATTAAAAAATGGGTATAAATTATTAACAATAAATTGGTTTGGATTTTTATATTCCATAAAAAACTAGACACTACCATACACTTTCTTTGCAAAAAATATGGGATCACCATAGAGAGATATTCTCGATCTGATAAAACACTTCATGTCTAAGTCCTTGAGTTTCACCCTAAGTCCCTTTAGCTCAGATGGTGCCATTTGATATGGAGGAATCAATATGGGTTGCAATACATGTAATATTTTGATAAAAAAATTGTTTTATCAGGAGGATGTACTGAGAAATCATCTAGAAAGATATATTGGTAATGGTCTACCGCTAGAGTAAAATGGGAGGGAGTTACTGTCTGATCCGAAATAAGAACCATGCCCACTATCTGTAATATAATATCTCTAAAATAAGTCATGTAAAAACCCATTATACTTTCTATAACATCCCATTCACCAATTAAAACAAAATTTTCTCCCTTAGGTGTGGTAAAGGTACCTATATTTTTTAGTGGTCGATGTGCACTTGGTAACTAGTCAACCGATCCATGTTGAAAATTACATTGATATTAGTCATATCAAGGATCATGAAATCACCCAGGTTTCTATCAATAGCATCCATTAAGGGACATTAAATAAATATATATAGAAGATACTCTTTCTTTACCAAGGTGTGTTGAGAGATAAAAACTCATAAGGTAACATGAATGAAAGTCCCGAACCTCTGTGATGGATTCCCCCAGCTCGCACTTTCGATTTTAGAATTTACTAATGATTTGGATATATTAAATCAAACATTTGTTGTTAAATTTAGTTCATGAAATCCATTATTAGACACCTTAAATATATTTGTTTTCAAATCCTAGAATCTTCAGGAACGAGTGATTGTTGGTCTCCTCGATAAGTGACATATCATGATTCGATTATCATACTTATACAATCTGATCACTATGTGGTTCAGAGCTCCTTTTTCTTGAAATGGCATCATCTTCCTCCTGTTAAAATGGTCTTATGATCTTTATATGAAGTGGTATCCCCCCACAATGACTTTTTGGGTAAGATTACCTAATCCACCTCTCCCTTTTTAGAACCCTTATATAATCTGAATGCTAGGAAACTTTGTTAGTCGTTATCTTTGCTCGGACTTGAGAACTAGTTCTGTCTGTCACCCAATTTCCCTATGCATTTGTGTTGAAGTTGATGTCTAAAAAACTCTATTTTACTGGGTCTGTATCTCAGTAGGAGAGGAATTTTTATGGAAACAACCCATCGTTTTTGAGTCTTCGATTCACTTCTACTTGTCATTCTCTCACCTTGTGCATATGTCTCATTCTTTCTGGAGAGGTAGTAAGGGTCCTTGTGGGAAGATGACATCAGGAGATGGTGAAACCCTCAATATCCTGTTGTATACTAAGGATTCCCTTGATTGTGGTCCCCTTTTGTATTTGGAATGTATTTATACAACTAAAGGTCAAAGTTTGACTGGGCTTAAGTAGAACTCTTCTGGTCCAGTGCTCCCTTGTGATGGAGTTCAGGCTGTTCAGAAGCCTCCAAATTCCATATTGCCTGAACCAAAAGTCTTAGACAATTTTTACAGACTAAAATGTGATTTGGGGGTTGATAGACCTTAAAAGGATGTGGTTTATGCGCCTTTTTTGGTATCATTGATTCTCATTTAAATGTTACCAATCTAAACTAAAATTTACTAATAGGGAGTGTATGTGTTGGCAAGTTCATGCAACCAGTTTCATCTAATCCAATCAATGGAGTTGTGGAGATTGGGGAAGTCTGTGATGATCTACCCATAGGTAAGTATCCTCAATGTTTTGTCTTGGAGGATTCAAATAAACAATTAAAATTTATGGGTTGCGGCCTCGAACAACCAAGCAGTTTAGAGATTCTAGTATAGGCCTTGTAGGTAAGACAATCTTATGCTGAGAAGGTCAAGTCTATAGGAATGGTTATTAATCCTCAAAATTAGTTTGTTGTGTTGGGATAAATAGAGTGTCCAGATTATGAGGATGGTCATGAAGAGAAGGATAGATAGGAGGATATGGATTCTACCTCATAATCCCCTACTGAGTCCAAGGAAGTAACATTGTAGAGGACTATCTTATATCCTCTTCAAGGAAGGGTAAGATCTCTATCATTGATTCAAATGGTTTTATTAAGTGTACCCAAATGCCACATAAAAGAAAAGAATATTCAAATTTACCAAGTTCTCATGTTACTAGATCCTCAAGCAAAGGCAATTCAGCTATTAAGGTGTCCAATATTGTAGATAACTTCTCTTTGAGAAAAGACAAAGACTCTGATAAGCATCTGGAAACTAATGGAAATGAGGTTGCAGATTCTTTTATCCCCTAGTGTGGAAATGAAATGATGGAGTGTGATGAGTGGAAAACCATCATAAATGTCAATGAATAATTATTATAGAAGTCTCTATAGGTCAATTCTATGCAAGAGGACTTTGACAGGATTGTTGGGAGGAGTATCCAGTTTGATTTTAAAATTGGACAGGATTATGAGATCAAAAAACAACACTCTATTTTGGCTCATGGATTTAATGGAAAGAATATTTCAGTGGAGGAGCTCATAAAATATTGGGGAAATATGGAATTATATACCAAAGACCCCCTCAAAGAATATCTGAATGGGTGGGGGGGGGGGGGCTACTCCTTAATAGTGACTTCTCATAGGTAAGGTTTCTAAAAGGCTTAAACTAAAATTCAAAGATTCGACTATTTATTATGAGGTTGTTTGATGTCTCTTGTGTACTTTTATGTTTTCTCAGTTTTTTTTCTCAAAAGTGTTTTTTATTAATAAACATATATATTGGATGGATGATATTTAAATGTTTTAATGGAATAGATATAAATTAATGGTAAAATCCAATATTAAAAAAAATTGAAAGATAGTGTATACATGATCCATATCATACCTTGAATAGTCGATGTCCCCTCTACTCCACCAACTAGGACTAGTTCCACTACATATTATCTGCCCACCTTTACTCTACAGTCCTACCCCTAAGGTGCATAACTCACATGGGTTATCAAAGTCAATGGGGCTTGAGTTTGTTGATAAGGACATAAAATAGGTCCCTATGTCATAGACCATTTCTTCCCCATACCCCTATGAGAACCCATCCATAATTCCCTAAAATATAACTATTGAATATGACCCACATTTCCACACCAATGAAACTTTCTATAAGTTCTTGGGTAAATTTTATGATAGTGCCCACTCTTTCTATAATTGAAAAATTGGGGATCTCTTCCTCCCTAAAAGGGGGATGAATAAAACCTTATCTATATTGATTATCTACCACCACCCTATTGAATCTTTTTGGACTTCCTCTTCTTATTACCATAAAGGCACTCATTGCAACACTAGGAAGTATGATAGTTGATCCACTAAGAGATATAATAATACCTATAACTTTGTCCTTATCTCGACCCTTCTAAATCACTGAAGGCTTGTAAAGAACCCCTAGATATATTTTTTGGTTAATTATCTAGATTCCACTCTTAAAATCTAATAAAAGAAAGATATTTAATTCACATGTCTTATATTCCTCATCACAGGCCAAAATAGGGGTAAAGAGAATAAAATTTATGAAACGAGTAGAGTTAAAATACACTGACATCGGTCCCTACTAAAGATTTATAAAATTATTAGCTTGATCCAGGTTCAGTGTACCTAGGAAAAAATAACAAAAGAAGATATTATTTAAGGTCCCACAAGTCAGACCCTCATATATCCCTTCCTGGTTCATGATACCCCAATACATCTCGGTGATCCCTTGATGCAAGAAAGAATCAAAATTTTCCGATCAATTATCTAGGGTCTCCACTAGAATAAATATCCACTTGATGATTCAAATCTATTGCGCTATATTTTGTGGGCCTCTAGTGCCTAGAAGGAAGGAGGATATAAAAAATGGACATCTGGGGCATAATCAACCATTTTCACGAAATCTCCTCCTCCTTGTATAGAAACTATATATAAAACACCTAGTTATATCAGTTCTAATTCCAATACCACTGAAGTAAGTACAAAATAATACCCAGTGGAATCCTCTTATACATTTGGTGGTGAAACTGGGGCATTCTCCTTTATTAGAGCATTATGAACTACTTCCACTAGTGGATTCCTTAGATGCATCCTGAGCAGAATTATTTATAATTGTAAATTAATATTGATAATTACTATAATATTTTACTTAAAAAACAGCCCAAGAAATTAATAGGAACACACAAATTATCTTTATAGAAAACCTTTCCTAGGAGAACATCCATAATGATAAGGTGTAACCCTCCTAGTAATACCCAAGGCCTATGACTCATCTCCTATATGAGTACATTAGTCATAGTTATATATATATATAACTATATATATATATCAACAAGTATTATCATGTCCAAATAATCCAAATATTATAACAATATATCATAGAAGCAAAAATCATAGATCAAAATAATTAAATAAATAAACTAACACACATCAAAAGAAACATGCATATATATGACATGATATCTTATGTTACTATTATTGATTCATGGACACACGAAAATCCCATAAACTATAACAACAAAAAACACTAAGGATCAATATGAAACCATAAATACAAAATTGTAATGGTAGTCCCCTCACTGGAAACTCAGAGTTCTGTCACATAATAGATATCCAAGAACTTATGTTACTCATTTAACTAAGTTACACATAACCAATATCCTTTCCATAATTCCTAAAAAAAAATCAATAAAGAAGAAAATAAAAAAATCCTTTGATTCTACATTGTAATTCCCCAACCCGAATCACCCAATTCGTGATAGAATACCACATTACCTCATTCATGCCTCACAAAATGAAAGAGTTTACTAACTAGTATGGTTCTTTCAAAGGTTTTACAAAACCATGAACTAACAAGAAAGGCTTACTATCCCTTCTAGGAACTCACATGGTATAGTAAATCATGTGCCAATTGTGCTGTTGGACACTGTTCTAAATCACATAGCGTCCCAACGAATGTTGCATGATTATATATAACTTTGTGATAATTGTGTACCATATTCTATCCTCAACTAATATCCTATAGGTTTTCTGAGGGATAACTTCATAGTTTTTAAAATCCATGCTCAAATCATGTATTCCCTTAAAATCCACTAAAACCTCATAAAATCACCTAGAATCTACCCAAGACTCCACCCAAGTATAGAATAACTCAACATATATTAAATAATGGATAAAAAAGGAATAAAACACCTAAAAAAACTGATAATTATCAATTAAAAATTTATAGATGTTCGTAAGAGGAAAATAAACCATACATAAATCACAACATAAAGAAAACCATGAGAAAAAAGTTGGTTTCATAATAGTTTTTTCAAAGAATTACTAAAGGTTATATCATAAGTATTCCCAAGGGAAGAAGGAATTAAATCATTTTTGATGTTCATATTTTAATAAATAAATATAGGTCTTTAACATTTAGTTCCAATGTGGGAAAATTCAGGAGAAGGATCAAGGAGAAGTAAAAATTGAAATGAACCACATAGTTTATGGCTTTTTAAATAACCCAAGGATCCATTAAGGAATGAAATAGATTATTATTTTTCATTAAACTATAATTGAACTAGGAGGGTTATATATAAAGAAATGAGTGTTTTTAAAATCAATTAATGGTTAAAAATATTTTATGAAGATGGAAATTTTTATGTAATAAAAATAAGATAGTTATTTTATGTTGGGTTTACTTAAAAGTTGATATTTTGAAGTGAATATAAAACATAAATTATCCCAAAAAGAAAGATAAAGAAACATTGATATATATTTAAGGAACACACACACACACATTTATATATTGATAAAATACATGAGAAGAATATTTAAGAAAAGGGAGAAAAAGAAAGAATACATATACCTTAAAAGTATTGAGGGTGGCTTAGAAGATCCATTTTTATATTTTAAAACACATTTGTAGAAATAACATATCATAAGAAGAGGTAATAAAACATTCATTTGAATATAGGAGAAGGGATATATGAAGGTTATATGTGATAAAAAATTATTAGGTTTCCAAATATAAAGGATAAAATTGGAGGAAATATAAAAATATATAAATGTAGTGGAATCTATAGTTAAGGTGAATGGGAGTTATTCTAAAACATTTCATACTTTTATATAGAATAAATTTATTATAGATTAAGATCTCAAGAAAATGGGTAATTTTACAAAAAATAGAAATATAAATTTCAATATAAAATCCTAATGTGGAAGGAATAAAGAAAATAATTAATATTTTCAAGATAAAACATTATAATTCAAAGAAAGTGGGTTTGGACTAAACAAAAACCTTAAAACATAAAAATAATTTGAATGGATAATCTAGGGAAGTTAGAAATTTAGATGGATTTTTAAATACCCTAGGTTTCATGAAAGTTATGAAAAAAAATAAATATAGGTTTAAGAAAGAAACCACAAGAAAAACAAGTGGTGAATATGAATTATATCTCAATTAAATAAAATTGAGATCTAAAATCCCTTAACTTAGATCCTGATTCATTCTATGTGGGAACCTAACCCCATATCCATTTAGAAGTTCTCGCTTAGGTGACTCCTTAAGTCTCTTTATATCGATCTTTTGGGTATACTAAGGATTCTAGGAAGTGGGGATATAATTTAAGAGAAACTATGGTATATTTTTGGTATAGATAAATCTTTTGAATTGGTGTAGAAATGTGTTAGAAGTGTTCCCCTTTTCTAATTGGGGGAAAATGTAATTTTTGAAAATACTCATTAAATTTCAATGATATCATGAAAATATTACAAGGTAAGTAAGATTAAAAGTGGAAAATAATTGATATCGAAGGAGTATTGTTCAATCCACTCTCATCCAAATTTTTTGGACACATTTTCACATGTTTTAATACCTTTACCTCTTGTTAATTACTTCTACCATCTAGGTTTTTACTGAGATAATTAATTTTTAATCTAAGTAATTTATTTTTATGCATAAAAATTAAATGAACCTTATTAAATAATTTAGAATGAATGATTAAAAAAATAAAATCCATTTATTTTATTTAATTTATAAAGGTGTTTAATTTTTAAAAATAATAATAAATGTAATATGCATCAAAAACAATTTTTTGAACATGTCTATTCTAACTCTTGAAAACGTTCTTAGGATAAAGTTATGAATATTTTTGATTTTCATGAAATTTATTAGTTTATTATTAACTAAATTAGGTTTATTAAGTTTTAAAATCAATCCAATAATAAATTTCATCTTCTGGATATTTAATTATATGAAAAGACTAAAAATTATTTTTTATCTGAATAACATATTATTTAAGTTTTAGAATGTGAAACCTAGGTTTGATAAATTTATCATATTATTTTAAATGATTTTATTTTATTTTATTAACATATATCATTTATGTTAATATGTTTTAAAAAAACATTTAATTCATTTTTGTGTTATGATTATGTTATAAAAGTTATGGTTTTAGCAAAATCGGTATTTTTCACTATTCACCTAAAAATGAATTATTTTAGAAAAATACAGAAAATTATTATTAAGATAATATTGATATAAAAAATAAAAAAATAATGTTCATTTTTTATATTTCAAATTATAGTGTTTCTGAATTTAAATTTTAAATAGAAATATAAAATATAATGAAAACTTTTTTAATAGAAAAATAGATTTTTAGATATCAACTACCCTTATTCTTATTTTTTTTCAATTAATAATTAAATTACTATTAATCTAGTATCCATAATTTATTTTTTGCCATGATATATTTTGTTTTATAAAATAAAATACATAAAAACTCAATTTTATAAAAATACTTAAAATGATCTCCTTAATTTTATTAATGGATTAGTAAATAAATTTTATTTTTATTTAAAAGTAAAATTTTGAAATTTGTAAAATACATGTGACAAATAAAATAATAAATTAATAATTAAATGTTTATATAATCCTGATTTCTATTTATAGAACCCTTTAATATCTCTGTATATGATCCAAATAAAAGGTTAACTCTGGTGGAAGTCATGGGTGGTGATTTGGCTAACTTGGATCTCATGGAAATTTCCACTAGTTTGAACATTTATCACATATTATTTCACTCATACCATAATTGTTGGAGTTTAGATTTGTCTTGATCTAGGTAAATACCAAGTGAATATACTTCATTTCCAAGATTTGAAAAATGATCTTTAAAGGGAGACTTCTGCTACCTGATGCCATTTTTTCCCTTTTCTTCATATATTTCCTAATATGGTTACTTCCATTTATAATCACTAATTTTATGGCTATTTTATAATGATTAATTTTAATAATTTTATATTAAAGTATCATTATTTCAACTTAGTTCAATGTTTCATATAAAATAATATACTTATATAATTAGGTTTTTTTAAAAAAATAGAAAAATATTTGGGAGTTTCACCTATATTTTTTGATATCCTCCTCTTTTCCACCATTATCTTTCATCAAATTCATCTGGGTAGAGAAAGAAGTTGTATTTTTTTAGAATAATTAATTCTGAAAATATTAAGAAACCATTTTTTACATTTTTATTATTAAATAAAAGTACCAATACTTACTTGAATCACCTATAAACAATGTAAAAATGTTAACTTGCCAATCATAGAAATTTTGAACTCATAACTCATATGTTATGAAAAAAAATTTCATTGTGATTATCCTGATACTCTAAAAATTATTTTATCAAAATATATAAGCACCAATATTCTTTGATAATTATATTTCTTGATATAAATATTATGAACAACTTTTCCACTATAAAAACCAATATTTTACAAATATTTATCTATCCTTGAATATCATTCCCTAAGTTATTGCTTCACCCCATAGAAATCCTTCTTCAACTAGAACAAATTTCTGTCATATTAATCAATAATAAAGTTATCTGGTTTCTCATTATATAATTCCTCTTCAATTTTTCCATTAAATAATATAAATTTAACATTTATTTTACAGAACTTTATTTTCTTTTTCACTAACATAGCTAAGAAATGTTGAATGGTTTCTAATATGGATTTGATTTGATACATTTTTGAAACATATATTTTGTGGAATTAATTGAATTTTTAATTCCAAAATGATATTTTAAAAGGTAATTATTGAATATCACCAATTTTTAAGGAAATTATTATTATTTATTTTTTGTATGAAGATAGGTGTTTTAGTGATAAATTAATCAAATGACACATTTTATTATTTCCCTATATTTTTAAGGATCAATGATTTGGTATTATTTTAGTGAAATTTTAATTGAAATATAATTTTGAGGAAGTTTAAAATGGAATTTAAATTTTGGAAGTTATTTTTTCCTATTTTATTTTTGTATTTTTAATATTCATTGATAAAACATATTAAAAATTTTCTGTTGAAGTTTGTAAATTTCATATTTTTTTTGAATATTATCATTCTCATATGACTTATAAGTTATCCTATACGACTTTCCATTTTATAATACTTTTACCCAAAATAGTTTGACAATTCCAAAAAAAATCTAGGTCATATCTCGTATGACTTTCAAGAGCACCCCACATATCACTTTGTCCTCTATATGACCTTAAGTGATGGGCGTATGCCTTTTCTAATAGATTATACATTCAAATGTGTTGTATGAATTATGGCTGAACCTGTGAGAAAATATTTATGTGACTTGGTATATATTTAGAAAAATCCATAGGAGACATCTCAATCACTAATTTTCTCCCCATATATTGATGGAAAAATTCTATAATGGTCTCACTCCTTATCACCAAACTATAGCAGACTAGTTTTCTGATGGTGTTTTTATATGATATTCAAGGATTTAAAGGAAATTGTCAATAAAATTTTCCAAAACTATCAATATAAAATTTATATAGGGATACCATTCTTATTAGGGAGACCAATCCTTAGGCTACTAGGAGTTTTAATTATAATTAACTTAGGGATAAATTCCAACATTATGAAATGTTTAGGCACTCTAGAACTTATTCTCCCAACTTTTTCTTACCTACCCTATGCTATGAAAATTTCATATTCACTAGGTATGAACCTAAAAATTATTGAACAATTATAACCCTATCTATAGGAACCAACAAAAATTTTCAAGGAGTGACCATGGGGTTGTGAAGAAACTTGTTACCTCAAAGTTCTCAAATCATCCAATAAGTCAATTTACCAATATTTTTGGATCTTCTAATTACGATATTTATTTGGAGGTATTAGTTAGGAATATGATTACTAAGTTATATTCTCTAAAGTCTAGAATTCATAATCTAAACAATAGAATAGGATAAATAGTAAGAGACCTAGGTGGGAGAGATAAGGGTAAGATGCCTAGCACAAAAATGTTAAACCCAGGTAAAATGTGATAGTGTTAATCATAAGATCAGGTCTTAAAACTAAATATAATATTAGGGTGAAACCTATGGAATATGATCTTGAGATTTCAATTGAATTTAAAGATGAAAATATAAAAAAATGGTCAAGGATCAAATTGAACTGAATGATGAATCTTTACTTGAAAAAGATAAGTAACAAAGGAATATGAAATATTAATTAATCTAGGAATGTAATAAGAAGTTTGAAATTAAGGAAAAATAAAAGGATCAACCTACTTTACATAGGTATTTATCTACCATTCCATTTCATAAAGAGATAATCCAAATAATGATGAACTAGATCACCTAAAATTCATTGATATGTTTAAAACCATTAACATTAACATGACCTCTAATGAGGACTTAAAAAAATCCCATTATGTAGAGTCCAATGACCAATTAGGTTCCACTAAGTGGGGAGGGGGTGAATTAGTGGTACCCTTATTTTACAAATTCTATTTCTTTGATATTCAACCTCACAAAATTTTTATGGTTATCAATCCACTCAATGATATCTCATAGTCTCACCTCATATATTGATATAATAAGATATAGCATGACACATGTAATTTACATGGTTTGGTATAAATACCCACTCTATTCTATGTTGATTTGACCCCCAACATGGATTCTCCACTATAATCTTGTAATAAATTACAATGGTTTAGGAAGCAACTCAATATATACCCTTGTAGTAAGTCCACTAGTTGGTTAAATATATACCTCAGAGTAATACAACTCTTCTACCTCAGTTGGTTAGACCCTCCCACCATCTTATCTTACTACCAAGTCCCACTAGAGTATTCTATTATTTTTTAGATTTGATCCACAAGTAGCATAATATTCAAAATTCTGGATGATAGTCTTCATCTATAGTCCTACATGACCAGGTTTTATCATGTACAAATATTCAAGGTATTGAGAATCTGTATAGAACAATATTATTGGCCTTGAAACTACTTTAAGATCTTAAATTATTGGAATTATCTTGTTCAAATACTCAATCACATGTGATCACCTTCTTCCAGTATTGTTTATCTTTGACCTTTTCACACTTAGATAAAAAGGTGTATCAACTTCTCAAAATACTCTTGAACAATAGATGAAAGGTATATTGATTCTCAAATCCTTTATTCTTCACCTGTATGCACACATTTATGTTCACTATATTATCCTAAATAAAATTATCAAAATCTTGAAATCAATATCTCCATATATTAAATATGGAAATACCATGATTATCAATGGAAAGTTATTCTCCATTGAATCACTCAAGTGAATCCTTATTTTTATCACATTTAAACTCATATAATTTCATGTTTATATCTTCATTTAAATCATTAGATATCCCATTCAAAACTTCATTTATATCATCTAAAGACTCATTCATCATTTCATCTTTTCATATGGTATTTAAATTTATTTTATCCCAATAGTTATTTAAATATATCTCCTATATTCATGCATATCTATTGAAATGTATCCATTATATCCATGGTGTATAAAACAAAACTTGTGGTGTAGTATTTATTGAATGATGCAATACCATATTATTTTATAGAACTAAAAATATCAAGAATTTTAATACTGTAAAATCACATAAATTATGGCATTGCCCACTATAGATTAAATTACTTGTCTCTGTTGAATTTAGATCTTACATGATGTAGAGTGACATTTCAGCATGTACATATCATTAAAAATAGAGATTATAAGATGTGGTGATCACCCCTATGGTGTAGTAGGTTTCAAGTTCAAAACCCATGGAAATTTCTCTTACATGGATTACCCTTACAAGTAACCTTAAAAAAGATTTATAAAGTTAGTTATACATTTACACAGGTACTGATTACTTTTATGTGGGTGAGGAAATATTCATGTACCTTTATGTAGCCTTCATATCTTCATCACTACCCTTATTCACACTCATCACTACCTTTATGTAGCTTTATGGTATTTATTAGTAACCATATATAGTGATAAATGTAACCTTATGTAGGCTATGGAAATTCAACTTTACCTTTATGCATGCTGCATGTACCCTTACACAGCCTTGAAATTACCCTTATGTAAGTAATGAAACACTCAACATTACTTTATAAAGTGATCAATTACCTTTATGTGGAACCTGGTTACCCTTACATAGGAAGTGTATTTTACACATTACCCTTGTGTAACATTACAAAAGTGACATGTACCCTTACGTAGTATAATATCTTACCATTACATAGGCCATGATACCCTTACACAACTAACTAATTTTTTAGGTACCCTTATGGTTCTAGCCTGGTACACTTACTTTAGTAATGACTTACCTTTAAAAATCATAAGATTTCTTCTAGATTACACTCTATTCAAATTATAACCTTCTCAAACTCACTCATGTCCTTATTAATCACATTAGGATCAATCCCAAGGCCTTCAAAATTCTATAAAATGTTGTAGAAAATGTCTATACATCCACCAAAACATGTCTTTTTATTCCTTTGAATATTAGTACTTCAACCCTTGTATTTAATATGGATAATATTTATTCTCCATGCTTCTTCTCCAATACCTCCACTTATCTTCTTGTAATCTCCAATATATATTGACCCTTTATTGAAAAAAATAAAATTCAATTCCATTAGGTTCAACAATCCCCCACTTTATATTTGTTTTCAATATCTCCTCACATCATAAAAGTCAATATGTGATTTAAATTCTTTTACCCCCCCTTATTGATAATGAAATGAAAAGGATAAGTGGGGTATTCTCATATATTCTCTTTCCTTTAAAGGTATCTAGGATTATCTTCCAATTTTTCATAGAGAAGGATGATACCACATGATTCTCTTAGAAAAGATCCTTTATTTGGTATAATATAAGTCTACATGGTCTAACACATTGTAGAAAAAAAAGAGACAAAATTAAGGTTTTATATGTTTTCAATGAAGTACCATACATGTAATATCATGATTATAAATTATCAATTCATAATACATGGTTTGTTACGACAAGAAACACATGATCCTACTCACACTATAATAAACAATTTATAAAGTTAAGGTGCACAAGAGTAACTCCCCCTTTTCTCATTTTTTACATCAACAAACATTTCCCTTAAATTATCAGAATAATAGTATTGATACAAGGGTATAAATTTTGTTTTTCATACCCCATACCTCAACCTTGAAGTTTTAAATATATCTAGAATTTATAGATTTACTAGAATTTAATGGAATGATAGATTCTTCATAAGGTTTCTCCCCCCTTAAGGGATGCCCAATTTTTCTTCAATTTCATGCTAATTTGAATACTTGATGAGGGAAAATATCTTTATGTTTTCCAATAGTGATAGTCTCAAACCTCTAATTCAATTCCAAACTTGTTATCTCAAATGCATATAAAATAACAGGGAATACAAAGGAACATCTAAATTTCATATAAGTAACTCTGAGGCTGAGATATTCCTCTCAACCTAGGCCACTCTTTCCATTATAGCTCATCCTTTACTTTGTGAGAAATCTCATTTTCCATTATAGTCATATGAGAATATGAAATTATAGGTTCTTTATCTTTATTTAAGAATATCTCCCACTGTTTAAAAAAATATCCATGCATTTGTGTGGAGCATGTCTTGATTTACCACGCCTTTCACACAAATCACTATATTTCTTAAATTTGACACTAATTAGAATCTTTTATTCTTTATTTGGATTCTTGTGAATTTTTTAATCAAAAATTTACTTTTGTTTACTCCTCTTGGAATACTAATCTATTATTTCTCTTGTATTCCACTTTTTATTATAAGGTTTCTTATATGTTTAGATTTTATCAATCTTTATTGTGGATTTCTATGATTTTAATGAATTGAAAATTTATGTCAACATTCCGAAGAATTATGTCTAAAATTCCAGAAACATAAAAATATCTTATGAATATCACTCTATTATTTTCTGGGGTAGTTTTTTCAAATTTCATAGGTTGTGAATTTTTTTTGTTTTAAGTGAAACTACCATTATTTTGGAAACTTATTAGGGAACAAATATTTATAACTATTTTTACATCCACCCTTAATATGGTGGGTTTTTGAGTATTTTTCACCATCTATACTTTCCCAAAATTTTCTTTTAAGCCTGTACTAGGAAGTGAAATAGTATTGGTACAAATGATTTTTTCTAAGTTATGGGATAATTTATTCTTAGAGTATGTTTCCAATTGATAAGAGGATGATATCATGTACTTATTTCCATAAAAATGATTATTCTTGGAGTTAATACCCTTAATTTAAACTTGTGTGGAAATATATCTTTTTCCAATAATATGTGAAGTTATATCTTGCAGTGATTCCAGATTCTTTAATCTCACCTCTAGTTCAAAAACTCTAGGTTAAGGGAGTTCTTCTAATCTTAAACCAATCTTATATTTTCTTATTAATTCACCTTCAACTTCTTTATTTATTATTTATGCATTTTTATTTATTCTTATAAAGAATTTTCAATCTCTTTTCCTTATATGACTTATCCTATAATTGATTTTTTTACAATCATATAAACTTTGTTCAAATTTTCAAGTCATAGAATGATTCTAAAAAACCATATTAAAGAAATATTTCTCAAAAACATTTATTTCAATTATTTAATTGCTTATTCATATCTTTAATTGAAAATAGAAATTGTTCCATCCTTTTATTTTATAAGTTTTTTCCAGAGTGTTGGATATACTAAACTTTTTATAAAATTCTTCATAAATAGTATTAGTCTCATCTTCTATCTGTAGTTTTTCATCCCAAAGACCCTTAACAGTTCCAAAAACACAACTTACCACTCCTTTGGGAACTTTATTAAAATGTTCATTATATTTATAATGAATATCACTAAGCAATACACCATCATCACAACTTGAACATGATTTATTAGAAGAATAGAAATCAAAAGAATAATTAATACCTATACCAATCTGATTACTTTTAGTTTGTAGTATTTCTCCATTTTCTATTAGGTTCTCCTTCAACATCCTTTACTATCATTTATTTCTATTTTTTTGAGTCATGGAATAAATATCCTAGTTTTTATCCTCTATAGAGACATCATTTTTCTACATATAAGGAAACTCAAATACTTCTTAAAATCTTCACTTTATAAAATCTATTAAAAATAATCAAGTAAAATCATTGGTTCTTAAGATGGAACCTTCTCTAATACCAATTTTAGAGTCCAAGGGAAGATAAGGTTCCACTAATAGGTGGTAAATTAGTGGCACCCTCATTTTAAAATTTTTATTTCTTGATATTGAACTTCTTTAACTTGTAAAGGTTCTTGATCCACTTAGTGATATCTCACATTCTCACATCATATAAATAGATTATAATTGATAGTATAACACATGGTATTTATAAGGTTTGAGAAAAATACCAATTTATTTCCATAATAGTGAGATCCCCAATCTAGATTCTACACTATAATATTGTTATCAATTATAATGATTTAGGAAGAAACTGGTTATACACCCTAGTATTTTATCCCCTAGTTGATCCTAGTTATACCCCCCAACAATCCTACTTTTCTACCTCAATTCTTAGACCCCCAACTATCTTCTCCCACTCTATAGTCCCACTAGAATATTATCATCTTCTTTAGAGTTTATCCACATGTAGAATGATATTTAACCTTATGGATTAATGTTTTCCTCTATAAGACGAATAGATCAGGTTTTATCATGTACAAATCCTCAAGTTTTTCAAAAGTTTTCTAGAAAAATATTATTATCCTTGAAACTACTTTCAAATCATGAATGATATGAATTCTAGTCATTAAATATTCAAACTCATGTGATCTTATTATTTCATTATTTATTATTTTTAATCTTTCACGATTTGATAAAAAAATGTATCGGCTTCTCAAAATACTCTTGTATAATATATAAAGTTTCTCTCATTTATCAATACATTTATTCATCACCAATATGCACACATTTATATTCAGCATATTATCATGAATAAAATTCTCAGAATAGTGTAATCAATATCCCCATATTTGAATTATAGAAATCGCAAGATTATTAGTTGTAGGTTCTTCTCCTTTGAATCAATCAAGTTATTACTAATTTATCTCACATTTAAACTTATATTATTTTCTATTAAAATACTTATTTAAATCATCTGATATCACATTAAAAAACTTATTTAAATCATCTAAATACTTGGTTATTATTCAATATTTTCATGAAATATTTAAATTTATATGACCTAATCAGTTCCTTAAATATTTATCTTGTATTCATTCAAGGCTCTTTTAATGTATCCATTATCTCCATAGTGTAGTAAACAAACCTTGTGGCATAGTATTTCATCCATGATGCAACACCCTATTATTTTATAGAACCATAAAGATCATTCATTTTCTTATAGGGAAATATCATACACTACGACATAGCCCACTGTTGCTCATATTCCTTATATCTATTCAATTAAGACCTTCCACAATATAGTGGGAAGTTGTGACATAACCATATCATTTTCAATGAATCTTTTGTGATGAGGTGATCATCCATGTGGAATAACAACTATTACTTTCAAAACCCTTGACAATTACCCTTACTCATACCCTTATGTGAGCTTTAGAAATATGGTTGTACCTTTAACCGAGTATTGATTACCATTACATGGTAGTGTAAATATTCATGTACCATTACATATCCTTACAATATTCATCACTACCTTTATAAAGACTAATCACTACAATTATATAACCTTCATATCTTTATCAGTACCCTTACACAGTGGTACCTATAACCTTATACAGGATTTCAAAATTTAGTTTGACCTTTATACGATATTATTTAACCCTTATATATCCTCATGATTACCTTTACATAAGTAATAAAACACTCAAATCACCTTTATGCAACAATCTATAACCTTTACATGGTTCATAGTTACTATTACGTAGGTAGTGCATTTTACACATTACCCTTAAATAGAAGAGAAATTACCCTTATACTGCGATCAATACCCTTATGCAGCACAATATACTACCTTTTCACAAGGCATGATACCCTTACATATCAAGCCTGATACCCTTACATAGGTAATTTCCAATGTTTACAGAGCTATAGGTTTCTTCTAGATTTCACTATATTCAAATTAGAACCTTCTAAAACTCACTCTAGGAATTCTAAATAAACTTAGTCTTAATCCCAAGGCCTTAAAAATTTCATAAAATGCTATAAAAAGTGTCTCTAATTCCACCAATACATGTATTATATTACTTTAAAGATTAACACTTCAATAATCACATTTAATATAGATAATAGTTATAATCTATTATTCTTCACTAATAACTCCGATTATCTTATTATAATCTAACATACATATCGACCCATTATTGAAAAAAAGTATAATTCAAGTCCATTAGGTTAAAAACATCATATGTCAAATTTCTATAATGATTTTGGTATTATAAGATAAACTTGAAATAAATGGAAATCATTACTTTAACAGAGGAATTTAGTGATTTACAATAAAATAAGTTACCTACAAAGATATAAGACCCTATAAAATTTGTTATACCCTATAGAATAGGATAAATTGAGGTGAAAATATACTTGTGTGACCAAGGATCTAGTGTCATCCTTCCTTACCCCTTATTTCAAAAATTGGGCCTTAGCAAATCGAAATCCACTTCTTCATCCATATAGTTGAATTATAAGTTCATTACTCAACCCATCAGAAGGGTAGATAACCATTTAGTTAGTGTTTGGATGCTTATATTACCAAATTATTTCCTTGTGCTATAAACAAGGTGTTATAATAAGGTTCCAATCATTTGGGGAAAACCATTCCAAGCTACTGGTGGGGTTGTAGTTGATGTCTCTATGGTTAAACTATTTTTAAATATTGGTGATGATCAAGAAGAGTTTAATGTTTTTAAAGAGTCTATACTAGAGGTGTTTTTTAATTTGATTGATGTGGTAAGAATTTTTTTTATATTTGAGATAAGGAAAGATACTCATGAACTTTTTGGATAAATAATTTAGTGTTTAGTAAATGAACATTTTAATGTAAAATTTTTTAAATATGAATCTTCCATAGAACTCAAATGATTAAAGAGGCTTTATTGTAATTTAAGGAACTCAGTACCCAGGATCTTGAATTAGTATATCATGTATAAATATACTTTTTTAAAATTATTCTTAGGTTGTTATTCAGAAATCACAACCCTTTATTTGTGAATAAACCCTCACTCTTAAACCCAATTTGGAATGAGATATTAAAAACTTTTATACTGAGAATTATAATTCTATTTAGTAGGGTATTCTACTAAAATTGAGTGTTTTAAAATTTAGGTAAATCATGAGGCTAGTTATTCCATGTTATAATTTGAGAATAAGTCTTCCTAATTTGTATGGAGTGTCAAAAGTGAGAATTCAGACAATTTTTTATAGAAGGAAAATAGGTCTATTTTTGCTAAGATGAGCTATTTAGAATATTAATTCTTTGCCTTTGAGCTTATATGATTCTTAGGAGATCCGACAGATGTTTTACCTAATTCAAAAAAAAAAGAAAAATATAAAAGTGATCCTTTGGGTGAGAAGGTTATTGAAATTTATGCACCTATTTATAAATTAATGGTTACATTAAATGATGGAGTAAACTATGATATTATATCTATATAACCTGATAAATTTTATTGATTGATTTTATCTATTTTGGTATTATTTGTGAAATATTGTGAATAAAAGTAGTTAAAGGTAGAATAATTACTCAAAAGACCTTGGACGAGTTCAAGGAAACATTAATAAGTACTGGTGCTTTATAAATTCTATGATATCAATATGAAATTTTCTAACAAAATAGTAAAGTAAAAATCAAGAAATCATACCCATCAAGTGATCATTGATAGAGTTTTAGGGTGAATTTTTGTATGAATACTCTAAACCATGTTCTATATGGGTGGCAACCCATGGTTTTTTTAAATAATTTATTATTGATTTATTTTTAGTTAAAATTCGCTCAATTTTTGGGTTATCCCCCCACATTCATTCTAATATGGAGAAAACGTTTCACCCCTTTTATCTATTAAATTGACCTAATAATGGATTGTATTTTCATTGCATGCTCTCTTCTTTTTATTAGTTTCATAAGTTGATTATCAATGATTGTATTCTATATATGCTTTGTTATAA
Organism: Viscum album; assembly: GCA_963277665.1. Lineage (NCBI taxonomy): Eukaryota > Viridiplantae > Streptophyta > Magnoliopsida > Santalales > Viscaceae > Viscum > Viscum album. Next base: position 1,882,234,509 of record OY728130.1, read on the forward strand.
TATTTTAGAGAATTTAATGGAAGGATCCAAGTAGAGTTTAAAGTATTAAAGTAGAGTTAACATTTTTTTGAGTATTAATAAACAACACCAACTATCAGGGGAGTATTCTTTTTGATTTTCCTTGATAATTTAATTATTTAATCTAACTACATGCTTCTTTTATAGTGGTATTTATCTTGAAGTTAGTTTTAAATTTATTTAAATATGTTCATGTATAAGTGTGGGGGGAATTTTCTTAATCTTTGTAATTTAATTCTATTGAAACATTTGTTTTGAACTTCATTTTCACTCTGAACATTCATCGAAGTTGTGAATTTGTAAAAAAATTAAACTAAATTTTTTTCAATGTATCTCCCATGTTATAGTTTAACATTAGGGTAAATTTTGATATTTATATGTGGGGGAGGGGTATTTTATGTAATAAACATCATATCATGGGGTTTATATAAAAAATACCTCTTAAAGTTATTAAAATTTTATATTTTTAAGGATCAAATATCATTTTATTAGTCCTAAATTTTTCTTAAACATGGGTATTTTTTTTCTACTTTGAGTGATTAATCATTTTTATTAAATCAACTAAGAAATATATTTTCTATTTATTAGTGAAAACATTTATTTTGGGAAAGTTTTGGCATAAGTTTTATAATTTTTATTGGATTTTAACTTCTTGTACAAATTTAAACTAATGGATTTTCATTCAACTGGGCTAGAAATACACTCTTAATCCTAGTTTGACCTTTTTAACTTTAATATAAAACTATTGGATGGTTTAATTATGATTCCTTGTAATTATTAAACTCATTCATCCATTCATTTTTGTCTAATTATACTATATGAAAAATTTTGTGCATCTATTCACCATAAAGAAAAAGATAAATTTTGATGAACAATTGAATAAAAAGTTAAGTCAAATTAAATATTTATAAAATTTTGAGATTTAATCATATTTTTAAAACTAGAACCCTTGTTTAGACAAAAAATTTATTTTAAGAATAGAAATCATTTATACTTCCTTAAAATAATATATATGGGAAAACAACATTGAAAATCACTTCTTATTGGCATTTAAAATATTTTATTTTAAAGATAAATTGAATTCCACTAGTTTTGATAACTTGATTACTTAGGGATAAGAAATGGTTGAGTGTGGGAGAATTTGATATGGATTTGATTTGATACATGTTTTAAACATCTATATTGGGGAATTAATTGAGCTTTTAATTCCAAAATGATATTTCAGTGGAAAATTATTGAATATCATCCCTTTGGTAAGGAAATTATTATTCTTCATAATTTTTTTATGAAATTTAGTGTTTTGGTTCTAAATTGATCAAATTATTCTTGGTTTTATTTCCCTATATGTTTAAGGATGAAATATTTTATACTATTTTGGTGAATTTTTAATTGAAATATCATTTTTAGTATGTTTTAAATGGATTTAGAATTTTAGAAATTATTTTTTCAAGTTCCATGTTTATATTTTAAATATTAATTAATGGAATATGTTATAATTCTTTTGTTTAAATTTGGAAATTCTACAAGAAATTGGTAAAGTCCTATTATTGTATGAATTTTAAGTAAAGTCATTTAAATTTCTATTTCATAATACTTTCAAATAGTATTGTATGTCTTTAAAATAAGTTAATTCATAACTTGTATGACATTAAAGAGGGTTCCACATATGACATTGGGCTGTATATAACTTTTAGTGCTAGGAATATTACTTTCCTACAACTTTAATCCCCCAAATGTAGCATATGACTTCTAGCTATATCCGTGATACTTCTCTCAAACATTTACAAATTTTCATGAATTTGAAGTGAGTTTGAAGTAGTCCAAATAACATAATGGATTTAAATGACACATCATCCCTAACTTATCAACTCAAAATCAATGATGGAGTGATCAAAGACAAGAGAAAATCAAGCCTACAAATCTAATCTCTAGGATGAATTCATAGAATCTTGTAAGAGAATCTAGTATGAAGTGAAATGAGAATGGATGCATATCCATATTCAAATACCAAGAATCCAAAGTTTGATCCTCCTAGGACAAGCTCATTATATTAGAGAAGTTTATCTTGATTCACTATGAGGAAGATGGTCAACAATTACCGACACTATTTGGAGACCATCAATTCAAAATATGGATTCATCTATGATATATATAATGAGAGTTATCATGATACACTATTTTTAAATAAACTATGAAATATAGTGGGAGGAGGTGGATAGAATTTACAACATTCAGGATCATTCTTAGTAAATAAGATTCCTCTTACACATATCTTATTTCTTCATTCAATCTATTTTGGGATGTACTTTTTTTGTATTTTTGATGTTGTTTCAATACAATTGTGAAACTAAACACATTTTGGGAGTTGGAATGAGTTTTTTTTTCAAAAATATGGAGGTAGTTCCTCTTTTATTATAAACAATCAAAACAAAGGAACCAAAGAGTGTATGGAAAACAAAGCAAACTGCCCAAATCAAAATAGTTATTTACCTAAATTTTTCATAAATCTTTAACCTAGTTTTATTTATTACTCTTGAATTGCATTCCAGTTGACTCTTTGGCATTGGTGCCTCTGACCTTTGGTTATCCCTTTATTTTAAGGAAGATAATTAATCCTTTAAAGTAGGGTATCTTCATCAATGATTTTAATGTCAGAGCTATCCACCTATTGCTCTTTGATTTTTTCAACAGAAGCATCCCTTGCTATTGGAGTCAACATCCTCTTAACCTTAATTGTTCCAAACTAAGAAATAAACTCCAGATGTTTCATCTCTTAATGAAGTGTATAAGAAGAAATAATAATTGTATCCTGTATCTCATTGTCACAATCATTTTATTGTTCCAAAAAATTAGCAGGGTTACCTACATTTGTTTTCTCAACCACCACTTCAAGATCAACTGTAGACCTTGTCTTCTTTTAGGAAACAAGATGAAAACCCACATTATCCATGAAAAATTTTAGATAAGCATGGGAGAATTTAGAAATAACTGGAGAATCAGATTCTAAAATTTTCTTACCCCTTTAGTTACCTGAAGCAGTCATCCTTTCATTTGAAAGGTGATGATCAAATGCTTTTTGTATTTATTTATCATTAAATTGTTTAACAAGAAATTTATTGTCACTATCTTTAATTTTAGGAGTTGAAAAAATGGATTTTTCTACAAGTTAACACTTCTAAATTTTCTATAATTATCATCATCATTGACATTCAACTCTTCAAAGAAGATGTATGCCCAAGATTTTCTCTTATTCTCAGAATTAGAGGCATTAAGATTAGATGAATCACTTGATCAGTCACCCTTATAATCCATTGTATTGAATACAACTTTAGGAATAGGTCCCTGATATTCTCTCTTTTGTTTAACATTTTCAGCAGCAATACCAATTCCATCATCAGACTTACAAGGGTCTTTGTTATCAGAAGGCTACTGTATCTAAGAAAGAACATCAGTCTTCCGAGTATATTTATTTTTTCTCTTCTTAAGATAGATTTTAATTTCATGAAAACACTAAAAATAGAAACTGAATACTGTATAATTCCTATAGTTAGATGATTCATGACCTATAATATTATAATACTTAAAGAATTTTGGTACTTTCTCATATATTATCTTTAACTCAATAATATTGTCATCAGTTTAAAGAATTACCTTATCAACTAGGTTTGAACCCAAATAAACCTCTACCAAGAACCTGATGAAGTGGCCAAATATAGACACTTTTGTTTTCTTATCAATTTTAATCAAAATTCCAATAGATAGTGAAATATCATACAACATTTTATTGTACCAAAGAATCCAATTCTACCCATAAACCCTTAATAAAATTTGGGAGGTGGTGTTACCAACCTCAAATGGGTTGAAATTTTCAACCCATTCATGAAGGTGGATAATCCATAGTTTGATCACAATGGAACTGAAACCCCAAGCTCGTACTTGTAGATCTTATGAGGGGAAGAGAATATTGAAATATACCATTCCCAACAATACACATTTCCAAGAGGAAAAACCCCAAATCGATGAAATATGTTCCTTCAATTCATCTGTTTTAAGAGGTCAACATCCTTTAGATACAAATAGGTGATCTATGATCGAGAACTCACCTATTTTGAGCTGCTCTAAAATAGCGTTGGGGTAAGCTTTGATGTGTGTAATGTTTCCTTTTCTTTAGATAGAATAATCGATCATGCCATTTAATATAGTGAAGGATTGATTCATAAAAATATATTGATCTCCGTATCACCATGTCATGCCTGGGTTCGCTGTTCTAATCCTAAACCAGAGAGATAATGAGAATCAAACCTCCCTAGAATAAGGAATTTGTATTCCATGAAGAATTATTGAATTATCAGATACAAGGAGGAAAACAATAATACCCTGCGACTATTACGGAGAGACTCTCTCAGTGCTTCTCGCTCATCCTGTCCTCTCACCATTTGGGGTTGTTTCAATGGAGTGAGTTTAATTGAAGTATATTTTCTTATGCTTATTTATATTTTTATAGTGGTTTGTGTTCTTTCTAGTTCTTTTCACTGCATTATTTCCTTATTTCTATAATGAATAATTGGAAAATTAAATTAGAATTGGATAGTTTCTTGGTAGATGATATTAATTCATTCTTCACTCAGATTGAAAATTTTAGGCGTAGTTTCCTTGGAGGTTCAACAAAGTGTTTTTTTTCATTCAATTTTCTCATTTTTACATTCTTCTAGAACACAATTTCTACAATAACTCATGAATTTATGGGTGAAGATTAGTGTATCCTTATCATTAGGAGCTTCAATCAAAGTATTCTAATTGAAAATGGTTAAAGTTTTTTCCCCAAAAAAACCAAATATATCTTGATTTTTTTATAGAAAAATCATTCTATAGAAGAGTTCAATAGGAAAGGTTAATCATGAATTGGTATCTAGGTGTTTCAAATCTTTTATTTTATATATTGTTTTCACTAATATGCTTAATATTAATACAAGTGTATAGATATTTTATCAATTTAGTTTATCCTAGTTTCCCTTAAATCCATTCTTTGTTTGGGCTTATTTTCTTCCACTTCTATTTTAACTTTCATTTTTCACTTCACCCATATTTTTTACATTAACATTCACTTTATTACATCATCATATTTCTATATTACTTTTTTATTTTTTGGTTTTTTGTTTATTTTTTCTTTAATTTTGGATTGTACACAAATTTACTTTGATTGGATTTGATCCTAGTCACTGCTATCTAAGTAGTAATTAATTTTTAAAAATTTTATTTTTGATGTTAGTCAATGATAAGCTATCAGTTTCTAACTAATCCATGGGGTAAATTGTCACATCAATATTAGGGCCTTAAATTTGGGAATACCCCTATACACTAGTTATAAATTTCATTTAATCATTTTTACATCTTCATCAAGTTTATTATGAATCAACAACTTTGTTCTAATAATTGTTTATCTTCCACCCTCAATTTTTTTGATGTTTCATTATTATCAATTTTTCCAAGTTCATCATGCATACCTTTAACCCAATTGTTTCCCTTAGTAGAATCTTCAAAATAATTAAGATCTACTTGAGATAAAATAGAGGTTTTTTTATAGGGTATTCATCTTCATTGTTTTCACAAGAGTTTTTTGGTTACTAAAAATGTTTTTATTACTAATTTAAACCCCACATCTTTCCCATTTTTTAACTTTTGAGCCAGTTATATTTTCCTGATCATCAATTTCTTCTTTTATGTTTACCTTAGATCTATATTCTCCCCTTAAATTTCTCACTTTAGTGTAACTATCATTTGATGTTTCATTACTATTTTTATAAAAAACCTTCTCACTAGTTTGTAAATTCTTCTAAATATCCACAATAGTGACATATTAGTTTTTAATAATTTTCCTAACCATTTTATTGCAATTTATATGATTTTATTTTGGATGAATACCCAATGAAAATACATTCATCCCCATGAGTCTCAAACTTGTATTTTTTCTCTTTGTTTAGAATAAAATAATTATTCTTGAATACTTGAAAGTATTTTGATATAGTATTAACATATTTCTTAGAGTGTCATATCTTCACCAATACATAATAAATCCCTACTAGAGATATATATTATTATAATACCTATTTCCTTATAATATTTATTCAGAATATGTTTCTCAATTAACTCTGTCCGAGCCATGTTATTAATGATCTGGCTCCTCCTCTCAACAACACCATTTTTTTTAGTGTTACTCAATACTGAAAATTTATTCCATATATTGTGTTTTTTTGTTATATTCACCCACTTTATTATTTATTAATTTCATTCCATTATTGATCTATAACTTATGAATTTTTTTCTTAAAAATATTCTCTTCCAATCTCTAGTACCATTGAATACACTTGAGAACTTCATATTTATGGGATATAACTATCATCCATTCTATCCTACTGAAATAATCATTGAATAGAATAGAATATAATTTTTATCCATGTTTTTGGATGATATTGGGTCATACACATCGACATCCACCAAGTCAAGAAATCTATTTAACTAATCATCTTTCATCTTATATGTATTTTGAATTATATTCCGTTTTTAGAAAGAATCACATATGTTAGTGTGATTAAATGTGGTTTTAGGGGAATCACATTAACTTTAATTATATACCAAATCCTCCGAATAAATTTGGATTAAATGGAAAATCCATTTTTTCCAAAAATAATTTTCCTCTTTCTTAGTTAGAAATTACCTACGTTATTCTCTATCAATGAGATAAATATTCCCATTATTTTTTTCCTAAATTAGAATGTTTTCATCCTTTAACTTAATGATACAATATTTTTTACTGAATTTTTCCACATGTATCAATTTACAAAATTGATATACACTTAGTAACTTGTGACTATGACATTCAACCATAAAGACATCTATTCATGTAAAATAATTTCTAAAAAACATTTCTTTCACAAATCCAATAATATTATTCCCTTCACAATTTCCAAATAAAAGACACCATATTTTTCATATTTAATATATATTATAAGATCATTATTTCACATAATATGGTAAATTAAATTGTTATCTAGAGTCAAAACACAAACTTAATTTGTTTCTATCAAATAAATTTATATAACATTTTAATACTCAACATTTTATTTCATGGTTAATGTTTAATACTTCACTTACTTTAATGGTTACTGTGATTTTTCACCATTAGTCCCATTGAACCATCCTCATCATATAAAACTGGAAACTTTTTATGTATTTATATCTTGCTTTGGGATGCTTATAGCTGTCTTGATCTCATTTTTGGGTCTAATTTTGCATATTTATTTATACCTTTATTGGATTATTCATCACCTTGTGTTCATAACCTATACAAAAAATTAATACCCATTGAAAGTATACTGATTTTATGAAACTTTTCTCATATATTGTTTCTTTATAATGAGATTTAAAATACATTTTAGTTATAGAACACACAAATTATATATGTCCCATATTTACATAATACTAAAACTAGATTCATAGTGTATTATAATGTACCTCCACTATTCCACCTATGGACTTTTAGGTCTTTTGAGTGTTATCCAAATCAAATTTATTCTAAGGTGTGGGTTTTTATAGTTTTTCATTAACTAATACTTTTTTTAAAATTTGTTCAAGCCTCTAAAAATATTTCCGTTTGTATTTGAAATACTACACCAATGGATAGGTATCCAACTTATTTATTAATTCCACATGAACCACCATACCTTCTTTTAAAACCCATGTACTTAAACTTCTAGATTACATGTTAGGAGTTTGAAGTCTATCTTGATCATTAAGATTACATTACAACTCCCTAAATTTATTTTTTAGCTCAATTAATTTGAAATGATCTTTTACTGAATTTACTGGTCCATTTATGATATGAGAATTAAATTCAACTTTAAGATTTAAATCAATCAAAATTTTCATGTTTATAGGTTTTTTGATTTGATCTGTTCAATATTAGTACTAAAATCAAAAATTTATTTCTTCTTACTACTGTATGTATAGTTTAAAGTCACATATCATATTATTGAATTTTTTTACGTTATAAACATCAATTTATTCGAGATAATATTCCATGTCAACTTTGAGGTCAAATATTCCCTCAAATTCAACAGCTTAATCATCATTATCCTCCATTTTTGGTGTTCCTATAATAGCCACAAAAACTTCCACATTGAGGTATTTATAATTCTCAATTTCCTATTTTCTTCCAAGTTTTTATATTCTTTTGAAATAAATTTTTTTACTTCTTAATAATTCCTACTATGAACTCCTTTTTCCTCTCACACCCTTAAATGTTCTCTTAATTTGATCTTCATATTATTCATCATCTTATAATATATTTAATAACTTTTCAATGATATGACCAAATTTTCAACACTAGAAGTAAGAAAGTGGAAGCTATCCTTTGAATTTTACATTTTCCTTATTTAATAATTGAGGATATGAAATACATCACTTCACTAAATTCTCATTCCTAAGGATAATATTCTAAAATGATCTTTTTCATTACCTTTAATTAAACTTCTGGATAAACCTCATTTTTTGTAGATTCATTATCATTTCTCCTCATCTCGTATGAAATGTGAGTGTTGTGGAGGTTATCTAGTGCCACTTACTTTGGATCCTAATATTCATGCATCAATACTTTCACTTTGAAATATGGTGGCGGTCTTCTTAGAATTACATTTATGATTATGATATCATTAAGAGTTTATATGAGCCCAATAAAATCCTCCACAATAATTTTAACCATATAAAAGAACACATAAATGGTCTCATTCAGGAAAATCCTCAAATCACTATACTTGTTCCATAAAACACACAGTTTAGCTTCATGTACCATGGAGTAACCTTTACAAATATTAAAGAGTTTATCACACATGGAATGTAAGGATCTACAATACATGAATTTTGTATATATGGAATTATATAATACTTCTCCTAGTACATTGATTTATTTATAATCAATATCAAGTTCTTTTCAGTATTTCTATAATAATTCTTTTCTCTCTATATTGGCTGAAATACCATGTGTATCCAAAAAGAATCCCACCCCAATGAACAAAAATAGTATTGCATTATATTTTTTCCATAGTTAGAAATTTTCTTCTTCAATGATAGGAATTATTTTGTGATATAAAACCACTTACATGTATTTTAATATAGGTAATTGTTTCAAGAACCATTATCTTTAATATCGCTTATTAGTCCCATGAAAGGTAAACACCATAAGAGGGGGTGAATCAGGGTACATATTTCATTTCCTTTTAACCATCACCAATAATTTTGTTCTAATTTTTATTAGTAATGATGAATCCATCACACTAATTATAAATAAAAAAATCATAAAATAAAATATGGAAACATCATTTTTATTTGGTTCACCCAAATCAGACTAATTCAAGGAGAACATACTGATAAAGTATCGATGTGCTAGAATAATAAGCGTAGTGTTTTTATAATTCGAAGAGGATACATTGAATATATAGGTTTAAAACCTTAAAAATAAATAAAACTCACTTCTCTCTATCACCTAGGGAACTCAGTAATCTAATAATTCTATGTTTTCTCCCTTGTATAAGAAAATGGAATTACACCTTAATGGTGCATTTCCTTTCTTAAACTTCAATCTATTAAATAAAATCTTTATATCTTTAGTGAGATGATATATTAGAATCTATCATTCCATATAATATCTTTTTCTAATGCTTATCCTAGAAGTCCATTCTTTTTTATCTTCTTTTCCATTATGAAAAATATTTTATTCATTTCAAAGAAGATGTTCTCCATATTTCAAGATGATATTTCTCATTATTTTTATCCAAAACTACCACATCCATTTTAAAGAAAATTATTTTTAAAAGGGGTATGTTAGCTCACTATTTTTTTCTAGATAAATCAATCTACTAAATATAGAAAATTAACCTTTCGCAACACAACATAATACTTCACAACCTTAACTTTGGTCAAACAAAAGATCCAAAAAATGCACTCGCTGTATCATTTTTAATTTTGCTGAAATCACGACATGGACCTATGAATCCATCATGATTCATAAACTTGTCATGAAAAATTCCTACACTTTATTGCATATGGATCATTTCGTAAGAATCATTGAAATACACCCAAAAACCATCATGGTATGAATTCTTGTTTCATGACATGAGCCTCAAATAATAAAAATCCCTGAAATACACCCAAATCTAGTTTTGATGAAACCTATTTTGTCATAACTTGAGCCTCACCTAGAAAGATCCACTGAAATCCTTACATATCCCTTATTGGTGTGACTCAACCCTTCACATAGAAATAATGTTTCTCTTGAAATAGTAAAGGGTAAAAACATTATGAAGTTACCATGAGAAGTAATCTGAAGTGTGAATTTATCACTTATTTTGGATACTTTATATAATCATGGTGTGGAAGCAACTTTCATGACACCACCATCATTTTTATTTAATTTTTTTTCCAAGACATACATTATATGAATATTATAATAAGTACAACATTTTTGGTCATAATGTGACATTATCTTATGAATTTCCCTGATGAACATCTTATGTTTCATAGAATTTAATATTTTTTTTGCCAAAACACCTTTTTTGGTACAACCAGTAATGTCATAGTGAATCCTACACTTATGAAGTCCTTAAGGATTCTTACAATGTATCCAAATGAACCTTCTGAACTTTTATTTTATTGTATAATGGACCTTATAAACTCTAGTCATGGTGTGGCCTGAGGGGTTAGGGTGATACTTCTTTTCTACAAACATAACTCCTTTAGTTACTTCCAAAACTCTTTAAGCCACATCTATAAATTTTTAGGACTCATTAGAAGTTACCCCTTCAATAATGATAAGAAATAAAGCCCAAAATATACTTTGGGGGATTTTTTTTCAACAATTATAAAATAATATTTTTGAATTAAATTCAAAAGAATACCTTCCCAAATTGACCATTTAGTCTTTATATTCTTCTACATATACCCTTTTCCCCACAATTCCAACATATGGGTCCATAAATAGCCGAATTACCTTGAATCCAATCTCTTTACTCTTTATCCTTCTTTTATTATTTCCAAGAAATAAAACACCCCATACCTTCTATATTGAATGAATTTCTGGTAGAATCCATAGATTCCATACTCTCAGTTTCTTTTTTTAAAATTAAATATTAAATGTACTAAAACTCCAATTCAGACATACCTCTTGAATTTTTCACCATGATAACCACCACATCCCTTGATTCTGGTAGTTGTAAGAGAAGGATCAATTCGCAAACTACCCTATTGAAATTTACACCCACATACTCTAACTAACTTCAAATCACATTAAACTCATTGACATGATCTTCTATAAAATTTTCTTTTGATTTTTTTATGATAAAAAGTAAATGAATCAGAAAAAATTTAATTATATAATTTTGGATTTCCATACATGATGACAAGTATAGTCATCAACTGATAATTTTTCTTACATCCTAGATAAAGAAGGCCATGTTTTAGGCCAACATCACTCATGTTGGATTAGTCCATGTGTTCATTATTTTAATGATAAAAAATAATGATTCTTATATTTTTAAGTAATTTTATGTTGTATGTTAGTAAACTACATTTTTCTAAGAAATATATGGACATTGGATAAGTATGGAATCTGCTTCAAATTATAATAAGCTACCACGTGAAGTAGTTTACCTATCATGAGAAGAAATCACGTGAGATAGATGGAATTTTTTATTAGTGTTGAAACTGATGCCCAAATATTTTTGAACAAACACACATTATAATGGAACTACTATATGATATAAAAATCCTAAAACAAGTAGATATTAAGTGATCAGTTGAAAAGGAGATGATATTTTTTTAGAGTGAATATATATTGAGATCAAGAGACCACAATTGAAAATATCACAAAGTCAATTGAACATAAGACAGTATTTAAATGACTGTAAGAAGGATATAAAGTGTCCATATTAAGAAATCATCATCCTACCATAAGGGATAACTCAAGTGACCATGCCTAATTGATTTTAAATGTCAGGCCTGTTGCACTTAATTTAAAATTAAATTCATTGAATACTCCAATTAATATATTTTGTATCATTTATTGAAAACTTAGAGTAGTTGTGGAATTATAGATTTCATTCTTAGTATAAGGATTTATATATGATTATTCCTCAATGGATAGTTATAAAATATATCTATATAAAACCTCTATCAGGTAGTGTGGATAGTGTGGATTAAGAATGTTGAAATTACACTATACAATGATTCCTATTTTTCATGTAATATTACAAGATATTTGATAAGGATTAAAAATATTTTATCATATGATCTTAAGGAATGATTTAAAGATAATTGATCAAGATAAGAGAACCTTTTTCATCAACTGAAATTTGATTAGTGATAGAGTTGAATTACACTTCATTTCTCTCTTACTCTCTCTATTTACTTTATATATTGAGTCATGATTTAATTTTCTTGTGTATTTTATTATTAATATTATTTTTAATATTTAGCGGATTACTTTGATACTCAATTTTTCATTTAGTTACATATGTTACTCCATACATAACTGTGGAATATTCCTACTTATACCTGGACTACCTTATGTGTAGTTGTTTGTTCATATACCCAATATAGGTTGTGGATATTTCTATTTATTTTAATAAACATTATTTAAAATAGGTTTATTATCAAAAGAAGAGGACTAGTCTCTATTTGGTATTTGAGAATCTTTTTATGAAATTCCACTATGTAATTTAATTTACCATGTTTTTTTAAACTGAATATCTTCAAAACTATATTTACTATACAGAATGTTTTCAAAAATTTATTCTCTAAACTATATATAAAAATGTAACACTGATAGTTAAATGCTACCAGGGATATATTTATTATTTTATATGAGTAAGATATTTTCAAAGGTTAAATTAATTTCATTTATTTTGATTGGGATTTGATCATGTCCTTGAGAATATATTTCAAAACACCAAATTATCTATACCTATGATATTAGTTAACTGGGATGTTTCATAATTAAGTTATTTCATACATTTTAATTTATTAACTTTTAATATGTTCTTATGTATGCTCAATTTACTAATATCTTGAGAACTCTACTGGGACCAACATTTGGTATTAGAGATTTTTTTTTCAAATTTTTTTTATTTTAGTTATTATGGTCCAGGTTTTTGTTTGACCTTGATCAAGTCTTTTGGATAGGATCTTAGTTTTTGTTATCTTGGTATCTTGTAATTATGGATTCATCTCAACTCAAAGGAATAACTAATAATATACCTTCCTAAATTAATGGTGAAAATTATTCTCAATAGTAAATAAAGATGAAAATAAATCTTGATATTATGGGTTTAGATATTTTGACCACTATAAGAGATAAATAAAGAAAACAAAAAGATCCTATAAATAAATAGAGTGATTAAACTAAGGATGCACATGATTACAACTATAAATATTTTAATTTTTTTATTGTGTATTAGGAGAAAATTAATTTATAAAATACCTAATTTTGATATTACATATTATATTTGGGATACTATTTATATTTCTCATGAATGAACATATAATGTTAATGAAATTTTCTTAAAAACATAAATTATTAAATATTAAAAATTAAAAATAAAGCTTGCCGAATCTATTTTTGAAATTTAAATCAGGTTCAATGAAATAATAAATAATATAAATGCACTTTGAAAGACATTATATGATAGAGAAAAAGTTCCTAGAATCTTGAGATATCTACCAAATCGATGGAGAAGAACTACATACTCCAGTAGAAAACTATGTGACATGAGTAAGATGAAATTAAAATAATTCACCAGTATACTAATAAGTTATAAAGAGAAACTTAAAGTGAATGATGAAGATGATGGACCCAAAATAATTCAATAGTGTTTAAAGCGTTAGTGTTAAAATTAAAGGATGTTATTAAAGTCAATAACTCAATTGGAAGTGAATCAAATTCAGATAGTGATGAAGAAATGGATAATGTATCTAGAAGATTTAAAAAATTCTATAGGAAATATATTTTTTTCTTCAAAAAATTGAATTACAAAGGAAAATATGATAAGAAAAGAAATGGGAAAAATCATGACTTGTTTGGAGAACTAACATGCTATGAGTGTAAGAGAAAAGTACACATAAATGTTGATTTAATAAATATAAATTAAAAAATAAGTATGATTATAGAGAGAATAAATTGAAGAATTCCATAGAATAAACTTGGAGTGATTCATAAGATAGCTCTAGTGTTTCTTATTCTTATCATGATAATACTAGTGAAAAATCTAATCTATGTTTTATGATAATAGATATCGTTTCTACTCAATCTTTAATTGAATATAATAATTAATCTGAAATGAAAAATAAAGATTTGTTTGATTATTTATATATGATTCAGGATAATATAAATTAACTAACATGTAAGTATAAAAATATTAAGTGATTATAGGTTTTATGTGAATTTGATAAATCTAATCTAACTGCTGAAAAGGAAAGAAATGCTATTCTTTTAAAAGAAAATAAAAATTTGATGTTTTTAAATAAATAACTTAATTGGGATATTGAAGGTTTTACTAAAATAACTGAAACTATAAATATATTATTAGGTTTCTATTTTGTACCAAAACTAAGAACCAGTTTTGGATATCACACAGTATAGAAAAACAAGATGTACAAAAATTATTTTTTTCCTAGATCTAATCCTATTAATAAACTTTTATTAAGTAATATAGTGGGAACCTTTGGAAATGGTACACCCCATGTTGGACCTAAAAGGACCTATTTTTATAAATAAATGAAATTAATAAAAAATCCTACTAACAATCTTGTAAAAAATATTTATTTTGAATGATTAAATTACTAACCTTTTTGGGCCCATAAAAATACGGGTACCAAAATCATTACTTGTATGACTATGTGGGTATCTTGATTCAAGATTACTAAAGATAGATTATGGTATATGGATAGTGGATGCTCTAAAAACCTAAATATAAAATACTTAATATTCATGAGTTTGGTTAAAGTATATTGTGGGAATTCCACCTTCATTAAAAATAAAGAAGGAAAAAATATTATCCTTAATGAAAATGGTAACTATGAATCTATTCTAATTTGTAAATTTTTATTTTTTGATGATTTAAAGTATAATCTACATAGTATATCTAAATTATATAATGATGGTTTTCATGTTAAATTTTAAAATAATGTGTGTAATATTTATGATTATAAATATAATTTAATTTTTACTACATTAAGAAATGATAATTTTTTTATTATTGATTTGGAATATTTATTTTCCAATTTTTTTTCTTGAGTACTGTTCATAAAGAATATTAGTTTTCACATAGGAAACTATGCAACTATAATATATACTCACATAATATAATATATAGAAAATGTTTAGTTAAGGATTAACATAAACTAGAATTTACTAAAAACAAGGTATGTAATCTGTATCAAATGGGAAAGAAACATAAAATTTATTTCAAACCAAAGAAAGATGTGTCTACCACTCAATCAATATAATTGGTTCACATGGAATTGTTTCGAAATTTTAGAGTTTCTAGTTTAATTTTTATTTTTTATGATTATTCATGATACACTGGGGTACTTTTCTTAGATCATAAAAGTTAAGCATTTTCAGTTTTTTTCTAAGTATAAAAAATCTATTAAAAACTACATTGGACTTACCATTAAATCCTTGAGGAGTAATCTTGCTCGTGAATTTAAGAATCAAGAATTTAAATCTCTATTCTCACAAAATGGATATAATAAAAAAATTCTCTAGTCCTAGAACAACATAATAAGATAGGGTTGTTGAAATAAGAAATTGGATCCTTCATAAAAATTTCTTGGACTATGCTCAGTGAATATGATTTACCTTTTCCATATTTATACTGAAGCTATGAGTATAGCTTATTATATTATTAATAAGGTTCTTATAATACCTATCTTAAATAAGATTCCTTATGAATTATGGAATATTAGAAAACCATGGGTGAATTACTTTATAGTTTTTGGTTGTAAAGAATTTACTCTTAACATAATATATAGTTTAGACAAATTTACACTAAAGAGTTATGGAGGAATTTTACTAGGTTATGCAACCACTAATAAAGCATATAGAGTTTTTAATAAACAATCTAAAGTTACAGAATAATTTTTTTCATGTCATTTTTATGAGATGGTTCTATATGAACTAAAATTGGATATAGAAAATATTGAGGGTGATATATAAAATTTTAATATCAATAATACCTTTTAATACCTTTTACCATGCTACTAATGTACCTAATAAATCACCTAGAAGAGATCAAATAGGCCAAACTAAACTTGAAGAAGACTTGGAAGAACCAAGTACTTTGAAAATCAATCTTCTCTTAGAAAATAGGTTCAACATCAATCCTTATTGTCTCAACTTGAATCTAAGATTATCACTCAAGAAATAAATTATGAAAATTGGGTATTGTATATGAAAGAATAGTTAAATTAGTTTGAAATAAATAAATCATGGGAAATAATTAAAGTACTTAATAACAAAATTATTATTAGAATTAAGTGGTTTTTTAGAAATAAGGTTGATGAATCTGGAATAATAGTTAGAAATAAAGAGAGATTTCCCGCCCAAGTTTTTAGTAAAGAAGAAGGTATTGATTATTAGGATACATTTACACAAGTATAAATATTTTAGGATAGTAGAATACTATTAGCTTATATAGATTATCTAAATTTAAAATATTATAAAATGGTTTTCAAGACTGAATTTATGAATGCTTATATAGTTGAGGATGTTTTTGTTGAAAAAACCTCTATATTTTCAAACCAATTTTTCCAAATCATGTTTTTAATATTTCAAAAGAACATTATGTTTTAAAATTGGCTCATAGAGCTTGGTATGATATGTTTATCTTTTTTTTGATTTCAAATGTATTTTCAAAAGATATAGTTGATCCTACCATATTTATAAAAATAATTTCAAAAAATGTTTTCATTATTGAAATCTATGTTGATGCTATTATTTTTGGTTCAACCAAAAAATATTTGTGTATTGAATTGTCTTTAAATTTTCAAAATGAATTTGGAATGAGTTTAATGGGTGAGTAAAAATTATTCACTGGGTTTTAAAATTATTTAAAACAAATATGGAATGATTCTAAATAAAAGTAAATTAACAAAATATACTTTAATTTTTTTGTATGGATATCATAAAAGAAAGTGATAATCCAACGATTATATGTTTTCAACTATATTTAAATTAAATTAGTAAACCAGTTCATGAAACTATTTATAGATAAAAAATTAGAAGCTTAATCTACCTGATTTCTAGTCAGCCTGATATTATGTATAGTGTATATTTTTTTTCAAGAAAATTCTATTGAATATCATTTAAATGTTTCCAAAATAATTTTCAAATACCTAAAAAATATAACTTATTTTGGACTATTCAACTCTAGTGTACAAGATTTTGATCTAGTTAGTTATTCGTATAATGATTTTGTTGGCTGTAAGTTAGATATAGAAAGAACATCTGGAACATGTAACTTTTTATACAAGTGTCTAGTTTTTATGGTGAAATAAAAAGAAAAATTATGTTTCACTTTTCACTATAAAAGTTGAGTATATATATTGTGGTAGTTTTTGCACAAATAATTTGTAGATGAAACACACATGGCTAGAATATGGTTATCAATTTATACATGTAACTTTAAATAGTGATAATGAGTATTATATTAATATTTAAAAGAATAATTTATCTTATTTCAGGGCTGAACATATTGATGTAACACATCAATTTTTTAGAGACCATTTTCAAAATGGTGATATCACACTTGAGTTCATTGGAACTAAACATCAGATTTATAACATATTTAAAAATCTTCTGAATATATAGATATTAAACTATATAATACATGAGATAGTAAGGATTAATTACTCTTAATACTTTTTTGAGTGAACAATATATTTTTAAATCATTGTAGAGTTCTGTTGTATTGTGTTTTTGATGATATTTATAAATTCTAGTCTTACATTTGATATTTATTAATTATTTAGTAGTGTTTATGATTAAAGATTAAAAATATGATAGATTAATTATAAATGTCACTTGTGACTGTAATATGTCAAGGTAACATAATAACCTGAGCTACTATAAAAATTTGTTCTTTCATTAATTCAATATATCATAGGACTTTAAGATATCATGGACCTTGTTCATGAAATATTTCAAGATACTGTACTAATATAAGTCACCATGAAGCTTATGGTTAACCAAGATAACATATCTAATATATTATGTTTTTGTTTTTAATGTATATTTTATTTCCATTACATATTTTTACAATTTACAATCCCTAAATTATTTAAAACAACACTAAATTTGGATTTGAATCAACAAATCTCACCATCCCTCTCAAAACTATGAACCCTTTCAATTTAAAATTACTTTCCATATCTCTCTCTTTATATTACACCTTCAAATGATCCCTATCATACATATTTTTGTATCATAATGAAATATGGTTGGGATTAAGTGTCCTATTGGGTTCTCATTTCTTATAGATTTTCCTCCTTTAAATGAAAGGAAACTGAACTCTAGTACACTAGTAGAACCTTTAAATCCACATCTTTTGAATAAAATAGTAATTATTGAAATAGAATTAGATTTCAAGTGATTGAGATCAATTATATATATAGTTTGTAAATTTTTATAGTAGTAGGGATAATGTGCTTGGTTTAGAAAGAAAAACATGTCATTTTATCCATGGTTAATCAAAGAATTTTATGAAAATATGGAATTTGAAACTGGTGAGTAAAGAGATTTTATTTGAATGAATCTGAATGGGTAAAATATTGAATTTTATTTAATTATATTGTCCAAGATATTAAATATTCCACAAAAGGGAGAATTTTAGGATTACTAGAGTTATTATCCTCTTAATCATCCTTATTTTGAGACTGAATATAAGGCCCCAGCCTTAAACCTTACTTAATCTTGAGTTATTACAAGATTACACGTTGAGGATCTTTTCGGGTTTAGAGTTTTAGAGAATTAGATCATAAAACTTGCATTACATTCCACATATAAACAAAGTGGTTACATAAATATAGTATTCTTCATTCCCATCAATGGAACAGATTTAAAATAAAACATGGATTATTTCTTGACACATCCTTGACTCTATCATCTTATCATGTACCTTTCCCTTGACCTGTGAAAAACATTTCAAAAACTTGGGATGAGCATAAAAACTCAGTATGGGTTATAAAAAAAAAACATGGAATGGAAACATAAGTTCATATATAAATAAGAATGAAATCATACTTTACCCATAAAACATAGGCACTTTAACATACCTCATAAAATCATGAATAAATCATAGAAATCATAATATGTAAAGGTAACTTGAGGCATTCATAACATTCTTACGTAGGGGGTAACCCTCTTGGTTACGTTTGGAATACCCATCACAGTATATTCCCTAAAATCTCTTCGGAGAAACCTTAACGTTTCACTCCTTCGCGTTACCCAATGCATTGGAGAGCTATAACGGGCTCACCCGCCCTTAGTTTATCACGGAACCACCCGTCTTCATAATAATGCCCAAGAACCATAACATAATCATATCACATAAAACATGCATAATGGAAACATAACATTTCCACATTTCAATCACGAGATATCAATACAACACATTGTTATAAAAACATTATGAAAACCATTTTCAATACCAAAGTAAAACATGGTATTTATTTTTCTTTTTAAAAAAAAGGTATGGCTTGTAGAGGAAGCCAAAACTCAAATAACGGTTACGACGGCGGAGAAGTCGTTGTCGCCGCATACGTACGACAAAAACATTCCCTTTTGTCGTTTAGTAAACGCTTCGTATAAAAAAGATTCCTTTTGAGTAAACGTAAAAGTCAAAGGGGTTTATACACCGTATAAAAGAAAGTTGTGTATAAAATAAAATATGCCTCAACGAAAGGAGATTGAGACGAAGTCCCATACCTCGTATCCGACTTGACCCGACCGTTCTTTAAACTCCTGAATAATAAACTTGAGTTAATCTCTACTTGCTTATGAATCTTTTTCAAGTTCATTATTCCTTTTATACCATGTTATGAACATCATGTAATCATTTAAGTTAATAATGTTCATTTTGTCGGTATTTGGTTCTTAAGTCAAAAATTGACTTCTTATACTTACATGTTGTTAATTTGGTCAAAGGTTCATTATATCCAGAATGGTATTCATTATGTAGATATCATATATGTCATATATATCCAGTACATACATTCATTTATAATATTACATCACATTTAGAGGTAAGAAATGAAATGCACCGTTCATGGAGACGGTAAGCCGTACGTACGCATGAACGCTACTTCCATTTCTATTTCATATTTTCTGGAATGGAATCATAATGATATAAAAGTATATTATAATTCCAGTATAACAACATAATTAATATCATTAACTTTATCCTTTACACATCCCACATATGGTATTAACGAATCAAATCACTTTTAGGGGGCGGTAGTCCGCACTTCCTAAAATGAAGATATCGTGTTTTACCCATAATGGAAACCATAAAGGTATGCCCAAAATGAAAAAACAGAAGCTTAAGGAAAACATAAACATATAATATATCATATATAAAAAATAGTGACATCATAATGGCCACCTTTGAAGGTGTTAAATGAGTATTGAACAATCATCGTTTCGGGAGGCAGAATTTCGCCATCCACGGAAACCGTATGTTCTTTAACCATTTGATGTAGTTGTGTGAGATTGTAGCTCAAATATATCTTATAACAACATCCTAGTATATTGAAGATACTGGTGTTGTTACAAAAGAAGTAAATAAAAAGAGTTTAGGGGGTCGGAGAAGCAAAATAAAACAAATGAACATGAGAGAATGAAATACCTTAAAAAGTGTAACTTCTTTTGGTTTGAGCCTAAAGGCTTCCTTTGAAAGGATTCTGCCCAAAGGGAATCCTCTAGGATGAGGAGAGGGATGTGGAGAGAGCAAATGGGCAGGGGTTGGCCGAGCCAATGGCTTGAAGAGTGTGTGAAATGAGGTAGAGGTGGGGGCCTTTTATAAGGGGAGAGGAGGGGCACTTTTGGAAAGTAAAGAAACATTACATTATTTGAAAATGTGTTTCGGTTTTAAAAGGTCCCACATTGATGGAATTCGTGGATAAGGTGATAAGGCATCGAAATCCATTCATCCAATTGGTTTTGGACATGTGTAGTTCATAGATTTTATTTTATCTTTCCATTTTATTTAAATCGTCAAATAATGATGTCATCACTGCATCATTATTATGTCGTAAATAATTAAGTTTATTTAATGTCTAAAAATTATAAAAAAAATACTATGATATAGTAAATCTCTTTATCTTTCCAATGACTATTTATAATCAAAATTTGGACTTGTATAACCCCACTTAAAAATTGTTTTAGTAAAACAATTTATGTTAGTGTCATTTTCACTTTAACATTTAATAAAAAGTAATTTATGTTATTTCCCAACAAAAGTGGATACATGGGGTCCCCAAGTTAGGCCATGACTTGTCTTGGTCGGCCATGACACAACCAATGAGGTTGGGACATGTGTCTAGGTCATTTTATATTATTAAAGCATTATTTATACATTAAACTACCCTAATTACCACTAATCGCGATTAAGAACTTAATAAGTTACTATTCACCAAAAAATTATTTTAATCTCATTGAACCACATTTTACTTCTTAATGACAACCATGTATGTCGGATTTTCAAAATTCAATACACATTAGTGGTAAACTTTCATTTAACTGAAAAATCAGTTTGCTTGATTACCACTTAGTGGTTTCACTATTCATCAAAATTGAAGTTTTTCAGAAAATTACCAAAAATTCACTCTAAGCTATATTTGATATTCCGAATTCAAAAATGAATTCTATTTTACAAAATTCAAATCATATAAGTCACATTAATTAATTTAATAATTAATTCCCGCTGCCAGAGCAAATAGCGTGTTTTTACAAAACAATAAGTATCAAAAGATTGACACCAGTTTAAGTCTAATTTCAAATCGAAATTGATTCCAATGACCACCATTGGATAAAATGGTAAAAATATATTCTAATTTCACTTCAAAACCAATTCAAAACATAATCTAATCATATAAATAAATTAGATTAAAAAGTAGTTTTGATGTAAAATGCAGTATTTTTCACTATTCATTTAAAAATGAACATTGTCAGAAAATTACCAAAAATTCACACAAGGTAAATTTTGATGTCCCAATCATAAAGGATAAGTTTATTTTGACAAACATAGTTTATAAAATTGTCAAAATATAGATTCAAAAATGGTTTTCCATCAAAAGGCACTAAAACAATCCTTTAAGAATATTAGTGTATTCCATGCATAAGATTGTATTTATTTTCATTTTAAGCCTCTAAAACACTATCTTTATCATTAATAGACATAGATAAAAAAATATCTATTATTCATTACTTACTTGGGATGTTACATCCTTCCCCCCTTTAGAAAATTGCGTCCCCGCAATTTATTTACTTATCAAATAAATTGGGGTACTTATCCCTCATTGCATTTTCGGATTCCCATGTTGCCTCTTCAATCATGTGGTTTTTCCACAAAACCTTTACCTGCTTAATCACCTTATTCCGTAACACTTGCTCCCTGTGGTCAAGAATCTGGACCGGTTGTTCCTCATAAGATAGGTTTTCTTCCAGCTGAACTACCTCTGGACTCAAAACATGAGATGAATCTGGCATATACTTTCTCAACATCGAAACGTGAAAAACATTGTGTACCTGAGATAAACTCGGAGGTAAAGCCACTCGGTATGCAACTGATCCAACTCTCTCTAGAACTTCGTATGGTCCAATGAACCTTGGACTCAACTTTCCTTTCTTACCAAATCTCATCACACTTTTCCAAGGAGAAACCTTGAGAAAAACATGATCACCTACCTCGAAAGATAGATCCTTCCTCCAGTTATCCGCATAACTCTTCTGCCTGCTCTGAGCTGTTCTCATGTGTTTCTGAATCAGCTGAACTTTTTCTGCCATCTCTTCTACCAATTCTGGTCCCATCAACTTTCTTTCACCCACTTCATCCCAGAAAGCTGGAGTTCGACACCGCTTCCCATATAATGCCTGAAATGGTGCCATCTGTATACTGGAATGAAAACTGTTATTATATGAAAACTCAACCAAAGAAAGATGCTGGTCCCAACTTCCCTGATAATCCATAGAACAAGCTCGTAGCATATCCTCCAATGTCTGAATTGTTCGTTCTGACTGCCCATCTGATTGAGGATGAAAAGCTGTACTAAAATTTAATTCAGTACCCAACGACTTCTGAAGGCCTTTCCAAAAGTTAGAGGTAAACCTGGGATCACGATCTGATACAATGGAGAGGGGAACTCCATGTAACCTGACTATCTCTTTAAGATACAAACGGGAAAGTTGATCAAGAGAGAAAGTATCTCGTATAGCAAGGAAATGAGCAGATTTGGTCAAGCGATCAACAATAACCCAGATTGCATTATTACCTCGAGATGTCTTCGGTAATCCAACAACAAAGTCCATGGATATATTCTCCCATTTCCACTCTGGCACTGGTAAAGGCTGAAGCATCCCTTTCGGTAACTGCCGCTCAGCTTTAACCTGCTGACAAGTCAAACACTTCACAGTAAAATCAGCAATATCTCTTTTCATTCCATCCCACCAGTAATACTCCCGCAGATCTCTATACATCTTAGTACTGCCCGGATGAACTGAAAACGGAGAACTATGAGCTTCACATAACAACTCTCTCTTCAACTGTGAATCAGAAGGCACACACAATCTCTTCCCAAATCTCAAAACGCAATCATTATCAATGTTGAATTCAGGCAACTTACCTTTCTGAACCAGCTCTACCCTTTTCTGCAACTCACTGTCTTGCTTCTGTGCTTGCTTGATTCTATCTGATAGAGAAGATCTCACTGATACCTGAAACAAAACAGAAGGACTTCCTGCACCAACAACTTCTATGCCAAATTTCATCAAATCGTTAACCAAATGATCACGTTCCAAACGCAACATTGTTAATGAAGCATTACTTTTTCGACTCAAAGCATCAGCCACTTTATTTGCTTTTCCCGGATGGTAATGAATTGTACAATCATAATCCTTGATTAATTCCAGCCATCTCCTTTGTCTCATGTTTAACTCTTTCTGAGTGAATATATACTTTAAACTTTTGTGATCGGTATAAATTTCACACTTTACTCCATACAAATGATGCCTCCAAATTTTTAAAGCAAAAACAACAGCAGCTAATTCCAAATCATGTGTAGGGTAATTTACCTCATGAGTTTTCAACTGTCGTGAAGCATAAGCAATTACCTGATCATTCTGCATTAGGACGCAACCAAGTCCTTTCAATGAAGCATCGCTGTATATAACAAAGTCACCATTCCTGGAAGGTAGTGCCAAAACTGGAGCATTCACCAATCTTCTTTTCAATTCCTGAAAACAATCATCACATTCTTTTGTCCAGATAAACTTAACACCCTTCCGAGTTAGCTTAGTCATTGGACTAGATAACCGTGAAAAATTTCTAACAAACCTTCGGTAATAGCCCGCCAAACCAAGGAAGCTACGAATCTCGGTTACATTTGTGGGTCTTGGCCATTCTTCCACAACTTTTGTTTTTGCAGGATCAACAGTTATTCCATCTTTAGAAACAATGTGACCAAGGAAAGCAATTTGTTGCAACCAAAACTCACACTTGCTGAATTTCCCATACAATTTCTTTTCTTTTAAGGTTTGCAAGATAACCCTTAAATGTTTTTCATGCTCCTCTTTACTTTTAGAAAACACCAAAATATCATCAATGAAAACAACCACAAACTTATCCAAGAACTCATGGAAAATTCTATTCATTAAGTCCATGAATACAGCAGGTGCATTGGTTAGCCCAAAAGGCATTACTACAAATTCATAATGGCCATATCTCGTACGGAAAGCGGTCTTCGGAATATCTGCCTCCTTTACCTTCAGCTGATGGTACCCCGATCTCAAGTCAATCTTTGAAAAAAACTGAGCTCCCTGGAGCTGATCAAACAAATCATCGATATGAGGCAAAGGATATTTGTTCTTAACAGTGATATTATTCAAGGCTCTATAATCAATGCAAAGTCTCATAGAACCATCTTTCTTTTTAACAAATAAAACAGGAGCACCCCATGGTGATGTGCTAGGTCTAATGAAACCTTTCTCTAATAAATCTTGCAATTGCTCCTTCAACTCTAAAAGTTCAATTTGTGCCATTCGATAAGGGGGTTTTGAAATTGGCTTAGCATCAGGAACTAAGTCAAAAGTAAACTCAACTTCCCGATCTGGTATTATTCCAGGCAACTCATCAGGAAAAACATCAGGATACTCATTTACCACTGGCACATCATTAATCTGAACAGTTCCTTTATTTTCAACGACGTGTGCAAGGTAACATTCATTTCCATCTTTTACAAGTTTCTCGGCCTCTTCATATGTTATCAAAAGTAAGGGTTCATTCTTGTAAACAAACTGAAAGTCTTTCTGAAAAGAAACTTCTTTAGCTCTACAGTCAATCTTAGCATGGTAAATAGAGAGCCAATCCATACCCAGGATAACATCAAACTCTACTAGAGGTAGAACAATAAGGTTTGCAAGTAGGTTCTTTCCACAGATAAGGATAGGAAGATTCTTATAAATTCTTTTTGCCTCGACACTTCCCCCAGGTGTTTTTACCAAAAGTTTAGGAGTCATTTCTTGAGATGGTATTCCCATTTTACTAGAAAAGGTCTCAGAGATGAAAGAATGTGTAGACCCCGAATCAAACAACACACTGGCATAGTCTGAAAAAACAAACAAAGTACCTGATACGACTTCATTTGATGGCCCGACATCCGCTGAAGTAGTTGCAAAGGATTTCACCACCCCTTTCTGCTTGTAGTCTAACTGCTTCCCATCACTCAAGCTCCTTGTCGGACACTCGTTTGCATAGTGACCCATCTCATTGCACTTAAAACATTTCACTAACTGTAAATCAAATTTGTTTTTACCTTCACCTTGATCCTTTTCAGTGCAATCACGAGCCTTATGTCCCATCTTACCACATCGGTAGCACTTCCCAGAATTCAGAAGACATTCCCCAGCATGCCTTTTGCCACATTTATCACAAACTGGAAACTTAGTTCTCTTACCATCAGACTTCTTTGAAGAATTCTTACCTTTCTCCTGCCACCTCGGTCTCTTCTTCTGCTGGTTGTTATAGAACACTTGGTCATCGGCAAACTCCATTTCCACCTTCTCAGCACATCGAACAAGCTTTTCATAACTTTTAAACTCTCGAGAAGCTAATGCCCTTCGATACTTTGGCTTTAATCCTGAGTAAAAACGATTGATTTTACTATCAAGGTCCCGGATAAAATTGGGAGCATACCTTGCCAATCGAGTGAACCTTTCTTCATAGGCAGCCACTGAGTCTTCCTCTTGCCTCAATTCCAAGAATTGCTTTTCCATCCTAAGTCGAACAGCCTTAGGAAAATACTTCTCAAGAAACATACCTTTGAAATCATCCCAGTCAAGAGCATCAATCTCATCGGCTTCCCTGATATTTTTAACCATAGACCACCACTGATCTGCTTCACCCTCCAAACGGTAAATAGCAAGACTAACATTTTGATTGTCTGAACACCCCATGACATCAAAAATCTTCTCCAGTGCTTTAATCCATCCTTCAGCTTGCACAGGGTCAGATGATCCTCTGAATGATGGTGGATGTTGCCTCATGAAATGTTCCACCACTGACATGTTCCTCTGCGGCTGATCTGGCTGATCTCGTGCATGGATACCACCACCATTTATCGCCTGAGTCAACTGCGCCATTACTGCAACAAACTGTTCAGTTCCAATTCCGACCATTTCTGGATGCTGATTCGGAAGGTTATTTCCTTCTGTATGCCTTCCAAGCACTGCTTCCCTGTTTCCTCTGCGGAAAACCATTCTGAACAAACATGTCTTAGATGAAGCAACATGGTAATCTTTAAATGCTATATCATTTTGAAAAAAAATATTTTTGGATAATCATTTTAATAGAATTCTAACTCCTAAAGTTATCTAAACCGACCTCTGATACCAACTATAAGGCCCCAGCCTTAAACCTTACTTAATCTTGAGTTATTACAAGATTACACGTTGAGGATCTTTTCGGGTTTAGAGTTTTAGAGAATTAGATCATAAAACTTGCATTACATTCCACATATAAACAAAGTGGTTACATAAATATAGTATTCTTCATTCCCATCAATGGAACAGATTTAAAATAAAACATGGATTATTTCTTGACACATCCTTGACTCTATCATCTTATCATGTACCTTTCCCTTGACCTGTGAAAAACATTTCAAAAACTTGGGATGAGCATAAAAACTCAGTATGGGTTATAAAAAAAAAACATGGAATGGAAACATGAGTTCATATATAAATAAGAATGAAATCATACTTTACCCATAAAACATAGGCACTTTAACATACCTCATAAAATCATGAATAAATCATAGAAATCATAATATGTAAAGGTAACTTGAGGCATTCATAACATTCTTACGTAGGGGGTAACCCTCTTGGTTACGTTTGGAATACCCATCACAGTATATTCCCTAAAATCTCTTCGGAGAAACCTTAACGTTTCACTCCTTCGCG
This sequence comes from Viscum album, assembly GCA_963277665.1. Classification (NCBI taxonomy): domain Eukaryota; kingdom Viridiplantae; phylum Streptophyta; class Magnoliopsida; order Santalales; family Viscaceae; genus Viscum; species Viscum album. The sequence continues at coordinate 1,882,262,302 of OY728130.1, forward strand.
TTACCCAATGCATTGGAGAGCTATAACGGGCTCACCCGCCCTTAGTTTATCACGGAACCACCCGTCTTCATAATAATGCCCAAGAACCATAACATAATCATATCACATAAAACATGCATAATGGAAACATAACATTTCCACATTTCAATCACGAGATATCAATACAACACATTGTTATAAAAACATTATGAAAACCATTTTCAATACCAAAGTAAAACATGGTATTTATTTTTCTTTTTAAAAAAAAGGTATGGCTTGTAGAGGAAGCCAAAACTCAAATAACGGTTACGACGGCGGAGAAGTCGTTGTCGCCGCATACGTACGACAAAAACATTCCCTTTTGTCGTTTAGTAAACGCTTCGTATAAAAAAGATTCCTTTTGAGTAAACGTAAAAGTCAAAGGGGTTTATACACCGTATAAAAGAAAGTTGTGTATAAAATAAAATATGCCTCAACGAAAGGAGATTGAGACGAAGTCCCATACCTCGTATCCGACTTGACCCGACCGTTCTTTAAACTCCTGAATAATAAACTTGAGTTAATCTCTACTTGCTTATGAATCTTTTTCAAGTTCATTATTCCTTTTATACCATGTTATGAACATCATGTAATCATTTAAGTTAATAATGTTCATTTTGTCGGTATTTGGTTCTTAAGTCAAAAATTGACTTCTTATACTTACATGTTGTTAATTTGGTCAAAGGTTCATTATATCCAGAATGGTATTCATTATGTAGATATCATATATGTCATATATATCCAGTACATACATTCATTTATAATATTACATCACATTTAGAGGTAAGAAATGAAATGCACCGTTCATGGAGACGGTAAGCCGTACGTACGCATGAACGCTACTTCCATTTCTATTTCATATTTTCTGGAATGGAATCATAATGATATAAAAGTATATTATAATTCCAGTATAACAACATAATTAATATCATTAACTTTATCCTTTACACATCCCACATATGGTATTAACGAATCAAATCACTTTTAGGGGGCGGTAGTCCGCACTTCCTAAAATGAAGATATCGTGTTTTACCCATAATGGAAACCATAAAGGTATGCCCAAAATGAAAAAACAGAAGCTTAAGGAAAACATAAACATATAATATATCATATATAAAAAATAGTGACATCATAATGGCCACCTTTGAAGGTGTTAAATGAGTATTGAACAATCATCGTTTCGGGAGGCAGAATTTCGCCATCCACGGAAACCGTATGTTCTTTAACCATTTGATGTAGTTGTGTGAGATTTTAGCTCAAATATATCTTATAACAACATCCTAGTATATTGAAGATACTGGTGTTGTTACAAAAGAAGTAAATAAAAAGAGTTTAGGGGGTCGGAGAAGCAAAATAAAACAAATGAACATGAGAGAATGAAATACCTTAAAAAGTGTAACTTCTTTTGGTTTGAGCCTAAAGGCTTCCTTTGAAAGGATTCTGCCCAAAGGGAATCCTCTAGGATGAGGAGAGGGATGTGGAGAGAGCAAATGGGCAGGGGTTGGCCGAGCCAATGGCTTGAAGAGTGTGTGAAATGAGGTAGAGGTGGGGGCCTTTTATAAGGGGAGAGGAGGGGCACTTTTGGAAAGTAAAGAAACATTACATTATTTGAAAATGTGTTTCGGTTTTAAAAGGTCCCACATTGATGGAATTCGTGGATAAGGTGATAAGGCATCGAAATCCATTCATCCAATTGGTTTTGGACATGTGTAGTTCATAGATTTTATTTTATCTTTCCATTTTATTTAAATCGTCAAATAATGATGTCATCACTGCATCATTATTATGTCGTAAATAATTAAGTTTATTTAATGTCTAAAAATTATAAAAAAAATACTATGATATAGTAAATCTCTTTATCTTTCCAATGACTATTTATAATCAAAATTTGGACTTGTATAACCCCACTTAAAAATTGTTTTAGTAAAACAATTTATGTTAGTGTCATTTTCACTTTAACATTTAATAAAAAGTAATTTATGTTATTTCCCAACAAAAGTGGATACATGGGGTCCCCAAGTTAGGCCATGACTTGTCTTGGTCGGCCATGACACAACCAATGAGGTTGGGACATGTGTCTAGGTCATTTTATATTATTAAAGCATTATTTATACATTAAACTACCCTAATTACCACTAATCGCGATTAAGAACTTAATAAGTTACTATTCACCAAAAAATTATTTTAATCTCATTGAACCACATTTTACTTCTTAATGACAACCATGTATGTCGGATTTTCAAAATTCAATACACATTAGTGGTAAACTTTCATTTAACTGAAAAATCAGTTTGCTTGATTACCACTTAGTGGTTTCACTATTCATCAAAATTGAAGTTTTTCAGAAAATTACCAAAAATTCACTCTAATCTATATTTGATATTCCGAATTCAAAAATGAATTCTATTTTACAAAATTCAAATCATATAAGTCACATTAATTAATTTAATAATTAATTCCCGCTGCCAGAGCAAATAGCGTGTTTTTACAAAACAATAAGTATCAAAAGATTGACACCAGTTTAAGTCTAATTTCAAATCGAAATTGATTCCAATGACCACCATTGGATAAAATGGTAAAAATATATTCTAATTTCACTTCAAAACCAATTCAAAACATAATCTAATCATATAAATAAATTAGATTAAAAAGTAGTTTTGATGTAAAATGCAGTATTTTTCACTATTCATTTAAAAATGAACATTGTCAGAAAATTACCAAAAATTCACACAAGGTAAATTTTGATGTCCCAATCATAAAGGATAAGTTTATTTTGACAAACATAGTTTATAAAATTGTCAAAATATAGATTCAAAAATGGTTTTCCATCAAAAGGCACTAAAACAATCCTTTAAGAATATTAGTGTATTCCATGCATAAGATTGTATTTATTTTCATTTTAAGCCTCTAAAACACTATCTTTATCATTAATAGACATAGATAAAAAAATATCTATTATTCATTACTTACTTGGGATGTTACACTGAAAGTGCTCTATAGAAACTCACTAGATATAGAAATATTCAAAGATCAACTAATATGGAACTCAATGGATATTTCAAGTTTCTAATAAAGTTTATCAATTATATCATTTTCCCCAAAAATATAGATTTTAGTGCGATGAGGTACCAAGATATTTTCTTTATTTATTTAATGAAGCATGGTTTGCAGATCAGTCTACCCTTATATCCAATGAGGCTTATAGAAGAGTTGTGTAAGTTATATTACAGATTTAATTCATTACCTCATATTAAATTAATTAATTATTTATTGAAATCTGGGGGATTTTCCCTGAAGGGGTGGATATGTCTATTACTTATCGCGTTTTTTGAATCAAACTATTTTTAAAAGGATGACAGTGATCTAAAATCTGAGTAAGAAAATATGGGTTTAGAATGATGGAAAAGCATATAAAAAATTTAATCTAATGAATAAACTTATATGGAAAAAAGATATAGCATATATAGGATTATAATATGATGAGGTAAAAGACTATTCCTAAGATAATTAATTGGATGATAATGATGTTAAATCCTTAATAATTGCAGGATAAGAAGAAAATGAGGTAGTTGACATAAATGAATAATTTAGAAAATATTTTGATGAAGAAAGAGACCCTCATCAACCAGTATATGTGTAAATCACTACTCTTAAAACTATTTACTTTGGATCACTTTAACCACCACTCTCTTTACCATATGAGAAAGAATATTTTGATTTTGAAGAAACCAATGAATCAATTTTTGTATCTATTTCGATAGTTTCTGAGTCTAATTAGTACTTATCTAACTTGAGTATAAGGAATGAAAGTATACTAAGTTTTAAGAAAGGGGGAATCTTTTGAGGGTGGTAATCTAGGTCAGATATCAGGGATGATCATGATGGGTCAGTCCACCTAAAAATGGTGGACCTTATATCCCAACATTTTACAAAGATCATGAGAGATATCTTATTGGTAAAATTGAACTTAAAATAAGAATTGATCTCATTCCTATCAAGAATTTACTTGAAGGTGACATCAATTTTTATAATCAAGGGTTATTGCAAAATGTGTTTAGCCCTACTCCATAGAATAAAACTAAAAATATTATTGATAGTAGTGACTTGGAATTAGTGGTGAATGGTGAGAGATAATTAGTTGATATTGACTTGTCATAGGATGTTGAAAAGGTAACTTATCTTGATTTAGAAAAAGTTAAACCAGCTGGAGGGGTGTTTTTTTATAGAGGAATATATTTTGTTTGAAGAAGAAGTGGATAAATGGATTTCACCTCATAAACAAGTTTCTCCCTCTCCTCCTGCTCATACTTCTTATATTTCTAAAAAATATTTTTTGAAAATCCAAATCTATATTAATGATATCTAAATTCCATGGTATATGTTTCCTCCTCTTGTGTACCTCCTCCTCCTATTAAAACTACCCCAAATTCTATTAATGATACTTTGTTAAGGAATATTATACAAGAAGAAATCAAAGTTGTGTTGGATGATTTTCCATGAAAAAGAGATATAGTGTTTCATGATTTTTAGATTTATACTGATAAGACTCTTGAATTAGTAAAAATTGATTATAAACAGGAAATATATGATAAAGAAATAATCAAAATAGCCATTTATTATTACTTATGAAGAACATTCAACAAATCAGTTTTTAAGACCATGTTTATATCTCCAAACACTGAACTTTGGATGCCCCTACTAACACAATCTTTCAAAGAAAAAGTTTAAAATTTAAAGGTTCTAACACCTATCTTGGAAATTTTAATGAAATAGATGATTTTTTTCTAGATTATGGAATTAAGTTCATTTTCCCTAAATGATTTCACACAACTTATAGATCCTAATCTATATAGTGCATGGACTGCTATAATTTTATCTTCATCTTTTCCTCTACCTTCAGTGATGCCAACCTCTTTCACTACAGTTCATATCTCCTCTTCTATTTATTTGTATCCTTTTGGATTTACTCCAGCTTAGAGTATAGAGAATTTTAGACTTTTTTATAGAGGAATTATCATTCCATCACCCTCCTATTTATCCAGAGACACCTAATCCCCCCTCTTATCTATCACTGGAGAAAAGAAAAGATCATATTGATCCTCATTCTATGGGAGATATTGATTATTCAGATTCAAATTAGGATCTATAATAGGGATGATATATATTTATATAGTATTTTATTATTTATGAATTTATCTAAATGTTATATCCTTTGTTATTCCTTATTGAGTGATTTAGTTTACTTATTTTTATTCTATTTATAACTATTCATCTTAATGTTTTATTATATTTTTTATAATCCCAAAAGGGGTGAAAACATTTTGTAAATTAATTGAGAGTGACATCAATTTCTTCAAAAATGTTTAGCTTTAAGATTTTAATCTCTAATTATCTAACTAATTTTTATTATTTCATTGATTATCTTTACCAGATTTTTGATCGTAAAAAGGAAAATATTGTTGGATTAGTCCATAAATTAATTATTTTAATGAACAAAAATCATGTTTATTATATTATTAATAATTTTTTATGTTAGTAAACTATTACTTTCTAGGAAATATAGGAAAATTAGATAAGTGTGGAAGCTATTGAACATTATATGAAGCTACCACATGAAGAAATTCTACATACTGTGAGAAGTAACCAAGAATGATACATGTAATTTTTTCTATGTCTTGAACCCACTACATGAAAAATTTTGAGCAACCAAACATTATAACCAACCAACTAAATGTTATAAAAAATTGACCATAAGTAGATATTGTGATACCATAAACCCACACTCACATATATGGTTCTATAAAAAAATAATTTACATAGTGGATTCATACCAACTATAAATCTCAATAAATAATTATCCCATAATTATATGACATAAATAAAATATTTTATAATATATATTCACAAGAAATTTTTGGTTTTAATCTTTAGAGAATTAGTAAAAAACATAAACTAATAAATCCCATGTATTTTTCAACTTAATGACATTTTCCTACTATATATGAAACTAATTATTTCATAATAAGTCTTAAATATCTCTCATGAATTATATACACAAGTTATCCTATTAGACATATCAGGTGTAATGATTTTCTTCATATCCTAGGGAAATGGAAACTTAATAAGGGGTTATCTCAAATTCTTAGTAAGAGAAACATATAATTGAGGCTATCAAAAACATAAACATGCTATACAAAATTTTATAAAAATAGATAATCTAAATAGTTCCGTAATTAACTAAAATCGAGAGCATTATATATCCATGACTATAAATTAAAATATGGATATCAATAATTACTAGTCTCAAATTATGGAATGTATAATGTTGGAAATCTAAAACATGTTTTCAAGGCCCTGTACATAGATACTATCCTGTTATAGTAAGAGGCATACTCTAAAACCCAACTTATTTTGTATCATGAGACTTATTAATGCATCGAGGGAATACATAATTTTGAGCCCCACCAATCAATTTATTAATTTCAATGCATTCACAATATGAGTCAAAAATAATTTTCATACCATTCCCTAAGGAACCTCTTATTGAATAAAAAAATGGTTATCTATATTATTAAATATGGTATTTCAATACATAATCAACCTGTGTGAGCAGTCAATAATCTTTAAGAATGTCAATATTTATCCTTATGTTAATAAAAGGGATAAAATAATCCTAACCGATATAGAGATAGATGGTGTATGGTCAAAAAATATATAGTAAACTTATAAATAATCATATGTATTGTACGAAAAATATAACGAACACCAATAATTTTCACATATCAATAAATAAATGTTCTTTCTAGGCAATCATCCTCCAATATTAATATATAAAATGAGATGTTCACATTGTATAGGGTAATGAATATATGGTTATTTTAATGAATAAATATCATGATCATAATAAATATTGAGAAAGAAAGTGTATGGTTGAAAAATAACAAGTGAAATAAAGGAAACAAAGGATGGTGTTGACATAAATGAAAAAAACCCTCATAAAAAGAATGTTTCTAATAACGTCACAAAAGAAGGGATAAAGGGTAGAATTATTTTATACCATGAGTTTAATCCCCTCAATGATAGTGTATATATATATATATTATAGGATAAATAATGAAACATAAACCCCATTATGGTAAATCCTTTTGAAAATGATAAGGTAAATGGATTAAAATATTTAAAAAATCATTTATATTTTTTTAAGTATTATTGTAAAATAAAACTTTTTCAAGCCACTTTCAAAGGTAAATTTTGAAAAGATGATGGGAAAGACTTTGAAAACCTTTAATTTTAAAAATAATCTACAATAATGGATCCTTGAAATTACATAAATTTTATCTTGGAGAAATGATGAGAGGAAGGAAAAACATGTTAAAGTTAAAGGAAAAAATTCCTTTTATCATTTTCAAAATACCTTTGTTTAAAAATCACACTATAAGAAGAGTAACAAAAAATTAAATTAAAAAAAAATTAATTTTCCCAAAGTGGATAATAAAATACTATATATTAAAATTTTAGGGTGGGAGAACCCAAGCACGGAAATCAAATTTCTATATGTAACATTTTAACTCAAATAAAGAAGTTTTGAGTTATCAATATTGCTTATGGTCAACATGCTTCATGAAACATGAAACATTTGAAAAGGGTTTAATGTGGTAAATATGTATACAATTATATAATACCAAATAATACAATAAAAGTTATGTAAGTACCCAACTTATATGAAATAAGTTTAGTTGAGAAATTATAACTCAATGAATGAAAATTGAGTTACCAAAAACTCTTACGAAAGGGGTCATACTTAAGTCAAAAGATATTTAATTAAAAGAACATGACTTGGATTAGTTTATATAATTAATTATAGGTAAATAGGTTATATAAAATTTATGTGATATTAAATCAATATAACATTATACAAAGTAAACATGTTACATGACATGTATCATCTCTGAAAGAATCTAAATTGAGATCAAGAAATCCCTTTTTACATGAGTAACACTTTAATCAAAACCCCTTGAAAGACAAGTTTTGTAATTTAACTTAAAATACCATGATTAAAATATAATTAAGGACATGATACCTTATAATTTTATTATATAAACTACATAAATTAAATTAGGTTCATAATACTAAACATGTCTTAAAGACGTGAATTTGAGATGAAAACCCTCACCTTAGTCCTGATTCATTCTACACTTATACCAAACATCCTTAATAATTAAATTAAGTTAATTAAATACATAAAAAATAACATTATTAATTAATATAACAATTTATACTCCTCATTTTAATATTATTTTATTCATATAAACATTAGATATTTTTTTACCTATTTTCAATATCATGTGTAAGTAATCTTTATCTCTTTGAACTAGTTTTTTAAAAATGGTGGTGGTATTAATTATTGTAAAAAAGTTCATCATAATAAGATAATTAAAGGTATTATAATATATTTTCTATGATATTTATAAATTCTATAATTTAATTCCATGGTAGTTTTGGTTACAAACCATGAAGTTCAAATTAGTGATGATCATGTTTTAGTGATTCTTAATGAATGAAATTAGTTTTATTAATTAATGAATTAAATGTTGATATAATATTACCATAAAAAAATAATTATTTACATATTTATATAATATTATATCATTAAATAATTTCTCATAGACATCCATTAAATAAATAAATAATATTGTTCAATTAGGTGGCTAAACTGACCCAAACAAAAACCTACCTTGATTAATTGATGATTATGAGGTGTTTTGGTTGTAATATAATTATTATAGAAGAATAATGATATTATTTAGTTTTTATTAGCATGATATGTCATAATTTTAAATAATTATAAATATAATATAATTTATATAAAGTCATTACTTAGAAAGAAGGGATTATTTTCCTCTTAGTTTGATCGTTTTAAAGGATTGAATTAATGATAATCATTTATTGATCATATCATCAATAGATTATCTATTTTTTTATAAAATAAACATAATTATATCATAAAAATAATATTTATCATTAAATAAAATCCTCATGACTATCCATTTAAGGCATTTATGAAAATAAATATGAAAATCTTTCATTCCAAAGAGGCGGTAGTCCTCACATAATCATGGTTGGTGATTTTGGGTTTCATAGAACGAGAGAAAGGATTAATATGGTCTGTTATTAAATGATTAATATGGTTTATTATTTAATAATTATAAATATGATATAAATATCATAATTATTTATTAAATTACCCATTTATTCTATCCTTTTAAGGTGGTGAAGAAAAATGAAACATGTTGTGTCCTAGATGCGGTAGTTTTCACAATACACGAATGACAACTTCATTTTTAAAAGAAAATGGAAAAGGATATTACTTATCATTCACATAGAATTATAACATTAAGTATATAACCAATATAGATTCTATTAAATAGTTATATGAAAATTATAATTTTAAAATGTAAATATAAATGAAAGATGTTATGTTAAAATGATTACTCACTTTTATCACTTTGAGATTTCATTGTAAAATCCCATATAAATTAATGGAATAAGATAATCTCTTATGAACTAAAGATCAAGAGAGTTAAATAGTATTATATATCAATGAAAAGGTAATTTTTTTTAATAGGAAACCTAATTTTTAGGATTTCCTTTAATGGGTGGTAAAAGTCTCTTATATAAGCTATCATAAAAGCATTTTTTGTAAATATTTTAACTCAATATAAATGGAACACATGTTAAACCTATAAAGTGGCACAAAAATTCAGAAATAATTTATTTGGTAAGAGATAAAATCTATAAAAACCTCATAAACTCAATTATATACATTTTTTTTATCATTTTCTAACCCCTTTACCCCTTGAATTATTACCTTTACTACTTTAGATTTTACTACGGTAGCTAGTTTTTACCAAATGCAACTTAATATTTATGCCAAAAAATAAAGGGGGTAATTATTATATAATTTGTACCCAATAATTCTAAATTTTAAATCCATTTCATTTGATTCAATTTATAGAAGTGATAAAAATTAATTTTAAAATAAAAAATTATAATGCATTAAAAACATTTTTTGAGAAAATATTACTTATATTCTAAAATATAAAATATGGATTTTTAAATTAAAAAAAATTATAAAATAATAAATTATCTTATAAAATATATATTTGGTCTTATAAAAATGTTTCATGAATTTATGATTTATACTTATATACTAATAATTTCATAAAATTCATGTTATCTATAAAGATATTGTTTTGCATTATTCACATAAAAATCATTATTTTTAGAAAAATCCAAAAAGTTGATATTAAAATTATATTATTATTATTGATATAAAAATTATGTTAAAATGTTCAGGTTAAATTTATTAAATTTAATAATAAAATATTTTAATAAAATCCCAAAATATAGTGGAAAACTCTTCATATTGGAAAATATCTTTTAAAAATGTTAACTATTATTTATTTATATTTCCTATCAATTAATAATTAATTTCTTGTTGATATATTATTAATATTTCAAATATATTTTATTATTATCTAAAAATAAAATACTTTGTTTCCTTAAATAACACACCAATTTTTAAAAAATGTATTTTTAATAATTAAATGACTTTCTATGTTATTTTAACTATACTAATTGAATTTCATTCATATTAAAAGTATCCATTATTTTCTTTTTATAAATATTTTATAAATAGGTTTCTCCTATTCATTCCATATAATTAAATTTATAGGTTTTAACAATCATGCTTAATATTTATATTTTTATTAGAATATATCTATATTTTGTTTTAGTTCATTGTTTAATGTGGTGAAAGCTATCGAACACATTGAATTATTTAAGGGTAATAATATATTAAAATTTCAAGGTGTTATATTTCCCCACCCCTTAGAGAAATTTCATCCTCATAATTTTAATTATTACTCATTGATGAATGTGGTGAGGGTATTCTTAATATATTCATCATTTAGGATACAATCTCTAATACGAAATATACCTTACTATCTTATGTATATATAAAGTTACTTATCTTTCCTCAAAAAACATTAATCACTTATAAAATCATATAACCAAGTATGAATATACCATAATCACATATTCTTCATAACATACCTTTCCCAAAAACATTTGAATCTCAAATTCAATAAACTATAATGAATTTATATATTCCTCAAAAAATTAACTCTATCTTTAACCATTAAGTGGTATTAACCACTAGTTTGTATAGTAACACACTAGTAAATATATATCATAATCCCAAAAATAATATAAAAATCACTAAAAATATCATAGATTAATTTTTCTCCAAATAAATAATCAATTCCAAGGCTATCAATACTATTAAACTCACTTTTCTCAAAATTAATCAACCTTTTATTACCTCAACATCAAGTATGTATTAAACTTAAGAATTTTTTATCCCTCAATTATGTGTCATCCAATAGTTATCCCGAAAATACAACCTTTACCTAAAATCAATTTTCATGGTTACTGATACATTTAATATATTTTTCCAATCCTTTAAAGAAAAAAATAATTAGAGAACAATCCTTAGATGTTTAACATAATACCAATAGGTTTTAGAATATACCACAATATCATCAATAAATATCACCCGCTAGTGGAAATAGCTAAATTATTAATTTAAATTATGATATCCTCTTCACTACATTAGATAAGACTAGAAAAATAATATTTTCCATCATAATAGTCACATACTATGATTCTAAACCATTTGTGTATTCTCTATTATTTATCTATAAGACATGGTGGTTTCTAGATATATATATTTCTCAGCTTCATCTTCATGATATTTATTCATCCAAATTCTCAAACCAAAATATTTATGATAATATTCAAAATATGAACATGAAAACATCAATATGAATACGTCGTTTAGTATAAAACCTTTATTTTTAATATATGATACTTTTTGATCAATATATGACTCTCTTTATTCGATCCGTGGTTATCCATGGTCATATTTCTATTAGGTTCTCTATAATAATTAGTTATCATCATTATTAAATCCTTCACAATGTTTTATAAAGACAATGTTATTAAACAAAGCATATCCCTGGCAGTTTCAAACTCGACATATAGTTAAGACTCTCTATCGTGCACTAAGTGACGAATGAGTTAATACATAATCCATCATTTTCTGAGCTATTACCCCTAGGAACATGTGTTTCATATCCTACATACACTTGTAGTAACCAAATAGGTATGTAATTTCTAGGATAATCACACAATCTCTACTTTACCAAAACTTCAGGATGTTTTTATACACTTAAAATATACTCTTAAACTTATCCCTAGTGTTTTCACTAAAGTTATCTTATCCTAATCCCTAAATAAAAGTACAATATTTACTTTGAACTAAATAATATATTATCCTAATATACCATTGAAATTGTGATCAAAATTATCTTATCAACCCTTAAATTATCCTCAATAAACATCATAATATCCAAAGTTATCTAAATCATGCTCTAATAAAAACTTTAACACCCTAAACCTACACTTCCAGATATGGTGTCATAGACACATAATTTACATACCAGTTTCAAAAATATCTATAGATTCCTAGATATAACAATCCCATAATTACATGACACAAATAAAAAATTAAATTGTATACCTTCCAAAGACCTTTTAGGTTTAGATATTTAGATAATTAAGGAAAAGCCTAAACTAATAAATCCCATGCCTTTTTCAAATAAATGAAATTTTTTACTCTATATAAGAAACTACTTAATCTATAATAAGTCTTAAAAATCTCCTAGAAATTCTCCACACAATCTATATTGTTTGAAAAATAATGTATAATTATTTTCATTGTAACCTAGGGAAATTAAAACACATGAAGGGATAAGCTCAAATAATCAATAAGAGAAACATATAATTAATGTTGTAAAAAATATAAGTTTTGTATACATAATATTTCATAAATAAATAATCTAAATAATTCCACAATACACTGTAACTAGTATCATGTGATATCCATGATAATAAATAAAAACATAGATATCGATAATTACTGAACTCATACTGATGAAATGCAAAATGTCGGACTTAAAAAACATGATTTCAAGGATTTATTCCAAGACATTATCCTATCATGGGAAGATTTTTACACAAAAACCCAATTTGTTTTTTCTCATGAGATCTATTGATGTATTTAGTGGCTATATAATTCAAGGGCCCACCCATGACTTGATTAATTCCAATGAATTCACCATAAGAGTAAAAAAAAATTTTCATAGCATTACCTAAGGGACTTATTACTGAATAAAAAAATAGTTATCCATATAATGAAAGATACATAATAATAATACATAATCAACCTATATTATCAATTAATAATTATCAAGAATTTCAATAAATTTACCTTTGTAAATAAAAGGGATAACATGATCATAAATCATCAAGAGAAAGAAGGTGGATGGTTAAATAATAAATAATTAACTTGAAAATAATAATACATTTTTGGAATAATGATATTCAGAACACCAATAATTTTCCCATGTCAATAAATAAACATTCTTTCTAGTAAAACATAACACAATATGAATTTATAAAATGAGATATTCACACCCTATAGGGTAATTAGTATATGGTTAACTCGATGCTAGAAAAAAATGGTCATAAAACATATAGAGAAATAAAGTGGATGGTTTAAAAAGAACATATCCCTAGTGAAACAATGGAAATATAATATTGTGTTAACATAAATGAAAAATACCCTTGTAAATAGAATTATTTGAATAGTATCACAAAATGAGGGATCAAGGGTCAAATTGGTTGATACTGTGAGTTAAATCCCTAAATGATAATATATATATATATATTAGAGGATAAATAATTAAATATAACCCCACTAGGGTAAATCCATTTGAAAATGATAAGGGATATGGAATAAATAACTTAAAATATCTTTTAGTAAGTATTTTTAACATTCATATAAAATAGCAATTTACATATGGCTTTTAAAGGTAACTTTTGAAAAGGTGATGTGAAATACTTTAAAAAAAGTTAATTTTAAAGTGAATATCTAATAATTAAGCCTATAAATGAAATAAATTTTATCTTAAAGAAATAAATTCGTGAATATAAAACATGTGAAAGTGAAATAAAAAAAATGTTTATTATATTCAAAATAACTTTGTTTAAAAATAACATTATAAGAAGAGTAAAAAAACATTCATTAGTATTAAAACATCATTTTACAAAATAGGATTATAAAATTACATATAATAAAATTTTAGGGTGTGATAACCCATGTTTTGAAAAGTAAATATTAAGATGAAATATTTAAACTCCATGAAAGGATATTTGAGTTATTAATATTCCTTACGGGAAACATATTACATGAAACATGAAACATTTTAAAAAGGGGGTTCATGTGGTAAAATTGTAAACAATAAGAGGATAAAAAGTCACATAAATGACTTATTTTAAAGTTAAATTTCATTTAATTTCCATTTATCTTTTGTTTTTGGGGTTTCTCAAGCTTTAATGGTGGAATGAGTGAGTTTTTGTGAATTGGGCCAAACTGTGAGCCTAATTCCAGATTTAAAAATAAATTTTGTTTCTTTTATAATTTTTTAATTTTTTAGTATTTTGCACCCATTCCAATTTATAAATGGTATACTCAGACATATTAACACCAAAATTGTAGTTTGGATCCTTTAGAAATCCATAACCAAGGTGTATATGGGTTTTTATTTAAGGGATTGGGCCTGCCCGAAAGCCCAATTCCAGTTTTAAAAATTAAATTTGATTAATTAATAACTTATTCAATTTTAAGTAATTTTCGATGATTCCAAGCCTAAAACACGAAAATTTAACCTATAAACGTGAAAAACCTATCTCTTTCCTCTTTGGATCTCTTCTTCATCACTATTGAGTTCTTTAATTCTTAGGGTTTCTAAAATCGGGCAGATTTGAGGAGGTAATTTCTTTCCATAATAACTCCCTAAATTCTAACTCTTTTTCCTCCATTCCAGTTCCTAAATGACCTAATAATCCTTATTAGAACCTAATTTGAAGTGTTTACTGTTTTAAATTTCATATACTAGTATATTAAGGGCAATTATTAAAGATCCTTCAAGTAAGTGAGTCTATTCCATTCCTCTTTCAAATTGCTTAGGGTTTCATTCTATTTTCTTGGGGTTTCTTCCATTTTCCTTGAAGTACCAAATTACCAGGAGTTAGGTTTTAGAACCTAGGGTTTAACCTTGAGTTTTATTGGTCCAATTGTGTGGTTTTAGGTTTTTTCTAAGTCCCTCTAGTTGCGGTGGTGGTGCGACTTGATTTTCGCACGTTGATTCAAGAGTTTTCATTACTTTGGTAGGTGATTAAAATTTGTATGCAATCTTTGTGACATAGATACTATGTTTATTATATTTTAATGTTTAAAAAATTTATTTGGTTCTGCAAAAATTTGGTTTAGTGATGTTTGAAATGCAATTGAATTTTAAGGTCCAATTTAATGTGAAATTTGTGTTTTTTTATATAAATCTTTTATTGTTCGATTAAGGGATGAATTTTAATTATTTAGTTAAACTTATTGAACTTTATTAGGGATTTAAATAATGTTTTAAATGTTATTATTCTTTGGTTGTTGCTTCAAAATTGGTTTTGGGTGACTTTTGTTAAGAAAATGGTTTTTTGAGTACCAATTTGGTGTTGAATTGGGTGTTTTACATGGGTATTCTATGTGATGCTTATTGGGATTGTTTTATAAATCATGTAATGAGTTTAAATAAATTTTTATGTTTTTTTGGATTCTTTTATGATAAATATTACTATGAATATGGTGTTCAAGTGGGGTTTTCAAAGAGTTTTGGGTGCAAAACAAAGAAAGATTTGGAGAAGTTGTTTTATTGAAACTCAAAGTGTTTTGTTGTGTGTTTTAAATGGTATAAAATGTGTGTAGATACTGTATTGATTGTATGTGACCCATAGTGGTATTTTATATGAAAATGGATATATGTATCATTCTGAAATTGTTTGAGCACAAAGGGGGAAGCATGGATTCCTAGTTTGGGCGGATGTGTACTAGTATGGCTAGTGGAACAGATGGGTTTTGTCCCTGTTTCACCTAACATTTGGAGAAAAACAACTATAACTAAACTATGTGTATGATGATTGGGGACCAATAGGTTATGGGTATATTCCCTGCTGGAGGATCGTGCATGAGAACAGATTTTACTATGGTTACATTACATCGAGGTATGGGGTACATGGGGCCCGAGACTATCTAGTGCCTAGGGGTGTTTCTGATTTTGTTTCTCATTATGTTTGTGGTATTTTACAATGTATTAGGGTGTTTTTGGAAGTAATTTACAGTAGATAACATGTCTATTTAAATGTGTGAACATTATGAAAACTTTAGCTTGAAAAATGTTTTCAATTGAAAGTTGTATTTCTTGGATTTTATCACTGCTTTTCTTTGCGTATTAAAACTGCGTGCTTTTTCACATTGTATTTCATACTCTTTGGAATCATTAGGTGGTATCCTATTGAGCTTAGTATCACACCCTACTTACACCCCTTGGGTTTAAGCATACTTGGTTATGTTTGACTCAGGTAAAGGAAAGGCTAAGGGTGATGGCGGTTCAGGGTGTTAGTCCCCATCCTTGGGGAAGAGTTGTAGAGACGGCTTGGGGATGATGACCCCTTGTCATGTGGAGTCCATGGGGATGTTTTTTTTTCAGTTTCATTGTGTCTTTGGATCTTTTGTATTTCATTTTAACTTATGTATTCAGTTCTGGATTTTTTTATAAACCTTGTTGGTATGAATTTTTCAAATTCATTTTATCAAATATTTTTGGTGTTTTATGTATACATATTCGGGTAAATCCTTCCCAAACCAAGATAAATGATACCCGGGCACTTGTGCCAGCCCATGGGGATAGGGAATGCCCTTTGGGCCTTGTCACGGGCTGGGTTTGGTGCCAGTTTTGGTGGCGACCAGATTCGGTTCGTGACAAAATGATATCAAAGGAGGTTGAGGTTAACTCTTTGGGTCGTGTTATTTGGGGAATAGTCAGGATAGTTTAGAGTTAGGATTGTCGGAACTTGATATTCTAGTTATGGGTAGTGTTCCTGATCACCACACCTCATGATAGGATTCAAGTTACCAGGGTAATTTGGGGCTTATCTAATTCCTTTTGTTTTCTTCGTTTGATGATGATTAGGGGAAATGAAAAGAGAGTTGGGTTAATGGTCTCAGTGAGCTCACAGGGCCTGTAAATCCATGTGGAGTTGAGGATATTCCCAAGAACACTCTCTATTAAAGTGAAGTGATTGGAATATGGCTGCCAACCATATGTTCATGTCACCCACTGAAACTAGTTTCCTCTCGCATTGTCTTGTGTTCTTTAGTTTTGAAATCTTGGAACTTTGGTTTTAAAGTGACTTGATTTTAAGAAGTGTAATGTTTTTGTGAAATGATTTTCAAATAAAAATGGAATGGTTTGATTTATGAAATGGTGGAACTGAATTTTCAGAATTATTTTGAAATGTAAAATGGTGTGCTTACACCTATTTTGAAAGCAGGAACTATACAGAAGTTGGTTTTGAAAAAGTGTTTCCAATAGAGTTTTCTAAATAATAAAAGGGTGTTTTAATGGGATGAGATGATATAAAATTGATGTGAAAAAATGGAAGTTAGTTCTTGTCTAAATGGTTGTGTCTTTATGAAAAGTTTAGTAATATTTGTATTGGGATTTTGATCTCCTGGTTAGCGGTTTTGAGAAAAAGGATGTGTTGGTTGACCATTTTGGTTTTGAAAAGTGGAAAGAATATTTGTTTTAAACTTTGGTATTTCTGTGTGAAACCACATACATGGGGTTATATGGGATGATTGATGGTTAATGTCATGGATGGATGAGTTCTGATATGGATATGAGGAGGGTCCCCATTATGGCACAGAAACATGCATGTGTAAGGCCCATACCATTGGTGGATACGCTAACCGCAGAATCATTTATTTTCAAAAAGATGATTTTAAATAAGAAACTTGATGTATTTTTGACTATTTTGGGATGGTGTGTATTATTGTTTTTTAAATTTTTATGTTGTGGGATGTTTTGATTCCAAGAACCCCTCCTGTTTGTATTGTGTTTTGGGTTTGTGTTTGGTCAGTAAGCTATGTTGAAGGGCCAGTTAGTGGTATCTTATGAGAAATGTTTTGGGATGATTTTACGGTGTTTCCTTTTGTGTGTTTGGATATGGTTTGTGGTATATCTTGACCAATGGACCATCTAGG
This sequence comes from Viscum album, assembly GCA_963277665.1. Classification (NCBI taxonomy): domain Eukaryota; kingdom Viridiplantae; phylum Streptophyta; class Magnoliopsida; order Santalales; family Viscaceae; genus Viscum; species Viscum album. Next base: position 1,882,280,600 of record OY728130.1, read on the forward strand.
TTGGGTCCTTAGTTTTAATCATTAGATAAGGTACACCCCATTAAGGGTTAGTGCACAACTGAAGTGCAACCCATATTGTTTCTCCATTAAAAGACCCTCCAGTTGATCAATATAAGGAATCCTTTTTTTTTGAGATTTTTAGATTGATTCTACACCATTTCCTTTCTTGGTTTTGTGTATCCTCTTGTAGTGGTAGAGTGATCATGGAAGGTTAAAAGAGACTTTAGCCTCTTAAGTTTCTTGATTTTCAGAAGGTGGAAGTGGTCTGGGGTTGTTAGAATGAATGAGTATCTGGATGGTGTCTAAGAGGTCCTCTCAGTCCTTCGTAGTCTCACTGAAGAAGGAGTTCAAAATAAACTACCTGTGTGGGAAATCTGGTCACGAGAGGATATTGTGGACACTTTATAGAATTGTGTGTTGTTTGGGGATGTTGTATATGGCCCCACTCCATGCATTTTTTATATCAGTCGCAATGGTCATGTTCGGTGAAGCCTTGTGATTTTGTGCACTTGATTGAAATTAAAGGTGAAAGTCACGCAATCCTCTGAGAGTATATTTATGTTGGGAGAATGTCTCCCTTGGAAAAACTTCAAAATCTTCCATTTTAGAGTAAGGTGATTATAGTTTTTATTTACTTGTATAGTTTCTCACTCTAAGAAACAAGGTGTGATGTGTGTTCATTTTCTAAGCCCTTGTTTTAGTTAAATATCGAGTTAGGGTAAAGTGAGTTTGGAATGTGTTATGTCTTGGAAATCTTATCGGGGATTTCAGTATAGTTGTTGGTGGAAACGAAAGAAGAATTCTCATTCATGGGGGTTTCTAAATCCTAACTACGAGGTCGAAGATGCTTCAACCATTTGTGATCCAGCCATAGGTCTCAAAGAGAAGCTGACTCATAGTCAGGGGAAATCCCAGGGTTGTTTAAACCCATGTAAAATGTCTTATCCTCTGTATGAAATATAGTTAGAGTTTAAACCTCTAATGTCATCATCTTTATTCTGTTCTTCCCATTCGGTGGAAATAGGTTGAGGGCCTTGTACCCATGTCATCACCTATTGTCATTCCCTCCCACTTTGGTTTCCATCGAATCATTAGAGAATGGTTGGAAATTTGGATAGACGTGTTGAGGATAAAGTTTGTGTATTATTAGTAGTGACCATGTTCCAGGAAGCCATGCCAAAAGAATGATTTGCACAGTTAGTGAAGAATTTCCTAAACTGTGCCGACTAACCCTGCGCCCTTCCCAAATCTTAAAAAAGGGTCATTCTGTGTCGGCCCATGATGGTTGGTTAAGATGGTTGGTTCTTATGTTGGGGAGACCCAATATGATTCTCATATACATTCCATCATAAAATGTGAATGTAATTATACCCTTTTTACTAGGGAGTTCATTCAGGCCTCCCCCTGTTAGTGTCTTGATTCTGTCTCGGAAAGTAATATAGGTTGCCTCTTATGGTGGGGTGCCTATTTGTGTCCCCCCATACCAATAGCTCAGATTTATCCGTGGTCTTGGCTTGGTTGTAGGTAGTATCATTCGAAACATTCTAGATACCAAATTCTTCCTTGAGTAAACGTTGGTATTGGAGAGTTCCCAATGGTTTAGTTAATGTAAGGTAAGTGTAACCTTGTTCGAAGTTATTGTTCATTTGAGTGAATTGCTTGAGTCTTGTTTGGATAGTGTTTGAGGAGTTTTATTTTGGGATAAAGTATGATTGTGATTGATCATTTCAGGAAAGTGGTGTATGTTTGGGTTGTGAGATTAATCATTCCTTAATTGATCACTGGAGGTGTTTTGGCCCTTGGGGGCGAATCTTTGTAAAGAAGTACATCTTGGTTTATCAGTAGGGTTTGGTTTTCATATCTATCCTTGCTGTAGCTTTCCGGGGATGAAAAGTTTTAATGGTGGGGAGAATTTTCATATACATGACTTATTTTAAAGTTAAATTTCATTTAATTTCCATTTATTCTTTGTTTTTGGGGTTTCTCAAGCTTTTATGGTGGAATGGGCGAGTTTTCGTGAATTGGGCCAAACCGTGAGCCCAATTCCAGATTTAAAAATAAATTTTGTTTCTTTTATAACTTTTTTTTAATATTTTTCACCCATTACACTTTCTAAATGGTTTCCCCTGACATATTAACACCACCATTGTAGTTAGGAGCCTTTAGAAATCCATAACAAAGGTGTATATGGGTTTTTATTTAAGGGATTGGGCCTGCCTGAAAGCCCAATTTCAGTTTTAAAAATTAAATTTGATTAATTAATAACTTATTCAATTTTAAGGATTTTTCGGTGATTATAAGACTCACACACGCCCATTGAACCCAGACATGTTCCCAACCTCTATATACCCTATTTGGAGCTCTTATTCATCATGATTGAGTGCTGAACTCCTTAGGGTTTCTAAAATCGGGCATATTTGAGGAGGTAAGTTCTTTCCATCACAACTCTCTCAATTCTTACTCTTTTTCCTCTATTCCAGTTCCAAAATGTTGGGCCGCATCATAGGTGTGTGGTACCTCAAAAAAAAAAAAACAAAAGCAAATGGAGCTAACACAAGAATTTTTACGTGGTTCGGCTATTTGCCTACATCCATGGGAGAAAATGACCTCTCTCTATTATCTCTCCGGTCTCATCGGAGGAACACCAAAATTACACCACAATCTCTTCCCTTCTCAAATCTCATTAGAGGAAATATTACCATTTATAGAGAAAATGAATCTACAACGTCAAGGGTTGTTCTCCAGCCTTCATCAACCCTTGAATTTTCTCCCGCCGTCAGCTCCTGTCCACTACGTCGGCTGCCCACCAAGGAAGACGAACCTGCTGCAGTTGTTGCCGACCATCCTTGACGACAAACTTCTCCCACTTACTTCTCCCACAAATGGAAGTGGTCCACACAAATCTCACCCTCATGACCAATTTGGGGTAGAAGCCTGACCTGCAGTCTCCTTGCAGGTGATGAAAGCTTCATCATCAAATCAAACACGCTTCTTCACGCCAGATGACATGGCACTTCCACCATCTTTACTCGATCTCAGGCTGACTGCGGTCCCCATCAAATGGTACATCCCTTGGGACTCCTTCCCAGTAAAAATCGTTGCATCCCTACGTGAGAATTCCAACTCACCACCTACTATGGAAATCTTGAACCCTCTTTCATTGAGCCTACTTAATGATATCATGTTCCGTCTCATCCTCAGAACAAATTTCACGTCAGCCAGTTTACGAACTACTCCACCGGGTGTCTTCAATTTCACCATCCTGACACCTCGAACCTCGCATGTTGACCCATCACCAAGTCTCACTGAGTATCGCACCTGGTGGAAAGTATAAAATGTACCTCTCGTTGTACATATGTGCGCCGAGCTCCCCGAATCCAGATCCCATCCGTCTTCCTTTGGATTTTGAGCCCGCTCGTTATTCCTTCTCAGAAAATGGCATTGCCGCTTCATGTGACCTTATCTTTTGTAGTAATGACACTGCCTTCTTCCCAATCAACTCTCTCATCTGAGTGAAAACTTCCCATTATCACACAGATTTCATCATCTACTGATAAACCTGTGATGTTCACATCCTTATCTTCAACTTTCTTCTTCCCAGCAACAACTTTATTCTTCCCAACAACGTACCTTTTGTGTTCTCCACAATAACTTTTATAGTGACCCTTCTTCTCCCACCAGAAATATGTGATTTCAGTAGGATTACACCACCTGGAGTTTGGCCGCCATTCTTTACCTTATGACTTCCGATGTCGGATCCTCCCATGTTAATCATCTCACATCACCATGATTTGCTCACCTGAATGCATCACCAGTCTTTGGAATGCCTCCGAATATTGAAGTGGTGCCATCACCTCATCCAGATTCAATGTCTCCTTCCCCATGAGAAATGCAGCCACAATCCCATCAAATGAGCTTGTTAGGGATGACAAAAGCAAAAGCGCTTTATCTTCCTCTCCAACCTTCACACCGAGCCCCAATAACTGCATCAAGATCTTGTTGAATTCATTGGTGTGATCCAATACATTTTTCCCCTAATCCATCCGCAACTGGTATAATTTCTTTTTCAGAAATAATTTTTTGGTGAGCGACTTCGCCATATATCACTGCTCTAACTTCTTCCAGATCTCCTTCGGTGAGGTCTCATCCAACACCGATTATTTTACCTCATTCTCCAGACACAATCGAATTGTGCTGATGACCCGCGTCTCGAGCTCTTCCCAATCATCAACACTAGTTGTTTCAGGATTTTCCCTAATCAACAGTCTGATCATGCCCTGCCACACCAAAATATCCTTCACCATGCTTTTCCACAAGCCAAAATTATTTCGACCATCGAACTTCTCAATATCAAATCTTGGTAGTGCTCCGCCACCCGTCATCGTCGTTGTTGCTAAATGCGATCACCACCGTCGATACCAAACCCTTCTGTAACCACATGATAGAGTTCAAATTTTGAAAAACTAACCATACGGATGCATCCGTAACGGTTTAAATATTCGGAATCGACTCCTAGATCACCGAAATCAGGCACAAATTGACCGAGATATGGTCAAAACACGTTCAACTGTCCAGATCACCCGCTGACATGGCGCTGACATGGTGCTAACATGGCACGCTGGAGTTCCTGCCAGAATCTCACCGGAATTGTCACTTCCTGCGTGAACAGTGTCGTCTTCTCTGGCATGGGGGTACTGTTCACCCGTGGGTTTGACCAAACTTTGACCGAGCCTACCGAGCTCGTTTCAAATCCATTTTCATCGCCGCTTACACCGTTGGAATCATCTCGCCGTCCTGTTCATGAATTTGTCCTTGGAAAAATATTCCAACAACTTTCAATTTTCCAGCCACCGGAAAATTCGCTGCGGGCTCGCCGTCTCACCTCCGTTCGCTCCGACTCGCCTCTGATACCACTTATTGGGGCGCAGCGGAGGTGCGTGGTACCTCAAACACACAAAACAAAAGCAAAAGGAGATAATACAATAATTTTTACATGGTTCGGCTATTTTCCTACATCCACGAGAGAAAATGACCTCTCTCTATTATCTCTCTGGTCTCGTCAGAGGAACACCAAAATTACACCACAATCTCTTCCCTTCTCAAATCTCATTAGAAGAAATCTTCCCATTTATAGAGAAAAAAATTCTATAACGTCAAGGGTTTTTCGCCAGCCTTCATCAACCCTTGACTTTTCTCCCACCGTCAGCTCCTGTCCACTGCGTCGGCTGCCCACCAAGGAAGACGAACCTGCTGTAGTTTTTTCCGACCATCCGTGCAGATAAAATTCTCCCAATGACTTCTCCCACAAATGGGAGTGCCCCCCACACTAAATGACCTCCTCATCCTTCTCCGAACCTCCATTGAAGTTTTTACTGTTTTAAATTTCAGATACTAGTGTATTAGGGGATATTCTTCAAGATCCATCAAGTAAGTGCTTCTCTTCCATTCCTCTTTCAAATTTCTTAGGGTTTCATTATATTTTCTTGGGGTTTCTTCCCTTTTACTTGAAGTACCAAATGAATAGGTGGTAGGGTTTTGAACCTAGGGTTTGACCTTGAGTTTTCTTGGTCCAATGTTGTGGTTTTAGGTTTGTTCTAAGTCCCTGTAGGTGCGGTGGTGGTGTGACTTGATTTTCACACGTTGATTCAAGGATTTTCAATACTTTGGTAGGTGATTCCACTTTTGTATGAAATAATTGTGACATAACTACTATGTTTATTATATTTTCATGTTTAAACCATTGATTTGGTGCTACAAAAATTGGTTTTAGTGGTGTTTGAAATGCATGTGAAATTTAAGGGCCAATTTCATGTGAAATTTGTGTTTTTTATATAAATCTTTTATTGGTCGATTAAGGGATGCCTTTTAATTATTTATTTGACCTTATTGAAATTTATTAGGGCTGAAAATAATGTTTTAAATGTTATTATTCTTCGTTTGTTTCTGAGAAATTGGTTTTGGGTGACGTTTGTTAAGAAAATGGTTTTTTGAGTACCAATTTGGTGTTGAATTGGGTGTTTTACACGGGTATTCTATGCGATGCTTATTGGGATTGTTTTATAAATCATGTAAATATTTTAAATAAATGTTTATTTTGTGTTGGATTCTGTTATGATAAATATGGGTATGAATATGGTGTTCAAGTGGGGTTTTCAAAGAGTTTTGGGTGCAAAACAAAGAAAGATTTGGAGAAGTTGTTTTATTAAAACTCAAAGTGTTTTGTTGTGTGTTTTAAATGGTATAAAATGTGTGTAGCTACAATATTGATTGTATGTGACCATTAGTGGTGTTTTATATAAAAATGGATATATTTATCATTCTGAAATTGTTTGAGCTAAAAGGGGGAAGCCCAGGTTCCTAGGTGGGGCGGATGTGTACTAATACGGCTAGTGGACTAGAAGGGTTTTGTCCCTGTTTCACCTAGCATTTGGATAATGAAAACTATAAATAAACTATGTGGATTATGATTGGGGACCAATAGGTTATGGGTATGTTCTCTACTAGTGTCTCATGCATGAGAACGGATTTTTCTATGGTTACATTACACCAAGGTATGAGGTACATGGGGCCCGAGACTATCTAGTGCCTAGGGTTGTTCCCGATTTTGTTGCTCATTGTGTTTATGGTATTTTCCAATGTATTGGGGTGTTTTTGGAAGTAATATACAGTAGATAAAATTTCTATTTAAATGTGTGAAAATTCTGAAAACTTTATCTTGAAAATTTTTTTCAATTGAAAGTTGCATTTCTTGGATTTTATCAATGCTTTTCTGTGTGTATTAAAACTGCCTGCTTTTTCACATTGTATTGCATGCTCTTTCGAATCATTGGGTGGTATACTATTGGTCTTAGGCTCACACCCTACTTAAACCCCTTGGGTGTAAGTAGACTTGGTTATGTTTGACTCAGGTAAAGGAAAGGCTAAGGGTGATGGCGGTTCATGGTGTTATTCCCCATCCTTAGGGCGGAGTTGTGGAGACAGCTTGGGGGTGATGACCCCTTGTCATGTGGAGTCCATGAGGATGTTTTGTTGGTGTTTAATTGTGTATTTGGACCTTTTGTATTGCATTTTAACTTATGTATTCAGTTCTGGATTTTTGTATAAACCTTGTTGGTATAGATTTTTCAAATTCATTTTATCAAATATTTTTGGTGTTTTATGTATACATATTCGGGTTAATCATTCCCAAACCAAGATAAATGATACTCAGGAACTTGTACCAGCCCATGGGGATAGGGAATGCCCTTCGGGCCTTGTCACGGGCTAGGTTTGGTGTCGGTTTTCATGGCGACTTGATTCGGTTCGTGATATACAATATAGTAAAATAAGAGGTAATAATGTACCCAAATTATATGAAATAATTTTTAGTGAATAATCATAACTAAATGAATGAAATTTGAGTTAATAAAAACTCATATGAATGAGGTAACACTTTATTCAAAATAAATTTGAAGAAAAGAACTTGATTTGGATTAGTTAATACCATAAATTAAAGGTAAATAATTTATAAAAAACTCATGGGATTTTAAATCAATAAAACACCATACAAAGGATACATGGTGCATAACATGTATCATATCTCAAAGAATTAGAATTTAAACCAAGAAAACTGTTGCAACTTGAGTAAAAATTTAATCGTACCCCCGTGGAAGAGAAGAATTTTAAATTTACTTAAAATAAATTTATTAAAAGATAATTAATGAGATTATATATCATATAGGCATTATATATCATAAATTAATGTAATTAAGTACATAACACAAAACATGTCTCAAAGAGAGAAATTTGAGTCAGAAACCCTTACCTTAGTCTTGATTTATTCTGCACATTAACCAAACATCATAAATAATTAAATTAAGTTCATTAAATATATACCAAATAAACTCATTAATAACTATAGACATATATAATGCTAATTTATAATAATTCTATACATATAAACATTAGTTATTTTCACTCATTTTCAACCCTGGGCGCAAGTAATCTTTATTACTTTGAACTAGTTTCATAAAAATAGTGTAGGTATTCATTCATGGTATAAAGTTAATAATTCCAAAAAAATCAAAGTTAATTGAATATATTTTCTATAATAGTTATAAATGGTATAATTGCACTCCATGGTAGTTTTGGTTGCAAATCATTAAAATGAAATCAACGATTATCATGTTTAAGTGATTCTTAATGAACGAAAGGCGTTTTGTTAATTGATGAGTTTAATATTTATATAACCATAAAAAACCCAAAAATAAGTATTTATATATTTATATCATAAAATACTAGTAAATAAGTTCTTATAGTCATACAAGATATAAATGCATAGTGTTGTTCAAGTAGGTTGTTAAACCGACCCAAACATGAACCAACCATGATTAGAAGATGATTATAAGGTGGTTTGATTTTAATATCATTAAAAAAAGAACAATGATATTATTAATTTTATATTAGTTATATCATAATTTTAAATAATCCTAAATTTAGGATAATTTTTAAAAACTCATTACTTATAAAGAAGGGATCATTTTCCACTTAGTTCACTCACTTTAAGCGATTGAATTAATGATAATGGTTTGTTGATAATATCATTAATTGGTTCTATAATTTTTTATAATAGGTTCTTAATGATATCATAAAAATAATATTTATCCATTAATATCATCCTTATGACCATTGATTTATGGTTTTGATAAAAATAAAAACAAAAATCAATTGTTCCATAGAGGTGGTAGACCACAATTATGCATGGTTGATGATTTTTGTTTTCCATAAAATGGGATAAATGAGTAATATATTTTATTGTTTTAGAACTGTAAAAAATTATATAAATATTATAATTATTTATAAAATTTTCCTTTTAGAACATCTTTGTAAGGTACTAAAGGAAAACGAAAGATGTTGTGTCGTGGAGGCAGTAGTCCACACAATACATGAATGTCAGCTTTGTTTTTTAATAAAAAAGTTAAAAGTCAGTTAATGATTATTAATATATAATTATAAAATTAATTATATAAAAAATAATTATTTTATTACATATGTATCTTAAAATTATAAAATAAAATAAAAAAATTTATGTAAAAATGTTTAATAATGTAGAACACTTTGATATTTCCTTAGAAGATCCCTTGGAAATGGATGGAATATGAAAATATCTTATGAAAAAGAATCTCAATATGGTGAAATATTATTCTAGGTGAATGAAAAATTGTAGATTTTTAGGATCATAATTAATTTTTATGAGTTCCTTAAAGGATTGTTAGAGGCTCCTTTAATAAGTGGTGAGAATGATATTTTTTACAAATATTTCAACTCAATATAAAGGAAGAACATGTTAAAAATGTAAAGTGGATAAAAAACTGAGAAATAACTGAGTGTAAAATAGATAAGGTTTATATAAACCCCATTAAATCAATCATATAATTTTTTTTATCATGTTTCAATACCTTTACCCCTTAAATTTTTTACTTTTACCATTTTAGCATTTATTGCGTTGACTAATTTTTACCCAAGGTAACTTAATACTTATACTAAGAAATAAAGTGGTCTTTATTAAATAATATGGACCCATTAATTATAAATTTTTAATTCATTTCATTTGATTCAATTTATAAAATTGATAAAAAAATAATTTTAAAATAAAAATGCATAATGTATTGAAAATAATTTTTGAGAAAATATTACTTATGTTCTAAAATATAAAATATAGATTTTTAAATTAAAACCAACATTTTTAAAATTATAAATTCAAAATTAAAATACATATTTAGTTTCATAAAAACATTTCATGAATTTTAAATTCATACTTTTATACTAATAATTTCATAAATGTTATGTTATTTGTAAAAACGATATTTTTCACTATTCACCTAAACATAATATTTTTTGGAAAAATAAAAATAAAAATATTAAGAATATATTTTAGTTATTAACCTATAAATTATGTTTATTTTGTAAAATTAAATTTATATAAAATTACAATTCAATATTTTAATAAAATATGAAAATATAATGGAAAAATGTTCATATTGGTAAAAAAAAATTTAAAATCTTAACCATTATATATTATTATTTCATATAAATTACTAATTAATTTTTTTGGTAATATATTATTCATATTATCAATTTATTTTATTATTATATAATCATAATATACTTATTTTCTTGATATAAAACAACAATTTTAGAATAATATATTTTTCAGCATAAAATGAAATTCTTAGTTGTTTTAGCTATACTAATTAAATTATATTCATATTAAAATTTTATTTATTTTATTTCAAAAAATATTTAATAAAGTGGTTACTTATATTCATTCCCTCTAATTCAATAGCTAGTTTTTAATGTTTGTACTTAGTATTTATCTTTTTATTAAAATATATCACAATTTTGTTTTAGTTCTACGTTTTGTGTGGTGCAAGCTATCAAATACGTTGAATTATTTAAGTTTAATCATATATTAAAATATTGGGGTGTTATATAGGTCTAGAGACTAAATGAAAAATATACAATGAATTTTTCTATGTATGGATCGACCATACGTTGAGACCAAGAAAACAAAAATGAAAATATCTCTTATAAGAAGGATTCATGGGACCACAATAAGGGATTTAAGTGACCATATGAATAAATTATCAACCTAATGTAAGGATTAACTCATGATACAATTACTAAGTAATTTTTAAGGCCAAAATTATCATGTCTAATTTCAAATTAAAGTCTATAAATATTTTAATGGCTATATTTTGGAGCATTTAATAAAAATTCATAACAATTTGGGAATTCCAGATTTCATACTTAGTTTAAGGATTTATTTTTGATCATTAATCAATGGATATTATAGAATATATATATATATATATATCCTATCTTATATATTTTTGATAATGTGGATAAAAAATGATGACATTCCTCTAAAATGTGACTCTATGTTTTTTTATGTAATATTACAATATCTAAGAAAATGATTCAAAAGATATTTTCATCTAATTTCAGGGATAGATTTAAAGATAATTGATCAAGAGAATAGATCCTTACTGATCATCCAAAATCCAATTAGTGATAGATCTTCATTATAATTCACTACTCTCTTATTATTTTTTAGTTTACTTTATAAATCAAGTCACACTTGAATTCTCTTGTATATTTTATTAAAAATTATATTATACTATAAAGTGGAGTACTATGATAATCTTCATTTCCTTTAATTACATATATTATTCCACTCATAACTATAGAAGAGGCATGCTTAGTCTTAAACTATTTTGTGTGTAGTTATCTATTTATATACCCGATATAGGTTGTGAATATATTTATTTATTTTTTTAAAAAGTTATTGATAGTGGATTTACTTTAAAGTGAATAGGACTAGGTTTTAAATTGGAACTAAGCCTCTTATTATGAAATTCTTCTAGGTAATTTACTTTAATTTGTATTTTTAAACAGAGTATATTCAAAACTGTATTTTCCAAATTCTATAGTTTCAAAAAAATATTTTATAAACTATATTTTCAAAATTAACTATGATAGTAAAATGATACCAATGATATATTTATTTTTTATTGTGAGTAATATATTTTCAAAGGTTAACATAATTTCATTAATTTTGACTGGGGTTTGATCATTCCCTTGAAATTATATTTCAAAACACCAAATTATTCATACCTAATATATTATTTAACTAGGATGTTTCAAAATTGGGAGATTTTATATGTTTTAATTTATTAATTTTTAATAAAATATTTTAGATTCTAAATTCACACCATTATTGACCAGTCCACTTGGTCTAATAAACTAAACCCCCTAGTGATTTCTGATCAAGACATTCCCTTTCTTCTTTTAATATCGATTCTGGTTATTCTACCTTCAATAAAACCTATAAATCTAACTGGAAATGATAGTATTGAATCTTTTTCCTTTAATATATAAAATAAAACCCATAAAATTTATAAATCTAGGCCTTAACCTATTTAAATTTCATATATTGGGAATGAATGAACTCCCACTAAATTTTAAAAAAACTTAAATCCATCAGCAAGTACTTATCATAATTATGATAAAGGTAAAAGCATTGAAAAACACTCCACATTGATATTTAACATCCTAAAAAGTTCTCAATAACTATAAACTCTAAAATTTATCTTTGATACTAATTATTTTGATAGAAATATCTATTTGAGAAGTTTTCCCCTAGAAATCTCAAATGAAAAATAAGAGTTAGGAACCTCTAAAATAGATGGATCCCGATGTTAGATACTAAACTCTAAAACCAGGATCTGGGATCACTATAAAAAATCTACCTCACAAATACAAACAAGAAAATTTATAATAAAACGAACATAAATAAAAAATAAATTAAATCAATAAAGACAACATAGAAATAATATGGTTCAGACTTAGTCTTACTCTATGAGAGAAACACTACAACTTATGGATTAAAGAGGAAAACTTCTAAGATATAAGAGCCCTAACTATTTAAACTCTACTCAAAAATAAAATAACCAATCAACTAAATATTACTACAATATAATAGATCCCATTAATCAAATTATAGATGAGTCTAGTTGGTAATGACAGTTCTATAGACAATCAGTCTTCATAGAAAACCTCTACTCTATTAAGGAAACCACCAACAAAAATAAATTTGCACTGTAACATCCCAGACTCAGATTCCACTCCATAGTGCCTTGAGCCTAGTTGGCTAGATAGCCTTAAGTGCATCTCCAAAAACTTTAGAGGATACCAAATAATAGTGAGGTCCTAGGTGTGTTAGTGGGGATACTATTCCACCATTACCAGCTTATACACTATGGTATATAAATAACATAACAATAGTGGAAGAAGATACCAAAGGCATACAATTGATAACTACATAAGACAAGAATATATAAAAAATCTAGAGGAAATATCATACACATATGATGATAATGATACATGTCATATGTCTAAGAAAATGGAACACAATAGAGTAATTCAATACAAGTTTCCAAAATCCAAAATAACAAAAGGTGTTATCTCCAAATAGCATTGTAAGCCTCAGTTCAGTCCCATGATCCTTCGATCTTAAAAAGAAATCAAAATCTTGTGTTAGGGCACTTTCCCTTATCATTACTTGCAATCATATAATCTATTTGGGTTCCCCAAGGGAGATACAAACAGGGTATGATAGAACATCTCTTTAGGTTACCATCCAAGATCAATACAATTCCATAGTGTGCAATATAACTAGCTAAGAAGGTAAACATTAATCAAAATGGTAAAGTAAAAATACCCATTGAATGTAAAATACTAACACAGTAACCCTGTAATAAATTATCAAGGATCCCTACAAAATTGTGTCAATCCCTTACACTAGGTAGCTATAAGCAATATAAATAAACAACATGAACTTTCTGTATACCCTGAAGTGTCAAAAACATTCACAACCAAGATTTATAATTGAGTGAATAAAATTTCCACACCCATGCTATAATAATAAAAGTATCTAACCCAGAAGGGCCTAATACAAGGGGTTAATGACCAATGCATCCTCTTCAAGTCCTAGGTGCGTCTCGATGAAAACTCAGTATAGGCACTGGTTGGAGTCCTAGGAACATGTCATACCAGACAAGTCCTATGCGAGTCCAAGAAATACAGATCCAATGGGTTATAAGGCCTAAGGTGTCCCATGAAATCAATACCCAAGGGTTATACTCAACCCAAGACATCCACCACCATGTTCAAGATCTATCCATGAAATCTATACAATCATTAATTCATTTTACATTTCAATCATCACACATGAGTCTACCCACTAATGTAATATAATCCACATTTAAACATGTCACATTGGTATACCCACCCATTTATCACCATTCAAATTTAAACCTATTACATGGGTATACCCACCCATTCATCTAAAATCAGAAGCATCCAAATAAGTATTCCTACACATTTAACCAATTAAAAATTAATCCATTTAACTAATTCAAGCATGGAATATATATACAACATAAGAATGGAGGTAATACCTCTCCTAATAAGAATTTAAATCCATTTATACATAATTAAGAATCATTAAAATAGGAAAACTCAAGAGCACACCCCTTTGGTGGTTCATCAAAGGTCAAAACCAAGGAAAAGTCATGGAACACCCCATTAATGGCCTTGGGTTGGGGAAACAACCACCAACGCATCTCAAGGAACCTATGGGAATCCCTAATAGGCTCAAATACATCTATTTCAATTAACCAATTTAATTCTTGGGCTATGCCAGAAAGTTTGGTGATAGTATAATGGTCGATATATTTATAAAGTTCCAAAACATGAAATAAATGTATAGACCGCCTACCTTAACTTGGTAGTGGAGTGATCATCCAGTATCAAGTCATGATTTGACTTGGATTAGGATAAATTTGAAGAACAGATGAAGAAAAAGAAATTAGGGCATATGAGCCTAAGTCTAAATAGAAAAACTGATAGCTAAAAGAATAGATAATGTCTATAAATTAATGTATATCTTACCAATGCAGATCCGATGAGACAAATTTAAATTGAAATAGATATAAGATGAATGATTTATCTCAAATCCTTAGTTATCATCCTTTGAGAGAATCAAAAGGTCTCCTTTGATATCTGTTGAAAAAAATAGAAACTTAGGTTATAAAAAAAATTAATTTAATTAAAAATTAATAAAAACCCAAAATTTAAGGTGTCACGTGGTTTAGGGTGCATGGGTTAGAAAACTATGTGCCAACCGTGTACGACTTCTTTTAGGCCAATGGGCACCCACACAATTTAATTGAATAGTTTTCAAACCATGTAGAAACCATGTGAAAAGCCACTATTAAGTTTTTCAAAAAACTGCAGACCTAGACACATAGTCATAAACCTCCTCTCACATGGTTTCCTCAAATCATGTAGCTTGTACACCACCCCTATCAATCCTTGAGTGGTTTATTCAAACCATGCTGATTGCCCCGCACAGTTTTCACTAACCATACACTAGGCTTAAAAAACCCCAAACTTGGGTTTTAGACTCTGAAAAACACTTTAACACCCCCGTTAAACCCATGAAATCAAAGAGTACTAACATTATGACATATATAATAATTTAAACTAAAATTGAAGAGATCTGTACCTCATATGAAATCTAGGGTTCTTAAAATCTTTCCCACTTAAAGCAATTTGTCCTCAAATTGCCATTTGAAGGGTGGTCAGGATTCATCTGGGAAAAAATCTAGCCATTAAAAATGTACGTCGGCCTCCCAATACCAAGTCTCATTATATAAATGGTTATGCTACCACAGAACCCATACTATAGGAACTAACCAAACTTAGATAACATTCATTCTCTTATCAACTATACGAATTAGAATCTCCTCAAAGGATGCATCAACCAATAGATCAACCTCTTTAGGCTGATGTTTCCAATGATTTCTCTAGGGTGCACTCATCAATATTGTTCAATGATGGTGGAACTGTTTTTCCCCACATTCCCGCTTTCCAAAGGTGGGTGGCATCCATTCCTTGTTCAAGGACATTTGCTTCTTAATCGAAATGGGATGATGGGATGTCAGTTCTTCCTTTCATGGATTCCTCCTCGAATCTTGTCACCCAGTCCAGGTCTCCCTTATAGATTTAAAATTTTGTTCATGAAGCTCTTCCCAATGCCATATATTCATGGACACCAGTTAATTACACTGCTTCTGTCGGGACCTTCCAAAGGGTCCAGTCAGGGCAGCAACCTTTGGTCAGGGGAGTAGTCACATTGGACATCACTTACATGTATGGACCCTGTGACACTAGAGAGTATGGGTTTCTTACCCTTATTATAGGGCTTCTCGAGGTCATGGAAGCCTAAGGCATCCCACATAGAATGTAGGGAATTTTATGACATAGGCATGTGTATGAGGTTTTCCTCAGCTTCCCATGTTTAGCATAGGGTATGCCGTGAGTTTAACGTCTAGTGAAGACAAATCAAACTGATCAGAAAACTAATTAGAGTGGATCATACGGGTGAAACCCCTAGAGGGAACACTGATGTTGGGTCCAACGTGTGGTTATTTTCTTAGTTGTTGTTAAGGTGAATGGAGAATGAGGTGGCATGATCCCACCAGGAATGTGGCGGCCTGGGTAAGAATTAGGATGGATGATGGAGGGTTTAATGAAGTAGGTGGAGAATGAGATGGAGTTGACTCGAGGATGATGACGATGTTGGGATTGATTCTTGAAGAGACCTCCTACGTATCCCTGTGGCAGGGATTCAATGTCCACGTAGTTTGGTGGGACGATGGGACACCTAAGGAGGCAATCCTTGAAATGGACACATGGATGGGACTTGGAGGAAATATAACCTCCAACTTGGGTCATGACCTTCCCGAAACACATAGTCTTGAGGGAGAGATTGGGATGAGACATGAGTGATGGGATTGAACCTCAGGGAGGCTTCCTATGTATCCCAGTGGAAGGTAACCTAAGTCCACATAGTTCATCTAAAGACGACTTACCGTCGAAATGGGTTGACAATGTCTTACCGCTAAATGGGGTGAAAATGGCTTACCGCTGAATGGGGGATGCAGTTTAACATCATGCAAGATGAAGGTGGTATAACGTGAAGGGGGTTTAAAACCAATGGGTGTTGGGCTTGAACCATAGGGAGACTTCCTACGTACCCTGCCTTGGTAAGGATCAAAGACTTCGTAGATTAGATGGGGTGCTTGGTGAACCAACATGAAGATGGTTGGGACCAATGAATGATGGGCTTGAACCTCAGGGAGGCTTCCTATGTACCTTGTCATGGAAAGGATCGAAGTCCATGTAGTTCAGTATAGGGTTAGTGAACTGACGTGGAGGGGGTCAGAATGACCGGGTGTTGGGCTTGAACCTCGTGGAGGCTTCCAACATACCCTGTCTTGGCAAGGATCAAAGACCTCATAGTTCAGGTTGGGTTAGGGATTACACTCTAGGCTTCCCAGAGAGGATGTCATGGCCGATGCTTACTCTAATCCCACATGAGTCATGCTCGGTGTAAGAAACAAGAGGCAGCAAAGACCTAACAATCACATCACAAAAGGTGTGTCCATGGAAAGTAGACTGGGGATACACGTAGTTGGCGGCCCAAAGAAGAAATTGGGGCTTACGCGTGGTTAGAAGCCCAAGGTGATGGAGATTGGGACTTACTCCAGGAGGGAGGCCTAGGTGGTGAAAAAGCCCAACGGGAGAGGGATTTAGAACCCATGAAGAGAGGAGGAGAAGGGGTGATGCCTCCTGCAAGGAAAGCTAGGGGGCTTACACCAGGGTAGTTGCCCTTTCCCCACGGACGAACGCTACTCCGATAAAGAGGATGTCATTCCATGTGAGGAATGATCTCATTCTTGTGTAGACCAGTGGTCATAGGGAATGTCCGAGATGAGGCACTCCGCATGAATGACATAGGGAGAGACCACAGTTTAACGTCATGTGCTAAGGACGATGGCGCCTGACAGTTTAACGTCCTGCAGCTCAGACAAGGTTGGTTTACTCCACACCCCTATGACTTACATAACTAATACCTACCCACCCTTGAGGGAAGGAAGGCATCAGAAATGCCGTGACTGGGGGGTGTCGAGAGGTGATCTTATTGATGGTCCATATTAGCATGTCTATGCAAAGAACCAACAGCCGTTAGTGTGCCTATGTGAAGGAGCATGAGATGAAGCATTGCAATGGGAAGTATCATCCAACGGACTTTGAAATTGCTTAGTGCAAACCTATGAGGTCACATGAGAAAAGGTGGTGTGATGTAGATATTTTGGGTGCAAGAGGCACCCGAAGATGATGTCTGTAAGAGGGACATAGAGCACGTGTAGAAATGGACGGGGTGAGTGGTCCTGGAGGTCTTCACGTAATTGGAGATAGTTGCGCGCAATTGATCCGCAATTGGAAAAGTGACGTGAAAGAGACCGAGTGTACACACAATCGGAGAGATTGATGAGTGAAGAGGATCCAAGTTTTTGTGTGTGAAATCAAGGGATTGCATGCAAGATGGGGCACGCAAGTCTGGGCAGTCGTGCGCTAGAACCAGTCAAATTTTGCACGCAAGGGGAATAAATTGCATGCAAGGGGAATGAATTGTGCACAATAGAAATGAATTGGATGCAAGGGGAATGAATTTCTCGAAAGAGTAAAGGATTGTGTGCAAGGACTGTGTCTTAAAGGGATTTGGGAGAGGGTTAAGCATGGGTGGTCCTGCGCGAAGGCAGACCCCTAGGCGACCTATCGCAAAAAATCCCGTACCTAAAAGCCATTTTTTCATGCTGAAGAGGGGGATTTCGCACATGGGTGGTGGTTTGGATTCTTCAGATATCATAAGTTAAAGGGGAGCCCTTCCATTTATAGGTCCTCGGAGCCACCAGATCTGTATGAAATCCAGACCATGCAAAAACTTATGCGACCGGGTCGGCGGTGCAAAAAAATTCGGCACCCGAGGTCGGTGCGCACGCAAGCTACCGCACCGGGGGTCGGTGGCGCAAGAAGTTTCCATGCCTACGTGGAAAACTTCCTCAGATCCTACGGTTTTCCATGTGTGAGATTTTGTTTCACACATGCCTGATATTTATTGTGCGGCCCTTCCGGTCCCTCTAGAATGGATTTCTAGGTCGAAATATGCCTTCACTTTGTCGTGCAAAAACACCCTTCACCCCTTGGGCATTTTTCGGCATCTAAAAAGTCTCCCCCTCAGAATCGGATTGGTGAGGGGACACAAAGGTCATATTCAGAGGGAAATTCTGAGCTATATAACTTCCTGGGGTTGGTACATTCCCAAAACTACATATGCACCTAAAACAGAGAAGTTGAGCGAGAGCAGCCAACGCTCCGACTTTTCCCGGTGTCAGGAAGAGTCTGGGAGTACCCAAGCATTCCTGAAGTCAGAACAAGAGGTCTGATGCCTCGAAGAATATATTAAAGAGAAGGAGGTATTCATTTCAAACTATTCTGATCTTGTGGAGCAATTGAGGGACCAGCTGGTGGACGCCCAAGAGCAGCTAGTGGAAGCGGGTCATCAAATCAATGAACTTCAAACTGAACAGTTGGAAGCATAGGCCAGGGAAAGTTCACTAAGCTCTGTGGTTGCTAATGAAGAAAGGGTTCTCAATGGGTAGGAAGCAATATTGGAGGCCACAAGACAAAATTTAGTGGCGAAGGCATGATCTATCCAAGATGCTGATCCTTAAGGTCCCTGTTTTGGTCAAACTCATAAGCTCATTTCTCCTTACTACCTCTTGTTCTAAACTGCATGTATGGATAGATTTATTTACTTGTTCGTTTGGTTTAATATCTTCCAACCACAATCCTAAAATAAATATCAATCCATTCCTAATCTCACATGGGTCGTACCCGATGTGAGAAACAATGGATGCTCGTATTATTACTTCGTTTGAATGTAGGAGTACCAACCAAGCTTCGGAAATCCGAGGTTCGAACAACCAATCCAAATTTTCAGGAAGAGAAGGGAGAGGCCCAATTAGAGGACAAGGACCTTAGAACAATCGACGTGCCATCTTCCCAATGTTCTCTAGTGCACGAGCAGGGTAACTCTAGGGGAATTGGAAATCAATCTGAACATGAAGATGTGGAAAGGGTGAATTATGATACCCCATATTCGGAACACTGTGGGAATGGTGTGACAATAAAGGATAACTACTGACCATGTTTGAAACACAGTATCCATTTTGTAATAGCCTGAAATGGGGATGAAAAACAAGGGCCAACTGATGAACATGCTCAAAACACAAGGCCTGACTCAGAATGTCATCCATTAGTCTACCAGAACGTTGACCCAGGACAGTAGGCGAGCCATAGGCTGAGCATCCATACTGTTAGGGGGTTCTTTTAGATGTGAAAGAGGATGATGGTTTGAATAGAGGGTACGAAAATCATGGTAGGTGGAGTGGTGGTTTGTCCGAATAGAATCCAACACTCTTCGTCATTACGCCACCATGGTGGAAGCACATTATGTGGGCGTACCAGTATGATCATGGATCATTCCTATTTCTAGATAGGACCTCTCTGGTAAGGACCTGGAATGACATATAGTTTTACATCATACAGTGAGGATGGTTCACATAGTTTAAAGGTCATAATTCTTGGACCAAGGTTAATAGTTTAATGTCATGGTACACGAACTGTAGGCTCCCATTTTAAGGTCATAGGGATTGGACCATGATCGGAGCTGAGGGGCCAAGAGGGTTAATGACCCTGGGGCTGGGCCTGAGGTGGAATTCCTGGGTGTCACTACATATCCCCTAAGGATGATAATTAATCCAAATGTAGTTCTTAAGCATGGCGTAGCCGGGGGCCAACACTGATAGGGAAAATTCTCTCTACAAAGGGATCTGGTGCATCCCACGATTAACATGGGGCATCCTAAACTTGTTCAGGGTAGAACCGAAACCTAGTGTCATGCGTCAAGGACACAAGGACTCGTGCAGTTTAAAATCATACAATAGGATGAATAGTGAAAGGGGAGATCCTAGGAAGAGAGTATGTGGTGCAGTAGCTTTAAAATCTATGTGAATGAGGACACAAAAAGTCTACACCACACCACATATCCTCAGAAGAAGTTCTTCAGGTCCAGGGACCAAAAGTGAATGTTAGGCTGGGCCCAAGGCAAGGTTCCTGGACATTTTTACATACCCCATTAGGATGGGAATCAATCCATACATAGTTCTAAGGTCACAGTTTAACGTCATGTAGGACGATGAAATGCATGTGTGGCATGGCTACACCAGTACACGTCCTACCAGAACTACTATGCCCACAGAGTCATGCTCGATGTGGGAAACAAGGAGTAGTGATGATAATTTCCTAGTATTGGAAGGCACATGTCCGGTGCGATGGGATAATAGGTGAATGACATCCCAATGATACTGGTCCGCCTATATAACGCACCTAGATGCGGGGAAGAGTAAAACTGAGCATGTTGAAATTCTACTTGGACATAAGAAAGTGGAAATATGTGAATCATGATGCTTGAGATCTAGAACAAAATGATGGTGGAATGATGATAAGGGATAGCTGTTGAACATGTTCTAAAAACAGTATCCATATCACATTAGCTTAGAATGGGGACCAACAAATGAGGGTCAACTGGTGACCGTGTTCGAAACATGGGACCTGTTGTAAATGGCGTCTGAGGTCTTCAGGGATGTTGGCCTAAGATGATAGGTAAGACAATGTGGCATGAGACTAGGCCAGAAAGGGGGTCCCTTCAAACATGGAAGAGGATGAGGATCCAAATGATGGGCTCACGAAGCTTGGACATGGAACGAGGGGAATGCCCCCGTGAAAACTCCAAACTTTGGGCTCTTTGTCAAAACGCATCTGAATACGACTATAAGATGTATCGGATAGAGGGAGTCGAGTCCCTCCCCCCAATGACAAGGGAACTAAGGTTGCATGATTCCAGATTAATGGTCGTAGGTTGAGCCATTAGGGGGAGATTGATTTAATGGACTGTGCGTAGGGTGGAGAAGTGGCCAAACATGATGCGCTGTTCCCATAGGGAGATCTTAGTTTAGGGTCATAGAGCTTGGACCTGGTGGGGAGAAGATGCAGGAGGAAAATGGTGTGTCCTTTTTAGAACCCTACGTGAATGAGGGAAAAATCCCATAAGGTACTCGCCACCCCACACATTCCCGAAAGAGTTCGGGCCGAGGGGCCGAAAGAAGGGGGACATGATTTTGGATTCCATGGGTTAGACCTGGAGACAATGTGTTTGGGAATTACTACGTATTCCACAAGTATGGAAATCAATCCGTATGTAGTTTTTAAAGAGACATAGTAAGATACCAGTGTTAGAGGTAATGAGGTTGTACGGGTCAGGCCCTTGCATCGAAAGAAGTGGTATTTTCTAGATCTTGTTTGTCCTTTAGGATGAATGTGTGCTTTTCTTTTTTGAAGTGATGGAACTAGGATAGAAAATCCAGGTATGCCACATGAATGAAGCCATATATTGGCATTGCAAAATGGTATAGTGTGTGACTAATACCAAACATGATTCCCCCTCGAGTGAGGATATCATGGTGCAGTGCAGTTTTTTGTCGTGCGGCCAAGATGATAATGTCACAGTTTAGGGTCATGTGATGGGACCAACCATGAATTTTAACATCATGAAGTATAGACGCAATAGTTTAAAGTCATGTGGGACTAGACAACATAGTTTAAAGTCATATGGATCAGACATATATACGAAAGATGAGGTTCATCAGAGAATGTGCAGGGCATGATAAAGCATACATGACGTGAATGAGGATGAGGTCCACATCATAACGCGCATGATTCTGAGTAGGAAACCTCAGATCGAGGGTCCAGAAAAGTTTAGAGGATATTAGATAGGAGAGGATAACCCCTAGTTGAGTTGGACCCAAAGACGAGATGTCCGGGTGTTCCTACGTATCCCATGAGAATAGGAATCAAGCCACACGTAGTTCTTGAAGGTGACTTTTAACATCATGTGGGACAACATACAGTTTAATTTCACGTGGGACAGGAAGTATGGGGGTGGGATAACTCCTAAAAAGGGGCATACGTGGTGTGTCTAATGCAAAACCGACGTGAATGGGGACATAATCCCATACCACGCCACATAGTCCCATAAGAGTTAAAGCCCCAAAGGCAGAACAAAATAGATAAATTAGTGGAACTCAAGCTGGATCCAAATACAAGATGCCTAATCATTCCTACGTATCCCATGGAAATGGGAATCAAGCTATACGTAGTTCTAAAAGAGATCTTAGTTTATGGTCTTAGAGCTCAGACCATAGAGGAGTGGAATCCTTCCAAGTAAGTGTAGACCTCAACATGATCCCTACTCCCACATGAGTCAAACTTGGTGTGGGAAATAAGGGCGGAAGATGTTTTTGTAATACCTAGAATGCACTCCAAAGGGAAGTCTATGTGAAGCCCCAAATGATTCCTTTATTGTGGCTTTTGTCCTCCTAACTTGCAAATACGCACTGAGGGATAGTGCCAGGAGTGTAAAAATTCCATTTGGACATGATGGGGTGGAAAATAATGTGAATCATGTAACCAACATTCAAGGCTTTAAGGGGCTGGCATGACAGTGGAAGATAACTTTTGACCATATGCAAAACAAAACATCCATATCGCATTAACCTGAAATGAGGACAAAAAAATGTGTGTCAACCGCTGACCATATTATCAACACAGGACTTGTATTGATTTTTTGTCTGAAACCCTTGAGGACATTGGCCCGTAATGGTAGGAGAGCCCTTAGGCCATGAATCCATGGCATTTGGGGGTCCCTTTGGGTGTGAAATATTATGGAAGCCCAAATGAAGGGGAACGCGAAGCCTGAAAAATGGGTGAAAGAATTTCCACATAGAATCTGACACTCCGGGTTCTAAACCATAGCACTCATGGGCCAATTTGTGAATCATCGAAGAGGGAAGAGGGACCCAACTTAAGGGAAACCAACACTAATGAAAAACTTCCCTATACCCACGGTTAAAAACCGTGGGTATAGCCCCCAAAACCGTGGGTATAGGCTATACCCACGGTTTTGGGAACCATGGGCTGGAAAGGCATCTGGATAGGGGGTCCGACTATACCCATGGTTTCTCCTAACAGTGGGGATAGGATTGCCACAGTGTGGCAGGCCCGCGAACACGCTGGCACAACATTGACCCCACGGTTCTCAAACCATGGGGATTTAATCTTGAAAAATAGAAACTGTTGAGACTCGACCGTGGGACGCGCCATGAAGCATTTCAACCATCACTACCAACCGATCCAACTGCATCTTTAGTATATATAGATATATCTGTATAAATATATTAATAACATCACGTATCTAAAAATAGCCTCGTCGAGAATCGAACACATGACCTTGAGAATTTAAACACGTGGGGAAACCAACTGAGCTAATGATTTTTTGATTATATAATCATATATCTGCCTTCTTATATTAATTAAAATTAATTACCAGAAAAAAATCAATGGGTTTCGAACCTTGGATCTCCAGAGAAATGGAAAGGGCCTTAACCAACAAACCTACAAAACTTATTTGACTTTATATTTGTACGTTTATAATTATATTAATGCAAACCATGTTCCCACCCAAAAAATTTTCGTCCCATATAAAATTTTCCCCCCACCATAAATCAGGAAAGCTATACCCACGGTTCTCCAAAACAGTGGGTATATGTCTTAAAAAAAACACCAATACCCACGGTTTTTCAAAACCATGGGTATATGTCTTCGTAATACACCCTATCCCCGTGATTTTGACTAAAACCCTGGGGATAAGGTTTTGAAAAAAACACCTATACCTGCGGTTTTTCAAAACCGTGGGTATAGGTTTTTTAAAAAACCGTATCCCCACAGTTTTAGTCAAAACCGGGGGGATAGGGAACCTATTCCCACAGTTTTCTAAAACTGTGGGAATATGTTCACATACTACTCCTATACCCATGGTTTTGGAAAACCATGGGTATAGGGAAGCCCTATACCCACATTTTTTTAGAAAACCGTGGGTATAGGTCCATTTTCCAGTAGTGCGACTCAAAGATATGGAAGCATGTAAAGGGAGAAAAGGCCACTCAGGGGGAGAGAGAGGTATGCGACATGGTTTTTATAAATCCTACATGAATAATGACATGAACCCATACCACACTATATACCCATCTTCTAGAAGAACACGGGCCAAGGGGCCAAAATGATAGGGAGGTTTCTAAGATATGGGGTTGGACGAGAAGTCTAGATGTTCGGGTGATCCTATGTATCCCATTAGGATGGGAATCAAGCCACACATAGTTCTAGAAAAGGGATGATGAAAATAAGGGCCAGATACCCCAACGAGGGGCGTGTACGGAACGAAGAGTAACCTGTCATGAATGAGGAAACAATCACACACCACACCGTATAACCCTAGGTGAGAACTTGGGCCAGGGGCCTGAAAAGGCCAAGGGGCCTAAGGCTGAGCCATGGAAAGAATGCCATGGCCAGCTTGCAGTTTAATGTCTTGTAGTGAGGAAGAAGGAAGCGATAAGGTATCTCATCCTGGGATGTGTACGGCACGACGAGGAACCTGACGTGAATGAGGACATAATCCCGCACCACACTATACAACCCTAAGTGAGAACTTGGTCCAAGGGCCCAAAAAGGCCAAGGGGCCTGAGGCTAGGCAATGGACAGAATGTCATGGCCAGCTTGCAGTTTAACATCTTGTAGTGTGGACGAAGGTGATATTAGTTTAGGGTCATAGATCTCGGACCGTATATTCCTAGTTTAATGTCAAATGCATGGGATAGAGAGGGAGAATCATCATGATTATGGAAGACCACAAAGTGATAATGATTATGGAGGAAAGCTTTTGACCAGGTTCACAACATAGTATCCACCCTTGTGTGACCAGAAGGGGGGCGAAAAATTGAGCGTCAATCATTGACCATATTCGAAACACGGGACTTGTATCAACTTTTCACTCGCAATCCTCGAGGGTGTTATCCTGTAATGTTAGGAGAGCCTTTGAGCCAAGCATCCATGCCATTCAGGGGCCATTTTGGATATAGAAGGTGATGTAAGCCCAAATGATGGGACTTGAAAAGAATTTCAGGGCCCGTGCTTGCGAGACGGATGATAAATGAATGGAGGGAAGTCTCAAGGGGATCTGTGTGGTGTGGAGAAATAGCCCGATGTGAAGGAGGACATGAGTCTGTAGCACACCAAAAAATTTCAAATGAGAACTTGGGCCAGGGGCCTGAAGGGGTTGAAGGACCTGAGGCTGAGCGTCCTGGCCAACTATAGCCACATGACCTCTTATGTGGGAATTTCCTTCACAAATCCTAAGCCCAAATGAGCAATTTTCAGTGTGGGAAACAAGGAGTAGGACTAGGCCCTCCCCATCACATAAGGGTCTGAAAGCTGGAATCACACTCCCGCTCGAGGCAGGTCATGATTTGGAGAGACGATGGGGCCGAATGAACCAATACACTTCATGTTTGGGATAAATGAGGGTGGTGACAATGACAAAGGGGGGCTGTTTAATAGATTCGAAACACATCATCTATATCACGTGACCCGGAATGGGAACAACAAATGAGCGTCGACCGTTGACCATATTCGTAAAGCAGGACTCATATCGATTTTTTGTCTGAAACCCTGGAGGTCATTGGCCCAAAATGATAGGAGATCCCTTAGGATAAGTATCCTTATCGTTCGGGGGCCCCTTCGAATGTGAAAGATAATGGGGACCCAAATGATGGGGTGTGTGGATCATGAATGCACCTGTGAAATTCCTAATAAAGTAGGACAAGGGAAGAGACATAGATCTTTTGTGGAGATAGATACATGGTACAATCATGATGAACTTGATGCGAATGAGGGAAAAGGCCTGTGCCACACCATGTGTTTTTTCCCAACAGAAGGTCCCGAAGTTTTGGAGCTGGGCCTATGGATGAAATGTCCGGGAAGTCCTATATATCCCATGAGTATGGGAATCAAGCCACACATAGTTCTGAAAATCCCATGCAGTTTAGCGTCATGTGGTAAGGACATGAGAGGATTTTAAGAATGAAGAAGGAAACATGGTGCAATCATCGTAACCCTGACATGGGTGGGGCCTAAGAAACCTACAAGATGACATGTGAGATCCCCCAAAAGAACTATGCCCAGGAGGGGATAGTCAAAGAGGAAACTAGGGTTGGACTCAAGACAAGGTGTCTAAGCATTCCTAAGTATCCCATGGGAATGGGAATCAAGCCGTACATAGTTCTTGAGATTCAGTTTAACATCATGCAGGAAGATGCACATTTTGAGGTCATGTAGGACCATGCAGTTTAAGGTCATGTAGGACTATCATGCAGTTTAGGGTTATGCAGGACCATCATGCTGTTTAGGGTCATGTGGGACTGACCAGTTTAAGGTCATGCTGGACTATACAGTTTATGGTCATGTGGGACCCTATGGATCAATAAAAGTATTGCTTGAGGAACTTGTAATTGGTCGGAGGAGTTATAATATCACCATCCATTGTAACCAGCTAGTACACACCATTGGAGTAAAACTTGTGAATGATATAAGGTCTTTCCCATTTGGGTTCCAACTTGGGTGGTTTCCTGCTAGGTATCATTGGTGCTCTCAAGGCCAATACCAAGTCTCCCTGCAAGAAGGATCGGAGGTGAACTTTCTTATTGAAAGCTCTGTCTCTCTTGTTCTGATGCCTTTCCATATCGTGCAAGGCATGAATCCTATTCTCATCAAGAACTTCCAACTCAGACAAATGGATTTCAGCTACTTTATCTGACTCTTGCTGATCATAGACAGCTGTGCGCAGTGAGGGAAATTAAATTTCGATGGGCAGGACGACCTCCGTTCTGTACACCAGGGAATAAGGGGTCACCTGGGTGGAATTACGAGTCATCGTCTGATAAGCCCAGAGGGCATTGGGGAGCTTGTCCAGACAACTCTTCTTATTCTGACCAACAATTTTCTGCAATATGTTAGAGAGGGTTTTGTTGAATTCCCCAATTTTTCCCTTTTCTTGTGCATGATAGCGAGAGGCATGGTTAGAATGGAATTCATACTTAGCATAAAATTTTTTCAGCTCAGATTCTCGGAAGTTCGTGCCATTATCGACGAGGATGGCATGAGGAACTCTAAATCGGTATATGATGTTGGAACTCACAAAGTCAATGATGGAATGAGCCTTGACCTCCTTGAGTGGAACTGCCTCTTCCCACTTGGAGAAGAAATCTGTAGCCGTCTGGATGAATCTGCACTGGTGAGTTGTCGTTGGGGGATATGGTCCCATGACATCGAGTCCCCATACTACAAATGGCTAGGAGTACTTGGTGGAGTGGAGAGGCTTGGAGGCTGATGCATAATGTTAGAATGAATTTGGAATGCATAGAATCTCTTGGAAAAATCGATGTAATCATGGATCATGGAGGGCCAAAATTACCCCAGTCTCTGGATCTAGTGAGATATTTTCGGCCCGGCCTGATGAGCCCCACAAGAACTAGCATGGACATCTTGCATGACCTGATAAATATTGACTCCTTGAATGCAATAGAGGAGAACCCCATAAAATCCCTACTTGTAGAGGATTTGATCATGACTGGGACCATCCTGGAGGGTAAACTGTAACAAGTGACATCGAATTTGCTCGTGCTCGGCCTGACCTGCTGGGATATTACAATTCTAGAGATACTCAACAAAGGGGGCTCTCTAGTCAGGGGTTAATTCAACCACTGCATATGGGGGTCCTTATGTGGAGGATCTGATGGTAAGATGGCTCACCTGCAGGCCTTCGTCATCATTAGGGGTGACATGAGCAATGAATTTTTGATGTGCCACATGTATAATCAGATCATCCTACTTGGGTTCTGCAAGTGATGTAGCCAGGCTGGACAGGGTGTCAGCTCGACCATTCTGAGATCAAGGGACATGAGTAACTTATGTCTGAGATGGGAACTGTGCCATTAGCTAGAGAGTGCGTTCCAACAATGGTAAGAGCTCTGGCTTTCTATGATGTAGTCACCATTGATCTTCTTGATGACTAGTTCTGAATCCCCTTTCACATGAAAATGGGGCACATCAATCTCGAGAGCCCGCTCAAGGCCAATGATGAGATTCTGATACTCTGCCTCATTGTTGGTGCAACCTTCTAACAACAGGAATGAGTACGGAAAAATGGGTTATGCTGGGGTAATAAAGATGATACCCAAGCCAACCCTGTTGATCCTGGGATCATTGAGCCTCCTGCCGGTGGGGATTTGGGAAGCACCATCAAATTGCATCTGCCAACATGACATGGATTGGTCTACCAAGAGGATCACCTCATCATGGAAATTGAGATCCAAGGACTGGTCAGAAGAAGCCAGATGAGCAGCAAGGAAGTCTTCCAATTCTTTCCCCTTAATAACTTTCTGAGGGACAAACTTGATATCGAACTACTGGATAATTACTACCCACTGAGCAAGACATCCTTTCAACATGGGGTGTTTCAGAATGTACTTCAGTGGGTTAACCAGAGATACCAGCTGGACTTTGTGGTGCTGCAAGTTATGTCGCAATTTCTGTAATGCGAATACCAGCACAAGGTAGCTCTTTTTGATGGGGGAGTATCTGGTCTCTGTATTTAGGAGCATACGCCTGAGGTAGTAAAGGCTGTTCTCTGCCCCCTCATTGTTCTTCTAGGTGAGAAGGGT
Source organism: Viscum album (assembly GCA_963277665.1). Taxonomy (NCBI): domain Eukaryota; kingdom Viridiplantae; phylum Streptophyta; class Magnoliopsida; order Santalales; family Viscaceae; genus Viscum; species Viscum album. The sequence continues at coordinate 1,882,309,783 of OY728130.1, forward strand.
GCTGAGAGATCATTCCAGGGTGGTCACATAAAGGACTAATGGATTTCTGAAGATGGGTGGCATTAAGATCGGTGGTTGGAGAAGATACTGCTTGATCTCCTCAAAATCAATATTAAACTCTTAGTCCTCCTCATAGATGGTGCCTTTCTTCATGAGCCGAGAAAAGGGATTACACTTTCCAGCCAAGTTCACGATGAATCAGTGTATGTAGCCTAAGTGGACTTGGAAACCTTGAAGCTCCTGAATGTTGCTCAGAGAAGAAATTTATCTAATGGCCTTGATCTTCTCTGGGTCGATCTCAATGCCCCTGTATCTGACAACGAAGCTGAGAAAATTTCCATAGGTGACCTCGAAGGCACACATCAATGGGTTCATCTTCAGGTGATGGGAATGGAGGAAGCTGAACTCATTCTCATGGTCTTTGAGATGGTACTGATGCTGGCTGGATTTGACCATTAGATCTTCCACATAACATTCCACCAACATCCCAAGGATCAACTTAAATATGCAATGCATAGCTCGCTGGTAGGTGGAACCTGCATTTTTTAAACCAAAAGGCATGACTTGGTAACAAAAAGTACCTTACGGTGCCCAGAAGGCTGTGAACTCCTTGTCCTCGGGGGCCTTTCGGATCTGGTTGTACCTGGAGTACCCATACATAAAGAAGAGGTATTTGAATCCAGATGTAGCATCAATCAACAAGTCCATCACAAGAAGGGGAAAATCATCCTTTGGATAGTGATGATTGAGATCTCGGAAGTCGATACATTCTCTGATCTATTCATTCTTCTTCCTGAATGGCATAATGTTGGCTATCCATTTGGGGCACGAGAAATCCTTAATGAAATTGGCTCAGATGATCTTATCAACTTCCGCCTCTACCATGACACCATGAGAAGGGTGCATCTTTCTGGGAGGCTGTTTGAACCCGTGATGATTTGCAGGGAGACCGAGGTGGTGGATGACTACCTGAGGATCTGGTATGGGAATCTCATTATAACTCTATGATAATACATCGTGGTGTTGTTTTAGGAAGTCTATGTAATACTGCTGCTCCTTGAGGGACATGGCGGCACTGATCAATGTGGGTCTCGGGTCTGCCTTTCTATCTAGATTCACCTGTACCAACTCATTGACTGTGGTAGAGAAACCCTCTTCAAAGGCAGGGGGAGAATCCTATAAATCTTCTTATTCACTTATAGAAGAAGAATCCTTGGTAGGAGGAATTGCTTCTAAGTTTGCAGATCCTGACGGGAGGCTGGTACCAGCCTGAGCGGTAGTGGTCACTGCATTGGAGGACCCCTGTGCTACCACAACCATAGTGATGAAGGCTGTTGATCCGATCCCATATGGCCTTCGGCACAAGGGGACACACTAGATGTTATCAAAGCAATAATGGCGCATTGGCTTGAGCCGGTTAATTCCTTCCTGGAGGAACAATCATGTATGATGTATTTTCTTTTCCATGGGGTGGACATCCTAATACCTTATGGGATTAGGAGGCTTCGAGATCACCTGAGCCTGATTTGGGAGTACAATGTTATTTTCTTCTATTTATTATACCTGGGAGTGTGTCCCCCCTTGTAACAGACATAAAAAAGCATTGTCCCATGTCTGGGGTTGTATCCTCCAATCGCTGGATTGGAAAGATATAGGCATCATCTAGATCTATCCACGGGTCGGTCACAACTGTGACATTCTTGACTTAGTTGGTATGAATCTTCTTGTCCTTTCTCTTATTGTAGTTGGAATCTGGATAGCAGGCCTCAAAATAAGCAAAGGGAGATGATTCACCTTGAAGCACACTCACTTGACCATTAAGGGAGTACTTGAGGCACTGGTGATATGACGAGGGAAGCGCCACATACAGGTGGAGCCATGGCCTTCCCATCAACGCATTGTAGGCGGTGTCCTAGGAGACTACCATAAATTCGGTGCTGGAAACTAGGCCACCAAACTGGGTCTTCAAGTGGATATTACTGACCGGTTTTTTTTCCATCCTATCATAACCTTGGATTCTTAGGTAAGAGGGACTCAGATCATCTTTAGACAATCCTAGCTTTTGTAGTGTCTGAGTCGGGATTAGATTAATTCCAGAGCCCATGTCGACAAGACAACGACGAACCTCCATGCCATTGAACTGACCAGTGATGTACAGTTGGAGAATGTGCCCCTATATGGTAGAGCCTTCATCATCTTCCGAGAATTAGATAATTTCTTGGAAGTCAGCATTCTCAACTCCTTCAGCATGAAAGGCTTCTGCGGCTGCTACTTTTGTCTCAAACTAGAGGGGGCTTCTTAAAGCCTCAGCGAGGGCCTCAAACATATCTAACGATAGGCAAAGGGCCTTAAGGATGGAAAGACTTGATAGAATAATGGAAATATGCTTAAGAAAATCATACTTACACACCAAGCGTGAACTTCTGCTTGGAGGAGGCAGCTCTATGACAGGAGGCATGGTGGGCCCTCCTGGCTAGACCGACGGCTGACTGGTGCTAGGCATATCCTGCTGCTCACTAGTCGAAGCCTATGGAGCGACTACTGGATGCGGTACAGACAACTGAGACCGTCCTTTAGAAGGACGTGATTGGTCATGGCGTGGTCAGGGTGGATCTACCTGATCCAGTATCACGAATGGTGGTGAAGGTGTGCCCGATGCCATCAGATGAGAAGGTTGTGCATGCTGAGATCTGCGCTGAGCCTATTGCCTAGTTTCGGTAGCATGTACAGCCTAGTTGGAAGTGCTGAATGAGGTACACTAACATCCCATATAGCCACAGCTCCATCGACACTGACGATGACTAGGGAGGTTGGGAGGATCCGTTGGGAGCTCCTCATCGTCAGGAATCATGCTGGGATTTACCAGCTCTATGGTGTTAACTAAGGCGCACCCTTGACCTTCACTTTAAGTGTTGTCCACTACTGGATGGATTTTGTGAGGGATCTCCATCCCCGTAGGCATGAACTCTCTAATAGTATGGGATTCTGATGGCATCACCAAGGGAATTTTCTTTCCCTGGCGTCGCCGGTGTTTGCTCTTCTGGGAAGAGGTTGGTTGAGACGATGATGCAGAAGTGGTGACTGCAGCTTTTGAAGGATCTGGCCGATTCAGGCATGCATGGATGAAACCATGGGAATGAGTGACTGTTTTTCAATCCTTCCATTCATCATAATTCTCGGATCCATGACTGGAAACCTGATGCCAATCTCCCTCACTATCACTGCTGCTGTCTGGCCCCACAAAGATGCATGCTACCTACACTGGGGCTGGGACCAGCCTGACTATATTGTTGTTGAACTATTCTTGGATCCAGATTTGAACACATATCAGTTCTTGAGATTGTTCCCTAGGATCCGGTGATAGGGGTAGTAATTAGGGTGATCGGTAAGGTTTGCCTCTTCTAGTCTTCTACACTCAGGAAAACACACCATCCCCTATTCCAAGGCACTGCGGAAGTAACCAGGGACTTGTGTATAGTTGAATGAGTAGGTTTGGTTTCTCTTTTCCAAAAATGGTTCCCTTGGAGACTAACCCTGACGGGGGGCTGGAGGATCCTGTCGAGGAGGTGGAACTCGGCTATCTTTCATGGTCGGTGGTGGTGCATTGCACGGGGGCACCTGCCGATTCTGAGGTGGACACTGTTGGGCTGGAGGCTGCACCTGAGGTAGAGGGCCTCTGTGAGGCTATAGAGGTGGATCCACTAGAAACAACTCTAATCACCTAGGGGCCTCTGTTTGGGCCACTGCGGTGGGATCGACCATGGCGGCGCTTCTCACGGGGATTGTAGGAGGTAACAGACAAGCCTTCTTATCCTGCTGTAAGGCTTACTCTAGGTGATGGGCCTTATGAGAGAAGTCTCGAAATCCCCTGGGATAGTTCTGGGTGATCAGAGAGGGGACCAGATCCATCTTGACATTTCATATGCACATCATTAGAAATTGATGCTGAGTTAGCGTCATGTTGAGGGAATACGTGAGTCCTTTCCACTGGGAGACAAAGTCGGCGATGAGCTCATCAGGATTTTACTTGCACTTTAAGAGGCATGCAATATTCATTTTCCACGTGGGGGATCTGAATTGGTAGAGTAATTTCCTACCGAAGTCCTCCCAACCGGTCACCTATCTGATGTGGAGCTGGCTGTACCAGACAAACGTAGGGCTTTCCATTTTCTGCACAAAATACCGAAGTTTGGTGGCTTTCTACTGCGCTGGAGTTCCCAAAATGGGACCACACCTTGAGGTAAAGTGGGCCAGGTTCTGCGGAGGGTCACCCCTCCCATTTAAGGGAAAAAATGTGGGATTCCTGAAACCCGGGGCTGCTGGCATATCATCCACCCACACTGGATATGGCTTGCCATAAAGTGGGAGTCCCACTTGTTGTGTTTTAAACGCCTCAAGGTGGAAAATGAGTGCTTCCATTGGATCATCTGGGTGGGGGTCCCTGTCTTGACAGGGATCCCTAACCACAATTACATTGGTGGGTTCTTCAATATGGTAAGCAGACCCAGCGGCTTGGGGAGCAGCTGGTGGCATGACCCACGAGGCAGTTGGGGGAACCCGAGCTGGGTCTCTTGGATTATCGCGCCGTTTCAGAGGGTTTGGTGAGACATACCATACCCTCTTTCCATAAGTTAGGGATTCAACCCTGTCTGTGGGGGCAGGATGGTCAGGGTAACCTAGAGGCAACTCACAGAGGGGAAGTTATTCCTTACCCTGCTACCCTATCCTTGGATTACCGTAGTCTGGACATCGCTCTGCAGCCCATTCGGCCAAGAGGTCATCAACTAAGTTCTTTTTCTCCGCAAGTTGCTGACGCAATGCATCCTTTTTGGGGTCTTCCTTCGTCTTCTGCACTTAGCCGGATGGGTCAGAGGGTTTGGTGGCTCAAATATTCTCTTTACCCTTACCGTGATTTCGGCTAAGGATTAATGCCTCAGTGGGTGCATGGAGACCCAGAAGGCTCCTCTATTGACATGTAACCCTTCCTGAGGGATCCAGTAGCTATGGCATGATTTCAGGTGGTAGATATCCATCTAGGAGCTCCATCTCATTTTCCTCTTCTGATAGGGTGTCCATGTTGACCATGAATCTACCTGGGGGTATGTCCTCAATGTCGCCTAGCGAGTCGGGTTTCCGTCGAATAGGACTGAAGAGAAGGGCAGCATATTTCCACCAGCCACAGATCTGCAGGTGGGGGAAGCCTCCTTTATAATCTTGAAGAGTACCTTGAAACTATGAATGGATTACTGTTGGAGGGACCTATGGCAACCTGGAGACTCAGGGCACTGGGCCATAGGGAGTGCGACTAAATCAACTTGACAACATTGCTCGCCAATGTCTTCAAAATGCGCTTGGCTCTTCAAATAAGTCACTCGCTTGTGACGAAGGCGGAAGTGCATCGACCAGAGGGTTTGATGGAAACACTCAACTTCCTCTAGGGCGAGGGATTCCAGCGCACAGATATTCAGCCCTACCACAGGCCAAAAAATCTATGGGAAGTGGTCCGCTGTGAGGATATTCCATAAGCACCTTGGCTCAGATTTAGGATCTGGCCCTTCATTACCCCACTCTTCAACTATAGGCGACTGAGGAATAGGTAACAGTGCCGAAGAAGACCATTGAGACGGTAGGCTGGCCAGTGGAGAGTATGGTGAGTGAGCTGACAGACTACCGCATCTCGAGCTATCCTCCGAAGTGTGAAGTGACTTAGCAATGACATCTCGGTAAGATGAGATGACCAACTCAATTTCCGAAGTAGGGACTACAGCTGGTGGTGGTGGAACACGCTGCTGCTCATCCACCATTGGTCCCCAGAATAGCTTTTCGTGATCTCTAGTCGAGGTAAAGAGTGCTTTTGGTGACGACATTGGTGATTTCACTACCATAAGCTACGGGGTTGCCAAAATTTCTTCCTCTTGGATATATCTACGGAGGGAGGTGGTAATCCAATGGACCTCAAATTCTAGGAGTACTAGGCTGATGCACCTTGTTCCTACCCCGACCCTTGACACGGAGGACCTGGGAGAGGGTTCCATCATTGAGTCGTATTCAGCTTCATAATCTGAGAAGAAAACCAGGTTGATCTTAGTTTGATTCATTTTAGAGTTCCTTTTATGGTGGTGACAACCCGCCCTCCTGCCCCAGGATGGTTCTTTAGGATAGGGTAGATTTCCGGCATGTTGAGGTCCTTCAGCCATACTGGTGCAGGGGTGGGGAGAAATTCTGCCAAAGTAAGCCAAGGTGCGAGGATCACCAAGACAGATATCAAAGGGGATATGGGGAGGACCTTCATGGGAAGTTCTAGAGTAGGTAGGACCTCCGCTGAAGCCGATAGGAGCACGAGTGAGATCCCCAAGCTTGTTTCCCCAGGCGACATCAGTGCGGGTAAGGTCCTTTTACTGGTCGAGCTGAACACGGGTAGGACCTCCATGCTAGGCACTGGGGAGGCATGGATGGCCTTCACCCCTCTGGTTGCTGAGGCGAGGAGGAACTTTACTATCTGCTTTAAGAACATAGGGAGGTCCCCCACACTGGAGAGTGACCGGATGCACAACGTCCCTACACCGGCAGTCTGTGGCAGGTGGGATAACTCCATACCCAATGTAATGAGCATGGGGGAGGCTTTTGTACTAGGTGTCACCATCATGGGGAGGTCCCTCATTCAGACCAAGGGTAGCATGAGGCATACCTCCATGTTGAGCATGGAAGTGGGGAAGACCCACGTTCTCCATGGTGGTGGTATGGGGAGGACCTCCGTACTGGCGACAACCATTACCTACACCGACGACTGGGAGAGTCGACCCATCCTACCCATGGGGTGGTTGGGGCCTTGATCATGGACGTATATACAAGTTCCCCTACTCATCATAAACAAGGGGTTGATGATATATGTTGGTGGTGGCCTGAGCCATAGTAGTTGTTGACATTGATGCCCATTGGTGGGTGTCTACCTCGGCCTGTGCCCAATGCTGGCATCGAGTCAATCAGACCGGGTCCAACGGTGTAGGTTCTTGGCTTATGTGTTCATATACTACTGGGACCAGATGGCGGTGATGACACGGCCTAGTGGGATCCCTCCTTGGGGGCCCCTAAAATGGGATCCCGACCGAGCCGACCCGCACATCCCCAACCTCGTCAGCATTGGGGGGGGGGGAGTCGTCTAGGAATTCTGGGGAGAGGCTCCCGAAATGTTTATATGTTATAGTGGGGAGTAGTGTATCCCTACGTGGAACTCAGGGGTGGAATTAACGATGAGAAAAAATATGCCTCTAAATCTATTTGGGCCATATCCTGAGTCAGGATAATACCCTCCTTCTCGTACCGATGTATGAGGTCATTGATCACCCTCCGTTGGATGAAATCCGAGGGAGAGATGGGGCGGAGGAACCCAACGGTCATGGTTGTTGAGACTGTCACAGAAAAGGTGGAACTGCATGGGACTAACCCACTGGTACTTCCCTTGCCTCTACGTCGGTGGGCAGGTAGTGATCGAGTTCTGGGTACAACGGCTTGGTTCCTGAAAGCAGGGAACTCATCAGTGTTGAAAGAAAAAGGGAATCATCGACTAGTGCCCCAACACCATTCCGTCTTCCATTGACGGTAAGATGAATCCATGATGACAACGCTGCAGACCAAGGCATCCAATGTTTTGACTACCCAAACTTCTGGTGAGTTTCACGCCAGGCCTTCTATTTGCTTGGCGGGACCCGGGGCCAGATAGCTGGATCTGGTGACACGCTAATCCACTGATGTCTTGAATACTACTAATCTCCATATTGAGGAGAAGATATTCACGCCAGGTTCACCATTTCTATTTCCGATGCTTTTTCCAGGGCACACTCATCCATCTTGTTTTAGGATGTTGACACTGTTTGTTACCCATAATTCCCACTTTCCAAAGGTGGGCGACATCCGTTCCTTGTTCCGGGATGTTTTCTCCATTATTGAAATGGGATGATGGGATGTTGGTTCTTCCTTTCTAGGATTCCTCCTCGAAACTCGTCACCTAGTCTGGGTCTCCCTTATAGATTTAAAAAATTGTTCGTGAAACTCTTCCTAGTGCCATATCTTCATGGACACGAGTTAATTACACTACTTCTGTCAGGAACTTCCAAAGGGTCTAGTCAGGGCAACAACCTTTGGTTAGGGGATTAGTCATGTTGGAAATCACTGGAATGTCTGGACACTAGGACACTTCCACATCTGGGTTTCTTCCCCTTATTATAGGGCTTCTCTAGGGCGTAAAAGCCCGAGTCATCCCACGTCGAATGCGGGGAATTTTATTCCATATGCATGTATCTGAGGGTTTTCTCAGCTTTCCATGTTTAACACAGGGTTTGCTGCAATTTTAATGTCCAGAGGAGATGGATCAGACTGATCAGAATACTAATTAGAGTAGATCAGATGGGTGCAACCCCTGGAGGGAACAATGATGTTGGGGCCAATGTGTGGTTAGCTTCCCGGTTGTTGTTAAGGGGAATGGGGAATGAGGTGGCATGATCCCATCAGGATGTGGTGGCCCGAGTAAGAATCAAGATGGATGATGGAGGGTTTAATGAAGTAGGTGGAGAATGAGATGGAGTCGACTCGAGGATGACGGTGACGTTGGGCTTGAGCCTCGAAGAGACCTCCTATGTATCCTTGTGACAGGGAATCAATGTCCGCACAGTTCAGTGGGATAATGAGACACCTGAGGAGGTGATCCTTGAGAATTTATGCATAGATGGGACCTGGAGGAAATATGAACTCCATGTTGGGTCATGACCTTCCCGAAACACATAGGCTCAGGGGATAGATTGGGATAAGACATGAGTGATGATCTTGAACCTCAGGGAGGCTTCCTACGTATCCCCGTGGAAGGGAATCGAAGTCCACATAGTTCATCTGAAGACGTCTTACTATCAAAATGGGTTGACAACGACTTACCACTGAATGGGGTGACAATGGATTACCACAGAATGGGGGATATAGTTTAACGTAATGCGGGATGAAGGTGGTTCTATGTAAAGGGGGGTCAGAACCAATGGGTGTTGGGATTGATCCTTAAGGATTCTTCCTACGTACCCTTCCTTGGAAAGGATAAAAGACCTCATAGTTCAGATGGGCATCTTGGTGAACCGATGTGAAGATGGCCATGAAAAGTAGTTGATGGGATTGAACCTCAGGGAGGCTTCCTATGTACCTTGCCTTGGCAAGGATCAAAGTCCACTTAGTTCATGATGGGGTTGGTGAACCGACCTGGAGGGGGTCGGAATGACCGGGTGTTGGTCTTGAAGCTCGTGGAGGCTTCCTACGTACCCTTCCTTGGTAAGTATCCAAGACCTCATAGTTTAGGTTGGGTTGGGGCTTACAATCTAGGTTGACCTGAGAGGATTTCATGGCTTATGATTAATCTAATCCCACGTGAGTCATGCTCGGTGTGAGAAACAAGAGGTAGCAAAGACCTGACAATCACATCGTGAAAGGTGAATCCATGGGAAGTAAACTGGGGCTACATGTAGTTGGCAGACCAAAGAGGAAACATGGGCTTATGCATAGTTAGCATCCCAAGGTGATGGATATTGGGAATTACTCTCTAAGGGAGGACCGGGTGGTGAAAAAGCCCAGCGGGAGAGGGATTTGGCACCTAGGAAGAGAATAGGAGCAGGGGAGCTTCCTCCTATAAGGAAAGCTAGGGGGCTTACACCCGGGCGATTGCCCTTTCCCTGCGGATGGACGCCGCTCCGATAAAGAGGATGTCATTCCATGTGAGGAATGATCTCACTCACCTGGAGACCAGTGGGCATATAGAATGCCTGAGATGGGGCACCCTTCATTCACGACACAGGGTGAGGCCACATTTTAACGTCATGTGCTGAGGATGATGTCGCTTGGAAGTTTAACGTTCTGCAGCTCGGATGTGGCTGATTCACTCTGCACCCCTAGGACATAGATTTCCAATACCCAACCACCCTTGAGGGAATGATGGCATCGAAAATGCTGTGACTTAGGGGTATCTATAGGTGATCCCATTGGGGGTCCACATTAGTGAGGCTATACGAAGAAGAAATAACGGTTAGCATGCCTATGCAAAGGAGCATGAGGCGAAGCAACACAACATGAAGTATCATCGAAGGGACTTTGAAATTATTTCGCACAAACCTAGGAGGTTGCACAGGAAAAGGGGGTGTGATGTAGATATTTTGGGTGTAGGAGGAACCCTAAGATGATGTCCAGAAGAGGTACATCGAGCATGTGTGGAAATGGTTGGGGTGAGTGGTCCTGGAGGTCCCCGCGCAATTGGAGAGAGTTGCGCGTAGTTGATGTGCAACTGGAATAATGGCTGGAAAGAGACCGGATGTACGCGCAATCAGAGAGGTTCACATGTAAAGATGAGCCGAGGTTTTGTGTGTGAAAACAAGGGATTGCGTGCAAGATGAGGCACACAAGTCCGGGAAGTCGCGCGCCAGAACCGGTCAAAGTTCGCACGCAGGGGGAATGAATTGTGTGTAAGGGGAATGAATTGCATGCAAGGGAAATGAATTGCATGAAAGGGGAATTAAATTTGTGCAAGAGGAAAGGATTTCATGGAAGGACCATGTCTTAAAGTGATTTGGGTGAGGGTTAATCCCGGGAGGTCCTGTGCAAAGGCAGACCCCTAGGCGACCGGTCGTGAAAAATCTCGTACCTCAAAGCAATTTTTTCACCCTAAAGAGGTGGATTTCACGCATGGGTGGTGGTTATAATTCTTCAACTGTCAAAAGTTGAAAGGGTGACCATTTATTTATAGGAACTCGGGGCCACTGGATTCATGAAGAAGCCAGACCATGTGAAAAATTGTGGTACCGGGTCGGCGGTGTGAAAAAAGTTGGCACCTGAGGTCGGCACGCGTGCACGCTGCCGCGCCGGGGGGTCGGTAGCTTGGGAGTTTCGGCGCCTGCATGGAAAAATTCTTCAGATCCCATGATTTTCTATTCATGAGAGATGTTTTTCATGCACGCCTGAGATTTTTCGCATGGCCCTTCCGCTCCCTCCAGAATTGATCGCCGGGTCGAAATATGCCTTCGCTTTGTCGCACAAAAACCCCCTTCAGCCCTTGAGCATTTTTCGGCATCTACAGCTGAAAAGCTTGATAAGGATCCAAATGATAGTGGAACAACTAAGATACATGGAAGACATAATTCATGGATTGGTAACTATGATGTAACTATAACTGATAGTTTTCCAAAATGATTCTCTCCAGAATCTTGAATGACCCGACATATAGCGGTGAAAGGTTACCCTGCCTCCTCATTCTACTGTGTACCTACTTCGGTGAAACACATAGAGAGAATTGATCCCTAGACTCAATCACTATTGTTTTTATATGGTGATTGATGTAATACTTCTATCAAGACTGTGTAGTATCCATATGCTTATGAATCAACAAGAACTTCTCAGTAGTCTCCTGCATGAGACATGGTCCTAGTAAAACTACCTCACCTAGCTCCAACCAGCATAGGGGAGATTAGAATGTCCTACCATACAAAGCCTTATAAGGAACCATCTGTATCATCTCTTGATAACTATTATTATAGGAAAATTCAATTAGGGGTATATACTTATCCCAAGAGCCCCTAAAATCTAGGAAGAATTCTCGTAACATGTCCTTTAACTCCTATATCATACACTCTAACTGGACATGAGTCTGAGGGTGGAATGTTGTGCTCAGAATCACCTGTGTACCAAGTTCCCTCTAAAAACTATTAACGAAACGAGACATAAAGTAGGAATACCTATTAGAAATGATATTTCATAGGACCTCATGGAGCCGTACTATCTCAATGATATACAACCTTCTAAGCTCATCCACAATGAAGGTATCCTTGATCTGTAAGAAATGAGAAATATTCACGAGCCTTTCTACAACAAACATAGCATCATTACCACAAGGTGACCTTGAAAACTGGTCTTGAAGTCCATCGCAACATCATCCCATTTCCATTTCAGAATAGATAACTGCTGTAAAATCTTGACTGGTCACTGTTGTTCCACTTTCACCTACTGACAGGTGAAACATCTTGTAACAAAACCAGTTACGTCACATTTCATACCTAGAAACCATTACGGACAATGAAAGTCACATTACATCTTGGTGACTCTAATATGCACTGTCTAAGATGAAGCATGAAATTATCACAACATCTCCTCACATATTTCCATTGGAACCTAAATGAAACCAAGTATATAAATAATATAATCCTTGCCTATGGTCCAACTAGGATGTGGATCCTCACCAGCCACACTCTCCTATAGGACTTGTCCCTCTGAATATAATAGATTCCTCATCCTCACTCTATCCATCAGGGTAGAGGTCACAACTAAGGATAATGGATAAGTATTCCCCTATCTGTCATGCACCTCCAAGTGCATCTCAGAGAACAAATCCATGAGCTTCCAATAGTTACTGGCCTATTGAACTACCTATATCTGAGTCCTCCTACTCAGTGCATTAACCACTGAAATGCCTTTACAAGGTGTGTAGGTAAGTTTAAAGTCTAAAGACTATAGTTACTCCACCCACCTTCACTGCCTCTGATTTAGATCATGCAGTTTGAATATATAATTTAGGATTTTGTGGTCCATGTACACCATAAAATGTTCTCCTAGTAAGTAATTCCTCCAACAACACAATGCATGAACTACTGTAGTTAACTCTAGATCATGTGTCAGGTAATTCCTCTCATGTGTCCTCAACTGATGAGACCTGTATGATATGACTTGATCTTCCTAAATCATCACTACTCCCAGTATGATACCTGATGTGTCACAATACACAATGTAACTCTTAACCTTTTTTGTTAGTATCAGGACTGGTGCTAATGTCAACCTCCCTTTTAGCTCCTAAATGTTTGTCTCATAGGAATATGATCATACAAACTTCACACCCTTCTTATTTAAGCCCATAAATGGCACTAATAAGAATCATAAGTCCTGTATAAAATACCTATAGTTACCAGCTATCCCAAAAAAACTCTATATGTCAAACACATTCTTGGGATTCTCCGAAGAAACTACAACTCTCACCTTCTTTGGGCCTACTAATACTCCTTTCTCTAAGATGATATGACCTAGGAAGTGAATCTAATTCATCCAGAAGTGGCATTTTGTGAGCTTATCATGTAACTAATTATCTCTCAGTGCATCCAAAATGATTTCTAGATGTTTGTCATGGTCATTTAAATTGTGAGAATACACCAAGATACTATCCATAAAAGCCACTTCAAACAAATCTTGATAAGGATGAAACACTTGGTTCATCAGTGCCATGAAAACCACTGGCACGTTTGTGAGATCGAACACTATAACCAAATACTCATATAGACCATACCTATTAAAAAAAGGCTATGTGAGGTATGTATGCAAGTTGAACACATAATTAGAGATATCCTAAACTCAAATCATTTTTTGTGAACACCAGAGTTCCTCAAAGCTAATCAAATAGGTTATCTATCCATGACAGGGGATATCAGTTATTAAACATCAGCTGGTTCAATCTCTAATAATTCCTGTATAACCTAAGGTTACTATCAATATTTTTTAAAAAAGGACAGAAAAACCCCAAGGAGAATTATTGGGTCTAATAAACCCATTTGACTCTAAATCCTCTAGTTTCCACTTGAGCTCCTACAACTTTATCTTAGCCATCCTATAAGGATGAATGGATACTGATGTAGCTCCTCACACTAGATCAATGGATAATTACACCTCTCTCTCAAAAGGTAAACAAAAAAATTCATCTAGGAACACATCATTGAAATGAAAAACCATTGGAGGAAAGTCTGTCTAATGTGATCCCTAACCATCTAGATACAAACTAGTGATTTGGGATGTCATCCTGCCCAGAACATGATGTTGTGGTCAATCTTAGCTCACCTGGACATCCCATTCACCATTTTGAGTATAAACCACACCCTCTGGTGATGTGAAAGTCACCCTCTGATGATAGTACTCAATGTAATATTGATAGGAGACTAGCTAGTCCACAATGAGTATGATGTCAAACACTATCATCTTGAGGAAATAAAGATCCTAGATGAAGTTTAACACACCAAAATTAAGGGGGAACTCCATACATTGGTGAAAATTATCCGTTTTGATTCGTAATTGTGTGTGTAGTGTCAAAACACACTAAGAAGTCAACAAAACAAACCCAAGGATTTTCAGTAATGGTGTAGATATAAAACTATGTGATGAACTTGTATCAAAAAGAGTAGATGATAGAGTAGAGGCTACTAGGATTGTAACTATTACCATAGACGGTCTGGTAACCTTCCCCTTGGGGGTAGGCAGTATAGAATAGAACTGGACTATACCCTAGCCCTGTGACACCACCTCACTGCCTGAAGTAGGCCCACTTAGAAGTCTTGGTGTAACTGGTGTCTAGATGTATCAGCCAAAACAACCACTATATTGACTTGATTGACTGACACTGCTCCAACTTCCTACCTAACATAGATCTAAGGATCCTTCTCCTGATCTTGACATCTGAGCTAACCCCTTACCACTCATAGCTGGATAGAAGGTTCTGTAAAAAACACTGCATGTGGACCATCTTTCCACAAGCTCGACACTCGACTAGGTCACAGTCGCACTGATTATTTATATGTACTCACCTTCCACACTGATAATAGAATAATGAGCTAGTAGTACTTATAGATTGAATGGTTTTCATCACACATGAATCCTCAAAACGAAACTTCCTTCTTAAAGATGTTGAACCACTAGGTCGAGAAACTACACTGTCCTGCTTCATGCCACCAGATTTCCTTATGTTTCACTCTGTAATCAGTGCCTGATTCACAATTTCAATGATATAGGTCAACCTGAACACATTTAATTGAGATCTAATAGCATGAAATAGACCTTCCTCGAAGCATCTCACCCTCACTAACTCATCAGTAAGGTACATCAGAACAAAATACTACAACTCTGTAAAACATGATGAGTATTCCATAACTGTCATCAAGCCATGATCTAGACATATAAACTCACTATCTTGCTCTGTATATAGAGTCTCGAGGTAGAAAAAGTCAAAAAATAAAGTTTGGAAATTAGCCTAACCCATATCCCACTGCCTGTAAACATGGTTCAATATATCCCAATAGCTCTTTTTATACCCCATATATTATATATGTCACAAGCTTTACCCTCCTCTCAGGAGGCATCTACAGATTCTTGAATATTTATAGCCTGGTCTCAAGCCATAGATCAGTAGCCCATGGACCTCCATCCCCCGAAAACGTTGGCTGCTGCTACTGCTGGAACACCTACGTCAACTCATCCATAGAAAAAGTAGGTTGTGATGCTCCCTTTTATGTAAGCATAAAGCAAAAGAAAACTTCATGAAACAATGCCTCATCACCTCTATTAGGAATAACAGCTGGTTCCATAGCTGTAACTAAAGGAGGATCTACTGGTATCCCATAGACCGCCACCTCAAGAGTGTGGTTGTCACCTCCCTCATAGCATGCGACTAGTGTTTGTTGTGGTGACAAGACTCTACAATTCCAAACACATGCCTAAGAAAATAACAAGATCAATGCTCATAGCTCAAAAGCATAGGACCTGTCAAAACCCTCTTAAAGCCAAATCAAAATCCTATAGCCTTCTCTTAAATCTAGGACTATAAAATGAACCACCACAAACACTACCAAAAATAATGTCTCTTTCCCACTTAAAAGTTGGTTCTAGGTTAAGTTTTTGTTAATCATTTCAAGTTTCCATTTCATTTTCATTTGAATTCACATTCACTTGAGTTCATAGAAACATTACCATTTTTCTATTTGAATCCACGAACATTTAAACTTATATCACAATTCAAATTTAATGGTTGAACTATGGCTTGCCAAATTATGATCCATAAGGGCCCATAACACCTCATGAACCCAAATTCAATTTCCATTTATTCCATACCAATTAATTCAATTAACAATTGAAATAAATTTGCTTCACTTCCCAGTCCATAAGGACCCATAATTCCTTATAAACTAAAATATGACTTCACATAATTTATACAATATATTAAATCTATCAACTAGTAGGTACAACTATCACAACACATATCAAAACAATATGCGTCATGCAATGCATCCTAAAAGGTATGGAATAATGAATTACATGTGATTTCTAACAAGTTCCTATATGGTGCATGAGATGGAATACCCTCATCTCATAGGGTTGAAACTAAATAGAACCTGTAATCATATCAATAATTACAACATAAATCAAGTGTGTCACCCAACGATGGAATCAAATCAGTTGTAATTGTCAGAATACAAAAAATAGAAATTTCATTCGAGGAAATTTGGCTTTTCCCTATACGTGGGGTAGCTAATCTCAGGAAAAAATAATTACAAAAAATAATTACATTTCTATCCCTACCTATTATCACCAAATAGTAAGATAGAACAGAAAAGAATCCTATGATACTACTTTGTAACATCTTAGACTCGGATGACACTCAACAGTGCCCCAAGACCAGCTGGCTACATAGCCTCAAAATGCATCTTCCCAAATGCCAGAGGCTTCCCACTAGTAGTGAGGGATTAGGTGTGTTAGTGGGGGGAATATTACCTCATTACCAGAGTACACACAGTAGAATATTAATAATATAACAATAGTGGAAGTAAATACAACATGCAGAAAATTGATAACAAAATAAGACAAGACTATATAAACAAAGACATAAGAAATCTCATACACAGATTTTGATAATGATACATGTCATATGTCTAAGAAAATGTACAAAATAGGTACACAATAGACTATTACAATACATGTCTCCAAAATCAAAAAGAATAAAAGGTGCTATCTCTAAATAGCATCACATGTCTCATCTTGGTCTCATGCTCCCCCGCTCTTAATCAGCAATCAACATCCTATGTTAGGTAACTTTCCCTTATCATTAGCTATAATCATATAATCTATTTGGGTTCCCCAAGGGAGGACCAAATATGGTGTGAGATAACATCCCAATAGGTAACCACCCAAGATCTATACAATTCCATAGTGTGTAATATAACAAGATAAGCAGGTAAATAGTAATAAAAATGGTAAAGTAAAAATGCCCATGGAATGAAAACAACTAATCCAGCAGCCCTGTAAGTAACTCTCAAGGATCCCTGCAAAGTAGTGTCATTACCTTACACAAGGAATCTACAAGAAATATATTAAACAACATGACCTTGTCGTATACCCTTAAGTGTTAAAACATACAAAACCTAGTTGTATAATGGAGTAAATCAAATTCCCATGGCCATGCCATAATAATTAAAGTATTAGATCAAGAAGGGATGGATCCAAGGTGTCAAAGACTAATTCATCCTTGTCGAGTCACAAGAGTATCTCGATGGAAACTCAATGTAGGCACTAGTTGTATTCTTAGGAGCATGTCATACTAGAAAAGTCCTATGCGAGTCCAAGAAAGCCAAATCCAATGGTTAACAAGGCCCAAGGCATCCCACATAATCAAGACCCAAGGGGAATATTCAACCTAAGGCATCCACAACCATGTTCAAGATCTATGTAGAGCCGTACATGGAATCTATACCATCATTCAGTCATTTTATAATTAAATCATCACACATGAGTATACTCACTCATTTAATTCAATATACATTCAAACATGTAACTTGGGTATACCCACCCATTTATCACCATTCCCATTTAAACCTATCACATGGGTATACCCACCCATTCATCTCGAATAAAAAGAAACCAAATGAGTATTCCCACTCACTTAACCAATTAACAAATAATATATTTAACTAATTCAAATATGGCATATCTACGTATCATAATTAAGGAGGAAAGACATCTCTTAATAAGAAATTCAACCCATTTAATCATAATTGAGTTTTTTTAAAAGAGGAAAACTCAGGAGAACAACCCTAGGGTGGTTCATCAAAGATCAAAACCAAGGAAAATGCATGGTACACCCCATGGGTGGACTTGGGTTGGGGAAAAAACCACCAAATCATCTTGATGAACCTATATTCATCCCTAATAGTCTCAAATACATCAATTTCAATTAACCAATTTAATTCTAGGGTTGTGGTAGAAATTCTAGGGGGCATCATAAGGCCCGATAGATCTATAAAGTACCAAAACTCAAAATAAATGTATAGACCACCTACATCATCTCGGTAGTGGATTTCTATTCCAGTATTAAGTCTTAATTCAACTAAAATTAGGAGAAATATAAAAAATGGATGAAGAATGATAAATTAGGGCACATGATCCTAAATCCAAATAACACAGATGATATCTAGAAGAATAGAGAACAACTAAAAAGGAATTTAGATCTTATCGATGCATATCTGATGATACAAACCATGCTTTAAAGGTAGATCAGATGAATGATTTATCTCAAATCCTGGATTAGTATCCATTGATAGCTTCAAAAGGGTTGTTTTGTTGTTCGTTGAAAAAAATAGAAACATAGGTTATAAAAATAAATTAATTTAACTAAAAATTAATAAAAAACCAAAATTCTAGGGGTCACATGGTTTATGGTGAAAAGTTTGGAAAACTATGTGCCAATCATGCACAACTTCCTCTTGGCCAAGTGGAACCCACACAATTTACCCACATGGTTTTAAAATAGTGCAGAAACTATGTGAAAATACACTATCAAGTTCTAAAAAAACATCATACCTGGACATACGACCATGAACCTCCTCTCACATAGTTTCCTCAAACTGTGCAGCCTGTACACCCTCTCTATTCATCCTTGTACAGTTTAGTCAAACTATATGTCCTGCCCCGTACGGTTTTCACTAACCATGCGCCAGGCTTAAAAACCCCCAAAATTGGGTTTAGGAATTCGAAAAAGCCCCAAATAGACCCATTAAACTTGTGACCTCAAAGGTTACTCATATTAGGATATATATAAGCATTTAAACTGAAAAATAAGGGATCTATACCTCATACAAAAACCCGAGTTATTACATAAACTACCAAAACATATAGCTTATTATGAATAGATCTTACTTTAGAAATTCTTCCCTTAACCAATTATTCAAATTTAGAACATGATACATCCAACATCTAGTTTCAGACCTTGATTCCATTAAACAACTATCTCCATATGGTTATGAAACATGACTTATAAAATCATTCATTATAGAAGTAACAAATACTTAGACTAAAAATAATTTTCACATAACCAAGCCTAAAAAATCTCAATGTGAATTTGAGATTATAATGTAATGGAGACACATGACATTAATCAAACCAATGAAAAACATTAAAATTTATTTTTAATCAAAAAAATTAGTGTATTAACACATAAATTAATTTTCTATATATATATTTTTAAAGTTATTTTTATGTGGCTAGATAAGTTCTTAAAGTTTATAAAGTTGAAAGAATATTAATAAGTTTATAAAACATATGATTAAAGTACCAAAAACATGTATGTTTTGCTGAGAACTGGTCATTTAGGGTCCTCAATCGCAACTTTTTTTGAATATTTAATGATGAGTTGAGGTTTATTCAAAGAGTAAATATAGAAATATTTTCACTATACACAATCCATTTTATCAATAAACTAAATTAGAAATATTTACTATAAAATTCATGGAAAAATATGTTCATAGAATATTTTCATTTCCAAGAAATTAAATAATCCAAACATTGAACATTAAACCTAGATAATATATTAGACCACAAAAAATTACCTCACCCTTGGGTTTTAGTGGAACATTTTTTATCCAAACATAATGGAAAAAATCCACTGAAATCCATTTTTTACAGGATCCAACCATTTATTTAAATTGAATAAAAAGTAAATGAACAAAACACTATGGCACTAGGAAGAAAATCTATGCAAGATCTTCTATATGATCTTGATGCATATAACTTATTTAAAATTGAAAGAATCCCCACCTACAAAGGTGTCCATAAGTTATATGAATCATCTTATTCTTAGGTGGGATTATGTCTTCCTAATTATCTTCTAGAACCTTAGATTTAATAGAATTAGATAATGAGAGCTACGAATAATGGAGTTTCATAATCTATCAAACACCATTCACATGAATCATTTTCACAAGTAATGATCCAATTTATATAGCCTCTAAGGATACTCTGTGGACTCTAATTTTTTCTAAATGCTTGAATAAAAATAAAAAAACACAACTGTTTAAAAATGATACAAATATTTATAACATTTTTTTAATCTTAATACTATTTTTTAACATTTAAGAAATAAATATAGACATTATAAATTTCTTGAAAATATCTCAAGTTTTTATAATTTATCATGAAATCTTATTTGGAAGAAAAATAATATATATATATTATTTTATAACACTTGGATTGGAATTCACATAAGAAAAACCTAGTATAATATCCAGGAAGCCAAACTCTTAGATTTGGTGTTGAAATTATAAAATTTACATTTCTATCCTTTATACTACTGAAGGTAACCCAATTTTCTCCATCCAAAACTTACAATATCAAAAAAAAAATATTAGATAACTTACATTTTAAAGGCCATTTTGGTTTGTATTTTTATAGATTTAGGAAAAAATTTTATATAAAAAATACCCATGTATTTAAATGATCATTTATCCCACTTTACTTAGAATTACTTATTTAACTTTAAGTCATCATCATCATCCATATGAAACCCTTCTATAAATAATTCATTCCACATAATTTCTTGATTACCTGAGGAAATAGAAACATAAGAAGTGTGAGATAAAATGATCATTAAGTGTAAAAATAAAAATTAATAACTAAATGTCATCAATGAGAATAAGAAGTGCATAAGTGTATGATGAAAAAATCAGAGTTTTTGAGTGAATCATAAAAGAACTCATACCCATAGATACCTTAATCATCAATCATGAAACCTGACATAAGGCTTTAAAAAAGTCAATAGTCATAAGAATCAATAATAATGAGCCATGTGATATTAATATTTATTAAATTAAACACTATAAACTCATGTAAATCATAGATATAATGTATTGGTATCTTGGGACATTATTATCATAGAACTCTTATAGAACCCTCACAGAATCCTTATAAATGGAATAACCATATGATCTACTTCAAATTTAATTTTCTAGATAATTTAGTAATTACCCAATTTATTGGAGTGATATCTAGGTTTACTCACTGTATAAGCTATACCGGTCTCACATGATGCTATCTGGGTACACCAATCATATAAGCTATAACAGGATCACCAGATGCTATCTGGGTGCACCCATTGTATATAATTCCCAACAACCACAACATGAATAAAGTAGAAATATTTTCATCATGAAATTCATAGAAACAATAATTATTCCTTTTATAACTTGATTAATAAATAGAAAATAATTGGGTTTCATTTCAATCTCTTCAAAGCATGATTAACCCATGAAAAAGAAACGAGTTTCATAAAAATATCTTTGAAACATGGTTAACCTGTGGAAAAGAAATGGGATCCATAATAATATATTTGAAACAATATTAATCCATCTAGAGAAATAATAATTATATAATCAATAAAACAAAAAACCATTAGAGTAAGAATAAAGGATTGTTTTTATTGATGAATAGAAATACCATAAAAATATATTTAAAAACATTTATGAGGAAAATATTCTTTTTATTTTGTATTAAAAAAATAAAAGTTCAGAAAACATTTTTAAAATAATTTCATTTGGAAATAATATTTTAAAATTATAAAGGATGTTTTAAAATATTTGACTGGACATGAAGGTTATTTTTTTCTGATTGAATGTATGGTTACTACTAAACCATAAAGTAGATTTTTTCAAATATAAAAAAAATGGATTTAGAGGACCGAAGAGAGAAACGAAGTTGGATTTTTTTAAAAAAATTATCAATTATTTTAAGTATCAGAGAGTGAAAAAATGGTACTATTAAATGAAAATATCATTAAGAAATAGAGTATAAGAAGATGAAATGGTTTTACTAGACAATGATAAAATAATTTCCATTAACTAAAATTCAAGAATAAATAATCTCGATTTGAATGAGATTGTGAAATTAACCCTTACAATGATCTTAATGTTGAAGCAAGAATTAATCAATGAATCGATTATGTGTATAAATGGTAAATACACATAATTTTTTTAAATAAAACATTAGATATTAAAAGATAATTTACACAAAAAATCTTATAAAATAAAATACATTGTAGATGTAATATAACCCAATGAAATAATATTAATTTAAAAAATTCTTGACCACTTGGTAAATTTTAATTCAAAACCCCAATAGATTAAATATTTTAAATTAAAACTTAAAATACCATGAATTATTAATGAATAATGATATTACATGTCAAAGGGTAAGTATATTAACCATATAATATAAATTAACTGAATAACATTATAATATATCTCAATTAATGGAAATCGAGATAAGGTCCCTTACCTCACACTTACTTTAGTTGAAAATGTTTTAACCTACTTTATAGTGGATTATAATATGTTATTGACTTATAAAAAAACCATATTAATATTTATAATATCATATATGATCATTTTATAAGATATTATCACTCTTCTGTTAATAATATTTTATTATTTTCATTGTTTTAGGTGTTAAATGCCTAGTTTTATTATGCATGTTTCTTCATGAAAGATCCATATCTTGTGAATATTATATAGTTTAATCATATATAGAATAAAAATAATGATATAATTATCATATTTATACATCAATTTTACTTTTAAAACTAATCATTAATGGTGGTTATGAAAAATTAAGTATGTTATGATCATTGAGACGGTAGGTCGTATGTACGCATGAGTAACATTTCCATTTTCTAATGATCATCATGGAAATAAGGTATGTAATATTTTATATTTATAGAATGATAATAATATCATATATATCATATTATTTATTTATAAATACTTATATATATCATCCATGTGTTGTGGTGAAGAAAAGAGAGTCACATTGCTTCGTGAATGCGGTAGTCCATACATATACAAACAATGTTATCATCTTTCAGATTAAGAAATAAAATGATATGTTACCTTTTAACAATGAAAAATAGTTCATTAATATCAAAATTATTTCATGTATATTAAATATATTCATTAAAATTAGCTTTACTAAATATCATGTAGAGCATTAGTGAAAGACGAATCACATCGCTTCGTGAGATGATAGTTCGTCGTGTACACGAGCAACATTATCATATCCCTTAAGAAATAGAAATTAGATAGGTATATATGATATAATTAATCCAAATGTATAATTATGTTATAAATATCATATATATACTTTATATCTATCATTATACTAAACCATGATAGGTGGTAATGGAAAATTGAATTACATCGGTTCGCGAGGCTATTGTCTACCTTACACACAAATGAATATTTTGTAGCCCATTTGATGGAAGTGGATAAGGTTGTAGGTCATGAAATTAAAAAAATATATCATTGTATTTAATATAATCAGGTTATCATATAGTCATTTTTTAATAATAATTGAAGGATGTGGATGAAGAAATTAAATAAAAATGCTCATTGAAGAATGCTACCTCTTCTTCAGGTAGTTTCTTTTGGTTTACACCAAAGGCCTTCCTTGGTTGGGTTTATGTAAAAAATAAGGATTATAAAATGAGAAGATGAAATTATAGAAGTTATATTGGAATTTATTTTTTGAAACAATGGTTTTTTAAGGTGTGATGAGAGGAAGAGAGTGGGTGGCCTTTTATAAGTGAGGTGAGTGGCACACTTGTAATTTTTTAAAAGAATGAATTCCACCCATGTTTTTTTTGTAACATGGGTCTAATAATGGATAATTATTGACTATAGAAAGAATAAGGTATAAATATTTTCGTCCAATAAATTTTAGATAAATTTTTAGGTCATTTTAACCCTTCTCTTTTTAGTTTAACACCTCGGTATATATATTTTTACCTTAACCACAATAATTAATTTTTACTATTTTCACTATTCTTTTTGGTCCAAAATTAATTTTAACGTATTATAAAATATAAATTAACATTATTAAAAATATGGAATATATTTTTACAAATTCAATTCACATAATTTTAAAATTTTAATTTAAAATTAACCCCGTAGACGTGAGGGGAAAACAACTTTTCAAAGAGAAAAGGTTTAAATGTTTACAAAGTTTTTTATACCTAGTTTCAAAATGAAATTGATTGAAATTTTATAAATTTTATTATTATATATATAATTTTACTAATTTTAAGTTAAAAAAATTTAAAATATAATTTAAATTTATAAATAATTTAAATGGAAAGGCAGTTTTCAATTAAAATTTAGTATTTTTCACTATTCATCAAAAAATTAATATTTTCAGAAAAATATAATAAAATAGCACTAATATTATATTTAAATGATGTTTTAAAAAATTAATTTTATTTTTTCAATTTTTTTTTGAAATTGGTAAAAATTAAATTTAAAACAAAACCCATAGATGTGATGAAAAATCGATCTTTTGAGAAGTGTGTTTTTTTCAAGCACAAGATGATTTTATATTAAATCTATATATAATAATAATTTTATAAATATAAATTAATATTTATTGATATAATATATAAATTTAATTTAAATAATTAATAATTAGGGTTTATTTTAATTAATTAAAATGAAAAAACATTATGTACTTGAAACGGTTTTTAGAAAAATCATGTTTTAAACCGAAAAAAAACTTATACTTAAATATAATATAGTGATGATGAAAATGTAATTAAGTGGGTTTAATATAAATAAATAATAATTATTTTAAATTAAATCGTATTCAAAACATAATGTAAATTTTAAATTAAATAATTTATAGGAAATAAATGACATGTTTACAAAAATTAGTATTTTTCTCTATTCATTGAAAAATCTATATTTTCCAAAAAATACCAAAAATTTACCCAATGTAAATTTTGATATGATAATTTAAAAAATTAATTTAGTTTTATCAAATATATTTTATATTTTTTTAAAAACAAATTATAATATTTTTTTATGAAAAGAAATAAAAATCATTTAAAAAAACATATTATTGAAGAATAAAATTTCTTTAAAAAAAATTTATTGATTAATTACTAAAAATTTAATAATAATTTATATTGAGTAGGACATATATATATTTCATAAATTATTTAATACTATTATTATCCACCAATTTAATAGCTAGGTTATAACAGTTATATATATTGTGGGCCATTTAAAAATGGTGTTGCATACTGAATATGATATCAAACATAAAAATATTAGGGTTGTGTGTACTTTATGATATTTAAGAGTTTAAATTTATTTAAAAATAAATATATCATAAATTATTGGGGTGTTACATTTTATTCTAAGTTTAGTATTTCATGTCATTTATGCTATCAAACAAAATTCTCTTCTTTTAAAATCTTGGGGTCTTATATACCCCCTAATAAATTGTGTCCTCACTATTTGAACTTTATCTCATTAATCAAATGTTGGATATTTTATAATACTTTTTCTTATAAACCCAAATCATAAAAACGGTTAATAAAAAATCTTATTTATAAATGTTAAAGGTATGTACAAGGGCCATCTGGGATAACAGATACTGTATTTCAAAATAGGAGAACATAGGTGGTAAGTGAAGATCTGGACATAGAATAAAATAACTAATAATTATGGAGAGTGATTGAGGTCATAGATCATAAACAATTGAATGATTAATGGAATGTTAATGGAATAAAAACCATCAATCTGTGATGATTTAAAAGACCCTCTGATTTATCAAATATAAATGTAATAGGACAACATTTTTGTTTTAATATTGAAAAATTACTATGCCTTATAGAATAATATTATAAGGAAATACACTTACTTTATGAGTATAATTTCATCCTTTTGTCATTTTTCACCACAATATCAACTTTTTCTCGATATGATGAGTATTCATGAGGTTTTTTTCATTCCTAAATCACAAAAATCAACTTTTAAAGACCACATAACCATAAAAGGGATAATCAAGCTATTACACCAATCTTTAGACATTAACTAAAACCAATATGGGTTGAACATGGTAATATAATTTCCAAAATGGATAAAACATAATATATTAGATTAATCTTCAAAATTCAATAGTTATACCCAAAGTTCAAAATTATTAATTCTTAAATAACCTCAAAATCAAAGGTTGTTTTAGCCACAAATATTATCTCATACCATTTATATTTTAAGAAAAAAATATAGTGATATCTTATTTTTTTGAAATAAAATTAATCCCTTAGTAATCAAATCAATTTTCAATATCATGGTTATCTATATGATAAAACTTGTGTTCCCATGTATCTAAGATCATATAAACCCTAAATTTTATCAATAACTTAAATCTTATTTCTAAAAAATATAAATGAATACTTATTATTAAGTTAAATATTTACTTATACATCAACCTAAAAAAAATCTCCTAAAATTTCAATAATTACTTGAAGATCTAATTGCTTAAAACCTCAAAGGGGTGTCCAAGAGTTTGAACTTATGACCATACTTAAGCTTATAGACCTATAACAATATCCATTACTCTTAATACAACCTCACATGAAACAAATCCTAATATATAAAGTTATATAAACCGACCTATGATAAATTCTATAACATCCTCAAACCCACACTCCCAGATCTGGTGTTGAAATCACAAAATTTACATTTTTGGATTTGATACTATTGAAGGTGACCCACTTTTTGCCATCAAAAACTTACAATATCAAAAGGAAATATTGGGACACTTACATTATAAAAGGAAACTTTAGGTTTAGAGATTTAGATAATTAGAAAAAACTCTTACATAAACAATACCCATGTCTTTAAATTATAATTTCTCCCACTTAACCCAATATTCCTTATTTGTCATTAAGTCATCATCATCATCCACATGAAATACTTCTATACATAATTCATTAAACATAATTTCTTGATAAATGGTTGAAATAGAATCATAATACTGGTGATCTTAGATTATAAATATGGTTAATAATAAGAATTAATAATTTAATTTCATCAATGACCATAATAAGTTCATAAGGATACGACGACATAATCAGAGTGCATGAGTGAATCATAAAATAACTCATACCCATCAATACCTGAATCATAAATTATGAAACATGGAATAAGGTTTTAATAAAAGAAAGATTCATCAAAATCAACAATCATGATCCATGTGATATTAATCTCGATCAAATTAAATAGTAAATAATCATTCAAATAATAGATAAAATGTGTTGGTATCTTAGGACATCATCATCATAAAATACTTATAGAACCCTTACTCAACCCTTACAAATGGAATAACCATATATTTGACATCCAATTTAATTCCTTGTAGAATATAGTCATTAACTAATTCATTGGAGCACTATTTGGGCTCACCCATCATATAAGCTATATTAGGCCCACCCTATGATATCTAGGTACACCCATCATATAATCCATAATGGGCTCACTCAGTGTTATCTAGGTGAACCCATCGTATATAATGTCTAATAACCACAACATGAATAATGTACATAGACCATTCATCATAAAACACATATAAATAATCATTTTTTATTTTATAACTTGATTAACCCATGTAAAAGAAATGGGTTTCATTGTAATCTCTTTGAAACAAGATTAACCTGTAGAAAATAAATGGGTTCCATAACAATCTCTTTGAAATATGGTTAACCCGTGGAAAAGAAGTGGGTTCCACAATAGTCTATTCAAAAAATGGTTAACCTGTGGAAAATAAATTTTTTACATAAAAATATATTCTAAACAATCATAATCCATAAAAAAATAGGAATGATGGTATCAATACAATATATAAATTTTGAAGTAAGAGTAAAGGGTTATTGTATTTGATCAATAGAAATACCAAAAAAATATATTTAAAAACATTATTGAGGAAAAAAATTATCCACTTATACTAGAACCATTATATTATTTATAATATCCGATATTATTCTTTTATAATATCTTATCACCCTTCCATTAATAATATTTAATTATTTTCATTTTTTCAGGTGTTAAATGCCTTGTTTTCTCATGCATATTTCATCATGAAAGATCCAATTATAGAAAATATCATATAGTTTAATCATCTACATAATAATAATCTTGAAATAATTATAATATTTATACATCAATTTCAATTTTAAAACCAATCATGAGTTATGAATATGAAAAATTAATTACATTATGATCATGAAGACGGTAGAATGTATGTACGAATGAGTAACGTTTCTATTTTCCAATGATCATCGTGTAAAGAAGGTAAGTAATATTTTATATTTATATAATGATTATTATATCATATATATATATATATATCATATTATTTTTTTAAATATACCTATATATATTATCTATATAGTGTGTTGATGAAAATCCAGTTACATCACTTCATAAAGGCAATTTTCCACAAGTACATGAACGATGTTATCATCTTTTAGTGTAAGAAAAAAAATATATATTACCTTTTAATAATGATAAATATTTCATTAATATCATATTTATTTCATTTATATCACATATATTCATTAAATTTATCCTTATTATATTCCATGTAAAGTGTTAGTGAAAGACGAATCACATCACTTTGTGAGGCAGTAGTCCACCGTACACACGAGCAACATTACCATATCCCCTAAGAAATGGAAAGTAAAAAAAGTTATATACGATATAATGAATAAATAGGTATAATTATGTTATAAATATAATATATATAATTTATATACATCATCATACCCAACCGTGAGAGGTGGTAATGGAAAAGAGAATGACACAATTTGCGAGGCAGAAGTCCGCCGTACACACGAATGATGCTTTTTAACCAATTTGACGGAAGTGGAGATGTTTTTAGGATATTATCTTAACATAAAAATATATCAAAATATTTAATATACTATTTTTATTATATAATCATGTTTAAATAATAATGTAAGGAGTTTTAGTAAGAAAAAAATAAAATAAAAACGTTTGTTGAAAAATGTTACCTTTTTTTCAGGTAACTTATTTTTTTTTACACCAAGGGCCTTCCTTGGTTGGTTTTATTCAAAAAAATAAGGATTACATGATTATAGGATAAAATTATAGAAGTTATTTGGCTATTTATTTTTCGAAACAATTGGGTTTTAATGTATAAAGAGATGAGGAGAGTGGGTGTCCTTTTTATAAGTGGGGTGAGTGGCATAATTGTAATTATCGAAAAGAATGAATTCCACACTTGTTTTTTTCATGAAACAAGGATAAAATAACAAAAAATTATAGATATTTTAAATTATTGGGTATAAATATTTCCATAAAATATATTTTATACAAGATTTATGGGATTTTAACCCTTATTTTTTTAGTTTAACCCCAAATAAATCCATTTTTACCTTAACCACAATAATTAATTTTTATCATTTTAACTATTTATTTTGGTCGAAAAAGAAGTTGAAAATATTTTATAATATAAATTATTATGATTAAAAATATTTAATCTATTTTTCTAAATTCAATTCATATAATAGGAAAAAATTAATTTAAAATTAATCTCGCAGACCCGACAAGAAAGCAGGGTTTCGAAGAGAAAATGTTCAAATGTTTACAAAGTTTTTATATCCAATTTTAATATGAAATTGATTAGAATGAACTAAATTGTATTATTATATATATTATTGAACTTATTTTACTTTAAAATCTATTTCAAATATAATTTATCTTTATAAATAATTTTAACAAAAAGACAATTTCCAATTTAAATTTAGTATTTTTCACTATTAATTAAAATATTAATATTTTCAAAAAATTATAAAAACATAACCATAATATAATTTTTGAAATTATTATTTTAAAAATTAATATTATTTTTTAAATAAATTTATAAAATTTGAAATAATTAAATTAAAAAACCACAGACGTGACGAAAAAGTGGGTTTTTGATAAGTTTATTTTTTTCAAGAAAAAAATGATTTTGTATTAACTCTATGTATAATAATAATAATTGTACGAATCTTAGTTAATATTTATTTATATAATATATAAATTAATTTTAAATAATTACTAACTAGGGGTTATTTTAATTAAGTGAAATGGAGAAATATTATTTACTTTAAAATAGTTTTCAGAAAAATCCTGTTTTTAAATCCAAAAAACAAACTTATACTAAAATATAATATAAAGATGATTAAATTTAATTAATTAGATTAAATATAAATAAAGAATAATTAGGTTACTTTAAATAATATTCAAAACATAATGTAAAATTTAAATTACTTAATTTATTGAAAAGAAATGACATTTTTACAAAAATCGTTATTTTTCACTATTCACCAAAACATCAATATTTTTCGAAAAATCCAAAAATTTCACCCAAAGTAAATTTTTTTATGAATATTTAGAAAATGAAATTAATTTTACCAAATAATTTTTATAAAATTTCAATAAATTAATTATAATATTTTTTCGCGAAAAGAAATAAAATTCATTTTTGAAGAAAATATATTTTTGAAGAATAAATTTGCTTTACTAAAAATTGATTGATTACTTACTAAACACTTAACCACAAATTATATTGATTTTTACACACACACACAGATATATATATATATATAATAATGTAGTTAATATTATTCTTACCTATTAATTTAAAAGATTGGTTTAAATAATTATATATATCGTGGGTAATTTAATCTCGGTGTTGCATATTTAATACACCCCAAACATAAAAATCTCATGGTTATGTGTACCAAAAACTATTAAAGAGATTATTTTTTTAAAAATAAATATATCATAAAGTCATAGGGTGTTACATTCTCTTCTAATAATAGTGTTTCATGTTTTTTATGCTATCAAACAAAATCTCATTCTTTTAAAATATTGGGGTGTTACATATAGTGACCTTCATAACACCATAGCTTAATCTAAAACAAACCATAATGTTGTTAATAACTACACATCAAGGTTTTTATTTATTTATTATTTCAATAACTTAATATACATGAGTGTTGATAATAAGAATATTGAGAGTAGATAAAATATCTTTTTTAGAATATTGACTATGGTACAAAAATTTAGTTATCAAATAAAGTATTAAATTTTTTAAGAAGAACATGAGTTTAATAAATACATGAAACATGTTTGAATAACACAAAAAATTTCTATATGTAAAAAATAATGAAGAAAAAATATATAACCTAAAGAACATTCAAGGAATAAAATATTAAGAAGATTTTTTTTTCTTATATGTAAAAAATTTGAAGTATAATGGACCATAAAAAATTTGAATCATGGAAATAATACTAAAACATTATAAAAACGTTTTAAAAATAATATTTTATTAAGTTTATCTATATAAAATTAATGGAAAAGGTTCTAAAAAACAAAAATTCACTACAATTACATATAACCAAGGAACATTTTTTGGCATTCTAATTGTTAGAGGTGGATCCCAAGAACCAAAATAATTTGTAATTTCTATTAATGGTATATTAGAATCATTGAATATTAACTAATATCGTGTCGAATGATGATTGATCTCCTATATGGAATCAATGTGATAATGTTCATAGAGTATCTGTTGCACTAAATAGTCATAACAATTATGTATTATGATGAGAACCTTAAAGTTAAATGAAGATATTATTAAACATATGTGCTATAGATGGATGGAATTATTTGATAGGAAACATATGATGCATGGTATCTGGGAATGGGGGCTCATAAAACACTAAGACATATTCTCATGAAATTCTTCTTTCGTGGTCTTGAAGAGAGGAATATTGTAAGAAATTATCCATTAGTAAGAAATCCACATGTTCCATATGAAATTAGATGTTTCTATTTGTGGAAATTTGTAATTATCCATAAAAATTAAGATTATTAATAATACATATTATGATTCACATAAATTTATATATTTCATATATCTTGACAACCTATGTTCATGCTAAAGTTGGAGAAATTTTATAAGGACTCGATCCTTATTCAACCCATAATTTAATTTTTAATAATAATTTATTTCCTTATATTCCCAAATAAATTTTTAGGTATAGAGTTTTAGATAATTAAATAATAACTCTTACTTAACAAAACCATGCCCTATAATGTATACACTTTAAATTAGTGTCAATTTTTTAACAATATAATACTTTTAAGATGAAACACATTTTCTTTTTATAATAAATGCTTATAACTTTCAACTTGACTTCATCATTGTTACTATTAATACTTAAACTTTATTAAAAACATTTTAAAACATGTTATGAGCACACAAATCTCAGTAAGGGACATATACAGAGTAGAAATGAAACCTGTTTTCCCATTTCCAAACAATGAGATAATATAAGAGCATTTTCCATTAAAATAATAAACTTTGAGCTAAAATAATCATTTACTTACACATTAAATCAAATTTACTACCCAAAGTTTTTCATAAAAAACTTTTAAAATAATACATAATGGAAAAAATATAATCATGAAGGTTTCTAGGAAAACACCAGCACTCATGAAAATCATTTTCTTAAAAAAACATACCATTTACCCATAAATGGAATAATAAAAATTTTAAATAAAATATCATTATATTATCTTATTAAATAAAAATATTTACATGAAAATTGATTTGAAATCATAGCAATTTTATGTAGGTTTCTTGAAATATAATCTTTATAAAACCCTTTTAAATAAAATAATTAACTGAGTTAATTACAACATAATTATATGGAGAACATAATCATTATCAAATGCATTAGTGAGAAATAAAAGGATCATAATAAATCATAAAAAATTTCCAAGCACCATATATAAAATCATAAAATCATTCATTTAAATCATCAATCTCATTGAAATATAATTTTAAATAATAATAAATACATTTTTAGAAATTTATATATCCATTTTTTTAAAACCCAATTTTCAAAAATAAAATACCCAGAACAAGGGTAATAAGGGGTTTTCATTGAAGAAAACATGGAAAATTGTAAAGGAATCTAAATATAAAATAACGGTTGCAGTGGTGGAAAAAACCATTAATATCATATAAGAAAAAAATCATTTTTTTGTAAATAAATTCAAAAATTCTGTATGAAATATTTGAAAATAATCCTTTCGACGAAATTTATATAAAATTAAAGGGAGAGTAAAAATGAAAATTTTAATTCATTTATTTAAATATTTACCCATCCATAAAAAAAATACATTTCTGAAATGATTATTAATAACTCTTTAAATCATTCTAAAACTAGGTTTTAAAATAGAATTTTCCTTGCCTTGAGTTTGATTTGTTATGTGTATTCTTTATCTTAAAAAATAATAATTTTATAATAATAATTTTATTTAATAATAATATTTTTAAATTTAATTATATATATATTATTCCTATTATTCCAAATATTAAAATTTCATAATTAATCAATTAATTGATTATGTTTACTTCATACATTTTGATGATGTTTGGTTCATAAGTCTAAAATGACTTCGGTAGGCTAACTATGGTCAAAATGATCATGATTATATCATTTTATTAATCTTAATAATGTTATAATTAACATTTTTATATATTAATTATAATTTTAGAACCAACCATGTAAAATGGTTATGAAAAATGGATTATGTTATAATATGGAGATGATAGTCTATATATGTACATGAGTAATGATGCTATTCTTCAACGAACATGTGAGAAAAAAGGTAAATGTTATTTTATCTTCTAATATTAATGATTATATAACAAATATAATATTATTTATTTATATCAACTTACATATATCATTCATGTGAGGCAGTGATGAAAAATAAAATACACCAGTTTGTGAATTGGTAGTTCACACTTACACATGAGCGATGTTTTTATTTTTCATTAGATGGTAAAAAAAGAATTAAAATATTTATTTATCATTAAATTATGAAATTTATACCATATTATTTTTCCATTATTATTACTAGCTATAAGAGTTGGTGATGAAAAATTAAATTTATTGTCTTAACGTGGCTGTAGTCCGCACATATGCATGAAAGATGTTTTCATTTTTCATTAGATGAATAAGTAGATTAAATAAGATTACACCATAAACATAATAAAATATAATTATATGTTTGATAATTATGTTATTATATGAAAATGTTTAATATATGTTTGAATGAGGAAAAATAAGAAACAAAGAAGAAAACACACTATTAGGAACTATACCTCTTCTTCGGACAACCTTCTTAGTTTTTTACCAAAATCATTCTTAAAATTATATTATGATCAAAATATTACCTCTATGAAATGGGTAGATATGTTATAAAATTATTTGTTTATATATTTTCCAAGCTAATAGGATTATGGATTGTGGATAAAAGAAGAGAGGGGGTGTTCTTTTAAAAGTGAGAGAGAGGACACACTTGGATTTTTTTTCAAAAGATTAAAATATATTAATGTACTACTCAAGAAAAGTGGATAAAAAATGAATAATTTTAAAATAATAGATAACATATGGTCAAAATATAGCTATAAAATATAATTTATACAAGTTTTTGGTCAGTTTGACCCTTATTATTTTAGTTTTAACCCCTTTAACATGTTTTAACTCTTACTAGGGTAACTGACTTTTTTACCAAATCTACTATTCATAATGTTCAAACATGTGGTGGAAATATTTAATAAATTAGAACCTATTGATTATAAATATGAAATCCATTTTTAATATTAAATATATAACTGTGATCAAAATTACTTTTAAAATAAAAACACATAACACAACAGAAAATAATTTTATGAATAAATGCCATTTTAAGTATAAAAATATTTTTATTCCAAAATCAAGTTTAATGTTTATTAAAATGAAATTGAGTGGATTATTTTTCATAAAAAAT
This sequence comes from Viscum album, assembly GCA_963277665.1. Classification (NCBI taxonomy): domain Eukaryota; kingdom Viridiplantae; phylum Streptophyta; class Magnoliopsida; order Santalales; family Viscaceae; genus Viscum; species Viscum album. Next base: position 1,882,344,618 of record OY728130.1, read on the forward strand.
ATATAATTAAATTTTAAAACTAATATAAAATATAATTTTACTTTTCGAATACATGAAAATAAAATATGGTTTTCTTAAAAATTGATGTTTTCTACTATTCATCCAAAAATCATCTTTTTCATAAAATTCCCAAAAAAATCAATCTAAGATAGTTTTAGATTAATAATGAAAAAAATAAATTTCATTTTTTCAAATTAAAATTTGTTTTTAAATTTAACATTTGAATAAACCCGTATAATGCATGAAACTCAATTTAAATAGAATAAAACTAATTTATTTTTGATTGAGAAATTACCTATCATTATTATAATGAATATGTATCTATGAAATGTAATTAGTGAATATTAATAAAAATTTAAATTGTTTTATTATTAATATTACATAGGTTTTTTCATTTTTCCACATTTCAGAAATTACATCTGCACAATTTTATTCAACTTTTAAACAAGTGGGGATATTTTTTCTTTATATTATTTTTAGATTCTCATGTTTCTTCTTCAATAATATGGTATTTTCAAAAAAACCCTGACTATGTGAATCGCCTTATTCTATAACACCTACTCTCTATTGTATAGAATTTGAATATTTTTTTCCTCATAAGAAAGGTTCTCTTCCAACTAAACTAATTCCATACTCAAAACATGTGATGCATCTAGCACATACTTCCTTAATAATGAAATATGAAACACATCATGTACCTGAGATAAACCTAGAGGAAAATATACTTTATAATAAATCAATCCAATATTCTCCATAATTACTTATAGTAAAATTAATAATGGTATTAACTTTAATTTCTTACCAAAATGAATAACACTTTTCAATAGAGATACTTTTTATAAAAACATAGTTCTTTACTTAAAAAAAAGATATTTGTTTGTTTATATTCATAAATATTATTCCAATTTTGAGCTTCCATAATTTTCTACTAAATCACCTTCACTTTCTCAACTATATATTCTACTAATTATGGTCCCAAAAAATTTCTTTAATTGATTTTATCCCTATAAGATATAGTCTGAAAATTCTCTCTATATCATGTCTCAAAATGTTATATCTATATACTATAATGAAAACTATTATTATAAAAAAAATCAACTAGTGAAATATGTTTATCCCAACTTCCTTGGTAATCAAATGAACAAGATCAAATAATATCCTCCAAATTTTGAATCATTCACTATGAATATCCATTAGATTAAGGATGAAAATCTATATTGTGATTTAATTTAACACCCAAAAACTTTTGAGGGAAATTATAAAATTTCTAGATAAATATGGGATCATTATCAGATACATATGAAAGAGGGAATCCATGAAATTATATCATCTCTATAACATATTTATGAAAATATGAATTATTATCTCAAATAGGAATAAAATTAATAGATTTAGTCAAGTAATTATCAATAAACCAAATCACATTATTGCCTTGATATTTCATTAGTAATCTATGCATGAAATCCATTGATATATTTTCCCATTTCCCTTACAACACTAGAAAAGTATGAAGAACCCCTTCATTAATTTTCATTATTATTTAACCTATTAAAAATGAAAACATTTCGTTGTAAATTTTCCAATGTATCTTGTCATTCCATCCCACCAAAAGTTTTATTAAAGGTCTATATATATCTTATTGCTACCATTATGAATAAAAATGAGAGATATGATCTTCACTCAATAATTATTTCTTCAATTTGGAATCACTTGGAACACACAACCTCCTTCCAAATCTAATAACACATTCTTTATCAAAATTAATATAATAAAACTTACCCTTATGTATATACACTACTATTTATGTCAAACCATGTTCTTCCTTCTAAGCCTCCTTAATTATTTGTGATAAATATTACTGCACTAATACCTGATCCAAAAATAGAAGAAGTTTTAATATACATAATTTACAAACTAATATTCATCAAATCTTTAACAAAAGGATCATGTACCAGTCATATGATATTTAAGGATGAATTATGTATTTGACTTAAAACATTAGATGTAACACCCTGATATTTTAAAATAAGAGCATTATTTTCGATAGTGTACATAACATGAAACACTGAGCTTAATAAAACCAAAAAAATATTATTATTTAAAAATTTTGGATAAGGCTTGAATAAATGGTCACATGATCCAATATTTCTTTGAATATGACCTTTATATATAAATTTAAGAAACAAATAAATAAAAAATGTCACTCTCTTGACATTAATATCTCTAAAAAATTTCATAAGGATAAAAAATATTTTATGTTTGGTTTTAATTTTTATTGAAATATGATAAAAAAATTTATCATGATAATTTATTTTTAATTTTTAGTGATTGAATAATTATCTTAAATGCTTATACAATACCTAACAAATATTTATTCAATTAATAGAAAAATATAATTAATTATTTTAAAAATAATAAAAATAATAATATTTGTGTGAATTATTATTTTCTAGGAGTTTTTAGATAAATGTAGAATAATATTTATGTTTTAAAGGATTATATTCTAATTCCATATTTCTATTGATGTCTTTAATTTCAAATTAAATAAATAGTTAAAAATAACATTGATAATATTTTAGAAAAATAATATTTTATTAATTTTTTTAAAGTAAAATTTGGATAATATATGATTGAAAATGTCATCCCTTGGAAATTTATGAGTAAATTTTCACCTTCTATGTAAACTTATAACCCCTTAATATTGAAAAAGTTATTACTGTGTTTAAGGTAAAATGTTGGTTGATCAAGGGGTTAAACCAAAAGATAATATTTTAAATGGTACAAATTTTTTTATAAATTTAATTTTATAATGATATTTATTCCATAACCCATTATTATTCAAATATCTATCCATTTGGAATAATTTGGATTGATAATTAATTAATTATATTTTAATATTTTTTGTAATTCCAAGTGTCTTTTTACTCGTTTATAAAAGGGAACCCCTCTCTATTTTTCCTTACACCACTTTGATCCATATAGATCAACCAAAACCTGAATATTTCTCTTCTAAAAATACTTATCAATGTTCTATAGGTTCTTTTATTCCCAAAATACCAACCCTAGTCCCCTTAATAATGGTTTTAAAGGAAGTTTACCGAAGAAGATGTAATCATCTTTAACGACTCTTTTAAATTTCTTTATTCTTATAATTCCTATTAATATTTTTTACACATAATAAAATAATAAATACAGTATCATAAATATAAAAAATATATTATTATGATTATAGTACAACCATTTTTATACATATTTTACATACTATGGAAAATAAAAACAATGCTCATGCGTACATACGACCCACCATCACCCTGTAACAGTGTAATTAATTTTTCGTCACTATATTTTATGGATGGTTATAATGATGAATTTAATATTTATATATGATATTTATAACATAATTTTTTTTAATTATAATATCAATTCAACCTTCTTACCTTCCAACTTTTTGAAAAACGATAACGTCTCTTGTGCTTATGTGTAGAATACCACCTCCACGGAGAAATGAGTTTTTTTTTCATTTACATATTAATATGATTATAATAATGATATATTTAATGAATATAAATTATAAATATGATTTAATAATTATTCTATATATTTAAATAATTTTTAACTTTCTTTTATTCTATCCATTAAAAAGTGAAAACAATATTCATGCGTATGTATAACATACCGTTTCCATGAACTTGTAATTCATTTTTTCTACATATACCTATTATGAATGAACATAAATATATATAATGAATAAATATTATATTTATAGAATTATTAAAATTCTGGATATTATATAACCATGATAAAAGTGTAAGGACCATGACTATTTAATGGAAACATGCATAAAAAACGAAGCAGTTATCACCCAAAATTGTGATTTTAATAAAAAATTGTTAATAAATAGGTGATATGATGTCATAATTAAATAATATATGGTATGATATATATTTTTATGGTTATATAATTAATTTATAATAAATATATATTTATTATACTGGTGGTTAAAATGTGTACGAAGAAAGATAAGACTTTAGGTAAGGGATTTCTACTCTCACTTTTAATTCTAGAAGACATATTTCATATTCACCACTCATTTATTTTTTTTGTGGTGTATATAATAAACATTTTAAATGTTATATCACGAATATACTTCTACTAATGATGTTGAATGTTTTATTTTATGTTATTCTTTCATGGTCTTATGATTCAAAAGTTTCTAAAATGCTAATGGATTTATGTTTCAATCCAATTTTAATCGAGATTGTTTATGCTTGGGTTTATATTTAGTAAATTATATTTTCTATATCTGATAAATAAATTTAATTTTTCTTATCATATCATTAATTGTGAAAAATACATTTTTTCCTTTCATTTTCCTCACTTTATGTGTTCAATAAATCAAAATAATTTTTTTAAGGAAAACATATTTTATTTCTCCCTTCAATCGAAATACTTTTTCTTAAATGTATATGTTTTCCCTAAAATGATTATTTTAATTAATATTATATTATTATTATTTAAATTCATTTTACCCATGTTTTACTTTTTATAAAAAAATTCTAAGGAATATTGTTATCATTTTTTGAATGGGGTACTTTTTGACATTTTAAAAAAGTGTAAAAGTAATGTTTTATTTTAAATTATATGAAATGAAAGAAATTTCTCTATATCATGATCAATAAATTATTTAAATATTAATTTAATATTTTCCATTTTTTTTTCAAAGAAAATTATTTCCTTGAGACTTGTTAAATTTTTGATTTAAAAAAATTGATTTCAAAGTGAAAAGGGTATTTTTTTCAGGAATTATTCCAAAGATTTTTAAAGAAAATTTTCATTTATGATAAAATAATTTGATGTTAATTATGATTTTCAGAGGTTATGATTAAATGATACCATCATTATTCTTTATTTTAATGTTTTATTATTATGATGATGATATTTTATGAAATCCATTTATTTTCCATGGATAATGATATGATGATATGAATAATGTTATATGATCATGTGATATTTATATAAATTAATTATGAGTATGTGATTGTTGGTTCTGTTATATCCCTAAAATATATTGGGTAATTTGATATTAATATCTCATGGTATGATAATGATAAACATGGTCATGATTATGAATATATGTTTTCACAAATTTATTCATAATTATGATTTATTTTTAGCTATGATCAAAGGAAAATGTATGGACATGATTATGAATAAATTTGTTCATAATTTTATACATGAGTATGATCGATTTATATCTATTACCAAAATATTGTTCATGGACATGATTTAATTTATATATGTTCAAAATATTATAATTTCTTATAGTTATGTTACCATATACCTATATTAAGACTCTTGGATGTTGATTACTATTTTGATACCCTTATTGATCATGTTTCTATATATAAATTGATTTTGATGTTTATGGCATAAGTTTTTTTGTATGAATATTTTATACTGATAAAATTCACTTGAATATGTTAAATTACCCTTATGATCATCTTATCCTCTAGGGATTGATATCTATCATGTTTACCCTTACTAAGAATTTGAGCACACCATTTCCCAAGTATCTTTTCTATAGGTTATGATGAATAGTTCTAAGTAGGGTATGTATAATAAGGATATTATGTGGTAAGATATTTGTGGGTGATTTTGAATATCTTTCATGAAATAAGATTATTATGTATATATTATCTAAAGACACTAAACCATTATAGTCATTAGGAATATATTATTATGAAATATATTGAATATTCTTATAAAATGATGTCATATTTATATATGATGTTCTTGGGTCACTTAATTAGCTACTATTTTTTCTTTTCCTAGATGGTAATGAATCATGTATTCATGATACTTAATCAGTTCTAGTAATCTTCTATGCCTCAAATTCAACACCTTTTGAGTGAATATATACTTCAAAATTTCTCGATCAGCTTATATTCACATTTTACTCCATATAAATGATTTTTCCAAATTTTCAAAGAAAACACCATAACCAACTATTCAAAGAAATATGTAGAATAATTTAGATCATTAGGTTTCAATTTTTGTAAATAATGAGCAAATACCCATTCATTCTTCATCAAAGTAGAACAAAATAACTTCAAAGAAGCATCATTGCAGATAAAAAACTCACTATTTCTGGATAGAAGGTCCAAAACTGAAAAATTCACTAATATTATTTTGAATTAATAAAAACAATAACCACATTGTTTCTTATATATTAATTAAACTCATTTTCATGTTAACTTAGTTTGTGGGAAATATAACTGAGAAAAGTTTTCAAAAAACAATATGTAGTAACCAACTAATCCAAGAAAACTATGAAACTCTATGAAATTTTCATGTCTTAGAAACTCTTTAACCACTTTAGTTTTAGATAGATCAATTTTATTCATTATTTATTTACAATATAATCATGTAATTAAATCATTTATGAATAAATTATTGCAACTATTTTTTCAATTCCAAAATCTATACTTGAACTATTTGTTAAGGTGGTTTTCGATGTTGTCTTAGCATTATGCACAAATTCCATGGTAAATTAAATATAAAAATTAGGTATAATTCCAATAACCTAATTTAGAAATAAATCTATATATTCATTTACTATAGGAACATCACTAATAAGAATAGTTTTTTTCTTTTAGAAAATATGTGCAATATAACATTCATTTCCATCTTTTATCGATTTCTTGGTTTCTTAATATTTTATAAAATGTTGGGATTAATTATTGTATAAAAAATTAAAATCATTTTGAAAAACAAATTATTTAGATCTGTAACCTATCTTTGGATGATAAATATAAATTCAATCCATACCTAGAATTTTATCAAACTCTATATGGGGAAGGACATCAGGGTTTTTAGGTAATGACTTTCCATAAAACATAACAAGAAGATTATTATATTTTTTTTACTTAATACGACCCCAAATATTTTTTCCAAAATATTTTGTTTCATTTATTGAGGTGAAATTTTAAATTTACAAACAATTTTCTCAAAAATGAAATAATGTGTAGATCTCAAATCAAACAAGAATTTTTTTGTAATCTAAATAAGACAATAATGTACCTGACATCATATTGTTGGATGATCCAACATCCATTAAAGTGGTTTAAAAGGATTTATACTTACCATTATTCTTGTTATCTTGATGTCTTATATACTTTAATCATATATTCATAGAAGTAATCACATAATGAACCATTTAATTACAATTAAAACATCTTATTGTCAGTTTTTAATTTTCTTTATAATAATTACTATGATACTTTTATTTATAGCATGAGCCACATATATAAACATAACACATATAAAACACTTCCAAAATTTTATAAGACACTCATTAGGTTGTTTTTTACCACACTTATCATAATATGGAAACATGATTTTCTAAACTTTTGATTTCCTCTATAAATTCTTCCCCATTGCCTACCACCTATACCACTTTTTCTAAATGTTATAATAGAAAAAATGATCATAAAAAAATTACATTTATAAATTATTACTAAATAAAATAAGTTTATAATAACTTGTAAATTTATGAGAATCCAATTTTATTAGATATCTTGTATTTAATCCTAAGTAAAACTAATTAATTTTACTATCAAGATCCTAAATAGAATTTAGTGTTCACCTTACCAATTAGGTGAATTTTACTTCATAATGTAGCTACTTAATATTTATCATTTTCCTAAATTCCATGAATTGATTTTTTATCTATTGTCTAATATCCTTAGAAAAATATTTCTTAAGAAAAATATTCTTAAATTCATACCATTCCAAGGTATCGATATATTCTCTTTCCCTGATATTCTTTAACATTGACCACCACTGATCGACTTAAACATAAAAAAATAAATATATAAAATTAATTTTTAAATACTCTAAATAATAAATGACTTTGAATATGTTTTCCAAAGCTTTAATCCATACCTTATTTACTGTTAGGTCAAAATATCCACTAAATGTGGGTGGGTATTGTTTCATGAAATTCTCTACTCTAGACATGTTCTATTATAGTAATTTTGGTTTCTCTAAAACATGGATTTCAATACCATTAATATCATGTTTCAACCAAGACATAACAATAATAAACTACTCAATTAAAATTATAACTATTTAATGGTTGTGGAATGATATTTTACTCTTAGTTCCTTCTAACCTTAGTTTCCTTGTTTCCTATGTGAAAAACCATTCCAAATAGACATGTATTATATGAAGCAACATAGTAATATTCAAATCTTATCTCATGATAACCATATAACCATAAATAGGAATCTCATAAGGGTACTTACATACATTAAATCAATATATTAAATTATATAAACCCTTATATAATACCAATTATAAGAACCAGATCCTAATTCAAACCATAATTTAATTTTTTAAATTGGAAATCATTTATTTGTATTCCCAAAGACCTTTTTAGGTTTAAAGTTTTAGATAATTAGGTTATAAATCTTACTTATCAAACCCATACCTTATAAATTTATCACTTTATGTCGGTTTCCATTTTTTCACATCACAACACTTTTAAAAATAAACACAATTTCTTTTCAAGAAATTTTGATATGATTTTTAAATTGACTTAATTATTATTACTATTCAACTTTAAACCCTATAATTTTTTTTGAAAATGTGGTATGAGCATAAAAGGCTCAGTAATGGCTATATACAAAAAAATTCAGTTTATTTTGAAAATAATGATATTGTATAAGAGAGTTTTCCTTTAACATAATAAACTTTAAACTCAAACAATCAATTACTTATACATGAAATCATCTTTACTACTGAAAGTTTTTTATAAAAAACTTTTAAGAAAATAAATTAAAAATAAAAATCATGAGGGTTTATTAGAAAACATGGGAATCCATGAAAATATTTTTCTTAAAAAAACATACATTTAACCCTCAAAGGCAATAATCATTCCTTATAAAAAATATCATTATCTTACATTGTGTAATAAAAATATTTATATAAAAATAAATTTGAAAGCACAATAAATTCATGTTGGTTACTTGGTATATCAACTTTATAGAACCTTTAAAATGGAATAACTTACTCGATTAATTACAACATTATTATTTGGAGAACAAAATCATTACCCAATGAAATAGAGAGATATATCAGGATCAACCTTTATAATAAAAAATTTCCAATGAATATAAAAAACATTTAACAAATAAAATCTTGAATTTAAATTATTAAACTCATAAAAATATACTATTGAACCAAACATAAAAATATTTGTGAATACTGACATATCCCTTTCAATTAAAACCATTTTTTCAAAAAAAACCCAAAACAAAGGGAAAATGAGTTTTTTATTTGAATAAAACATAGAAAATTTTAAAGGAATATAAATATAAAATAATGGTCAAGGTGGTGGAAAAATTCATTATTTAATTTTATATAAAAAACATTCCATTTGTATTTTGTAAATAAATTTAAAAAATTTGAATGAAATAAAAAAAATTCCTTTTGAAGTTCTTTGTTAAAAATGAAAAGGAGAGGTAAAATAATATTTTTGATTAATTTAATTAAATATTTTCACATCCATCAAAAAATATAGACATAGAGGAAAGAAATTAGAAATAAATATTTAAATCATTTTAAAACTAGGTTTTAGTATATAATATTTCTCAACTCAAGTCCAACATGTCACGTACATTATTAATATTCTTGAATATTAAAGTTATGTTAATTATTTAATTTAATAAGAATATTTTTCACATTCATTGTATTTTTATTATTACTTTAATTTCACTTATTACGATTTCATACTTAATCACTTAATTGGTTAAATTTACTTTGAATGTTTTGAGGATGTTTGGTTCATAAGTCCAAAATGACTTGGTAGGTTGATTATGGTCAAATGGGTTATTATTATATGATTTCAAAATTATTAATCATGATATAATTACCATTATTATAAATTACTTATACTTTATAACCAACCATGTAAGATGGTTGAAAAATGAATTTCATTACAACCTGAAGACAGTAGTCTATATATACCCATGTGTAACGTTTCCATTTTTCAATGAACATGATAAAAAAAGATTAATTATATTTTATTACTAAATAATTATGATCATAACAAAAATATCATATTATTCATTTTAATAAACTTATATATATAATCCATGTGAGGCGGTGATGAAAAATAAAATACATCGATCCATGAGGTGGTAGTCTTCTTATACTCATGAGTGACATTTCTATGTTTCATTGGATGGTAAATAAATAATTAGAATGTTTATTTAAAATTATAGAGTTAAATTTATATAATATATATCATATTATTTAATTTTTATTCATTATAAGACCATTCGTAAAATTCAAGGATGAAGAAAGAAATACATCATCTTCGCGAGGCAGTAGTCCGTGCGTACCAACAAAAGATATTTCCAATTTCTATTAGATAGATAAATAGAATAAATAGGGTTATACCATAAAACTAATAAAATTTTATTATATGGGATATATTTATTATATAATATTAAAATTTTTAAATAAGTTTTGAAGGAGGTAAAAGAATAAATAAAAAGAAAACCCTTAGTTAGGAACTATGTGTCTTATTTAGACAATATTCTTAGGTTTGTAACAAAATCCTTCTTATAATGGTATTATGATCAAAATAGGACCTCTAGGACATGGGATAATATTTTTAGAAATGATTTGGGTAGTTATTTTCTAATATAATATTCTCTTAAAGTGTGAATAAAAGTGGATAGGGGTGTGATTTTATAAGGGAGAGGACACACTTGGAAATTTTCAAATTATTACAACATCTTAATGTATTTATTAAGAAATTAGAACCAAAATGACTCATTATTTCACAGTAGATAATATATGGTTTATGTATTACCAGTAAATAGAATTTATACATGTATTTAGTTTATTTTAACCCTTATAATTTTAGTTTTAACCCTTTTAACTCATTTTAACACTTACTGTGGTAGCTGACTTTTTTTTACAAAAGTTACTGTAATGGCCCAGACCCTCCTGGCCCATTACTTTGCCAAAGTGAGGTTCCACCAAAACGGTGGCACTGTGAGGGTGACACCATGATGATGGAACCGTGACGGTGTCACAGTGAGGGTGGCACCGTGAGGGTGGCACCGTGACGGTGGCACCGTGTCCCCTCACGAGCCTTTCGTTCTTTTTCCAGTACCTGACTTTTTCTGCTCCCGCAATGTAAGTTTCGACGTAAATTAATTCTTTTACTCTTTTAAAACCATTTAAATCCCATAATTAATTCCTAAAAATCTCGAGAGACCTCCGTGTGTAACTTCCCAACCACGTGGTCAACCCACGACCCCCGCTCCTTACGCGGTTTCGCATTCTCACCTCAACCGTCCGTGACTCTTATAAACTAAGGGTTAGACGTGCTTTCTTCTTTTCTCAATCATGAATTTTCACAAATAGCTTCTGGTGTATCGGGCGAGCCAAATCGTTATGCGTAGAGTTCCGCGCACGACCTAAGCATTGATAGACGAAGCGATTCTCGTTCAGGTGAGCCGCATCACTATCCATGAAGTTCCTCCCCTGGCCTCAGCATAGATCGTTGATCCAACAAGTAGGGAATTTCTCCTTCATCTCTCTCTTTTGTGTATCATATGGGGTGGGCGTGCTTTTGTTTTTGTAGAATTGGATAAACCAAACCTAAATAAAGATAATGAATGAATCCTATAAGGAATGAAGGGGGGGATGTGATCGTTGATGTTGTTAGATTAAAATCATCTTTCTGAGTTGTGCTGGCTTACACATTCTAAAAATCGAGGTTATTGGTGGTTATTGTCTGTTCACTAATGAACCCCTTGTGGTGTTTTAAATGTATTGTTCCTAATTGTAAACTCATCTTGTGAAAAGTAAATTGGTTAATCACGTATACCAGATGAATAAATTGAAAGTACTAGGATCAATCCCTTCTGTGCTAACCCCGGTCAAAAAACGGAATTGAAATCATGGAGTGTGTAAAATATTTTAAATCTGAAAATACAGGCATGGCCCTGCTTAGTGTTGGTGGCATTGGTTTGGTTGTTTTCTTTCACGGGTCGATTGGTGGAAATGCGGGAGGGGATGGGATCCCCTGTTTTTTTATATGCTCCCGGTGGTTGTGTGAAACTGGGGATGGGATCCCCTGTTGGTATGGATTTGGTGGTTGTGAGTTTTAAGACTGGGTGGGTACTTGTTTATGTCACGAATTGGGGTGAGATCCTCTGTTGATGAGAAACCATTTTGGGGGACACAGGGCAGTGCCTCGGGGTTTTCTTTGGTTCCAGTACTTCGGGAGATCTCACTTATTCCTTATTGTTGTAACATTACAGGAGAAATGAGTGTGAATGTTTAAATTGACGATTAACTGGATTATTTTCCTTGGTTATGCTTATGGTGTTAGTTGCCCAGTAGTGCATGAACTTATTTGAACATTACCACTGAACATGAAACAAGAATGGGACAAATGGGTTTTGTTGGCGAGAGTCGTGACTCGGATTTGAGTGCTGTTGTGGTCAGTAGGCTGTCTGAAGAAAAACCTAGCTTGGGTGAGTGGTTGTTACCTATATATATACTTATAGCTTTGTGTTTCTTATTCGCGCCCCACCCAAGTTGAGCACTTAGTGCCGAACACCCCCATTTCATGGGGGAGGGTGTTTTTCCTAACACTATTCTTAGTGGCTGGTTATTAGCTCCTTTTCTGCACCCTTTCTCGGATAGCCCAAGTATCTTCGGGCAGGCTGTGATGGCATGAGGTCCATTATTAGCCCATGAATCTTCGGGCAGGGTAGTGTGGTGGTTGGACAGGTGTGTGCGGCTGGTGGTTTCCCAAGTGTCTTCGAGATGAGGCCCAGCTGTCTTCGGTTGTGGCAGTGGATGTTCTAGCCCAGGTGTCTTTGGGCATGGTGGTAGTTGTTCTGGACTAGGTGTTTGCAAGCGTGGCTACATGTGACAGTTGTGGCCCAGGTGTTTGCGGGCGGGATTCGGCAATGGTACTGCGTGCGGTTGTGGCCCAGGTGTGTGCGGGCGGGTGTGGCAGTGGGACTGCGGTGAGAATGGAAGGATTGGTTCGATGCGTAGGATGTCTCAATAACTAGTGGGAAAGTGGTGCAGGGTACCCCAACATCGATGTGCTCTTATGATATATATTACTTGACTTGTGTTATTTGGGGAGTGTTCCTTGGTGAGGCTTGGGTGGATAGTTTACCTTGAAAGGTGTTTGGATTACTCATTTTTCTCATGGGACTTTTGTACGCTCCCCCACTTGTGCACGAGAGTATTTGGTTTTCCCTACTGAGTGTACTTTTATGCTCACCCTACATATATATAACTTCTTTCAGGTTTCCAGGAGGACTTCGGGGATCGCGCAGGACCATACTAGCTCGGACCTTTGGGGCAGTTGCAGTTGCTGTTTTTCTTTCTTTGGTACTTACCTTTGTAGTCACCTTTTGTACTTTGTGGATTTTACTTTTGAAACATGCATGTGGGAATGATTTACTTTTGTCTTTACTTTTCTTTTAGTTTTGGAGTTTTTGGGTTCCATCATCTTATCTCCTGATCTTGTAAAATAGAAAAAGGGTAATGACTTCCATTTAGTGTGTGATTCTATACCCTTGGTGCTAGTCGCCACTCTGGGACATATTGAAGGTTGGATTCAGGGGTCATTATATCTCCTTCAACTTAAAGAAGGAAGGGAATGATAGTCTGCTGACCCTTCCCTCCTTTTGGTGAAGGCGGTTCGTGACAGAATGGTATCAGAGGTAGGTTGAGAGATAGGATGGAGTTTGGAGTTAGGCATAGTGAGGATTGCATGGGATGGTAAGGCAACAGTGTTGGGTGACCTTGGTGCATGAATCAGGTCAGGGAAGACCGGCTAGGACACAGGATTTTAGGGCCCCCCATGATCCGATGCAAGGAATCTGGACCTACCGAACGACCAAGTGAGGCTACACCGATTGCAGGGTAGAGACCCTAGGAAAGGTACATGCATCATAATGACTTGTGTTCTCGTGTTTTTGGGATTTCTTGGGAATTAAGAATAAATTAATATTTAAATAAGTTTTAAGAATGATTTTCTGAACTACTTGGGCTTAGGCATTCCTTGTTTACCTTGTGGCTATGGAACCTGGAAGGCGACCACGTTTGGTACAGGCAATCGAGGGCCTGAAGACTACTTTGGCCGATCGGTAGAGAGTTGATCGAGAGGAAGAGGATGACCAGTGGCATAAGACTCTTCGGGCCTTCCAGCGACAGACCCTCGAGAAGTACGAGGGCAGCACCTCTGACATGAAGACGGAAGGCTGGCTAGAGGAGCTAGGGATAGCCTTCGACCTGATTTGGGCCCCGACCGAGTACTGGGTCCCTCTGGCCATCAGTCAGATGCGGGGAGCAGCACGTCAGTGATGGACACTTTACCTGGGAGAGAGGAGAGAAGCTGAGGTGGCATGGGATGATTTCGAGAGGGAGTTCCGAGCGGAATTCCTCTCCTTAACGATGAAGGAAGAAAAGAGATAGGAGCTACTCTCCCTCCAACAGGGGAGTATGTCTGTGAGGGAGATAGGGATCAAGTTCAAGGACCTCCTATGTTTTTCCCCAGACCTCTTTCCCGATGAGGTGTCTCAGGCAAGACATTTGGAGGAGGCGCTCCGACCCTCCCTCCAGTATGTTGTTACCCCCTTTACCCTACCGACGTACTTGGAGGTCCAGAAGAAGGACTAAGTGGTGGAGAGGATGCACGATCTAGGAGGTGTGTCATGAGAGGGGATCTAGATGGGACCATCGAAGGGGAAGGCCGTAAGCACCAAGCCTCTAGCGTCAGGACCCTCCAGGTTCCGACCAGCAGGGAGCAGACCGCAGCAGTTTCAGTTTCGATCCCCCGGTCCTCGCCCTTTTCCTTCAGGCCCGGGACCGCGGTGCTTCATCTGTGGGAGTCCTGTACATCTCCGGAGTCACTACCCGGACTGGGTGCAGTACGGTGATGGTGGACAACCCCAGCACCCGCCCCATCAGAAGCTTCCAGCCAGACCTTTCCAGCAACATCAGCAGGGACAGCGAGCTACCGCTCCTCCGAGGACAGACATGGGAGGAGGGGGCTGACCTCATGGCACTACTCAGGGACCCAGACCAGGGCGTGGTTGGGGAGGTGGCCGAAATCCGAGGGGAAGAGGAGCCGGGCGGGGACTGATACATGCCGTGGAGGCAGCAGTTCCAGCAGGGCCAGAGGTTGTTCGAGGTACGATCCGTTTATTTATCACTCTTGCTTATGCCTTGTTTGATACCGGAGCTTCACACTCCTTTGTTGCACCCAGTATAACCCGTGCCTTGGGTCTAGATTCTGAGAGACTTCTAGTGCCCCTGGTGTTGAGCACACCAATCGGAGGTCAGACCGACTTGTCATTTTTTTGTTGAGGATGTAGACTGATGATGGGGCCACATCAGTCGGTTAGGGATCTTCTTCTGCTACAGATACAACCATACGATTTCATCCTAGGCATAGACTGGATATTCTCTGAGTGCGCTATCATCGACTATTTTTGAATAAGGGTCATGTTCTCAGACTTGGGCGGATGGCGTGTTACCTTCAAAGGCGAGCGGAGTGGTCAGAAGGGTAGCAGGCGAGAGGAACCCCTCCTCTCCTTGTTAGCCGAGCTGTCAGTAGATTCAGTAGATGCTGAGATGGTGGGGGTGCCAGAGGTTTTCCGTGATTTTATGGACATCTTTCCTGAGGACATGATGAATCTACCCCATCGACATGATATCGAGTTTGGGATAGACCTGCAGCCCGACGCTCATCCGATCTCGATGGCCCGTTACCGGATGGCACCTTCAGAGTTACGGGAGTTGCGGATTCAGATTGATGATCTGATGAAGAGGGGTTATGTTCAGACGAGTGCGTCACCGTGGGGTGCTCCAGTCTTGTTCGAAAATAAGGAAGATGGTGTTCTCATGTTGTGCATAGAATACAGGAGGTTGAATCAGGTGATGATCAAGAATCGCTACCCTCTTCCGAGGATAGACGATCTTTTCGACCAGCTGAAAGGGGCAGGATGGTTCTCGAAGATCGACCTGCGGTCTGGGTACCACCAGCTAAGAGTGAAGGAGGACGACATCCCGAAGACGGTGTTCAGGTGCAGATATGGACACTTTGAGTTCGTAGTCATGACGTTCAGTGTTACATACGCCCCAGCTTTATTCATGGGGCTTATGAACTCCATATTCCGAGAGTACCTAGATCGGTTTGTATTTGTGTTCATCGACGACATCCTGGTCTACTAAAGATCATAGGAGGACCATACAGAGCACCTGAGGATGGTTCTGGAGGTCCTCCGACATCATCAGCTCTATGGGAAGTTGTCAAAATGCAAGTTCGGGACACGAGAAGTGTACTTCCTCAGGCACGTGGTGTCTGAGCAGGGGGTAGCAGTGGACCCATCAATGGTTGAGGCAGTTGTTTCCTGGGCAGCACCCAAAAATGTGGCAGAAGTCCATAGTTTCTTCTGGCTGGCAGGTTACTATCAGAGGTTTGTACCCAACTTCTCCCAAGTTGCATCCCCTTTGACAGCCCTGACCAAGAAAGAACAGGTTTTCATGTGGAGTGAGCAGTGCGAGTCAAACTTTAGCTATCTGAAAGAGAAGTTGGTTAGTGCCCCAGTGTTGAGATTACCAGAATAAGGGGCGGCCAATGAGGTGTTCTCTGATGCTTCAGGATAGGGACTGGGATTTGTGTTGATGCAGCGACAAGGGGTGATCTATTACGGGTCCAGGCAGCTACGCCTCCATGAGCGCAATTATGCCACCCACGACCTGGATGCGAGGATGGATGGTGGTAGAGGTTGCCTATATCAGATGTTAGTGAAGTCATCTCTGGTTAGGAAAGTGGAGGAGTCTCAGTGGGGAGACCCGGAGTGCGATGTGATGCGTGACCGAGTTGACCAGGGCAATGCTCCGGAAGGATGGGAAGAGGATGGTCAGAACCGGATGCTTTTCCAGAAAAGGTTGTTTGTTCTCGGAGTGATGTGCGGTAAGGTTCTCAGTGAGTTCCACAACTCACCCCTGGAGGTACACCCAGGAGTTTCCAAGATGTACCAGGGACTGAAGGGACAGTTTTGGTGGCCTGGAGTGAAGCGAGCAGTGGCAGAGTTTGTGGCCAAGTGCTTAGTGTGTCAGCAAGTGAAGGCTGAACACCGAGTTCCAGGCGGCCTACTGCAGTCTCTAGATGTCCCCGAGTGGAAGTGGGATGACATCTCGATGGATTTCGTCGTGGGACTACCCAAGGTCCAAGGTGGATACGACGCCATCTGGGTGGTAGTGGACAAGTTGATGAAATCGGCTCACTTTCTGGCGATCAAGGAGTCGAGTGCAGTGGATACATTGGCACGAAGGTATGTGGATGAGGTGGTGCGGTTTCATGGAGTTACAAGGTCTATAGTCTCGGATAGGGATGCACGGTTTACCTCACGAGTCTGGAGAGGATTGTAGCATGATTTTGGCACCCAGTTACGCCTCAACACTGCTTTCCATCCGCAGACAGATGGAAAAATAGAGCGCACCATCCAGACCTTGGAGGATATGCTTCGGGCATGTGTTCTGGACTCAGGAGGATCATGGGTGCGACACTTGCCCCTATTAGAGTTCGCCTAAAATAATATCTATCAATCTACCATCGGTATGGCCCCGTTTGAAGCCTTGTATGGGAGGCCATGCCGTTCACCTATGTGTTGGGCCGAAGTAGGAGAGGCAGGCATCCTTCGCCCGGAGGTGGTGCAGAACATGACAAAGAAGGTTCAGCTCATATGGGAAAGGATGAAGGTGGCCCAGGACCGACAGAAGTCGTATGATTATACTAGGAGGATTCCCTTGGAGTTTGTTTTTGGAGACCATGTGTTCTTGAAGGTCTCCCCTCGGCATGGGTAGCGGAGGTTCGGCAAGGGGAGTAAGCTTTCTCCCAGGTTCATCGGACCCTTCGAAGTGTTGCGGCGGGTCGGTGAAGTGGCTTATCAGCTAGCGTTAACACCGCCGCTACTGAGGGTACATGATGTCTTTCATGTGTCTCAGCTCCATCGGTATCTGCACGACTATTCGCACGTCCTTGATTGGGGTGAGCTGGACATCGAGGACGACGTGACATTTGTGGAGAGACCAGTGATGATCGAGGATCATAAGGAGAAGGTGGTTCGTGGGTGAACCATTCCATTGAATCATGTGTTGTGGAGACATGGTGGGCTCGAGGAGAGTATGTGGGAGAGGGAAGTACATATGCGTACCCAGTACCCAAAGTTGTTTTAAGTTTGTTTACTTGTTGTACATGTTGTGGTAGAACGTTTTGTCTTTTGGCTATGAAACATACTGGTTTTCTTTCCTCTGATTGTGTGTAAAAAAAATAAAAAAAAGCCCTGGCTATGGGGGAGGAGAGAACCTGAACCTTAATAAAGACACATTAAGGTAGATACGATTAAACCCGTGCGGGCGAGTCAGTGCCTCCCAAAGCGGATAATATCTTGACATGGGGGAGGGGACTCCCCAACCCACATGCCGGGGCAGTTTGGCATGGTATGTTGCTTGGTTCTTGACAGGGAAGTGTTTTTGGTTAGCATGGGTTCACTTATAAGAGGTATCTTTTGAGGTGGTTGTTCAGTCCCTGTCTTTCTTTCTTGGGTTATTTTGATTCTCGAGGGTGAGAATCGTTTAAGAGGTATCTAATGTAATGGATCAGACCCTCTTGGCCCATTACTTTGCCAAAGTGAGGTTCCACAAAAACGGTGGCACCGTGAGGGTGACACCGTGACGATGGAACCATGATGGTGGCACCGTGAGGGTGGCACCGTGAAGGTGGCACCGTGAGGGTGACACCATGACGGTGGAACCATGACGGTGGCACCGTGAGGGTGACACCGTGACGATGGAACTGTGAGGGTGGAACTGTGAGGGTGGCACCGTGACGGTGGCACTGTGTCCCCTTACATGCCTTTCATTCTTTTTCCAGTACCTGACTTTTCTGCTCCCGCAACGTAAGTTTCAACATAAATTATTATTTTTACTCTTTTAAAACCATTTAAATCCCATAATTAATTCCTAAAAATCCTGAGAGACCTCCGTGTGTAACTGCCTAACTGTGTGGTCAACCCACGACCCCCACTCCTTACACGGTTTCACATTCTCACCTTAACCATCTGCGACTCTTATAAACTAAGGGTTAGTTGTGGTTTATTCTTTTCTTGATCGTGGCTTTTCACGAACAGCTTCTGGTGCATCGGGCGAGCCGCATCGTTATGCGTAGAGTTCCGCGCCCGGCCTAAGCATTGATAGACGAAGCGATTCTTGTACAGGAGAGCCGCACCGCTATCTATGAAGTTCCTCCCCCGGCCTCAGCGTAGATCGTTGATCCAACAAGTAGGGAATTTATCCTTCGTCTCTATCTTTTTTGTATCATGCGGGGTGGGCGTGCTTTTGTTTCTGTAGATTTAGATAAACCAGACCTAAATAAAGATAATGAACGAATCCTATAAGGAATGAAGGGGGGGCTGTGATCGTTTATGTTGTTATATTAAAATCATCTTTTTGAGTTGTGCTGGCTTACGCATTCTGAAAATTGAGGTCATTGGTGGTTGTTGTCTGTGAACTAATAAACCCCTCGTGGTGTTTTAAATGGCTTGTTCCTAATTGTAAACTCCTTCTATGAAAAGTAAATTGGTTAATCCCATATTCCTGGCTGAATAAGTTGAAAGCACCAGGATCAATCCCTTTTGTTCTATCCCCGGTCAAAACACGGAATTGAAACCATGGAGCGTGTAAAATCTCTTAAATATGAAAATACAGGCATGGCCCTGCTTAGTGTTAGTGGCAGTGGTTTGGTTGTTTTCTTTCACGGGCCGATTGGTGGAAATGAGGGAGGGGATAGGATCCCCTATTTTTTTATATGCTCTCGGTGGTTGTGTGAAATTGGGGATGGGATCCCCTGTTGGAATGGATTTGGTGGTTGTGAGTTTTAAGAATGGGTGGGTACTTTTTTATATCACGAATTGGGGTGGGATCCTCTGTTGATGAGAAACCATTTTGGGGGACACGAGGCAGTGTCTTGGGGTTGTCTTTAGTTCCAGTACTTCGGGGGATCTCACTTATTCCTTGTTGTTGTAACATTACAAGAGAACCGAGTGTGAATGTTTAAATTGACGATTGACTGGATTCTTTTCCTTGGTTATGCTTATAGTGTTAGTTTCACAGTAGTGCATGAACTTATTTGAACATTATCACTGAACATCAAACAAGAATGGGACAAATGGGTTTTGTTGGTGAGAGTCATGACTCAAACTTAAGTGCTCTTGTGATATGTAGGCTGTCTAAAGAAAAACCTAGCTTGGGTGAGTGCTTGTTACCTATATATATACTTCTAGCTTTGTGTTTCTTATTCGTGCCCCACCCAAGTTGAGCACTTAGTGCCGAACACCCCCATTTCATAGGGGAGGGTGTTTTTCCCAATACTATTCTTAGTGGCTAGTTATTAGCTCCTTTTCTACTCCCTTTCCCGGACAGCCCAAGTATCTTCGGTCAGGCTGTGATGGCCTGAGGTCCATTATTAGCCCATGAATCTTTGGGCATGGTAGTGTGGTGGTTGGCCAGGTGTGTGCGACAGGTGGTTTCCCATGTGTCTTCGGGATGAGGCCCAGGTGTCTTCGGGCATGGCAGTGAATCTTCTAGCCCAGTTGTCTTCGGGCATGGTGGTAGTTGTTCTGGCCTAGGTGTTTGCAGGCGTGGTTACGTGTGCCAGTTGTGTCACAGGTGTTTACGGGCGGGATTTGGTAGTGGGACAAAGTGCGGTTGTGGCCCAGGTGTGTGCGGGCGGGTGTGGCAGTGGGACTGCGGTGAGAATGGCGGGATTGGTTCGATGCATAGGATGTCTCAATAACCAATGGGAAAGTGGTACGGGGTACCCAAACATCGATGTGCTCTTAATATATATATTACTTGACTTGTGTTATTTGGGGAGTGTGCCTTGGTGAGGCTTGGGTGGATAGTTTACCTTGAAAGGTGTTTGGTTTAATCCTTTTTCTCACGGGACTTCAGTACGTTCCCCCACTTGTGCACGAGAGTCTTTGGTTTTCCCTACTGAGTGTACTTATAGGCTCACCCTACGTATATTAAACTGCTTTCAGGTTTCCAGGAGGACTTCGGGGATCGCGCGGGACTATACTAGCTCGGACCTTTGGGGCAGTTGCAGTTTCTGTTTTTCTTTATTTGGTACTTACCTTTGTAGTCACCTTTTGTACTTTGTGGCTTTTACTTTTGTAACATGCATGTGGGAATGATTTACTTTTGGCTTTACTTTTCTTTTATTTTTGGAGTTGTTGTTTTCCATCATCTTATCTCCCGATCTTGTAAAATAGAAAAAGGGTAATGACTTCCATTTAGTGTGTGATTCTATACCCTTGGTGCTAGTCGCCACTCCGGGACCTATTGAAGGAGGGTTTCAGGGGCCATTATCTCTCCTTCAACTTAAAGAAGGAAGGGCCTGACAGTCTGCTAACCCTTCCCTCCTTTTGGTGAAGGTGGGTCGTGATAGTTACTATTAAAAATGATGAAAAATGAGGTTGAAATATTTACAATAATTAGAATCTCATGATTCAAAAAATGAAATAAATTTTTTAAAATTAAATCTATAAAGGTGTGCAAGGTACTTTTAAAACTAGAATATGTAACACAATGAAAACGGTTTTATGAACAAATGCATTTTAAGTAAAAAAATGTTTTTATACAAAAATAAAGTGTAATATTTATTAAAATGAAATTTATTGAATTATTTTTAATCAAAATTAACTAATTAAACTTTAAAACCAATATAAAATAGAAGCTTCCTTTTTAAATACATTAATATAAAATATTGTTTTCTTAAAAATTGGTATTTTATAATATTTATCTAAAAAATCAACATTTTTAGAAAATTAATAAAAATTTACTCTATAATAATTTTGGATTCATTATTAAAAAAATTATTTTCATTTTATCAAATTAATATTATAAAATTTAGAAATTAAACTTTTAAATAAAATACTATTACGCATGTAACCCAATTTGGTTAGAATATTTTTTTGACTAAGAAATTACCTATTATTCTTATAATGAATATGAATATATAATATAAAATTCATGAATATTAATAAGTATTGAAATTGATCTATTATTAATATTACCGTGGTTGGCATATATTGGGTGTGTTATTATTGATGTGGAATTGATGAATATGTAAATGAATAATTTTTCTCTTTTATTCTTTAATAGAGGTTGATATATTAGGTCATTTGATAGAAATGAAACTATATGATAAATCCATTTCCATGGCGAGACATTGAAATTTTCATTTATGGAAAGTGAAAAAAGAGATTTTGAGTATATAGGTTGATGACATAAAAGATACAACCTACTTGAAAGAGATATCAAGAAAAAGAGAGTATATTATTTGGTATGTTTTCATAGGAGTTAGTCATATCTTTGACTTGTCCTTATATATTTTGGGGAAATGACGCGTTTCTAAATTATACTCTTGGTCTATGTGTTTACTCACTACTATTGAGATGAGGGCTTAGAGGGTCATGCAAAAAATTCACTCAGAGGCTCTACTAATTAAGATGAATTGGAGTTTATGATGAAGTGGGCCATTTATGGGGGATAGTGGATTCCCAAGCGAATGATCCAAAAAAAAACTTAATTATATTATTTTGTTTTAGAATAATGTTAATTTAATTAATTTCTCAAGGTAATTTTATGTTTTAAGTGAATACCAAAAATTATTTTTTTCAGATGTATTACACACTTCTATAGGTTTGTTAAATAATTTTGGGAGGATCAATCCAAGTTAATGGATTGTGGTTCTATAATTGGTGTTTATTACAATCATTAATTTGTAGTGAATTTTTTTATAGGTATGAAATGTTTTCAAATTTATTCAGATCATTTTGGTTCATTTTAAGAGGATTGTCCTGGACAAGGTCTTAAGTGTAATTTTCAAAAGTTAGCACTTACTATTTATGTTCTTCTTTGAGACATGATTATTGACTAAAATAATTTGAAATAATTTTAAATATTTTTCTCCTTATATCACTTCTCTCAATATTATAGAGTGAGTAAGTTAAAGAATTGGTTGATCCTGGTTGAAAGATTGGTCATGTGATCTTATAATGATTATTTAAGAATTATAAGGCCTTTTATATTTCATTATATCACCCAAGAATCAAATAATTATGTTTTTAGAGATTTGGTACATATGTTAATTATCTAAAGGGAATATAATTTGGTTTATTCAAGCTACAAAGATCCAAATAAGAACGGATATCACTGGGATCAAATCGTTACAATGAGGTACCATTTTAATTTTTTTTCATACTAAAATTATTTTTCATGAGATTTTTGGAATGAATCAGTCATAAATAAACTAAATAAAATATATTATGATTTATTTTTAATTAAAAATTTAAATAATATTATCTTTTTGAATTTCTCTACATGCCTGATTTCTTTAATGTTGTCAGAGTGACTGTACAATTTTTTAAGTTAATGTTTTTTTATTAAATTTACTAGAATTTAGAAGTATGAATTTGATATAGTTATAATTAGCTTTATAACTCATCTATCATAGTTCTTATAGATGAGTTATGTACAATAAAATTTTGAAATAATTTTGAAAAAAAAATTAAATATGTGTGTGTGCATGCATGTACGCACATGCACACAGAAGGGGTAGAGAGTAGGTCGTTAAAACACAAAAATATTCCAGTGAGTTGTTTTTACTAGAAATGGTGGATTCATAAAGGAAATGTACAACTTTTAATCTGTTATAAGAAAAATATTGATATTGCTAAAATCATCACTTTTATGACATTGTCATAATACAATAATTAATTAAAGGTTTTTGAAACATTTTTATATAAAATATATATATATTTAAAATTAAAATAAATCATCTATAATTACTATATTTTTTTTATAAAACTCATGTATATCATTTTGTAAAAATAAGTAATATTTTACTATAAAAACTAATTTATTCACTTATATTAAAAAATTGTTTCCATAAATTATAGAAATAAAATCCAAAAAATAGATATCGTGTTTTATATCAATAATATAATGTTATATGATAAATAAAATTTCATTTTTGGTTATGAAAGTATAATTACAAATATTAAAGCTAATGACCATGATAATAGTAAAACTGCTATTTTAAAATAATTGTTTTATTAATATTATATAATTTTAATCTAATTAAATAAATTAATATCTTTTTGAAATTTGTGTTTAAAATAATTTATATGTAAATATTTAAATAAAATATCACCTATTAAACTATTAATCAATACTAAATAAGGTTAAGAACACTTAATATTGAAAGGAACATTTTTCTACAATTTTTTTATATATTAAATGTTTTGATTTAAAAGTAAATTTTATCTTATATTTAAATTGTATTACATATAATGGAGATTAAATTTAGGTTCAACACACAAAAATTTAGTAAGATAGGTTATTTATATGTCTATCAAAACATAAGTTATTTGGGTAAAATCTAGATACACTGGCAAAAACAAAAAAAAAGAAGAAGATAAAAGTAAAAAAATATAAGAACTAATAACTTAAAACATGTCTAAAACATGTGTATTAATTCTTAGTTGAGTCTTTATTGACCCATTATCATCCCACATTCCATTATTTTTTTACTTTTGTAGTCTTTAACCCTTGAACAATGCAATGATGTCATCGAAAAGTAAAGGAGTATTCATAAATCTTTCATTTTATTTTCATATAAAAGGGAACACTTAAACCCATTCTTGTGTAACACCCTGATATTATAGAATAATAAAATTATGATCGATAGCGTATATGACATGCAATAACAAACTTAAACAAACCATGAAGTATTATAATTTAAATACGATCGTTATAACTTATCCATTAAATTAGATGATATAAATAAGATTATCTACTTTATGAGATATATAAAAAGATCCCAATAAATATTTTTTTATTAATTATTAATAAATAAGAATTAAATTTTTAGCAAAGTTATATTATGTTGAAAAAATATATTTTCTTCAAAAAATGATTTTTATTACTTTTTATGAGAATATATTATATTTCTTTGACACCTCTAAAAATTATACTTTATAAAATTAACTAAATTTTTAAAAGAATAATATCTAAATTACATTGGGGTTAATTTCAGATTTTTTTTGAAAAGATTGATTTTCTAATGAATAATTAAAAATACTGATTTTTATTAAAAACTATATTTTCTTTAAAGCATGTACAACATTAAATTTTTAAATGTTTCAATGTAAAATTAGTTCTATTATATTTTTAATAACCCAATTCATTTAATTATGAAAAATTTCATGTTTGAATTTTGTATAAAAACATTTTTATAGGTAAAAAATAATATTTCTCAAAAAAACTATTTTTTGCATAAAATATGTTTTTATCTTAATAAATTAATTTTTTTCACTATTGGTGAATGATTTTAATTAAATCTATTTGTTATATATTAAATAAAATATATTCAAATTCATTTAATATTTTTCTAAGAATGTATTAAGAATAAACCAAATTTTATATATAACAATTTATTTTTTAAAAAATTGGTTTTCACCGCATGTTGTGTGCTTATTTTAAAATTAATTTATACCACTTTTATAAATTAAATTTGATAAAATTTATTCCATTTTTTTAATCATCTGGTTCAAATTTGTTAAATATTTCCCTGTTATTTTTGGTCAATTTGAATAGTAATCATGGTAAAATTTATCAGCTTAGTAAAGGTTAAATTGAGTTAATCTAGATTAATACTAAGTGATAAGACCATAATTTTTCATTTTAATTATTATTTAAAAAATAAATTATACAATTATCACCTAATTCTAAAAAATTATTTTTATAAAGGAAACTTGTTCATGAAAATTACCTATATAACATTTATTGTAATGAAAGTTTCAAAATGTCACTCTCTTAGTTTTAAATATATCTCATGTGTCCACATAGGGACAAAAGAAAGTAATGAAAAAATGTAAATTTATAAATTTATGTTAATGAAATTATATTAATGATTTAAATTTATTTTTAATTTTTATAAATTATATAATTACCTTAAATTCTTATGCAACACTGATGTAATATTTATTAAATTATTATAACAACAAAATAAGTGATTTTAAAAATATTAAAATAATAAAATTTGAGTGAGTTAAACTGTTCAATGAATGTTATATATTAATATTACATAATAGTGTTGTGTTAAAGTCTTATATTAAAATTATAACTTTTTCATTGTGTCTTTGATGTCAAATTAAATGAATAGTGTTAAAATTGGCTTAAATGATATTTTATCAAATTAATATTCTATTAAATTATTTAAAAATCATGAAAGAGGACAAGTTTTATAATTTTATGGTATATAATTTTATCCATTATTCATTTATGATCCATTTTTCACCTTATATGAAAAATTATTACCTATTAAGAGATAAAAAGACGTTACTATGGTTAATGTTAAAATGGGTTAACTAACGGGTTAAACCAAAAGATAAGGTTTAAAAAAAATTAAACCTATAAAAATTTCCTTTTTTGATGGTATTTCAACCCGATAATATATTATATTCTAATAACCTTCCTTTTAAGTCATTTTTTAAGGATAATGACTTTATTAAATTTTAATCTTTTAATAAATTCCAAAAGTGTCCCTCATGTCAATTGTAAAAGGGTGCCTCATTCCTTCACTTATTCACACATTTTGAGCCTTAAATTTTGACTATACACTCCAAAAATCTCTTATAAACTTCATTATATACATTCTAGAAGTTTTTTATTCCCAAAAGAGCAACACTAGGAACCATAAGAGGAGATATAAAGAAGTTCTTTCAAATGATAAGTAATTTCCTTAACCGATCACTTTATTTTTAATTATTATTTTACCTTTTCTAGATATTTCATATTATTAATGAAATAATAAATTAATTTTCCGAAATATAATTAAATTTTATTTTTATTATGAAACCACCTTTATTCACCCTCTTTCCATGAAATAGTAAGTGAAAGTATCGCTAGTGCGTACATACAGTTTACCGTCTCCACATAGCGATACAATTTATTTCTCATTACCATATTTAATGGTTCAATATTTTGATGGTTATAATGTTTATATATTATAATTATGAAATAAATATACTTATTTAAAGATAAAATAATATCTACCTTATTACATTTCAATCCTTCGGAAAACGATAACATCGTTCATGCGTATGTGTAGACTACCACCACCACGAAGTGATGTGATTCATTTTTTATTTACATTTTTCTTGGATGGTAATAAGTATGGATTTAATTTATATATATGAAATAATAATTATTATTTAAAGGTGATTTATTATTTACCTTTCTTTCATTCCATCCATTGAAAAACAAAAATAGTTTTCATGTGTATGTATGACCAATCATCTCTAGGAATAGTGTAATTAATTTTTCCATATATACATTTATGAATGTATCTAAAAAATATATAATGAATATATATGATATTTATATCATTATTAAAATTATGTATATGATGTAACTATGATAAAAGTAAAATACCAAAACTATAGAACCAAAACATATATGAAAAATGAAGTAGATATCACCGAGAACAGAGATTTTAATAAAGAATTGCTAACAAATGGGCGATAAAAGGTTATAAGTAAATAATAAATGGATTTATATTTATAATTATAGTTTTTAATATATTTATAATAATTCTATATTTATTATATAGAAGTTTCCAATTCATATTAAGGAAGTTAGACCTAAGGTAAGGGACTTCCACTCTCACTTTTATTTCTGGGTGACTTATGTCAAATTCAACCCTCGTTTCTTTTATATGGTGTATGTACCGACTCATTGACATGATATGTCATGAATATAATTATTTTAATTATATTTAAATATTAAATTTATTTTATTATTTCATGGTGATTATGATTTAAATGTTACCAAAGTAGTAAGGGGTTTTCATCTCCCTTTTATTTCTGTAACACACATGCCATATTCAGAAGTTGTTTCTTTTATATGGTATATATAATACCCATAAATGTAATTTATGATGATTATTAGGAAGTTTATTTTTATTTAAATATCCATATAAGTTTTTTTCTTTCATGAGTCTTATAATTAAAATGTTACCAAAATAGTAAGGGTTTTATGTTATAATATCATTATTTTAAAGATTTATTATGATTATGATTATAATGATGAAATATTATGATCTAAATCTCAAGAAAATAACAAATTTTATTCTCCTATATTTATTTATTTATTTATTGTGAATACATATTTTAATTTAATTTTACTCACCTTAAGTACTCAAGAGACTGAATTTTTCTAAGGAAAATTTACTTTATTTCTCTCCTCTATCAAAAAACCTTTTTCTTCCATACCAATGTTTTCTAAAAATGTTTTAAAGAAGGTTTTTAATAATATCCAATTATTTTTTAAAGTAATTTAAAAAAATGTTTAAATTTTTAACAAATAGTTTAAAATAAATCTTATTATCTTTTTTTAAATGAGGTATTTTTTTACTTCTTCTAAAAAATGTAAAATAAATGTTTTGTTTTAATTTATATTGAATGAATCGAATTTACTACTTTCCTAACCACTCAATGCTATGAATATTCCATTAAATATTTTCATGTTTTGTTTCAGAGAAAATGTTTTACTTAATATTTGGGAAATTTTATGTTTTAAAAAGGTTATTTCAAAGTGAAAAGGATATTTTTGTCACGAAATGTTTTAGTGATCCTTTAAGAATTTTTTCATCTATGATAAAATATTTTGATGTCAATTATGATTTAATGAGAAAATTATCTAAGGATACCATCCTTATTATTTATCTTTATATTTTATGATTATTATTAAAATATTTTTATGAATCCCATTTCATTTTTCATGGGCTATGCTATGATGAAATGTTTTTGAAGAACATGTATTTTCATGGGTTCTGATATGATGAATGTTTTATAATCTTATGGCTCACATATGTATGATTTTCATTATATAATGAGTGTAAACTATATCTCAATAGTATTGTTTAGGTAAAAATAGATAAATCCTGAGGTTAATATTATATGTATAAATTTGAATTCATGTTCACAATTTTATATGTGGACCAGGTTTTCATGTTTATAAAATTAACCAATGACCTGGATTTTATGTGGATAAGATTATGCATGGATTGTGATTTCATGTCTATAAGATTATGCATGTAATTGGTTTTCATATTCATAAGTTTATATATATACCTGAATTTTATATCCATAATCTTCTGCAAATACATGGATTTCATGTCCATAAGATTATCCATGGACTCGGTTCTATGTCCATATGTTTTTGGGAGGACCTAATTTCATGTCCTTAACTTGATGAGAGAACTTGTTTCTATTTACACATGTTCATAAAGTTATAGGCTTTTCTGTATTCCAAAAAACAATGTCTTATTCCAATGTTATACTCTTATGTCTCATGTTCTTTGTTTACTTTATGAGTAATGTCTTATGAACTTCCAAGCTTTATTCTAAGGCTAAATATTGTGATCAATTATATATAGGTTATGGATTTCAAAATGTTATGATCATGTTATAATACCCATATGCTCACGTCATGCATAATTGATCATTAATGTCTCTCTTATATACCCTTACTAAACATTTTAACTCACCCTTTCCTATGTTTCCTTTTACCTAGGTTATGAAGAAAGGTTTTAGTAATTGTTTATTTAATAAGGGGTGAATTTTATAAAGAAATTAATGGGAGACCCATATAAACTAGTTGTTTATGTGTCAAAGGTTTCCAAGATACTAGAGATGTATCATTATTTCACAGATCATTATGATATGAAATGAATATTTATCTAATAATGTGTAATATCTATATATGAAAATTATGGGTCACTAAAGCTGGTATCAGAGAAATATTTAGTTAAACTTTGGAAACTTGGATGAGATAACTTTAATGATAACCCTAAGTATAATTAAAAGTATGTGATAAAATCATAAAGTTTTAGTAATAATAATAAAATACCTAGGTTAAAGATAAGGTTTCATAGATGAAGGTCTCACAATTTAGACATCCTATAAATTATTTTTCATGATTATGTGGTTTTTTACTATCAATATTATTACTCACATAATGTTTTTTGATTTTAGTAAATGGATAGAACCCAAAGTATTGATGTTAATGTTGAATGTGATGGTTAATGGAATAATTCTCCTCATGAGAAACTAATTGAAATAAGTTATGTAATGTGAAACCTTGAGATTATGTCTAATCAACTATCTCATTATATGATTAATAATATCAACGTCATAAAGTTTATAGGAACACCTATAAATAACATTGTGAAAATAAGACCCAGCTTCCAACATGTCTATAATGTGGGAATAATCACTGAAGTAACTGTAATAGAGGAATAAAAAGATGTTTTGAGTGTGGAAAAAAGGGGATAAAGAAATTAATTTATAAGAAAAAAATGAAAAGTTTGGTTAAAAAAATAGATGAAAATAATGGTCTCCCTAAGGTATCCTTGATGGAAAAATACTTTAAATATGGAATGTATGGGAATTATGAAAATTGACTTTCTAGAGGGAAGGATTGAGAAGATAATCAAAAAGTTTGTATGAGGAATGGTTTTACTGATGACGATAAAGATACTACAAATAACATATGAAAGATATGGGTTGTTTTAATAGTATTTATTATGTTAAAAGTAAGAAACATAATTAAATTGAGGTTGATTAATATTAAAACATGATTCATATATTATATTGTTGGAAAGAAGTATTAGGGAATAAGATGATGATTATTGGTTAATGTTTTAATAATTAAGTGAAATAATTGAAGTGTTTATGTATTTAGATTCAATAATTATGTTGTATAAGTGTTATACTAATGATATTTTGTTTATAAAAATAATGAAACTTCTAAGGACTGTTTTAAATAGATTTTATTTAAAGAATTAAAAACATATTTTGAATAAATAATAATATCCAAGAAAAATGATTTAGTGGTAATGAGATATTTTTTTGGAAAACACATGACTAAAGGAAATATAAACCTTAATATGTTAATGATGTTGAGTTAATAATGATTATTTGGTATAAAAGATGACTAAAATTGATAGTATTAGAAACATTTAAAGTAGTTAGTGATTTTATGGAAAATTGATTTAGGTCATCTTTGATGAATTTTATTTCATTTTTGGATTTATAGAGTATATTCCTTAGTAAATGATTTTATATGATTAATAAGGATTATATTAATATTTTAGAACATATATGTTTCTATTAATGTTTTATGGTGATCCTGGTAATTAGTATGATCTAATAGAATATATGATCAAGGTATTCAAATGTTTGGTATGTGAAATTATGAGCCACATTTTTCTATGTGGGAATAAATTTGTTTGAAAAAATAATTCTAATTTTTGGGTTTTGAATTTGGCCTAACATATTTTGGAGGAGTTGTGAGGTTAAAAAACTATGGAATGGATTATGTTAAACATTGTTGGATATTGTTGAGGTTTTAGAAGCTAATGTATTATATAAATTGTTCTAATATTTTCATATTTGAGAAATATTTTGAGATAGTAGTTTCTAATTTTCATTATTTTATGGATTTTAAGATCTATTAAAAGTTAATTTTTATTTTTTATGCATGAAAAATCATATTCGATACTTATTTCTTAGTGTAAGAGATGAAATATAAATGGATAAAAGCACAAAAAGGATGAAATTATGCTAATGATGTGGAAAGAAATCAAGTAAATATATTTTCTCATGATAATAAAAGTATCCATCAACTTTATGAAAAGTATATTAAAATATAACTTTAATATTTTACTATCATTTCAAATGAGTTGATGGTCACTTCACTCATCACATATTTATGGTTTTGTGGTCATTAAATTTCTCACTACCATGTTATCTATCACTCTTTATCAGTCTGTGGATGTTATTTTTATCTTCCATGTCCATATTTTTACTTTCCACTAATTTTTTCCTATTTTGAATCCTAGGTACGTGTTATTCTAGATGACCTTTATATTTTTTGTTCCCTCTTTTGAAGAGGATGTTTTATTAACCATTTTTACGATGTGGTATTTCCATAAAGGAATTTTCAAATGTCAAGACCTTGATTAAAATGTATAAGGTAAAATTTAGAGGATGAAATTTATTAATTGGGGAAAAATTTAAGACCCTTATATTTTAATAGAAGAACATAATGTTTGATGGAATATACAACACCTGACACTAAACTTAAACGAACTATGAGGTATTATTATTTTAATATGAACTTTATAACTAAATAATTAAATTAGTGGTTATGAATAGTATTTAATATTTTATAGGACATATAAAAATTCAAAACCCAATATAAATTTATTTATTAATTCTTGTGAAATAATCATTCAATTTTTTAGAAAAGTTATATTATACTTAAAAAATTGATTTCCTTAAAAAATGATTTTTATTGTATTTTTGTGAGAAAATATTATATTTTATTTTTGAAACATTTAAGAATTTTACTTAATAAAATAAACTAAAGTTTTGAAATCATCATATAAAAATTATCTTTGGGTGAATTTCTGTTATTTTTATGAAAATATGGATTTTCCAATGAATAGTGAAAAATATAGATTTTTATTGGAAAATGTATTTTGTTTCAAAAATGTACAATGATATATTTTTCAAAATGGTTCAAAAGTAAAATTAGTTATATTTTACCTTAAAAAATCTAATTATGTTAATTTGTATAAATTTTATGTTTTAATTTGATACAAAAACATTTTTTATACATAAAAGGCATTTTTATAAAGAAATAAAATGTTTTTATGTGAACGATGTGCTTTCACCTTAATAAATTTGATTTATCACTATTATTGAATAATTTTAATTAAATTTATATATATTATATATTCAATTAAATTTTTTAAAATTCATTTAATATTTTCCTAAACATGGGATAAGAATAAACTAAGTTTTATGCTTAAAAATTTATTTTCTAAAAAGCGGTTTTCATCATGTTTTTCACGGTTATTTTAAAATTAATTTACTCTAATTTTATAAATTTAATTTGATAAAACTGATTAAATATTTGGAATCCGAAGGTTAAAATTTTGTAAATATGTACCTTTTATTTTTGGTCAATATGAATAGTAACTGTGGGAAAATTTATCAGCTCGATAAATGGTAATTCAGGTTAATTTAGGTTAAAACTATCTGATATGGCCATAATTTTTCATATTAATTATTATTGGATGAATATAATTATAATTTTATGAAATTAGGATTTAAATGTGTTTTTTTAATGGTCATAGTTCTATGAAAATGACCTATATAATATTTAAAGCAAAGAAAGTTATAAAATGTAACTCACATAGTTTTAAATATCTCTTTTGTGTCCATATAGGGGAAAAAGAAAGTTATGAATGGATATAAATTTATATTTTGAGATTACTTAAATTATTTTCATGATTTTAATTTTTTTATAATTTTTATAAATTATTTAATTATCTTAAATTCTTACGCAACACTGATGTAGTATTTATTCCATTATTAGAAAAATAAAATAAGTGACATTAAAAATAATAAAAATAATATAATTTAAGTGCGTTAAAATTTTATAATAATTTTATAGATTAATATGAAATAATAGTATTTTTTAAAAGTATTATATTATAATTCCATATTTTCTTTATGTCTTTTAGGTCAAATTAAATGAATAGTACTAAAATTGACATTAATGATAATTTATCAAAGTAATATTTTATTAAATTATTTAAAAATAATAAAAATATATAAAAATGATAAGGTAAATAATATATTTTAAAAAATGATATCCATTTTACATTTATGATCCATTTTTCATATTATATATAAAATTATAACCTTTCAAGAGGGACAAAAGTCATTATTACGATTAATGTTAAAATGAGTTAACTAAGGGGTTAAACAAAACTATAAGATTTAAAACACCAATTAAAACTTTCAAAATTTTATTGGTTGATTTTATTTCAACCCCATTATATATAATATTCTAATTCCTGGAATTTTTAAGGTTCTTGGACTTGATAATGACTTTATTATATTTTAATCTTTTAAGAAATTCTAAAAGCCTCCCTCACCACAATTATAATAGGGAACCTCTTTCCTTCACTTCTTCACACATTTTAAGACTTATATTGAATATAACCTGATAAAATATATTATAAAATCCATTATATACATTTTATAGGTTATTTTATTTCAAAAATACCAACCTTACGATCTTTAAAAGGAGATCTAAAATAGTTTTTCAAAGGAGTGGTATTCGCCTTAACCGATCAATTTCTTTTTAATTATTATTTAACATATATTATATTCTTAAGAAAATAATATATTAAGAATAATAAATATAATTAAATGTTATTATTATTATTAAACCACCTTTAACCACCCTTTTCCATCAAATGGGAAGTGAACGTATCACTCATGCGTACGTACAACTTACCATCTCCACATAGCGATATAATTAATTTCTCATCCCCATATTTTATGGATGAGTATTTTGATGGGTTTAATATTTATATATGATAATTATGACATAATAATAATTATATAATTATAATATAACATATACCGTATTATCTTCCAATTTGATGGAAAATGAAAATATAGATTGTGTGTATGTGTTGACTACCACCCCCACGAAGTTATGTGATCGTTCTTCATTTCTATTTTACTTGGATGATAATAAGAATATATTTAATTTATATATACATATGATATATATGGTGTAATAATGATTCTTTAAAGGTTATTTATTATTTACCTCTATTTTTTCTCCATCTATTGAATGATGAAAACATTGTTCATGCATATGTACGACCAACTGTCTCCATGAACCACATAATTCATTAATCTATTTATTATTTTATGAATGATTATAAAAAGTATATAATTAATATATATTATATTTATATCATTATTAAAATTACAAATATTATGTAACCATGATCAATATAAAAATACCAAAACTATCAAACCAAAACATACATTAAAAACAAAGTTGATATCACCCAAAATAGTGATTTCAATAAATAATTGTTAAAAAATGTGTAATAAATTGTAATATGAAAATAATATGTGATATTATATATATGAGTATGTTTATTTTATATATTTATAAAAAATATATATTTATTATACAAGTTGTGTCAACACACATAAAGTAAGTCATACCTAAGGTATGGGATTTCTAGTCTCACTTTTATATCTAGGAGGCTTATGCTAAATTCACCACTCATTTATTTTATGTGGTGTATATATTGAATATTTGAAATTTTATTACATGTGTATATTATTTTAATGATTTTTAAAATTTTAATTTAGGTTATTTTTTCATGGGGATTATTATTCAAAGGTTATGAAAGTGGTAAGGGATTTTTTTCTCACTTTTCTTTAACTAACATATGAAATATTCACTACCCATTTATCTTATGTGGTGTATATACTACCCATGAATATAATTAAGAATATACTCTTAAATTTATATATATATATCCATATATTGTTAATTATTTCATGGGGATTATGATTCAAATGTTATCAAATCGGTAAGGCCTTTATGTTACAATTTCATTGTTTTTTATATTATTTAGAATTACGATTATGATAAAGAAATATTATGATACAAATCTCAAGAAAATAATTTTTTTTATTCTATGATTATTTATTGAAAATACATGTTTTCATTTCATTTTCCTCACCTTATGTTCTCAAGATACCTCAAATGTGTTTTTAAGGATAATCAAATTTATTTCTCCAATCAGTTGAAACACTTTTTTCTTTCATATGAATATTTTATTTAAATCCTTTAAAGAAGTGTTTTTAATATTATAATAGGATTTTTAATGTAATTTTTATTTTTATTGAATTTTTACAAAATGGTTTTAGAGGAATCTTCTTATTATTTTTCAAATAAGTAACTTTTTGAATAAATCTACAAAAATGTGAAAGGAATGTTTTGTTTTATCTTTTATGGAATGAATGAAACATACTACCACCATAACCACTCAAGGTTTTAAATATTTATTTAATATTTTTCAAGTTTATTTTCAAATAAAATTTTTCCCTTTATATTTGGTAATTTTTTATGTTTTAAAATGGTTATTGATCCCCTCCATTTTTGAGTTGAAAATAAAGATACATGTGTGGATGATATTTATTGAATAAAATTGATTGATTGTGTGGATTATATATATGTCATAGAATTGTAAATGGTTATAAATAAATTTATAATATGTTGTTCAAATTTTAAATATAAAATATTTTTTCTTTATTAAATGTGCATTTTGGTTTATTTCTTGTTTACATGTTCTGGAAGAGGTGTTGGATGGGCTTGTTGTAGTCGCTGGGTAGAAGAGGTTGTTAAAAAATTTTATATAAACCATTAGTATACATTTATTCAATAAAATATGTTATAACTATAGTTCTTAAACATTTTTTGTACATATATACCAATGGTTTACTCTAAACCATTAGTATACAACTTTGAACATGTGATTTAACAATAGTTTTAAGGAACCATTATAGTAGGGAAATTACAAACAACCTATACCAATATTTTTATGAAAACCATTAGTATAGGGATATACCCACACTAGAAATATGAATAGTTTAAGGAACCATTAGTATAACTTATACCAATGGTTTAAAACTGTTGGTATAGGGTGAATTTTGAGTAGTGATTACCACTACACTATATTTGTGTAAACTAGATGAAATTTATCCAACTATTGATTTTGACTTCAAAATACTAGAGTATTCATATTTATTAGAAATTTTGGACTTTAATTTGGATAATAATTTTTTATTAATCTCATATTATCATCCTTTCAACCAAGATTCTCCATTTTAGGATGAAAAATCTATCTTTTATGAATATTTTAATCAAAATTCACTGGGTAGATAAGGAATTGAAGAATGGATATTCCTCAACCATTATAGTGAATTTAATAATAGAAAATATTTAAAATCCCATGAATAGTTCGGTGTCTATGGATTCTTTACAACATTCTTCAAAATAATAAAGGATTCAGATGCAGAGGTGTAAAAAGGTCATTTTTCATGTTTTCATAAAGGTCATTGGAATATTGATCATAATGAATTTAATAAGAAGCTATTAGAAGCTTATAATTAATTTAAATTCACCATTTTATAGTATTTATAATATACTTTATAGGTATTAATACAAAATATTCCTATCATTTGTGTGTATTTAAATACTGGTACTGAGTAAGTATTAGAACATTAGTAGAAGTAAGATGTTTTCTCAAGATAAATAAAGAAAGCTTATTCCTAGATCAATGGGATATGCGCATGGATTAATGATTTTCTAAGAGGATTTATTCAAGTTAAATCATTGTTTTTTTGAGTTATACAATAAAATTTATCTCAGTGCATGATTTTTCACACTGAGACATTATTGCTTTTAGAATAAATGTTGTTAGGGTATTTTATAATTAACTAATAGTCCTATCATTATTGAATCATAGATATCCTATTGAAAATAAAATATGAATATAAAATATAATACTCATACACAGTTATGGAAAAACAATTCTTTATTAAGATAAAACAAAAATTAGTTAATTAGTTTATACCTAATGAAAGTGTTTAGTCTCTTTGAGTTAAAGCAAGAGGTATAATGACAAAATACTAATCATGTTTTTAGAAAATTAGACCTTATAAATAAAGGAATTATAAAAAACTTCCATATTTACTTCATCTTGGTAGTGTAAACTATTGTAGGAAGAATCTAGAGTTAAATTCATATAATTTATAATATTACTTTAATAGAATTTAGGACTATAAAATGGAAGTAATTAACACACATAGTAAGATGATATAATATCATATGGGTGGTTTTCTTGGAGTATATATTAACCAAGTATTCATTTATCATTTAAAAATTTAGATTGAAAGTTTTTCCTAAACTCAAATTAACTTATACACATCATAGTGGTGATAATAGTACAAGGTAGATTTATGAGGATTCTTAAATATATTTTAAGTATTACATACTCTTTCAAGAAATATTTTTTGAATAAAAATGTAACCACTAACCTCAAGAAAACTAATTTTACTAATGAATATAATATAAATTATGATATGATTAGAGAACACTATGTCATAGCCTCAAGTGTTTTATAGGAACCATTTATCCAAATGGCTAAGCTACAAATTTACATCAAAGGATTCAAAATGTGCTTATTAATTAAAGATAATATTTTTACTAAGGCTATTAAAATACCCAATATATAAAGGTACCAATCATACCATGTGTATTTATATGATGGAATTACATATCTTTGAGAGATTGTGAGAAAGTAATAGTTTAGATTAATCTATACCCTAGACACACAAGTTGACAAATAAATACTAAACTTTACAAGTATTAGTGGGATGAATTATTCCAGAGACACATACTACATAGGAAAGTTAAAACCAAATAGGTGGTTTTATATTCATCTGTACGGTGATATATTATTTTATATGATTAATTATTTCTGCAGGGAGAAATAAGATTCAACTGGATGTGATTAAAAATTTTATATAAATTCAAATATGTTTTCCATATACCAAAATCTAGTTTCATATTTTGGTATCCTATTGGTGGATATTCTAGAGAAACTAGATTATGATGGTACAATTGTATTACTAATAAAGATCCTTTATTTATACCAAGTCATAATTCTTAAATGAATTATAGTTTTTCTTTTTATAGAAACAATATATGATTATTATGTTAGATTTTTGTTGTAAATTCCACTTTTCTTAAAGGAAAAATTATATAATATGACCGTATAAAAAACCCATAAAGGGTTGACGACACCAAAGAATGAAAAGGTTTCAAGGATAAATTGTACAGATAAAAATAAGTACAAGGATCATTAAATATTTATTTGGAATAAATTATTTATAGATTTTTACAGGAGGCTTGCGGGGAACTATAATTCCAAGATATATATGTTTGATAAAATATAAAAAACATATAATTAGTCATATAGTTAATTAATAGTAATGATAATTTGTCTAAGAATGAATTAAATTAGAAATCCTAGGTTCTTGGGTATGAATTATATTAATATAGATCAAAGGGGGTTTCTTAGTCAAAGTCATAGTACACAAGTTAACTAGATTTTGAAGACTTACATTATAGAAAAATCCTATAAGGGTATTAGTTTTAGTGTCACATGGAATTGTTTTAAAAAATAGACTACATATTCATAAATATACTTTGTAAATTTATCTCATATTAAATAGAGCATAATTAGGTTTGATATTTCTTATATATAAATCATAGAATGTGAATATAAAACACGACCAAGAGGGATATATAGGATTGTAGAAAAAATTTTCTGCCAATGTTGAGAAATTAAAACTGGATGAGTATCTGGTTTTTAGATAAAAAAATTATGGTTATTCAAAGGATACAAAACTAATCTTATATTAGAATAGTTTAATCCATGATCATAGTTAGGAAAAGTTAATATGTAATAGAAAAACATATTACAACAAGTGGTTTCCATATCTATATAGACCAAATACATTATAGATTATAATATTTCTTAATAATATGGTTTAGTAGTGATTTGTTCCATATTTTAGAGTTATACATTGATGCTTAAGTGTCATCATATTATGGTAAACTTCAGATTGTGGTATTATCCAAGATGTCATGGAATATATGGGATAAAAGGTATATACGTGGTGATATTATCTCTTGAGGGATTTTATTAGAGATATACGGTTTTAATAAGAATAAAATCCATCAAAGAATGGAAGTAAAAGTAGTTATATCTATAACTTATTAGAATAATTTTTATTTTGTGAGGATAAACAATTGAATAGTTAATAGTTGGATCTAGTGAAAATGGGAGTATGTTGGAGTTGTTTCCCTAGAACCAACTGACTTTTTTACTTATTATTATTATTATATTCAAAATATTAATATTAATTTAAATATTATGACATGATGACCATTATTTTTTATGAATTAAATGAGATAATTTCCTTATAATATCTATTATATTGAATGGTAATAGTATTTCCCTACTATTATGATAACCTCGAAGTGAAATAATGATATTCTTAAACATATTTCTATGTCCAAATGAAATTATCTAGTAGGTCATGGATGGTATAGACTATCATGGGTAGGCGGATCATATATAATTATGACTAATTATCATGAATTTTACCCTTATAAACATCTAAGAGAGGGGGATTGTGAGAACCGACCCACTAGTAAGAAATCCACAAGTTTTATGTGTCATTAGATATCCTATTTGCAGACATGTGTAATAATACTTATAATTTATGAATATTATTAATTCATATCATGAGTCACATACTTTGATGTATTTCATAAATAGTGGTGAAATATATTCATGGATAATTTGGATATGTTGTATGTTTCGAGAATGATATGACATAAATGAAATAATTTATGGAAGGATTTACCCCTTTTATTATTTAATGAAATTTGATATCTCATGCCATTTGATAGAAATAGAACTATTTAATAAATCCATGTCTATAGTGAGACATCAAAATGTTTTTTTTTGGAAATTCAATGAAATATATTTCGAGCATATAGGTTGATGACACAAGTGATGCAACCTGCATGAATGAGATATTTACATGGTAAGTGTTTATAGGTAGTAGTTATAGATTTTAATTATATATTTATATTTATAGGTGATGATTTATTTATAGATACCACTATTGGTCTCTAAGTTGGACTCACTACTATTAAGATAGAGACCTAGAGTTCCACACATAAAGTATATTCACTGGCTCCATCGATTCTGATGAATTGGAGTCCAAGTTGAAGTGGGCCCCTCATAGGGGCTAGTTGACTCCCAAGTGGATGATCACAAATTAATTAATTAAATTATATTATTATAGTTTAGAATAATTTTAATTGAATTTATTTATCAGGTTATTCACAAGTTTTCAGTGAATATGATAAAGTATTATTTTTCCAATGAATGATCCATTGTTCAAGGTTTATAAAATATTTATAAGGGGAACAAGCTGATTTAATGGCTCATGGATCATCACGTGATGTTTTATAATTTAACCAGGGAGTGGTGAAGTGTTCATGGTTGATATTACATGTTTATTAGGTTATTGTTGTTATTTTGGGCCAATTTAAGAGGGTAAAAGTTTCCAAGGGATTAAGTGAAATTTTCTAAATTAACCCCTACTATTTAAGATCATTTTGAGATATAAATAAGGTTTAAAGGCATTTAATGAATTTTGTTGAGTTTTTATCCTCATATTACTTATACTAATAATATAAAGATAGTATGATCTAGAATTGATATATAAATGTTTGATTATCAATCACATGATATTCTTATGATCATATTATCATTATGAGGCTTAACATCATAACTATCACCTAATAATTGAAGCACATTATACATGGGGTTTTAGGTCATGTGTAGAATATAAAACCCCCATGTAATTATTATTTTTTATTTTATTTAATTTGGGTTTATAATTAAGATTATAGGTTTTTTTTCTGTTTAGCCTGTTTTGGGAGTTTTTGGAAAATTTCAGACTTGGACTCACCAGTACAAAACTAGGTTTTAATAGTGCTTATAAAGGGCCTTTAACAACAATTATAAAGAACTGTATATACAATCGATGTTAAAGGCCATGATTTAATAGTGTTAAAAAATCCCTATTAAAGGGTTCCTTCAACAGTGCTAAAAAAGAATTGTTAAAATCCCCATTTAACAACATTTTTTTTAGCACTGATAAATCCTCCTCTATCTATGCTAAAAAAGCACTATTAAAGAGGTAAAATTATATTTTTTTCTAGATATCGACGAGTCCAAACCCTTAATCATAACTTCCATGACCCCTTTAATAGAACCCACCCCCATTTATTAGTGAATTTCACCCCATAACACTTTTAATAGTGCTTTTTAAATTTCTATCCCCCTGGTCATACCTGGATTCAAACTATGCACCTCTCCTTTGAACATGGAATGCCTTTACCACTATACAATGTTTTTTTCTACATGTTTAAATATATTACTATTTATTTTTTATATATACTCACATATTTATTTTTTATTCATATATTTATTTAATTATTTTTAAATACATTTATAAAATATATACTTGTGTGTGAGATATATATACTTATATTTATTTAAATATATTATATATTATATTCATTTACATTTACTAGAATATGATATAAATATATACCCATTTATTAATACACACATATATGTATATATAAACATTATATATTATTTTTATAATGTAAAAAATGTTTATATATTTTTTAAAATACATTTTTAGAACATGTATTTATTTACATGTATTTGAATATACATATATATACAAATTTTTTTATTAAAAAACACATGTTTATATATAAATGTTGCTTGTATATATATTTATATACATATTAATACATTTTTACAAGTAAATAAAATGGTTAATTTTTATCTTTAAACAAAATAAATAATAAATATTTATTTTATACATTTAGAAATCAAATTTTGCATACATATATTGATATATGTATTTATATGAGTGATTTATCATAAGTAAATATAAGATAATATGCATATATTTAATTATAAATAAAACAACATTATGAAAAATGATAATATTTTAAAACCATAATATCAATATGAATGTAATCCATAGGAATAAATTCAGTCCCCACTGAAAATGGGAAAAAATATCCCCTTAAACAAGGCTAAAATTCTATAGAATGTTAAAAAATTAGGATAACCCAATTAAAAAATCCATTTTGGTGTCTTTTTAGGCCTTGTTCGGCCTCAAAAAATGTGAGTAGGGAATCCCTTAGGTCACTAGTTCATATATCTATTCACATTCTTCGATTTTATATGTGGTAGAGCCCAAATGGACACCCAGACCAAAAGTTATTTTCATTTGAAGTTCAAGTCATGTTTTCATATTATCTTCGACCATTCAGTAATCCATTTAATTTTTACAGAATCCAACTATTATTAAATGACTATTACTCGATAAAAATTTGAAAATTATTAATTAATAATATTTTATTATTATTTTATAATCCATTTCACTAAATATCTAATATATTAAGTGTAACTGACTATTTAACCTTATCTAAAACATATTTTAATAATATATATTATATTTATATTAATATAAATATATTTTTATATTAATATACTATTTTTAATGAAATATATTTTTATGAAATATACCCTTTATCAGTGCTAGAAAAAAAGCACTCATAAAGGGCGGCCATGATGAGTGCTTTTTTTCTCTAGTGCTAATAAAGGCCCCCATTTATTAGTGCTTTTTTAAAAGCAATGATAAAGGAACACCCTATATCAATGATTTTTTACAAGTGCTTATAAATTACACCCTTTAATAGAACATTTTAAGCACTGTTAACAATCCACTTTTAATAGTTCTAAAGAAAAGTGTTGTTAAGGGCCCCCTTTAACAATTCTCTTTCTACCACAGATAAAGGGGGTATTTGACATGGCTTTTAGCTAGAACTATTAAATCCCTATCAATGGATAAAACCAGTTTTGTATTAGTAAATTTTGGGAGTTATAAAATTTCTCTAGGAGGTCAGGTCATAACTAACTTGGGTTTTCCAGGCTCTGTATGATCAGTGTGATCTATAGAGTATCTTGTAGGCTATATACAGGAGGGTGTGTGTATTGTATAGGAATACAAATCATATCATAGAGGGATGGGTCATGGAGTCCTGGGGGCTCAAGATCTCAAACACTGCCATATAAAACACCTCCATGCCAAAACCATAGGTTCATTCCATAAGGGTGATTGAATAAGGGTCAATGTTCTATATCCTATTAGGCTAGGTCGTAATTCCATTTGTCAATTTCTTTAAAATAGTAATATATTTTTTTTCCCTCATGGGGTTTTAAGGTTTTACCCATTATTTTCTCCCCTATTATTTGAATAGACTCAGAAAACACAAGGGGATCTTTCCCTACCCTATCCCTTTTATCTATAAGCTCATATAACTTTTTTTCATTCTGATTTATTTAGGTGAAACCCACAGTTCTTCATGTTTTATTTTATCCTATTCCTCTTCCCTTGAATTTTTGGTTTTCTCTTTTCCCTAAAAACCTAATAGTTATAAGGGTTTCAATTTAGGGTTTGGGTTGAAATTAAATTTGGTTTTTTCTTGATAAGGCTTTCTTTGCATTCCTTGTTGATTTTTGAGCAGTATTTGTGGAAGATAAAAACTTATGGATCGATTTATATTAGACTGAGGTAGGTGTTTTTTTGGTTCTTTTAAATTCCATGTCATTAAATTTTTGGTTTTTTTAAAATACTTTTTTTTGTTAAACTAAGCCAATTTGTGATAATTTAGGTGTTTTTTAATTTTTTTGTATGATTACTTACTTGTTTCAAGAGTTTTACTTATAATTTAAAGCGGTACTTGAAAGTAAAATATTTTTTTAATGTATTTAAAAATTAATTAAAATAAAGGGTAGTGCTTGAAAATGATTCAAGATTTTTTGGGTCATAGTTTGAGTAAAAAGGGGGTTTTCTTTTAAAAATGTTTTAAAATTTATAAAATTGGATTGGTTTCTCAAATTTATTTCCCAATGTGGTTTAATGATGGTTGAATTATGAAAATTAGTATTTGAAATGGGATTTCAAATGGTTTATAAATTTGGGTGAAATGTATTTTCATTCCATAAATTTTAATTTGAAGGATCATTTGGAACTAATAAGTTTTCTAAAATGCAATCTCAATCAACCCCCTCATACATAAATTTTTTTTTATTTTTAAACCCAATGTGTAATGTTTATTTTGATTTTATTATGCATGTA
Source organism: Viscum album (assembly GCA_963277665.1). Lineage (NCBI taxonomy): Eukaryota > Viridiplantae > Streptophyta > Magnoliopsida > Santalales > Viscaceae > Viscum > Viscum album. Next base: position 1,882,389,581 of record OY728130.1, read on the forward strand.
TGTGATAGGGTTTGTTTCTTGTAATGGAATTAGAGGTCATATGTGGTTTATTTTAAGTGTTAATTTGATAATTTTGATTATTGATTGGAATGTTTGTTTACTAAACTATAATTTCTTTGTCATGGGAACATAGTTAAATAGTATAATTAATGGATTAATGTTACACTAGAGATGTTTCACTCACTATCTAGTGACCTAGGAGATTTGTTACCTCCAACATAATTTTTTAACTCGCTGTCATGAAAGGGTGAAAAATCACATTGTTTTGGTAGTACTAGGGGCCCTTAGAGAGAGTTTTTTCTAATGATATTAGGTATAATAAAATTTTACATAGATAAATAGGTGTTTCTAATGATGGTATATCCTTTTTAGGATAACTTAGGGTATTCTGTTATATGTTTCAGTTTCATCCCCTACATATTCATTTTTTATTTTCACCGTTGTTTCGTTTTATTAGTTTGGTACGTTCAATTAATATTAGGTGTCATGTGTGTTTATTTTATACTTTATTTATGGATTGGATTTAATTTAAATTTAAATTTCAAATGTTCTTAAAATGGTGTTTGAAAATGAAGGTTATGGGTTGTCTACAAAAAGGAGTTGAGGCCTGGAAAAAAGGTTCTAAAGTGGTTTTTCTCATTAAAGTATAATTAAAGGGATGTTTAATAAAATGAGATTCAAGTGTTTTAATTTATATTTATTATATTTCTATATAGAAAATCTATTTAAAATTTATATTCTAAATATCATTAATAAAATTATTATTTTAAAGGAAACAATAAAAATTGGTGACATCCTATTGGGAGTGTTTTTCTCACACCCTGCATATTCCATTCTATGTATGAGCTCTTATGGTTTCTCTAAGGTGCTCCAAACATGGTTTGATATCTTGAAAGGTTTACAATCAGGTTAGACTATCGATGGGTTGTTTGGTACATGGTGATTTCATGTGGGTTACAAGAGACATTGTGTTTTTCTTTAGGTTTTATTTTTATATTTTAATATTGTTATGTATCAAACTTGAAAGCCTAGGAAATTTCCTTAGTTTTTTTTATTTGGACCACTTCCTTATTTTAAATTAATATTTATTATTTTTTTCATGAGTTATTTGTTTATTGATGTTGTGAGTACTCTAATTTATTAATTACTATTATATTTTATCATTCACAAGTTTTCTTTTAGACACCCAAGAACTATTTTTCATTGTACGGGGGTCAGGAATTCCCTTAGAGCCTAGTAGAGGACCAGTTCAATTGACTATTCAAGTGTAAGACTGATATATTTTATTATAAATGGTATCAAATCCTAGTTTTATTAAAGTACAAGGATATTTAAGATTCCTATTATTATTCAAAAAGTCTGGTAGTATAGAGATAGAATCGTTAGAACTCATGAGGTTGGTGCAGGGAGAGTGTCATGAGCTCCTTCTCATTCTAGAATTTGAGTTTCCATGGGAATTTTGGGTTTTGATCTTGATTTTGAGGTTTTTTATTATTAATTCTTTTTGATATGAGACAGTGATATTTTGAACAACAATCATTATTCTAGTGATTTTGGGGGTCACTTTGAGCTTTTGAGGAGAAAATGGGAGGATAAATAGAGTTATATGGCCTACTCGTACAGTCGTTTAAACCATGTAGAGCCCATGTAGATGGGTCCGTAACCATGGAAGTATAATCTTTCATGGTTGGTACAAGTTTTACCAAACCATGTGGAAAAACCTTTTATATTTTTTTCTCCCTAAATTTGATGTTTTGTTTCCCTTTCTTTCTGGATTGACCCTAATGGTGAGTACCATTAGTGTGATGATAAATAGAGAGTTTTTATTGTGGTATTATATTATTTTTAGGTGTTATTGATTGATTCATTATAATTTTTTTGGTATTGTATTGTGAAAAATGGGGGGTTTTGTGTTTTGAAAATTGGTTTTTGAAGGGAAAACTTAATTTCATGGAGTAATATGATTTCTGACTAATAATTTTAAGAGAATAAAAAATCTTGATGGTTGTGAAATGTTTTAAATGTGGTTTATCTTCCCATTTTATTTTTATTTAGATGTTTTGGGTTTTAAATGAAAATTGGATTTTGTGAAATACCTTGGTTTTTGAAATTGAGTGACATTGTTTATTTTAAAGAAGATTTTTTTATAATTCAAAATGTTTTGAAAGTGGTTTATTTTGTTATTGATTTTTAGTAATATTTTAAAATCATTATAAAATTTTCAAAATGATACTGGGTTATTATTTTAGAAAAGATAAATATTTTAAATGATTTGTGCATTTTATTTTTTAAAATGTTTTTTAAACTCATTTAAATGTGATGATTTTAACATATTGGTTTATTTTCAAATAATGTGTGTATTTAATTAATTATTTGATAACTATTGAGAAAGGGGTGTGATTTTAAAGGAAATGGGAATTTCAAATGTGTGTTTTTCATTTTTCCCTTGTTCTTTATGGATTTGTATTTATCCCCTTGGTGTGCATTCAGACTCTTTTTTGATTGGTTGGGAAACATGAATGGGTTAGATTCATGTTTATATATATTTTTTGTGCCTCCTAGAAAGGTCTTGAGATATGGAATATATTATATCTTATTGGATAAACTATAGGGTTAATATTTTTTTGTGAATAAGAAATTATATCGGTTGTTGTATTTAATTATACTTTAAAAAGAGTGGTGGATCCAAGATACACTCTACCTTAGGACCTTTTTAGTCACAATAATCTCTTTCATGGTGATCAAGGTTCTTTGGAGGTTGTGATTTGTTTATATTATATTTTGTAAGTATAGTAAGTTGACCCCCCGTAAAGTGGTTTTGGTTGATTTTTGGAATCTTTTGGGTTGGTTCTCAGAGAGTTTAGAGTAGATTAAGGTTTGTATTATGTATTCCATTGGTCATTTTCCTCATTTAATTGTTTGTTCCTCCTGTGAGAGATGTTGATTTTTGTAGTACCCCCGGTTTGAGGTATGTGTCCTTTGTTTATGCCTTTTTATGCGTTGAAAGTGCTTGAGATGAGTTGGGAAGAGGTTGGGAGAGTTTGGATTGGTTTTGGATGTGTTTGGAGGCTTTTAAAGGGGTGCACGGTTTGAGCATGGTTAGTGTAAACCATGCGGATTCCCCAGGAAACCGTGCAGACCCTTGTTCTCGAGACAGTAGGCCTCGCACGGCCTGCACACAGTTTTCCAGACCGTGGGAGGAAACCATGTAGACCCTAGCTCTCGAGGAAGTGGAGTGCGCACGGTTAGTGCACGGTTTGCCAAACTATGCGGGCTAACCATGCAGCCACTTAAAATTAGGGTTATAAAACCCGGGCTCACTCGGGATTTTCTCATTTGACTCCTCTCTTCCTTCCACTAGAGCCTCACTTTGGATTTTCGGTTCTCAGGGGCTATAAGGGTACTACCACTCGGTTTGGGAGGGTTTTGAAGAGGATTCAAGGTGGTTTGGAGGAGATCTCTCTCGGGTAAGTCTCCTCCCATGGTTCCAGGGTGTTTTCCTCTAGATCTTATCTTCCCTCCTTCTTGGTTTTCTAGATCTACACTTGTTGTGTGTAGATCTAGGGTTGTTTTGGCCTATGATGCTAACATTTGGGCCCATTCATATTAGGCAAGGGTTTTTAAGGGAGTCTCGAGGAGGCATTCTACCAGATTGAGGTGCGTTTGGGCGAAATGTAGATTTCGCCAAACCCTAAGAGGTATGTGGATTCTCTCTTGACTCCACTTGGTGGAATTGTGTGGTGCATTTACAATTAAATTTTTTGTTTGAAATTTAATTCTTAAATCATGTGGAAAATTGTTGGAAAATGTATGGGGGAAGAAATTGGGGGTTTTGGAATGAAATTGGGATTTTTGGGAAATATATGGCTTTGTTGGGAATGGGTTCAATTGGATGATTTTAAAATGTTGATTTTAAAATGGCAATGAACTTGAGCATGATAATGGCATGTGATGGTGTTTTCAATAATGTGTGATCTTGTTTGGCTTGTGCTTGTGTGGATATGGATGGGATGTTGTATTGGAACGGGTTGTGCGGTTGTAGAGTGGTCAAGAAAGTGCCACTATAATTAGGGAGATGGATGGATAATGGTCGGAAGGGCCACCATCAAGGAAAGTGGCCGAGAAAGTACCACTTGTCAGGTTGTGAATGGGTTGGCTGAGAAAGTACCCCCATTGTTGGTTGATTTCTTGACTATGTAATGTTTGTGGATGGGGCTAGTGAGTGAAATATGAGCATGGTAATCGGCGTGTGGCTTGGTTGTGGTGGCTTTACCTTGTGCGGAATGTTTGTATTTTGTAATCAGTTTACAAATGGATTTGTTTTATATAAATGTGCTGATGGTTTATCCTAGTGGCGTGTGTTGGGAAGTCATTTGGGGAAATCCTACTGAGTAGTTGTACTCACCCCCTGCTTTGGCACTTTGTTGTCTTTTCAGATGTAGTATACCAGAACATGGGAAAAGGTAAGGCATCTCCATCTTTTAGCGGTGCCTCATGATGATTGGTGGTGCATGGAGTTTGGAGATGGAGTGGAGCTGCGGTGGTGTCATGGACTGTCTTGTTTGTCTTTTGGTTTTTGTTGTACTCTGAGGTTTTGGAATTATTAGGTTGTATGAACCTTGGGTTGTTATGGTATTGTTGGTTGAAAACAAATGCATGCATTATCATTGTTGATTATTGGTTGGTTGGGTGATCCTCTTGAGGGAAAATCGTTCCACACTTCTCTCTTGAATCCCTGTGCATTTATTTCCAGCCTTTTGTTCCTTGGGAATGTCACTTAAGGCCAATTAACCCTCACCACATCCTCAATCCAATGAGGAAGGGGCGGGGTGTTACAAGTGGTATCAGCTTGTTTGGTTCTTGGGAGTTGATTCTCGGATTTGGAGTTGACATTCATTCTTGGTTATTCCTTGAGTCGGGATGATAGAAAGGTGTAGGACTATCGGAACATGGAATGTATAGCATGAAAGGATGTAGCTATCCCTTTTATGTTGCACTTCAAGTTACCAGGGAGTTGGGTACATAAGTGTTTTGGAGACACTTGTAGGTATTGGAAATCTCATTGTCGTGGGTATAGCCAATGAGATAAGCATGTTATGAATGGTATAAATGACTTCCCACTAGGATGAATATTTCTTGGGTTATAATGATTTATGGTATGATAAGAATGCGGGGTTTTTGAAAAATATTAATCAGGTTTCAAACCGAAAGGATTTCAAACATGAAAACTGGTAGTATTTTGAAAATGGTTGATTTTCAAAAATGGTGCAACATGGGAAATGTTCAATAATGGAAAGCCTGGTTGTGATTGATTGTTATGAAATGGTATTTGACGTGGTTGATTCGTGATCTCTACAGAAGAAATACTCATGATTGTTGTTTTATGTTTATAAAAATGGCACCGGGTAGGCGTCGTAGAGACCAACCGGAAGTGGCTGATGAGAATGTGGTTGCCCCTGAGCCCTAGGTGAACCAGTAGCTAGTGAAAAGTATAGTCCATGTTTTCCAAGTGGTGGGAAGTATAAATAGAGTGGAAGAGCCCAAGCATGTCGACTATGTGGATCAGTTTCAAAAGCAGAACCCACCCGTTTTTAGGGGTGATGTGGACCCAGAAAGAGAAGAGGCATGGCTGTCCCGAATAAATAGAATTTTTGAATTCTTGGGAACCCCAACCGAGATTAAGGTCAATCTAGCAACGTATAATCTGGAGGATATTTCCTTTCAATGGTGGTAGCTGGTAGTCTAAGCGGGGATGGACCACGGTATGACATGGGAAACCTTTGAGGAATTGTTTAACAAACAATTATAACCTCATACGTTCAAGATTCAGTGTTCAAATGACTTTTTCAGTTTGATGCAAGAACAAATGTCAGTAATGGAGTATGCAGATAAGTTTATGAGATTAGTGTGGTTTTCACCTGAGGTGGCGGGTAGCACGTCACTGAAAGTAAGGATTTTTGAGGTGGGCTTGAGGCAGGAAATCCGTTCTAAAATAGCGGTGCTGTGTATCGGGGACTACACAGAAATGGTAAATCGAGCCTCGGTAGCGGAGTGAGATATGATGGGAACTCCAGGCAGAAAAAGTGTGGTAATACCCACATGGACTAGTGGGAACTCTAACACCGGGTTCAAGAGAAAGAGGGACACATATTCCTAGAGCGGGGGCACAACACAACATGTGATGACAGGATCAATGAACCTTCCTCCGTAGCCCCCAAGTAAATTGGGCTGTTTTCAGTGTGGCTCCTCGACACATATCAACTGGGATTTCATGGCACAACCCAGAGCATGTTATAGTTGTAAGCAGATGGGGCACCTCCAGCGCTACTGTAGGAATGATCCGAGGACAAGTGTGCGTGACACTCCGCAAGGATCGCAGGCATCCTATTCTTCAACAAGACGGGGGCAGTAGCATACCACTTGTCAACAAGGTAAGGTTAGTCATGGTGATTCTCGGAATACCAAGACACCTCATTAGGGCAATAAAGAACGGAGTGTGACAATGAATGCGTTGTTCGGAGCTGAGCAGCTTGTGATGGATGATAATTCAGGACCATCCACAGTGCAAGGTACGATTCCTTTAAATTCTACCTACATGAAAGTTTTGTTTGATATGGGTGCTTCACACTCTTTTATTTATACACATGTTGTTGAGTTGCTGGGTTTAAAAGTATAGATGATGCCTTCGGTTCTGAAACTTCAAACCCCTCAGGGTAGAAAAGAGTGTCGAGCCTTCTTGTGTAGAGCATTCTGTATCGTTGTGGGCCAAATTGAGATAGTGTGGGATTTCTCAGTACTTGAGATGGATGGATATGATGCAATCTTGGGCATGGATTGGATAATAGCATTTAAGGCCCATATCGATTGTGATGCGCAAATAGTGAGTTTTATGACACATGATGGCGTTGGACATTTCTTTAGAGGAGAGAGGCATGAAAAGCAGGTTGCAGTAGGCTTGTTGGCACCGGCAATTGGAACGTTATCGTATCAGTTGGAGGTATTGTCATTGGAATCGATAGAGGGTGTTAGGAATTGTGTTCTTCCAGCATTGGTCAACTAGTTCATGGACGTTTTTCCCAAAGAATTCTCCGGGGTCCCTCCTGTAAGAGAAGTGGAGTTTACGATTGATCTCCTTCCAGGGACCATACCTACCTCACTTCCGTATTATCAGATGGAACCTATAGAATTGAGGGAGTTGAAAGTCCCGTTGGAGGAGTTAAAAAATAAAGGCTTTATCCGGCCTAGCACATCTCTATGGGTAGCGCCGGTGTTGTTTGTGAAAAAGATGGATGGAACTTTGAGGATCTGTATTGATTATCGCAGACTTAACCAATTGATGATAAAGAATAGATATCCACTTCCACGAATCGATGATTTGTTCGACCAGTTGAGGGGAGAAAAATGGTTCTCCAAGATTGACCTGAGGTCGGGATATCATCAATTGTGAGTGAGGAATGGGGATATTCCTAAAACAACTTTCAAAAGTAGATATGGCCATTATGAATACGTTTTAATGCCCTTTTGTCTAACGAATGCGCCAGCGGTGTTTATGGCATTGATGAATCAGATATTTCAGAGATATCTGGATTCATTCATGGCGGTGTTTTTGGATGATATTCTGGTGTATTCGAAGACAAGGGAGGAGCATGAGCAGCACTTGGTGATAGTTCTAGGGATCTTGTGAGATCATCGGTTGTATTCCAAGTTGTCAGAGTGTGACTTTTGGATATAGGAAGTTCATTTTCTTGGCCATGTAATTTATGAAAGGGGAATTTTCGTGGATCTGAAAAAGATAGAGGCTGTTATCTCGTGGAAACTTCCAAAGAATGTGTTTCTGATACAGAGTTTCCTCGATCTAGCTGGATATTATCGGCGTTTTGTTCATGATTTTTCACGTTTGGCTTCACTGATGATAGCTTTGACAAGGAAGAATACTTCATTCCAGTGGAGTGAACAGTGTCAGCAGTGTTTCGAAGTGTTAAAGGGTCGCCTTACATCATCACCAATATTGGTTTTTCCAGAACCATGAATAGGGTACGTGGTGTATTGTGATGCATCAAGATCTGGGTTGGGGTGTGTTCTCATGCAAGGGGATCATGTGGTCGCGTATGGATCACGACAGTTGAGGGTACATGAGAAGGACTATCCAACTCATGATTTGTAGTTGGCTGTAGTGGTCTATGCTTTGAAAATGTGGCGCCATTATCTCTTCGGGGAGAAATTCACGGTCTCCACGGATCATAAGAGTTTGAAGCACATCTTCTCACAAAGGGACCTGAACTTGAGGCAAAGGAGATGGATAGAATATCTCCAGATGTTTGATTTTGACTTAATGTACACACCGGGTAAAGAAAATTCGGTGGCAGATGCATTAAGTAGGAAATCATATGCTTAGGTTGTGAAGCAGGCATCAGAACAGTCGTAGTTGATGTCGGTTATAGCTGAAATGCGGTTGGAATGTGAAGACCAGGGTGATAGAGCGGTCTTCTTTTCGGTTACATTGATTCCTGACTTGGTTGGCCTGGTTAGAAGGGCACAGATATCTGATCCTGAATGTGTGACCATGGGGTTGAGACTCAATGGTGGGGAGACCATTGAGGGTTGGAAACTGAATAAAGAATCAGTTTTGTGCTTCTAGAATCGGATAGTTGTACCGGTGGCTTGTTAAGAGGATCTTCTCAGGGCGTACCATCATTCCAGGTGGGCCATTCATCCTGGAATTTAGAAGATGTATCAATCATTGAAAGTGAAGTTCTGGTGGGCTCGTATGAAAAGAAGGGTGGCTGAGTTTGTTTCAAGATGCTTGACTTGTCATTAGGTCAAGTTAGAGCATCAGAGGCCAGTAAGACTGTTACAGCCCTTACCAATCCCTGTTTGGAAGTGGGAGCAGATAGCGATGGATTTTGTCACAGGTCTCCCAAGAACGGTCAGAAAACACGATGCCATTTGGGTGATAGTGGACCGGATAACAAAGTCAGCCCATTTCATCCCAATTTGTGAATCTCATACAATGTAGGATCTGTCCAAAATATATATCCGAGAGGTGGTAAAGAGGCATGGTGTTCCATATTCGATTGTATCAGACAGAGATCCCAGGTTTACATCTCATTTCTGGAAATCTTTGTAGAAATCTCTTGGAACAAAGTTGACCATGAGTATGACATATCACCCTCAGATGGATGGCCAATCCGAGAGGATGATACAAACATGGAAGATATTTTGCGAGCTTGTGTGATGGATTTTGGTGGCTCGTGGGAGGATCACCTATCCTTGGCTGAATTCTCGTATAATAATAGTTATCAAGCATCTATACAGATGGCTCGGTTTGAAGCATTGTATGGGCGACCATGTCGTTCTACACTATGTTGGGTGGAAATGGGTGAGTCTTTGATGGTTGGACCAAGTCTTGTCTAGGAGACTACAGAAAAGATCAATTTGATCAGGAAGAGGATGGAGATGTCTCAGAGTAGTCAGTAATCCTATGCGGATCATCGTCGACGACCGTTGTCGTTTGAGGTGAGTGATCATGTTTTCTTGAGGATTTCTCCTCGGTTGGGACATCATCGGTTTTGGAAACAAGAAAAGTTATCTTTGAGGTACATTGGAACTTTTGAGATTTATGGGCGGGTTGGTGAGGTGGCTTATCGGTTGTCCTTTCCACCTAGGTTCAGTGCGGTACACAATGTATTTCATGTGTCGCATCTGAAAAAGTACCAGCCGGATCCGGGCCATGTTATTCAGTGGGATCGTGTTGATCTAGAGCCAGATGCTTCGTTGGTGCACATGTCAGTGCGAGGTGTGGATAGGCAAGAGAAAGTATTTCATGGTAAAAGCATCAGTCTAGTTCAAGTTTTGTGGCAACATGGCCAGATCCAGGAAGAAACATGGGAATGGGAGAAAGAAATGACCGAACAGTGGCCCGAGCTCTTTTAGCAAAGGGCGGGTTCACTACTTTCCAAGGACGAAAAGTCCAATGGGGGGGGGGGAGAATGTAGTACCCCCGGTTTGATGTATGTGGCCTTTTTTATGCCTTCGTATGTGTTTAAAGTGCTTAAGATGAGTTTGGAAAAGGTTGGGAGAGTTTGGATTGGTTTTTATGTGTTTGGAGGCTTTTAAAGGGGTGCACGGTTTGAGCATGGTTAGTGTAAACCGTGTGGATTCCCCACAAAACCATGTAGACCCTTGTTCTCGAGACAGTAGGCCTCTCATAGCCTGCGCATGGTTTTCCAGACAGTGCGAGGAAACCGTGCAGACCCTAGCTCTCAAGGCAGTGGAGTGCGCACGGTTTTCCAAACCGTGCGGGCTAACCGTGCGACCACTTAAAATTAGGGTTATAAAACCCGGGCTCACTCGGGATTCCCTCATTTCACTCCTCTCTTCCTTCCACTCGATCCTCACTCAGGATTTTCGGTTCTCAAGGGCTATAAGGGTTCTCCTACTCGGTTTGGGAGGGTTTTGAAGAGGATTCAAGGTGGTTTGAAGGCGATCTCTCCTCGGTAAGTCTCCTCCCATGGTTCCTTGGTGTTTTCCTCTAGATCTGCTCTTCCCTCCTTATTGGTTTTCTAGATCTACACTTGTTGTGTGTAGATATAGGGTTGTTTTGGCCTATGATGCTAACGTTGGGGCCCGTTGATGTTAGGAAAGGGTTTTTAAGGGAGTTTTGAGGAGGCGTTCTACCGGATTGAGGTGCGTTTGGGAGAAAGGTCAATTTTGCCAAACCCTAAGAGGTAGGTGGCTTCTCTCTCGACTCCACTTGGTGGAATTGTGTGGTGTATTTACAATTAAATTGTTTGTTTGAAATTTAATTGGTAAATAATGTGGAAAATTGTTGGAAAATGTATGGGGGAAGAAATTGGGGGTTTTGGCATGAAATTGGGATTTTAGGGAAAAATATGGGTTTGTTTGGAATGGGTTCAATTGGATGATTTTAAAATGTTGATTTTAAAACAGCATTGAACTTGAGCATGATAATGGCATGTGATGGTGTTTGCAATAATGTGTGATCTTGTGTGGCTTGTGCTTTTGTGGATATGGATGGGATGTTGTATTGGAACGAGTTGTGCTGTTATAGAGTGGTAGAGAAAGTGACACTATAATCAGGGAGATGGATGGATAATGTTCGGAAGGGCCACCATCAAGGAAAGTGGCCGAGAAAGTACCACTTGTCAGGTTGTGAATGGGTTGGCCGAGAAAGTACCCCCATTGTTGGTTGATTGCTTGACTATGTGATGTTTGTGGATGGGGCTTGTGAGTGAAATATGAACATGGTAACCAGTGTGTGGCTTGGTTGTGGTGGCTTTCCTTTATGCAACATGTTTGGATTTTGTAATAAGTTTGCCAATGGATTTGTTTTATATAAATATGATAACGATTTATCCTAGTGGTGTGTGTAGGAAGTCATTTGGGGAAATCCTACTGAGTAGTTGTACTCACCCCCTGCTTTGGCACTGTGGTGTCTTCGCAGATATAGTATACCAGGACATGGGCAAAGGTAAGGCATCTCCATCTTTTAGCGGTTCCTCGTGATGCTTGGTGGTGCATGGAGTTTGGAGCTGGGGTGGAGCTGTGGTGGTGTCACAGACTGTCTTGTTTGTATTTTTGTTTCCGTTGTACTCTGATGTTTTGGAATTATTGGGTTGTATGAACCTTGGGTTGTTATGGTGTGGTTGGTTGAAAAAATGCATGCATTATCGTTGTTGATTGTTGGTTGATTGGGTGATCCTCTTGAGGGAAAATCGCTCCCCACTTATCTCTTGAAGCCCTCGACATTTATTCCCAGCCTTTAGCGCCTTGGGATCGTCTCTTAAGGCCAAGTAACCCTCACCGCCTCCTCAAGCCAGTGAGGAATGAATGGGGTGTTACAATTTTTATTTGTTTGGTTTTTCTTATGCCTTAGTGATTGGTTTTTTTGGATGTTTCATGTAAATCTTTCCAGAATTGGATGTTCATTAGATTGGATGTGGGTCAATATTGAGCATGTTTTTTTAATGACTAGGCAATACATGGAACTAATAGATATTATTCATTAGATGGTGTCAGTTTATATCTTGTTTGGTTATCCATGATATGGTGACCTGGGTTGGAGTTCCTAGATTGACCCTTTCACTCATTTATGACACAAGGATTATGCCCCAATCATGTTTCTTGTTGAGGCATGTTTTTTATTGAAGTGAACCTCCCATATTGGTGATATGGAATATAGTGGTCTTGATGAATTAATTTTAGTGACTTTTTGGAAGATTCCTTGGGTTTGGGGTGTTATGTGGATTTCATTTGGTTCCCTGGTGGTTGGTCATTTTGGATAGTGTTTGGATGGTTGTTGATTACTTTTCTATTTTGGTGACTTCCTGGATAATTTTTGGAATTATAGTTGGTAGTGATATTGTATTTATATAAGAGGTGTTTTATTTTATTTCCACTATTTTATGTTTATTCCTTATGGTGGTGAGACTTACAATTGGTATATTCTTTTTTAAAATGTTATTCTTGATGATGAGGTGGTTGTACTTAGTAATGTTCAACAATGTTGAGGTTTTCAATTTTAATTTTCTTTACCTTTAATAATGAATTTCTCAAGGAAGAAAGTTATACGGTGTAGAGTATTATGACACCCTCATGTCACTTTTGGAGTTCATTTTATTTAATTTTGGGTTATTATGAAACTTTAAAGTGTTTTGGGAGTATTTTTAGAAATTCTTAGACCTATATTTTCATATGTTTTTCCTCAAACCAAGGAGGTTATGTCATAGAGGCCATCCTAGGGTTCCCTAGATCTATCTGACCAGGTTTATCAATATACTAGGTTGTATGATATAAAGTTGATGGTTTGTTTGTGTGTATAAGAGGAATCCTCATCATAACATGGAGGGATGGGGGGGGGATTGAGAGCCATGACCCTATAAAATCAACCACCTCCATGTTGCAGTCACAGGTCTATGCCACTGGGGTGCCCATATGAGGTTAATTGCACTGTATCCTATAGGGACACACTGTAATTACATTATTTCTAGTTCTTATAAATATTAATTTACAATTTTCACCTCTTGGTGTTTTAAATAATTTTTCCATTCTTCCTTCCCCTCTTGTTTGATTGGACCAAGTTCACATTTGGGGAGATTTCCCCTTAATTCCCTTTGATTTATATTCTTATAAAACCTTATTTATAGCATATTTCTTTAGAAAAAACCTCCATTATTCTTTGTTTCTCTTCTCCTTTTCCTCTTCCTCTTCCTACTTGGATTTTTCTTTTCCACAAAACCCTAATAAATTTGGGGGTTCAATTTAGAGTTTAGGTTGATTTTAAATAGGGGTTTTTGTTTAATTGGGATTTCTCAGGGTTCATTGAGGATTGTTTGAGCATCCTCTATGAAATCCAATGACTTTTGGTAAAATTGTTATTGAATCACAGTTGGTGGTTTTGAATGTTTTTGGGCACAACTAAATCGATTGGTCCCATTTCCAATAATAGTTTCCATCAACTTCTTCAAATTTATACTCAGAACTAAATATAATCATGTTCCTAAAATCCATAAAGAAATAATCTCAAATGTAATATATAATTAATTTATAGAGGTCAAGAATTAACTCATCATTTAATTATTTATTCATTTTTGAATATATTTGACCCTTTTTGTCGAATTTTCCTTGAGATAGAGGAATATAGCTTGGATTACCTTAAGCAATGATCCACACATGCACCAAGAAACTCTAAATTTCATGGCAGGGTTCTCAGGATGCAAGTGCGGATATCCATATAGCTTGTGTCATTTTTCTTATAATGCCTTAGAATCATAATGAATCATATTGGATTCTATTGGTTCTCTCACAACTAGAGAGGGAAGAGGAGGATCACAAATACTTATATAAATTAGAGCATTATTGATAATATATTTGGTCTTGATTTAATTCTTGATGAGAGAAATGTTATGTGCAGTAATTCTCAGTCAAAACCCCTTGTTTGATGATAATTCTATAGTCAAGAATTTATAAATCTAGGGTTATAATATTAAATTCAGATACCCCCTTTAATATTATCTTATCCCTTAGCACACCCCATGTCTAAATAATAATGATATCATTATTATTTACTTGACATGAAAATAACTTGTAAACTAATTAAATATTATTTATCTCAAATAAATAAATGAATATTTGTTCAAATAATATTCCATTATCATCAAAACATAACTCAGTATACTTGTACTTATACACTACTAGAAATATGACTTTTCCCAACTCTTCTATACCAACAGTTTGTAAAAACCGTTGGTATAGGTCCTTTTTCCCAACGGTTTGGCCAAACCGTTGGGAAATCCAACTTTGTGGCCACCTTTTCCAATGGTTTTGGAAAACCGTTGGGAAAGGGTATGGCTTTCCCAATGGTTTTCCAAAACCATTGGGAAAGGTCCCCTAGAAATCAACCTCCAACCCAGGATGAATTCCAGAATCAATAACTATACCAACGAGTTTGACAATCGTTGGTATAGGTCCTGAGAATTCTTATCATATCTTCTTACCGAGAACATTATATAAATCAAAATTTAAAATAATTATGACAATACATATATATATTTATGTAATTATATTCACAAAAGCCATGTTAGGTTAGTGGTTAAGTCGTTCAATGATAAACTTGGGGTCCTGGGATCAAATCCCAGCGAATGTTTTTTTTGAAATACATATACCAATAGTTCCATAACCGTTGGTATATATTTTCATATTACTTATACCAATGGTTTCCAAAACCGTTGGTATAGGTCTATACCAATATTTTTCGCAAAACCGTTGGTATAGACCTATCCCAACGACTTACTTGGAAATGGTTATCCAAACCATTGGTATAGGCTATACCAACGGTTTGGAGGCCTATACCAACGGTTCCAAACCGTTGGTATATGTTAGTTTTCTAGTAGGGATATTTATTTACCAAAAAAGCATAAATTCTATTAAATTAATTAAATAAATAAATGTAAATGAATTATACATTGATAAATAAATACTTGTGATCAACCAATAATCCCAATTAAATATTATTCCTTGGAACTAATATTCTAATCTACTTGTTAAGATCATATATAATCTAATCTAGGTTCTTGGATACATTTAGCATGTGACCCTCTAGTCCCATTTTTGAATGACATTAGGCTAAAATCGATAAAGTTAAAGGTTAGAATATAACAACATAGCAAGGCACACATTGAGAAAAGAGTTAATGTCATAATGAAATTCAAACTCCTACAATACCTTACCATGTGATATAATCCCTTTATCTCAATATACCTTTTCAAATTGGTTTTATAACTTATGTACCCATCTTATATCTTTGACTCTCATTCATTGAACATTCAAAACTAAATGCATTGATAAAATGTTAAGGCCATAAACTAAATCAGGCTGATCTATTCTATCAAATGTCCTATATATTCACTTCCAACACAACGTAAAAATCCCCTCTCACATTATTCATTAATGTTATGTCACTCATGATGCACCCAACATATTCAACTTCACCATGAACTATTATTGTTACAGTTTATGAAATTCACATAAGAACGTGAGTCATGATATACATTAACAATATATTAGAGTAAAAGTACCATTATACAAGCCTATATATATGAATATCTAATAGAACATGAAAATGTTGAATTCTTTTTTATGGATTCGTTCTTATAACCTCCATTATTATTGACTTACAATGGATAATATCATGGAAATGTGTCTTATTGTATTATTAGACTCATACCCTTAATATCATGCATTGTTTTTATCTTGTCAAACAATATCATCCATCCATAGAAAATGTGTTTAAGGAATACTTTCATAGATACTAATGTATCTCATCATCACTGGGAACTATATTATACTATTAACACAACAGGTATCCTTAAGAAATTATCACATAAATCATCACAAATAAGAAAAATGATGATGTGATAAGAAATTATATTATGTTATATTCAAGAACCATGAATATACAATGTAATTAAAAGTACAAGGTGAGTTTGATTTAGGGCACCACTAACTCCAACAGACTCCCACTTGCACTAAATCCAAGAGCTAAAAATTTTAGGACTACTAGATCTCACATGATATTCATTATTATATTAAGATAATTATTTATTTGATAGTTATACTATGTTATCCTCTATGGAAACTGTTGTCCTTGTGACATAACATAAGTGAGAAAAATCCACCAATAGATGAAACTTCTAAATTATGTGCTTCATCCTTTGGTGAGACCTTGGATATTTTTTTAAAGTCACTTTTGTAATATTATCATAGTAAATTGTGATAAGGTATTTACTACTAAGAACCACACCATGATCCTATATAAAATTTAAAATCCAAACTTCTTCCTTTGTTGTATCAAAAGTCTTTATATACTCAAACTACTTTATATAATGAGCAGCAAATGGATGTTTTGAGTTCTTATAACTCACATCTCATCAGTTGAGTGTGAAGAAATATTATGGATATGTTCTTAGGTCATCATGATCTATCTGGAAACTCGAATTTATATATCCTATAATTAATATATCCTCATTAACTATATATACATAGAATATATCCTTAGTAAACTGCAAATACTTATAGATAGTCTTAACATAAACTCAATGATATTATCCTAGATCGAAATGATATTATTTTCCATTATTAGAGCACAAAGAACACAATTACTAGTATAAAACATGGAAATAATAATAAATTTTATCATATATGCGTATGGGATTCTACTCATCCTCTCCCCCTCTTGTTGTTTTTAAGGACTCATTTTCTTGGAGAGATGAATGCCATGTGACATTGGAACAAATACATTATTAGATCATTCCATACTAAAAATTTTTAGTATATGAACAATATATCTACCTTGAATTAGTTCAAGCAACCACTTGGATCTATTCTAAAGAATCTTAATCCTAAGGATGTAGGTTTTTTCACCTAATTCTCTCACAGAGAAACACTTGTTCAACCAATCCTTAAATTTCTGTAAGGCTGGTACTTCATTTTCAAAAATTAATATATCATTGACATATACAACTCATAAAATGTTCACACTCACACTAAACCATATAAATATAATTTACTCAAATTAATTCTTTATGATACCAAACTCCTGTATGACTTCTTCAAAATGAATATTTTATGACCCTAATAATTACTTTAATCGATAAAATGATTTTTGAAACATTCATAACTTTTTGGAATTACCCAAAGAAAAAAACCATTATGGTTATTTCATATGAACATATTTATGAATGTTATCATTAAATAATTTTGTTTTTATATCCAAATTCCAAATATTATAGTCATGGAATGCTGTTATAGGAAGTTTAATTCTAATGGATTTAAACAAGGAAACTTAGGAAACCGTTTCATCATAGTAAATGTTTTGAAGCTATTTAAGACATTTATCCACTATCCATTATTTATAGGTACTCACTTTACCATCCATGTAACACTGTAATATTTTAAAAGAATACTATGATCCATATCATATAAAACCCACAACACCGAGCTTAAATGAACCACACTATATTATTATTCAAATATAACCATTATAAACTAGAAATTAAATAAAAGGGTATAAATAATATTAATTTATTTATTATGTATATATAAAGGTACTACTCAATATATATATATATATATATATAAATTCTTAATAAATAAGAACCCAAATTTTAATAAATATATTTTATTTTATAAAAAAATGCTTCCTTTAAAAATTATTTTTATTTCTTTTTGAGAGTAAATATTATAATTAATTTATTGAAATTTTAGAAATTTTATATTATAAAATTAAAATATTTTTTTAAATTGTAATTCAAAATTAACTTAGTGTAAAATTTAGGAATTTTTCATAAATGTTTGATTTTTCAGTGAATAATGAAAATTGTCATTTTTTCAAATACTATCATTTCTTTTCATTAAAAAAAGTAATTTAAAAGTTACATTATATTTTGGATTTTGTCTCAAAGTTACATATAAAATTATATTATTTAGAATATTCTTATTAATCTGATTTTAGTCATCAATTTTGATGATCTTAGTATACATTTATTTTTATGCTTAAAAACACATTTTTCTACAGAGATTTAAAAAACATAAAGTATATCGATTTTAATTAATTAAAATAACCCATGGTAAGAAAATATTTAAATTAAATAAATATATCATAAATATATTTATAATAATTTTAATTCATATATTTATGATTTCTATTTATAAAGTCAATAGAATATTATTTATTGGTTGAAAAATTCATTTCTTGAAAAAAAACTTTTTCCAAACAGTTTTTAAATTCAATTTTAAATCGAGTTATGTCACTTTTATAATTTGAATTTTATAAAATCAATTCCATATTTATATTAATAATAATAATAATTAATATTAGGTAGTAATGGATACTTATTTTTAGTTATAATGGATAATACAAATTGTATAAAAAACTAGTTTCTGTGATGAAAAAACTAGAGTAGTAGAAGTGAGTAACCTTAGAGGTAAATGGAATAAAATGTTTAAAACTTTTTTAATTTTAAATTTTTGAAGTTTTTATTGATCATATCATCCCTCTAATCCATCATTTATCAATTTTTGAGGAACTTTTCCTGAGATTTAATTCCCATTATTAAATAGTTTTGGGTATTTTCAAAAATGTCACTCCTCATTATAAAAGGTCACCCCCTTACCTATTAAAACTTCTCAAGACATTTTTCTCAGAAAAAACTATAAAAAATATATATACCCAAAATCCATAAAAATTTTTTATGGATTTTAATCTTCCCAAAATACATACCTTATATTCTTTAATAACATATCTAAAGGAGGTTCTTCTTAGCGAAGTTAATCATCTTCACTGAGCTCCTTCTTTTTATTTCTTATATTTCCAAATTTAATTATGTATTCTAAATTTAAATATAATAAAACCATTAAATAATATATAATTATGTGTCATTATGCTTATTTCATAATATTTATCCATACCCACTTCCATCAAATTGGAAACAAAACCATCGTTTGTGTGCACAACATACTACCGCCTCATGAACCGATGTAATTCATTTACCATCATCAACTCTCACATATATTCATTAGGATTGATTTAATATTTATATATTATATCATGAAATATTAAAAATTATTTAAAATTAAATTATCCTATACCTTATTACCTCATCACTCATTAAAAAATAATAAAATCGTACATGTGCACGGTGGACTACCACCTCATAAAGCGTTGTGATTTGTTTTTTTATTGACTCATCACATGGATCATATATCTAAGTGTATTTAGAGAAATAATATTTTATAAATGATATAATTATAACTACTTAAAGTTAAAATAACAATTACCTTCTTTATATTATGATCATTGAAAAATGGAAATATTACTCATACGTAGGTACGACCTAAAGTCTCCATGATTGTAACACAGTTCAATTTTCATAATAATATTTCATGGTTGGTTTTAAAATTATAATTGATGTATAAAAATTATAATTATTGCAAGATTACTATTATATATATGATGGAACTATGACCCCTTTGACCATGGTCAATACACTGTTGTTTTTTTGAAATTATGAACAGAGCGTCCTCAAAACACCCGACATAGACATAACTAAATAAGTACTTAAATATGTAATTAAAATAAATGAATTAAATGGTTTAAGTATAAGGGATTAAACCTTTAAAAGTTTCTAAAGAAAAATAATAATTTATATAATGTTATTATAAATTATATAAAAGACATACATTACAAGACATGACTCAAGGTATGAGATTTCTTATATCACTTCTACTTCCATGAGACATATATTATATTCATTAGTAATTTATTTTGTGTGTTTTATATACCAACCCTCTTAATGTTATATCATGAATATATTTATATTCAAGATATTTACATTTTAATTTTAAGTTACTTATTTCATGGGGGTTATGGTTCCAAAGTTAGCAAAGTTTTAAGTGTTTATTTTATAATATCATTATTAATCGTGATTATTTATGTTTAAGTATCCCTGGAAGGAATTGATTTATATTTATATCTTAAAAATAATCTATTTTTTATTATCTATTTATTCATGAATTTTTAAAGTAATATTATCATTTAACTATCTTTTTAAATTAAAATTGTTGTGAAAATGTGTTTAAGAAAAGATGACTTTGTTTATCTCTTCAATCGAAAATCCTTTTTCTTATATATCCATGCTTTCTAAAAATATTTTCAAGAATATTTTTAACATTATCAAAATGATTTATTAAATAAAATTTTAGACATGTTTTAATTTTTATAAAATGTTTTGAGAGTAATCTTCTTGTCATTTTCCTAATGAGGTACTTTTTAACCTTTTTACAACTGTTTGAAAGGAATGTTTTTAACTTATATGGAATGTATGGAATTACCCGCCACCATGACCAATAAATTTATCAATTATTACTTTATAATTATCCACTATTATATTTAAATAATATTTTTTCTATAATATTTTGTAAATTTTTTGATTTTGAAGAAGTGATTTCAAAGTAAAAAGGGTATTTTTATAAAAAATATTTCATTTAATCTATTAAATAAATTTTCATCAATGAAGAAAAAATTTTATGTAATGGATCACTTATAAATTATGTATATATGTATCTCAAATATATAACTCACTTATTATACCTTACTTGGACATGGTAATACATTTCTTATTTTCATCTCTCAAATTCATTCATTATGAAATTTTCTTTGATTATGATACGAGACAAGATTATGCAACCCATTTTATTTCCACGGGTAATTATTATGTTTATTACTTATTATTGATTTCCATTTTTTGGCGCACTAAATCATGAATTTTTTTGATGGGTGCACCCATATAGTGATTCAATGTATTGGGTGGATATTTAGTCTCATGTGGCATCATGTGTGGGATTAGGGAGAAAACCTAATCCACTGTGAGACTTTTTACACCATGTGATATTGTCTAGAAAGTTATCCCTGACTCATGTTTATGTCATTTTATATGTTTCTACCACATTTTATATAATCCGATGATCTTATAATACTATGTTCTCTATGTTATTCTCCCATGTGATTAATCTTGAACCTTCTCTTTTATGATATCATGTTATATATTTGACTCATATATTATGTTTCCTTACAATGTTTATTTCTTTAATGGGATTTTCAGATCAACACTTTTGTTTATGTATTCCCCATGTTATCCAAAACAGTTTTTGGAGATCAAAAGGATTTAGGATCACATTGTGGAGAATAAAATAAATCAGTTTTATTTTAATCTCACTTTGATGTATTACGAATATAGTGTCCCAAAGACAATAAGCCTATTGATTTTTGGGTTGTAGTTAATAGACATTTATGTTAAAAATAATGTAATAATATATGTAAAATGATTAGGTATCCATAGTTGGTATCCGATCAAAGTATAGTGAAAATTGTGGATTAAGACTAGAATAATTTAGTGACAACCCTAGGTACAATAATAAGGACAACAATAAGTATATAAAAATATCTTAGAATTTGGGTAGAGTATAGAGGAAGTGGGTTCTAAGTAATTACACCCCTTTCTAGATACTACATGTGGATTTGGATCAAGCATAGTTGTACCTAGGGGTAAAAACTATAAAAATGGATTATTGGAATTAAATTGATCATAACTTGGTGCCTGAAAATGGGCCTTGTTACACACCTGGTTTGACACTATTAGAGGATATCCTTTATAAATTCACAAACTCTTTATGAACCATTATTAAGGACTTGAACAAATTATTATGTTAATAAACCTAACATGAAACGTTACCATGGATAACCTATACTGAAACCTAGAGACTTATAATAAATAATATGCTTATCATTTATAAATTATTCATTTTAGGTTTATATATGTCCTTTTTTGTATGTTAATTCATTATCATCTTATTTATTTTATTATTTTAGTTAATGATGAGAAATAGGAGAAATCATTCCAATAACCAATTTGATGGGAAATGTAATGATTTCCTTAATGAAATTCCAAAACTAATGGGAATGGAATTTAGACATCTTGTGATCATTCTAAATGAGCTATCTCAAATTACAATTGACAACTAAAAAATATTTTAATTTAAAAACACATTAAAGAAGAGAATGATAGAGTCTCATGGATGTTCAAGTGTTAAAGACGATAAAGAAAAGAATATTCAATTTCTTACATGTCAAAAATGTTGGAAGAGGCACCATGGAACATGCCTTATAGTAACAGAAATATTATTTATGAGTGGAAAATGAGGGAACCAATTAGCCAATTTCCAAATAAAAATGAATACTACAGTTAAAAAGATGAAGAGAAATAATGTTCAACCTAAGGACCACTAATAGTTCAATGCTGTTGATGCAGAGACCTTGGTAATTTTTTTATTAGTTAACCAAATCCAAGGATTCATTACTAAGGGCCTTTGTTATTAAAGTTATTGAAGAGGAATGATTGAAGTTTTTAGGTGTTGGAAATTGATAATAATGTTGTTGAAATATTCTTATCAATGGTACATTGGTTATAAGAATCATGAAACTTATAGGATTGTTCTATAGTTTTTTTTCTTTAAGGATTTTCAAGAATATGTTGAATTGTAATAATGAAATATAAAGGATATTTAATGGTAATGAGATATTTTATGGAAAAAATATTATTTATAAAAATATAATCTTTGATATATTATTTATGTTGATGCAATTATAGTCAAATAAGATTAATTTATTTTTTGGGAAAATAATAATCTATATAGAAGACTTTAGTGGTTAAAACTAATATGATGATTAATTTTATTTTGAAGTTTTTCATCATTTTTTGGTAATTTTATAATAATTATATTTATATAATTTTATAAAAAGGAAAACCCACATTCTAGTAGAAAACTCATCATATCTTGTAAGGTCATGGATCTTAAACCCATAACCATAGGGAAATAAGGGTGCAGTGCCTACCACTAGCCTACGTGATGTACTGGTAAGTATGACATTATTTTTACAAAAATTATTTTATAGGAAAAAATTAAGATTATTAGAGTAAAAATATAATAGGATCAAATATCTTTTAATTTTTAGGTTTTTTAAGTGATTAATGATATTTTGGGAAGTGTTTCATTGGGTTTAGGTATATGTAACCCTTAGTAACAACATGTGTTTTGACATGAAAGATTAGTTGAAAAAATCACAATTATTTTTTTTAATGTGGAGGTTATTTGAGATATATGGTTATTTTTATGTGAAATATTATAAGTTGAAACTTTGGAAGAAATTTTGAAGTAAAATGTATTATTTCTTCATAGGAATGTTCATACATTTTTTACATTATGGTAATAAATTCATTTTTTGGTTAATATTTAAAGATAAGAGGAATAGATTGTAACGACCCACACGTTTATCAATGAAATTCCTCTTGATCTAATTAAATGTCTTGTTATAAAAAATGTTTACATAACATATTCTCTTCCTTGGTTTTATGTTTTTGGATTTTAAAATACCATTAAGAATTGTGACCGTTGTTAATATAGTCATTGAATAGTGATCACATTATTAGTATAAATATATAGCTTTAAAAAAATCCAATTTACCCAGACAAAGGAAGCGATGACCTCATCCAATAGACTTTCCCATCGTACACCTTACCCTTCATTCTTATTCTAGTGTTATAAGGGGTTATGTAACAAAACCCTAGCACTATGTACATTATTTTTTATAGAGAATATACATTAATTTTATTGTTGTTAATTTTTAAAGCACAAATAGTTTTTTAGTTAATATTCAATTATGAAATATATTTTGATGAATTAATGGTTTCTTAAAATAAATAATATTTTAATAAAATATTATTACTAAATTAATTTTTATTGAATAGAATTGATCATATAATTTTTAGGAATACAATTGTAATTTTTATTATGGTTTGAAATCCATTTTTATCAAAACCCATGAGTATTCTATAAATATTGGTTTTTATTTTAAAATTAAAAATTAACATATTTAGAAAGTTATTTTGATAAAATGAATATTATTTTTGGAATCATGGCGTCGAAATTATCCAATGGTGAATTTTTCATAATTTTCTAAGACAGTCGAATTTTTGGGTAAAAATTAAATACCGTTTAAATATATAATGTGTTTTATGACATCATAATGACCCAATAGTGATGTAATAAAATACTATAAACATTATTTTCGGCCAATATATGTTTTATCAAAAAAATAATTTGATTTCAGTTTAGTTGTATTTATTTTAAAATGCTTTAGTGGACCCTTCAAGACTTATAAAACATTTTATCTTTTTAAATTGATTTCCTTGAGAGCGTGAATCACCTCCACATAAGAAACCCAATTAATTTAAGAAGTTCATCCATTATCCTTATAAAATATTTTTTCCCACTCCCCTTCGGAAAAATACCATGGGAAAACCATGGTTTGGTTTGTGGTTTTGATTAGTTTAAAGTGTGGTGTCCTAAACCTAAATAATAAAGAATTCCCTATCATTTCCTATATAAACCCACCCAAGCTTCTACCTCCTCTTAAGTAAAAGCCTTTGGAGTTTGACCAACCCCTTCCATCCTCTCTCTATAATCCTCCCAAGGCACCCCAAGCTTTCAATCCTCTCCCAAGCCTTTGGGGTCACACTTCCAAGTAAGGGATTCCTTCCCTTTTCATTTTATCCAAGTTTCTTAATATTGTTATTCCCTTTTATTATCAATTATAAATTTTGGGGTATAATTTCTCACCTCCCCCATACTACCCTATTTATGTTTGAATGATTAGAGAGACCTTTTATATCTCATTAATTACTCCCATGTACACCTATTACCATGCTGAAATTTGATAAAGAATTTATCTCTTCTTATTTACATTCAATAAATTATTTTGTATTACAAATCTAAATTCCATTATATATGTTGGGAAATGTATCTATATGACCCCCTTACTGTAAATTCCATTTTAAAATGAAGATAAACCCCTTCCAATCTCATCAACCATTTTTATTAATACTTATGTCACACCATTACGCTGTTGAAATTGCACCATGATTTTCTAAGCCAATGTCATTGTGTAGTGAATACCATACCCATTTCTATATCAAGGGTATTCACCTTTATTAAAATTTACTTATTGATTCTAAATATTAATGAATTTATTTCACATCCCTTTATCTTGGAATAAATGATGATGAATGATTCCATGTTGTATGATCCATGTGGCACACTTATGTATGAAATAAAATGTTTATGAAGGGTGTGTCCCGATAACGCTCCAATGCATTGGGTAAATATTAGTATCATTATACGTCAAGTGAAATGAGGGTTTCATAATTCCAATTCAAGTGAAATGAGGGTTTACTCATGCTCCATATGCAATGAGCCTTGGATCACACTAATACCATGTTAAGCGTTGTTTCCACATTTCTATGTTATGATAATCATGCTATATATTTCCTTTATGTTCATGTTTCTTTTATCCTCCATTGATATGTTATTGCCTAAAATGTATTATATTTTTTATTTTATGCCTTGTTTACTCCCTTAATAGGCTTTATAGCCGACCATTTTTTATGCATGTCCCAAAATTATCCCATGAAATTCTAAGTACAAGGGAATGCAATGGTCATGTAAAGGAAATTTTCAATAAAGATATTGTGTTTTATGTTATAAGTTGTTATGTAATGTTCTTAATCCCCAAATACACTGGACCTATCTCTCTCTTTTATGTTGTATCGAGTGAAGTTTTTAATGTAATAAATCATGTTTAAGTGTGTAATAAAAATTAGGGTGGTTATATAGATTATTTTTATTTTATGAATATTATGAATCATTTAATTTTTCTTAGTGATTCACACATTAAGAAAACATATTGGATATTTATTAATTGGAGTAATAGATGACGTGGAAATTGATTTAAGCACAACCAAAGTATAAAGTATTGATTATAAAAAATAAATATATCAAGTATGTATATTTATTATGTTCTCAGTCTAGATTGTAAAATAATTACCCCAATCTATGGAATGAATCTTAAAAAAAAGTTTATCCTAGTACCTTTGTTTTTGAGGAACCAATGGAATTTTCATATATCTTGGGTTTACATTTTTACGGTGATTTAACTTTGTTATGATTATTCACTTTCCTATGATCAATAATCTATATCACTATATATTATTCCTTGGTTATTAGTCTTCTGCTTCATATATATTGTTTCACTTTCAATTAATGTTTTTTTATTTGGAAACATAATTTTTTGGTTATTCTAGATGTCCTTTATATTTCCCTTTCCATCTTTTAAAGAGGATGTTTTATTAACCCTTTTAAGATGTGAGTGTTTCAACAAAGGTATTTTATGATTCTGAAACATTGATTACTGAGTTCAATTTAAAATTTCAAGGATGGATTTTTTTAAGGATTAAGAATATAAAACCATGATATTTCGAAATAACACTATGATTAATATCATATATAACACACAACATTGAGCTTAAATGAACCACAAAATATTATTATTTGAATATGACCATTATAACCTAGACATTAAATCAGAGGAAATGATTATTATTAATTTCTTTATGAAACATTTATAAAGTTACCTCTCAATGTAAATTTATTTATAAATTATTAGTAAATACCAACTTAACTTTTGATAATGATACTTTATTCTACAAAAAATACGTTTTCTTTAAAAATGATTTTTATTACTTTTTATGGGAAAATACTTTAATAAATTTATGAAACATTTAGAAATGTTATTTTGAAAAATCAAAATCATATTTTAAATTCATATATCAAAATTAACTTAGGGTTAAATTTTTAGATTTTTATGAAATGCTCAATTTTTCAGTGAATAGTGAATATTACCAATTTTTCAAAAACTATCATTTATTTTCATTAAATTAATTAATTTAAATGTTATATTATATTTTGGAGTTTGAATTAAAATTTAATATTAACCATTTTATTTATAATAATATAATTAATTTTATTTTAATCTTCAATTTTTATGATTTTGGTATAAGTTTATTTTATGCTTACAAACACAATTTTTGGTAAACTGTTTTTAAATGCATAAAGTTTATCCATTTAATTAATTAAAACAACCCATATTAAGGAAATATTTAAATGAAATTAGTAGAGTATACATCTAATTATATGAATTAAAATTCATATAATAATTATTGTTAGTCATATATTTAATATAAGATCATATATTGCTTTATAAATGCATTTCTTATAAAACCCATTTTTTGAAATGATTTATGCATTTAATTTTAAATGGAATTATTCCATTTTTAATTAAATTTTATAAAATTTATTTTTTATTATTAATAATAATAATTAATATTATTTAATATGGTCAACTTTATTTTTTCCATATAGAATAGTAAAAATAATAAAAAACCAGTTATCCAATTAAAGAAATTAAAATAGTAAGAGTAACATTCAAAGTAAATGGAATAAAATGTTTAAAACAAGTTTATTTTTGAATATTATAGGTTTTTATCAACCATATCACCCCTACACTAAATTATTTATCAATTGTGGAGGCACTTTCATTAAGAGTGACTTCCCATTATTGAATAATTTTGGGTATTTAAAAAAATACCACTCGTCCTCAATTATTAAAGGGAACCCATCCCCTCACTTCTTCACACATCTTAAGACATTATTCTCAACCAAAAACCACCAAAATATCTAATTAAAATTATTATAAAAAATTTATAGCTCTTATTATTCCCAAAATACCAGCCTTAGGGTCCTTGATAAGAGATCCAAAGGAGGTCCTTCTAGGCGATGGTAATCATCTTCACCAAGATCCTTCTTTTTTTAGTTCTTAATTTTCCACATTCAATTTTTTATTAAAAATTAAAATATAATAATAATACTATCTAATATATAATAATATGTTATTTTTTTATTTAATAATATTTATCTATCCTTTCTTCCATTAAATGGGAAATAAAGTCATCATTTGTGTGTACGGCAGATTACCACCTCCCGAACCGATGTAATTCATTTTCCATAATCTCTTATCACATATTTTAATGTTGATGGATTTAATGATTATAAATAATATTAATGAATTATTAATTGTTATATAAAATTAATATATCATATTGCTTCTTACCTTACCACCCATTGAAAAATGATAACATCGTTCATGTGTACGATAGACCACCACCCCACGATGCGATATGATTAATTTTTTTATTATCACATTAAATGTATGGTATATGTAAGTTTATTTAATAAAATAATATTATATTTATTATATAATTATCATTATGTAAATATAAAATAACACTTACCTTCTTTCCATCACGATCATAGAAAAATGGGAATGTTATGCATATGTACGACTTACCATCTCCACGATTGTAACATAGTTCCAATTTAATTACCATATTACATGGTTTGTTTTAAAAGTTTAATTTTTATATAAATATTATAATTATTTAATTATTATTAATCAGGATAAGATGTAATAACTATACCTTTGACCATGGTCAACATATTTTTTCCATTTTGAACTTATGAATGAGCATCCTCAAAACAACCAATGTTGAAATAGCTAAATAAGTAATTAAATAAGTTGTTAAAATAAATAAACTAAATCATTTAATTATAAGGGATAAAAAATTTAAGATGTTATTAATAAAACAAATAATTGATATAATTTTATTATATAAGAGATAAAGTACATACCCGACAAGTATGGACTCAAGGTAATGGTTTTCTCATCTCACTTTTACTTCCATGTGACATATACCATATTCACCACTTTTTTATTATCATGGTATTTAATGTTTCATTTGAAGATAATTCTTTCCTGTGGGTTAGGATTCAAAATTTACCAAAGTGGTAATGGATTATTTTACAGTCTCATCATTATTCAAGATTTCTTATGTTTAAGCCTCCCTCAGAGGAATTATTTGATATTTATATATTAAAGACAATATATTTTATTATCTGATATTTTATCATGAAATTTTCTAGTAACAGTACCATTTTCATCTTTTTTTACTTAAAAGTATTGAGAAAATATTTTTAAGAAAATCTAACTCTATATATCTATTTGGTCGAAAATCCTTTTTCGTCTATATCTATGTTTCTAGAAATATTTTCAATAATATTTCTAAAATTATAAAAATGATTTAATAAATAAATTTTTACCCATGTTTTATTTTTTTACAAAATAGTTTAAAAAGAATATTCTTTTCATTTTCTGAACGAGGTACTTTTTAACCTTTTTACAATAGTGTGAAAGGAATTTTTTAACTTATAAAATTCATAAATAATTACCCATTATCATGAAAAATCAATTGTTTGAAGATTTCTATATACTTTTCCATGATTAATTTTAATTAAAATGTTTTCTATACACTTTTTTTGAATTTTATGATTTTGAATAATTGATTTTAAAGTGAAAAGTGTATTTTTCTTGATAAATATTCCATTCAATCTATTAAAGAAATTTTCATCAAAGAAGAAAACCTTTGATGTTATGAATTGATTATAAATTATGTATATATGTCTCTCACATATATACCTAACTTTTTCTCCCTTTTATGGGGTAATACATTCCTTATGTTCATCTCTAAAATTCATTTATTATGAAATTTACTTTGATTATGATATAAGATAATATTATGAAACCCATCTTATTTCAATGGGTAATTCTTATATTAATTTCTCATAATTGATTAATGGTTTTTAGAACACAAAATCATGAACATGTTATAATGGGTGTTACGAGATAGTTCTCTAATGCATTGGGTAAATATTTAGTCTCATGAGGCATAATATATGGGATTAGAGAGTAAACCTAGTCTATCATGGGACTCTGTCCAACATGTGATATTATCTTGGAAGTCATACTAAACTCATATTTATCTCATGTTTTATGTTACTTCCATATTTCCTATGATTCCATGATCTTATGATACCATGTTCTTTATGTTATTCTCTCATGGGATTACTCTTAAGCCTTATATTTTATGATATCATGTTATACCTTTGACTAAAAAGTTATATTTAATTATCTTGTTTATTTCTTTAATAGGATTTTTAGGTCACCTATTTTGCCTATATATTCCCCAGGTTATCCCCTGAAATTTCAGGAACTTAAAAATATATAGGTTCTCATTGTGGAGAACAAAAAAAATAATTTTTATTTTATTCTCACTTTGATGTATTACGAACCTATTCTTACAAATACACCAAGCCTCACAATCTTTGGGTTGTAATTAATTGATGTTTATGTTAAAAATAATGGAATAATATGTGAAAATCTTTGGAACACTATATTCCATGTCAATTTTTCTATTAAATACCCATTTTCACCGAAAATTATTTATATAAACTGGAAAATTGACTAGAACCTAGATTTGATTCTTATATATATAATCTATCTCAGAATTCATGGATTATTACTATCTTGAAACTTTTGATCTCTCTATTTAATCCTTGTAGAAAAAAGGACCATCATTTTCCAATAATAACGAGTCACTATCCTTATTGAATAAAAAACCATAATGTATTAGTTCTCTAACATTTAGGGTACTCTTATATAGTTTTGGTTCTTCAAGAATATCTTATTCCATAGGTGTTTTAGGAAGTTTTTTCTATACCAAATCCTGTTTATCTTGAGTATTTAATTCTTCAAATTCAATATTTCTAAAACTATATTTCTTGAAGATGTTATCCCTATCTAGGAATGTGGAATTTAAATCACTATAACCTTTTTAGGGTTCATATAGGTAATAACCATTTGTTTCTTTAATGTAATATATAAAGATACACTTCATGACTTAGGCTTCTTGTTTGTTGCCTAAAGTTACCTTAACAAACAATTTCAACCCCATACATGTAGGTTCGACAGAACAACATTTTTTCTACACATTAAATTGTATGGTGTGTCTCATATCTCTTTATTTAGAACCAATTTTAGTGTGTACACCGCACTCTATAAATCATATCCCCCCAAAAGGATAGTGGAAGATTAGTGTGACTCATCATTGACCTCACCATTTCTGGCAATGTATGGATCCTCCTTAGACATATACCATTCCACTATATTGTATAAAGATAAGTGAGTTGAGATATAGTCACATACTCCCATAAAAGGTTGATTAATTATGGTCTTAGATACTCTTCACATTGATATGATATAAACTTCTTAATCTTCTTACCAAGGTGATTATCTACTTCATTCTTGAATTCCTTGAATTTATCCAAGGATTTAGACATGTACCTCATTATGTAGATGAAGAAAAATATACTAAAGTTATCAAAAAAAGTAGTGAAGTATAAGAATTCACATCTAAATTTTACTAGAAATATTCTGCACAAATCAATGTGTACCAATTCTATAATATCTATATCCCTTTTACCCATACCACTAAAAGGTGGATTGGTCATCTTACCTTATAAACGAGCAAGACATATTTCAATTTGTTTTGTCTCAAAGGGTCTAAATACCCTTCTTGATAGATACTTTTCATGTGATTCTCATTTACATTACTTATATGATGATTCAACAATTGAGTTTTGTTTAATCCATGAAAACTTAATTCATTATAAACTACCAAAACTTGGTTTTAATGATTTAATACATAAATACCATTTTAAATCATAATATACCATAGAAATTCTATCATAATAAAAATAAAATTTATTTTTTACAATCTTGTAAAAAACCATTAATATCAAAGAAGTAAATAGATTATATGTTCTTGGTAAAACTTGACACATAATAAAAATTATTCAAAACCAATATAAGTCTTGTTGGAAGTGAGGGGTGGTAGTCTCCAATATCCATGGTAGCCAACTAATATTCATTGGAACCTTA
Source organism: Viscum album (assembly GCA_963277665.1). Taxonomy (NCBI): domain Eukaryota; kingdom Viridiplantae; phylum Streptophyta; class Magnoliopsida; order Santalales; family Viscaceae; genus Viscum; species Viscum album. Next base: position 1,882,421,442 of record OY728130.1, read on the forward strand.
ATGATCTACCTTACCTTTAGAAACCCTCATTATTCTACATAGTTCATGTGTTTAGATTTAAATGTAAGAATCAAAAATAGTATCTAATACCCAATTAGTAGATATGGAAAATTTTCACTCGATACTGAATGTACCTGAGGCTTCCCCTTTCTTCTTCTATGTATAGTTCTTCTTCTTGTGGCTAAGCTTACAACATGAAAAATAGATTTCATTATATTTATTTTCCAATCTTTGGATATTCCTCTTCTTTGAAGGTAACAAATTAGTAACCATATAATTTGAGTGAATCTTTGGGAACTTTTCCTTGCGATTCCCTTTATTCACCATAAGGACCACGTGTTTGTTACACCCCATGAAACTGGAGAATCTCTAAGGTAGTGAGTCCAAAATGAGATATGTGCACAACTTATCTAGTAAATTAAATTCTAGGATGTCCAATCTCTCCATATAGTAAATCATTTTGACTACATGAGGCCTAGAAAGAACTGGCTCTCCAAGATTTCATGTGAATGGTTCCTTGGAGATATCAAATCTCTCTTATATCACTTTCTCCTTGTAAAGATATTAAATATGAGATAACATTCTAAATAATTCCTTGATTTCATGAAGATTTATAATATCAGTAGAAATATCCAACAAAATAAAAAACTGGACATCTACTATACCATCCATGTGTTTTTCATAGAGAGATAATTCCTCCTCATGAGCCTCATTATTCACTGACTCAAGAACTGAGGATTCCAGCACATAAAATTTCTACTATTTGTGTAGTACAATACATAAACATCTATACCATTCTTTAAAATTGGTTGTAGTGAGAAGGTCATCCTTCTTGAGGATAGAACACCATGATACTATTGATGATGAGTGTCCCAATATTTTATCAAGTCCCAATAACTCTCGCCATAAAACTTGGATTATCCTTCCATAAGGATAATCTAGTGTAAAGGATCCATATTTCTCATCTCATAAACCTAATGAGGGTTTCTCAAGCTACTAAAATCTATTTAGGTAGGAATCTATTTTCAATCTACTAACTTGTAGTTCCTTGATCCCTTGAGCGGACTCCCCAATCCTAAAATTAAGGAATTTTATTTCCTCAACACTTGTAACCATATTTATACCAATCCTAGAATGGAATAGTCAACCTAATATAAATGTGGTTATGTCAATGTAAAAATTTCATTATAAATCCATGTTAGTTTAAAGCCCACTAATGAGGGTTATTCAAGAACTTTGAAACTATTTGTTACATTATAAATCAAGAAATAGAAGGATATATCAACTAAATATTTTATTTGAGAGATTTTATCTTTTATATTATTCATAAAATAATCCCATTTTATCAAAAAAATGATTGATAATATTATAGGATTTCACTTAAGTGATTAACCATGTGAGAATAAAATTTACTCATAATCTAGTTTATTTAATTCTACCTTGCATAATTATTAATGCATTTACTAAATGTGATTTCCATATAATAAAAATAATTAATTAACCATGAAACTGATAGAAATAAATAATTAAAGTGGTATAATCATGAGAAATATATAATAGTTGGTTTATCTAAAATATAATAAACCAATTTTTGACCATAAAGGAAAATTATCTTTGATCCACTTCTTGTCTTAGGGTACATAATTCCACCCATTCACCTATATATATTCTTAATTGGTCTCACCTTAGTTCCAAACTTGAACCGCCTCCTCTCTCTAAGGATCTCTATCCATTATATATATGTATTTACTCACATCTAGGGTAGGGTAACCCTAAGATGACCTATAGGGGGTTACATTGTAGAAATAATGGGAGTAATAATGATGAATGATTCGAGAAAAGAGAGTAAAATTAAAAAAGGAAAGAATAAGATGAATATTGTGAGGCACATAGATTTATATTATTCAGGAAATGATCCTTTTTTCCATTGAGAGGCATAATAATTTCACTAATTCAAGAGAAAAATGACAGGGGGATTTTAGATCATCACAAACATAGAAAAATTATTTCTAATGAGATCATAAAGTAGATGATGTAACTATGATACCAACTACATAGCAGGTGTAATGTGCTATAATAATTTGTGGAATGAATTCAATGGGGTTACAGTGCCACCATCACCAAATTCCAAGCTAATATAGTTCCATTTAAACTATGTTTTCACTACTATAGATCCCTTTCAATTTCATTGATGTGTAGTATGGGCCACCAACAGTTGGCCTAGCTTTATATAAGGATTTGGAAACACTAGTCTAACAAAATAAACAACAAACACGCAATTCCATACATAATAGTGAGAAAGGGATGACATGATGTTCATAAAATTAATTTAATAATAATAATTTCAAAAAATATACAATAAATTAAAGTTACCAATCATACATAGGTCAGTCTATGCTCATTATCATCCACACATGCAACAAATATACATTTAGAAACTAGATAAAATTCATTTCAATTTGTTCTATTATTAATATAATTAATGATCAAATTAATTTAATTAATATGATTAATTTAATAATTATTTTATATTTAATATCCACTTAAACTATCCTATTAATGAAATAATTCTGTAATTTTAAATTTATTAATGTTGTATAAGTACTTGGTATATACTTTAAGTCCACACAACATGCACATAACTACACTGTGTACCGTAATCTCCTAAATTTCATACTATTACTATATAGAATTTATTATTTCATAGAATGTTGGTAACTTACACAGTGTATATAATATGTGTATAAATTATAGATTCATGTACTTACATTAAATGGTTTTGTAACATGTATAGGGTGTTAATGGCTTACATGACGCGCCATTAGTTACTAAAGAATTAATTATCATTAATTACCCTATCACATGGAATGTAAAAATGAATTCACACTATGTAGTTTTCTATTAATTAATAATTAGTTTCATCCCAGGTAATTAATTTCACAAGATTACACCCGATATCAGTGTGTAATCTATAGGATGTGTAATGAGATATACAACATGTACACATGCAACACATCATGTTATCCATTATTGTTATGTCCAATCCACAGACCTATAGAATTGGTGAGTTTATTAAATGTATAAATTTATGGGGTACATGATGTGTGTTCCATTTACATGTCATTTATTCCTCCCATGATTCCAATCCCACTTTTCAAAATAAATTTGATGCATTAATGACCACATATAGCGCATTATTTACACTACAAGATTGTGCATACAATATGATGTGTATGAACATGTACACGACATGTAATCCAAAAACATGTAGGCTTGATAGATGTTCAACATGTGATGTAATAAATACACTACACCCACTAGTTATCTCGTGTATCTCATGGGGAATCCCGGTGTGGTGAGACTTGGTACACAATTTGTACCACCACATACATGTTGTGTATCAATGTGTTATGGTCAAAATATCTCCCACTTCATTAATATATCCTTAGAATCATACTTAATTTATTTTTAAACTATTCTTAATTACATTAAGGTGAATAATCATAATAAAAATAGTCTAATTAAAATAAAGAATAAACTATAAATTAATCTATTGAAAAATACATACAACGATCAATTAAAATAAATAATTATAAATTAACATGTGACCCATTTGATACCAGTTGAAGGTCTGGGGAATATATAAAGAAGTCATGCCCATTCCTAAAAATATTTTTCCATAAAATTATTTACATTTCTCCTTAGAACTAGATATAATTTCAATCCCATAATCCAAGAACATAGGATCTCACATGTAATTTATAATTAATTTAAGTAGACAATGAATTGCCTCATCTTGTAATTATTTCTTTATTATTGAATGTTGTTGAACCTCCTTATTGAACCATTGATATGATGGAGGAAGAAAGGATAGATTCCCTCTACTGATGATCTATATGTGAACCAAGAAACTCTAAATAACATGGTAGGGTTCTCTAGATACTGTTGAATATGTCTCTATGACCTGTGTTGTTTTTTTGTTGATCATGCCTTAGAATCCTAATGAGGTGTGTTGGATTCTCTTTGATATCTCATAGATGAAGAGGGATGGGGAGGATTTCCAATAATCATGGGACATGGAATGTTCATGATAATATCTCTAGTGTTGAGAGAATTCTCTATGATCCAAATATTGTTCAAAATATTTCTTATTCCAAACCTATTGTCTTGTGAGAATTTTATAGTAAGGTGTTTATATGGATAGGGTTAGAATATTATTCACACAATTCCCCTTTTATATTCTCTTAATCCTTAGCATACCATGTATATAAATAATAATAATATTATTATTATTTACTTTTCATGCACATAACTTACATACTAATTAAATATTATTCATCCAAAATAAATAAATAAATATTTATTCAAATATTATTTCATTATTATTGGACCATAACTTAGTCTTATTTTCGTCCTCATTATTTACTTGACCTTGTATTTTATCTGTTTATTAAATTAAATAAATAAATGTAATTTCATTATGCATTGATAAATAAATTCATATGATAATATAATAAAGTTGATTAAATAATATTCCTCACACTTGATATTCTAATATACTTGTTAGACTCATATAGAATGTCACCAAGGATTGTGTATACAGTTAGTGTGTGTCCCTTTAAGCCACTTTCTTAATGGTATTAGGCTAAATTGTATAAATTCCAAGGTTAACATCTTGTAACATTCCAAGGAACCCCAATATTAAATAGTTAATTTCAGAATGACATTGAACCTCATGTGAACCATTACCATGAAATATAATCCCTTTGTCCCAATATCTCTTTTCAAACAAGTTACATAGCTTATGTCATCAACATATATGCTCTAATCTCTTTCTTTGACTTTCCAGAACTGAACACATTGATAAAATTCCATGTCTATAGACATAATTATCCTATTCTATTCCAAAAAGTGCTAAAGATATTCACTTCTAATAGAGGGGGAAAATATTATCTCACATTATCCATTAATACTATGCTACCCATAACACAATTAACAACCCTGAATTTCTATTATCATGGTTTATAAAATACATCTTTTAACATACTTCATGAAACAAATTAATAATAATCTAGGAGTCAAATGATCCTTACATAGGTCTACATATAGTAATATCTAGTGACACATGAAACATATGGAATTACTATTGGTAGATCTATTCTCATAACCTATCTTCTTAGAGATTGCCAAGGGTGAACACCATGATAAAGGGTCAGAATGTCTTATGAACCCAATTCTAAATGGTAGAATATGTTTTATATGTATATATAACCACGGAACATGGGTTTAACAAATTCTATTATAATATATGAAGTATCTAATCATAGTGGGGAACAAATATTTAATTTTAACGTGTAAAGTACCCTTTGGATATTATCACATAAACTACTACACAGAAGAATAATTAGGATGTGATATGAAACTATATTATATTGTATTTAAGCACCATGGATATACACTATAATTGAAATTATAAGGGAAGTTAGTTTTAAGTCACCACTAACTTGAAAAGTTGGTGTGTGTTTCCTTTAAACTCCATGTCATTAAATGATTAATTGTTTTAAATTTTTTTTTTGTAAAACTAAGAAAATTGGTGATAGTGTTGGTGATTTTGTAACTGTTTGGAGTGATTTTTCACATGGATGAAGGGTTTTGCTTCAAATTTAAAGTGGTACATGAAGTAACAAGTATCATTAAATTATTTAAGGGATTAATTAAAATAAATTGTGGAATTTGAAAATGATTTGACCCTATTTGGGTCATAAGTAGGGTAAAATGTGGTTTTACTTTTAAAATTTATAAAAAATATGAAATTAGATTGGTTTCACAACTCTATTTCCAAATATTAATTATGTGGGATGAATTTTAAAAATAGGTATTTCAAATGGAATTTTAGATGGTTTATAAATGTTGGTGAAATGGATTGTCATTCCGAGAATTTTATTTAGAAGGCTCATTTACCACTTAAAAAGTTTTCTAAAAGATGAGTATCACTCGATCAGAACTCTCATATTTGATTACTTGTTGTGGATTGAAATTCTAAGAGGTATTTTTATTTTTGATATTTTTATGAATGTATGTGAAAGGGGTTTTCTATTGCAAGGATGATAGATGCGAGATAAGGTTTATCACAAGTGTTAATTTTATATTTTTGAAGATTTCGTGGCATGTTTGTTTACTCACATCATCTTTATTTTTATGTTAACTTATATAACTAATAGAAGTCTTGGATTCATGTTACATAAGTGTGATGGTGATTTCTAGCTAATTCCCTAAGAGAGTTGCACCCTCTTAGTGGGTTTCTTTGACTCAGTGACCTGAAGGGGTGCTGAATAGTGATGTGCCGATAGTACTAGGGGGACCCAAGATAAAGTGTTTTATAATGATAACAACTCCAATGTAATTTTTGTTAGATACCTAATTGTTTCCCATTATGCTTGATCCTTTTTAGGATTACTTAGGAGATTCCACTATAAAATTCAATTTCATTCCTTACCCATTGATTGTTTTTTTGGAATCATTGCTTCATTTGGTTGGTCTGGCATGTTCTATTGATATTGGGTTTCATTTTTGTTTATTTTTTTCTTTAGTTATGTCTTGCGTTTACTTTTAAATTGACTTATTTATTAAAGTTTTTTTAAAATAAAAGTGATGAGTGTTTTGTAAAAAGGGGTTGAGGACTGGGAAAACTATTTTTAACTGATTTTTTTACTTTAATAGAAAAAATTAATTTATATAAAAAAATTAAAGGCATGTTATTTATCTTTCTTATACATTCTTGTGAAAAAATTATTTCTTATTTATATTCAAACTACCATTAATTAAATGTTGATTTTAAGGAAACAACACAAACACTTTTGTGAAATAATATTGGGCATATGTTTCTTACACCTTACATATATACAGTTATTATGTTTTCTACCAGGTTCTACATCCTTAGTTTGGTCTTTTGTGGGAGTTACATTTGGGTTGGATCGTTGATATTCAGTTTAGGACAAGGCGAGTGACTATAGTTCATGATGATACTTTGGGGTTTTCTTTTAGATATATTATTATTTTTTAGGATTGTTATATATTGTACTTATAGGATTCGACTGTTTCTTTATCCTTTCTAGATTTTGATGTCTATCTTATGTTCAAATTATGATTACAATTCCATGCATGAGTTATTTGTTTATTGATGTTGTGATTAATCCAATTCATTACCTCCTATCATATTATATTTTTTAATGATGGAATGGATATCCAATATACATATGGGTCTTTATGAATTTATAGCTAAAAACCTAAGTGGTTAATTTGATTTAGAGGGTGAAATCATTCTCATGGTTTTTCCTTGATACCTTGGAACTAGTTTTTAGCTAGTGGGGATCGAGAACACACTTCAGGCCCAGTGGATGACTAGTTTGGGTGTTATTTTTGGTGGAATCTCATGTTACTTCATTACATGGATGGTCAAGTGGGCATCTAATTTTGTGTCTTTGAGTTATGATGATATAGATATGAATGGATTTTAGTAGGATCACATCATCCAAATGGGGTATTGTTTTTTTAGTTTTTTCATACATAATTTAATTAAAATTATAAAAATGATATGAATTAAGAATCACTAATATGAATCAAGTATATTATGATTAATTTAGTGTTAAAAATTAAAACCTCACCTGATTTCATGCTTCTAATGTGTGACTTGTTCCTTTAGTAATTTATCAAATGGATGAGGAAAACTTATTTCTTAAAGATAAAAACTATCATAATTGAATATAAGGATAGAACATATATATACAAAACAAATGAAAAAGGAATACTGAATAATTTATAAAATCATCATAGAAAAATTTCATGAAACTCATCAATATTACATGATAGGAATGATGATTTGGATGGAATAATTCTAAATTAATTTAAATATTCACTCATAGTAAATTTATAGGAAAAAAATTAAAAAAGTAAATAATTTACCATGAATTTATAATGAAGTGATCATGACTAAGTATTTTTAAAGTTGAGAAGTGATTTTTAAACCTTATTTTTAAGAGGAAATAAGCAATGGAGGATTTTATTAAATTTAATGTGAATCAATTGACCATGAGTATCTAAATTTTTTTCAAATTAATTAGGTAAACATGAATTTGAAAATTGTGAAATATTGTTGTATGTGATTAAAGAATATTATTGTGTATGAAACATTTCTAAGATGGTGGAAAGAAGAGATACAACTCGATATCCATTTTATAAATGGTAAAAGGATAAGTTGGTGAGGGATATGAAACTAAATAATAAAGGAGGTCAATGCCATGATTATTTTCATGGAGATTAACTTAAAGATATTTGATCAAGTTAAATAGATATATCTTATTTTATTATCTAATATATTAAATAAAATATTTTTATAAGATCCATATCATTATTACATAGAGATATTTTGAATCAAATTTTATAGATATCATTAGAATTTTGAATATGTAATTATATAATTTATATAATTATTGAGAATACATATGATTTGAAGATTTTATTTTTTAGAGAATTTAAAAAACAGAAATAATTTATTAATATATATCCATTATTTGTGAAATAAAAGAGCACGATGAACTTCTGAGTAATAATATTCTAAAATTTAAGTACTCAAGGACTTTGAGAATATTATGTTTAAGATAATTTTATCTAGAGAATATCAGTGTACTTAACAATTGTTTTTGAAATTCTCAACACAACCTAAAGAAGATTGATAATTTATGAAAATAAAATTAAAAGATGAGTGAATATATTTTTAATTCTATTTTGAACTTTCATTACAAATAATAGAGATTTATATATTATGTTGTGAGAAAATTTGTGTAATTTAAGCATGATACCTTTTGATACATCTCATGTATTGAATTTATAAAATCTAGGAAACATTTGAGACTCAGGGTTGATCTAATAACAATAATGACATAGTCACCCACCTTAGGAGTAAACACTGTAAAAATATTATACACATTCCTTGTTTGTTTTATTTTATAACATATGGGAGAGACTGATTTTAAAGAATGAGTGCATCTTTACTCTAACGAATAAATAAAAAAAATTTATTTTTTTTCCCTATCCATTACATAAATTATTTAAATTATTGATATATATAAAGACTCATTATTTAATTGAAAAAAACATAAGAAAAATATCACAATGTTATATAAATATAAAAATAATGAAAATTAAAGGTATATATTTACTATATTAAATAATAATGAAAAATATATACAAATAATGGTCATGAATATAAGGTATAAATGTTGGATATAGTTCCCTAGAAATAACTACACTGTACTTTGGATTACATGAATATTAAAAGGAGTGAATATTAATACAAATATCTTATCAAATATTGATTGTTATTCTATATAACGTTTAAGTGATAATGTCAAAGAGTATTTTCCACATTGATATGGTTACATAAGTTCCCCACTATGATGAGAACCTTGAAATGCCACAATGATATTCTTAACATAGTTATACTGTCAGATAACGTACTATGATAGGGAAAATAGTATATATATCATTAGGTGTGGGTACTCGTAATAGGACGGGGTATCTTATCATAAATTTCACACTTGGTAATCTCCAATATGGGAGATTATGATAACATACCCCCAATATGAATTATTCATGTTTTGGTTTCATCAGATATTCCTATCTGAAAACATGTGTAATGGTCCTTAGAATTTAAGAGTATCATTAATTCATGTCATTACTCACACACTTATATTTTTTAATTAAAACCATGACAACATATGTTCATGGAGAGATTGGATATGTTGGGTGAATCATGAATGACATGTTATTAATGGATAATTTTAGGAAGGATTTATCCATTCCATATTTACAAAAGTTTATATATCATCCCTTTTATTAGAATAGAAACATTACATTAAATTCCATGGTCATGGTACAGTGATGTGTTTATTTTATATAGTAAAGAAAAGATGAATAAAAAACACAATTTGATGAAATATATGTGTAACCAACATAATGATATATTGCGACAAAGGTATTATATTAAATAGTGAGCATTCATATTTTGTTGTCTTCGTTACGACATTATATTCTTTCTCTTGGGTGCCTTGACTCATTATTAGACAATAATATTAGACTACAAATGTACCCACCAAATGAAAATTAGAAAGAATCCTAGATGGTCACACACTAAGTGTTTCCATTAATCTTTATTAAATTCAATTTGAATTTAATTAATAAAATAAATTTCATTCTCAAGATCAATAAATAATTTTATTCATGTTTTATTGATATCATAAATTAAATAAATATTAATTCACCAGATTTTGAGAAAAATATATTTATTTGTTTTATTTAATTTTAAAAAGTATTTATTTATTGGTTTTTAAATAAAATATTTATTTAAGAGAATAAAATAATTTATTCAGGTATACAATTAATGTCGAGGGGTTTGAATAGACCAAGTCTGCGTCTAGTGATGAATATTTATTTGTAAGTCGGTAAATAATATTTATCACTACCTAAGTTAGCACAAGACATAAAATAATAATAATTATAGTAGTAACATTATTATTATTATTATTTTATGGAATGGGGTTTAATGATGGTTATTATATTATTTAAGGCTCATTATTTAGTTAAATAATATTTTAACCTAAACCCAAGATTTATAAATAGATGCTTATGTCTATTGTGTAGGGTTAATCGAGATATAAAAAATTCTTGCACACAATGAATTATCTCCTAAATTCCTTTTTCTCCTTCCCTCTCAAGAACAAGAAATGAAAGATAGATTCCTTCAAGATAGATGGATGAGTTATCAACACAAATGATAAAAGAAAATCGATTTAGCATGCTAGAATCCAGAAATAAAATGGCATTTCTTAGAGATCAAAGGAGAACATGTGGATCACCACTAGAGGGATTATACCCTTGGATCCTCAAATCGTAGTGAAGGAAACCTGAAAAGGATCTTTTTTAAGATCAAAAACATCATAAAATAAAGGATCCCAAGAGAAGGTATTTATTATATTTAGATCTGAATAAATTAGTTATAAATTAAACATAAAATATACTCACTCAAGGTTTCAGGAAACCATATATTAAAAGAAATTTTAATATATCACCAACCACTACACACTTATGCTATTTTTGTAACCTACAAGTTGTATTAGAGGGGTCACATTTTAAATTTATTATTATTTATTTGATTATTGATCTATACATAAGTGCGTTCGAATTTTTTATTTCATATTATCCATTACTTAATTCGATTTGAATTGACATGTAATCAACATATGAATCATGTTTGTTAAGTGTTTTATTTTCCTGAAGGTTTAAGAACAGTTGAAGAATGAATTGAGATGCCATCGAGAAGTACCCAATTTTTTGTCTGTAAAATTGGGTTATATGGAATTTTGACAATGTGCATGCTGTGTACTCATGTTTACTACACATGGATGTGTTGCGAGATACACGACACTCCTACCAGTTAATTACAAGTAGTGAATTTATTTCACACTGCATGTAGACTAGTCTAACCTATCTATGTAATGTCATATTAACCAATGTGTAGTGGGTTTACAAACCGTGTAGTTTACATGAGTTAATGGTGAAATTTGCACAATCTATGTTGTCATTATACATGGTCAAACTGCATGAGACTAATAGGCCAGAGAATTAATGTTATACATGATGTGTATGTGGTGTAGAAAACATGTAGTTCATCATTTTCCACATCAGAAATAGATGTCTAGTTATTCAACATGTTATGAAGACACACAATATGTGCAATACCGTATGTGTTGCTAGCCTGTACACATTGTATAGTTGCAACTAACAAACATGCCATGTTCTTCAGTGGGTTGTGTGGTCACACAATATTCACACCAAATGGAATGTAGATTGTTTTTATATACCGTGTAGTACTGTTGATATACACACCTAATCCTATGTGTTTATCCTGATCACATGAAAATAGGATACATAGTGTGTAACTGGCATGCACATACCATGTATTCCATCTGAGTTAGCACACCAAAACCCCAAGCGTGTAATCTAGATACATGGAAAGTGAGATATAAAGTGTTTAAGTCGAAATTAAACGTTCTTTAGTCTTCCATAATGGATCGAAATAAATTACATTAAATTGATATTTTAAAAATTAAAACATTATTTTATTGATCAAAACCCTTAAGGTGTTTGAAAATTTAATAATGGAAATAAATAATTATAAATTATAAATTATTTTACTATAATAATTTTTAATTATTGATTTTGTCATTTATTTTAGATTAATGCCTTTAATGATAGTTATGTCCATGTAAGTTCAGATAGTTATTAAGATAAAAGAGAATTAATTAATTAATTTAAGTGTGTTTAAATTTATAATAAAGAAAGAATAGAAATGAATGTTAATCGATTTACTTTTTAATGTACATTTCATGTATGACCGTTCATGAGCATGAAGAAGACCTATGTATGTGTTGGATGTTTTAATTTAATTTATTACTTAGATTTTTAATTATGTAATAATAAATTAAATTTTATGTCTTGTGAGTCATCCATCCCGGAATTATTATATAAGACCTATGTGTCAATAGTTATTTATGTAATCCCCATTAAACGATCCTTTGGTTCCCCTCACATGTATGTGTGTTATAAATACAAGTAATTAATGAAGTGTCCCAAGTCATGTAGAGGAGATTCAAGATGAAGCCTTAATGATATCAACTTAGGCGATACATTGGTGGATAGGTGAAATGATAAAACTCATTCCAAGACTGACAATATGAGTTATTCTCCAAGGTTATAGGTTGATTTATTGTATCCTAAATAAATAAACTATTGGATAAGCTCATTATTGGGTCTTTTATGATTTATTTATTTCTATCTAATTAATTAATTATTTTATGGATGAAATACTACAATCACATAAACACATTAATTATGTGAAAATATGGAATTTAAATAAATATATTATGCTTAAATGTTTTATCCAACACAGTTAATTAATTATGTAAAATCTAATTAATATTAATGATTTATGTAATGGATAAAACAAGATTAAATTTATGCATAATAAATTGAAATACCTCAAAAATATATTAATTTTGACTGGTCCTTCCACTACTAGATTAGGAATGAAAGCCTTAGAACTAAGTGTTTGAACAACCCTCATTAGGAAACCTATTTTCAACATGGAGTTATTATGAAGATTATGGGTTGACATAACCATCTTACATAAATAAAAGTATACCTCATTAGACTAGATGTAACTTTGAGGCAAGTTTTAATGAAATCTAAGTTAGGTTTTCTAGATCGAGGAGTCCAATCAATGGATCAAGGAGCTTATAGACTATAGTTGGAAATGTCATAGCTACCTAAATAACTTCAAGTATCTTGACCAACCCTTATTGAAGTTATGTAAAGGGGAATATGAATCCTTGCCACAAAAATGTCCTAGCAACTAGGAATTCTGAGTTCAATAACGAGGGCTACTGGGAGTTGATAAAATAGTGGGATATTTAATAAAATTAATTGTTATTATTTCTCACATAATTTTTAAACAAGATAAGTATTAATCATATGTTTTAATTATTGTAGAAAATGGTAAGAAAAACTAAAAAAACAGTGAAACCATTCCTTAAATGAGGGTATGTCTTTAAAAATACAAATTTCCAGTTATGGTGAAATAATTTATACAATGAATTATTATTAGAATGTTTTTATTATATGTTGGAATCCCCTTATTCTGTTCTTCCACACCAGTAGGTGAAATAAGGTTAAAAGTATTCATACTCAATATATTTTGATGATGATTCTTATGTTAGTTCTATTATACTGCCAATTATTTGAGTAGAGGTTATGATACAACATAAAGAAATGGATTCTTGGGCCATACTATATCATCTCCAATATCTTGAGAAATAGAAGTAAAGGATTGAAATAAATAAGATTGTTAATACACTATATTAGTGTAAAATGGAGGAAGAAAATCCATCTACTGATCATGTAATCAAAATAATGTGGTATATTGATTATATAGTAACACTGTGATTCCACTTGGATAAAAAATTATCCATTAAACTCATCTTATTATTCTTACCACCAATATTATCATTATCTTTCTAAGACAATATAAATGGAATGGACATGAAACTCAAGAATTTTTTATCTATACTTCACCAAAAGGATAAGTATTGGTTGGAATTTGTTCCTTCACCCATTTTAGTACAATTTTTGAAAGACAAGGCTGAAGATCCCATGAATAATTTTAATTTAAAAGATACTTCATGGAGTCCTTAAAATATTCAAAAGTGTTAAAAGATTCAAATGAATAAGAATGAATAAGAGGCTATTTTCTTCTCATGTGGAAATAATAGACACTGGAAATGAAATTTCAATGCAAGCAGTTGCACCCAATTCAGGTACATTAATCAAGTTTCTATTCAATTATTGTATATTAAAAAAATATGACTACAACAGACATGTATTTAAATACAAGAAATGATCATGAATATAAGGGTTATAGAGTAAACTCAAAAAAAGATGAGAAAGGGTTATTCCTATGTCATCCAAGGGGAGAATTTTTTTTTCATTTCTAGGTTGTATTGATTCAAGTTTATAATAAGGGTTAAAAAAAATTTATCATTGTTTCCTGTAAGAAAATATGAGACATTATTTGTTTTTGGAATAAATGTTTTTATGGTACTTTAATACCAAACTAAATGTTTAGTGAGTTAAAAATCACAAATATTAATTGAAATGAATGATGAATATAAAATATAATAATCTTATTAGATTATGGAAATATAATTCTATTTAAAATAAAAATGAAAGTTGCTGACTTCTTTATTTCCATTAAAGTATTTTTGTCTCAGTTGATATAAGATACTAGATATACAAAAAAAACTACTTATCTTGTTTTATATAAAGATTTTTTTTAAATAATGTTACAACATAAAAATTCTAGAGTTGGTTTAACATAGCCATGAAAGCTATTATAAATCTAAATGTAACTTCATATACTTCAAGAGAAATTTTCGGAATGCTCAATAAAGTAAATGATCACACTTGGTAAAATAAATATCTAAATATCTTATCATATTATATATTATCCAAGTAATTATTGATTATATTTGTTGAGTAAATTTTATCCCTAACTCACATTTCCTTATATACATCAATGTTATGATGGTAGTAAAAGTAAGATCAATGATGAGACTTATATATATTTCAAATATTCCATTATCCCATTCAAGATATATTTTGTAAATACAAGTAAAACAAGTAACCATATGAAAACTATATTGTGTAGTGGATATCATATCAAAATTCTATATGATAAGAGTAAATTAGAACATTACCACAAGTGTTTATTGAAAACTATTTATTAAAATTCGGTCTTAGCTACAAACTAACATGAAGACACTAAGGTGTATTTGAGTTAATGATCCTAAATCCACTAAATATATTAAATTATATTCAGTATTGGCTATATTTCCCTAAAAGAATCCTATCTCTTTAAATATATTAGTTGGAATAGGAATACTAGACTCCATTGAGCTTAGTGGGAGGTGTAGTTATGAATACAAATACTATGTAGGAATTTATAACCAAATAGGTGGGGTTTTTTAACAATTGTTGGTGATACAGGTATTATTATTTTATAATAATATTCCATATAAATAACCAATAAATTGTAATATGATAAGGTTTAAAAGAATATATAAATTCAAGTAATGGACTCTATGTATCAAGATTTGAGGAATACTTATTTTAAATGTTTATAAGACTTGATATTGTTGGTTATTATTCAATAGAAACCAGACATGGATGTTATAAGATGGTTAAAATAAAGAATTATTGATTATTGAATGGTTGAGTCTATGAAAAAACTTATTCGCCACTCATCATGACTAACATACTTTCCGATTTATACTTTTCAAAGAATATTTCTATGATCATCATATTGGGAAATTAATTTTCAAGGATACCTCATTTAGAGGTCCTTATGAAATATTTCTATATGATGCGACCAAAAAGGAGACCCTATGTTATATATATACTAGGAATAAATAAAAGGTTTAGCGACATCAATAACTGCAAATAATATATACATATTTAATAAATTCATTTATGAATAAATCATGTATAGTGATCATAGAATATTCATTTGAAAACAAGTATATATTACTGGTTAGTGGGAGAATTATTAGTTTTCAAGATAAATATGTTTATAACATATGAAAAATAAATTTTATGCCATACCAAGTTGTTAAGACTAAGGAATGATTTTTCTTTAAATGTGACTCTAATTAGAAACTATGATCTGGGGAACAAGATCTATAAAATGGATCTATGAGTTTGTTAAATCTAGAAATAATACATATATTAACATATTATTACAAAATACATGTTGAAACAAGTCAATACCAAATTGTTTTTGGCGTATAATCCTTCCAGTATAATGTGTATGGGAATATGAAGAGATTATGGAGATTAAAATAATTTTCACAATCTTAAGTGCTAGGAATTATTCTCATGTTCCATGATATATATTGATGTTTGATATTACTGATCCATAAATCATAATAGGTGATCATAAAATTGATGCCACATAATTGCATAGACTTTAAGTTAGAACAATCTAATGGTACTTTGAAAAGTAGAGCTAGATTAGTTTTTAGTGTTTGGAGAAGTGGGAATACTAGTAATCAAGGGAATTGTGAACTTTTCTTCACTTAGTTTGATTTGAATTAGTATCATAGAAAATGATAAGGTAACATGCAAGAAAAAATTATTACAACCAATTCAATCCATATCTACAATATCTGAGTATGTTGTGGCTTCTAATAAAGCTTAATAAGTGGTTTTAGAAATGTCCTATTCTGATTTTGGGTTATACCAAAATAAAAAATTTATCATTTTATGATAAGATTTGATTATGGATTTAATTAGGATGTTGAGATTATAACATAGGAAAAAGAGGTGGATACTTGGTTATATGACTGGTTGAGGGACTTTCTCAAGATAGTGATGATGTAATAAATAGATTTTCCAAACAGAATCATGGATTTACTATACCAATAAATAGAAATGTGTTAGGCCTAACAGTTGTATCCATACTCTTCAAAAGAATGTTTTTAATGTGAGGTCTAACTAATAATTAAACAATTGTCTCTAGTGGAAGTGGGATTTTGTTTTAGTTGGTTCACTAGAACCAACTATATTGTACTTTGGATTACATGAATATTCAAATGAGTGAATATTAATGTAAATATCTTAGAAAATATTTATTGTACTTATGAATAACATTGATATGATAATTTCCTAGAGTATTTCTCACATTGATATGTTTATAACAGTTCCCCAAAATGATCAAGACCTTGAAATTCCATAATGATATTCTTAACATAGTTCTATGGTCAGATATTATACTACAATGAGGTACATAGTATATAGACCATCTGGTGTAGTTACTCATAAAAATATGATTCTTCTTTTCATGAAGTTCACACTTGGTAATCCCCAATATGAGATATTATTAGAAGAAATTCTCCAGTAGGAATTCCACATGTTTTTTTGTCATCAAATATTCCTATATTTGAGTGTGTGTAATGGTATTTATAGTTTAATATTATTATTAATGCATTTCATGACTTGAAAACTTAGATTTTCTAATTAAAATTGTGATGACATATGTTCAAGATGTGGTAGGGTATGATAGGTTCTTCATGAATGACATGTTATTAATGGATAAGTCAAGGAAGGATTTTTTTCCGTTCATATTTATGGAAGTTAATATCTCATGCTTTTGATTTGAATAGAACCATCACATTAAATTCAATGGTAATAGTGTAACAATGTGTTTATTTCATATAGTCATAAAAGGAAATACTGAGTACATAAGTTTATAACATGGATGTCAAACCTAATTAATGAGATATTGTAAAAAATGGAATATTTTACACTGTGAGTGTTCATATGTGGTTTTCATCATCACAATATTAAGTTTCTTCTCTTGAGTGTCCTGGTCCATTGGTAGACAAAAACTATAGAGACTCTAGTTCAACTATGTATGACTTTATAATATTGTTAATTATATTTCTAGAGTTAAACTCTATGATGGTCTATGATTTTGAGGTCGGGTGAGCCAAAAATTAATTTTATAAAAATATTAAAAATATTTTTTTATCACACATAAGAAATTTTCCTGAAAGAGTGTAATATCTCTTAAATAGAGACTTAGATCAGAAATATGAAACCATGGTTGAATCTATAGAGTGGGGTTTACCCTAGTTGTGACCTAATGTTGGTTAGAAAAAGATGTTCAGATGAGGTAGTTATTGGAATGATCATTAAATATATTTAAAAATTTATTTATTTATTTAATAACCCTACCTCAAATAATTGATAAAAATAGACTCATATGGGATATCAAATACCACCGTTGAGTTTAGAATGTGGATTTTAACCTAGTAATAACTTAAGGTTGGTCAGCACAGGATGTTCAATGAGGAATTTATTGGTGGGTGTGTTAAATTAAAATAAATAATTTATTTATTTATTTTGAATTAAATGACCTAAACCCTTTTAATCTATAAATAAGATACAATGAAGAATATATAGGGTTATCCACATGACTCTGGGATCATTGAGAGGAGATTCCACCAATTATTTGATGGTGGAATTGAGATAGGATGATGACCGACAATCAGGTCTAGGTGAACCAAAAGGAAATAGATGCAGAGGATCACATTCATTTCTATCAGATGCATTCTTCACCAAAGATTGATCCACAATAAAGGTAGTACTCTTCAATTGTGGTTTCCTCACCTTTTTATTAAAACATTGAAGCATGGTTTTTATCTTCTTTTGATCTATAATAACTCTTATTTGCATTATCCCCAAAATTTAATTGATTATATTCATTTGGTATAATTATTCCTATATTGCAAAATTTATCACACCGTTCATATAATTGTTGTCCAAGAACGCTTGGAAAATGGCGGTTCACATTGCTCTTGTGCATTTCCCCTATCTGTTCATTGAATTATTCATCATTGGACCATGAGGTCGTTATTCGACATGTTGGGGTGGGTTCAAATGTAGTTGAACCCCTAGATTCATTGTCGTACCATGAATGACACACATATCGATGATTTGGGGACATAAAGATAAATAAGTGGGATGTATTTCTTGTGAATGGATATATTCTCTACCACAGGAGTGGGTTTTTGATTGGAGGTGGTTTGGGATCAGATTAGTGATCCCCATTTTCGCCATTGACATGTGGTAATGACATGTGATGTGACATGATTGGTTCCAAGGAGAGGCCATGCATGGATTCTCATAGAGGAGGATGCTCAATGTGGATGTAATGGTGGATGGACCTGGATCTCTAATGAGGTGTTTAGATGTGGTCAATATAGTGAGTGTTAATATTAATGATAATAATAATAATAATTGTGGTGGTGATTTAATAAAATTAAATTAGAATTTTTTTATTATATTAAATAATAATAATTGTGGAATAAAATTTGTGGTTGGAAGAATATAATTATGGAGAGAGAAAAAATGAGAATAATTTTAAAAGGATATTAATTTATAATAAAAAAAATGGGGAGAAACAAAATTGAAGATGGATTCTTCCCTATCCACTACATGGGGTCATGAGAGGGATAAATTTACTCCCCATTATAATTATCATAATCAATGATAATATTATAAAATGAAATTTTGATTGAAAAGGATAAGATAACATGGAAAGGAATTAAATTAATAGAAGATAAGTGCTTTAACGCATGGAGATAAGGGGTGGAGGTTTTTCCATGGATAACCCCATTTTTAATTAAGGTTTTATAATAATAATATAAAATATTATTAACATTATTTTATTGTGGAAATCTTAATTTGATTGTAAATCCTTCTCATGGAATCGTAATGATGATCCTTCTATGATATTGTGATCATGGTACTGAGATGGAAAATTCAAGACCTATGATGGATACCTTTTTCGGGCTCATGGATTAGGTCCATGAAGTGACCAATAATAATAATAATAATATAATAATAATAATATTTTTATAGAATCTAATACATGATGTAACTTCCTCATGTGATGTTGGAATGATTAATTTTTAGAGGCATCATGACCCTAAAATTGAGGTGGATATTTTAAAACAAATTTCAAGTAATTAATTTGGGTTCATGGCTCAGGCCCATGAAGCACCATTTGTGAATTATATAATGTAATGTCACTTTTTCACCGAGTGTCTAATTTGGGAAAGTGAATATCCTATCTCAAGAATTTTTCCATGAGGATCCCAATAATGTAATCTGTTTGGTTATCCACGATCGTCTGTATAGGTATATCAGTGGGATCACATTTTTTCCCTTTAGACCGATGAAGAGCCTTGTACATTCATCAATATTGGTTGAGATACATTGTGTAGTACACTTACACATCATGTAATACATCATGGATAACAATCTATGTGCTAATGATGATATGGCCAGACATAGGAGTGAGGTCACATGCCGCGTGGGACCCTCACATGTCATGTACTTTAAAAAATTCAACCTCTTATATCTTCTTCATCTTGACTTGGATTTTAGCCTATGAGTAGCCTATCCAGATTGTTTTTCACATAGAAACCAATAGTGTCCTTAACCATGGACCTTGAGATACTGTATGAGATTCTACAAGCATAAGGCAATGCTTGATGATGAAAGTGATTAGACAAGAACATAAAAGACTATATATGGAGATGGTACCACCTAACAGAATAGGGAAGTGGTCTTATATCCCTGAATATGGTACCCCCCATTCATAATAGGTCACGTGTCCCCCATAATTCTTATATAGATAGAGATAGTGCCACCATGATTGACCGAGGCATGGGTCCTCTATACATAGAGACAATACCCCCTATCGCATAAGGGAGTAGGTCCTCTATAATTCTTTTAGAGAGAGAGTCAGTACCCCCCTGAATGACTAGGGAATATGTCCTCAATCTATGTAGATGGCACCCCTATTGTACCAGGGCACGAGTCCTCCATAGTTATCATACATATAAAGATGGTATCCCTCCTAGTAGACCAGGCCGCGGGTCGTCTATCCACATAGAAGGTACCCCTATCATACAAGGGTGTGGGTCCTCTATATTTCTTATACAAATAGAGACTTTAAAACCCTAATAGACTAAGTCCTAGGTTTTATATCTATAGAGACATGGCACAGTTCCTCAATATTTTTCTTTTCCAGATAGAGATGGTACACCCCATCACATAAGGGTGTTGTTTCTCAATCTACTTAGTGGTACCCCTTTGATATGTTTGGAAGGGGTCCCTAATATTGATATTGATTCCCCCTGGTTGTGTGGTATAGTGGTGAGGTGTGAATATAATTGGATGTTTTCTTCTGGGAAGATTCATGGGATGCTAGGAATCATTTATGGACCTTATCGAACTGATGAAAACTCTTTTATTGTATGGAATGTGAGATATATACCCACATTATCTCTCATTTGGTATTCTTTGGTTTGAGTATATATATATATATATATATATATATATATATCTGTATCCATGTTTTTGGATTTGGTTACTCTCATTCCATGGGTTTCAAATATGCATGGGTATGCCACATTCTTTTTGGGTTTAGCGTCTCATTATTGGATGAGGTTACTCTCTTGTTATGGGTGGAAAAGACTCAATGTGTAGTTCATATACACATCGTGTTGAGCCCCGTATGTTTGTATGAGTTTACTCTCTTAGTTTGGGTTGAGCAGCTTTCTGTTCATTTTTCCCTTTTACTATCAATTCCTATTGTGTTTCATACCTCTCCCCCTTCAGCTTTCAGGGTATCCCACTGGGTATGTATATACTCACCACTGTGTGGGATTTTTCTACATATTCCATGCCTTATGTAGAAAAAATACATGTCAACGGTGATTATAGAGGAGCTTAGGGATAATTGGTTCATTGGACTGTATATGGTGGTCATAGTTTAGAGAGGAGGAATCAGTCTCTCTCAACGATTTTTCTTTACTTTATATTTTTTTCAGGAACATATTTTTCTAGTTGGGTGTGTATTTTCTCTCTTTTAATTTCATAATTACACTATCTTACCCTTGAACTATCTAGATTTTTTTCATGCATGGTGGTTCCCCTAGTATTTTTCATCTTTTACTTTTATTCCTCTTTAATTTTTCATCATTATGGTTGTGTGTGTGTAAAGATACTTAGAAAAAGGCCCCCCCATGCTAGTTATGCCTTCGACACTGGCCACTAGCCCCTGGCCTATGGAGGAGGTCTTGGTTTAGTCGCATCTTGAGCCCCATTGGGTCGAGTCATGACAGATTGTTTGATCCTTCAGATAGTTTTTGGAGTAGTCCCCATATGAGGATTTGGTTGGGATATAGGAAAAAATGTCAAAGTGTCTCAAGTGTGGATATTGGGCCAGGGAACCCAATTTTGGTGTGGGAGGTCAACATATCCATACATCAGAACTCTGACTACCTACTTGTCAACTCATCATACTGAGACATCGGTTTTAAGGAAATTTAGTACATACATCATAAAGGATTGAGTGTTTGACTATCCTCCTTGAGTCAACTCCCCATTTATATATATATATATATATATATATTCTCATTTGACCATGGTAAATCTTTATCACTTTCAAGATGTCTAAGTAAAGATATCCACTTGAGTTACCGATCCAGGATTTTGTTGAAAATCTGATGAGGGACGAGACCTCAGTTTATAGTTCATCACACAAGGAATTTCCTCTTGGTGGGTAGGTAGCAACATACACAACTGTTGAGTAGAAGATAGTACCAACAGAGTATGCTGAGGATGCACGCAAGCTTAAGTAACTTCAGAAGTTCTAGAGCTAGATACCACTGAGGTTCCACAATGAGCAATATCCCCAAACAGTGGAGGATTGGATGGATCTAGTGATACAAGTTTTTAAGATTGTTTGGAACCGAACTAATCTAATGGTTGTGCTAACAACCAGTGATCTTCATAGGGTAACAGTTGGTTTCAATGGTACCTGAAAATGATGCACCCGTGTTGAGTGTGCATTAAAATCTCTAGAGAAAGAAATTTCCTAGGTTTCATATTGATCCATAATTTCTTCGAAGGTGGTTTAGTTAAGACCTGATCCTATGGTTTGGATATCCTTCTTGGATGGGAACCATTGGGATGGTGGTACTCACTATTATAATTCTATAGTTTGACATGTGGAATCAATATATCCCTATGTTGGTGATGTTCTATGTGGCTTTAGACATGAAAGGAAGAGAGGAACTTCACCCACCAAGATGCGTTCTTGTGATACGATTCAGAACCATGCAGGTGAGCCAATTTAGTCCCAAAATGGATAGTATTAAGGTGTGGTAGATGAGTTCCATTGACTTGGGAGTTTGAGATGTTTTTAATGATCTAAGGCATCAGAGTGGGCCCTTTAGGTGAACATGTAGGTTAGAGAATAGATAACTTTAGGAATCAGAAGCTTATGACTCAGTGGCATCAAGTGTGATTCGAGATATGAAATGTGTATCTATTAATCTAGCTATATTTATATCATAGATTCATAAACCAAATTTTCATATATGTAGCCCATATTAGATACCAAGCGATATTGGTGGTGTCCTTTGTTATTAACCCTTGTGCTGGAGGCTCCTGCAGAGAAGATCAATGATCACCTATTTCGGTTGACGGTGTTACTTAATTCTGAAAGGAGTGAGAGTGCTTCACACTAAATATTTCAATAGAAGTTGTGGGACCCTATGATGATTTCCTTAGCATTGGTCCTTTTCTACCATCCATGATCATATCATTGCTACCAATGAGTGTAGTAGTTCTTCCAGTTTTTTGGGACGAAGTTTTCTTCTTTAGATAAGGAGTGGTCCTCGAGCAGGGAAGAACAAGGTTATTCACAGGAGGTTATAAACGAATGATCAGTTGTCTAATATTACCCTTATATCACATGACACAAAAAAGTATGGTGCTAGACATGATCAAGGAATGATAGTTGTATGATAGTTCTCACGAAGTCAGTTGTTGATTCTAATGTACGATTCTCATGATATGTCTTCTCAGATATGGGAGTGATAGTGGACCCTATATAGGTTCATATAGCATGAGTTTTAGGGCCACACAAGGTTTGGATATGGATTAAGATGCTCATAGCGAGGTTTTTCATCTTTTATTATCGATCGAGGTGATGAAACAATTTTCCTATTTGTAGTTAGACTAAATTTTTGGTGTTCTCCATATGTTTCCACTGAGAAGGTATGTTCATGACTCATTGTATGATACTGACCTGGGTAAGCTGGCCCATGAGAGTGGAATTTTTTTCAAGGATCCGGTGGTATTGAAAGCTGGTAGATAAATAAACTTCATGGTCAATTATTTTCCTTGGGTGTATATTTTTTAGAAAAGCATGAAACCATTGGGGGAGCTCATGGGAGTAGAAGAGATGGATATGGGCTCAGTTTCCCCACCTTTTCCCTGTGTGATTTTCGAGGACTAAAATATTTGAAAAAGGGAATAATATAGAGAATCTAGTTTTTGTGTGTATGACTTTGGAATATTCTTAAGAATATTTTCAGAGCTAGGCACTAGGACGACACATGATTTTGATGACTGGTGAACCCAAAATTAATTCTATAAAAATATTAAATATATTTAATATCATGAACACATAGTTTTCCTAAAAAAATGGAATATCTCTTAACCAGAATCCAGAATCGAAAATATGAGAACAAGGTTGAATCCATAGCATTGGTCTTACCCTAGGAACAACCTAAGGTTGGTTGGCATGAGATGTTCGGATGAGGTAGTCATTGAAAGGTTTATTAGATAAATAAATAAATTTAATTATTATATTTAAAATCCCTAACCCAAATAGATCAGAAATGGAGACTCAGGTGGGAAATTTGAGACAACCATTGAGTTCGAAATGTGGATCTTATCCTAGGAATGATATAAGGTTGGTCGACATGAGACTTTCAGATGTGGAAGTTGTTGGAAGGTGGGTTTAATTAAATTAAATAACTTATTTATTTATTTTTAATTAAATTACCCAAGCCATTTTCCTTTATAAATAAGCTACAATGATGAATCCCTAGGGTAAGCCATAAAACCCTGGGATCATGGAGAGTAGCTTTCACCCATTCTTCCTTGGTGGAATTGAGACTAGATGATGATCAGTGATCAGATCAAGGTGAATCGAAAGACATTAGACACATCAAATCACCTTCAACTTGTAGACGCCGAAATGTGATTATAGCCTAAAGAGGGCATTTTCGGATAAAACGAGGACATATTTCAACTCAGAAACTAATTTCGGGAGAAGCAAAAGTGGTGCATGAAAAATCCCAAAGTGCTCGAAAAACCGCACCCCCACGTAAAAATACCGAAGAATCTGAAAGAATTCACATGGTATAGAAACTTGCGTGTAGTCGCCCCTGACATGAAAACATGCGCCCTGCTAATAGTGAGCAGAAAATCATTTGCGCAACCAACACTGGGTGATGAATCTTGCATGTGGCCAACACTAGGCACATAATCTTGTGCGCAGCCGACACAGGGCATGGAATCTTTCCCGTTGCCGACACCAGGACCAGATTCTTACACGCCGATCAACTTCATCACAGACCTAGTGACTCAAAGTGCCTATAAATAGAAATGTACCCCTTCGACTTCTGACGGCTAAAGAATCAGAACTATCTCCTATGAATTAAAAACACCCCTCATGCACGTAAAAGATGGATTTTAGGTATGGTATTTTCCACGACAACTCTCCCAGGTGTCCACCTTCACATGGGACCACTTTTTCTTGACCCTCTCCCAAGTCTGGAAACATTGGGTCCCTTGCACACAATCTATTTCTCATGCATGCAATCCATTTCCCTTGCATATAATCCATTTCCCTTGCGCACAATCCATTTCCCTTGCGTGAAAAACCTCGGCCACCCCTTTTACGCAAACATCCTCAATTACGCACAAACCCGGCCTTTTCCGCGCAACTTTTCCGGTTGCGCTCCAATTACGCACAAACCTCCAGGTCCACTCCCCCCGGCCTTTTCCGCGTAGCTGTTCCATTTGCACACAATCCGCCCTACTTGTGCATACCATTTTTCTTCAATGTACCTATTTAAGACATCATCTTCAGGCGCTTCTTACGTACAAAGCATCTACGTTACACACCCTTTTCTCATACGGCCCTCCAAGCTCGTACGATGTAACTTCATGGTCCCTTAGGCAGTGCTTCCCATTGCGATGCCTTGCCTCATGCTTCTTTGAATAGGCACATTAATGACTATTTCTTCTTCACATAGCCACACTAATGTGGACCCCTCAATGGATCACTCCATAACACCACCTCACCACGGAGTTGATAATGCCTTCCCTTCCCCAAGAGCGGGTGGGTATTAGTTATGAAAGTCTTAGGGGTGTGGAGTGAACCCACCTCATCCGAGATTCAAGATGTTAAACTTCCATGAACCATCATCCTCAACACATGACGTTAAACTATGACCTCACCCCATGTATCGTATGCGGGGTTCCCGACCTTGGATATTCTGCATGCCCACAA
Source organism: Viscum album (assembly GCA_963277665.1). Taxonomy (NCBI): domain Eukaryota; kingdom Viridiplantae; phylum Streptophyta; class Magnoliopsida; order Santalales; family Viscaceae; genus Viscum; species Viscum album. Next base: position 1,882,448,059 of record OY728130.1, read on the forward strand.
GTCTCCACAGGAGTTAAATCATTCCTCACATGGAATGAGATCCTCCTTACTGGAGAAACATTTGTCCATGGTTAAAGGGAAACCACCTTGGTGAAAGCCCCTATCCTTTCTTGCAAGAGGAGACATCCCTCCCCCCCTCTCTTATTCGGTCCGAAGGACCAGATAGGGGGGTATGGGAACCAGAGCCCTCATTTATTTGGTGCCAAATACCTCTCCCATTGTGAATTGTATCCACCAGGCCTCCACCCTAGAGTAAATCTCAGTTTCCATATCCCTGGGATACTAACCATGCATAAGCCCATATTTCATCTTTGGGCTACAGACCACCTGTAAGCCCATGTTTCCTTTTTGGGATTCTAACTACGTGTCAGCCCCACTCCACTTCCCACTGATGCACCTTTCAAGATGCGATCATCCGGTCTCTATTGCCTCCTATTTATCACACGCAGCATGACTCACGTGGGATTAGAGTAATAATCGACAATGACATCCTCTCTGGGTCGACTTAGCGTGTAATCCCCACACCTCTTCTAAACTATGTGGACTTTGATCCTTGACAAGGAAAGGTATGTAGGAAGCCTCTCTAAGGTTCAAGCCCAATAACCGTCGGTCCCGAATCCCTTCATGTCGGTTCACCAACACCTCTTTTTAACTACGTGGTCTTTTATCCTTGATAAGGCAAGGTACGTAGGAATCCATCCTAAGGTTCAAGCCCATCAACCATTAGTTCTGACCCCCTTCAAGTCGGTTCCCACCATCCCAAACTACGTGGACTTTGATCCTTGCCAAAGAACGGTATGTAGTATGCCTCCATGAGGTTCAAGCCCAAAACTCATTGGTCCCGAACACACCACGTTAGTCCACCCCCGTCCTCCATGACGTTAAACTCTATGCCCCTTTTTTCCCACATGACACTAAATTGTCCCCTATTTAGCAGTAGGCCATTATGATCCCCATTCAACAGTAAGATGTTTTGAACACAAACCCAGTGGTAAGCCGTTGTCGTCCCTTCTATTGGGACCCATATCTCTAGTCCATCCCAGTGGCATCAGACCAACATCAGCCTGCTAACCACGTGTAATCCCTAGTACATCATAAGGTCACTATCCTCTCCACACAACCCAATCCTATACCCCATCCCGAACTATGCAGACTTTGATTCACTGCCACATGGATACATAGGAAGTCTCTTTGAGGCTCAATCCCAACATAAATATCACCTTCCTGACAGTTCCATCTCATTCTCCATCCAATTCACTTAACCACCTATTATCCATCTTGATACTTACCCGAGATGCCACATCCTGGTGAGATCACATCAATTAACCTCCTAGCATCAGCGTTTCCTCCAGGGGTTTCACCAATCTGATCCACTCCTGTCGGTGTTCTGATCAGTATGATCTGTCACTTCTTGACATTAATCATATGGCATACCCTGTGTTAAACATGGGAAACTGAGGAAAACCTCAGAGACATGCCTATGTAATACAATTCCCCGCATTCGACATGGGATTCCTCGGGATTCCTTTCCCTTGAGAAGATCTATAATAAGGGAAAGAAACCCAAATGTGGTAGTGTTCTAGTGTCTAGACATGCTAGTGATGTCTGACGTGACTAATCCCCCAATCGAAAGTTGCTGCCCGGACTGGACCCCATGGAATGTCTTGATAGAAGCAATGTAATTAACATGTGTCCATGAAGATATGGCACTGGGAAGAGTTTCATGAACAACATATTAGTCTATAAGGGAGACCTAGACTAGGTGACGAGTTTTGATGAGGAATCCATGGAAGGAGGAACCAAAATTCCGTCATCCTATTTCGATCAAGGGTAAAACATCCATTAATAAGCGACAGATGCTGCCAGCTTCTGGAAAGTGGGAATACAGGGCAACAACCAGTGCATCCTCATCGTCCTCAAAACAGATGGATGCACGCGCCCTGGAGAAACCATCGGAAACAGAAATTGTGAACCCGACGTGAAATTATTTTCCTCAATATGTAGATTAGTAGCGTTCAAGACATTAGTGGATTAGCATGTCACTGGATCCAGTTATCCGGTGCCAGGCCCCGCCAAGCAAATAGTGGGCCTAGCGTGAAACTCCCCAGAAGTTGGGGAAGTCAAAATGTTGTACATATCGGTTTGCGATGTTGTCAGAGTGGATCCCTCTTACCATCCATGGAAAGATAGAATGGTGCTGGGTCACTGGACATTGATTTCTTTATTTCAACACTAATGGTCTAATCTCCCTACTTTTCAGGAACCAAGGTGCTCCATCAGGAATCTGATTTCCACCCATCCACCGACACATGGGAAGAGGTAATATCAACACGCGAATCTCACGTGGATCCACTACTTCTTCAATAATCTCCATAACCACATATTCTGGGCACCCACGCCCCATCTCCCCTTCCGAGTTCGTTCAACGAAGGGTCATAAATGACCTCGTACCCTGATACGAGGAGGAGGGGATTATCCCAACTCAGGATATGGTCCGCCAGGATTTAGAGGCATATGTGCCTCATCACCACCGCCTCCCCCAAGGGACGCGTAGGGAGACACTGCTCCCCACCCGAACGTACAATCGTTTTGGGAGCCTCTCCCCATAATGCCTCAATTACTCTCTCCCCTACGCCGATGAGGTAGGGGATGTTCGGGCCAGCCTGGCCGGGATCCCATTTTAGGGGACCCCAAGGAGGGCTCCCACTAGGTTGCGCCAGTGCTGCCACCTATTCCCATAGGTCATGGAGCATGTAAGCCATGTACTTACACCGCTGGCCCCAGTCCATCTGACCCAATTCTAGCGTCAGGAACAAGCAGAGGAGGACGCCTACCAAGGGGCATCAACATCAAATACTATGGATCTCACCACCAATGACATGTATCACCATCCCCCTATGTATTCTGAGTAGAGGCACTTATATACCCGACCCGGATCGAGGCCCCAACTGCCCACGAGCAGGCTGGGTCGAATCTCTTGGCCGCCGGTGCAAGGAGAACCCGCTGTGGACTGACCCACAGCAATGATACCCAATACGGAGGTCCTACCCATACCGCCACCATAAGGAATGTGGGTCCTCCCTGCATCCAAGCTCAGCATGGATGTAAGCCCCGTGCTACCTTCATTCCGAATGAGGGACCTCCCCATGATGGGGGCACTCAATACAGAAACCTCTCCCATGCTCAATACATTAGGTATGGGGACATTCTTCCTTCCATAGACCACAAGTGTAGGAACGTCATACATCTGGTCAATCTTCATCATGGAGGGCCTCCTATGTTCTTACAGAAGCTGGAGAAGGTCTTTATCACCTCAACAAATAGAGGGGTGAAAGTCAGCTTTGCTTCATTGGCACCTTTTATTGAGGTCCTACCCGTGTTCGGTTTGACTAGTATGAGGACCCTCCTTGCACTGGAATTGCCAGTGGAAGAAAAAAAGGAGGTCCCACCCATGCTCCTATTATCTCCAGCGGAGGTCCTACCCACTCCAGCATTTCCCGTGGAGATTACTTCTACACATCAGTCAGTGGACATGAAGGTCCTCCCCGTGTTCCCTTCGATATCTATCCAGGTGCTCCTCACACCCCAACTCACTCAAGCAGAATTCCTCCCTGCCCCAGAACTAGTATGGCTGAAGGAACTCCTCATGCCAGAAATCTACCTTGTCTTGAAGAACTATTCCAGGGAAGGTGGGCGGGTCATCCCCGCCATAAAAAGATCAGCGAGAAGATTCAGACTGAGATCAAACAAGTTTTCTTTTGAGATTCGAAGGAAAAATACAACTTTGCGATGGAATCCTCGCCTAGATCCTCTATGTTAAAAGCCGGGGTAGGAATAAGGAACATCAACCTTTTACTTCCAAAATGTGAGGTCCATCGGATTCCCACCTCAATCTGGAATTACATCTAAGAGGATGAAAATATGGTACCTCCATAGGTTATAACCATGCAATCACCACCATCAACACCAGAAGCACTCTCTTCCTCGACTAGAGATCACAAAGAGATATTCTGGGGAAGAATGGTGGAAGATAAATAACGTGGTCCACCGCCAACATCCGTGGTCCCTAAACCAGAATCTGAGGTCGTTAGCCTGTCTTACCGCGATGTGGTGGCTAAGACACTACACTCTTCGGAGGATAGTTCATGATGCAGTGTTTTGTGAGCTCACTTTCCGTATTCTCTACCGGCCATCCTATCATATCAGCATCTACTTCACTACCACTACCAGTTCCCCAACCACCTCTGGTTGACAAGTTGGGAAATAAAGGGCCAAACCCCGAGTTGGAGCTGAGGAACTTGTGGGCCATTATTGCAGAGGACCATTTCCTTGAGATGTTTTGGCCAGTTGCAGCACATAATTTTAGTGCCCCAGAATTGCTCACCCAAGAATAGGTCGAGTGTTTCTGACAGACCCTCTGGGTGACTCATTTCCAACTTTTTCATCGACAAGTGGCCTATACCAAGAGTCAGGTACACTTCAAAGACATTGTCCAACAATTTCGTTTGGTTGATTTTTCCAGAATCCCCGTGGCCTATTGCCTTGAGTCACAATGTTTCTATAGGACCCTCAAAAAACATTGCGTCTTGAGATTTAAAGTGCTCTGCAGTATAATCAAGGTGGCTTCTCCCCATGTGCAGATCCATGGCTGGGGGCAGTATGCGACCCTCAATTTCAGTTCCATCTGGTGCCAGCCTGATTTTACAGGGGACAAAGAGGATATGACTCTAGGAATTGTCGCGATTAACATCACTGACCTATCCATGGGGGAGAATGAGATGGAGCTCCTTGATGGGGAATTAAGCCCTGAGGGAGTACTGCTGCTATTGGATCCATTGGGAAGGGTCACTCACCAGCAGAGAAATCTACTGGGTCTTCCCATGTCCACTGAGGCACTAGTACTTAGCAGGAATCACAATAAGGGAAAGTAACACCTCAGAGCCGTTAAAAACTCAATCCCATCTGGCTTAGTGTAGAAGGTAAAAGATGATCCCAAAAAAGTCGTGTTGCATCATAAAATCTCTGAACATAAGAAGATGGTCGACGACCTCCTTGCTAAACGTGCTGTAGAGTAGCAGCCAAACTACAATGATCCTCGGTCGGGGCAGAAGGGGCAATCAAAACATCCCCTCGGTGAACTGCCTTCAGGTGACCCTGACCATCCTGCCCACACAGACAGGGTTGAGTTCAGAACTCATGGAAAGAGGGCGTGGTATGTGTCACCGAATCACCCCGAGCAGCAAGGAAATCCTCGAGACCTAGCTCAGGTTCCCCCAACTACTCCCTAGGTCGTTCCAACAACTTCTCCATGAGTCACTGGGCCTACTTATTGTGTTGAAGAACCTTCCAACACGCTGGTGATTAGGGATCCCCATCAAGATATGGACTCCTGCCAAGATGATCCAATGGTGGAACTCATTGCTGTCTCGAGGCGTTGGAGACATGAAAGGTGGAAATCCCACCTGATGGAAAGCCATATACACCATGGGTGGATGATATGACATGACCTCTGTGTTTTTGAAATCCAACCTTTCCCCCCTTCAATGGGACAGGGGACTCGACGAAGCCCTTGGCCCACTTTATCTCAAGGTGTGGGCACATGTTGGGAACTCCAGCGCAATAGGAGGCCACGAAACTCTGATGTTTCATACAAACATTGGAGGGGCCGACGTTCATCTGGTACAACTAGCTCCCCATAGAATTAGTATCCAGTTGGGAAGACCTCCATAGGAAATTTTTCTACGAGTTCAGTTCCACCACTCTGAAGATGAGGGTTGAAGTCCTCTTCAAGTGCCAGAAGAGACCTGATGAGTGCATTGAAGACTTTGTCGCCTGGTGGAAAGGTCTCACGTACTCCGTCGATATTCCACATACCCAAGAACAACTATTGAAGATATGCATAAGGAATGTCAAGCTAGAACTAGTATCATCTTTGATCACCCAGAACTACCCTGAGGGATTCCGAGACTTCTATGATAAGGACCAACACTTAGAGGAATCCTTACAGCAGGCCAACCAGACAGGTCTGTTGCCTCCTGCAATCCCCACAAGAAGGGTCTCTAGGGATGAGCCCACCACAGTGTCTCAAATAGAGGCCCCCAGGAAACTAGAGTTGATACTAGTCTATCCTCCTCCACAGCCTCACAGAGGCCCTCCACCTCAGGCGCAGCCTACGTCCCAACAGTGCCCACCTCAAAATCAGCAGGTGCCCCCGTGCAATGCGCCACCACCACCTAGGTGAGATAACCAGGATCCAACTCCTCGAAAGGATCCTCTAGCTCCTTGTAAAGGTCAGCATCCAAGGTCCCCCTTTCCAAATATGAGGAACCAGACCTACTCATTCAACGAGGCTTAGGTCCACCTTACTTTCACAGTTCCTTGGAGTAGGGAATTGCACGTTTTCTTGAATGTAGGAGGCCAGAAGAGGAAAACCTCACTGACCACCCTAATTACTGCCCCTATCACCAGATCCTGGGGAACAAACTCCAATAGTGCTATGTGTTTAAAGACTAGATTCAAGACCAGGTGGATAAAAACATAGTCTGGTTAGGACCAGATCTGGTACAGGTGGCATGTGTCTTCGTGAGGCCAGACAACAGTAGTGAAGCGAAGGTGAGTGACATCAGGTTCCTAATCGCAGGTCCCAAAAGTATGACGAATGGATGGCTTGTAAAATAGTAGGTTGGGCCCATGGTGTTATCCGTGCATTACTGAATCGACCAGAGCCTTCAGAAGATGAATCTACTACTTTTGCATCATCGTCTCAACAGTCCCATTCTTAGAAGAGAAAACACTAGCGGCCCAAGGGACAACAAAGTCCCCCACTGATGCCATCGTCATCCCGTACTCTCCATGAATTCATGCCCCCAGAGATGGTGATCCCTCCCAAAATTTTTCCAGTAGTGGATGACTCATTGAGTGACACTCAATGGTATTCCTCAGTTAATACCCTTGTGCTGGTAAAACCCTACATAATTCTTGATGATGAGGAGTGTCGGGAGGATCCTTTCAACATCCCCAGCCATCTTCAGTGTCGGCGGAGCCATGACTATATGGGCTACCAGAGTGCCTTGGTCAGTATTTCTATCCAAGCTGTGCATGCTACCGAAACCATGCAATAAGCTCAGCAAAGAGCCCACCATGCGCAACCTTCTCATCTGGTGACATCAAGTCTGCCTTCGCCACCATTCTTATTATTGGATCAGGCAGAGCCACCTTGACTATGTCATGATCATCCATAATTTTCTTCAGAACAAACACAGTCATCAGGCTCTCATCCAGTAGTCACCCCATAGGATTCGACTAGTGAGAAATAGGACATTTCAAGCACTAGTCAGCCACCGGTCTAGCCGGTAGGGCCCACCATACCTCCTATCATAGAGTGTCCTTCTGTAAGAATAATTTCATGTATGGAATGGAAGTGTGATGTTCTCAAACATATTTCCAGCATTATAGAAAATCTATCCATCCTTAAGGCCCTTCTCCTGTCGTCTAATATTTGTGAGGCCCTCGTCGAGGCTTTAAGAAGCCCCCTGCAGTTTGAGACGGAAGTAGTAGTTACAGAAGCCTTTCATGCTGAGGTGATCGAGAATGTTGAATGTCAGGCCATAGTCTCATTCTTTGGAGAAGATAAAGGCTCTCCCATACAGGGGATCATTCACCCACTAAACATCATCGTCCAGTTCAATGGAATGGAGTTTCGTCACTAACTTATCGACACATGCTCTGGGATCAACCTAATCCCAAATCAGACACTACGAAAACTAGGGTTATCTGAGGATGATCTAAGTCCCTATGACCTAAGAATACAAGGTTATGATAGAATGGAATAGAATCTAGTCGAACATATCCTCTCAAAGTCCCAGTTTGGTGGCCTAGTTTCCAACACTAAATTTATGGTTGTCTCCCAGGTCACCACCAACAATACATTGATGGGAAGAATGTGGCTCCACCAGTATATGACAGTCCATTCATCGTATCACCAGTGCCTCAAGTACTCCCTTAATGGTAGTGTGGGTGTGATTTAAGGTGACACGTCTCCCTTTGCCTCTTGTGAAGCCCTCTATCTGGATGCCGACTACTACTAGAGAAAAGACAAGCAAATTTAGGCTTATGAGGTTGAACATGCCACGAATGCGACAGACTCGTGGACATATGTAGATGATGTCTACGTCTTTCCAATCCACTGATTGGAGGATAAAACCCCAAACTTGGGACAATGCTTTGTTGTGTCTAGAACAAGGGGGTGGGGGGACACATTCCCAAGTTTATGAGATTCCGGAAGATCCCCTCGTACTCCTATACAAATAAGGCTCAGGTGATCCCAGAGCCTCCTACTCCTATAAGGTATCAGGAAGTCCACCCCATGGAAATAGCAATATGTCATACTTTCTTGTTTTGCCGGGCTAGAATTAACTGGCTCAAGACGATGTGCCATTATTTATTCGATATCATTAAGCATGCCCCCTTGGTCCAAAGACTAGATGGGATAAGATCAACAACCTTCATCGCTATGGTTGTGGCTGCACATGAGTCCCTTGATGTAGTGTCCACTGCCACTTAGGTTGGTACCAGCCTCTCATTGGGATCTACCAACTTAGAGGAATATCCTATCTCTGAGGATCCATACTCCATATGTGAAGAAGAGGATTTAGAGGATGCTCCCCCCGCCTTTGAAGAGGGAATCTCTGCCACGATCAATGAATTGGTATAGGTAAAACTCAGTAGCGATCAAGACCGAAAACCCACACTGATCAGTACCGCTATGCCCCTTGAGGAGAAACAAAAATACATAGACTTACATAGACAACACCATGATGTATTCACCTGGATTTATAATGACATTCCCGGGCTAGATCCTCAGGTAGCCATCCACCGCCTCAGTCTCCTGACAAATAATTGCGGGTTCAAACAGCCTCCCAGAACGATGCACCCTTCTCATGGTATCATGGTTGACGTAGAAGTTGATAAGCTCATCAGATCTAATTTCATTAAGGAGGTCCAGTACCCTAAATTTCTAGCCAACATTGTACCAGTTAGGATGATGAATGGACAGGTTAGAGTCTGCATCGACTTTCGGGATCTCAACTATCACTGTCCGAAGGATGATTTTCCCTTCCTCTGACAGAATTGTTTATCGATGCTAAAACTAGATTCCAAGACCTCTCCTTTATGGATGGGTATTCCTGGTATAACCAAATCCAAATGTTCGCCGAGGATGAGGAGTATACAACCTTCATGGTGCCACAAGATCCTTTCTGTTACCATGTCATGCCCTTCGGTTTAAAGAATGCAGGTTCCACCTATCAGCATGCTATCCACCACATATTTAAGTCAATCCTTAGAATGTTGGTGGAATGTTACATGGAAAATCTAGAGGTCTAATCTTGCCAGTGTCAGGACCCTATCAAAGACCTTGAGAGAGTGTTTGGATTCCTCTGTTCTCACTATCTAAAGATGAATCCATTGAAGTGCACCTTTGGGGTCACCTCTAGAAAGTATCTCGGCTTCATTGTTAGATACAGGGGCATCGAGATTGACCCAGAGAAGATCAAGTCCATTATCCAGATGTCTCCCCTGAGTAACATTTGGGAGATTTTAGGCTTCCAAGGACACTTGGCCTACATACGCCGAGTCATCGCAAATCTAGCTGAAAAGTGTAAGCCATTTTCTCAGCTCTTGAAGAAAGACACTATCTATGAGTGGGAAAAATAATGTCAGACTGCTTTCGAGGAAATCAAGAAGTACCTGCTCAAGCCTCCGGTCTTAATTCCACCCATCTCTGGAGAACCCCTTGTCCTTTACGTGACCACCCTGGAATAGTCTTTTGACTCCCTTCTTACCCAGAAGAACAATGTGGGGACAAAGAACATCCCTTAATATCTCAGTCGCATGATCTTAGATATGGAGACTAGATACTCCCCTATCGAGAAGAGATGCATTGCACTCATATTCATAGTATAGAAATTGTGACATTACTTGAAACACTACAAGGTACAACTGGAGTCCCTAGTAGATCCGCTAAAGTACATCCCTAACCACCTCATGTTGATAGGACTTCTAGCTCAGTGAGCAGTGATTCTCCAGTAGTTCGACATTAGGTTTGTCCCTCAAAACTCTATTAAGGGGAAAGCATTGGCAGACTTCCTTTCTACCCATATAACTCTTATGGACCAGTCCCTAGACCTTCATTTTCATGATGAGGCAATCCTCTTGGTAGACCAAGCCATCCCGTGTTGGCAAATGAACTTTGATGGTGCTTCCCAGAGCCCCACCGACAGAAGGCTCAATGACCCCAGACTCAACAGAGTAGGCCTAGTTATTGTCTTCATTATCCCAGTACAGATCATTCTACTTTATTCATTCCTAATGTCAGAAGGCTACACCGACAATGAGGCGGAGTATCAGGCTCTCATTACTGGCCTCGAGCTGGCCCTCCAGATTGATGTGACCCATTTTTTTGTGAAAGGGGATTCTGAAATAGTCATCAAGCAGATCAAAAATAACTATATAGTTAGAAAGATAGATCTCATACCATTGTTGGAATGCACTCTCCAGCGAATGGCCTTGTTCCCATCTTGGCAAGAAGTTACTAATGTCCCTCGATCTCGGAATGGTCGGGCTGACGCCCTATTCGGCCTAGCTGCATCACTTGTGGAGCCCGAATAGGATGATCTGATTCTCCACGTGGCACACCGAAGAGTAATTTCTCCCATCACTCCATATGATAATGATAGCCTGTAGGTAATCCACCTTACCACCGACGCCTCCACGTCAGGACCCCCAGGTCCCCAGGATATAGTGATTGAAGTGACTCTGGATTGGAGAACCTCCTTTGTCGAGTACCTCCAGAATGGTAATCTCCCAGTAGATCAGGCTGGCGCAAGTGAATCTGACACCGTATGATACAGTTCACCCTCCGGGACAACCCTAGTCATGAGAAGATCCTCTAAAAGCGTGGGTTTGATGGGGTCCTCCTAGATGGAATTCAAGGAGTTGAGATTTCCCAAGTCATGTAGGAGATTCATGCCGGTTCCTGCGGGGCTCATTATACTGGGATAAAACTATCTCACCAAATCTAGAGATTGGGGTATTTTTGGTCATCCATGACCCATGAATGCAATGAGTTCACCAAAAGGTTCCATGCATGCCAAATCCAAGCTAACTTCATGCATCGGCCACCAGATCCTCTCTACTCCACCAAGTACTCTTGGCCATTTGTGGTATGGGGACTCTATGTCGTGGGACCATATCCACCAGCAACAGCTCGCTAGTGCAGATTCATCCTAACTGCAACAGATTTATTCTTCAAGTGGGCCGAGGCAGTTCCAATCAAGGAGGTCAAGGCCCATTCCATTGTTGACTTTGTGAGCTCCAACATCATCTACCAATTTGGAGTCCCTCACACCATTCTCACCGATAATGGAACGAACTTCCGAGCAGCTGAGATGAAGAAATTGTACACTAAGTAAAACATCTATTCTAACCATACCTCTCACTATCATGCACAAGAAAATGGAATGATCAAGGTGTTCAACAAAACCCTCTCTAACATTCTACAGAAAATGGTTGGCCAGAATAAAAAGAGTTAGCTCAACAAACTCCCCAACGCCCTCTGGGCTTATCAGATGACGACTCATAATTCCACCCAGGTGACCCCATATTACCTGGTGTACGGAATGGAGTCCATCCTTACCATATATATTCAGTTACCCTCATTTCACAAAACTTTCTATGATTAGCAATCACCAGATAAGATAGCTGAAATCCACCTGGATGAGTTTGAAGCGCTTGATGAGAACAAGCTTTTTGCCATGCAAAATTCAGAAAGGAATTAGAACAAGCTAGCAAGAGCTTTCACAAAGAAAGTTTTCCTCCACTCCTTCTTACAAGGAAACTTGGTGTTGGCTTTGAGAACACAAAAGATACCCAGTAGAAAACCACCCAAATTAGATCCCAAATGGGAAGGTCCTTACGTTGTTCACAAGGTTTACTCCAATGGCACTTACTCACTGGTTACCATGGATGGTGAGTGTGTAATTCCTCCCCCCAATGCCAAGTTCCTCAAGAAAAACTTTTCTTGAGTTCATAATGGTCCCACATGACCCCAAACTACATTAGGGTACTACATGACCTTAAACTGTCTGGTCCTACATGACCATAAATTATGAAATGTACCGCATGACATTAAACTATGTGTCATCATGCAAGATGTTAAAATTCATCTCAAGAACTATGTATGGCTTGATTACAATCCTCATGGGATATGTAAGAACACTTATATGCCTCTTCCTAAGTCCAGCCCCACACTATTCTCATTTGGCTACCCCTCCTAGGTGTAGTTACCTCAGAGGATCTCATGTGATGTAGCCTAATCCTATTTGACCCCACTCGTGGAAAGATTACGAAGGTTACGACATGTGTCCCTCCTCATTATTCTAATCCGACCACGTACTTACTACATGAAATTAAACTACACGTCCCTTTCATAACTACGTATGGATTGATTTCCATCATTATGGGATACGTAGGAACGCTCAGACATTTTGTCCACAGGCCCTGCCCCAAACTTAGAGATCTTCCCTTGAGTCTCGTCTCGCACAGGTTACACGATGTGGATGTTGTGTTTCAAATCTGGTCAACAACTATCCTTTTTTGCTGTCACCACCCCCATATGTCCCAAATATTGAGTGTGGTGGGTTGTTCGACCACGTTGTCTCTTCAAGGTTCAGTTAGCCTCAGAAAGGAGTGTGATTCCAGATGTTGGACCCCTATATGATGGGGAGAGCCTATTTCAACTCCTTATTTCCCAAACGGAGCATTTATCACACAGGATTAGAAGTAGAGGTAATGAAATACCCACATAAGAGGTAATTTGACTACAGTTTTTCGGAACACCCAACCTCAGGTCCCTCGACCCTTATGGCCCCCTTTCCAGATTTCTCATTTAGGAGTGGGCGGTGAGGTATGGACTCACATCCTTTTTCATGTTGACATATTTTTTCATACTGCACATCCCCCTTTTAATACATTCCTCCGTTTATCATCCTTTATGCAAGTACATTCCCTAACATGGTTCGTGAGCCCCATCATTTGGATTTCCATCATCTTCTATATCCAAAAGGCCCCCCCGAATGGCATGGATGCTCGACCCAAGGGATCTCCAACCATTACAGGCTAACATCCTCAAGTATTGCAAGTGAAAAATTGATACAAGTCCCGTTTTGTGAATTTAGTCAACGGTCGATGCTCAGTTACTTGCCCTTGAACTCTGGTCACACAAGGGTGGATACTGTGTTGCGAACCGGGTCAACAGTTGTCTTCTATCATTTTTGCTTCTTTTTGGTATTCCATAGGCAAGATGATTCACCCTCTCCACTCAGATGTCCCGTGCATATGACATTAAACTAGGCTTCTATAGTCTGATCTCTATGACCTTTAACTAATATCACCATTTTCCTCACTGCAAGATGTTAAACTCCAAGATGGCTGTGACATTCTCTCTGTGGCCCAGCCTCAGGTCCTTTGTCTTTATTGGGCCCCTAGCCCATGTTCTCACATAGGATTGTATGACATGGTATGGAATTATGTCCTCATTTACGTCACGTTACTCGCCATGCCATACACATCCCTCATTGGAGTATCTTTCCATTATTTTCATCCTTGCTACATGACGATAAATTGCACATCATCCTTCTCAAGAACTACATGTGGACTGATTCTCATCCTTATGGGATATTTAAGACCGCCTGAAAGTGTGGTCTTTAAATATAGACCTATATCTTAGTGACCTCTCATTCATCTTGGCCCCTTGGTCTGCATCCTTCTAGGAGAGGGGTATATGATATGGTATGAACTTATTTCCCCATTCACGTTGGGTTTATAATAACCACACAACATACCTCTGTCTCCCGAGCGCCCTTCTATCCCTTTACCTACACTCAACTTTTCATGTCAGCTGCTCTTATGTTGGGTCCCTAGACCCTCTTCAGTGATTCACCAATGTGCCTAGGATTACTCTCATTCCGGGACAGGAGTGTCATATTTTACCGAGACATGATTCCACCCATTTTTAGGTTTTGTGTTCCCCTTAATTTGGGCTTTCATTATCTCTCACATCCTAAGGGACCCTCAAATGGCATGGATTCTTAGCATAAGGGATCTCCAACCATTACAGGCCAACATCTCAAGGGTCTTAGGAAACAAATTGATACAAGTCCCACATTGTGAATACAGTCAGTGGTCGACACTCATTTGTTGTTCCCATTTCAGGTCACACGATATGGATGCTGTGTTCCAAACATGGTCAACAATTATCCTCCATCATCACACCAACCCCATCAATCCCTAAATGTTGGTTACATGATTCACATCATTTCCACCCCATTTTGTCCAAGTGGGATTTTGAAACTTTTTGTACTACCCATCAGTGTACATTTGTGCATTAGGAGGATAAAACATCGGTAAGGCATAATTAATGGCCCCACACTGACTTCCCCTTCATGAGTATTCCGTGTGTTGGGAAGACCTCTTATACCCTTGTTTTTCACATCGAGATTGACTCACGTGGGCTTAGGGACTAGGTCGAGGTCTGTGCTCGCTGGGAAGAGTTTCAGTTCTTCATTGGTCCGAGATCTAAGACCTTCAATTAAGATCTCCTTATGCGACACCCTCTAGAACTACGTTTAGCTTGATTCCCATTCTCACGGGATACATAAGAATGCCTAGACATATCGTCTTTCAGTTTAGCTCAACTGGGAGCTAGTCTCTCCTGCCCCATATTCTCTAACCTTTTCTGGCCCCTCAGCTTGAGGTTTCATTCTTGGAATCACGTGCGGTGTGGTGTGGACCTTGTCCTCATTCACATCGGGTATGCTTTATCATGCCATGAAAATTCCCACTTGGACCTCATCTCTCCTGTATATGTCTGAGCCATATGACTTTAAACTATGCTGCCTAGTCCCACATGATGTTAAACTGTTACGTCTATACTGCACGATGTTAAAGTCCATGGTTGGTCCCATCACATGACCCTAAACTATGAAATTACCATCCTCGCCGCACAAAAAAAATGGAATTGCGTCATGTTGTCCTCACTCAAGGGGACATCATTGTTTGGTATCAGTTACACACCATACCATTTTTCAGTGCCTACATATGGTTTGATTCATGTGGAAATTCCTGGAATTTCAATCTTAGGTCCATCACTTAACCAAAAAAACATACATAAATTAATCCTAAAGGATAAACAAGATCTATCAAATGCGGCTTCTTTAGGTGTGAGGGCCAGACCCGCATGACCTTATCATCCCTGGAACTGGTACCTTATCGTTCCATCCCAAAAAAAACATGGTGATCCAAACTCAAGGTCCTCATTCATGTTGGGTTTTATAATTACCTCACCATGTGTCTCCTGCATTCACTACCATATCTAGTCCATGATCTATGACCATAAACTAAGATCGCTCTGCATCCTTGCCGCATGCTACCTTCCAGAACAATGTATAGCTTGATTCCCATCATTATGGGATACGTAGGAATTCCTATACATCTCGTCACTGGGTCTAGCCCTAGGAATCTAAAATAATGTTGCGTCTCTTTTGGCTCCTAGGCCCGTACCCTTTTGGGAATATGTGGTGGGGTGAGTACCCCATGGTTCCTCATTAACATCAGGGTTTTCAACAACCGCAACATGTGCCTCCCTTATCATTTCCCAATCTGTTTTGAGTTATATGACCCTAAACTAATATTTCCTAATGGGAACTGCGTGTCATGTTTGGCCACTTCGCCACCCTGTGCAGATTAAATAAAATCAATCCCCCTTAATGGCCTATCCAATGACCATTATGTTAGAACCATGCAACCCCAGGACCTTTGTCCTTAGAAGGGGGCTCAATTACATCTATCTGATATGTATTATTTTCGTACTCAAATGTGTTGTGAAAAAAAGCCCAAAGTGTGGAATTTTTATGGGGACATTTCCTCTTCCTACGTCCAAGCTTCATCAGCCCGTTATTTGGATCCTCACCCTCTTTCACATATGAAGGGACCCCCTTTAACGGCTTGGTCTCATGACACATTGACTTACCGACCGTCTTGGACCAACATCCCTGAGGACCTCAGATGAAATAAGCAACAAGTCCTGTGTTTTGAACATGGTAAGTGGTAAACCCTCATTTTTCTGTCCCAACTCTAGGATAACGCAAAACAGATGCTGTGTTTCAAACATGGTCAATAGTTATCCACCATTTTCACACCCCCATCATTGAGTTCCAGACCTCGAGCATCATGATTCACACATTTATGCTCCCTTATGTTCAAGTGGAATTCCAACATACTCGACTTTACCCCTCTACGCATCTAGGTGCGTCAAGTAGGATGGTCAACATTATTGGGATGTCATTCACCTAGAACCCCATCGCCCTGAACATGTGCCCTCATATTCTGGGAAAGTCCCATCACTACTAATTGTTTCCCATCATCCCACATGAAATTAAACTTCATTTCTAGAACTGTTTTCATCTTGATTCTCATCCAAATGGGGTGCATTGGACGATCTAGGCACCTTGCCTCGAGCCTAGAAGAACTGTCTCTTTTGGTCCCTCAACCTGAAAAAATATCCTCCAGGGATACGTGGTGTATTATGGACTTCTTGGGTTCTCATTCACATCAGGTTTATGGCTACCAAAACACGTGATCCCTTCCTGGTATCTTCTCTTTCACTCCCCTTCCTATCATACGACGTTAAAATGCACGGGTCTATATATCCTCAATGCGTGACACTAAACTACGGTTCTACCCTGAACATGTTTAGGATGCCCCATGTTAGTCATGGGATGCACCAGATCCCTTTCTAGAGAGGATTTACCATATCTGTGTCGGCCTCCATCCACACCATGTTTAAGAGCTACGTTTAGCTTGATCCTCATCCTTATGGTATACATAGAAACACCTAGGCATTTCGCCTTGGGCCCAGCCCCAGGGTCATTGACCCTTCTGGCCCCTTGGGCCCGATCTCAGTCTAGGTAGTATGAACTTTAAAATATGTGCATCATCCTTACCATACAACATTTAAACTATGAATCCATCATCTTTATTGGTATGACGTAAAACTACAGAGCATTCTAGGTCCTTACCCGAGATGTTCTGTTTAGAAGTATGTGTGATCCCTGATCAGACCGATGCAACCACCTGACATGTTTTTATCCTGGTGGCGTAATTTCAAGAGTGTTGGAATCCATTCGATCAACCCATCACTCCATAATCCATGCATTATGTTCCTATTATTTAGACCGTTGTCCTCTTTCCCATCTAAGGGAACCCCCTAACAGTATGGATGCTCAGCCTATGGCTCACCTAATGTCCTGGGCTAATGTTCTGGAGGACTAATGGATAAAATTTCAAATGTTTCAAAAAATTTCATTGGTCTATCCTCATTTGTTATTCCCACTTTAGGATAACGCAATAAGGATATTGTGTTTCAAACATGGTAAACAGTTATCTTTCGTTGTCATGCCACCCTGGCAATTTTTTAAATTTTGCGTATCATGATTCACACTTTACACTCCCTTATGTTCAGATTTATTCTAACACCCCTGGAGTTACCACGCTCGTGTACTAGAGCATATTGGGTAAGTGATAGTTTGACTATCCTAGGGAATTCATTCTCCAGTTAGGTCTTCCCCTCTCTCTCTTCAGAAGCCTAGATGGGTTGTTTCTACCCCGGATGCCTAAAGTATGGTTGTCACCCCCACATTCGAATGAAGTAATAGTGCAATCATCCCATGTTTCTCACATCGGGCATGAACCACGTGGGCATAGGAATGAGTTGCTATTCATTTTGGGATTGTGGTCAGAGCGCATGAAAATAAACAAGTAAATAGTATGATGATTCATACAATTCCGAATTGGAGGCAGTAAAGAAGTATAAGTTTATGGATTCAGCCAAAATAGGGCCCTTAAGGATCAAAATTTTGGATGGATTGCTCCAGTGCAGCTACCTTCTGGCTTATGGCCTCCAGGATTGCTTCCTGACCCTTGAGAACCCTCTCTTCATCAGCGGCCATGGAGCACAGTTCACTGACCATAGTCTATTCTTGCATCTATTCAGTCTGATGTTCAGTCATTTGGTGACCCACTTCCACTATCTGCTCTTGGGCATCTGCCAACTCAGCCCTCAATTTCTCAATGAGCTTAGAGCAGTTTGCAATGAGTGCCTCCCTTTCTTTCATCTTCTCTTCAAGGTGTCAGACCTCTTGCTCTGCCTTTAGGAATAGCTGGGCATTCCCTGACTCCTTTTGGCATTGGGTTATGTCAGAGCGTTGGATTCTCTCACATAGCTTCTCAGCCATGTAGTCACAAATTTTTAGATGAAGACAGTGATCATCAACTCCTCCAGCATAGAGAAAGTGCAACCATGTGCGGAGTGATCCCATCCGTTTTATCCATTCTACCTGTGGCTGACTGAGGAAACATTTGATACTCTTCAACCCCTTATCCCACTTCATCCATATATCATTAGATAATTTTGAATCAGAGTCATCCATCTCCTTGGGGTATGCAGGCTGATAGTCAGGTAAAACAACCAATAGATTAGTTGTATGATCTTATTCTGGTACTCTTCCCAAGGGATTAGGCTCCTCAACATGTGGGAGGCCATCAATTTTAACCTAGGCCCAAGAAACGTCACCCCCACCAACTTAATACCCTTCTCCAGCATTGATATTGTCAGTATTCACAGCTCTTTTCTCACCAAGTGCTCGGGCTGGCCCATTTTGAGGAGTGGGTCCTGAGTGGGTCGGTGCATTCATCATCAAGGCATCCGCAGATGGCTTAGATTCATAGGTCTGTCAAGCCTCCAATGTTTTGATTACTACACAGACAATGAATTCCCTAATTTTATATGTTCTCAAATAGAAAATATAGGAGTCTTAGTGATAAAACATACAATAACTCAATGCATCAACCTCAAGGATTTCGGTCACCATAGGAGCTGTCACTGTGGGAGATCCTTCAGTGTTTGTCAGCTCAATAATGGGTGTTGGCTGTAATGCCCCAAACCCAGTTACCTAGAGTTAGTGCATTATTTTAATACATTGGCATGATTACAAATAATCAAGTCCAGAAAGACCGATCAGTTTAGCAGTATTGGAAAATAGATTACATACATGAATGTTACATTACACATTAGAAAATAAAACACAACATAAATGATCCTTTGAGAATTCCATTAATCCCATAGCTTAAACCTAATTATCAATCATAATACACTTTTTGGAATCCTGTAAAAATGAAACATAAGAAAGGGGTGAGCTCAAACACTCAGTAAGGGTAAGCAATATAGTGGAAGATAACATAAATATTAAGCATGGTGAATAATTGAAACCACACACCTTTACCATTAATAAACATGAATACTATTATGGTAGGAATAAGGGCTGAGTAAATAATTCCATAATAAAAAATAATCATGGGTATTCTACTAGTCGAATTACCACATAAACCATCAATATTATTTTCATAACGAGGGAATGTATAATGCTTAACATTCTGAAACATTTTTTTAAGGCCTCATCCAAGACGTCTAAAAATGATTAAGGCCTCAGCCAAAACCATATATCAAATTGGGAAAGGCCTCAGCCAATTCCACGTCTAGTAGTCTCATGAGACCTACCAATGCATTGAGGAGCTATAGCGGGCTCCACCCATCACTTACTAAGTCCAATACATTCCTTATATGAAAATGATGAAATATAACATAAACATTCGTATTAAAACTAGCATATGAACTGTCAATACTTTAACCATAAACCATGAATGGTATAAAAATAACACATCCAAAGTCAAAAATATCACAAACCCTTCAATACAATATGGAAGATTTGTATAATAATAAATCAACTTCAAACAATTTTAAAATCCATCAAAGGATTTTGACATAGATGAAAATGATTTGTAAAACTCTTTGAGAGAAATATCCATTTTTTATGAAAACATTTAAAAGTCACACAATTGAGAAAGGAATAAATTAAAAGACATTTTTGAATCAAAGTTTACCCTACCACTTTTAAACTTTTGAAAGGAATTAACATTTTAAAAACATTCATGTCCCTATAGATAAATGCTTAAAAACCATTTTGAAAACATGGATATTAATGAGAATGATTTAGAGGAATAAATATTTAAAAAATTTATAATGATGTTTTAGTAAAATAGTCCCTTAAAATAATCCTTTTGAAAACTATTTCATGAAACATGGACATGGATAATAAATATTTCCCAGTAGATACTTAAGTAAAAACAACCTCACATAATAAAGAGATTGTGAAATTAACACTTACCTTGCACTTTCCTTTGGTCGAGGGTACGTTTAAACTCTTGTATAATGACCATTGTATGTTATTAGATTATACCAGAACCATATTAATTTTTATTATATCATACAAGATTCATTAATGACTTTATATTACCCATTTAATAATGATTTTCATGTTAAATTTACATTTTGGGTAATAATCGCTTTCTTTATCATACGTACTTTAACTTGTTATTCTTGACCATATCATTTATATCATGATTTAAATACTTAGAGAATAAAAAAATTGATTCATATATCATATATATTTATAATATAAATATTTATAATAGATAGATATATGAAATGGAAGATACCATTTATGGAGACGGTAGGCCGTACGTACGCATAAATGCTGTTTCTGTTTTCATATTGTATTGAACGGAAGTAAGTGAATAAGATATATGTAAGTATATATATATATATATATATATATATATATATCTCCAGTAGAATTAGTATTTCGTATATTATATAATTATTAGTAATATATATTTTTATAATCGTTGATGAATGGTGAACGCGGAAATGAATCCCATAGCGTCGTGGAGACGGTAATCTGTACGTATGCACGAGCGACAATATCATTTCCTTAAAGGTGTAGAATTTGATGATATATTAATTTTACAGATACATTATCATGTTATTATTATTATTTATATACATCTAACTCATCATTATATCCTTCCAAATAACATAGTGTTGAATAAAAAATTAAACCACATCGTTGAGACGGTAAGCCGTACACAGACACACACGGTGACATTAACATTCATAGGAAGGAGAGAATAATGAATATGGTTATGAAATATTTATAATAACATAATAGTATATACAATTCACTGGATTTATTATTTTGTTATGCTAATAAAAAATAAAGAGTAAGTGGAAGAATAAAAGAACTTGAAAGAGGGTGGTGAAATCATTACCTCTTCTTCGGGTTCTTCATTTTGATTTGATCAAAAGGGATCCTTAGGTTGGCTTTCTGACCAAAGGAAGGACAATAATATGAAGTTAGGATAGTTGGAAGGATATGTGGGAAGGGGTTGGCCTAGCCAAATGGCTTTGGAGTGTGATTTGGAGAGAAGGGGAAGTGCCCTTTTATAAGAGGGGTGAGGATCACTTTAGGAAAAAATTAAAGTATTAATTTATTATACAATCATATTCGGTTTATAATGGTTAAATATGAATTTATTTAGATACTTAGGTGTTTATGGGTCTAAATACTCTCAAAAAATAGGGTTTAGACAAGCTTAGGTTACCATTTTAACCTTATCTTTTAGATTTAACTCTTAGTTAAATAGTTTAACTTTTACCGTGTCTTCTTGTATTCAAACTCTATATGGTTAATAAAATTATTCTAAACTTCCAAGAGAACAAAAATTGGCTCATTAATGACATATATAATATTATTTAATACCTTTGGACTAAACTAACATTTTTAGGAATATTATATCAACCAATAATATAGTATTTGTTTTAAATATTAATTTATGTCAATTTTGACACTATTTGGTATTTTATTTTTGTGAAAGTAATCACAACTTTATTACTTAGAAAAAGATACATTTAATCATCCCGAACATGTAATATTTACCTAGAAAATTCGTGGATGTCATAAAAAATGTAAAAATATACTTATTTTAATATTTATAATACCATTTATTTGATTCTTTCATTAATAAGGTAATTACTACATCATCATTGTGTCATAAATAAATTTAATTATTTAATGTCTAAAAATTATAATTAAAATAAAATAATGTAGGAAATATTTTTATCTTTATAATGAATATTTATAGTCGAATTTATCTTATTTATAACACTATATTAAAAATGTTTTAGTTAATAAACGTTGAATTTAACACTTTTAACTCTTCATTAAATTAAATAATAATAAATGTCCTAATCTAATCCAAGTGAACCTAAAGGATCATATTTTATTCCTAAGGTTGTTTTTGGTCTAATTACACTTATCCAATATAATTAGGACTTGTTTTAGGGTAATTATAATTTCATTTTTACCCATAATTACCCTATTTACTTTTAACCGTGGTAAATAAAAGGCAAAAGTTACTATTCACAAAAAAATTATTTTCATCTTATTGAACCAAATTTTACTTACTGAGGTTAACCATGTCTCTAAGATTTTTGTAATTCAACTCACAGAAGGAGTAAAATTAAGTTTTATGCAAATTTTCAAATGCTCCTAGAAGGTGGGTAAAAGACGGTAAAAAGTTCACTAAAATTTTATATATCTAATATTACTATAAAAGGACTCTAATGAATTTCATTGAACATATATATATATATATATATTATTTATCTATTTTTACCTAATGTAAATTTAAAAAATAATTAATTATTTAAATAAAAAGTCAGTTTTAAATAATAACGCAGTGTTTTTCACTATTCATCAAAAATTGAAAGTTTTTAGAAAAGTACCAAAAATTCACCTTAAGCGAATTTTTATATTCCAAAACCCAAAATTAAGTCAATTTTACCAATTAAAAACCAATAAGTTTCATTAATTAATTTAAAATTAATTCCCATCGTCAAAACCAAAAAGCGTATTTTTAAGAAATAATAACTATCAAAAGATTGACAATTGTTTATGTCCAATTTCAAAGTAAAATTACATCCAATGAACAACATTGGATTAAATGGTAAAAAAGTAATCTAATTATACTTCCAAACCATTAAAATTTATAATTAAACATTGTAAATTATTTTTATTAAAAAATTTGTTTTCAATTAAAATTTAGTATCTTTCACTATTCACCCAAATATAAAAGTTATCAGAAAAACATGAAACATTTATCGAAACTAAATTTTTATGTCCTGATTCTAAAGAAGAAGTTTATTTTGTCAAATTTAATATTTAAAAGTTTCAAATATTGGATTTAAAAATGGTTCACCATTAAAAGGCGGTAAAAGTGCATTTTTTTGAAAAATATTTCTTTTATCTAAAAAATGAATTAGTTATTACATTATGTATAAGATGCTCATAATATGGATTCTAAAATTATAAGGATTATATAAAGTTAAAAATTCAATTAATACTATTCATAACCGCTTTTTAACTGCTAGTTTGGTAAGTCGTGGTGCACTTTAACTCGGGGTTGTGTGTAGTGCAAGTTATTGAATTATTTTGAAGAAATAACGTACTATGAAATATTGGGGTCTAACATTCTTCCCTAATTCAATAAATTACATCCTTGTAATTTGAAATTATTCTTCAAAAATAAACGGATGAAAATTGAAAATACCTTTGTTGGAAAAACCACATCCAAAATTGGGTTAATAAAATTTAGTCTTAATAAGAGGAAAAAGGGGAATGAAAAAGTCACCACCAAATTATGATTTCTATTAGGATAAAATTGGTGGAAATTAGAGACACATAACTGGAGGAAAATCGCAAATATTTATATGGAGTGATTGATGTCTTCAGCCACATACAATTGTAGAATTGAGGGCCTCAAAGCCATCAATCTATGATTATTTAAAATATCATCGGTTCCACAAAACATAAGGTATTAGGATAACACATTTTTAGTTTTAAGATCCCTTAACTAAATTTTAAAAATTAATTTCTTTATAGAATAAGAGAAGAAAAAAATATATACTTGACAAGTAGAGTTCCATCCTTTAACTAATTTCTACCACAAAGTAATCTTTCATTTTAAAAGATAATAGAACTTTAAAAAATATTCTATTTATCCTATTCATATAGGGTTCCAAAAAAAGGAATTTATAATTCACCTATCAGACCTTTTAAAAAAAGAAACAACATTATACAATCCAGGGACTTCACATAGTCCAGTGGTAGGCGATAAATCCCAATCACACTTTGGTTGTGGGTTAGATTCTCGTAGCTTTGTCCGACGTGATGGGTTCTCACACGGTCTGCGTGTTTTCCTTTTTATAAAAATCCAAAAATAACCTTAACAATAGTATCCAATTTAAAACATAATTCATTCCAACCATTAGACTTATCCAAAATACTTCTATCCAAACTCACAGTACAAAATTTTAAATGATGTTAAACACAATGAAGATCCTTTTTTCCATGTAATAACATGTGAACACCTTCATCATGTATCATTTTAAAACATGGTAACACCATGAATTACCATAAAACCTTATTTATTACATTCATGTTCCATTATCCTTTATATAATATTGGATATACTACTTATATAAAAAATATTTAATATTCTAGCAATGATGAAATAAACAAACTATTAATGAGTTCCAAGGAAGTCAAGAATATCCAATATATTTTATCCAAATGAACCATCTCTTATTACAAAATCATTACCTCATTATCAAGACCATATTAAGGGTAAAATTTCCTTCATCCATATATTTTTCCAAAAAAGTGTAGCTTACTATTAAGTCACTTTTCATAGAACCATATAATCTCAAATCCTTAATAAAATTTTACTATAGTATGATCCTTATTTATCTAAATAATTCATATAACCAGTATATTGATGATAAAACACTCTAATGAAATAATTCTATAATAACAACATAAGAACACTAGTCATTCCTCTTCATCTTACGTAGTATCATAACTTGATTATTATCCAATAGCATCATTTGCGGTATACTCTGATGACTGGGACATTGATTCACGTATTGTCCCAACGCCTTGAATATGAAGCATTATACATTTAAAAACTCTTTTTACCCTTTTAATCACCTACTTGGTGTCCTTTTTCTCCACACTTATAACAAACTCCCATTCTCCTCAAGCATTTACCAAGGCGATTCTTTCCAGAGTTATCACATATGGGAAAATACTTCTTTTCCCTCTTCCCTTTATCCCTATTTATATCTTCCATACTTTTTGTCTCTTGGTTCCCTTCAAATCCATAGGACTCAGATAATTCTTCACTTTCATTTATTAACACATGATACTACTTCTTAATATGTTGATAATACATGGGAGACTATTTCCATTCTAAATGTTGTCTTAATGATACGAAAGATATGATCCTTATTACTCTTTGGATCATACGTATTGCAGGAGTTCACATTCCTTCTACTGGGCTCCATTTCTATATAATGGCATACACTATTTCAGTTTATGAATTTCAATGATTAATTACAAACTTCTAAAATACCGAACATAAATTGACCAGTTTATGGATACAATCCATAATCATAAAAATGTTTTCTTTGAGGATATATATACTCATAAACCCTTCATAATGGTTTGTAAAGAAAATGATAATTCTCCTAAGCATATCCCCTAGGAGTTTCGTAACCAAGAGTGCAGTAAGGCCCATTGTTGTGTACTAGTTCCCGTTCGAGTATAGCTCAAAGTAGTGTTTTCGGGTTTTACCCCTAGGTACATCTGTGCCAGAGCCACCTCTACCGGCTCGTATCCAGAAATGGATGTATTTTCTTGAAAACTCACAAAATATCTACAGTACCAAAATTCTAGGGATTTCTTCTATACTAATCCTCAAAATCTATCTTAGGGCTATGTGCTCTAATCAGAGTTTATCTAAATCGAGTTTCCATGGTTTGTACTAAACTTCCTCTGATACCAACTTTAATTCCCCGACCCCTGTTACCCAGACTCGGTGCATTATTTTAATACATTGGCATGATTACAAGGAATCAATTCCCGAAATACGGATCAGTTTAGAAGTCTAGGAAAATCGATTATGTACATGAATGTTATATTACACATTTGAAAATAAAACACAACATAAATTATCCATTGATAATGCCATTAATCCCCTAGATTAACCCTTATTATCAATCATAATACACTTCTAGGAATCTTGGGAAAATGAAACATAAGAAAGTGGTGAGCTCAAATGCTTAGTAAGGGTAAGTAATATAGTGAAAGATAACATAAATATTAAGCATGGTGAATAATTGAAACCACATGCCTTTACCAATAACAAACATGAATAATTTTATGGAAGGAATAATAGATGAGTAAATAATTCCATAATAAAAAATAATCATGGGTATTCTACTAGTCGAATTACCACATGAACCATCAATATTGTTTTCATAATGAGGGAATGTATAATGCCGGACATTCTGAAACTTTTTGTCAAGGCCTCATCCAAGATGTCTAAAAATGATTAAGGCTTCAGCCAAAACCATATATCAATTTGGGAAAGGCCTCAACCAATTCAATGTCTAGTTGTCTCATGAGACCTACCGATGCATCGAGGAGCTATATCGGGCTCCACACGTCACTTTCTAAGTCCAATACAATCCTCATATGAAAATGTTGAAATATAACATAAACATTCGTATTAAAACTAGCATAAGAAATGTCAATACTTTAACCATAAACCATGAATGGTATAAAAATAACACATCCAAAGTCAAATATATTAAAACCCTTCAATACAATATGGAAGATTTGTATCATAATCAATCAACTTCAAACAAGTTTAAAATCCATCAAAGGATGTTGACATAGATGAAAATGATTTGTAAGACTCTTTGAGAGAAATATCCCATTTTTATGAAAACATTTGAAAGTCACAGAATTTAGAAAGGAAGACATTAAAAGAAATTTTTGAATCAGAGTGTCCCATACCACTTTTAAAATTTGTAAAGGAATTAACATTTTAAAAACACTCATGTCCGTATGGATAAATGCTTAAAAACCATTTTGAAAACATGGACATTAATGAGAATGATTTAGGGGAATAAATATTTAAAACATTTAAAATGATGTTTTAGTAAAAAATTAACTTAAAATAATCCCTTTGAAAACTCTTTCATGAAATATGGACATGGATAATAAATATGTCCCAGTAGATACTTACGTAAAAACAACCTCGTATAATAAAGAGATTGTGAAATTAACCCTTACCTTGCACTTTACTTTGGTCGAGGGCACAATTAAAATCCAATATAATGACCATTGTATGTTATTAGATTATACCATTACCATATTAATATTTATTATATCATAAATTATTCATTAATGACTTTATACTAACAATTTAATAACGATTTTCATATTAAATTACCATTTCAGGTAATAACCGCTTTCTTTATCATAGGCAATTAACTTTTTATTCTTGACCGTATCATTTAGATAATGATTTAAATACTTCCAAAATAAAAACCTTGATTCATATACCATATATATTTAGAATATGAATATTTATAATAGATAGATATATGAAATGGAAAACACTCTTTATGGAGACGGTAGGCCGTACGTACACATAAACGCTGTTTCTGTTTTCATATTGTATTAAACATAAGTATGTGAATAAGATATATATAAGTAAATATATATATATATATATCTAGTATAATTATTATGTCTTATATTATATACTTATTAGTAATTTATATTTTTATAATCGTCAATGAATGGTGAACGTGGAAATGAATCTCATCGCATCATGGAGACGGTAATCTGTACATAAGCACGAGCGACAATATCATTTCCTTAAAGGTGTGAAAATGGATGATATATTAATGGTACAGAGACATTATCATGTTATTTTAATTATTTATATACATATTAATCATCATTATATCTATTCAAATAACATAGTGTTTAATAACAAATTAAACCACAGAGTGGAGACGGTAAGCCGTACATACGCACACATGGTGACCTTATCATTCATAGGATGGATAGAATTATGAATACAGTTATTCCATATTTATAATAACATCACAATATATATAAGTTACTAGAGTTATTATTTTGTTATGGTAATAAAAAATAAAGAGTAAGTGGAAGAATAAAAGAACTCGAAAGAGGGTGGTGAAACCATTACCTCTTCTTCGGGTTCTTCCTTTTGATTTGATCAAAAGGTCTATTTAGGTTGGCTTTACGACCAAAGTAAGGCCTCTAGGATGAAGGTAGAATATTTGGGAGGATATTTGTTAGGGTTTGGCCAAGAAAAATGGATTTGGAGGTGTGATTTTGAGAGAAGGGGAAGTGCCCTTTTATAAGAGGGGTGAGGGTCACTTTAGGAAAAAAATTAAAGTATTAATTTATTATACAATCATATTCAGTATATAATGGTTCAAAATGAATTTATTTCAAGACTTAGGTGGTTATGGGTTTCAATAATATCAAAAAATAGGTTTTATAAAGTTTAGGGTACCATTTTAACCTTATCCTTTAGAATTAACTGTTATTTAAATAGTTTAACTTTTACCGTGTCTTTTTGTATTCTTACTCTATATGGTTAATAAAATTACTCTAAAATTACAAGAGAACCTTAAGTGGCTCATTAATGAAATATATAATTTTATTTAATCCCTTAGGAATAACCTTAAATTTTTAGGAATATTATATCAACCAATAATATAGTATCTGTTTTAAATATTAATTTATGTCAATTTTGACACTATTTGGTATTTTGTTTTTGCGAAAGTCATAACAACTTGATTACTTAGAAAAAGATACATTTAATCTGCCCTAAAATGTCATATTCACCTAGAAAATTCTTTTATTTCATAAAAAAATTAAAATTATGTTTATTTTAATATTTATGATACCATTTATTTGATTCTTTCATTAATAAGGTAATGACTGCATCATCATTGTGTCATAAATAAATTTAATTATTTATTGTCTAAGAATAATAAATAAAATAAAATGATGTATTAAATATTTTTATCTTTCTAATGAATATTTATAGTCGAATTTATATTATGTATAGCCCTATATTAAAAATGGTTTAGTTAATAAGCTTTGAATTTAACACTTTTGACTCTTCATTAAATTAAATAATAATAAATGTCGTAATCTAATACATGTGGACCTAAAGGATCATATTTTATTACTAAGGTTGTTTTTGGTCGAATTAAACTTATCCAATAGAATTAGGACATGTGTTAGGGTAATTATAATATCATTTTAACCTTAATTACCCTATTTACTTTTAACCGTGGTAAATAAAAGTCAAAAGCTATTATTCGCCAAAAATTATTTTCATCTTATTGAACCACATTTTACTTACTGAGATAAACTGTGTCTCTCGGAGGTTTGAAATTCAAATCACAGAAGTGGTAAAATTAAGTTTTATTCAAATTTTCAAATGCTCCTAGAAGGTGGGTAAAAGACGGTAAAAAGTTCAATAAAATTTTATATATCTAATATTATTATAAAATGACTCTAATGAATTTCATTGAACATATATAGATATTATGTATCTATTTTGACCTAAAAAAATTTAAATAAAATAATTAATTATTTAAATAAAAAGTCAGTTTTAAACAATAAGGGAGTGTTTTTCACTATTCATCAAAAATTGAAAGTTTTCAGAAAAGTACCAAAAGTTCAACCTAAGATAATTTTGATATTCTGAAACCCGAAATGAAGTCCATTTTACCAATTTAAAAACCAAAAAGTTTCATTAATTAATTTAAAATTAATTCCCATTGTCAAAACCAAAAATCGTATTTTTATGAAATAATAACTTTCCAAATATTGAAACTTATTTATGTCCAATTTCAAAGTGAAATTACATTCAATGACATACATTGGATTAAATGGTAAAAATATAATCTAATTATAGTTACAAACCATTAAAATATATAATTTAACACTGTAAATTATTTTGATTAAAAAGTTGTTTTCAGTTAAAATTTAGTATTTTTCATTGTTAACCCAAATATGAAAGTTATCAAAAAAAACACCAAAAATTTATCAAAACTAAATTTTTACGTCCTGATTCTTATTAATAAGTTTATTTTTTCAAATGGAATATATAAAAGTTTCAAATATTGGATTTAAAATGGGTTCACCATTAAAAGGCGGTAAAAGTGCATTTTTTTTAAAAATACTTATCTAAAAAAATGAATTAGTTATTACATTATGTCTAAGAAACTCATCATATGGATTCTAAATTTGTAAGGATTATATATAGTTTAAAATTCAGTTAACACTATTCATAACCGCTTTTGAACTGCTAGTTTGGTATGTCGTGGTGCGCTTTAACTCAGTGTTGTGTGTAATGAAAATTATTGAATTACTTTGAAGAAATAATGTACTATGAAATCTCTGGGTGTTACATTCTTCCCTCATCAATAAATTTCATCCTCGTAATTTGAAATTGTTCTTTGAAAATAAAAGGTTGAAAATAGAAAATACCTTTGTGGGAAAAACCACATCGGAGATTGGGTTAATAAAATTTAGTCTTAGTATGAGGAAAAAGGGGAATGAAAAAGTCACCACCAAATTATGAGCTCGATTAGGATAACATTGGTGGAAATTAGAGACACATAATTGGAGGAAAAATGTAAATATTTATAGGGAGTGATTGAGGTAATCAGTCACAAACAATTGTAGAACTGAGGGCCTCAAAGCCACCAATCTATAATGATTTAAAATATCATCACTTCAACAAAACATTTGGTATTAGGATAACACATTTTTAGTTTTAAGATACCATAACTAAATTTTAAGAGTTAATTTCTTCATAGAATAAGATAAGAAAAAAAATATACTTGACAAGTAGAGTTCCATACTTTAATTAATTTCTACCAAAAACTCATCTTTCACACTAAAAGATAATAGAACATTAAAAAATATTCTATTTATCCTATTCGTATAAGGTTCCTAAAAAATGAATTTATAATTCACCTATCAGACCTTTTAAAAAAACTATATTATATAATCTAGTGACTTCACATAGTCCAGTGGTAAGTGATAAATCCCAATTGTAGTTTGGTTGTGGGTTCGATTCCCACAACTTTGTCTGACGTGACGGGTTGTCAAACAGTCTGCGTGTTGTCCTTTTTATAAAAATCCTAAAATAACCTTAAAAATAGTATCCAATTTCAAACTTAATTCATTACAACCTTTAGAATTATCCAAAATAATTCTATCCATACTCACAGTCCAAAATTTATAAGGAAGTTAAACACAATGAAGATCATTTTTTCCACATAATAACATTTGAAAACCTTCATCATGTATTATTTTTAAACATTGTAACACCCTGAATTACCATAAAACCTTATTGATTACATTCATTCTCCCTTATCATTTATATAATATTGGATATATTCCTAATATCAAAAATATTGAATATTCCAACAATGATGAAATAAACAAACTATTAATCAGTTCCATGGAAGTCAAGAATATCCAATATAATTTATCCAAAATCAACCATCACTTATTCCAAAATCACAACCTCATTATCAGGACCATATTAAGGATTACATTTCCTTTAACCATGTATTTATCCAAAAAGTGTAGCTTATTATTCAGTCAGTTTTATTAGAACCATATAATCTCAAATCCTTAATAAAATAGTACTGCAGTACAATCCTTATTTATCTCCATAATTCGTATAACCCGTATATTGCTGATAAAACACTCAAATGATATAATTATATAATAAAAACATAGGAACACTAGTCATTACTCTTCATATTAGGTAGTATCATAACTTGATTATTATCCAACAAGATCATTTGCGGTATAATTTGATGATTGGGACATTGATTCGCGTAGTGTCCTAATGCCTTGAAGATGAAGCATTTTACATTTGAAACCTTTTTTTACCCTTTTAATCACATACTTGGTGTCGTTTTTCTCCAAACTTATAACAAAATACCATTATTTTCAAGCATTTAACTAGGTGATTGTTTCCACATTTATCACATATGGGAAAATGTTTCTTTTCACTCTTCACTTTATCCATCTTTCTCTCTTCCGTCCTTTTCTTCTCTTGCTTCCATTCAAAGCCATAGGACTTAGAGAATTATTTACTTATCTTATTAACACATGATACTATTTCTTCATATGTTATGAATACATGGGAGAATATTTAACTTCTAAATGTTGGCTTAATACTGTGAAAGATATGATCATTTTTACTCTTTGGATCATACATATTGCAGGAGTTCACATTCCTTCTACTGGGATCCATTTCTATACAATGACATACACTAGGTCAGTTTATGAATTGCAATGATTAATTCCAAACTTGTAAAATACCTAATGTAAATTGAACAGTTTACGGATATAATCCATAATCATAAAATATTTCTTTGAAGAAGTATATACTCATAAACTCTTCATAATGGTTTGTAATGAAAATGAGAATTGTCCTTAGCATATCCCCCGGGAGTGTCGTAACCAAGAGTGCATCAAGACCCGTTGTCATGCACAAGTTTCCATTCGAGTATAGCTCAAAGCGGTCTTTTCGGGTTTTACCCCTAGGTACATCTATGCCAGAGGTGCCTCTACCTGCTCGTATCTAGACATGGATGTATTTTCTTGGAAAACTCACAAAATCTCCACAGTACCAAAATTCTAGGAATTTATTCTATAATAATCCTCAAAGTCTATCTTAGGGATATGTGCTCTAATCAGAGTTTACCAAAATCTAGTTTCTAAGATTTGTACTAAACTTCATCTAATACAAACTGTAACACCCCGACCCTAGTTACCCAGAGTCAGTGCATTATTTTAATACATTGGCACGATTACAAGGAATCAAGTCCCGAAAGTCCGATCAATTTAGCAGTCTTGGAAAATAGATTACATACGTGAATGTTACATTACACATTATAAAATAAAACACAACATAAATGATACATTGAGAAATCCATTAATCCCATAGCTTAACCCAGCTTATAAATCATAATACACTTCTTGGAATCCTGGGAAAATGAAACACCATAAAGAGGTGAGCTCAAACACTCAGTAAGGGTAATAAATACAATGGATGATAACATAAATATTAATCATGGTGAATAATTGAAACCACATGGCTTACCAATAATAAACATGAATAATTTTATGGTATGAATAAGAGTTTAGTAAATAATGCCAAAATAAAAAATAATCATGGGTATTCTACTAGTCGAATGACCACATGAACCATAAATATTATTTTCATAACGAGGGAATGTATAATGCTGGACATTTTAAAACATTTTGTCAAGGCCTCAGCCAAGGCATCTAAAAATGATTAAGGCCTCAGCCAAAACCATATATAAAATTGGGAAAGGCCTCAACCAATTCCACTTCTAGTTGTCTCATGAGACATACCGATGCATCGATGAGCTATAGCGGGCTCTACCCATCACTTACTAAGTCTAAAACCTTCCTCATATGAAAAGGTTGAAATATAACATAAACATTTGTATTAAAAATAGCATACAAAATGTCAATATTTTAACTATAAACCATGAATGGTATAAAAGTAACACATCCACAGTCAAACATATTACAAAACCTACAATACAATATGGACGATTTGTATAATAATAAATCAACTTCAAACAAGTTTAAAATTCATCAAAGGATGTTGACATAGAGGAAAATGATTTGTAAAACTCTTTGAGAGAAATGTCCTTTTTTCTATAAAAACATTTAAAAGTCACACAATTTAGAAATAAAGACATTCAAATAAATTTTTGAATCAAAGTGTCCCATACCACTTTGAATCTTTTTAAAGTAATTAACATTTTAAAAACATTCATATCCATATAGATAAATGCCTAAAAACCATTTTGAAAACCTGGAAATTAATGAGAATGATTTAGAGGAATAAATATATAAAACATTTAAAATGATGTTTTAGTAAAAAATTACCTTAAAATAATACCTTTAAAAACTCTTTCATGAAACAAGGACATGGATAATAAATATTTCCCGGTAGATACTTACGTAAAAATAACCTCGGATAATAAAGAGATTGTGAAATTAACCCTTACCTTATACTTTCCTTTGGTCAAGGGTAGGTTTAACCTCCTATATAATGACCATTGTATGTTATTAGATTATACTAGAACCATATTAATATTTATTATATCATACATGAATCATTAATTACTTTATACTACCCATTTAATAATGATTTTCATGTTAAATTAACATTTCGGGTAATAATCACTTTCTTTATTGTACGTACTTTAACTTGTTATTATTGACCGTATCATTTATATAATGATTTAAATACTTCCAGAATATAAAACATGATTCATATATCATATATATTTAGAATATAAATATATATAATAGATAAATATATGAAATGGGAAACACCGTTTATGGAGACGGTTGGCCGTACATACGCATAAACGGTGTTTTAGTTTTCATATCATATTGAATGGAAGTAAGTGAATAAGATATATTTAAGAATATATATATATATATATATATATATTTATATCTCTAGTAGAATTATTATTTCATATATTATAAACTTATTAGTAATATATATTTTTATAATCGTCGATGAATGGTGAACGTGGAAATGAATCTCATCGCGTCGGGGAGACGGTAATCCGTACGTATGCCCGAGAGACAATATAATTTCCTTAAAGGTGTTGAATTGGATGGTATATTAATTTTACAGAGACATTATCATGTTATTTTCATTATTTATATACATATTAATCATCATTATATTCATCCAAATAACATAGTGTTGAATAACAAATTAAACCACAACATGGAGACGGTAAGCCGTACATTCACACGCATGGTGACATTATCATTGATAAAATAGATAGAATAATGAATATGGTTATGCCATATTTATAATAACATCACAGTATATATAAGTTACTTAATTTATTATTTTGGTATGGTAATAAAAAATAAAGAGCAACCGGAAGAATAAAAGAACTTGAAAGAGGGGGGTGAAATCATTACCTCTTCTTCGGGTTCTTCCTTTTGATTTGATCAAAAGGGATCCTTAGGATGGATTTCTGACCGAATGAAGGACTCTAGGATTAAGGTGAGATATTTGGAAGGATATTTGGGCAGGTTTTGGCTGATCCAAATGGCTTTTGAGGTGTGATGTTTAGAGAAGGAGAAGTGCCTTTTTATAAGAGGGGTGAGGGTCACTTTTGGAAAAGATTAAAGTATTAATTTATTATACAATCATATTCAATTTATAATGGTTAAAAATGAATTTATTTCGAGAATTAGGTGGTTATGGGTCGAAATAATCTCAACAAATAGGTTTTAGACAAGTTTAGGTTACCATTTTAACCTTATCTTTTAGATTTAACCCTTAGTTAGATAGTTTAAGATTTACAGTGTCTTCTTGTATTCTTACTCTATATGGTTAATAAACTTACTCTAAACTTCATAGAGAAACTCAAGTGGCTAATTAATGATATATATAATATTATTTAATCTATTTTACCTAACCTTACTTTTTTTGGAATATTATATCAACCAATAATATAGTATTTGTTTTAAATATTAATTTTTGTCAATTTTGACACTATTTGGTATTTTGTTTTTGTGAAAGTCATCACAACTTGATTAATTATAAAATGATACATTTAATCAGCCCTAACATGTCATATTAACCTAGAAAATTCTTGTAAGTCATAAAAAATTTGAAATTATATTTATTTTAATATTTATAATTCCATTTATTTTATGATTTCATTAATAAGGTAATTACTTCATCATCATTGTTTTATAAATAAATTTAATTATTTAATGTCTAAAAATTATAAATAAAATACCATGATGTAGGAAATATTTTTATATTTCTAATGAATATTTATAGTAGAATTTATCTTATGTATAACCCTATATTAAAAATGGTTTAGTTAATAAACTTTGAATTTAACATTTTTAACTCTTCATTAAATTAAATAATAATAAATGTACTAATCTAATCCAAGTGGAACTAAAGGATTATATTTTATTCATAAGGTTTTTTTGGTCTAATTAAATTTATCCAATAGAATTAGGACTTTTTTTAGGGTAATTATAATATCATTTTTACCCATAATTACCCTATTTACTTTTAACCGTGGTAAATAAAAGTCAAAAGTTAGTATTCACCAAAAATTATTTTTATCTTATTGAACCTAATTTTACTTACTGAGGTTAACTATGTCTCTTAGATATTTTATATTAAACTCATATAAGTGTTTAAATTAAGTTTCATGCAAATTTTGAAATGCTCTTAGAAGGTGGGTAAAAGACGGTAAAAAGTTAAATAAAATTATATATATATATATAATATTATTATAAAATTAATGTAATGAATTAAATTGAAAATATATAGATATATTATGTATATATTTTTACCTAAAATAAATTTAAATAAAATAATTAATTATTTAAATAAAATGTCAGTTTTAAACAATAACACAGTGTTTTTCACTATTCATTAAAAATTGAAAGTTTTCAGAAAAGTAACAAAAAGTCACCCTAAGATAATTTCGATATTCCAAAACCAAAAATGAATTCAATTTTACCAATTTAAAAAACTAGAAGTTTCATTAATTAATTTAAAATTAATTCCCATTGTCGAAACCAAAGAGCGTATTTTTAAGAAATAATAACTATCAAAAGATTGACACTTGTTTATGTCCAATTTCAAAGTGAAATGACATCTGATGGACAACATTGGATTAAATGGTAAAAATATAATCTAATTATACTTCCAAAACATTATAATTTATAATTGGACACTGTAAATTATTTTGATTAAAAAAGTTGTTTTGAGCTAAAATTTAGTATTTTCACTATTCACCCAAATATTAAAGTTATCAGAAAAACACCAAACATTTATCGAAACTAAATTTTTATTTCATGATTTAGAAAAGAAGTTTATTTTATCAAATTTAATATATAAAAGTTTCAAATATTTTATTTAAAAATGGTTCACCATTAAAAGGATGTAAAAGTGCATTTTTTTGAAAAATACTTCTTTTATCTGAAAAAATGAATTTGTTATTAAATTATGTCTACGGAACTCATAATATGGATTAAAAAATTATAAGGATTAAATAAAGTTCAAAATTCAGTTAATTCTATTCATAATTACTTTTGAACGACTAGTTTGGTATGTCGTGGTGTGCTTTGACTCGGTGTTGCGTGTATTGCAAGTTATTGAATTAATTTGAAGAAATAACATACTTTGAAATCTTGGGGTGTTACATTCTTCCCTCCTTCAATAAATTGAATCCTCGCAATTTGAAATTATTATTTGAAAATAAAAGGTTGAAAATAGAAAATATCTTTTATGGAAAACCCAAATCGAAAATTAGGTTAATAAAATTTAGTCTTAATAAGAGAAAAAAGGGGAATGAAAAATTCACCACCAAATTATGATCTCGATTAGGATAACATTGGTGGAAATTAGAGACAAATAATTTGAGTATAAACCCAAATATTTATAGGGAGTGATTGAGGTCATCAGTCACAAACAATTGTAGAATTGGGGGCCTCAAAGCCATCAATCTATGATGATTTAAAATATCACCGGTTCAAAAAAACAGAAAGAATTAGGATAACACATTTTTAGTTTTAAGATCCCTTAACTAAATTTAAAGAATTAATTTCTTCATAGAATAAGAGAAGAAAAAAATATATACTTGACAAGTATAGTTCCATCCTTTAACTAATTTCTACCAAAAACTCATCTTTCACTCTAAAAGATAATAGAACTTTAAAAAATATTCTATTTATCCTATTTATATAGGGTTCTAAAAAAATGAATTTATAATTCACCTATCAGACCTTTAAAAAAACTACATTATACAATCCAGGGACTTCATGTAGTCCAGTGGTAGGCGATAAATCCCAATCGCACTTTGGTTGTGGGTTCGATTCCCACAACTTTGTTAAACGTGACGGGTTGTCACACGGTTTGCGTGTTGTCCTTTTTATAAAAATCTTAAAATAAACTTAACAATTGTATCCGATTTTAAACATAATTCATTCCAACCTTTAGACTTATCCAAAATAATTATATCCAAACTCACAGTCCAAAATTTATATGGAAGTCAAACACAATGAAGATACTTTTTTTCACGTAATAACATGTGAACACCCTCATTATGTATTATTTTAAAACATGGTAACACCATGAATTACCAGAAAACCTTATTTATTACATTCATGCTCCCTTATCCTTTATATAATATTGGATATATTTCTTATATTAAAAATATTGAATATTCCAACAATGATGAAATAAAAAACTATTAATCAGTTACAAGGAAGTTAAGAATATCCAATATAATTTATCCAAATCAACCATCTCTTATTCCAAAATCACTACCCCATTATCAGGACCATATTAAGGATTACATTTTTTTCAACCATGTATTTTTCCAAAAAGTGTATCTTACTATTAATTCACTTTTCTTATAACCATATAATCTCAAATCCTCAATAAAATATTACTGCAGTGCAATCCTTATTTGTCTCCATAATTCATATAACCAGTATATTGCTGATACAACACTAAAATGAAATAATTCTATAATAATAACATAAGAACACTAGTCATTCCTCTTCATCTAAGGTAGTATCAATACTTGATTATTATCCAATAACATCATTTGTGGTATACTCTGATGAATGGGACATTGATTCGCGTAGTGTCCCAACGCCTTGCAGATGAAGCATTTTACATTTGAAACCTTTTTTTACCCTTGAAATCACGTACTTGGTGTCGTTTTTCTCCACACTTATAACAAAATCCCATTCTCTTCAAGAATTTACCAAGGCAATTATTTTTACAGTTATCACATATTGGAAAATCCTTCTTTTCCCTCTTCCATTTATTCATATTTCTCTCTTCCATCCTTTTCTTCTCTTTGTTCCCTTCAAATCCATAGGACTCAGATAATTATTCACTTTTCTTATTAACACATGATACTATTTCTTCATATGTTGAGAATAAATTGAAGACTATTTCCCTTCTAAATGTTGGCTTAATACTGTGAAAGATATGATCCTTATTACTCTTTGGATCATACCTTATTGCAGGAGTTCACATTCCTTCTAATGGGATACATTTCTATATAATGGCATACACTAGGTTAGTTTATGAATTGCAATGATTAATTACAAACTTGTAAAATAACTAACGTAAATTGAACAGTTTATAGATACAATCCATAATCATAAAAATGTTTTCTTGAGGATGTATATACTCATAAACCCTTCAAAATGGTTTGTAAAGAAAATGATAATTATCCTAAGCATATCCCCCGGGAGTGTCATAACCAAGAGTGCAGTAAGGCCCGTTGTCGTGCACCAGTTCCCATTCAAGTATAACTCAAAGAGTGGTTTTTGGGTTTTACCTCTAGGTACATCTGCACTAGAGCCACCTCTACTAGCTCGTATCGAGACATGGATGCATTTTCTTGGAAAGCTCATAAAAATCTCTACAGTACCAAAATTCTAATAAGTTCTTCTATACTATTCCTCAAAGTCTATCTTAGGGCTATGTGCTTTAATCAGAGTTTATCTAAATCCATTTTCCAAGGTTTGTACTAAACTTCCTATGATACCAACTATAACGCCCCAACCAAAGTTACCCAGAGTCAGTGCATTATTTTAATAAATTGGCATGATTACAAGGAATCAAGTCCCAAAATACTGACCAGTTTAGCAGTCTTGGAAAATATATTACATACATGAATGTTACATTACAAATTAGAAAATAAAACACAACATAAATGATCCTTTGAGAACGCCATTAATCCCCTAGGTTAACCCTTCTTATCAATCATAATAATCTTCTTGGAATCCTAGGAAAATGAAACATAATAAAGGGGTGAGCTCTAACGCTTAGTAAGGGTAAGCAATACGGCAGACGATAACCCAAATATTAAGCATGGTGAATAATTTAAACCACATTCCTTTACCAATAATAAACATGAATAATTTTATGGCAGGAATAAGAGTTGAGTAAATAATTACATAATAAAAAATAATCATGGGCATTCTACTAGTTGAATGACCACATGAACCATCAATATTATTTTCATAACTAGAGAATGTATAATGCTGGAAATTCTGAAACATTTTGTCAAGGCCTCGACCAAGACGTCTAAAAATTATTAAGGACTCAACCAAAACCATATATAAAATTGGGAGAGGCCATTGGTAAATTCCACGTCTAGTTGTCTCATGAGACCTACTGATGCATTGAGGATCTATATCGGGATCCACCTGTCACTTACTATGTCCCATACATTCTACATATGAAAAGGTTGAAATATAACATAAACATTTTTATTAAAACTAGAATACGAAATGTCAATACTTTAACGATAAACCATGAATGGTATAAAAATAACACATCCACATTCAAACATATCACAAAATATTCAATAAAATATTGAAGATTTGTATCATAATAAAAAAACTTCAAACAAGTTTAAAATCAATCAAAGGATGTTGACATAGACGAAAATGATTTGTAAAACTCATTGAGAGAAATATCCCTTTTTTATGAAAACATTTAAAAGTCATAAAATTTATAAAGGAAGATATTCAAAGACATTTTTGAATCAAAGTGTACCATACAAATTTAAAACTTTTTAAAGGAATTAATAGTTTAAAACCATTCATGTCCATACAGATAAATGGTTAAAAACCATTTTGAAAACATAGACATTAATGAGAATGATTTAGAGGAATAAATATTTAAAACATTTAAAATGATGTTTTAGTAAAAAATTCCAGAAAAATAATCCTTTTAAAAACTCTTTCATGAAACATGAACATGGATAATAAATATGTCCCAGTAGATACTTACGTAAAAACAACCTCGGATAATAAAGAGATTGTGAAATTAACCCTTAACTTGCACTTTACCTTAGTGGAGGGAACGTTTAACCTCCTGTATAATGACCATTGTATGTTATGAGATTATACCAGAACCATATTCATATTTCTTATATCATACATGATTCATTTATGACTTTAGACTACCCATTTAATAATGATTTTCATGTTAAATTAACATTTCGGGTAATAATCGCTTTCTTTATTGTAGATATTTTAACTTGTTATTCTGGACCATATCATTTAGATATTTATTTAAATACTTCCAGAATAAAAACCATGATTCATATATCATATATATTTAGAATATAAATATTTATAATAGATTGATATATGAAATGGAAAACACCGTTTATGGAGATGGTAGGCCGTACGTACGCATAAACTTTGTTTCTGTTTTCTTATCGTATTGAACAGAAGTA
Source organism: Viscum album (assembly GCA_963277665.1). Taxonomy (NCBI): domain Eukaryota; kingdom Viridiplantae; phylum Streptophyta; class Magnoliopsida; order Santalales; family Viscaceae; genus Viscum; species Viscum album. The sequence continues at coordinate 1,882,489,382 of OY728130.1, forward strand.
AGTGAATAAGATATATGTAAGTACACATATATATATATAACTCCATTAGAATAATTATTTCATATATTATATACTTATTATTAATATATATTTTTATAATCATTGATGAATGGTGAACATGGAAATGAATCTCATCACGTCGTGGAGATGGTAATCCGTTCGTATGCACGAGCAACAATATCATTTCCTTAAAGGTGTGAAATTGGATGGTATATTAATTTTGAAGAGACATTATCATGTTATTTTCATTATTTATATACATATTACTCTTCATTATATCCATCCAAATAACATAGTGTTGAATAACAAATTACACCACAGCGTGGAGACGGTAAGTCGTACATACGCACGCATGGTGACATTATCATTCATAGGATGAATAGAATAATGAATATGGTTATTAAATATTTATAATAAGACCAAATTATATATAAGGTACTGTATTTATTATTTTGTTATGATAATAAGAAATAAAGAGTAAGTGGAAGAATAAAAGAACTTGAAAAAGGGTGGTGAAATCATTACCTCTTCTTCGGGTTCTTCCTTTTGATTTGATCAAAAGGGCGCCATAGGTTGGATTTATGATAGAAGGAAGGACTCTAGGATGAAGTTAGCATAGTTGGTAGGATATTTGGGTAGATTTTGGCTGAGACAAATGGCTTTGGAGGTGTGATGTTTATAGAAGGGGAAGTTACCTTTTATAAGAGGGGTGTGGGTAACTTTAGGAAAATATTAAAGAATTAATTTATTATACAATCATATTCGATTTATAATGGTTATAAATGAATTTATTTAAATTATTAGGAGGTTATGGGTCTAAATACTCTCAACCATTAGGTTTTAGACAAGTTAAGGTTACCATTTTAACCTTATCTTTTAGATTTAACTCTTAGTTAAATAGTTTAACTTTTACAGTGTCTTCTTGTATTCTTACTCTATATGGTTAATAAACATACTCTAAAATTTCAAGAGAACCTCAAGTGGCTATATAATTAAATATATAATATTATTTATTCCCTTTTGCTGAGCCTTACATTTTTAGGAATATTATATCAACAAATAATCTAGTATTTGTTTTAAATATTAATTTTTGTCAATTTTGACACTATTTGGTATTTTGTTTTTGCGAAAGTCATAGAAACTTTATTACTTCAAAAAAGATACATTTAATCTTCCCTAACATATCATATTAACCTATAAAATTCTTGGATGTCATAATAAATTTGAAATTATATTTATTTCAATATTTATAATACCATTTATTTGATTCTTTCATTAATAAGGTAATTACTGCATCATCATTCTTTCCTAAAAAAATTGAAATATTTAATGTCTAAAAAATTTAAATAAAATACCATGATGAAGGAAATATTTTTATCTTTCTAAAGAATATTTATAGTCCAATTTATCTTATATATAACCCTATATTAAAAATGGTTTAGTTAATAAACTTTGAATTTAACACTTTTAACACTTCATTAAATTAAATAATAATAAATGTCCTAATCAAATCCAAGTGGACCTAGATGATCATATTTTATTCCTAAGGTTTTTTGTGATCGAATTACACTTATCCAATAGAATTATGACATGTGTTAGGGTAATTATAATATCATTTTTACCCTTAATTACCCTATTTACTTTTAACCTTGGTAAATAAAAGTCAAAAGTTACTATTCACCAAAAATTATTTTCATCTTATTGAACCACATTTTACTTACTGAGATTAACCGTGTATATCAGATTTTTGAAATTTAACTCACAGAAGTGGAAAAATTAAGTTTTATGCAAATTTTCAAATGCTCCTAGAAGGTGGGTAAAAGACGGTAAAAAGTTCAATAAAATTTATATATCTAATATTATTATAAAATGACTTTAATGAATTAAATTGAACATATATGAAAATTATATATCTATTTTGAACTTAAATAAATTTAATTAAAATAATTAATTATTTAAATAATAAGTCAGTTTTAAAAAATAACGCAATGTTTTTCACTATTCATCAAAAATTGAATGTTTTCAGAAAAGTACCAAAAATTCACCCTAAAATAATTTTGATATTCCCAAACCAAAAATGAAGTCCATTTTACCAATTTCAAATCCTAGAAGTTTCATTAATTAATTTAAAATTAATTTCCATTGTCAAAACCAAAAAGCGTATTTTTAAGAAATAATAACTATCAAAAGATTGACACGTGTTTATGACCAATTTCAAAGTGAAATTACATCCAACGACCAAAATTTAATTATATGGTGAAAATATAATCTAATTATACTTCTGAACCATTCAAATTTATATTTGAACACTATTAATTATTTTTATTTAAAAAGTTGTTTTCAGTGAAAATTTAGTATTTTTCACTATTCACCCAAATATAAAAGTTATCAGAAAAACACCAAAAATTTATCAAAACTAAATTTTTCTGTCATAATTCTTAAGAAGAAGTTTATTTTGACAAATTGAATATATAAAAGTTTCAAATATTGGATTTAAAAAGGGTTCACCATTAAAAGGCGGTAAAAGTGCATTTTTTTTGAAAAATACTTATTTTATTTGAAAAAATGAATTAGTTCTTAAATTATTCTTAAGAAACTCATAATATGGATTCTAAAATTATAAGGATTATATAAAGTTCAAAATTCAGTTAATACTATTCATAACCACTTTTTAACGGCTAGTTTGGTAAGTCGTGGTGCGCTTTAACTCGGTGTTGCATGTAGTGCAAGTTATTAAATTAGTTTGAAGAAATAACCTTCTATGAAATATTAGGGTGTTACATAGGCTCCAAAAATTGTTCTTTTAGTGCGTCCTCCACCCCTATGAATGGATCTTCTAGGTCGACGCTAATATGCACCTGAGTAGGATAAAAAAATCCGATTGAAGATTACGGGCAATGGAAAAAGGAAAAGAATGGATAAGGATTGAAGCATACCTCGAGTAGATCAGTTATGTCTATATTAGATCTGAAAATCTATCAACTCTCCCAAATACTCCCTTGGTAGGATATCCCTTGAGACCCTCCACCTCCAAGCTCCTCTTCAACTTCCCCTACTTCTTTTCCTTCTCCTTCACCCTATCCTTCCCCCTCCTCCTCTTCTGAATCATTGCCCTTTGGCTCCTCATCACTGTTGTCACCCTCAGACAACAATTTTTTTGGATCGGGCTCCTGGCTGAGCATTACCTTCACCAAGAGAGGTGGTTCCTCACACCGACCCTGCTGGCATGCATACACGTCCATGTCCATCAAATACGCGTGCCGATGATGGAAGTTCACATTGTCATCGATCCGAATAAGTAGAACCTTTGGAAGCTACATTCCGTCTTGTACTATCTTTTTCCAAAGGGTTTTGGGGCCCACTGACTACCGTAGGGTCAACCAGGCTGACCACAGTGTAGAGAAGATTGCATCATTGGAAGGTTGAAGCAGGTACCTTATCTGCTTCCTGGGAAGCTCCATGACTGCTCCGCGAGGTTGTTCACGAGCCCCCTTCCCCCGAACAAAGAAGGCACAATCGAACCATGTGACGTTCCCACTGCTATAGTCCCAGCGTGCCCTAGACCAGTTTCCCAACTTGCTCTCGGTCTTTCCTCCCTGACAGATCCTTGTCTTCTCTCTCACTGCCTAGGTTCTACACTGGCCACCTTGAGCTATCGGACCCGCTTCCGCAGAATCCATTTAGGGTATGCCACAACCCAATATTCAGTGTATTTAATCGAAAGGCCAGCATCAACTCCAGTGGGGGGGAGGGAAGTAATGACTTTTCTGGAGTTGTATGTTGTAAACATAAACCACATTTGGCGAAGAACACAGGGATGCCTCTCCTCCCATACCTCTGTGTACACCTTCTTTGGAATCCAATGAAGTCATCCAAAATGCCTAGAAAATCTTGATGGCACGTAAGGCTCACAAAGAGTCTTCTTTTCTACTTGGGCCACAAGCACCCCACCTCTGATGCTATGGAAGTATTCCCTTTGTTCTAGTAAGCCTTTCCCGATTTCTATCATCTGGCCAGCCAGGGTAAGGAATGGACTAAAGGTAAAATTGGCATTTTTTTCTGATCATGATCCTTACGCCCTCTTCATTGAGTTTCAACGACATGACCCAAAAAATTTTAAACAAGGAAGGACATAGACCGTTACATAGGGGATGAATGGAATTTGGAAAGGTGTATCAGCCACAATGAGCCACTATCCAGCCATGAATGATTTGGAAAGGGCCACAAATCCTCCTCGGTGAACCACATCTCAAAATATTCCCTAGGATGGTGTACAAATGGGAAAACACAGGGACCCCCTAGTTAAACTTCTGATTAGTGGCCATAATACAAGCCATCACAAAAGTTTCTAAACGAACTCCAATCCTCGTGTCCCTCACTGGAAGGAGCCACCCACTCATGAAGGTTGCAAGAAATCTAGCATACCAGACGTTCGGGTATTGAATTTCATTCACACTAAAACCCCAGGATTGATATTATCCCACCTCTAGGATCCTCTAGTATGATATGGTCTTACTTCTCTGTGCTACAGTCAGACATCGTCTTCCTCGCCCCGATATTTTGACATTCGGGTATTTCTATAGAAACAGGCTGAATGACTTTGAGTAGGCGATGTCCTTTAAAAAATCCTTGACCGCCAACCTCTCCTTGGCCTGCTCTAATAGATTCCATGTCAGGACGAGCATCTGTGATCTACCTCCCTAGATGTTCTTTATCGGAAGGAATTCATCATACTAGTGCCCACCCAAAGGAATTCCTTCGATGCGACGAATGTCCCATAGGCTGATACCAACCTCTCCATGGTGGAGATAGAAGGTGTTGGTATACAGGGACCATCGGGTAAAGGGCTCCGGACTAAGTTCATGTTGGTGGTAGAAATGGAACTACAACATCCAAAACACCTCGAACAATCCAATGTGCCATAGTTCGACCCCAAACTGATCACACATTTGGCGTAACCAATACGCCCAGGCCCACTCACTTGTGAATTTGCCTCCAAACCTCAAGTCGCAATCCTGCAGCCAGCTTTTGGTCTCAACATTGATTCTCTATCAGAAAGTACTTATGTAATGAGATGGAGAACCCTCAGTGATCGACTCATTTCCCAAGATGGTCCTGTTCTTGGATTTCAGGATGTAAAAATTCATGTTCTTGGTTTCTGTAGCAGGATGGCCATTGTTAGTAATGTTGTATCAGGGGAGATCATCCTCATGGGTAACCCATGACCGAGGTGTGTCGACCTCGAATCCTAACACTGGTACCTCCTCCAAAATATCAAAGTCCCATATCGTTAGGTTGTTAAGTAGTGCATACTCCTTCTAGGTTAGGGTCAACATGTTTAAGAGAGTTTTGTTGCTTGATACAATCTTTCGGGCACTATAAACCTCAGGGTTAATAACCATTTCGGCCCTTAGAGTGGCGTATTCATCTTATCTCTCAACATTAGCCTGATTAGTAGCCATCATTTTTTGTTAAGGTCTAGGGGAGCTCGCATGAAAATACTTGTACGGTGAGAAAAAAATCCAAAATCGGCATGAAAAACTAAGGCAGTAGTGCGAAAAAGATGATTTTGCATGAAAAACCACAACCTAACTTCGGGAATTATGCGCAACGGAAGTCCAATTACATGCAAAAGCAAGGGATATTTTTTGCGCATGAGAGATTAGGACTTATCATGCCCAAAAATCTGTACGGTCTATGGGACCCACGAGGGTTTTTATATGTGCAGAGCGAGGTTTCCGTGTGCATGTGAAAATAATTTTATGCGAAACTTCATAGTTTTGTGTGTAATTGTAGGGTTTTACGAGTACCAATCTCAGGAGATTTGACATCTTGACATTTCCCTCAAAATCGGACCTTTGCGTTCCCTCACAGATCCAATTTTGAGGGGGCATTTGTAGATGCCGAAATGTGATTAAAACTTAAATAGGTCCTTTGCGTATAAAATGAGAACATATTTTTACTCAGTGACTAATTTCAGGTGGAGTGGAAGTGGTGTGAGAAAAATCAAAAAGGTTCTTGAAAAACAACTACCTCATGCAAAAAAACCATAGGATTTGAAATAATTATTTATGTGGTGAAGAAAATTGCACGCAACTACCCTCAGAATAGAAACGTGTGCCCCACTGATAGCGAATGCAAAATATTTCACCTGGCCGACACTGGGTATGGAATATTATGCACAACCGACACCAAGTGATGAATCTTGCATGTGGACAACACCGAGTGTAGAATCTTTTGTGCGGCCGACATCAGGACCAGATTTTTCCACGCCAATCAACTTCCATGCAGACCCAGTGATCCCAAGCGCCTATAAATAGAAAGGCACCCTTTCGACTTCTGAAAACTGAAGAATCCAAACCATCTACTTTGTGTGAAAAATTACTCTCCCACACATAAAATATTGGTTTATGGTATGGGATTTTCTAGGACAGGTCTCCCAGGGGCCTACCTTCGTGCGAGACCACTTTGGCTTGACCCTCACCCTCGTCTGGAAATGTTGGGTCCCTTACGCACAATCTGTTACCCTTGCGTGGAATCCGCTTCCCTTGTGTTAAATCCCTTTCCCTTGTGCACAAATCCTTGGCCACCCCTTGCTTGAAAACATCCTCAATTTTTCACAAACCCACCCTTTTCTGCGAATATTTTCCAGGTACGTGCCAATTGCACGCAAACCTCTCCTATTGTGAGCAAACCTCCGGGTCCACTCCCCCCAGACCTTTTCCGTGCAACTATTCCATTTGCGCACAAGATGACCTACTTGTGTGTACCCTTTTGCTTAAATGTCCCTATTTTGGACACCATCTTCGAGCACTTATTATGCCCAAAGCTTCTATATTACACACCCTTTTCTCATAAGACCGTCCTAGCTCGTACGAAGTAACATCATGGTCCCTTGGGTGGTGCTTCCCATTGCGTTGCCTCCCCTCATGCTTCTTTGCATATGCACGCTAAAAACTATTGATTCTTCATATATCCATGCTAATGTGGACCTCTAAATGGATCACTCCATAACACCCCCTCACCATGGTGTTGCTGATGCCTTCCCTTCCCTAAGAGTGCGTTGGTATCAGTTATGTAAGTCCTAGGGGTGCAGAGTGAACCCACTTCGTCCGAGCTATAGGACATTAAAATGCCAAGCACAACCATCCTCAGCACATGACATTAAAATGTGACCTCTCCCCATGCTTCGTACGTGGGGTTCCCCACCTTGGACATTCTTCATGCCCACTGGTCTCTACAGGAGTGAAATCATTCCTCAAACTGAATGAGATCCTATTTACCGGAGTAGCGTTTGTCCGTGGGGAAAGGGCAACCACCTTGGTGTAAGCCCCTATCCTTTCATGCAGGTGGTAGAATCCCTATTCCTCCTTTCTTCTTCGGTCCCAAATACCAGAGAGGGGGGGATGGGCATCGAAGCCCTCCTTTATTCAGTTCCAAATCCCTCTCCTATTGGGATTTTTCGCCACCAGGCCTCCACCCCGGAGTATGTCCCAATATCTATCTCCTTGGGCTGATAACCACACGTAAGCCCCTATTTCCTCTTTGGGCTATGGACTATGCGTAATATCCTGTTTACTTTTTGGGATACTAACTACATGTTAGCCCCACTCCACTTACTATGGTTGCACCTTTCACGACGTGATCGTTAGGTCTCTGCTGCCTCATGTTTTTTACACGGAGCATGACTCACGTGGGATTAGAGTAAGCATCAACCATGACATCCTCTCCGGGCCACCTTAGCGTGTAATCCCCACACCTCTTATAAACTACATGGACTTTGATCCTTACCAATGCAAGGTACATAGGAAGTCTCCATGAGGTTCGAGCCCAACAACCATTGGTCCCGACTCCCTTCACGTCGGTTCACCAAAACCACTTTCGAACTACGTGGAATTTGATCCTTGCCAAGGTAAGGTACGTAGAAAGCCTACATTAGGTTCAACCCAAACAACCATTAGTTCCTCCCCCCTTCACTTCAGTTCCCACTATCCAGAACTACGTGGATTTTGATCCTTGCCAAGGCAAGGAACGTAGGACGCCACCCTGAGGTTCAAGACCAACACCCATTAGTCCCGACAACTCCACATCAGTCCACCCCCATCCTCCATGAAATTAAACTATATTCCCCTTTTGTCTGGAATGTCACTAAACTATCCTCTATTCAGTGATAGGCCATTGTGATCTCCATTCAGCAGTAAGCCATTGTCAACCCAAACCCAGCGGTAAGCTGTTTTCATCCCTTCCGTAGGGTCCTATATATCAGGTCCGTCCTAGTGGCGTCAGACCAACCTCGGGCTGCTAACCATGACTAAGCCCCAGAACATCATCAGGTCGCTGTCCCCTGTGCACACCCTACTCTTATACCCCATCCTGAACTATGTAGACTTTGATTTTCTGCCACGGGGATACGTAGGAAGTATCTTCGAGTCTCAATCCCAACATCACCATCACCTTCATGACAATTCCATATCATTCTCTATCCACTTCACTTAACCACCCATTATCCATATTTAATCTTACCCGGGCCACCACATCCCTATAAGATCACATCAATTCAACTCCTTTCATTAGTGTTCCCTCTAGGGGATGCACCCATCTGATCCACTCCCATCAGTGTTTTGACCAGTTTGATCCATCTCCGCGGGACGTTAAACTAACATCATACCTTATTTTAAACATGGAAATATAAGGAAAACTTCAGAGACATGCCTATGGCATATAATTCCCCACATTCAATGTGGGATGCCTCAAGCTTCCGCAACCTTGAGAAGCCCTATAATAAGGGGAGGAAACCCAGACGTGCTAGTGTTCCAGCATCAAGAAACACCAGTGATGTCCAACATGACTACTCCCATGACCGAAGGTTGTTGCCCTGACTAGAGCCCTTGGAATGTACTGAAATAAGCAGTGTAATTAATTGGCATCCATGAAGATATGACAGTGGGAAGAGTTTCACGAATAACGTCTTAGTCTATAAGGGAGACCCGGACTAGGTAACAGGTTCCAAAGAGGAATCTACTGAAGGAATAAATGACATCCTATCATCCTATTTCGATCATGGAGAAAATTTCCCGGAACAAGTGATGGATACCACCCGCCTTTGGAAAGCGGGAATGCGGGGCTACAACCAGTGCCTCCTTGTCATCCTCAAAATACATAGATGTGTGCGCCCTGATGAAAGAATCATAAAAACATCTCTAACAGATACATTCATCACCAATGATCAATCTATAATCAAGTTAGGATTCATCAATTATGGTTTCTTCAACTTTTTATTAAATCTTTGAAGCATGATTTTTTATCTGGTTTTGATCAATGATAATTATTCTTCATATTAGTTCCATAATTAAATTGATTATATTAATCGGGTATAATTCTTCCCTAATTGCACATGTTATCATCCCATTAATATAATTCTTTTCCAATGATGGTTTACATTGTTCTTGTGCTTTTCCCCTCCCCATTAGTTGCATTCTTCATTATTGGACCATTGTGTCATGATTATAAATTGTCCGGGAGGGTTTTAATGCGGTAAAACCCCTAGATTCATTATGGTAGAATAAAAAACACACAAATCAATAATTTTGGGATATATTGATAAATAAATGGGATGATTTTTTTGAATGGATTGATTTAGTACTATGGAGTGGGTCTGTGATCAGAGGTGGTTTGCGATCAGATCGATGATCCCCATTTTCTAGGTTGGTGTGTGTTGATGATATGTGGTGTGGTAAGATTGGTTCCAAGTAGAGGTTGTGCATGGAGTCTGATGGAAAGTGTTGTTCTATGTGGACATAATGATGGCCAGACATCGATCTCTGACGAGGTGGTCAGATGTGGCCAACACAGTTGGGGTTATTATTATTATTATTAGTGGTGACGAGTTGATAAAATTAAATGAGGATTTGTTATTATTATCATATTTAATAATAATAATGGTGGAATAAAAATTGTGGTTGGAAGAATATAATTTTGGGGAGAGAAAAATGGGAATGATTTTAAAATTTTATTAATTTATAATAAAATAAAAAAAGGGGTGGAAAAAATTTAAGAGGGTTTCATCCCTGTGTGCAACATGGGGGTCACGGGAATGAGAAATTTACTCCCCATCGTAATTATCAAAATTAATTATAATATTATAAAATATAATTAGGATTGAAAAAGAAAAGATAAAAAGAAAAGGAATAAAAGGAAGATAAGATAGACACTTTACACGTGTGAAGATAAGGGGAGAAGGTTTGTGTGTGGATACCCCCATTTTGAGTTAAGGTTTTATAATAACAATAATATAAAACTTTATTATTTTTTTGGAAATATTAATTATATCCTAACTACTATTTATGGCATCAAAATTATGAGACTTTAGTGACATTTTGATCATGGTATTGAGATGGATGATTCAAAGAACAATGATGGATACATTTTTCAGGATGACGACTTGAGTCTATGAAATGACCAATAATAACAATAATAATAATAATGTTATGGGGTCCAATAACTAATGTATCTTCTTCAAATGATGTTATAATGATGAATTTTCTGTGACATCATGACCCTGAAATTAAGGTGTACATTTCAAGACCAATATCAATTATTTAATTCAGGTTTGTGGCTTGGGTCCACAAAGCACCGTTCATGCATTATATGGTGAAATGTGATTTTTTACTAGGTGACTGATTTGAGAAAGTGAATAGCCTATACTAAGAATTTTTCCATTAGGATTTCAATAGTATGATCTTTTTAGAAATCGAAGACCATTTCATAGGTATATCAGTGGAATTACATTTTCCCCCTTGTACCGATGACGATCCTCGTATGTTTTTCAAGCATGGATAAGACGTGTTGTGTAATACACTTGTATGTCATGTAATAATACATGGACAGAAATACATGTTCTAATGAGGAAATTTATAGGATGAGGAGTGAGGTCACATGTTGTGGGGGACCCTTACATGCCATGTAATTCTTGAGAAACTTCAACCTCTCATATCTCCTTCATCCTGACTCAAATTTTGGACCACGAGCAGCTTGTCCTGAGTGTTTTTTCACATAGAACACAATAGTGGCCTTCATAATAGATTTTAAGATATGATGAAAGATGTTACACGAATAAGGTTTTTATTAAAGATGGTATTGATCAGAGATGAACATCAGATACTACAGATTGAGATGATACCCCATGAGAGACCAGGGCATGGGTCCTCCATCCACGGAGACGGTACCCCCCAGTCGTGCCGGGGTGTGAGTCCTCCATAATTCTTGTACAAATAGATATAGAAAACCCTGATAGATGAGGGAGTGGGTCCTATATCTGTTGAGATGATACTCCCTATCATACCAAGGAATGAGTCCTCTATAGTTTTTGTACAAATAGAGGCAGTACACCCCTTACCAACCAGGGCTCAAGTCCTCTATCCAAATAGATGGATCCACCTATCATAACAGGGAATCGTTTCGCCAGTTTACTTATACATATATAGATGGTACACCCTAACATACTTGGACTCAGGTCAACTATCCACGAAGATGGTACCCCCTGTCGTACTAGGGCACAAGTACCCCATATTTTTCTTGTCTAGATAGAGATGTTACGACCTTGTCACATCAAGATGTAGGTACTATATATAATTATTGGTACCCCCTAATAGGTTGGGTATTGTTACCCTATCATGAGATGATTTACCCTCAACTGTGTGACATCCTGGAGAAGTGTGACTTGAGTTGGATTATTTCTACTGGGCAGCCGTGTGGGATATTGGGCATCATTTATTGACCTTCTAGAACTGATAATGAATCTTTTACTAGTTCAGTTGTGAGATAGAGATACCTATTCTATCTAATTTTGTATTATTTGGATTAAGCGCGTGCACACACACACAAACATATGTATCCAGGTTTTTTTGGATTTAGTTTCTCTCCTACCATGGGTTACAAAGAAGAATGTGGTTTGCCACATAATTTTTGTGTTTATCTTCTCATTGTTGGATATGTTTAGTCTCCTTATATTGTTAGAAAAGACTTGACACATAGTTATTCTACACTCCATGTTGATCCCCTTGTGTTTGGATGAGCTTAATATCTTTGTTTGGGTTGAGCTACTTTCTGTTCACTTTTTCCTTTTATTGTCTATTCCTATTGTGCCTCTTATTGCCCCCCCTTTATCTTCTAGGGTGTCATATTGGCTATGTATATACTCCCCATATTAGGAATTTTCCCACACATGTCATGTCTTATACAGATGATAGAAAAGCCAATGATGATTATAGAAGAGCTTAGGGATACTTGGTGCAAAATACCACAAATGGTGGTCATAGCTTGGTGATCCGGAGATGAGCCCTCTCATCACTTTTAATTTTATTTATAGTTTTTTTAGTTTAGGACACTATTTTTTGTTCAGGTGGGTATTTTTACATTTTTAATTTTAGTATTACACTACTCAACTCTTTTACTATCAATAGGTTTTTCAGGAAAGGTTCTTCCCCTTGTATTTTTCTTCTTTTACTTTTATTCCTCCACACTTTTGCATCGAGATAGTTGTATATGTGTATAAGTACTTATGAAAAGAAATCCCTATGTTATTTATGAATTCAGTGTTGGTCTCCAACCCCTTTACTATGGAGGTGGGCATGGGGTAGTTGTAGATCGATCCCCATTGGGTCAGGTCATGATAGTAATCTTGGACTTTAGACATACCTACCAAATTCCAATGAGAAAGAATCTTAGAGGATCATGGAAAAAGTGTTTATGTTGATCTTGATTAAATTATATTTGAATCTAATTAATGGAATAAATATCAGTATCAAGGATAATGAATAATTTTGTTCAATTTTTGTTGATTTCACAAATTAAATAAATATTTATTCACCATATTGTGAATAAAATATGTTTATATATTTTATTGAATATTTAATAAATATTTATATATTTATTTTTTAATAAAATATGTATTTATGAGAATAAAATATTTTATTAGGGTGTTCAATAAATTTCAAATATTCTGAATAGAGCAACACTGCATTTGATGATGAATATTTATTTGAAAGCCGATAAATAATATTCATTACTATGCAAGTTAACACATGTTGTAAAATAATAATAATAATATTATTTTATGGCATTGGGTTTTAGGATGGTTATTATTTAATTTAAAGGACACTGTGAAGTAAAATAATATTTTAATCTAAATTCTAGCTATATAAATAGATTGTTATGTCTATTGTGCTAGGTTAATGGAGATATAGAGAATTTATACACACAAAAAAATTTATCTTGAATTTATTTTTATCACTCCCTCTTAAGAACATGAAACACAAGAGAGATTCCTTCAATACTGAAGGACTTGAAATAAAAAATAATTATTCAATACAATTTAATTTCCATGATAGAACTCAAAAATAAATTGGGATTTCTTGGAGATCAAAGGAGCATGTGTGGATCACCATTGTAGATATTTTAACCTTTTATCATCACGTCTCAATAAAGAAAATTTGAAAATGTTCTTTTAGAATATCAACATCATCATGAAACAATGGATCCTAAGATAATATATTTATTTTATTTAGATCTAAATAAATTAATTATAAATTTTAAGTAAAATATCCTCACCCAGGGTTTTGGGTAACCAAATATTATAATAGATTTTGACATATCACCCGTCACTGCATGCTTCTGCTTTGTCGTGACCCTATAAGAAATAAAATGAATAATAAACTCTAAAAAATATGATATCTAATAGAATCACTATGAAAAGAGAAGAAATCTTGGAAATATGACCAATAAAATAGTAAAAAATGAGTGAATGTGGTGAGTTACTTTGAGATAAGTTTTTGAGAGAATTTATAGGAAGGTAAGAGGATAACATGATGCTTATATAGTCATTTAGTATATATATGTTTGTTTGGTATAGATTTTTTTGGAATAAATTATATATAATCATTGTGTAAAATTTGTAACTACATATTATATGTAACACCTTGTTACCTTCATTCAGGAATCCCTTTAATTATTTTTTTGTTTCCCTTTTCATTTGGTAGCATTGTGCGATTATCAGGAATGGAGAGCCTTTTATGGGGTAAATTCTTATAAATTTGGGGATATTTGTTTTTTTTGAATTAATAGATTCTGAGTATAAATGTTTAAATGTATTTAGAAGGTTCTCATTGGGACCAAAGAGCCTTATGTTTTGGTTTGGTGGTGTTCTATAGAGAACTGGGGTGAGTACTTTTAGCTAGACACATTCACATTATGAATGGGTTACGTGACATGAATATGTTATGAGTAAAAATCAATGAATATCATGCAGGGTGTAATTTTTTTTGGACTTAAAATCTTTACATATCCTGAAAAAGTCTCTTGGGATTTAACTTAATCCAAGATGATGCATTTTTGGGCATATTTTTAATACGTGAGATTTCAGACTATCAAAAGAATTAAGGACATAAAATCCTTGCATCAAACAATTTTAAATGCATTGCATGCCTTATTATTTTATCATTTGGTGTATAGGATTTCCTCTCAAACCCTATGGATATTTTGGGTGATATTCATCATTTTGGATCTCTTTATTCTATATTTTACTCTTGTGGTGGTTACACAATATAGGTAACACCCCAAAAATTCTAAAAGAATTACATTTTATTTGATAAATTATGTTACAAATAATAAATAGTTATATTGTGTTAAATTTAATACTGATTTTATCTTATGTTATGTGAAATAACTATTTCCTTCGATAGCTTGTGTTATACGAAAAAATGACTTCTAATGAATAATAATATATCATTAATATTAATATTTAATATTTAATATGATAGTTATCACCTAGTAATTAGAATGGAGGGAATGAATAGGATTAAAAAAATATGAAAATATATATTTTATACACATTTATGGGTTATATATTTACTATAAATAATAATAATAATTATTATTTAAAAGAAAAAGAAATATTTTCGGAAAAACTATAGTTTCCTAAAAGATGACTTAGTCAAGTTTTGTAAACATAATTTAAAATTGATTTTTACCACTTTTAAAAAATTTATATGAAAAAATAAGATTTATTTTTGAAATCATAATATCAAAATTATATTATAGTTAATTTTTGTGAGCTTTCTGAAAAGTTTCATTTTTTGATGAATAATGAATAATAATGAATTTTAATTAAAAACTGTGTTTTCATTTAAATAATTTATTATGTTAAATTATATTTTGAATTTACTTTTAAGAAATAAGAGTTAAATTTTACAAATATTAATCGAATTTATTTCATTGGAATCAATTTCATATTTAATTTTGATATAAACCCATTGTAAACTCTTAAACATTTTCACTTTAAAAAATCACTCTCTCGCCACATCTGTGAGATTAATTTTAAATTAATTTCTTCCAATTATGTGGATTTAATTTTTAAAAATGGATTGAATATTTATAATAATAATAGTTTATATAATCTAATACATTAAAATTAATTTTCGATAAAAATTATTTGTGAAAATAGTTAAATTAATTACAGGGATTAAGGAGAAAATGAGTTTACTTAGTGGTTAAACATGTAATATAAAGTGTAAAAATGACCCAAAACCAGTCCAAAAACAATTTTATGGAAATATTTTGACCTTATAAAATATATTAAAATAAATTAACCATTATTGGGTCTTGTTGAAATGAATGAAGTGTGGATGGAAATCACTTTTTTATGAAATTTCAAGTGTGCCACTCACCCCACTTATAAAAGCCCACCCCATCTTCTCTCCACTTCATTCCTTCAAACCAATTTGGTTTTGAAAATATCTACCCAAAAAATTCCCAAATTCCATAAACTCATCCTATAATACTTAATTTGGGAATAAATTAATCCTTTTACGGTTTTATTTCAAACCTAAGGCGGATATCTGATGAAGAGCTAATGTTATTTTAAAAGTATTTTTATTTTATTTCATTATCCACCTCCTTAAATTAATATTTTACTATGATAATATAATAAATTAAGTATATTAAATATAATGAGACGTTTTTATGATAATTTTATGATCTAAAACTTCACAAACTTTTATCAAATGGGTTACGAAATCATCATTCATGTGTACAGAGGACTACCGCCTCGCGAACTAATGTCATTTTTTTCCATTACAACCTTTCATGGTTAGAAATAATGATGTATTTATAGTTTATAAATTATATATATGATATTTATGATTTTATTAAAGTTATAAAATTATTATATCACATATATATTCATGATTTACAATTTTTGGGAATATGATATCGTCGCTCATGTGTACGACGGACTACCGCCTCACGAAGCGATGTGATTCATTTATTCTTTACGTGAAATAGATTAAGGATTGTTTTAATAAACATATGTGATATATATTAAAAAAAATGATACTATAATATATATATATATATATATCATTTATTTTTATTTCTTTTAATATGATTAGAAAATGAAAACAGTGTTAATGCGTACGTACGACCTACCATCTCCAAGAATGGTGTATTTCATTTCCTATCACCAAATTTTATGGATTAATATAAAACATATATAATGAATATATATGATATTTATATCATGGTTTAAATTATGGATATTATTAAATCTTGATCAAAGTAATATTAACAAAAAAACAAGTCAAAACATTATAAAAAACAAGGCAATTAACACACGAAACAATGAAAATAATGAAATATTATGAACAAACGGGTGGTAAGATGTTATAAAAGGATAATATATGATATTATAAATATTAATATGGTTATGTTATTAGTTTATAACATGATTAAAACCATTATAAATTAGTTTAATGAGTTTTCACCCAAAAGGAAGTGTAAGGTAAGATGTTTCATCTTAATTTCATTTCATTAAGGAAAAATTTAATATTATGCACATAGTTTATTTTATAGGGTATGTATATTTTACCTTTGAAATGTAATTTCTTGAATAGTTCCTTATTAATGAAATTTTAATATTCAATTTGAATTATTTCATATAAGATGATTTTAATTAAAAGTAAATAAGCGGTAAATAATTTAATAACTCAATTACTTTTTATTGTGTTATATTACTTTATCATTTTCATTAATATTATAAGATTATATGTGAATTTAATTATTAATATATATTTATGAATTTACACTAGTTTTATGTAGATTTATTTTTAATACACATAATTGATTCATTGGTTGATTCTCACTTGAACATTATGATCTTTGCAAGGGTTTACTTTACATTCTCATTTTCATCAGGATTGTTTACACCTGAATTTCCATTGAAGAAAATTATATGATAATTATTTAATAAACCATTTAATTTTATTTTCCTCTAGTTATTCATGTAATAGTACCATTTTACACTATTTGGCACTTAAAATGTTTTATATAATGTTTTTATGAAAATATGACTTCATTTATCGCTTTGGTTGGAAACCTGTTTTTTTTTCAAATCCATTTTTATGAAAAAATATTTCAATAAATATTTTTATCCTTTTCAAGATAATTCATTAAAGACATTTTTAACAATTTTTTCATTTTACCCAATATATCAAAAGGAATATTCTTATTTTTTTTCTGAATATGACACATTTCTAACTATTTTACAATGTAAAAGGAATATTCTTTTTAACTTGTATGGTATATATAGAATTACTTTCCATCATTCATTTGAAGCTTTATTTTCAAGTTTACGAGGCTAGTTTTAATGAAAAAAAATTTAAAAGTGATTTTCAAAGAAAATATTTTTCAAAATATTTTTCAAAATGAAAAGATCATTTTCCTCAAGAATGCGTTTCAAGATATTTTTATAGTATTTCTATTCATCAATAATAACAACCCTTTATTTTACACTGGGGATATATTTTATTAATACCATCCTTATTCTTCCCTTGGATAGTTTATGATTATTTTTACTAGGGAAATAATTAACAATAACTTCCTTGATTCATTTTTGTAGTCAATAACTTTCCCTTGAAATGTTTACTTTATTTTGATCATTGGACATTAAATTTCTCCTAAATATCCATATTACTTATCATGGATATGTTTTTTACTTAAAAAATATTTAATTTCTACATATGGGGTACTAAATGGATAATTATTTGATATATGGGGAAATATTGAAAAATCTATATCCATTGCTCAATACAGATAATTTATGTTATGTTTTTCAAATTGATTTTTTGATATATGAAGAATGATTTGGAATAGTACAACACAGGTAGAGTCTGGTTATAGGTAGCTACTTGATGCATTGGTAGTATCGTGGGACAAATTAGTTAGCTATCCTTAGTTAAGTAAGTTTTTACCTAGTATGTTTTAAACTATCTTGTAAATGGTCCTGAATCTAAAGGTACCATGTTCCTATGAAACATGACATCCAGTAATTAACCATTTCCAGCATTCAAAATTTAGTTATTAAAATCTATGATATTTTCACTATGAAAAATACCGACTGATGAATTTAATTATCAATTTATTGATTAAATTCCACATTCCATATTGATTATACCCTATGTTATCATGACATTACTTTTATTTAAATGGAATTAGTTTTCATTTATTTACCTTTCTATATTTTTTAAGAACTTCCTTCTCATTTTATTTATTACATGGTGTGTGTGTTCATCTATTTACTTTACCATATTGATTATTATCATTAATTCATTATTGATTCTACTTTATTTAACCCTTACTATGAATTTGAGCTCACCCTTCTTTTGTTTCCTTTCCTTAGGATTCCATGAAGTTTATGATGACTGATATGCTGGGATAACATTGATGGAATAAAGTTATTTTCGAAAAAATTTATATTATAATTTGTGTATTCAAGTGTGATATTAGAGTCATGTATGTATCTAGTTTACTAAGATTACTAAATTAATTAGTTGTTCAAGATGATTTTCCTTGTATCTTATTGCAATGTAATGGTAGTGGGAACTGGTTCTAGGCTTCTGGAGTCAAGGTCACTACATTTGGTATCGCAATAATTTTATTAGATACCTTGGAAACAGATTTAGAAAAAAATATATTTGAGAACATAATAGTATGAAAAAAGTTGAGGATAATTATAATATAATTTCCAGAAGTTTTGTTAAGATATAAATTCTGTAGTTTTTTCTTACAATACATCTCTATCTTGAAACTAAAAATGGATGTGGTTTTTCCACAAATGTACGTAGTGGTAATAACTTCAAAAGGGTAGTTCTTCTATGAATTGAGTGTAAACTGGTACATAAAAATGATCATTATTGGGCACTTGTTTTGATAATCCATGAGGATATGCTTAGGATAATTCACATTTTCTTTACAAACCATTATGAAGGAGATGAATAAATGATGGAAATGAATGATCTAGGTTAAAAACTAGACCAAGAAAGGACCTATGTGGAAAAAAAATAGATGAAGTATTTATGTATTGGGATTCAAGAATTAATTTTTAGAATTAATTTTACCAATGATATTTTGGTTATAAGAAACATGAAATATATAATAATTGTGTTAAATTTTTTAAGCACATGTGTCTTAATTAACTTAAGAGTTATGAATTCTATCCCGAGATTATGAGATTAAGGTTGACCATATGCCCAAAGTCCTATACACCTATTTTTAGATTTTATGTGATGGGAGTCTACCAAAATTAAAGGAATTTTGGAGATATTTATGGAAAGAATATGTTTTGGTGGAAAATTTGTTTGAGGAATAGTGCCTTTACATTTTGGAAACATAAGTTTAAAGGTATTAATATCATTTAGGGTTAATATTACCATTAATAACATTGAAATAATAGCCAAATAAGCTTATTATACCTTGTACAAATTTTTTTTGGAAGCCTTTGTAAAAAGGTTATTTAATGACTAATGTTTTTAAGGATTTACATCATGTTTTTGGGATTTTTTTAGGAATTATGTTAATATAGTTTATAAAAAGGACAACCTGCATAGAGGGTGAAAACCTGTGACATCAGGCCGAGTGGTAGAGCTTGAACCAATTACAGAGGAATGTTATGGGTTTCACTGCTACCATTGGCTTATATGATTTCCTGGTTAATATTTCATTGTTTTTAGTTTAAAAATTTGATGAATATATATTAATGAGAACCAGTATTATTTATTATTTAGGTTTTAATACTACAAATATGGCCTTTATCAGTGCTAGAAAAGGGCATTAACAGCATTAGAAAAGCACTATTAATCAAGATGAAGAAAGGGGGTCCCTTTTATCAATGCTCAGAAAAGCGCTGATAAAGGCCCCCTTTTTAGGGGTAAAAAAACCATGGATAAAATGGTACTTTATCAACACTTTTTAGCACTGATAAAAGGAAAAAAAATTTAAAAAAAAGATAAAAATAAAATACAACGCTCTAGGGAGATTTTAATAGTGCTTGACCCCCCCTTTTATCAGCTCTAGGTGGATCCCCTCCCACTCTCCCTACACTGCACTTGCCCACACATCCCCTACTTTCCCATGCGCCCCTACTTCCACCCGAACTCGAACCCAAGACCCCCTTGCCCGCCTATTCCTTTACCACTAAGCTATTTAGTTTTTTTCTCTATTTAATGATATATCTATTATATATATATATATAGTTATATTTATTCGTAAATTAATTTATATTCATATTAATATAAATATATTTAGTTATATTAATACATATATATTTATTTACATATTAATATATATATATATTCATATATTAATATATATTCATGTATATATTTATAATTATATTTATTCGTATATTAATATAGATTCATATTAATATAAATATATTTAGTTATATTAATACATATATATTTATTCATATATTAATATATATATATATATATATATTCGTATAATAATATTTATTTTTATATATATATAGCTATATTTATTCGTATATTAATATAGATTCATATTAATATAAATATATTTTGTTATATTAATATATATATATATATATATTCATATATATATATATTCGTATATTAATATATATATATTTAGTTATAATTTTTTGTCTGTATATTTATTTGTATATTAATATATATTTATAAGATTAGTTTTAAATAAATTTATAAAATATATTTTTATGTGTGTTTATAAATAAATAAATAAATAAATAAATAAATATGTACATATATACCGCACACAGACACACACACACACATATACATTTACGAATAAATACATATATATGTGTATCTAAAAAGCCATAGAATGTTAAAACGACCATAACTTCTAACACATAAGTCTGTTTCAACTCCACAACTTGTAAAATCGAAGAAAATGAAACAATATTCAATATAATATGTGATACATGCATATAAGACATCCCAATCAAAAGTTATACATGTTTAAATGTTAAAAAATCGAGGTATCTCGACTAAAAACTCAGTTTTGGAGGCCTTCTAGGCCTTTTTTCACCTTAAAAAATGTGACATACAATTCTCTTCAATCATTATCATGTTGATCCCAAGCTTCGATTTGATATGATGTAGAGCTCAAACAGACACTCGAATCAAAATTTATGGCTGTTTGAAGTTTGAGTTACATTTTTAACTTATTTAAGTTCTTTTATTATTTTTATAATTGTTTGTGTCTTAAATTTTTTATTAAATGATTATTAATCGATGATAATTAGAAAATTATTATTTAATAATATTTTTTAAAATTTGTAAAATCCGTTTTCCCAAAATTTATTATATATTAAATGAAATAGTTTATTTATACTAATCTAAAACACATTTAAAAAATACATATTATATTTATATAAATATAAATATACTTATATAACAATATATTGTTTTTCAAGATTTTTTTGGAAATTTATCAGTGCTAGGAAAAAGAGCTGATAAAGCCCCCCTTTACTAGAACTACTAAAAAAAGTGCTGATAAAGGGATCCCCTTTATCGATGCTGTTTTTTAATGCTGATAAAGGGTGGCGCTACAGAAACCTTGTTTTGTGGTAGTGTTTAGAGATTATTTTTTTTTAACTATATCGGTTTTGGACAATCTTTACAGATTTACGAAAAGACTTGTCACTCTTTTATGGATCTCAAAATCTGTTAAAAGTGAATTTTAGTGCTTCAGGCATTAAAATATATTTTTGGATATTTATTTCATAGAATAAGAGATTAATTAGATATTGAAATAAGTATAACAAAAGGTTTAAATTGTTCTTATGAAATAAAAACATATCATGTAAGTATATTTCCTTATTTTGTTGGCCAGTAAAATAATTCCTCAACTCTAGGAAAAGTAATCTTGAAATAAAATGTTATCTTATTACCATCAATTCTGATGATATAAATGATAAAAGGACATGAATTTAAACATTATATAATCTTCAGTTTTAGTCAATAAAAATAATATCTTTCACATTGAGTATCTTTTCAGGTTTAGAGTTTTAGATTTAGTCTATAACTCATAAAACAAAACCAAAAAAATAAAAAGTTCACACTTCCAAACAATATCTATTTGTTTCATAATATAAAACTTTTAAAATAAATTATAATAAATTTTATGAAAAATATTCATGAAATATCTAAATCGTTACTCATCCTTAAGTCCCATGAACAACACAAAAAAAAATGGGATGAGTTTTAAAAGCTCAGAAAGGAATATAAAAAGAAGAAAACCATTAGTATATTGATAAACATTAAAACACATGAAATATTTATCATAAATTAATAATTTCACCATTAATAAGTACCAAATACTTTCCTTTGAAAATATTCTCATCCCATACCTTTTTTTTGAATTATAAGATTACTATAAAACCCATAGAAAACATATAAAATACATAAAGTTAACTTGGGACATAATTATACTTTTCACTCTTATAATGGAATAAACACGCGGTCTACTTATATACATCACACTCTTACAAAGGGAATAAACATATAGTTGGATTCTATAACCAATGAATTGGATGTTATAATTTAACCCCACATCCTTGGTTTATCATGGAACCACCCATCCTTGGTTTATCATGTAACCACATGTCAAATGCCTAAGTACCATTATAAAATCATAACACATAAAAGATTGTAATTTTCAGTATTTCACTAATAAAATTTAATTGTAAATCATAAGAAATAATTTAAAGGTATTGAAATAATCAATAAATTTTCCAAACTATTTTATAACATTTTAAAAAATATATTTTTTAATCAAAGTTTTCCATACCACTTTGAAACTTTTGAAAGAAATTAACCTTTTAAAACATTCATGTCCATATAAATAAATCCTTAAAACCATTCCGAAATCATATAAATGAATGAGAATGATGTATAATAATAAATCTTTGAAAAAATTAAAATGATACTATAAGTAAAGATTCCCCTACCTTGAGTCTGACTCGTCGCATACAATCTTTATATTCTTCTTCTACGGATGATCTTCCTTGATTAACACATTAAAACCTCTAAGAAGGGTGTTATACCTAAAATAATGCCTCTATAATATTGGGATGGATTCCAGGAATATATTTGGGTAGATCATGGTCAAACCAAATAGGTTTTGAAGTGTGAAGAAACTAGAAGAATGGGTTCCCCTTTATAAGAGCAAGGAGGGGCACTCTTGGAATTTGTTAAAGTATTAAATTAATATAAATTAATTTTATATTCCAAATTAAATAAAATACATTTATTTAGAATTTAGAGTAATTTTGGTTCTAATTGCATTAATCCAATGAAAATTAGATATGTTCTATCTATTTTTTAATCCTTATTGTTTTATTTTAACCCTTATAATTTTTTATCGTAATATCATGTAATTTACACTTTGTGGGTTAATATAATTACTATAAAATGCCAAAAGACCAATAAATGAGTCATTTATGAAATTTTAGGACAAATTATATTTATTTTGACGAAGGATATATTTTTTAATTTTATATCATTTAATAAAATATTATTTATTTTAAAATATATTTAATGTTAATTTTGACACTATTCATTTTTGATTTTTTGAAATATCATAATAATTTTTTATATTTAATATAAATCCATTAAATCATCCATAACATGTCAAATTATTCCATAAATTTCGTGGATAGAATCAATTATATCATATTATATTTATTTAAATATTTTTAATATCATTTATTTGATTTTCCCATTGATAAATCAATTACTTTATCATAATTGTGTGACCATTTAATTTAATTATTTATTTCCTAAAAATTAATAATTAATTACCGTGATGTATATAAAAAAATTATCTCTATGTTTTATTTATAGTTGAATATGTCACTTATATATCCCCATATTAAAAATATTGTACATGTTAAAAACAAAATAATGAAAAAATTGTCTTTTAATTGAATATAATATTATAAAGTTTATATTCTCATCCAAAATGGCATTAATGGTATCCTAATAGATAATTTAATGCTTATGTATAAAAAATTATCATCCAATAAAATTATTACAAGTTTTTGGATAGTTTTAAAATATTAATAATATTATTTTTATCTTTAATTACTCGATTTACCCTTAACCGTGATAACTAATAAAAATACTAAAGTTACTATTCACTTGAAAAAAATAAAATAACCATTTTTACATAATTTTTAATCACTAAATACAAATATGGAATCCAATTTTCAAAATTTAAAACACACGATTTTCATTAATTAATTAAAAATCAATCCTATTGAAGGATTGAGAAAACATGTTTTTAAAGTAAAAACGTTTAGAAGTTCACAAATCTTTTATATCCAATTTCAATGTAAAATTGATTAAAATGACTTAAATTTTACTAAATGATAAAATATAAATATAATTATACTTTTAAACCATTTAAATATATAATTTTATAATATAAATAATTTTTATGAAAAATTAATATTTAATTAAAATGTAGTATTTTTTTCATTATTTATCAAAAAATGAATCTTTTCAAAAAAATTCCAAAAATTAAACTGAAGTAAATTTTAATACTCTAATTTAAAATAAAAAAGTTTATTTTTCCAAATATAACTTATAAAAGTGTCACAAAACTTATTTAAAATAGGTTTTCCATCAAAAGGTAGCAAAACTATATTTTTTGGAAAATATTTTTTTTATCTATAAAATTGGATGTGTTCATATATCATGTCTAGAAAACATGTAAAATTAATGTTAAAATATGTATTGAATAATATTATATATATATAAATATATTTCATTAATATAATCCAACAATAGTAATGTTATTATTTATAATATACAGTTGTACACATTTAAATTGTTTTTCAGAAAAACATTTCTTTTTGTTTTAAAATGTGTTTGAGATTAAATTATAATTAATTAGTCGGTAAATAATTATAAATACATATGTAAAAAATATTTTCATAATAAAATTAATTCTATTAATTTCTTCCATTCTAATGACTATATTATAATGGTAAAATTTAAATAATAATACTTAAATATTCATTTAAACTTGATGTGGCATATCGTGTATGCTATCAAACCTAGTCTGTCCTTTTTAAAAACATGATATGTTACATTACCCCCCACCCTTTAATAAATTTTTTCCTCATAATTTGAACATGGGATAAAAAAAAGAGGTATAAATTTTCAAAATACCTTAATTGGGATCCCACATCGAAAAAATGATTAATAAAACATCCAATTTAAAAGAAATAAAGGTAAGTTTGAAGGTCACCTGGCATAACAAATACGAGGGTTCCATGTTGAAAAACA
Organism: Viscum album; assembly: GCA_963277665.1. Lineage (NCBI taxonomy): Eukaryota > Viridiplantae > Streptophyta > Magnoliopsida > Santalales > Viscaceae > Viscum > Viscum album. Next base: position 1,882,515,052 of record OY728130.1, read on the forward strand.
TGGATATATAAGAGAAGACTAAACATCATATTTTGATATAGATTGATAGAAAACAAGATCTGGAGAACGTTAGCAATCGCAAAACCATAAGTTTGTTATGGGTAAAAAGGTAATTGATTTATTAGTAAGAAAAGTAAATAGATAATGTTCTTGTTTTAAGATCATTTTCATATATTTCAGGAATTATTTTACTCTGTAGACTAAGAACATAAGGAAATATACTTACTTGAAAAGTATAGCTTTATATTTTTATCAATTTTCACCTCAAACTCATCATTTTCTCCAAAGGATGAGTATTTAAGATTAATTATTCACACTTGAAGCACTAGAATTATCTTCTAGAGAATCAAAGAATACACAAAAGATTAACTATTTATTTCTACTATCTTTATACATTAACAAAAACCAAAATTGTTTCTTCAAGATAAGATAATCCAGTAAAATTAAACAGTAATACTTGTAGTTTAACATAGACTATTCAATAAAGAAATATCCTTAAAATTCCTGAAAAATATTATAACAAAGATTAAAATCCAAAAACTTAGAAGGATTTGATCACATAGTATTCTAAGACAAATATTAATAATTATCTTTAAATAACATCAATTACTCTTGAAGTATAAAACAAAAAAGAAATTTCCCTAGTAATCTTCACGATATACTAACCATTTCCATAAATAACCTAAATCAACATATATGAACAATAAAATGATAGATTATTCCAATATATAATCCAACATTTACTCCTTAAATAAAATACCATTGTATTATATTTAAATTGATCATATAAGATTACTAAAATAGTGAATGCATTCCAAAATAACATTCATCACTTAATCCCCAAATCATTTTTCCAAAATGATAATAATTTTGTTCCCATAATCAACTTATTATTATTCTATCAAGTTGTTTAACTAAAAAGAAAAATTCATACTAACACGAGACTTCATGTATGATAGTTCTTGGTGATGTACCTTTATCTCCCTTCAGTTTTGGGTTAAAAATTCCTAGCCTTACTGGACATGATGGGTTTTCACCCACCCTATAGGTTTTACTTTTTATAAAACTATATAATTCTTATATCATTTCCAAAAAATGATAAAATACTAAAAAATAAACATAACATGTTTTAACCTCAAAGGTTATCTCCTACCATTAATTTTGAATCCCAAAATGTAACAACCCATAATTACTTAAAAAAATAATGTCTCCAAAAATACTGTTAGTCACCATAAAATTTCATAACTTAAAGCCTCAAAAGGGGTTTTAAGACATTTAACTCACGATCAACCTTAAATTATAAACCCATGATGATATCCATAACTCTTTAGAAAAAAATGCTAATATCTAAAGTTATCTAAAACTATTGGCTGATATTAACTATAAGTACACAACCTTAAACATTAAATAATATTGAGTTTTATTCAAGAAAAATAATTTATTTCATACTGAGGATCTTTTTAGGTTTACAGTTTTAGAAAATTATGCTACAACTCATACAAAAAAACTGTAACAATTCAAAGTGGACACTTCAAAATTGTATCCATTTTTTTTCATAATATAATACTTTTAGAATAAAGTATGATCACTTTTATAAAAACTCTTCAGGACATTCAATATGAAATATCCAAATCATTACTCATCCTTAAGTCATATGAACAATATTAAAAAAACATGGGATGAGCTTAAAAATAAATGTATGCGATATAAAAAAAAGGAAATCTTTAGTCTATTGATAAAGATTTAAAACCCATGAAAAAATTATTATAAAGTAATAATTTTCACCCTAATTAAGTATTAAAAACTTTTACATTAAAATAATTTCATTTCATACATTTTTTTAATCACAAGATTATTGTAAAACCCATATGAATCATATAAAATACCTAATGGTAACTTGGTGAATAATTATACTTTTCAATCATATAATAGAATAAACACGAAGTCAAATTCCATAAATGTGACTATTACAGCTTTAATAGCCATATGACTGAATTTTATGCCCAATTCATTAGAGGTTATAATATAACTACCCATCCTTGGTTTATTAAGTAACCACCCATCCTTGGTTTATCACATAACAACCAATCAAATGTCCAAGTACCAATATATATTCATAAAACATAAAAGATTTAAATTTTCATTATTTCAGTCATCAAATTTAATTTTAAATCACAAGAAATCATTTAACGATATTGAAATAGTCAATATATGTTCAAAACCATTTTAAAATATAAAAAAAGATATTTTTTAATCAAAGTGTGTTATACCATTTTAAAACATTTTAAAGAAATTATCATTTTAAAAAATCCATGTGCATATAAATAAATAAATAAATATATTTTAAAAGAATGGAAATTAATGATAAATATTTATAATAAAAAATATTTAAAACATTTAAAATGATGTTTTAGTTAAAGATTCCACTACCTTGAGTATGGCTCGTCACGTACAATCCTTATATTCCTCTTCTTTAGAAGATCTTCCATGATTAACAACTTAAAGCCCATAAGATGGGTGTTTTTACTAAAATAAGGAATCTAGAATATGGGAAGGTATTGTAGGAATGGTTTTGGTTATATTTGGGTCCAACCAGATGGGGTTTTAATTGTGAATAAATGATAAGAATGTGTTCCCTTTTATAATATAGGGGAGGGACACTCTTGAAAATTTTCAAAGTATTAAATTAATATAAAATAACCTTCTAATAAAAATGTATCCAAACTAATTTATTTTAAATTTATGATGATTTTAGGTTGAATAAAATTCATAAAAATAAAAATAGATATGTTTTTACTAGTTTTATATCTTTATCCTTTTGTTTTAACCATTATTAATTTTTATCGCAATATCTTGTAATCTACACTTTGAGGGTTAATATAATTAATATAAAATTTCATAAGACCAATAAATGATTCATATATTAAATTTTATGACTTATCACAATTATTTGGGAAATATATATATATATATTTTTTGAAATTTATCTCAATTAATAAAATATTATTTATTTTAAAATATCATTAATGTCTATTTTGACACTATTCAATATTTCACTTTTTTTTAAAAATATCATAACAAGATATATTCTAAAAATCACCATTAGAACATCCCTAACCTGTAAAAGTATTCCAAAAAATTCATGTATGACCTCAATTATATAAAATTAGATTTATTTTAATATTTAATATCATTTATTTGATTCTCTCATGAATAAATCAATTACTTCATCATCACTGTGTCCCCATTTAATTTAATTATTTATTTTCTAAAAATTATAAATAAATTAACATGGTGTATATAAACATTTTATTTTTATAAGTAATATTTATAGTCTAAAATATCAGTTATATATTTCCATATTAAAAATATTTTAATTATTAAAAACAAAAGAATGTCAAAATTGACTTTCCTTTGAATATAATATTATAAAGGTTATATTATCATCTAAAATGACATAAATGGTCTCATAATAGATAATTTAATAATAAATGATAAAAAATAACCCTAAAATAAAATTATTAAAAATGTTAGGGTAGTTTTATAATATTCATAATATTATTTTTACCTTTAATTACTCAATTTACCCTTAAATATGGTAATTTAAAAAAATACAAAAGTTTCTATTCCTATGCGAAAAAATAAAATATACCTATTTAAATAATTTAGACCCACTTATTCAAAGTAATGAATTATTTTTTAAACATTCAAAACACAAAAGTTTCAGTAATTAATTTAAAATTAATCCTACTGATAGATTGAGAAAAAAAGTTTTAAATATAAAAATGTTGAAAAGTTCACAAAGTTTTTATATCAAATTTCAATGTGAAATTGATTATAATAAACTAATTTTGGTTAAATTATAAAAATTTATTTAATTATAGTTTTTAACCATTAAAATATATAATTTAACACTAAAAAATTTGAATAAAATGTAGTTCACAATTAAAATGCAGTATTTTTTCACTATTTATCAAAAAATGAATCTTAATAGAATATATAAATATTTTTAAAACAATTAAATTATGATAATATTATTTAAAATAATAAGTTTATTTTTTAAAATATAACTTATAAATGTTTCAAAAAATAGATTTAAAATAGGTGCTTCATCAAAAGGCGAAAAAACTGCTTTTTTTGAAAAATACATGTTTTAGGTGTAAAATTGGATTTTTCATATATAATGTCTAAAAACAAAACAAAATAAATGTTAAATACCATGTTTAATATATATATATTTATTACATAAATATAATACAAAAATATTTATTTTATTACTTATAAAAGACACTAGTTCACATTTAAATTGTTTTTCTGAATTTTTTATTTCTTTTAAAAATGGTTTTAAATTAATTTATAATTAATTGGTCTATAAATAATTATATATAAATGTGTAAAAAATATTATAAAAATTAAATTAATACTATTAATTCCCCCATTCTAACGACTATGTTATAATGGTAACATTTAAATAATAACATTTAATTATTCATTTAAACTTGATGTGGCATTTCAAGTACACTATCAGACATGATATTTCGTTTTTTTAAATCAAGATATTAAATTTTTTTTCCAAACCTATTAGATTTAATGATTTTATCCCCTTAAATTTCAATTTATTATTCACTTGTTTGTGATAAATGATCTCAGTCACTCTTTATAAATATTTTCACTTTTACATTATGTTCATATCTTTACTTTCCAATGATATTCTCCTACTTAGTAACCTCATTATATATTATTACATGTAACATTTTTACATCCCACTCTTTATTATTAAGAGTATATTTTATTAAACCTTTTAAGATGTGGGTTTTCCAAAAAAATTTATTCGTACATATCAAACCCTAGACTACCAAGATTAAGTTTAAATTGCGATGTGATAATTTATTTAAGGTGGGGAGAATGTAACACTTCGAAAATTATAAAAGAATAACATTTTATTCGGTAGTGTATGTTACACACAATATCAAGATATCTTACATTACATGTGATGATGAGGCTAGATTTTTTTGCATGCAATATTGATTTTATCTTGCATTACATGCAACAACGAGTTCCTTCGATATCTTACTTTGCACCTAAGATTGAGTTTTACCGAAGAACAAAATAATAATAATAATAATATTTAATATGATAGTTATAACCTAGTCATTGGATTGGATGGAATTAGTGTAATTAAAAGAAATTATTAAAATATGTATTTTAAACACATTTACTATGTATATATTGATTATAAATAATAATATGAATCATTTAAAAGGGAAAGAAATGTTTTTGAAAAAGCTATATTTTCCTAAAAGAACGCTTTGTACCGCTTCGCGTACATAATTAAAAAATAAAATTTTACCAATTTTATAAAAATATATTAAAAATTAAACTTCTTTTTTTAAATCATAATATAAAAATTTTCTTAGGTTGAATTTTTGGTATTTTTTTTGAGAAGTTTCATTTTTTGATGAATAGTGAAAAATACTGAATTTTAATTGAAACCTGCCTTTTCATTTAAATAATATATAATGTGAAATTATATTTTGAATTGACATAAAAATCAAAATAGATAAATTATAAATATATTAATCCAATTCATAAAATTATAATAAATTTCATATTGAATTTTGATATAAAAACATTATAATCTTTTTGAAAATTTTCACTTTAAAAACTATCTCTCTTTCCACCTTTGTAAGATTAATTTTATAATAATTTATTCCAATTAAATAGATCAAATTAATAATGATAGATTACATACTTATAAAGATTATAATTTATATAATATAATAATTCCAGCTTAATTTTTGACTAAAATGATTAGTGAAAAATGTTAAAATTATTTATTACAATTAAGGAGGAAATGAGTTTCCTTAGTGGTTAAACATAGAATATTAAGTGTAAAAAATGGCCAAAAACATTTCAAAAAACCATTTTATAGAAATATTATGAACATATACCTTATATTATAGATAATTCAAATATATTGGGGCTTGGTGACATGAAAACTACATGGGTGGAATTCACTCTTTCAAAATATTTCAAGTTTTCCACTCACCGCACTTACAAAAGGCCACCCCTCTCTTCTCCACTTCACACATTAAAACCACTTTTTTGTCCTATAACTACCCATATAACTTCACAAATTCTTTACCATTATCCTATAATCCTTATTTTTTTCTTTCTTAAAGAAATCATTTGAATGTTTTAGCACAAACCTAAGGTGGATACCTGAAGAAGAGGTAATATTCTTTAAAAAGCATTTTTATTTTATTTACTGATCCAACTCCTTAAATTACTATTATACCATTATTATATAATAATATCAGTATATTCCATATAATAATATTTTTTTTATTTTAATTTTACTACCTAAAAATTATCATACTTCCATCAAATGGGTTATGAAATCATCATTCTTGTGTACGATGGACTACCGTTTTGTGAACCAATGATGTTCATTTTTCAACTAAAACCACTAAAGGATGGGAATAATGATGTTTTTATAGTTTATATATGATATATATGAAATTTATTATGTTATTATTATTTTTTAATTAATATATCACACATACCTTTATGCTTTCCATTCTGTGGGAATACAATAGTGCTGTTCATGTGTACGATAGACTACCGCCTCAGGAACCGATGTGATTCATTCACGATTTATGTAGAATGTATTCAGGATGGTTTTAATAATAATATGTGATATTAATGAAATAATAATTATATTATAATGATATATATATATATACATCGTTTACTTTTATTTCATTCAATGTGATAAGAAAATGGAAACAACGTTCATGCATACGTACGACCTACCGTCTCCATAAACAATGTATTTCATTTCCTATAATTTTTTTATGAATTAATATAAATAAATATAGAATAAAAATATAGGATATTTATATCATGGATTAAATTATTTAGATAATTAAATCATGATCTAAGTAATAGGAACAAAAAAATAATAGGTCAAAACATACTAAAAAAACAAGGCAATTAACACCCAAAATAATGAAAATTATGAAATATTATTCAAAATTGGTGGAAATATATTATAAAAGGTTGATATATGATATTATAAATATTAATATGTTTCTTTTATAAGGTAACTAAATTCTTAAAACCATTATATAAGTGTTTAAATAGCATTCACCAAAAAGGAGGCGTAAGGTAATGGATTTAATCTCAATTTCATTTCATTAAGGAGTATTGTAATATTATGCACCTAGTTTATTTTATTTGGTGTCCATATTTTCTATTTGACATGTAATTTCATGAATAATTCATTATTAATTTTATTTTAACTTTCAATTTTAATTATTTCATCTAAGGGTATTTGAATTAAGATTTATGAAGTTTTAAATAATTTCATAACTGAATTCCATTTCATTAGGTTATATTACTTCCTCATTGCTACTAATATTATAAGATTATGGGTGTATTGGATTTTGACTATCTAATATTTTTTTTCCACTTTTTTTATTTGGATTTAAATTCTATACACATAATCAATTCATTTTTGGATTATCACTATAACATTATGATCTTTTCAAGGGTTTACTTCAAAATATAATTTTATTTGGGATTGTTTACACATGAATTTCCATTATTGTTAATTATATGATCGTTATTTAATATACCATTTAAATTTATTATCCCCTAGTTATTCAATTAATAGTACCATTTTTATACTATTTGGTACTTAAAATGTAGTATAGAATGTTTTTAAGAAAACCCAACTTCATTTCTCTCTTCACTCAGAAAACTATTTTCTTTTAAAAACATATTTTCAAAAAATGTTTTAAAAAATGTTTTTATCCATTTAAAAATGATTCATTAAAGATGTTTTTACCCTTTTTTAATTTTTACCAAATGCATGTAATGGAATATTATTGTCATTTTCTAAACAATGAAAATTTATAACCTTTTTACAATGAAAAAGGAATGTTCTTTTTACCTTTTGTGACATGTATATAATTACACATCGTCATTTCTTTGAAGATTAATTTTCATGTTTACAAAGATAGTTTTATAATTTTTTTAAAAGAGATTTTATAATAACAATATATTCAAAATGTTTTTCAAAATGAAAATGATATTTTCCTCAAGAATGTTTTCAAATATTTTAATTGTATTTAAATTAATAAACAACAACAAGCCTTTATTTAACACTGGGGATATTTTGTATTGATATTATCCTTATTCTTACTCTAGGTGTTTTATAATAATTTTAACTAAGGAATATATTTACATTCACTTCTTTGATTTATTTTTGTAGTTAATATCTTTCCCTTGGAATGTTCACTTATCTTTTGATCATTGGACGTTTAATTTCCCATAAATATTCATATTACTTATCAAGGGTATGTTTATTTATTAAACCACATATAATTTCTATATATGGTGTAATAAATTGAATGTTATTTGATATCTGGGGAAATATTGATAAATCCATATCCTTTATTCAATATAGATACTTTATGAAAATTAATGATGTTTATAAAAATATTATTTGATAAATGGGGAATGATTTGGACTACTGTGGCTTGGGTAGATTTCGGTTATAGATAGTCCCTCAATGAATCGTTGGTCTTGTGGGATGAATTAGTTGGGTATCCCTAGTTAAATTAGTTTTTAGCTAGTATGTTTTAAACCATCTTTTGAAAGGTATTGATGGTAAAGGTACCATGTACCTTGGAAACGTGGTTTTCAATAATTAATAATTTCCTATATTTAGGATTCAGTTATTAATATCCATGATATTTACACTATGAAAAAATATATGGATAAATTTCATTATTAGTTTATTTATTAAATGGAATGTTTCATATTGATTCTCCCTTATCTTATCATGATAGTCATTTTATTTAAATGGAATCAGTTTTTAGTTATTTACCTTGCCATAGTATTTATGTACTTCTATCTTAGTTTATTGATTACATGGAATGTGTGTTCAGTTATTTAACTTATCATATTGATTATGCTCATTGATTCATTGTTTCTTCCACTATATTTTACCCTTACTATGAGTTTGATCTCACCATTATTTTTTTCCTTTCCCCATGATTCCATGAAACTTACTACGAATGAAATGTAGGGACACACAGTATAAAATAATGTTATTCTCAAAAAAATATGTTGTAAATTTGTGTATTAAAATGTAATATGGGAATCATGTATGTATACAGTTTCTGAAATTGATAAATTATTTGTTCCTTCATAATTATATCCTTTTTATATATTACAATGTAATAAAGTAAGGCATCAACTCTGGGATATGGGGGTTTGGGTCATTATAACATATCCCAAGTAGGCAGACTTTTTTTATTCATTATCTTTGGTCATATCATGATTATTGTATACATTTTTGTTTCATATTTTTGATCGATTTGGGTTTTATATATATCCTTTTCCCCTTATTATTGTTCCTTATTTTTAAAAGACCGATCTGTGGTTTTTGTATCCCTGTTTTCAATGGAAAATAGGTTCCCATCATTATTAAGGTTCGTGTATCTATACAAGTGTTTCTAATTAATGAATTACTATATGATACTATTAATACCTTTGATTTGTACATTGAAATGGATTTTATTTTATTGAATAAGGGTTTTAAATAAATGTGATCACAGTTTTGGAAATGGTTTAGAAAAAATATAGCAAATTGTGAACCCTAGGTGTGTCCGAAGATAAACATAGGTGACCCTAGTGTATGTGGAAACACTAGGGGTTAGTTTTTTTTGATATCAACAGACTTTGGTAGGAATCAATATCAATTGTAACCAAATTATATATGTTTTAGGCTTATTTTATGACTAGTATGTATTCCCACAGGCTAGAGCCCAGATGGTGTGAATTTTATTTTATACCCAGTTTATCACATGATGGTAATTTCATGGAAATTTCTTCACATGATTAATTTATTTATTTTTCATTAATACCTAATATATTCCTAGATTTTATGAATTGTTATGAATTTATATTAAATAATGGAAATGTTTACAAATTGTTTTTTTATGAAAATGATACATAAATTTGATTTTGTTTTAAATCTATAACTTGTGCATTATTGATATTAGAACATATATATATATATATATATATATATATATATATATATATATATTATTTGGTGGTATCCTACTGGGCTCTGTACTCACACCCTAATTTTTTATTTGGTTGGATGTAGATCTTGTTTTTAAAGACTCAAGGAAAGGGAAGGGAATCATGTATCATGTCAGGTTCTCTTTTTATATATTACCTTCTTAGTGAGATGGTTTAGTGGTGATGGATGGTCACATGGAGTCATGTTGGTATTGTATATTTTTAATATCTATGTTAACCTATTTTTATTGGAATGTATGGATATTTTTTTGTCTCTTTCTTCCTCACCGTACTCTAGTTATGTGTCTTGTTTTTGGAAATATTCAAGACTTTTTTCCATTATCTTTTTTATACCTAACCCTGTGATTTCCAACTTGAGTGAATGGTTCAGCCAACCCAGGTTCATTCATTACAAATTAGTATCAAAGGTATGTTTTTCATAAAGGGTATTAAAACTACATAAGTTTGGATCCATTTCATGGGTATACAAGATTAAGACTCTTCATATCCAGGTAGTAATTATGGGTAGGGTCCTGGAAAGCTCACCTTAATTTTTGAAATCAAGTTACCATGGGTGGTTGGAAAATTTTTACCAGGTTTGAGAATTCGTGGTTGAGGTTATTTGAATAACATATATGGGATGTTTATTTAAATAGACATGTTATTTCATTAATGAATCATCCTTGTTTAAATAATTATTATTTTATTTAAATTATTATCCATAAATATATTTTAAATAAATACATGGAGTTAGTCCTATGATTTTGTAATCTAATAATGACTAATTGGTTTTTTCTAATGATTGTTATAAAATTACTCTTAGAATAGATCTTATAAATCTAAGAGAGGAAGCTCTGAGACAAGTTCCATAGGAAAATCCTTCATTAGGCCCTTCTTTGGTAGAATATACTCTTCATAATCGGGGTCAAGAAGGTGTTCAGAACCCAGAACGAGCATTGGATCATGTCTTAAAATTTAGGAAGTAACATCCACATACCTTCTATGGTGATAAAGGACCATAGTAATATGAATAATAGAATGAGTGGATTGAGAGGGTCTTCAACTTCATGAATACTCCAGAGTACTCTAAGGTGGGTTTTTCCATGAACATGCTTAAAAGACCGGGAATGAGATGGTGGATATTTATTGTGAAAACTAAGTTGCATGAGGACATAACCTGGTCTCCTTTCAATAAAATATTTAATAAGTAGTTTTACCCAGATATATTACATGTGGTGAATACCTTTGACTTTCTAACCTTGGATTAAGGGGAGTGTACTGTTCTAGAGCATTCCACTCATTTTTCTAAGATGGTGCATTTGGAACTGGAGCTTCTCAAAAATGAGTACCTAAAGGCTTTGAGGCTTGAGTTAAGAAAGAGGAATGTTATTCGGTCAATGTTGTAACACCCTGATATTTTGGGAAATATATATTTTTCAAATGAATTTAATCATTTTAATATTTTTCATTACATGCAACAATAAATTTATCTTGTGTTACATGTAACACAACGTGACATATTTTTAAAATATGATTATATGATAGTTATCACCTAGATATTAGAATGAAATTTGTGAATAAAATTAACTTAATTATGAATATATATTCTTTACACATGTATATAAAATAAATTCATTGGTGATTATTTAATGAAAAATGAAACTAAAGGAAATATTTTTTTGAAAAAATATTTTTTTTTGAAAAAAACATTTTACCTTAAAAAATTAAATAATTTTTTGGTGAATTATTTTAATGAAATTTATATTTTTTTTATTCAATAAACTATTAAACATTCATGTTATGTGTTTTCTATACAAAGGACAGTAATAAACCCAATTTTATGCTTAAGAACTATATTTTTTTATAGTGTAGTTTTTCACCTTTTTTGAGCAATTATTTTATTTTTCTGAAAAATTTAGAAAATTTATTTTTAAAAATAAAATTCATTTTTGAAATTAGATTTTAAAAAATTATCTTAGGGTTAATTTTTAATAAATTATTTGAAGGATTATTTTTTTATGAATAGTGAAAAATCCTGATTTTTAATTGTAAAATATGTTTTCAATTAAGTTATTTAAAAAGTTAATTATATTTTAAATTAGTTTTAAAGTAAAATTAGTTAAATTATACATCTATTAACCTGATATATATAATTGGAATCATTTTTAAAATTAAATTTTACATAAAAACTTTATAATCTTTTGAATATTTTCTCTTTGAAAACTCACTTTCTCATTACGTCAATGGGATTAGTTTTAAATTAAATTTAGAGAATTATGTGGACTAAATTTGTAAAAAAGGATTCTGTATTTTGGAAATAAATAATTTATAATATTTAATAAGTCCCAATTAATTTGTGACCAAAATTAACTGTGAAAACAATAAAAATTATTTACCGCAGTTAAGGTAAAAATGGTTTTAACGGGGGGTGGGGGTGTTAAACTAAAATGATAAGGGTTAAAATGACCTCAAAATTATCTAAAATATGTTTTATATATATATTAAGACCCTATCAGGTCTAAGACTCTAAAATAATACATTTTTTATCCTTTTGGAATGTGAATAATGTGGGTACACCTATTTTATTTTAAAAAATTACAAGTGTGCCACTCACCTCACTAATAAAAGACCACCCACTCTCCTCTCCTATTGACACCATAAAACATTTTTGTTTATCCAATACACACCCAAATACACCCATATCCTAAAATAATCCATTTTTTTTCATAAATTCAACCTAGGAAGACTTTTTGTGAAAATATAAAGAGGTTACCTGAAGAAGAGGTAACATTCTTCAATGATATTTTTTATTTTATTTCTTCCTACACCTCCTTAAATTATTATTAAACCATAAATATATAATAAAATAAATAAATTTCATATATTTATATGTTTTTCTTTTATGTGCATTTACTATTACCATCTCCACATCCTTCAAATGATTTGCAAAATCATCATTTTTTTGTATAGCGGATTACTTCCCCACGAACCGATGTCATTAATTTTTCCATTAGTACCTCTCACAGTTCGGTATGATGATGGATATAAAGTATATATATATATATATGGTATTTTTAACATAATTATATTTTTTATTAATTATATTATATATCACCTTGTTAATTTCCATTCTGTAGGGGATATGATAACATCGCTAGTGTGTATGACAGACTACTCCCTCATGAAGCAATGCGATTTTTTCCAGTAATGATTTATATAGAAGACAATAAGGATGATGTTAATGAATATATGTGATATAAATGAAATAATTATTATATTCATGACATAGTTATTATTCTAAAAAGATAATATATCATTATCTTTCATACCATTTCACTCATTGAAAATGATAAAGTCATTCATGTACGTGTGGAATACCACCTTGAAAAAGTTATGTGACATAAAGATAAAATATTACTTACTTTCCATAATTATCATTGAAAAATGGAAATGTTTCTTTTGCGTGCTTACGACCTACCGTCTCCATGATTACAATGTACTTCATTTATCAATGCTATATTTTTTTAATACTCATAAAATTATAATTGATTTATAAATATGATAATTATTTCATTATTATTATTGTATATATGATATAACCATGGTCAAATTAATAGGAGTGACACTAAAAAATCAAAACATATACAAAAAACAAAGTGGTTATTACCCGAAATGTGATTTTAGTAAGATATTGTTAATAAATAGGTAATAAATGGTCATAAGTAGATCATATATGATATGATATATATAATTATAGTTCTATAACAGATTTATGATAAACATATATTTATTATATATGAGGTTCAAACATGTATGAATTATGTCTATACTTATTGCAATGGATTTCAAGTATCACTTTCATTTATAGGAGGCATGCAAATTCACTATTCATTTATTTTGTCTAGTGTATATAGTTACCCTTATAAATGATATATATTTAATATAATAATTTTAATTATATTTAAATTAAAATTTATTTTATTCTTTATTAGGGCTTATGATTCAAAAGATTACTAAAGCAGGAAGGGTTTTTTGTCTCACTTTTTACTTTTATGAGACACTTGTCATATTCACCATATATTTGTTTTATGTGGTGTATATAAATCCCATGAATTAATTTTATGATTATTATCCTGATAATTATTGTGATTTACATATCCATTTTAGGATCTCTATTTGAATTGGTTTAAGGTTAAAAAATTACCAATGCGATAATGGATTTTTGTATCAATTTACCTTCTTTGAGACAAATGTTAGGTTATACACCTTTATTATTTTATGAGGTATATATATATATATATATCCCATTTTACATGTAATATAATTAATTTATTAATTTTCATGACAAACTATTTTTAATTTAATGTTATTCTTTCATGGGTTTTATGATTCAATGTTACCAATGTGGTAATCTTTTTATCATACAATCTCATAGTTTATCAGGATTATTTATGATTATGCTTAAAATGATGAAATATTATGATATATCTCTCGAGAAACTCATGAATTTTCTTCTCCGATATTTATATCATGAAAATAAATGTTTTACATCAATTTTACTCTCTTTATGTACTCAATACTTTAAAATAATGTTTTTATATAAAAATTACTTTATTTAAATCTTCGATCAAAAACCCTTTTTCTTCCAAAACCTTGTTTTATAAAAAGGTTTTCAAAAAGGTTTTTAAAATTGTTAAAATGATTTATTAAAGAAAAAGTTTCCCTTGTTTGTCTTTTTACAACAAAATTTTAAATGAATCTTCATATCATTTTCCAAACAATGCCTGTTTGGGTTTTATAAAAAATGTAAAAATGATTTTTTTTAAAATGTACAACATGAATTTAGTTTTCCACCATCTTTAAAATTATTTTATTTGAAAATTACTTTATAAGTTTCCAATGTTATTTAAAAAAAATTATTATCAATTTTTTTTATGAATTTTGAGTTTTAAAAATTTATTTTCAAAGAAAAATTATTTTCCTCAAGAAATGTTCCAAGTGATATTTCAAAATAATTATCCATATTTGATTACATATTTCGATGTAACTTATGATTTTCTGGGGATATTATCCAAGGATACCATTATTATTCTTTATTTCAACGGTTTATCAAGAAAAAATGTTTCTGAAACCCATTTCTATTCCCCTGGTGGTACCATAATAAGATTCTTATGAAGTTCACTTCTTTTTTACATGGGTTATTCTATGATGAAATGATTAAAAAATTATGAAACATTTATGTTTTTATAGGTTATGATGTGATTTTTTATGAATCCCATTTCATTTCATGGGTTATGATACAATTATTTTTTAGGATCTTGTGACACACATATGTGCGATTTTCATTTTGTGAATGGTGGGACCTATATCTCCCTCTAATGCATTGGGTAAAGATGGATAACTCCTAATTAAATATGTCATACATGAACTTTATTACATGTTCACAATGTTATGTGTGAACTTGATTACATATTCACAATGGTATGTATGGTCTTGATTACATGTTCATAATGTGACACATGAACTGGATTACATTTTCAAAATATTATGCGTGACCCTAATTATATGTTCACAATGTTATGTGTATACCTATCTTTTATATCCATAATATTATTCATGGACATGGTTGCATGTCCATAAGTTTATATGAGGGCCTAATTTCATGTACTTAACTTAATAAGTTAACTTATCTCAATTTATACATGTTCAAAATGTTATAAGTTGATATGTATGACACATATATATGTCTTATGATAATTTTACACTCTAATGGATATTTTTGATTGATTTACTTATGATTTAAATCTTATAAACTTCCAATATTTATACCATTACTCAATATTTTGATATTTCAAATACAGAATATGATTTTCATATATAATTATCATGTTCTTATACACTTATGTTCATGTGATGCTTATGTATCTCCCTTATGTACCCTTACTATGCATCTGATTTCACACTTTCTTATATTTAATTTCCCCAAGTTATAAAGAATGATATTAAGTAGGGTATTGTAACATCCCACCCTACCTCATTAGCTTGAAAAGGCAGTGAGGTGCTACTATGAATTAAGCAATGTTCCCGAGGTGCCAAAGGCTAGTAATAAATTCTGAGGGCTTCAGGAATAAATTGGGGAACGATATTCCCTTGAGAAAATCCAACCAACCAAACAATCCATTACCAACAACAATACATGATACATGTTAACATAGAAACCCAAACTATATAGTACCAAAGGAAAACAAAACTAATCCATATATATTCCCAAAAACCAATACAACCAGACCAAATATCATAGTACCAAGTGGAATAATACACAAAAAGACCCTAGAGAACACGGAAACCATCTATAGCTCTACACTAGGCTCCATGATCCAAGAACCACAACATCACCAATGCTTCATGTTGAACTATTAGAAAAATGAAATGATTTACTCCTACCTATGTCCATGAAAACGACATCTATAAAACCACCAATGTTCCAAAGTATGGGGTGAGTACTAATACTTAGTAGGTTTCACCAAATGAATTCCCCACACAAACCACTGGGAAATAACTATAATCACATTTAAATAAAGAAATTTATATAAATCACTACATAGTGAAACAATTACCAAAATAAAAACACACCCTTACCAAGCCATATCAAACAAGGAAAAACCACAAATATGCCATAATCCATAGCACAATAACACATTATCCTAACCAATTCCATGTTGCAAAGCTACACGTAACAAGGAAACCAAAATGGTGGAACTTCCATCCAACCCATTCATTACATTTCCCACTAGTGGTGCTTCACAACCACTATCCATAATGGTGGCCCTCCAATCCACTACCCATCACCTTTTATAGTGATACTTCCTACCCACTTACACACAATAAACACAAGCCACAACACTTAATCAACCAATAAGCATAAATTCCCAAGGCCTCACAATAAGCACACAACCTTCTCCAACACATGCCAATTCACTATAATAAACCACCCATTTATTGAATACACCCTTTTACCATTTTTCATTCCAAAAAAATGTTAATATAAATACATTTTTATTTAAAACTATTTTCCGAAATCATTTTCATAATCTGAACCAAGATTTTTTTTAAATCTACATTTTAAAATCACACAACAAAACCCCTCTTTCAAAAATATCCCATTTCACCCAAAAAGCCCCAATATTCACCCAATGGGTTTCCACCAAGATTTTAGAATCATATTAAAAATTAATTTCAAGAGAAAAAAAATTAATTGCAACCAAATTCACTATTACTAACGAAGTAGAGTCAAGAAAGAAGCCTCCTATCTTTAGGGTTTCGGTGAAATCATCCAACAAGAAACCGTACCACAAATCTGGAAAACACACCACAAAAAATGATATAATTCCTATTCCCTATCATAAAAAATCCCTAAAATAATAACTATAGACTAAAAAACCCTATATATACATGAAGAAATGTATATCTAGAAAACCAAGAAAGGGAGAAGAGTAGATCTAGAGAGAAACCAAGAAAAAGCTAAGAGAAGAGCCATACCTGGGAGAAACCACCTTTAAACCACCTTGAAACCCCTTCAAATCCCTTCAAAATAAAGTGGTAGAGCACCTCTATCCCATGAGAACATTAAATCCCACGAAGGTTTCAAGTGGGAGAAGAAAAGGGTGAGTTAGGGTGTATCGCAACTAACCCCATATTAGAAAAAACCATTTTTAATGGGCCACACAGTTAGCTTGAATGATTAGGAAAACTTTATGCTAACCATGTGGATGATACTACCTCAAAGGCATCTAACACGACCCCATTGCACAGTTAGACAAATTGTTCACAAACCATATGGAACCCCACTACCTCGAGGTGTATGGTTTCTTGGGAATTCTACAAAGTTTCCCCAAACCGTGCTCAAATCATGCATCCATAAAGAGGCCTCCAAAACATCCCAAAACAATTCCAAAATTTCCCCAAATATTCCAAACACATCCCAAGAATTTTAATCTCATAAAAAGTTATAAAAAAAGGATACATAACTCAAACTGTTAGGGCTATATTCTACCCACCATTAGAATTTCCATCCTCAGAAAGTAGAGAAACACTAGTATTCCAAAAGAGCTCGGGCCATTGCTCGACAATCTCTTTCTCATATTCCCATATTTTATACTAAATATAACCATGCTATCATAAAACCCGAACTAAAATGATGCTTTTACCATAAAAGTCATTATTTCTCATATCCACAATCCCCACTGGCACATGCACTAAAGAAAAATCCTGTTCTAGCTTAACATGATCCTAATGAATCATATGGTCATGATCCGAATGATACTTTTCCAACTGAAACACTTGAAACACATTGTGAACTACACTAAACTATGGGGGAAAAGACAACTGATAATCCACCTCTCTAAGATGACTGAGTATCTCAAATTCCCCAATATACCTTGGAGACAACTTACCCTACTTTCCAATTTGACGATGTCCCAGCCTCCAAGAGATTCTCAAAAACACATGATCAACCACTAAAAGTGACAAAGGTCATCGATGATAGTCCTTATACAATTTATGATGACTTTGAGCGGTCTACATACTCTTCCTAATAAAATTGATCTTCTCCATAGTCTCTTGGACACGGCTCATTCCAATCATCAATGTCTCACCTGTTTCCACCCAACATAGAGGAGAACGACAAAAACACCCATATAAGGACTTAAAAAGAGAAATATGTATTGAAGCCTGATAAATGTTATTATAGAAGAACTCCACCAATGGTAAGTTCTCTTAACATGAACCACTAAAATCTATAACACAATCCCTATCATATCCTCTAAAGTTTGTATCGTCCTCCCAGATTGGCCAACTGTTTGAGGATGATATGCCATGCTCATCATCATATGTGTCCTAAGAGCTTACTGCAAGGATTTCCAAAACAATATGTGAACCTCAGATCTATATCTTATACAATCAAAAATATAACACCATTCCTCTGTAACACTTATCAGATATATATTTTTGATAGATCCTCCACCGTATGAGATTCAAAAATCAGGATTAAATAGGCCGACTTTGTGAGCTGATCCACAATCACCCATATGACATCGTGTTTGATTATCATTCTTGATAGGATATCCAAAAATCCATTACTTTTTGTTCCCAATTCCACCCTAAAATAGTCTAAGATTTCAATATTCCTGCTGGCCATTTACGATCTACCCTGACTTGTTGACAATTCAAGTATCTCAAAACAAACTCAACCAATTTCATTTTCATAACATCCCACCAAAACTGTGCTTTCAATTCCATATACATGTTATGAATTCCAGGATGGAAAGCCCACCTGGAATGATGAAAAACCCTAATAAGTTCCTCTTAATAAGATACAGGAACTACTATATGATTTTGAAAACACAAAACTGAATTCATATTTAGTTCCCAACCTTCAATGGTCTCCCCACCATTGAGTTTCGATATCATCACCACACACTCAGAGTCAGATGCCTACAACTATTTAACAAAACAAACCAGATCAAAAAACCAATGAAACTATTAAAAAGTCTGCTCTGTCACCCTAGTCCTCACATTCCAATTACATTTTATCTATGAATGATATCAACTACCACTGACCTGATGACTATTTCACCACTTGATCATATGATTTACTACTTAATACATATACAACTGAATTTCTCTTACCCAATGTGTACATTAAGTAAAAATAAAACATCTAAAGATATTCTATCCATCTCCTTTGCCTCAAATTCAAATATCTTTGTGAGAAAATATGTTTTAAACTCTTATGATTGGTAAACACCATTAATTTCTCACCGAAGAGATAATGGCACCACATTTTTAAATCATTAACCACTGCTCCCATTCCAAATCATGTGTTAGATAGTTCTTCTCATGAAACCTCAACTATCATAATGCATATATAACCACACAATCCACTTACATGAGAACACACACCAACCCTGATCCCGATGCATCACAGTACACCATGTACCATTTCCTTGGTTCTTGTGAAACCAAGATTAGTGCTGATGTAAGGTGACCCTTTAGGTCTTTAAAACATTTCTGGCATTTTCCATCCTATTAAAATGAGAAATTATTCCTTTTCAAAGCTATCATCAGTGAGGCCAATCTTGAGAAATCATGAACAAAATTCTGATAATAACCAGCTAGAACAAAGAAGCACTATATCTATAAAATGTTATTTGAAAGTTTCTTAAAGATAACAACCTCTATCTTTTCTGAATCAACTAAAACACCATTCATAGAAATTACAGGGACAAGGAAACAAACCTACTATATCCAAAAGTCAAAATTTGATAATTTGGAATACAACTGATGATCCCTCAAGAACCCTAACACTATCATTAAGTGTTTCTCATGCTCCACCCTTGTTCTCGAATACACCTGTACATCATCAACAAATACCACCACAAAAAAATCAAGATATCTATGAAATACTTGATTTATCAATTCCATGAACATCGCTGGTGCATTCGTTAGACCAAATGGAATGACCACGTACTCATAATGGCCATATTTACACTTGAAAGCTATTTTGGGAATATCCTCCTTTAGCACACTCAATTGATGATATCCTAACCTCAAGTAAATCTTGGAGAACCACTATGCTACCTTCATTTGGTTAAATAAGTCATCAATTTGTGGAAGTGGATATCAGTTCTTTATTGTAACCCAATTAATTCTACAATAATCCACATAGATCCACAGAGATCTATATGCCTTTTAACAGAAAAAACCGATGCTTACCATAGAGAAACCAAGAATAAGACAAGAGGAGAGACTTAACTTGGAGAAACAACATTCAGACCACCTTTAAACCCCTTAAAATTTCTTCCAAATCGAGCGGGAGGGCACCCATATCCCTTTAGAATATGAAATCCCACATAGGGTTTGAGTGATTGAAGAAATGGGTGAGTTAGGGTGAATCCTGAATAACTCCATATTTAAAAAACCATTTTAATGGGATGTATGGTTAAATCGCATGATTAGAAAAACTGTGTGCTAACTGTGTGGATGATACTACCTTGAAGGAATCTCGCACTACCTCCTCACACGGTTAGAAAAACCGTGCACAAACCGTGCAAAACTTCACTACCTCAAGTTGCACGATTTCTTTGGAATTTTGCGAGGTTTCCCCTAACTGTGCTCAAACTGTGTATCCCTAAAGTGGCTTCCAAAACTTCCCAAAACCATTCCAAACTCTCCCAAACTCTTCCAAACTCACCCCAAGAATTTTAAACACATAAAAAGGAATAAAAAAGGCTACATACCTAAAACTGGGGGTGCTATAGGTATGTTTTTGAATAATAGTATAGGGGAAGATATTTATGGGAGATATTTATGATCATTCACCAAATTAAAAGATACTATAACTATCATTGGTGAATTTTTTTTTCTATGTAGATTTTTTACATTATGACATTAGTTTTATAAAAAACTTTTATGAAGGAAACATTATAAATAATAGTTTCAACATTGGTTTTCATACTGATATCTAAAAATAAATTAAAAAACTTGTTTAAAGGGGTTTTTAACATAGGTTAACAAAAAACCAATGTTGAAAGGAATTTAAATATCGGTTTTATCGAGGAACTGATTCCAAAATTCAATCATTTCATTTTTTTTGAATCAGATTTTACAAAAACATTTTTTGGAAAATATATTCAGTCAGGTTTTGGCATTTGTTTCTATAAAAATTGACACTGAAAACATATTTTGGTTAGATTTTGGTGTTGTTTTTTATAGAAACATATGACAAAAACCTAATCATTCTATTTTTGGAATTAGTTTCTATAAAAACAAACACTAAAAACATGTGTTAATATCTATGGTATCTATTTTTAGAAAATACTGATGTGGAAATATCATTTCAATATTAGTTTTCTTTAAAAACCGATGATGAAAATACAATTAAATAGATTCACACCAGTTTATAGTAAAAGAACATTGAAATTTTAATATATTTTTTAAAATTAATTAAATACATAACATTTTACCAAATATTAAAACCTCTAAATAGAGTATATATCATATATAATAGAAAAAATAAAACTAACTAAAACATGAACCCTGAGATACATCAATATATATAATATCTTAAATAAATCCTCCTCATGAAATCCTCTCTCACACCATCAGCTATAGTAACCTTACCTATAACAAAAAAACCGAGATAATCATCAACCATCTAATAAATTAAACTACAATTCTATGATAACATGGGAAAATATAAAAATAAACAACAAAAATAGTTTCTCACAACTCAACATCTTTAATTTTTGACACCATTTTGTCCAATATTATCATTACATCAGCATAATCCTCCTAAATAGCAATGAACTAATAAAACTAAACCTAATTAATTTCATGTTATTTCTAAGGATGTTAATAATTCAAGACTCAGTGATAATATTAAAAATGGATACATATTAATTAACAAAATATGTCATTTGATTTTGGAAAACATTTCATTTTTTTATTTTCCATATATGTATTCCAAAATGCTTTAAAACCAAAAAAATATGGTACCCAAAACCAAAATAGTTTATTGAATAGTTAAATAAGAGAAATCATATATTCAATAATGTTTAGTTTAACTTATATATATGATCTCCAATATGATATATGTTTTTTACAACTAAAGTGTCAACCAAAATTGTCCAAAAATAGTTGATTGACACCTTTTTGAAATACTATAAGGTTTTTTGATTAATTTGATCTTGAAAAATGAAGAGATAAGTGGTTGGATAATGGATATAGAAAAAAATACAAGGTTTCAGTTTTCAACACAACATGTTAGATACAAAAACAAGTTTTTAATCAATACAATATTTTTTGGTTGTGAAGCGGCTGAATGAAATAGGGAAGTCAACACATAGTTTTCCTTATATAGTGTTGGATAATATATTGGCTAATATACATTGGGAATAAACCAACATCAGTTAGATATAATGATAAAGGAAAAAATATGTCAAGTACAAGTCCATGTGTTATTTGAGTTTAAAATGTTAGTTTTTTTGTGTAACTTCTAAAACTAGAATTTATTAACATGTGTTCAAAAAAATCACAATGTGTAAATGATTCATACCTGATTCATATGAAACCTATATAAATAAATAGAGTATAAAAACTTTAATAAAAAATATAGTGTATAAATACTATTTTTTTAAACTTAACTAAAAGATACGTAACATACAATTTAAAGGCTTGTGTAGTGTGGAGTTTTTTTATAAACCCATAACCCTTTATACAGTAGATAACCCTATGAAAATAAACAGAATATTCCAACTAAAACAAAAAAATTATTGTCTAAATAATAATTTTTTAACTTTAATTAAAAGATACATACCAGATAATTTTAAAAACAATCATACCTAAAAAATATTTTTCAAAAAACTGTGAAAATTGGTAAGTTAATCATTCATATATGACTCAATATCATTGAAAATATACCATAACAATGAATGTTATGATATTAAAAAAATATAATATTTTTATATAACACATAAAATAATTAATATAACCAATCTTATCAAATTCATTCATTGTCCCAGTTATGATTATATCATACATGAATCTTAATACATAATTACTACATTCTACACTTCCTTTTAGATGATGAAAATGGAGTTATAAAAAAATAAATTGAGAATAAAAACCAATATATATATATGTATATAATAAAACATTATCTAATATAAAAACAATTACCTTCACTTCCACATAATTGATTAGATTTGACTACTTTATAGACAAATGATATTCGTTAAACTTTTTCCATTGCCTATATTTTCATATATATATATATCGACTATAAAAAAATTTATAAACAACAATAATAAAAAATAAAGAACTTATAAAAATAATGAAAATTACTTGTCTAATAAGTTTCATATTTGTTATATACAAGACCTAATAAAGAGAAAAACCAGAATAATGTAAATTCATTTGGGAAGAAAATACCTAATATCCAATAACCTCTATAATATAAAAATTTTACATTTAATGGAATAATAATGAATATTAGTTCATTATTATCTTAGTATTCTTACCTATTGTGAAATGAAAAAATAGAACCCAATATCCATATTTGATAATATCTCACATATATATATATATATGCAACTTCGGAAGAAGTATTCACATATTACACATTCATTGAAATGAATTATAGATCTATAAGACCATAAATGCCAGTGGTCTTATTTTGAATAAGAATAATGTTTAGATAACTAATTTAATAATTAATATAGAAAGTCACTTGAAATCATCATTATTTAATGAAAGAAAAACTAAAACATAAATTTACTTACATGAAAATAAAATACAGCACATACACACTGAGATAATAAAAAATAACAAGATCCATGATATCTTTTTTGAACATTCTCAATGGATAATATCTTCTACATATACCAAAAATCATCTAAAACTCATAAATATAATCTAATGAAGAAGAAACCTAGGTTAATATTTATATCTTATCAGAAAATTTATAAGTATATGAATTTATTGATTCATAAACTTCTTCTTTGTTTCCTTTGCACCAATTTTTTTTTTTGATTTTAGATACTCTTATATAAAATAAATTCCTAAAAACATTGTAATATATTTTCAATAAACTGCAAATAATGTTTACAAAAACAATTCATTCTTATTATGTCAGATAATATAGAAGTATAACCATCCAAAGTAAAAATTGACTCATATAATCTCTAACTATGGTAATTTTTTTTAAGAAATGATAGTAGACTAGTTGGATCAATAATATCATTTATTGATATTATGACTTGACCCAACTGCATTGGCTTGTGATATACATAATCCTAAAAAATATGCATGACTCTGTATGCTACAATATATACATGAATATCTCTAGAATACAACTCAAAATATACATTTGGGTCTGAATGAGGAGGTAAAGGATCCATGTTGGAAGGCTGGGTAGCCTGGGCCGGCTAGCTAGGGTATATAGGTAGTGACTTTCTTGTCAATTATTGAAACATATGTTACATAGTTGATTGAATTTTATAACTCATGGGCTATTTTATGTCTTTCATCTTAGATTTTAAGGAATCTATTTCTGGGTCTCTCGATTTCATTCTTTTATGATAAAAAAATTCCTAATAATAACACTTAACTCATATACAATTATGTGGATGGGGTGTTCTAGCTTTCCCATAATTGTAGTTAGGATTTCCATTCTATCCTTAGGGATAATGTTTCCATGCATCACATTCTCATAAATTTAATCCTGAAATGAAAACTTAAATGGTATATTATTGTTATTAATTTAAATAACACAAACATTCATGGAAAATGAAAAGTATGTACTTAAAATTCAATCCGCTAATCCTTAGATTTCTCTATAAAACACTATTTATTTTTCTTTCTTCTCTCTACTTTTCCATTTTCATAGTGAGTGGGGGAGGGGGTGGGGGGTATGGAGGAAAAAACTAGACCTCTCTCAAACCACTATTATATTGATCAATTAATTCATCAAACTTTTCTGTAATAATTTTCTCCTCAAAAATAAGATACCCTCCACATGATAGAGTGTGATGGTAAACATTCTACAATTGTATATCTTGATAAGATATCATGGAGAACTATTGCATAAAAATAAACTAATAATTTTTAAAATATAAAATAATTATCTTACCATCAATTCTTTATCATGTAGGTTAGAGAAAAAGTTCTTTCATGTACCTACATTTAAAAACCCATACTTGATATATGAGTTTCTTTCTAAAAATTACCCAAAACATAATTTTTTTTTGTAAATTTTGTTTTAAAATATCTCCATCGAACTGCTGCTAAAGACATGAATATTTTCTTAATTTCTATACTTTCTTCAAAAATAAATTTCATCTATAATAAAATCAAATAACTATTAGTCATTTTAAATATATAATATTTGAAAAATGAGATAAAAATCAATTTATTGATATTTTTTCTCATTACAGACTCCCAAAACTGCTCGTTTTCAACTTGTCAAGAGACATCTAATCAGGTGTAACATCCCAGGTAAATGAAGAATAAATATTTTTCATATTTATTAATATTTATGAATTAAATATTAATTTTACTTTAAAGGGGTTGCTATGTTCGATTGCGTACTAGATACACAACGATGAGTTTCTTTGAAAACTTACATTGCACACTAGTAATATAATAATATTATTTTAAATGGTAGTTAACATTTAGCCATTGTATTGGCAGGAATGGATAGAAATAACTAAAATATGATTATATATGTTTTTTAAATGTTTTTACATTTATCCAATAAAAGATAAAGGCCTAAAATATGGAAAGAATTCAATTTTAGGCATTTATACCCTAATTTTCACTAAAGGTTCACTTATCATCTTTTGATGGAGAACTGTCATTAAATATAGTTTTGATCACTCTTTTACATTATATTGGACCAAATATAACTGTTTTTTAGAATCGGGACATCAAAATTTACTTTGTGTTAATTTTTGGTATTTTTCCTATAAAGTTCATTTTTTTAATGAATAGTGTAAAATGTTGTATTTTAATTCAAAACCTCTTTTTAATCTAATTTATTAAGATGATTAGATAATATTTTTAATTGTTTTTTAAGTTCAATTAGAATATATTTTTACCATTTAATCCAATGGTTGTCATTGGAATCAATTTCACTTTGAAATTGGACTTAAACTAGTGTCAATCTTTTGATACTTATTGTTTCATAAAAACACGCTATTTGTCATGACAACGGGAATTAATTATTAAATTAATTAATGTGACGTATATGTTTTGAATTTTGTAAAATAGACTTCATTTTTTAATTTGGAATATCAAATATAGCTTAGGGTGAATTTTTGGTAATTTTCTGAAAAACATCAATTTTTGATGAATAGTGAAACCACTAAGTGGTACTTATAAAAACTGATTTTTTTGTTTAAATGAAATTTTACCACTTCTGTGTTTTGAATTTCGAAAATCCGACAAACATGGTTTTCATTAAGAAGTAAAATGTGGTTCAATGGGATTAAAATAATTGTTTTTGTGAATAGTAACTTATTAAGTTTTTAATCGCGATTAGAGGTAATTAGTGTAGTTTATGGTAAAAATAATGCTTTAATAAAATGAGATGAGCTTGACACATGTCCTACCCTCATTGGATGTGTCATGTCCGACCAAGACAACCCATGGGTCAACTTGGGGACCCCATAGAGCCACTTTGTTAGGGAAATGACATAAATAAGTTTTTATTAAATGTTAAAGTAAAAATGACACAAACATGAAATGTTTTACTTAAACAATTTTTACATGGGGTTATACAAGTCATATTTTGGACTATAAATATTCATTAGAAATATAAAAAGATTTCCTACATAATTATATTTTTTTATAATTTTTAGACATTAAATAAATTAAATTATTTATGACATCATGATGATGCATCGATTACCTCATTAATAAAGGACTTAAATAAAATGGAATGATAATGTAAAATCTATGACCTACACTTGTCAAAAACCTATTTTATGAGTGGATTTAGAACAATCATCACCTTATCCTCGAAATACATAAATGTGGAACCTTTAAAATTCGAAACTCTTTTGAAAATAAAGTAACATTTTGTAACTTTACAAGAGTGCCCCTCCTCTCCTCTTATAAAACGCCCCCACCTCTACCACCTTACCCACACTCCCAAAGCCTTTGGCTCGGCCAAACTCTGTCCATTTTGTCTCTCCACTTACCTATATTACTCCTTAATGCCTCACTTTGGGCAGAAGTCTTCCCAAGGAAGCCTTTGATCTCAAACCAAAGGGAGTTACCCGATTTTTAGGTAATGTCTTCACTTGAGTACTTTTGTTTTATTTTGCTTCTCCAACCCCCTAAACTATTTTTATTAATTTATTTTGTAACAACTCAGGTATCCTCCATATACTAGGATGTTTTTATAAGAAGTATTAGAGCTACACTTACACACACCTACGCCTAATGGTTAAAGAACATACTGTTTCCGTGGATGGCGAATTTCTGCCTCACGAAACGATGATTGTTCGATATTCTTCTAACACATTCAAAGGTGGCCATTAAGATGACAATATACTTATATATGATATATAATATGTTTATGTTTTCCTTAAGATTCTTTATTTTTCATTTTGGGAATACCTTTATGGTTTCTATTATGGGTAAACGCGATATCTTCATTTAAGGAAGTGCGGACTACCGCCCCCTCAAAGTGATGTGATTCGTTAATGCCATATGTGGGACGTATAAAGGAACAATTTAAAGTTATTATATATGATGTTATACTGGAATTATAATATACCTCTATATCATTATTATTTATTTCCATTAATGTGTGAGATAGAAATGAAAGTAGTGTTCATGCGTACGTATGGCTTACTGTCTCCATGAACGGTGCATTTCATTTCTTATCCCCAAATGTAATGTACTATTAAAAGTACATGTATATAATGGATATATATGATGAATGATACATATAAATGATGAATATAATTCTGGAATTAAAATATACATACCTCTCATTTAGTTTTAATTCCATTAATATGACAAATAAATGAAAGTAGCGTTCATGCGTACGTACGGCTTACCATCTCCATGAACGATGCATTTCATTTATTACCTATAAATGATTATAAGATATTATAAATACATGTATATGATGGATATATATGATATATATGATATCCAAATCACGAATATAACTCTAGATATAATGATCCTTTGACCACACAAACAACATGTAATTGTAAGAAGTCCACTTTCGACTTAAGAACCAAATATCGACAAAACAAACATTATTAAATTAAATGGTTACATAATGTTTATAACATGACAATAAGTGATAAAAAAGGAATAATAAGCTTGAAAAAGGATCTTAAGCAAGTATAAATTAACTGAAGTTTATTATTCAGGACGTTAAAGAACGATCGAGTCAAGTCAGACCCGAGGTAAGGGACTTCGTCTCAATCTCCTTTCATTGAGGAATATTTTGTTTTATACACAACTTTCTTTTATACGGTGTATAAAACCCTTTGAATTTTACTTCTATACAAAAGGAAACTTTTTCAACAAAGTGTTTTACTAAATGACAAAAAATAATGTTTTTTTAACGTACGCGGTGACAATGACCTTTTCCGCCGCCGCGAGTATTATTTGGTCTTTGGCTTCCTGAATAAGCCGTAATGTTTTTTTTAAAATGGAATAAATACCATATACTCTTTTACGTATTTTGTTATTGAAAATGGTTTTATAATGGATTTTCTATGTCAATATATTTAAGTGATATATTGTGATCAAAGTGTGGAATTTTTTTCTTTCCATTATATTTGTTTTATGTCTTATGATTTTTTATAATGGTACTTGGACATTTGACAGGTGGTTACGTTATAAACCATATGACATGTGGTGCCGTGAATACCAGGATGGGTGGTTACGTTATAACCTCCAATTCATTGGGTATGGAAGTCGGCCATATGGTTATTCCATTAAGTATATATGGAAGTTGGACGTATGGCTATTCCATTAAGTGATATGTGTGGAGGTCGACCGTATGGTTACTCCACTTAAGTATGTTTATGTCCCAAGTTACCTTTGTATGTTATGTGATCTTGTTATGGGTTTTATGGTAATATTTTGGTTATAACAGGGTAAGTAATGATCTTTTATTCAGTAAAGAGTTTTTACTACTTCATAAAGGTGAAAAGTATTAATTTGATAAAGTATACATGGTTTACTTGTTGTTTTGATAAACTAACAGTTTTCATTCTTTGCGTATCCCATACTGAGCTCTTTATGCTAACCCCAAGTTTTTTTGAAATGTTTTTTATAGCACCTAATGTGGAATAGGGTCAAGGATGGGATCAAGGGAAAGTCATGCTATATAAAACTTGGAACTATACATGCTTCTTTTTAAGTGTTTTTTTATTCTATGGAAACTTAGTAGAAGTGTCTACTTTGTAATCTTTTGAGATGTAATAGTTATGTTCTAATTCTCTAAAACTCTAAACCTAAAAAGATCCTCAATGTGAATTATTAATTTAATTCAATATTAAGAAATGTTTAAGGCCGAGGCCTTATATCAGGATATAAAATTATATTCCTGGAATGAATCTACATGGAAATATAACTATTAAACTAAATTCAATTTAGAGTAGTTGGGTGATTATTATCATAATAATTAATATGTAATATCTTGTCTCTATGGGAAAGTAACAGTTTTAGTAAACGTATAATCCCATGTTTACCATCTCTAGAAATTCATTTATTGGTAGAATGCAGATAATACTCCTCCATAAAAGAAACATCAGTAGTGAAACTATTATTGTTTGTAAATTATATGTTTCATTTCATTAAATAAATATATTACTGAATAGTTAAATATGTGAAAAAAATATACCTTGTTAATTGTTCACCGACCTCTCTGTATGACATTGAAATATGATAATGTAATTATATTCTTTATACCTTCATATTATTAGAAAAGTGAATATTTAAAAACAATGATGAAAAAATATGTATGTAAAAAAATAGTGTCACACATATGTAAGTTTAAAAAATAAAAATGATGTCATGACTCTTAAAATTTTTTTCAAGAAAAACTATTATATATAAACAATAATTCTAAAATGATTAAAAAATTTATAAATTAAAGTATCACAGTTATAAAATTGTATTTTTTTTATGCGTATATTTAACCAAAACATAATGATGTTGAATAGGTTTTCAATAAAAAAATATTTAATAA
The DNA here is from genome assembly GCA_963277665.1 of Viscum album. Lineage (NCBI taxonomy): Eukaryota > Viridiplantae > Streptophyta > Magnoliopsida > Santalales > Viscaceae > Viscum > Viscum album. The sequence goes on from OY728130.1 coordinate 1,882,545,935, forward strand.
AAAATATTGAATATAAAATTTAACCCAAAAATCTTATAATTAATCAAATATAAAAATTATACATCCAATAATTAATAAAAAAGAGTTTTTATAGATGAAAATTTAAAAAAATAAATAAAATATAAATATTTACCATAATAATTAGCATATTAATGTGTTGGTTTCCCATATCCCTGAACATGATCATTTTTTAAGGCATGGTCCACGTATTAATTATAGTAATTATTATCATCCATAAATCATGAAATAGATGTATAAGCCTCATATAAATCCACAACATCATCATCATCTTCATCAACCAAATGAATTATTTTCCCTTGAAAAAAATAGACCACTGATCATTCGATGGATCAATGATAACAAATATTTTTTTTTCATGTGTCTCTATGATAAATGGTTTTTACTGGATACTAAATATTTTCTAATCAACCTGTTTAAACACATAATCATCATATTTTACACAATTATTGATATCAACGCATTTACACTTAAATAGAGTGACTCAAAATTTGGTATAATCAATTTCCCATATATCTTCAAAAACTCCAAAAATTGTTATGATGCAGAAGTTGGGTTTTTATCATTTTCACTCAAAAAAATGCACTACTTTCACGATGATCATTACTACAGTTTTTTAAGGTTACTCTTTTCATCCAGTTTTTTTTGTAAAATGTGTACACATTAATATATAAACCAAACCATGTGATTATATTAAGAGATAGTCTCACTTTAAACCATTTCAATGTTTCTGATGTAATTATATTTGTAATGACTTTATCTTTAAACCATAAAACAAATTGCCTTTATACTCAACCATAAACCAATTTTTATTTCTTTTCAGATATGCTGGATTTAATTTAAAAATATGTGATTAAATATACAGTTGAACGTCATATGTGTTGTTTAAAATGTATAAATGTGCCTGCTCCACTTTATCATATGAAATGAACTTTACCTTCAAGCCTTAAATCCCTCAACCTTCACTATCAAGTATCGCATGTTGAGATATAGGGATACCAACATGCTCATGATTATATAAATAATCAAGACATAACTCAATAACCTCTTCATATACATAGTTTTAACCAATAAAGGCCTCAAATCGATGATTATTTTTAACACATCTCTTCATGATTTTCATATGTCTTTCAAAAGGATAAATCCAATGTAAATAAATATGAACCCATATTCTTATCTCACAAACCAAATAAATGACTAGATGGACCATTATATCAAAAAATATAGGTGGGAAATACATTTCAAGTAGATAAATAATAAGAGTATCCTCATTCTCTAATACATATAAAAAATTGGGATCAATGAATTTTCTATAAATGGATTATAAAAAATTACATTACCTGAAGATAGTCTTTCTAAATGGTGTTAACTACCACATAGTGAAACTAGTAGTAGTTATTGCATAAAAACATGAAAATCAAGATATTACATACCTCTTAATTTAAAATCATTCAATAAAAACAAATTATTTACATTTGATGAATATCCACTAGGTACTTTAATACCATTAATATATTGAAAAAAATTCATCTTGTCAAATATGTTCTCTTTCCTTTCATAGTTTGAGCTAACTCCAAACATATTCCTATTGATATCAAGTCCAATATAGAATTCAATACATATTTTTTTATTCCCTTTTATGTCCAAAAAAGTTCCTATAAAACTCTCACATATGTTTTTCTCAACATGAATAATATAAATGTTATATTTTATCACTAAAAATATCCAATAAGGTAGTTAAAAAAATATTCAGTATTTCTTCTAGATATTTTCTTGATGTAAAAAACATCAATTATTTATAAATTTGGTATAAAATTTTTTCACCCCATCATCATATTATTCAATAGAAAATGGGTTTTGGGGAATATTATATTTTGGTAAACCATTAAAATCATTTTTAATATATAATTAGGTTTACCAATTCAAAAAAATCTTTGATGCCCCATTTACGTTTTCTTTCTTCTATTCTACAATTGATAATATGAAGTCTCTTCTTCACCAATTGGATATGATTTATGTCCCTTAATACAATATCCAAATATGTTTTCATATGCAGGAAATTAATTGATAGTGAAAATTATCATAGTATGAAAATTAAAATAATATTTATTGTATGCATAAAAAACTATAACACTTGTCTACCATATAAGTTTCAAATCATCAATAAGTGTTTAAAGATACGCATAAATATCATTTCATGGATGTTGTGGTCCATAAATCATCAATATCATTATATCATATTTTTTATTCATACATATATATAGAGGAAAGATGAAATCTACCATCAAAATAGGCCATGAACTATATTGGCTACTTAGGCTCTCATATGGATTCATTCCATCTATGCGTATTCCCATTATGATAGTTTTAACTTCCCTTCCAAAATTTGGAAGTTTTTTTCCTATATCTTACATTACAGTGAATTATTAGGGTAACATAAGTTACCATTAGAGATGTGTTAATAAATATTATTTCTTAACCCTTTTGTATCAATTGAATTTGTAAATAGATGGTTCAAACAAAGAATTAATTGAAGTTAACAATTTGATTTAGTGGGAGGTTTGATTTTGGTACCTGAGAATAAATTAGAGTTGAATTATTGGAATTATTGAAAGGAATTATTTGAAGGTACGAAATAGATTTAGCAAGAGGTTATATTCCAGTACCTAATAATAGATTAGAGTTGAATTTTCTATCCATCTTATAGCATGATGTCTCACACTTAGGACATTTTGATAAATATTCATATTTATTCCTACAAAATATGAAATGATTGAGGAAATAATGTATCTTTTTATAGCACAATACCATTGGAAATAATATTTTATCTTCTTCATAATCTGAATATGGAAGCTCGTTTCCTTCTGAAAGTAGATCTTTTAAATGTTCAAGAAAGTTAGAGAAACTTTTATAACTCGACCCATTTATTTTTTTTAAGTTATCTAATATCAGAACCGGTGATAACACAATATATTTAGTACAACCTAGGAATAATGGTTTCTCATAATCTCTATAAAATCATTGAATAGTTTCTATTCTTTTGATGGTTTCAACATCTATATTATAAATACGATCATTTGTCTCATTTTGGATATTTTCATCAACATTAGATGTTGAATTTTCCATTCTTTTACCATGATAGATACAATGTGTTTAATTATGTATAAAAACATAGAAAATGAGATGATACTTTCTTTATCTAGAATTTAACTTTATTATATTCAAAAAATTCATGTATGGATAGAAGATGAAATTTAGGTTCTGAAGATTTCGTTTTGAAAATTCAAAGAAATCATCAAATCCTTTTTCATATTCTTTAGAGGTTCTTCATAAAATTATCCAATTTTGATCCATTAAATACATAATATCACAATATAAAACCTAAATATATTAAAACATATAAGTAATTAAATAAATAAATAACTAAATATAGATAAAATTTAAACATAAAAAAATTAAAATGATTGTTTATTGGGTGGGACATGTCAACAATTAATAGGAATACAATCAGAAAAATACTCTAGGTATTTATATTATTTAACTAATTAATTATAAACTATTTTTTTTATCAGTAATGGAATATGTATACTTTTTTAAAGTTTAGATATATTTTTTTAAAATGACTATAAAAAAAACCGCTTCTATTCTACCTAGATCTTTCAATACAGACATCAATATTCCTCGTTTATTAACCTAGAATAAATAACATTAATAAGAAATTAAAATATTGATTTTTGTTGATAATATAAGTCTTTGACAATATTTATTCCAATAATTTATTTTGTGGAAGATTTATTCACAAAAATATTGACCAGAGATTAATTTCAACTGGTGTGGTTTGTGATCCGAGTTCAAACACATTATGCTTAAGGTTAAGATATATTGATTTGTTGGTAATTTTTTCCTTTTTTTTGTTATCAGTTATAGAGTTTGAAATAATATAATCATATAATATATATTACCTTTTTACGTATATATATATTTAGGGTGAATTCTAAAATGGGAAATGATGAAAAATTCACATGTTTATATTTATGACTATGTTGGGTAATGTGTGAACTATTCTGACCTTTTTGTTGAGTTTTTCTTCAAGAAAATTTTTGGTTCAATTATTTGGGTAATTGTTTTTATAAGGGTTTTCTAATAATTATTATATATAGTAGTAATATTTATAATCCTTATTCTTATTTGAAACCCCATATCCACTCAAACAATCTTAAAATATTTTGATGATTGTTTAGTAATAATGTTATGGGTGATTGTTTATAAATGTCAACAAAAATGGTGACACTTTTTAGAACATGGAGATGATTTAAAGTGTTGGTACCCCATTTATTTGTTTTTTAAGATTATGTGGGGTACTATTCCTTTTAGCGAGTTGATGTTGATATAATTATTGAAATTGTTTTTTTAGTTGTCAATGTTTTCCTAAAACACTTATAACATATTAATCATATTATAACTTCTGTGAATTATAGAAGTTTCATTGTGTTAAAGGTAATTTTTGTGTTTATAATTTCTTGGTAAATGTATTGAATTGATAAATGGAGAATGAATCTATATTTGGAGAGAAACATGGAGTGATTGTAAAATAATTATTTTCCCCCACATCGTAAAACCAATCTAAAAGGAAATTTTATTAATAAAAATTAGTAACATCCATTTCAAATGTTCTATTTTCTAAGGAACAAATACATAAATATATTGTTTTTCTGTGATGAAAATGTTGCAATTCAGGCAAGTATAAAATAGGGAGTTTATACCATGTTTTTGGCCTTTTGGATTCAAATTTGTATAAAAAATCTCATATCATTGGGTGTTCATTACCAATATAGAACATTTTGGTTGTGTAGAGTGCATATATAAGAAATTCATAAACTTTTATTGATTATTAAATATAAGAGTGGTTAAAATTATCAACCAATATATATTTTTATCAATATTAATGAAAAAAATATGATATAGTATGTCAAAATATTTTATTGAATTGTAAAAATTATATTATAAGATATATATGTCTATATTTACTTGAGGTTTATCATAATGATCCAAAAATATATAATTTTGTGAGAATAAAAAATGAAAAAGACCATAGATACTATTTTATATTGATATGTATATATATCTATCATTTTAGGAAAAACATTTGATAATTACATCTAATAAAAAATTTATAAAATTAAATAGACTTTAAAAAAATTATAATTAACAATCAATGGAATACTAAAAAAAGAAGCAATGAATCAAATTTATAACTAAAAGATAAATAATTTATCTCCAAAATTTAATTTTTTTTGAAAAATTTGGATTTGGACAAACAAAAATTGATCCAAAATATAGATTTAATCCCTTTAATTTGTTGGTAGGGTGAACACTATAAGAATAAAGAAAACCATTTTCAAAAAACAAATAAGAAAAAAAATTAAAACACCTTGAACCACGATTCCACTTTACTAGAATAGGGTTATCAGGGACTAAATATTATCATGGATTATGAAAAAAGGATATATGATGAAATATTGGGGGTTAATAATCATGAAAATATGATAAAAATAAAATTAAGTCCACTATAATAGTCATCAAAGACCGTCAAGTAGTCATCAGAAGAATCTTAGGTCAAGAGAAAAAGGAGGGAGTCAGAAAAAATGAGGGTTTCATGTTTAGGTGTATTATTTTTTTAAAAAAGTTTTTTAATTTCAATTTGTAACAAAACTGATGTTAAAAATGTTTTAAAATAAGTTATGACATCAGTTTTCTAAAAAAATGATGTTAAACAACATTTATAAATAAGTTTTCAGATTCAGTTTTCAAGAAAAACAATGAAAACAACATTTTTTTCAATCATTTTTTGCTTTTTTTATCTAAAAAATGATGCTAAAAATGTTCATAAATAGTTTTTGATGTTTTTTTAATAATTTATGCCAAAAAGGTTTCAATAAAATTTTATCATTGGTTTTAAGAATAATTGACGCAAAAAATACTTCGATAGAAACTATAACATCCGTTTTATTATAAACCAATGATAAAATAGCTCTTTGTATCTTATTATCATTAGTTTGTTGGGAACCAATGTCATCAAGTTGATGTTCAAAGCAATATTTAAACTAGTTTAGTCTTTAAAGTCACTAAACTGGTACTTTCCTCAGGCATCTATTTGTGTAATGTATTGAATATTAATTTAAAAAGACTTAAAATATTTGTTTATAAAGTCTAGGTTGGTATAGTTGGTATCATAGGAAGGTTTACTTGTCCTTTAGAAAAAAGGATAATAAAATTCTATTGAGATCCATTAGGATATTTCTAAGGATACATCAAGGTATGTCTCTAAGGATAAGTACAAGGATGATTAAAAGTATATTAAAATGTCCTAGAATTTTTTGTGAAGGATGGAGAATGTATTCTCCAAGAAATTACATCCAATTTAGGATAATACAAGTGGATATGGATCTGGAGAAGAAAAACCTATGGGTAATAACTGAAAAAGGGTGCATTGAGATGGACAATCATTACATAGTGCTTGATAATAGGCCTTATATACATATCGTTTGACACTCCCAAGGGACATTATTTGGAAATTAAAAAATACTTTATGAACCATAATGAAGAATTTAAATATATTATGACTATCAATGACCTACTATAAACCTATTGTTTTATATATTTTTAAGAAGTCTTCATGATACAGACATCCTATAAGTTATTTTTTCACGATTTCTTGTTTTTACACTAGGATTAGTGTTTCTCAAACTGTGATTTTTGGTTTTAGTAAATAGAAATAACCTAATGTAAAAGGGTTAACATTGAATATGATGGATACTTTACTAATTAGAATCCAAATGGTATCATGGTTTGAATGAAGGATATTATGAGTATTCGTAATCCGTTATCACAAAACATGATTAATAACATTCACCTTAACTAACTCTTTAACTCACCAAAGAAGAGATGGATATAGTTCAATGATATTTCAGGTAGTGGAGACATATGGAGGAATGGAGATTTTTTACTCTATTTCTATAATGTGGTAATAAGCACTCAAGGGATTATCTCATAGGAACAAGAATATTTTTTTGGGTGTGGAAAAGGACAAAAATCTAGTAACTTCGAAGGAAAAATGAAAATTTCGGTTAATTAAATTGATAGGGAATGCTGATATCCCTAATGTAATATCAAAGGATGAATATTTTAAATTTGTAAAGTATGAGAATTATAAAAAATAATGTCTTAGGGTGGAAATGTCATGAATAAAATCAACAAGGTGTTATGATTAATTGTTATATTTAGGATGAGGAGGATACTACAAATGAAATATGAATGGAATGAGGTGATGGAGCCTAGTTATTGTATTAAAGGTGAGTTGGAATAATTAAAGTTTTTATAAATTTTAATTCTAGATATATGTTATATGAATCACGAAATATATAAGTATTGTTTAGTATAAGTTTTTAGTTAAGGATATGTAATAATATTTTGAATAGTACTAATGACTGATAAAAGTGATTTAATGGCAAGGTAATATTTTATGGAAAACACATGATTATGGTAAGATGACCCTTAATATGTTTATGTGTTTTAGAAAATAGTGTTTAGTTTTGATAAAGAGATGATCAATATAGATAATGTAAATTTTATAATATTGATGACCATAAAACTAATAAGGATTTGTTGAAAAATTGGTTTATGTTATCATTGATGGAGTTTAAAAAATTGTTGTATATATGGAATATGTTCAATAATTTATAGTTTTATTCAATTAATGAGAAAGAATTAATTTTTTCAGTGAGTTTTTCTGGTAATTTGGGGTATTACCAAGCTTTTGGAGATTATATGACCAAAGAATTCACATATTTGGCATGTAAATATTAAGATCTACTTTATGATATTTTTAGGATTAATGTTGGGTTTGAGAAATTTAGTGATCTCCCTTAAAAATTTTAAATTTTGGAAGGGGCATAAGGTTAACCATTTAAAGAATTATTTAACTTGAACTTTGGATGAGGTTTTAGAGATTAATGTATTACTTCGCCACATGAAGATTTATCCTTATTGGATGACCAATGTTAACTTCTTTTAACTAGATATAGAAGAATGAAAAATAATTATTTTATATATTTTTTTTTGATTTATACATGAAAAAAATTCATCACTTGGGGTGAGAGATGAAGTTTAAATTGATCAAAGAACAAACAAAGGATGAAATTGTGCCCATGAAATAAAAACATATCAAGTCTATTTATTTTTATATGTTCTCATTATAGATGTAAAAGTAATTACCCAAAATTAAGGAAAATATCATAAAATAAAATATTGTCCTTTTATTATCATTTTTATGATATCAATGATCTTTTACACAACTCCTTAGTTTATGGTTTTGTGGTCTTTAACCTTCTATGGATCACCCACTTTCTTGTGATCAATGATCTTTATCACTATCTATAATTATCTATGCCTTCCTTCTGATTCTACATTTTCCCTTCCCACCTATGTTCAAATATTTGGAAACCTAGTATGTGTTACTCATGATGACTTTCACACATCCCTTCCTCTTTTTCAAGAGGTTGTTTTGTTAACCCTATTTATGATTTGGATTTATATGAAAGAATTCTAAATGTTAAACCTTCAATGTTAGAGATTAATTTTGAGGGAAAAATTCATTTTAAGAGGCATAAAATGTAACACCTTGAGATTTTGTAAAATATTTTTTTCCAAATTAATTTAATCTTTTTGATAGTTTTCATTACACATAACACTTAGTTTAGCTTATGTTACACACAACACTGAGTCTAATCAAAACATGTAATTCCATCAAAATATTATTATATAATAGATATCATCAATCAATTGGAATGATTGGTATGAATAGTATTAACTAAATTATGAAAATATATGGTTTGTACATGTACATAAAATAAATTATATGGTGACCATTTAATTAAAAATTAAAATAAAGAAATCATTTTCAGAAAAAAAATATTTTTATGAAAAACAACATGTTTTACCAAAATAAATATGAAAAATAAATTTATCTGAATTATTTTAATGAAATTTTTATTGTATATATTCAATCATATATTTCAAATTTATATTATGTGTTTTTATAAATTAAAGTTAAGAATAAATCCAATTTTATGCTTAAAAGCTATATTTTTCTAAAAAGATGTTTTTTGGCCTTTTTTGAACATTTTTTTCAAAATAAATTTCTACACTTTAAGAAAATATCTTTGAAAAAAAATTCATTTTTAAATCATTATATAAATATTATCTTAGGGTTAATTCGTGAAAATTTTCTGAAAAGATTAATTTGTTGATGAATAGTGAAAATACTAAATTTTAATTGAAGACTGCATTTTCATTTAAATTATATGTAAAGATCAATTGTATTTAAATTGTTTTTAAATTATATTTAATTCAATTTTATATCTATTAACCCAATTTAGGGCATTTTAATCTTTTTCAAATTTAATTTTGATATAAAGACTTTGTAATCTTTTGAACATTTTCTCTTTGAAAACATGCTTTCTTGTCATGTTTGTTGGGTTAGTTTAAGATTAAAATTTTCAATTTATGTGAATATAATTTAGAAAAATTAATTCCATATTTCTAATAATATTTTTTTTTATTTAATAAGTTCTACTTTTTTGACTAAAATGAATAGTAAAAATAGTAAAAATTATTTACCATATTTAAGGTAAAAATGGTTTTATTGGTGGTTAAACAAAAAATATATGAGTTAAAATGTCATAAAAACATATCTAAAATCTATTTTATGTCAATATTTAGAACCTTTAATTTCTAATCCTCGTGAATACTTCATTTGGAGACCTTTTTTCATGAAAAAAACATGGGTACGCTTTTTTCTTTTCAAAACATTTCAAGTATGTCACTCACCTCACTTATAAAAGGCCACCCCCTATTCTCTTCTATTCACATCTTCAAGACCTTTTTTGTTTAGAGGATACCTTAAAAAATCCATTCCCAACATCCTTCCTCTTATCGTATAAGAATTATTTTTGGCATAAATCCAAATTATGAAGCCATTTGGTACAAATAAAAGGAGTTTACCTGAAGAAGAGGTAGTGTTCTTCAAAGTTTGTTTTTATTTTATTTCTTCCACCATCTCATTCAATTATTTTTTTAAAAAGATTATATAATAAATTCATTATATTAAATATAATTATAATTTTTTAATATTAATTATCTTACAAGAAACTATCTCAACTTCCATCAAATGGGTTACAAAATCATCATTCATGTGTACAGTAAACAACAACCTCGTGAAATGATGTCATTCATTTTTCCATTTCCACCACCCATGGTTGGGTATTATTATAGATATGAATTATATATATACAATATTAATAACATAATTATTCCTCTATAGTCATTGTATCACATATAAAATTTTATTCTCCATTTCATAGGGGATACAATAACGTCGCTTGTGTGTACATCAAACTACCGCCTTGTGAAGCGTTGTGATTTATTTGTCACTAACGCTTTACATGGAATGTAATAAAGAATAATTTAATGAAAATATGTTATATAAATTACATAATTATAATACTAATGAAATTTAATTATTCTGGAAAGACAATATATCCTTCTCTTTCTTAACTTTTCACTCACTGAAAGATGATAACATCATTCATGTTCATGCGGACTACTGCCTTCATGAAGTAACATGTGTCACACACAGTTTTTTTTCTGTCTTTGTATTGATCCGGCCCATTCCCAGTTTTAACAACTGAATTTGTTTCTTTTATAACTCTTTTTTTTTCATCCTTTTTCACCCAATCAACTTCCCACTTATCCTATACTGATATATTAAAATTTATTTATCCTTTTGGACCCATTAGAAATTCATAAGCCAGGCGAATTTGGGTCACTTATTTAGGTATTGGGCCATCCCATGGGCCCATTTCCTGTTTTTTAAAAAAATAATTTGTTTCGTTTACATCTTTTTCATTTTTTAATCTTTTTCGGTGATTCCACCTCCCACCCGAATACAATATCCCTATCCTCACCCCCAATATCGTTTTTACCACTTTTGAGCTCATATTGGTCGCGTATTAGGGAGAATGTTCTCTGATTTCCTCAAAACGACCATAATTGAGAAGGTAAATTGTTTCACCCATAACTCATTCAATTTGTACTCCTTTGGCCACCAATTTTCTTTCCCTGGTTTGTCCAGATCTTAGGAGTATCTCCAAGAATTTTCAAGTCATTCACTTCCCTCTAGGGTTGCAGATCTAATGGAATACGAAGAGTTTTCTAGGGTGAAAGGTGAGATTCCTTCTCCTTTCTCCTTCCTCTTCCCCCTCCTTTCATTATTTCATGGTTTTATATTGTACCCTAGTCTTGATAGACCTAGGGTTTTGTTATACCATGTTTCTTTGATGGGTTTTATGTTTGTTTAGGTCTGGTATTTATAGTTTTAGGGTTTACAAACCCGCGGCGGGTGATTTCGGGTGTGCGTTTCAATTACGCCAAAGATTTGAGGTAGGATACCCCTTGCACAAGACTTTATTATTTAAGTTTCATCATTTTATTAACACCAGATATATATGTTTATTATTGTTTTTCTTCCTTTGGATAATTTTATTGGTTTTCAAAGTGGTTGTTTAATCATTGGTTTGTGAACGGTAGTGTTGTTTTGTCATGAAAGTTCTCAACAAGTGTTTGTTTAAATGTTCCGTTATCTTTTGAAAATATTTTGTGAGGTTTATAATCCGTTCTATGGTATTTTTAACATTTTACAGTATCTTGAATGAAAATATGGCTTTCAATTGTTGTTTTATTCCTTTTCATGTACATAAAATAAATTGTTTTGTTTAAAAAGGGCATGTCATGTGTTCGGTAAATTGCCCTGTTGGATTTTATGTGTGATGTGTGATTTAAAAGTTATTTGATTGGATTTATAAAGGAATTGGAAGAATTATAAATGGTATTTTTGGGTACTTATATTGATTTTCAATTTGGATTTGTTTTTACAAACAAGTGGGTTTTGATTTACAACATATTTTGGCCCGAGTTGCCCAAAAATGGACCGTTTCACATCTTTATGAAAATGGTTGTGTTTTGAATATTTAACCTAAGTATTATAAGAGATTTATGAATGAGGTTTACTGCTGTAAATGATGTTTATCCAGATCCTTAATAAATTTAAAATGCATACCTTCATCAAAGGTTAGTTTTGAGAAAATGTTTAAAGGCCCGTTTGGCATTTCCTAATGAAGGAGTGTTTTACTTCTATATAACAAGTTGTGAAATTGGGATTGTTTTATGGTCCATTAAATGATTTTATTAAATGTTTATTGGGCTGCCAAATATGATTTGGTTTGGTTATGATGTGTGTTTATAATTTAAAGAGTGTTTTTGAAAGTGTTTTATGTGCAAATCCTCAATACATTTCATGAAATTGTTTTTCCGAAATATTTAGCGGTTTGTTGATTAGTGTAAGAAATGTGAAGAATGATTATGGGATGTTTGTGTTTTTATGGTTTTGGAATGGAATGGGGATGTGAAATGTGTATTTGATAATATGTGTAACTTGATTGACCACTAAAGGGAATCCCGGGTATCTAGGTGGGCGGACGTGTACTAGTATGCTAGTGATTCTGTGGGGGTTGGCCCCTGTTTCACGTAGCAAGTTTGACGATGAAAACACTAACTAAACTATGAAGATGTTGATGATTATTGGGGACCACTAGGTTATGGGTATGTTCCCTACTAGTGGCTCGTGCACGAGAACGAATATTTATTATGGTTACTTTCGCCGAGATATGAGGTACCTGGGGCTCACAACTAACTAGTGCCTAGGGGTATTCCTGTGACTAGTGCTCATTGGCTATTTTGTACTCACCGTCGGCATACGGTGTGTTTGGTTGGGAAATTCAGTAGTATGTGTTATCTATTTGAATGTTAAAATTATTTAAAGCAGACCTCTTGAAAATTATTTTCATTTTGAAGTTTCACCTCTTTGAAAATAATTGTTACTTGCATTTTTGTTTATTAAACCTGCATGTTTTTGACTGATAATTATTATAGCATGAAATCTCATCTGAAAACAAGGCTTTAAAATCTTGAATTTAAAACTATAAATTGATGTTTCTTTTATTTTAAAGTAATGTGCATTGGGAATAGAATACCGGGCTAACCTACTGAGTTTTAATACTCACGCCTATAGTCTTCTTCTTTTTTTTGGCCCTTGTGCAGGTTTCATCTTTAGTTCGATCACCTTGGGAGACTTTTTATCATTGTGTTGGGGAGTGACCAGAAGTGTCACATGGAGTTATTTTTTCATCGGAATTGTTCATTTGAGTTGTTGGTTTTTTTCTAATTTTAGTTTCTTGTACAAATAATATTTAGTTCAATTTTTATATAAATTCATTTTGGGCTATCCGTTTATTTCCGCTGTTTGTTTGATTGTTTATATATGGGAGAAATCGTTCCCTTGTGTATTCTATTGATGCCCTTGGTGCTTGTCACCATCCCGGGAGGATCGGGAACGCCTCTCGGGACTTGTCGCGGGCTGGCCTGGGTGACCGGTTCAGGGTCGACTAGGGCTGGTTGGTGACAAAATGGTATCAGAGGAGGTCGGCTATTAGCAGACCTTTCTTTTTAGAGCGCCCTTGTTATTTTGGGGATGTCAATGTAGATGGAGTAGGATTGTTGGGACTTGAGGGGTATGTGCAAGAAGAGCGTCGCAAACTCTTTCTTGTTCTAATCCTCAGGTTCCCATGGAAGTCCGGTTTTATTAGTGTCCATTGTTCTAGTTGATTGTTTTATATTGGGATATGACAAGGGGAGTCTGACCAATGGCCTTCGTGAGCTCACAGGGCCTGGAAAGCCATGTGGAGGTGGGGAATGGTCCTAATAAGTCTCTCTGTGTTGGTGTTGTGTTTGGCATATGGCCGCCAACCATATGGTCAAGTCACCCACCGATACTGGTTCCCTTTTTCTTGGGTCTCTTGAACCTTTCTTGAATTCTGAATTTTTGTTTTTAAAATCCTTGTGTGAGAATTGTGGAAATGGGTTTTAATGTAAGGATTAGATTTTGAAAAGTGAAAAAAGGGGGTTTCAATAATTAAATATAATAATGGTTTAGGAAGGTTGTGTTTTTGTGAAAAAAATGGAGGGAAGCAGAAATGATTTAAAGGGATTGGATTATCCATAATCTAAACTTGTGGTTTGTTGAAATAAATTTTTTTGAAATTGTGAATCATTTTAAAGTGATTCTGGATCTTTTTTTTAAATAGGGTATTTTAGGATGTTAAAAAAGTTTTTTAAATCGGATAAATTAGTTTTGGAAATTAGTTTTGATCGATTGGTTTTTTACTAGAAATGTTATTGGTCTCAATGGACCTCAGATTATGAAAATATACATTGCTGATTTTTTTAAAAAAAAAATAATGTGAAGGGGTTGTCTGGAGTGGCTTGGTTATTTAAAAAGTTTTTAAAAATGAAAAGGGGTAGGTTTTCAAGAAAATGGTTCTTAATTAATTGTGGTTTTTTTTGTGAAACATGAAAATGTTTTTTGACTTGGTGGTTGGTGTTCCTTTTGAAGGTAAATTGTTTTTTATAATTATGATGTTTAATTTTAGCCTTTGGTGTTTTCATGGGTGCTCACATGCATGTTTTTATTTATATTTGGAAGTATGGCCTATATGGTATGGTGGTTGGGTGTCAGGGGTGGCATGGAAATGTGCATGTGGGTGAGACTTGATGAAACACCATTGGTGAATGTGGAAACCCACCAAGTTAGTTTGATTTTTCAAAATTGTTTTGAGCTGAAAATTGTGGCCCTTTTTTTAAAACCAATGGTTATGTGGCTTGATTTTTTATGTTGTAGAAGAGTTGTTTATTCAGTAAGCCTCCTTGTGATCTGGAATTCATACTCTTGTTGTATCTTGAGATGATATCTTGTTGCTGTCTTGGTTTTGGAGAAATTTTCATTGGGTTTCTAAAGATGTGTTTGATGTTGTGATGTGGCCAGTGATAGTTCTCCGTTGGAAATCTTTCCTACTGATCAACCTAAGGATTCCTTTCAAATTTTAAATCCACCTCTTTTGATGATGCCTCAACCTGTTTGTTGGAATATAGAGATGTTTGGGATCTATTAAAAGTGCTTCTAGGTCGTGATAATTCTTTTGGATAGAGCAGTTGTGTTCGGTGATGTTGATGTGTTTCGTCTAATTCCTTGTCCATTGTGCCCCTCATTTGGAGTGATAAGGAATTTTGATATGAATCTATTATTTCCTATTTAGATGAAGGTTTTTTTGTGATCCAGTGTGGGTTTTTGAGTGGTGTGATCCTTATCACCTGACTACGGTGCAACAAATGCTTCAAGAATCAGGGCTCCAGCCATAGGCCTCGGAGTGAAGCTTTTCACGCAGTCAGGAAATCAACAGAGGTGTGGAGTGCTAGATTATGATCCTTACTCATCTGTTTTGGTAAGTTAGTTACTATGTCAATGTTTTGGTTCTTCATTTCTATGAATTTCCATTTGTCGCAACAAGCGTGGTGGACTTAACCCCTCACACAGTGTCTATGGTTATTCCTTCATGGATGTGGGTTTTCAATCAATGTCCATGTGTGGACCACCTGTAAAAATCAGATGCAGTCTTGGTGTTACCTATTCACTGGGGGAGAGTTTTGGGTAGTTTCATTGTTTATTTTGTTGTTTCAGTGGCCAAATTATTGGGTCCCCTTCCCTCCCATCCCCAAGTGACGGGGGTCCAAAATTGTGGTGAATGTGTTGGCCAAGTTCTTGTCCCCTCTGTTCGGGAGTGGGTGGTTTATATGTTCATTTTTTAATCCTATTAACTTGGTATATTATGTTTTTCTAGGAGGGTTTTTTTTGGGCTTCTGTGAGTGACGCCCAATTTTAGCTCATGTTCAATTCTTGTCTATTCATTGCTAGTTGGTTTCTAATGGTGGGGAGACCCACCATGGGTCTCTTGGATTTTCATCCTAAGAACATTTCTAGGGATAGTTGATTCTTAATGGTGGGGGGTACATTCTGGAATCCTTAGTGTTGTTTGTTTTTCAGCTGGAAAGTGTTATGGCTTTCCGGGGGCGGAATGCTTTAATAGTGAGGAGAATTGTCACACACAGTTTTTTTTCTGTCTTTGTATTGATCTGGCCCATTCCCAGTTTTAACAACTGAATTTGTTTCTTTTATAACTCTTTTGTTTTTCATCCTCTTTCACCCAATCAACTTCCCACTTATCCTATACTGATATTTTAAAATTTATTTATCCTTTTGGACCCATTAGAAATTCATAATCCAGGGGAATTTGGGTCACTTATTTAGGTATTGGGCCAGCCCATGGGCCCATTTCCTGTTTTTAAAAAAAATAAATTGTTTCATTTATATCTTTTTTATTTTTTAATCTTTTTCGGTGATTCCACCTCCCACCCGAAGCCAATATCCCTATCCTCACCCCCAATATCGTTTTTACCACTTTTGAGCTCATATTGGTCGCGTATTAGGGAGAATGTTCTCTGGTTTCCTCAAAACGTCCAGAATTTAGAAGGTAACTTGTTTCACCCATAACTCATTCAATTCTTACTCTTTTGGCCACCAATTTTCTTTACCTTGTTCTTCCATATCTTAGGAGTATCTCCAAGAATTTTCAAGTCATTCCCTTCCCTCTAGGGTTGCAGATCTAATGGAATACGAAGAGTTTTCTAGGGTGAAAGGTGAGATTCCTTCTCCTTTCTCCTTCCTCTTCCCCCTCCTTTCATTATTTCATGGTTTTATATTGTACCCTAGTCTTGATAGACCTAGGGTTTTGTTATACCATGTTTTTGTGATGGTTTTTATGTTTGTTTAGGTCTGGTATTTATAGTTTTAGGGTTTACAAACCCGCGGCGGGTGATTTCGGGTGTGCGTTTCAATTACGCCAAAGATTTGAGGTAGGATACCCCTTGAACAAGACTTTATTATTTATGTTTCATCATTTTATTAACACCAGATATATATGTTTATTATTGTTTTTCATCCTTTGGATAATTTTATTGGTTTTCAAAGTGGTTGTTTAATCATTGGTTTGTGAACGGTAGTGTTGTTTTGTCATGAAAGTTCTCAACAAGTGTTTGTTTAAATGGTCCGTTATCTTTTGCAAATATTTTGTGAGGTTTATAATCTGTTCTATGGTATTTTTAACATGTTACAGTATCTTGAATGAAAATATGGCTTTCAATTGGTGTTTTATTCCTTTTCGTGTACATAAAATAAATTGTTCTGTTTAAAAAGGGCATGTCATGTGTTCGGTAAATTGCCCGGTTGGATTTTATGTGTGATGTGTGATTTAAAAGTTATTTGATTGGATTTATAAAGGAATTGGAAGAATTATAAATGGTATTTTTGGGTACTTATATTGATTTTCAATTTGGATTTGTTTTTACAAACAAGTGGGTTTTGATTTACAAAATATTTTGGCCCGAGTTGCCCAAAAATGGACCGTTTCACATCTTTATGAAAATGGTTGTGTTTTGAATATTTAACCTAAGTATTATAAGAGATTTATGAATGAGGTTTACTGCTGTAAATGATGTTTATCCAGATCCTTAATAAAATTAAAATTCATACCTTCATCAAAGGTTAGTTTTGAGAAAATGTTTAAAGGCCCGTTTGGCATTTCCTAATGAAGGAGTGTTTTACTTGTATATAACAAGTTATGAAATTGGGATTGTTTTATGGTCCATTAAATGATTTTATTAAATTTTTATTGGGCTGCCAAATATGATTTGGTTTGGTTATGATGCGTGTTTATAATTTAAAGAGTGTTTTTGAAAGAGTTTTATGTGCAAATCCTCAATACACTTCATGAAATTGTTTTGCCGAAATATTTAGCGGTTTGTTGATTAGTGTAAGAAATGTGAAGAATGATTATGGGATGTTTGTGTTTTTATGGTTTTGGAATGGAATGGGGATGTGAAATGTGTATTTGATAATATGTGTAACTTTATTGAGCACTAAAGGGAATCCCGGGTATCTAGGTGGGCGGACGTGTACTAGTATGCTAGTGATTCTGTGGGGGTTGGCCCCTGTTTCACGTAGCAAGTTTGACGATGACAACGCTGACTAAACTATGAAGATGTTGATGATTATTGGGGACCACTAGGTTATGGGTATGTTCCCTACTAGTGTCTCGTGCACAAGAACGGATATTTATTATGGTTACTTTCACCGAGATACGAGGTACCTGGGGCTCACAACTAACTAGTGCCTAGGGGTATTCCTGTGACTAGTGCTCATTGGCTATTTTGTACTCACCGTCGGCATACGGTGTGTTTGGTTGGGAAATTAAGTAGTATGTGTTATCTATTTGAATGTTAAAATTATTTAAAGCAGCCCTCTTGAAAATTATTTTCATTTTGAAGTTTCACCTCTTTGAAAATAATTGTTACTTGCATTTTTGTTTATTAAACCTGCATGTTTTTGACTGATAATTATTATAGCATGAAACCTCATTTGAAAACAAGGCTTTAAAATCTTGAATTTAAAACTATAAATTGATGTTTCTTTTATTTTAAAGTAATGTGCATTGGGAATAGAATACCGGGCTAACCTACTGAGTTTTAATACTCACGCCTATAGTCTTCTTCTTTTTTCTAGCCCTTGTGCAGGTTTCATCTTTAGTTCGATCACCTTGGGAGACTTTTTATCATTGTGTTGGGGAGTGACCAGAAGTGTCACATGGAGTTATTTTTTCATCGGAATTGTTCATTTGAGTTGTTGGTTTTGTTCTAATTTTAGTTTCTTGTACAAATAATCTTTAGTTCAATATTTATATAAATTCATTTTGGGCTGTCCGTTTATTTCTACTGTTTGTTTGATTGTTTATATATGGGCGAAATCGTTCCCTTGTGTACTCTATTGATGCCCTTGGTGCTTGTCACCATCCAGGGAGGATCGGGAACGCCTCTCGGGACTTGTCGCGGGCTGGCCTGGGTGACCGGTTCAGGGTCGACTAGGGCTGGTTCGTGACAACATGACTCTCTCTTCTCAAAACCACACTACATGGATGATATGAATAAGTATATTTAAATTAATAATATATTATTTTTGATATTATTATCATTATGTAAAGTTAAAATATTACTGACATTCATTCAATAATTATCATTGAAAAATTGAAATGTTACTCATGCGTACGTATGACCTACTATCTCCATGATTGTAACATACTTCATTTATCAAAACCATATTTAATTATTGGACTTAAAATTATATCTTATATAAAAATATTATAATAAATCCATTTTTTATTAAGGATATTATGGAACTATGATCAAATTAAGTGGACCAAAATAACAATTCAAAACATATACAAAAAATAAAGTAGTTATTACACAAAATGTGATTTTAAAATTGTGTTGTTAATGAAAACGTAATAAATGGTAATAAATAGATCATATATGATATGGTATATATAATTAGGGTACCATAATATATTTATAATAAAATTATATATATTATATAGTAGGTTCAAACATGTACAAAGTACGTCGATACTTAAGGTAAGGGGTTTATAGTCTCTCTTTTATTTCTAGGAGACATAAAAATTCACCACTCATTTCTTTTTTGTGGTGTATATATTTACTATTAGATAGTTTATATCATTAATATACTCATTTTAATTGTATTTAATGTTTCATTTTATGTTAGTCTTTATTAGGGATTACAATTAAAAAGATTACTAAAGTGGTAATGGATTTCAGCCTTAGATTTTACTTTCGTGAGACACATACTATATTCAAAACATATTTATTTTATATGTTGTATATAATTCACATGAATTTTTTTTATTATTCTCATGTAAATTATTATGATTTACATTTCCATTTTATGACCACTCTTTCAAAATGTTTGTGGTTCAAAAAGTTACCAAAGCGGTATTGTATTTTTGTCTCAATTTTCTTTTTTTGAGATATATGTTTTGTGATGCACCTATATTATTTTATGAGGTGTATATATATCCTATTTGATATTTAATATAATAAATTTACTTACTCTCATGATACTATTTATTTTATTTAATTTTATTCTTTCATGGGGCTTACAATTCAATGTTACCAACGTGAAAATGGTTTTATGATACAATCTCATAGTTTATCAGGATTTTTTATGATTATGATTACAATGATGAAATATTTTGATATATCTCTAATAAAATAATTAATTTTATTCTCATATTTTTATTTCATGAGAATACATATTTTAAATTTATTTTTATATCTTTTTGTAGTCATGTGTTCAAAATAATGTTCTTAAGAAAAAACAATATTAGTCCTCTCTTTGGTCAAAAACCATTTCTATAAAAAACCATGTTTTCTAAGAAAGTTATATTTTTTATAAAATTCATAAATTTATTTATTTTAGAAAATTTTAACCATGTTTTACTTTTTTCAAATATTTTTTGAATGGAATATTCATGTCATTTTCTAAATTATTACTGTTTGGATTTTACCAGAAATGTGAAAAGAATATTTGTTTCAACATGTAAAACATGAATGTAATTTTCCACTATAATGAAAATTATTTTATTTTAATATTAATTTATAAATTTATAAATTTATTTTAAAATAAAATAATTTCAAATTTGTTTTATGAATTTTTAGTTTTAAAAAGTGATTTCAAAGAAAATTTATTTTCCTCAAGAAATGTTCCAAGTGATATTTCAAAATCATTCTAAATATAAGATGAAATCTTTTTATGTAACATATTAATTTATGTGGATATGAACCAAGGATATGATTATTTATCTTTCTATGAGTGGTTTATCATGACCAAATTTTTATAAAACCCATTTCTATTCCACAAGTTATACCAAGATAAACTGTTTATGAAACCAACTTATTTTTTCCATAGGTTATAATATGATGGAATAATAAAATGATTTTGAAAATTTTATCTTTTATATAGGTTAATATTTGATTAAATTCTTATGAAATACATTTAATTTTATGGGTTATGATATGATTAATGTTTTATGATCTTGTGGCACACATACTTATGATTTTCATTATGTGACAGGTGAGATGTATATCTACCTCTAATGAATTGTGTAATAATAGATAACACATGAGTAAATATGATATGAATGAACCTGATTACAGGTTTACAGTGTTTTGAGTGAACTTTATTACATGTTCACAGCGTTATTCATGAACCTGAGTACATGTTCACAATGTTATGTGTGAACCTGATTACATATTCACAATGTTATGTGTGAACCTATTTAAATGTTCATAGTGTTATGTGTGGAGATATATTTCATGTACATAATGTTATATGTGGACTTGGTTTCATGTCTATAAGTTTATGTGAGGACCTTATTTCATTTCATTAACTTAATGAGTGAGGTGGTATTAATTTACACATATTCACAATGTTATAAGGTGATGTGTATGCATGAATCTATGTACTATGACAATTTTATTCTATAATGGATCATGTTCCTTGATTTCCTTATGATTTATGTTTTATAAAATTTCAATAATTATTACATCACTCTAGATTGTAATATTTGATATGTAGGGTATGGGTTTCATATGTTATGATAATGTTTCTATACCATTATGTTCATTTTATGCTTACATATCTCCCTTCTTTACCCTTATTAAGAATATAATCTCACCCTTTCCTAAGTTTACTTTCACTGGGTTATAAGTAAAGGTTTTAAGTAGGGTATGTTTGTGAAGAATACTAAACGGAATATCTTTATGGGATATTTAGAAGATCTTTCACAAAATTAAAATATTGTGTACCCAGTATCCAAATACAGTAAACTACTATGGTCATATGGTGTGTTTGTGTAATATATTGAATATAAATTTAAAAATATTTAATATCTATGTAAATAAATCTTGGGTTTCTATAGATTTTAATTATCATATTCCTTTTGACCTTTTTTCATATAATAGACAAATAATACTTAGAAGGGGCTAACATAGTTGAAAAAATAGGCTTGGGAGGAGATTCAATTGACACTATCACTAGACGGGGTGTATCTTCTTGCTAGAAAAGGAAGTAAAAAGGTATCCAATGTTCTTAAAGAATAGTTTTAGGGTTTTTTTGGAAAACAACAGTTTTTTTCTATCAGAGAGGATAACCTAGTCATACCAAGACTAACTGTATGGAGGCTACAAATACTTGTCATTGTTGTTGAAAATTTAGAAATTTGAAACATTTTTGTGATAGGATGTCCCAAGGAAGTAAGGATGGATCCACATTCACCAAGGGACCATAGGATTCTAATAATTATTTTAAGGGTGGAAGATCTTATCCTTAGGATAATGAGGATTTTCATGTGGCTATGAAAGAATAGAGAGGATCTAAGACTAAATGCCTTTATGCAGTGACGTATGCATAAGAGGAATGTGAAGTATGTCCATACACAGATAGATATATAATGTTTACAACATATTTTATGGTACAATATTTTGTTGATATAGGTGATACTAATTATTTTATATCATCAAATCTAGTTGACATGTTGGTCATGCATTCAGAGATTATTTCATTCTAATTGGATCTTTCCATGCCTTTGAGAAATAGGTTCAATCAGGGTTTCAAGTTCCTAGCATGTTGAGTGGTGATAGAAAAACAATAAGTGGAGTAGGACATATTGGTAATAAATCTTTACATATTCGTCTTGATTACCGGTATATATTAGATGATCAGTGTTAAGTCCTAAAAGGATTGTTATCATCATCAAGTTTATCTATTATCTTTTCATAGGGTCACTCAAGTTTTTCAGTGTGTGTGGGACTCTAAACTGGGAAGGAAAGACCTATTGTTCCTTTAGATGGGGTAATCCCATGAACATTTCCATAGAAGTTTCTTGATGCGGTTGATCTTATTTGGGAAGTCATCTGCATATAGTAGTTTGTTTATACTCTTAGGCCTTTACAGATGATTTTTCTGGTTACCACCACAGGGAGAGATCAATTTTATTATTGAACAAATCCTAGGTATGATGCCCATTTCTATACCATCATACAATATGACACCTACTGAGTTGTTATAACTTAATGTACAACTTTCAGATCTTGAGGTTGAGGGATTTATTATTCCTGGCTTGTCATTGCGAGATTCTCCAATCCTCTTTGCTAAGATGGAATATTGAAGACTCAGACTTTGTATTGACAACCGAGTGTTAAATTAGGTGGCCATCAAGAAAACATATCCCTTTCATGGTATTGAGGATCTCTTTGATCAACATAGATGGGATCATTGGTTTTCAAAGATCAACCTAGGGTCAGTGCACCACTAGTTGAAAGTATAATGAGAGGATATAATTAAGAAATACTTTAGGAGCTGGTATAGGAATTTCAAGTTTCTAGTTATGAGATTCAGACTAACTAACACTCCTATGGTGTTTATGGACTTGATGAACCAAATATTTCATCAGTTCTTGCACTCTTATTTTGGTGTTTCTGTATTATATTTTGGTTTACTCTAAGTCAGAGGAGGAGTGCACAAACCACTTAAATATCATTTTTAGAACATTTAGAGAACATTGTCTGTATGGTATGTTTTTAAAATGCGAGTTTTAGATTCATAAAGTAATTCTTATAGGTAATGTTATATATGAGAGGGGAATCTCCATGGATCCTAAAAAGGTACCGATAGTTATGTCCTAGAATTAGTCCAGAATTTGTTTGATATTCAAAGATTCTTGGGATTGGCAGGTTGTTACATGTAACTTTTAACGAATTTTTAAAGATTTTATCACTGATTACAACTTAGACCTATAAGTGTGTGAATTTTGAGTATAATGAAAGGTTTCAGAGATATTTTGAGGAACTAAAGGTGAGTTGACTTTAGTTCAATTTTTTATTCTTCTAGAACCAAGTTTGGGTATAGCATCCCGCCATTTTATAACATAAACCTTCATTTCATTACACGGAACTGAGGATCGTTAAGGTTTAGTGTCTTGGAAACAAGGATCATAATACATAAAAAAAAACATAAAAACATTCTTCTTAAACACTTGAAAGGCTTCTCCTTTAGTTCATCCTATGTTCATTATGCATCTCACAACCTGGGGACATACATCAAAAGAAAGGGTGAGCAGAAGGCCCAGTAAGGGAAACAAGGGAAACATTTTACAAGTGAACTTGAGATACTTCAATAAGGACATGAAAAGAACTTTAAGGCATGAGAAAGAAATCATGAGGTACATCATAATAAAAATAATCATTTTTCATAACTTGAAGATGTGGCTAAAACATTTAATATTGACAATCGTTTCGTTTCACCAAGGTCCATCCCCAAGGTGTCGTTAAAAATTACCAAGGTTATTCACCAAGGCGTCGTTAAAATGGTCATCTCTAGAGATTAAGTCCTTACCCAATGCATTGGAGCGCTATCAGGGCGCACCCTTAAATTTGTCTTTATTTTCATGTGAGACACATATATCATCATCAAAAATTTCATAAATAACCCATATAGCATAAAACAAATGGGTTTCATTTCATAATCATAACGTTTCAAAAACTGCTTTAAAGACATGATCTTTACGTTACTTTAAACCCACGGAAAGGGAAAGCGGGTATCATGTATGTAAATCCCAGAATTTAAAATAGATCATTTTTATATATATGTGAATACCCCTTTAGAAATAGGAGCTTTGTGTATTCACTTTATAACATAAAATAATTTTGAGAAAAGAGAGGCATTTTGAGATGAAAATTCTGCAGCATAACGGCTATGTTACAAGGTTTTAGAAACATTGAAAAGAGAGGGAACATGGGTTGAACAATCATAATTGACCAATGAAAAGGTAAAGGGACAGAATAAGAAGGATATATGGACATGGTGATGCAATTTCAAGGACATACCAATTGAAACGAAAAACATGGAAGGAAGACAAAAATTTGATTTCTCTTATGAAAATTCGGCAGCCTAACGACGTCACTTAAACTTCAACAAAATGAATTGGACAAATAAAATAGGGTCTATCATCATATGATCATAAGAGATCAGTATGATAGATATAGAGATCATACCCCAACATAATAAAAAGGAACTTGAAAGATTTGACATGAAAATCGAACTTGAAAAAAAAATGAGAAGGGTGAAAGAATCACTTAAACATTCGGCAGCCTAACGACGTCACTTAAGCATTCATAAAACGAAATGATGAGAGTAAGAGGGGATATATTATCATATAAACATGAAAGGGCAGTAAGAGGAATATAAAAGAACATCCTCTCACATAATCACATGGAGCATAAAAGGAATGACATAAAAGAGATTACACGAAAAGAAAGAGAGGGGTCGGATCCCTTACCTTAAAACGTGACTCTTGAAACTCAAAGGATTGGACCTTGAGGGATTGGGGGCACCTTTGGAGGACTCCTTGGAAGGTAAGAAGACCAGAACTTCGTTGGGGGAGAGTTGGGAGTGAAAACTAAAGGAGGAAAGGGTGGGTATTTATAGGGAAAGTGAGGGGACAAAGCATTAAAGGCCAAGGGACACCTCACTAGTGGTTTTGGCAAAACCATGGGCTTGCCCATGGTATTTGCCCATGGTATTGGCCACTTGGGACACCTAACACCTTATCTTACTATTCATAATTCGACCATATTGAATATATACTTAATACATCATTTAATGATGTCATTAAACACCCGTAACTTAAAAACTATACTTTCACTATTCACCGAAAATTCAACTTTCTCAGAATAATCCCAAAATTTCACCTTAACCAAATATCAATGCTATGATTTCAAAAATGAACTCCATTTTATAAAAATAATTTTCTAAATATTTTTAATTTTATTTTTAAATAAATACACTATTCACCGAAAATTTATTTTTTTAGAAAAATCCCCAAAAATTACCATAACATAATATCGATGCTCTGAGTTCAAAAATAAACTCATTTTTATAAAAATAATTTTCTAATAATTTTTAATTAAATTTTTAATTAAAAAACACTATTCATCCGAAAAAACTAATACTTGAATAATAATTTATGAAACTGTTATTTACCCATTTTATTGAATCACATTACTTAATCAAGGTGTCTAGATTATATTAAAACATTCTTTGAGTGAAAATTACTAATCCATTTGGTCACATTACTAATCCTAAGCGTAAAATCACTATTCATAATTTACTATTCATCAAAAATTAAGTTGATCTTATTAGACTCCAAATTCCTTACTGAACACTTTTGTAGAAGACCATTTTTTGAAAATCATTACACATCATTAGTTATTTAGGGTTTACATAAATATTTCAAAATATCCCATTTTCAAAATTCATCAATAAAATACATTCTAAAATTATCTAGACATTTGAAATTTCACAAACATCACTAAAGGAAGAAATCTCAATTTATTCACCCGAAAGGATTACACAAGGAAACTAGGGTCTCATCACATAGCCCCTTATAACACTTGCATAAGACCTAAGTGTAAGGTGTGCTATGGTGAGAGAATCTGAGGGAGTCTCAGATAACATTGCCCTAGTAGCAATCTCCACTAACTTGAACTTCTACTGCAAGTGTTTTCGTTCAAGCTTGACACGCTGGAGCTCGGCTTGGGCTTGGTCCAAAGCGAAGCCCACAGATGCTACCTCCTTCCCAAGCTCTGATAAGTGGGCTTCGTAAGGGTTGAGTCTACTGGATGAAGCCATCGACTCCTCTTTCTGCATTAACCATTAACATCTTATTAAATCAATAAGAGTAAGTTAATATACTACTCAAAAAGATTGGGTCGTTACATTCTTCCCCCCTTAAGAAATTTCGTCCCCGAAATTTACACTTGAGGCCTAGTCGAAAAGGTGAGGGTACTTTTGCTTCATTGTTTCCTCCGGCTCCCAAGTCGCCTCTTCATATTTATGATTCCTCCACAACACTTTCACAAGGTGGGTAGTCTTGTTTCGTAGGACCTTGTCTCTACGGTCTAAGATCTCCACTGGCTGCTCCTCATAAGAGAGGTCATGTTCAAGTTGTACCACCTCTAGGTTCAGTACATGCGAAGGGTCGGGTATGTACTTCCTCAAGAGAGATACATGGAAGACATCATGAACTTGAGCTAGGTTCGGTGGAAGTGCTAGACGATAGGCCACTGCTCCTATGCGATCAAGGATTTCATAGGGGCCAATGTACCTAGGGCTGAGCTTCCCTTTCTTCCCAAACCGCATGACTCTCTTCCATGGAGAGATTCGAAGGAAGACTTTGTCACCCACCCCAAACTCCAAGTCTCTTCGACGATTGTCAGCATAGCTCTTCTGCCGACTCTGAGCAGCCTTTATGTGTTGTTGGATGGCATGAACCTGTTCTGTCATCTCTTGCACGAGATCAGGCCCAAGAAGCTTCCTCTCACCAGTTTCATCCCAACAAGTAGGAGTTCTACACCGCTTTCCATATAGAGCTTCATAGGGTGCCATCTGAATACTCGAATGGAAGCTGTTGTTATAGGAGAACTCCACTAATGGGAGGTGTTGATCCCATCCACCTTTAAATTCCATTGAGCATATTCTCAACATGTCTTCGAGTGTCTGAATAGTCCTTTCAGATTGGCCATCAGTTTGAGGATGATAGGCCGTACTAAAATTCAATTCAGTATTCAGGGCATGCTGAAGACTTCTCCAGAATTTTGATGTGAATCTTGGGTGACGATCAGATACGATGGATAGTGGTACCCCATGCAGCCTTACCACTTCCTTCACGTATATCTTGGCAAGCTGATCTAGAGAGAAATCTTCCCGAATAGGGATAAAATGGGCTGTCTTGGTGAGACGGTCCACAATAACCCATATCGCATTGTTCCCTTTGGATGTTTTCGGGAGACCAGTTACAAAGTCCACAGTGATATTATCCCACTTCCATACTGGTATGGGTAGCGGTTGTAATACCCCCTTAGGAAGTTGTCTTTCTGCCTTTACTTGCTGACACACCAGGCACCTTGTAGTGTAATCGGCAATCTCCCTCTTCATGTTATCCCACCAATAATGATCACGAAGGTCTCTATACATCTTAGTGCTTCCCGGATGTATAGAGAAAGTAGAGCTATGAGCTTCATCCATCAGTTCTTTCTTTATCTCCAGAATAGATGGAACACATAGTCTTGTACGAAATTTCAATACACCTTCTTGATCAATATTGAAATCAGGGAACTTCCCATCCTTTACAGCCTCGAACTTCTCCTGCAGTAAAGGATCTTATTTTTGAGCCTTCTTGATCTGCTCTAGTAATGAAGGTTGAGAAATCATTTGGGATAGGGTTGATGATGTCCCTTTCCTTATAATTCCCATGTCCAGTTTTACTAGATCTTTAATCAAGGGATCTCCCAGGAACCTCATTGTTGCCAGAACAACAGGATCTTTCCTGCTTAACGCATCCGCGACTTTGTTTGCTCTTCCAGGGTGATAATGAATTGAACAATCATAGTCTTTAATAAGATCCAACCATCTCCTTTGTCTCATGTTCAATTCTTTCTGAGTGAAAATATACTTTAGACTTTGGTGGTCAGTGTATATATCACATTTCTCCCCATAAAGATAGTGCCTCCATATCTTTAGAGCAAAAACAACTGCCGCCAGCTCTAGATCATGCGTAGGATAATTCTGCTCATGAATCTTCAACTGTCGAGATGCATAAGCAATTACTTTGTCATTTTGCATGAGGACGCACCCAAGCCCTTTCAGAGATGCATCACTAAAAATAACGAATCCTTCTCCGATAGAGGGTAGTGTTAACACCGGTGCAGTAACCAATCTCTTCTTCAGCTCTTGGAAACTTTCCTCGCATTCCTTTGTCCTGATGAACTTAACCCCTTTTCGAGTCAACTTTGTTAGTGGATTAGAAAGCCGTGAAAAGTTTTTCACAAACCTCCTATAATATCCCGCTAAACCAAGGAAACTAAGAATCTCAGTTACTGTTGTGGGTTGAGGCCACTTCTCCACAACCATTGTCTTTGCAGGGTCAACCGAGATTCCTTCATTGGTTACGATGTGCCCCAAGAAAGCCACTTGTTGTAACCAAAACTCACACTTGCTGAACTTCCCAAAGAGCCTCTCCTTCCGTATAGTTTTCAAAACAACCCTCAGATGATCTTCATGCTCCTCACGACTTTTTGAATATATCAAAATATCATCAAAAAAAACTACCAAAAAGTTATCAAGGTAGTCCTTAAAGACTCTATTCATCAAATCCATGAAAATAGCAGGAGCATTAGTCAAGCCGAAGGGCATAACAGTAAACTCATAATGCCCATATCTTGATCGGAAGGCAGTCTTTGGAATATCTTCCTTTTTCACCCTTAGTTGATGATAACCAGATCGAAGGTCAATCTTAGAGAAGAATTGAGCCCCACAAAGTTGGTCAAATAAATCATCAATTCTTGGTAGAGGGTATCTGTTCTTCACTGTGATCCCGTTCAGTTCTCTATAATCAATGCATAGCCGCATTGATCCATCCTTCTTCTTCACAAAGAGAACTGGTGCTCCCCAAGGAGACACACTCGGTCGGATAAACCCCTTCTCCAACAAGTCTTGGAGTTGTTTCTTTAGCTCATCTAGCTCCACATTTTCCATTCTATACGGAGTCTTTGATATCGGTTGAGACCCAGGTACGAGTTCAATGGAGAACTCTACCTCTCTTTCTGGGGGAGGTCCAGGTAACTCCTCAGGAAATACATCAATGTATTCCTGAACAATCGGAACATCTTCAATTTTTATGCTCCCCTTCCCTTCTTCCTCATCACCAATTAACTCCATAAAGAAAGCTATAGGAGGTGCTTCTAGATAGGGATCAGTTCGGGATATCTCTCCTCGGAAGATAACTGTAGGTCGTTCATTCAAGACTACTGAGATTTCCTTACTTCTGCATTTGATCTTAG
The DNA here is from genome assembly GCA_963277665.1 of Viscum album. Taxonomy (NCBI): domain Eukaryota; kingdom Viridiplantae; phylum Streptophyta; class Magnoliopsida; order Santalales; family Viscaceae; genus Viscum; species Viscum album. The sequence goes on from OY728130.1 coordinate 1,882,575,824, forward strand.
CATTATACTTTGAGAGCCAGTCCATCCCTAGTATAACGTCGAATTCCATCATGGGGATGACTACTAGATTTGCGATAAGATTGTGCTCACCAAAGTAAACACTAGAGTCTCTAAACACTGTTGATGCATGGATAATCCCACTTGGATTCTTGACTGACAACTCTACCTCAATCAATTCGGGGATTGATTCTATATTCTTTGCAAACTTGGAAGAAATAAAGGAATGCGTAGAACCAGAATCAAATAAAGCACTTGCTAGTTTTGAGAGGACAACAAGAGTACCTGCTACCACATCGTTCGGGACTTCAACTTCAGCTGTTGTGATAGCGAAAGCACGACCTTGCTCTCTTGGCCTCTGCTGAGGTTGGTGGTGATTCCCCTCCACTGCCCTCGGATTGGGACATTGGTTAGCAAAGTGCCCAAGCTGTCCACACTTGAATCATGTGACTTCGGGTAGGGCCAGAACCATCTTTCCTCTGTCGTTAGTGTTGGGAAGCTGAGGCTTCACCTCACTATGACAATTCCGAGCAATATGGCCTCCTCTTCCACACTTGTAGCACTTGCCACTTCCGTTCAAGCAGTTCCCCATATGATTCTTCCCACATTTATTGCATGTGGTAAGTTGCATTTTCTTTCCACCTCTTCCCTGATCAAAAGACTTCCCTAAACTGGGCTCCAACGATCTCTTCTTTTCATTTGGCTTATGAGACCACTGTGTCTCACCAAACTCCAGCTCGACTTTCATAGCACTTCGAACTATTTCTTCATAGCTATCATAGTCTCTGTTGGCTGGATTCTTCCGTAGATGAGGTCGTAGTCCACCAAAGAATCTATCAACCTTCCCATTAGGGTCCATGACAAAGCTTGAGGTATAACGGGAAAGCCTTGTGAAGTTCATCTCGTAGCTTCCGACAGATTCGTTCTCTTTCTGCTTCAGCTCGAGAAACTCTTTCTCCATTTTCGCTCTCATGGAACGAGGGAAATACTTGTTAAAGAAAATCCCCCGAAATTCTTCCCACTCCATAGCTTCCATCTCTCCTCGTGGCTTCGTGTTTTTGATCAGTGACCACCACTGATCAGCTTCTCCCACCAGGCGGTAAACAGCAAGGGTGACCTTTTCTTGTTCCGAACAATGCAGTACAGAGAATATCTTTTCAATGGAGCTTATCCATTGTTCCGCAACCAATGGGTCAGTAGATCCACTGAATGTTGGCGGTCGTTGACGCATGAAGGACTCAACAGAGTGTTGTTCCCTTCGTGGTGAGGTCAGCCTCTCAGCTTGATTCAAGTTATTACTCATAACTTGAGTCAGTTGGTTCATCATTCGCATGAATGTTTCCATTCCGGCTTCCATCGGAGGGCCGTCATCACATGGTGCATTGCGGTCACCATCGGCACGGTTTCTCCTATTGCCCACCATTTTCTAAAAGAATAAAACCTTAGTGAGAAACTTATTTCATTTATGAATCTTGTAACTAAGACTTCATGCTTATACAATTACACTTTTCTATAATTCCTTCATAATGATTCATAAAAAGCTCGTGATTAACCAAACATATCCCCCGGGAGTGTCGTAACCAAGAGTGCAGCAAGGCCTGTTATCGTGCACCAGTTCCCGTTCGAGTCTAGCTCAAAGCGGTGTTTTCGGGTTTTACCCCTATGTACATCTGTGCCAGAGCCGCCTCTACCTGCTCGTATCCAGACAGGGATGTATTTGTTTGATAGACCACTTACTCAATACTTACCAAAATACCAGGAAGTTTTCCTATATTTAAACTTTTCTATAGGGTTCTTCCTAAAGTTTTTATATCCTAATTTCCACAAATAACTAAACCATCCTTTGATACCAACTATAGCATCCCGCCATTTTATAACATAAACTTTCATTTCATTACACGGAACTGAGGATCGTTAAGGTTTAGTGTCTTGGAAACAAGGATCATAATACATAAAAAAAACATAAAAACATTCTTCTTAAACACTTGAAAGGCTTATCCTTTAGTTCATCCTATGTTCATTATGCATCTCACAACCTGGGGACATACATCAAAAGAAAGGGTGAGCAGAAGGCCCAGTAAGGGAAACAAGGGAAACATTTTACAAGTGAACTTGAGATACTTCAATAAGGACATGAAAAGAACTTTAAGGCATGAGAAAGAAATCATGAGGTACATCATAATAAAAATAATCATTTTTCATAACTTGAAGATGTGGCTACAACATTTAATATTGACAATCGTTTCGTTTCACCAAGGTCCATCCCCAAGGTGTCGTTAAAAATTACCAAGGTTATTCACCAAGGCGTCGTTAAAATGGTCATCTCTAGAGATTAAGTCCTTACCCAATGCATTGGAGCGCTATCAGGGAACACCCTTAAATTTTTCTTTATTTTCATGTGAGCCACATATATCATCATGAAACATTTCATAAATAACCCATATAGCATAAAACAAATGGGTTTCATTTCATAATCATAACGTTTCAAAAACTGCTTTAAAGACATGATCTTTACGTTACTTTAAACCCACGGAAAGGGAAAGCGGGTATCATGTATGTAAATCCCAGAATTTAAAATAGATAATTTTTATATATATGTGAATACCCATTTAGAAATAGGAGCTTTGAGTATTCACTTTATAACATAAAATAATTTTGAGAAAAGAGAGGCATTTTGAGATGAAAATTCTGCAGCATAACGGCTATGTTACAAGGTTTTAGAAACTTTTAAAAGAGAGGGAACATGGGTTGAACAATCATAATTGACCCATGAAAAGGTAAAGGGACAGAATAAGAAGGATATATGGACATGGTGATGCAATTTCAAGGACATACCAATTGAAATGAAAAACATGGAAGGAAGACAAAAATTTGATTTCTCTTATGAAAATTCGGCAGCCTAACGACGTCACTTAAACTTCAACAAAATGAATTGGACAAATAAAATAGGGTCTCTCATCATATGATCATAAGAGATCAGTATGATAGATATAGAGATCATAACCCAACATAATAAAAAGGAACTTGAAAGATTTGACATGAAAATCGAACTTGAAAAAAAATGAGAAGGGTGAAAGAATCACTTAAACATTCGGCAGCCTAACGGCGTCACTTAAGCTTTCATAAAACGAAATGATGAGAGTAAGAGGGGATCTCTCATCATATAAACATGAAAGGGAAGTAAGAGGAATATAAAAGAACATACTCTCACATAATCACATGGAGCATAAAAGGAATGACATAAAAGAGATTACACGAAAAGAAAGAGAGGGGTCGGATCCCTTACCTTAAAACGTGACTCTTGAAACTCAAAGGATTGGACCTTGAGGGATTGGGGGCACCTTGGGAGGACTCCTTGGAAGGTAAGAAGACCGGAACTTCGTTGGGGGAGAGTTGGGAGTGAAAACTAAAGGAGGAAAGGGTGGGTATTTATAGGGAATGTGAGGGGACAAAGCATTAAAGGCCAAGGGACACCTCACTAGTGGTTTTGGCAAAACCATGGGCTTGCCCATGGTATTTGCCCATGGTATTGGCCACTTGGGACACCTCACACCTTATCTTACTATTCATAATTCGACCATATTGAATATATACTTAATACATCATTTAATGATGTCATTAAACACCCGTAACTTAAAAACTATACTTTCACTATTCACCGAAAATTCAACTTTTTTTCAGAATAATCCCAAAATTTCACCTTAACCAAATATCAATGCTATGATTTCAAAAATGAACTCCATTTTATAAAAATAATTTTCTAAATATTTTTAATTTTATTTTTAAATAAATACACTATTCACCGAAAATTTATTTTTTTAGAAAAATCCCCAAAAATTACCATAACATAATATCGATGCTCTGAGTTCAAAAATAAATTCATTTTTATAAAAATAATTTTCTAATTATTTTTAATTAAATTTTTAATTAAAAAACACTATTCATCTGAAAAAACTAATACTTGAATAATAATTTATGAAACCGTTATTTACCCATTTTATTGAATCACATTACTTAATCAAGGTGTCTAGATTGTATTAAAACATTCTTTGAGTGAAAATTACTAATCCATTTGGTCACATTACTAATCCTAAGCGTAAAATCACTATTCATAATTTACTATTCATCAAAAATTAAGTTGATCTTATTAGACTCCAAATTCCTTACTGAACACTTTTGTAGAAGACCATTTTTTGAAAATCATTACACATCATTAGTTATTTAGGGTTTACATAAATATTTCAAAATATCCCATTTTCAAAATTCATCAATAAAATACATTCTATAATTATCTAGACATTTGAAATTTCACAAACATCACTAAAAGAAGAAATCTCAATTTATTCACCCGAAAGGATTACACAAGGAAACTAGGGTCTCATCACATAGCCCCTTATAACACTGGCATAAGACCTAAGTGTAAGGTGTGCTATGGTGAGAGAATCTGAGGGAGTCTCAGATAACATTTCCCTAGTAGCAATCTCCACTAACTTGAACTTCTCCTGCAAGAGTTTTCGTTCAAGCTTGACACGCTGGAGCTCGGCTTGGGCTTGGTCCAAAGCGAAGCCCACAGATGCTACCTCCTTCCCAAGCTCTGATAAGTGGGCTTCGTAAGGGTTGAGTCTACTGGATGAAGCCATCGACTCCTCTTTCTGCATTAACCATTAACATCTTATTAAATCAATAAGAGTAAGTTAATATACTACTCAAAAAGATTGGGTCGTTACATTGGGTTATGATGTTTTGTGTGTGATAATTTGGTCACGTGTTTGAGGTGTGTCTTGATATAGGGGAGAGGTGCTGGACTATAGATCTCAAAATTTATAAACACATGAGAATAAATTCCCTATCCATGATCTTGAGTTGAAAAAGAGTTATTGATGAACTCAAAACATGGTGTCACTACCTCTTTGGAGAATGGTACTTGGTATATTCTTATAATATAATCCTAAGGTATATTCTCACTTAGAGGGATCTAAACTTGTGATAGAGACACTAGGTGGATTATTTACAGACCTTTGATTTTGATATTTATTATACTCTTGAAAAATGGAATGTGGTCACTCATGCACTGAGAAGGAAATTTCTGACACAAGTTGTGAAGTAATCAGTGGAAGTGTGTTCTTTAATGAGTTTTCTTATAGATATGATATTGGGAATGGAAGAAGCTAGTGGGTAGGTATGCATAACATCAATGAAGGTCAAATTTTTGTTTTATTATTGGGTTTAACTTGAACATATGTTTGACCCCAAGTGACAAAGTTATAGTTAAATCCATTATTGTGAGGATACATCCAGTTAGTGGTTCTGGTATCTGAATGGTGGTTTGTGTTTTTAAAATTAGTTGGTTGTTCCTTTTTCCCTGAGGAAGGAGTTGATTTAAAATATACACCATTATTTCTAGTTAGTACACCCATATACTACCAAGATGTATCTTGATTTGAAACATCAGTATTGGTGGTTTAGAATGAGATGTTCTGTTGTAGATTTTGTATCACAGTGTCTTACTTGCTAGAGATTTAAGGCAGAACACTAGAGGCTTAATAGTTTGTAGTATCCATTACCCATTCTAGTTTGGAAATGGGATGATATTTTTATAGATTTAATCATTATTTTACCAAAGACTCCTTGTGTGAAGGATTTGAATTGGGTGATGGTTGATCGACTTATGGAATTGGTGCAATTATTACCTATCAAGGAGATGATGAAGGTGGAAAAACTGGTGGGGATTGTATGTTTGAGAGATTGTGTGACTTTATGGGGTTCCATCTATAGTTATTCATAATAGGGATGTAACACCCCAAGCTTCTACGGTACGCTTCTCTTTGAATAATGCGATAGCGTGTGTTGTACGCAACACCGAGTTCTAACAACCAATCAAACTAGCTGTTATGAATAGTAATACCTAAATTTTGAAATTATATATATTTTATATTTTAAAATGGACTTCATTTTTGGATTCGGAATATCGAATTTAGCCTAAGGTGAAATTTTGGTACTTTTCGGATAACTTTCATATTTTGATGAATAGTGAAAATTACTAAGTTTTAATTAAAAACAACTTTTTTAATCAAAATATTTAATAGTGATAAATTGTGAATTTGAGTTGTTTTAAAGTATATTTAGAATATATTTTTCCCATTTAATATAATGTTGGTAATTGGACATAATTTTACAATTAAACCGAACATAAACAAGTGTCAATCTTTTGATAGTTATTACCTCTTAAAAACACGCTTTTTGTTTTGACAGCGGGAATTAATTTTAAATTAATTTCTGCCACTTCTGTGTTTTGAATTTAGAAAAATGGATTCCATATTTGGAATCAGGATGTCCAAATTGTGTAAATAGGTAACTTTTATTTTTAGACATTTTGAATAATTACTGTGGTAAATATTTTATTTACCATGGTTAAGGGTAAATCCGGTAAATAAGGGTTAAAAAATAATATTATAATAATACAATATTACCCTAAAACGTGTCCTAACCTTATTGGTGGACACATACCCGACCATGGGAATCCTTGGGTCGATTTGGGGACCCCTTGGAGCCACTTGTATGTGGTAGGGACACATTATATTAATAAAGTTAAAATAAAAATAAAAATGACATAGGCTTACATCTTTTCGAAGAACAATTTTTACATAGGGTTATACATGTTGGATTTCCATTTATAAATATTAATTAGAAAGCTAAAAACATTTCATACATAATGATATTTTTTTTATAATTTTTAGACATCAAATAATTTAAATTATTAATGACACAATAATGATGCAATGTTTACCTCATTAATAAATAATTTAAATAAATAAGATTATAATGATTAAAATATTATCTAAAACCTGTCCAATTCTTATTTGTTGATTTTATTTAGAATATGAGTCATCTTATCTTCGACCTCAATGATTTTTGGACCATTATAAACCGAATATAATTATATTATAAAGTAATACTTTCACTCTTTCCTAAAGAGCCCCTCCTCTCCCTTCTAAAAGGAGACCACTTCTACTCACTCCTCACACCTCTCAAGCCACTTGGCTCGGCCAAACTCTTCCCAAATACTCTCCCAACTTCCCTCACTACAACCTAGATGCCTTAGTTTGATCATAAAGCCAACCTAAGGAGCCCTTTTGATCAAATCAAAAGGAAGAACCCGAAGAAGAGGTAATGTTTTCACCACCCATTTTCAAGTTCCTTTCTTCTTCCACTTCTTCTTTCTTTGCTCTTACCATTCTAAAATAATAACTCCAGTATCTCACATATACTGTGATGTTATTATAAATATGGTACAACCATATTCATTATTCTATCCACCATTTGAATAACATGTCACCATATGTGCGTACGTACGGCTTACCGTCTCCACGTCGTGGTGTAATTGTTATTCAATATATTATTTTTGGATGGGTATAATAATGATGTGAAACTCATGTAAATAATAAATATAACATGTTAATGATTCTTTATATATGATATAACATCCATTTATATATTATTTTAATATCAAAAGAATGATATTGTCGCTCGTGCGTACATACGGACTACCGTCTCCACGAACGCGATGAGATTCATTCTCCATCGTATCCATTCAAGTATAATTATCATTTGATGATTTAAAAATGATGTTTAAGGACTTTATATCATTCTGGATATGAATAATATACAACCTATCCATTACAAACAGGTCTTACGTAACAAAACATATAAAATAAAACAAGTAAGTTAACACCCAAAACAACGATAATACTAAGATATTATTATCAAATCAATATTAAAAGATCATATATGATATCATATTAATGTATATGATTATTTTATAGTTTAATAACAATTATTTCACCATTATACAGGAGGTTAACCTACCCCAACCAAGGAAAAGTACAAGGTAAGGGGTTTTCATCTCAATCCTTATTTCCGTGAGATTCATGCCATATTGCCACCATCACCTTTTGTGTGGTGTATGTACTTCCCATAATTATATTCTTTGTGTAATACACTCTAATTTCTGTGTATTTACATATTCATTGTATGATACCTCTTTAATGGGTTGTATGTTTCATATGTTACCAAATTGGTAAGGGTTATTTCACAATCTCTTTATTATCCGAGGTTGTTTATACGTAATAATCTACTGGGATCTCATTATAATCCACATCCATGTTTCTTCAAAATGTATTTCAAAACATTTTTAATATTTAAAAGAATATGGGTTAAAGTCATTTATACCCTTGTTTGACTTTTTATAAGAGGTTTTTAAGGGAACCTTTCCCCCATTTTCCAAACAAGATGCTTTTTAACCTTTTCGACAGAATTAAGATAAGAACGTTTTTTTAACTTATACGGAGGGTGCGGTTATTTTCTGCCGTTATAAAATCGTCAAAACATCCCTTACAAGCTTATAAGAATATTTTCAAAGAAAATGTTTTATTTTATAAATATATGTCTCTTAAATGATTTCAAAATAGAAAGAGATATTTCTTTAAAAAGAGTTTTGATTTCATCTATGTCAATATCCTTTAATGGATTTTACGCTTATTAGAGGATGATATATTATGATACAAAACTTTTATATTGTATTGAAGGTTTTGTGATATGTTTGACTGTGGATGTGCTATTTTTTATATACCATTCATGGTTTATGGTGAATGTATTGACATTTCGTATGCTAGTTTTAATACGTATGTTTATGTTATGTTTAAACCTTTTCATATGGGAATGCATTGGACTTAATATGTGACGGGTGGAGCCCGCTATAGCTCCTCGATGCATCGGTAGGTCTCATGAGACAAATTAGTGTCTTGGCACAAGGCCTTGGAAAAATCTTATTTGTAGTCTTGGCACGAAGCCTTGGCTATGTGGTTATGATAGTCTGGCATTATGCATTCCATCATTATGAAAGTGGTTATTGATATTGCATGTGATTATTCGATTAGTAGAATATCCATGTGAATAAGTAAATGGAATTATTTCATTTTATTTATGCCATACTATGTTGAAGTTAAAGTTTAAAAGGCTTTTGTTTTAGTTATACATTGCCTTAAATGTTTATTCTTATTTATGAAAGTTTCCGCTATATTGTTATCCTTACTGGGCATTTGAGCTCACCCCTTTTCTATGTTTTATTTTCCCAGGATGTGAAGAAGTAAATTATGAATGACTTGCAGGGATATTATGAGGGGTTAATTGTGTGGACTATGGAGACAATATGTTGTTGTATTAGTTCTTTTTATTTTGATGATGTAATGTAAAACTTATGAATATATCTAGTGTTTCCAAGGCTACTAAACCAATCGGTCTTTCGAGATTTGATCTTTCTTGTGATCATGCCAATGTTATGTAATTAATGCACCGACTCTGGGTAACTGGGGTCGGGGCGTTACAGTTGGTATCAGAGGAAGTTTAGTACAAACCTTGGAAGCTAGATTTAGATAAACTCTGATTAGAGCACGTAGACCTAAGATGAACTTTGAGGATTAGTATAGAAGAACTTCCTAGAATTTTGGTATTGTAGAGATTTTGTGAGTTTTCCGAGCAATACATCCCTGTCTGGATACGAGCCGGTAGAGGCGGCTCTGGCACAGATGTACCTAGGGGTAAAACCCGAAAACACCGCTTTGAGCTAGACTCGAACGGGAACTGGTGCACGATAACGGGCCTTGCTGCACTCTTGGTTACGACACTCCCGGGGGATATTCTTAGGATAACTCTCATTTTCTTTTCAAATAATTATGAAGGGTTTATGAGTATATACTTCCTCAAAGAAAACATTTTTATGATTATGGATTATATCCATAAATAGTTCAATTTATGTTGAGTGTTTTATAAGTATTGGATTATGTATTTTGATTCATAAACTGATCTAGTTTATGCCATTGTTTAGAAATGGCTCCTAGTGGACGAAATTGAAACCGTATCAATGCACGCACTCCATGTAGGGATTGCCCTCCTGCTCAAGATAATTATAGTGGGGCTGGTGATGCAACTGGTGCCGATCAACTAATCACCATACTGGGACAACTTACTCAGGTTATGAATAATAACCTTACCTTTATGGAGCACCCTGATCCGCAGCATGGAGGATCAATGTTAGATCGATACATGAGGCAACAACCACCAACGTTCAATGGGAGTACAAATCCCTTAGTAGCTAAGCAATGGATATTTTCCCTAGAGAAAATATTTCAGGCTTTTGGGAGTAATGAAAGGGAAAAAGTTATCATGGCAGTTTTCCGCCTCACTGGAGATGCTGATCAATGGTGGTCATTGATTCAAAATAAGAAGGAAGATGATGAAGTATCAAATATGGAATGGAGGGAGTTCAAAGATCTATTTTTAGAAAAATACTTCCCTCGCGACCATCGAGCGGATATGGAAAGGCAATTTCTAAGTCTGAGACAGAAGGAGGATGAGAATGTCACAAAGTATGAGGCTAACTTTACAAGGTTAGCAAGGTACACTGGTGATTATATACGTAACCAAAGAAGTAAGATTGATCGTTTCTTTGATGGGTTAAAACCATTTCTCCGTCAAGCATTAGTCTCACAATCCTTTTCGTCGTACGAAGACATTGTCTCATGTGCTATCAAGACCGAAAAGGAATTCTCTTAGTCTTATGACTTTAAAGCAAAGTAAGAGAAGAAGAGACCTGCTGATCAATCTGGGAATGGAAATAAGGAGAAGAAGGGAAAGGTTGAATATCCATCCTGTGGTAAATGCGGGAAGAAACACCCTGGTACTTGCTTGAAGGGAATGGGAGTCTGTTACAAGTGTGGTGAAAAAGGCCACCAAGCTCGTGATTGCAAGGCGAAGAAGGAAGCTACCAACGTTCAGTGCTATAATTGCAGGGAGATGGGGCATTATGCAAATTAATGTCCTAAGTGTTAGGAGAACTTACCTCAGAAAAGGACAAGGGATCAAGGCCAGGCTTATGCTATCACTACTGCTGTGGTAGAAGCTCCGAAAGACGTGGTGGCAGGTAATTTAATGGTTTCCTCAAGTTTAGCAAATGCATTATTTGATTCTGGATCATCGAATTGTTTTATATCTTCCCAGTTTGCTAAGAAAATTAGATATTTCCAATTTGATTTAATAAGGGAGTTGTCAGTTAAAACTCCTAAGGGAAGTATCATTGCAACAAAGTTTTGTGAATCAGTCCCCATTAGAGCACATAAATTTTCTTTATCTGCTGATCTCATCGTCATACCTATGATTGAGTTTGACATAATCCTCGGTATGGACTGGATTTCGGACTATGATGCGAAGATTTATTGTAAGAAGAAAGAGGTTACGATTCTTGATGATAATGATAAGGAACACCTTATCTTTAGAGCAGAATCGTCACCACCTAATTCTTATTTAGATCCACCCTCAATTGCTCAACTAAATTCAATTATTGGGGAGGAAGAGAATGAAATAACTGTGGGTGTGGAAAGGAATGTTCAAATAGAGGATGTACCTGTTGTGAAAGAATTTGTAGATGTATTTCCAGAAGATTTACCTGGACATCCTCCAGAACGAGAAGTTGAGTTTTCCATTGATTTAATTCCTAGATCAAGGCCTATATCGAAGACCCCTTATAGAATGGCCACTGTAGAATTAGTTGAACTAAAGAAACAACTAGAGGAATTGAGTAATAAGGGATTTATTCACCCTAGTGTTTCTCCATGGGGAGCCCCTATTCTTTTTGTTAAAAAGAAAGATGGATCTATGAGGTTATGTATCGACTACAGGGAGATCAATGCTATAACGATAAATAACAAGTATCCCCTACCTCGTATTGATGATTTAATTGACCAACTGTATGGAGCTCAATACTTTTCAAAGATTGACCTTCGATCTAGATACCATCAGTTGTGTGTGAAGAAGGAAGACATTCCGAAGACAACATTTCGAACCAGGTACGGGCATTACGAGTTTACTGTAATGCCGTTTGGATTGACTAATGCACCCTCTGTATTCATGGATCTGATGAATAGAGTATTCAAGGAGTATCTTGATGAATTTGTGGTGGTATTTATTGATGATATCTTGGTATACTCCAAAACCTATGAAGATCATGAAAATCACTTGCGCATTATCTTGAAGACTCTGAGGAGGCATGAATTATATGGGAAGTTTAGCAAGTGTGAATTCTGGCATCAGGATATTTCTTTTCTTGGCCATATTTTCTCTAAAGATGGAATCTCTGTTGATCCTTCTAAGACCAAGGAAATCCAAGAATGGCCATCACCAACGAGTATAACTGAGGTACGCAGTTTTATTGGTTTGGCAGGTTATTATCAACGTTTCGTCCAGAATTTTGCCCGATTGGCTAACCCATTAACGAAGCTCACACATAAAGGGGTTAAATTTGTTTGGACAAAAGAGTGTGAAGAATGTTTTGAAGAACTGAAGAGAATATTAGTCAATGCTCCTATATTGACTCTACCATCGGGGAATGATGGGTTCGTTATTTATAGTGATGCATCGAAGAAAGGACTTGGTTGTGTCCTTATGCAGAATGATAGAGTTATTGCCTATGCATCACGACAGTTGAAAATTCATGAACAAAACTATCCTACTCATGATCTTGAGTTAGCAGCTGTGATCTTTTTTTTGAAGATATGGAGACACTACCTCTATGGTGAAAAATGTGAGATTTATACTGATCACAAGAGTTTGAAGTATATTTTCTCACAAAACGAACTCAACATGAGGCAAAGGAGATGGCTTGAATTACTCAAGGATTATGATTGCACGATACACTACCACCCGGGGAAAGCAAACAAGGTGGCAGATGCTTTGAGCAGAAAAGACCATGGAGTTTTGACAATGATGAGAATTGAAAGGGATCCAATTTTCATGGATCTAGTGAAGATGGACATGGGAATAACCAGGGAAGGTGAAACATCAATGCTTTTTCAAATGGTTGCCAAACCATCTTTACAAGAAAGGATTAAGAGTTCTCAGACTGATGATGAAGAATTCCAAAAGATGATTAAAGCTGTGAATGATGGGAGATTGAGAGACTTTGTGTATGAAGATGGAATTTTGAAATTCGGGAAGAGACTTTGTGTTCCCGATTTACCTGATCTGAAAAGGGAATTTCTGGATGATGCTCATAGTTCCAATTTCTCTATACACCCTGGGAGCACCAAAATTTATAGAGATTTGAAGGAACATTTTTTGTGGGACAACATGAAGAGGGAGATTGCTAATTTTGTGTCAAGATGTATGGTTTGTCAACAAGTGAAAGCTGGAAGGCAACAGCCTGGAGGAGTCATGCAACCTCTTCCCATACCTGAGTGTAAATGGGACAATATTACAATGGACTTTGTCATGGGGCTACCAAAGACTCCTAGAAGGAACGATGCAATATGGGTTATTGTTGATCGTCTTACCACGTCAGCACATTTTCTTGCTATAAGAGAAGATCTACCCCTGGAACGTCTAGCAAGACTATACATTAATGAAGTTGTGATACTTCATGGAGTACCCCTATCGATTGTTTCTAATCATGATCCCCGTTTTACTTCAAGATTTTGGAAAAGTCTTCAGAAATCTCTAGATACTGAACTTCATTTGAGCACTGCTTACCACCCTCAGACAGATGGACAATCAGAACGGACTATTCAAACCTTAGAAGACATGTTGAGATCTTGCTCACATGACTTTCAGGGTATGTGGGATCAATATTTACCACTGGTAGAATTTTCCTATAACAATAGCTTCCATTCGAGTATTCAGATGGCACTATATGAAGCATTATATGGAAAGAGATGTCGTACACCAACCTGTTGGGATGACGTTGGTGAAAGAAAACTTGTAGGCCCAGAACTGGTGGAGGAAACAGTGGAAAAGGTAAAGGTAATCCAAAATCACATCAAAGCAGCTCAAAGTAGGCAGAAAAGCTATGCCGATAATCGAAGGAAGGATTTGGAATTTCAAGTCGGTGATCATGTTTTCCTGAAGGTATCTCCGTGGAAGGGAGTCATACATTTTGGTAAGAAAGGTAAATTGAGTCCCAGGTACATCAAACCTTTCGAAATTCTAGAACGAATTGGGGCTGTAGCTTACCGATTGGAAATGCCGCCAAGTCTCTCCAAAGTTCACGATGTGTTCCACGTATCTCTGTTGAGAAAATACATGCCCGACCCAACGCATGTACTCACCTATGAGAAATTAGAACTGGAACCCGATCTGTCTTATTGTGAAGAGCCTGTCAGGATTCTTGATACAAGATAACAAGTACTGAGAAACCGGACGACGCGTCTGGTAAAAGTTTTGTGGAAAAATCATAAGATGGAAGAGGCAATGTGGGAACCCGAGAAACTTATGATGAAGAACCACCCGAGTCTTTTTATGCAGTAATACCCTAGAAATTGCGAGGACGCAATTATTTGAAGTAGGGGATAATGTAACACCCCAAGCTTCTACGGTACGCTTCTCTTTGAATAATGCGATAGCGTGTGTTGTACGCAACACCGAGTTCTAACAACCAATCAAACTAGCCGTTATGAATAATAATACCTAAATTTTGAAATTATATATATTTTATATTTTAAAATGGACTTCATTTTTGGATTCGGAATATCGAATTTAGCCTAAGGTGAAATTTTGGTACCTTTCGGATAACTTTCATATTTTGATGAATAGTGAAAATTACTAAATTTTAATTAAAAACAACTTTTTTAATCAAAATAATTAATAGTGATAAATTGTGAATTTGAGTGGTTTTAAAGTATATTTAGAATATATTTTTACCATTTAATATAATGTTGGTCATTGGACATAATTTTACAATTAAACCGAATATAAACAAGTGTCAATCTTTTGATAGTTATTACCTCTTAAAAACACGCTTTTTGTTTGGACAGCGGGAATTAATTTTAAATTAATTTCTGCCACTTATGTGTTTTGAATTTAAAAAAATGGATTCCATATTTGGAATCAGGATGTCCAAATTTTTTAAATAGGTAACTTTTATTTTTAGACATTTTGAATAATTACTGTGGTAAATATTTTATTTACCATGGTTAAGGGTAAATCCGGTAAATAAGGGTTAACAAATAATATTATAATAATACAAAATTACCCTAAAATGTGTCCTAACCTTATTGGTGGACACATACCCGACCATGGGCATCCTTGGGTCGATTTGGGGACCCCGTGGAGCCACTTGTATGTGGTTGGGACACATTATATTAATAAAGTTAAAATAAAAATAAAAATGGCATAAGCTTACATCTTTTAGAAGAAAAATTTTTACATAGGGTTATACATGTTGGATTTTCGATTATAAATATTAATTATAAAGCTAAAAACATTTCCTACATAATGATATTTTTTTTATAATTTTTAGACATCAAATAATTTAAATTATTAATGACACAATAATGATGCAATGTTTACCTCATTAATAAATCATTTAAATAAATAAGATTATAATGATTAAAATATTATCTAAAACCTGTCCAATTCTTATTGGTTGATGTTATTTAGAATATGAGTCATCTTATCTTCGACCTCAATGATTTTTGGACCATTATAAACCGAATATAAATATATTATAAAGTAATACTTTCACTCTTTCCTAAAGAGCCCCTCCTCTCCCTTATAAAAGGAGACCACTTCTACTCATTCCTCACACCTCTCAAGCCACTTGGCTCGGCCAAAATCTTCCCAAATACTCTCCCAACTTCCCTAACTACAACCTAGAGGCCTTAGTTGGATCAGAAAGCCAACCTACGGAGCCCTTTTGATCAAATCAAAATGAATAACCTGAAGAAGAGGTAATGTTTTCACCACCCCTTTTCAAGTTCCTTTCTTCTTCCACTTCTTCTTTCTTTGTTCTTACCATTCTAAAATAATAACTCCCGTATCTCACAAATACTGTGATGTTATTATAAATATGGTACAACCATATTCAGTATTCTATCCACCCTTTGAATAACATGTCACCATACGTGCGTACGTACGGCTTACCGTCTCCACGTCGTGGTGTAATTGTTATTCAATATATTATTATTTGGATGGGTATAATAATGATGTGAAACTCATGTAAATAATAAATATAACATGTTAATGATTCTTTATATATGATAGAACATCGATTTATATATTATTTTAATATTAAAATAATGATATTGTCACTCGTGCGTACGTACGGACTACCGTCTCCACGAACGCGATGAGATTCATTCTCCATCGTATCCATTCAAGTATAATTATCATTTGATGATTTAAAAATGATGTTTAAGGACATGATATCATTCTGTACATGAATAATATACAACCTATCCATTACAAACATGTATTATGTAACAAAACATATAAAATAAAACAATTAAGTTAACACCCAAAACAACGATAATACTAAGATATTATTATCAAATCAATATAAAAAGATCATATATGATATCATATTAATGTATATGATTCTTTTATAATTTAATAACAATTATTTCACCATTATACAAGAGGTTAACCTACCACAACCAAGGAAAAGTACAAGGTAAGGGGTTTTCATCTCACTCCTTATTTCCGTGAGATTCATGCCATATTGCCACCGTCATCTTTTGTGTGGTGTATGTACTGCCCATAATTATATTATTTGTGTAATACACTCTAATTTATGTGTATTTACATATTTATTGTATGATACCTCTTTCATGGGTTGTATGTTTCATAAGTTACCAAATTGGTAAGGGTTATTTCACAATCTCTTTATTATCCGAGGTTGTTTATACGTAATAATCTACTGGGATCTCATTATCATCCACATCCACGTTTCTTCAAAATGTATTTCAAAACATTTTTAATATTTAAAAGAATATGGGTTAAAGTCATTTATACCCTTGTTTTACTTTTTATAAGAGGTTTATAAGGGAATCTTTCCGTCGTTTTCCAAACAAGGTGCTTTTTAACCTTTTCGACAGAATTAAGATAAGAATGTTTTTTTTAACTTATACGGCGGGTGCGGTTATTTTCCGCCATTATAAAATCGTCAAAGCTTCCCTTACAAGCTTATAAGAATATTTTCAAAGAAAATGTTTTATTTTATAAATATATGTCTATTAAATGATTTCAAAATAGAAAGATATATTTCTTTAAAAAGAGTTTTGATTTCATCTATGTCAACATCCTTTAATGGATTTTACGCTTATTAGAGGATGATATATTATGATACAAAACTTTTATATTGTATTGAAGGTTTTGTGATATGTTTGACTGTGGATGTGCTATTTTTTATATACCATTCATGGTTTATGGTGAAAGTATTGACATTTCGTATGCTAGTTTTAATACGTATGTTTATGTTATGTTTAAACCTTTTCATATGGGAACGAATTGGACTTAATATGTGACGGGTGGAGCCCGCTATAGCTCCTCGATGCATCGGTAGGTCTCATGAGATAAATTAGTGTCATGGCACAAGGCCTTGGCAAAATCTTATTTGTAGTCTTGGCACGAGGCCTTGGCTATGTGGTTATGATTGTCTGGCATTATGCATTCCATCATTATGAAAGTGGTTATTGATATTGAATGTGATTATTAGATTAGTAGAATATCCATGTGAATAAGTAAATGAAATTATTTCATTTTATTTATGCCATACTATGTTGAAGTTAAAGTTTAAAAGGCTTTTGTTTTAGTTATACATTGCCTTAAATGTTTATTCTTATTTATGAAAGTTTCCGCTATATTGTTATCCTTACTGAGCATTTGAGCTCACCCCTTTTCTATGTTTTATTTTCCCAGGATGTGAAGAAGTAAATTATGAATGACTTGCAGGGATATTATGAGGGGTTAAAAGTGTGGACTATGGAGACAATATGTTATTGTAGTAGTTCTTTTTTTTTGATGATATAATGTAAAACTTATGAATATATCTAGTGTTTCCAAGGCTACTAAACCAATCGGTCTTTCGAGATTTGATCTTTCTTGTGATCATGCCAATGTTATGTAATTAATGCACCGACTCTGGGTAACTGGGGTCGGGGCGTTACAAGGGACTTGAGGTTCATGTATAGTTTTTTATAAATATTTGAAGGAGGATATGTGTTCCTAGTTAAAATTGAGCACAATATATCATCCACAGATTCATAGATAGACATAGAGAGTTATCCATGTTCTTGAGGATATTATTCAAACATTGGTGATTGCTTTTAGAGGTTAGTGGGAAAATAATTTTCCTTTATTCATGTTTTCATATAAAAATAATTATCATGTATTGATCAAAATGGAACCCTTTTAGGTTTTGTATATGTGTCCATATAGATATCCCTTATGATGGGTAGAGTTCAAAGAGTGGTCCTTGGATGGGTTGAGTTTTATTCAATATATGACCAAGAGGGTGAAATCTATCCATGATGTTTTTAATGTTTCCAAACTGAGGATGTATCAATTGAATCCTTCCCATGTGATTAAGTGGGAGGGTGACGATCTTGAGTCCAAAAACATTTTGATTGAGAAAACAGATCACATTATAGATCATCGAGATAAGGTGTTACGTGGTAAAAAATTCATTTAGTCTTCATACTACATCAGTATAGATGGGATATCTATGAGATGTGGGAATGAGAATTGTTGATGAGATTTCAGTGGCCTTGACTTTTTTCAATTCCAAGATCTTGAGGAATTCCTATAGATAGAAAGAATTTATAGTGGGGATATTGTAACACCCCATTACCTTCCTTCAATTATTCCTTGAGTTTTGTTTTTTTGTTTTCCTTTTCATTTAGCTGTATTGAGGGGTTCTTGGTAATAGAGAGCCTTTGATGGGGAAAATGAAATAATGTTTGGGGATGAATGTTTATTTGAATTACTAGAGTCATGGTATAAATGTGTCAATGGATTTATAAGGTGATACATTGGATAAGAGAGCCTTATGTTTTGATTCGAGGGTGTTCTATAGAGAATTGGGTAGAAATTTCTAGATGGACACATTCACATCGTGAATGGGTTAGAAGACATGAATATTTTATGAGGTAGAAGCCGTGAATCTCATGGAGTGTGTGAAAAGTTTACATGGCATGAAATATTTACACATCATTAAAACATCGACCAGGATTTAATTAAATTTGAGGTGATGCAGTTTTAGCATATTTTTTATACATGATATTTCACACTGTGAAAGGGATCCCTAATGTGAAATCCTCACATCTAATGGTTTTAAACATGTTTCATGCATTATTCTTTTATCATTTGGTGTGTAGGATTTACTCAAAAACCTTAAATCAATTTTTGACAGTTTTGGGTGATCTCTATCATTTAATATCACATCATTTGACATTTTATTCCTTTGGTGGTGGCACTACATATCCCTAGTAAGCGGTCTTTCTACTTCTTCATCACCTTTAGTCACAACGGTGGTGTTGGCTACTTTTATGTTTCAGATTCCTTAACAATTGGTGGTTTTTATTTATCATGTACAATTTATTATCATTATTTATCTTTAAATGGCCGATCCTTGGTTTTTTTGATTCCCATTATCAAAGGTATACAGTGTAACACCCTATTATTTTATAGTTTGTCACTTTTTAAATTTATCTTCTTAGATAATGTATATTACACAGAAAACTGAGCTCAAACAAATCATTAAATATTTTTGTCATAGTTATCACCTAGAAATTGGAATGACTAGAATGAAATATATCATGTAAATTATGAAAATATATTTTACACATATTTATAAATTAATTATTTGGTTACCAATTAATTATAAATTTAAATAAAAATCGATTGAATATAAGAGATTTGTTTAAAAAAACTATTTTTAAGACCACAATGGTATATGATATTAATAAATTGAATTAATAACTATAAATTAAATATCTTAAAGAAACTTATATGTTAAATATTCAATTAAATTCTTTTAAATTCAACTAGTAAGATTTATAGGCTTAATATAATACTAAATATTATTTTATACAAAAAAGATAATATTTCCTAAAGACAGTTTTACCACCATTTAATGGAACACATGTTTTAAAATTAAAATTTTAATATTTTATAAATTCTATTGAAAAAAATAATCTTCATTTCTAAAAGTGGGATTCCAAAATTATCTTAGAGTGAAATTCTTTTATTTTCTTAAAAATATTTATTTTTTAGTAAATAGTGAAAATCTTGATTTTTATAAAACTTTCATTTTTTTACATCAATAGTGTATTTATGATTTCTATAGTAAACACACATATGAAATTATAAATAAAATTTATTCTTCTTAGGAATGAAAATATAATATTTTAATATAATGTAATCAGTAAATAAATGTTTTAAAAATGATAAATAAAGTATTTTTATTTTTAGAAACCTAAATGTTAATTCATAATTTTATAATTAAAGTAATTATTTTGAAAAAAATATATTTTCATGAATTATATTGATAAATTAATATTTCATTTTATTATTATTATAGGATAATTTTATAAGACCATAAATGATTTTTTGAAGTGTCATAAATTGATTATAATATTAAAATCAATTTTTTTGAGTAAATGATGATTTAAAATAAAAATTTAATTAATCATATTTTTAAATTTATTTCTATAAAATGAAGTTTATTTTTTAATTCTACATATTTAAAAATGGTTAGGGTGAATTTTTGGGATTTTTCTGAAATAGTTGAATTTTTGTGAATAGTGAAATACAATAATATTTAGTATTTAACATTTTAGCCAAATACATAAATTATTGAGTCATGAATGATGTATGGATGATGTAAGAACATATTATTTCAAACTCACATAAATTATTTAATTTATTTAGTCTTTTAATCAACCAAATTTCTTTCCTTGAGCCAAAATAATAAACTAATTAATAAAATAATATGAAAACACCCCTCTCCTCCACTATAAATACCGCCCCTATCCACCCCTTCCCCTCACACCTAAAATGCCTTTAATAATGATAATATTATACCAATTTACTATAAAAAACCTCTCCACCACGTTCTGGTCTTTCTGGTTTCATCAATATACCATTTCTATGTTCCTTAAGGAGGTTCTCAAGGAGAAGAATTCAAGAGGTAAAACATCCTCTTTCTCTATTTTAATTTTCTTTCAATTTATTTTATTTTATTATCCTTTAATTAACACCTATATACAAACATGAATGATAACTCTATTATCTTATATATAATATAATTTTATTATGATAGTACGATATTCACAATCATTTCTTCTCTCTTCCCCTTTTTATTCTAAAAAGAAAACAACATCTATGAGGTGTCGATTTACCACCTTCAAAGAAGATAAGTTTTCATTTTTGTACTATTCCTTCAATGATGGTCATAAAACCATTTTTATGGATTAAATATACTTTAATATATTTTATAAAACTTATTTAATGTTATAGAACTACTATATATACATAATATTAATTTATAAAACAAAACTAGTTTGTGATGATTGAAAAACAACCAAAATAATCTAAACGATTATCACTAATGTCTTATCTAAAGGTTTATAGTCACCCCAAATAAAAATATTCTTTATATAAACATTTAATCTTCTATAATTTCATTAGTAACATGTAATTTCCATTCTGGAAAATTATTCCCTTTTAACATGGTCTTTTATACATGTATACAAGTGAACCAATCATGAAAACCAAGGAAACGAATACCCCCGAGCAACAAAATTGAATCTCATAACTCATAAAAAAACCATTAATGATATTCATAAAATTATCATAAATAAAATATATGTTAAATATCTCCTGAATTAAATTATTAATGAATCCAATTTTGTTATCCAAGATGTTAAGTACAATTGTAGAATGCTTTTGGACAAAAAGTTAGGGATTTATCTTATCACTTTTATTTCCATTAGATATTCCTTATTCACCTCAATTTTTTTGTACGTGGTGTATTTATACTACCAATTTGTTTATAATATCATTAATATATTCATTTCCATGGTACTCAAGGTATTTTTTTATGATCATTAATTTTATGGAGAATATGGTTCAACTGTTTTCAAAGTGGTAAGGGATTCTCCCCTAACATCCATTTTCATTCAGGTTATGTTCTATCTCTCTTTACATAAAAGTAATTAATATTTATTTGTATATAATACTTCTAAATTCCTTATATATTTTCCAGAACTCATGTTTCTAGATCATTTTATCTTTCATTTATGGGGAAATACATGTTTTATAAGGTTTTCCTTTTCAATTCCTCCCGATAAGCAAGCCCAATTAAATAAAGATTCACAATTTACTACCCATTATCTAGTATAATACACAATATATTTTAAGCACAAATTATTTTTCTTGAATCACTATTTTTATCATGGAAGAATATCATAGTTCATTTCAGATTTTATGGAAACAATTTCGGCTTTTTCTACTTTAAAGACTCATATATTTTTCCTTTAACTGCATTGAAGTGGCTCATTTCTAAAGCTTCTTAATTTTTTTACATGTTTTCACTTTAATTTCAAAATTTCAGAATGAGAATTATTTTAATATTCCTCAATTATAATTTCATTATTTTTTGGTATATACATGTTTAGAATCTTATTTTTATGACAAATACAAATTATTTTCCAAAAAGAACTCTTGTTTTCAATGAAAACGATAATTATCTCAAGAATCAATCAATGATTTTATTAGAATACTTTCATCATGGATTTTTATTCAAATATTTCAAAGTTTAATTGGAAACTTTTATTTAAATTAATCTTTTTATTTGACATATGAGAAATTAATTGGACATAGTAAGTGATTGGAGGGGCCCTCTATACCCTCTTGATGCATCGATAGGTCTCAGGAGACAAATAGACTAGTTTTCTACTTATTTATGTATGGTGTATTGTTCAAATCATTGTTGGTATATTTATGATATTCAGAATTATGTATTTCTTTATTATGTTATTAGTAATTACAAGTCCATGTGATTATTTTACTAGTATAATATCCTTGTTAAAGTTTCATTCTCATGTGATTATTTATATGGAATTATTTATTCCACCTTTATTACTAAAATATTATGCTCAAGATTATATTTTAATGGAATGTGTTTAATTTATTAACTATGACTTATTGTTTATGTTTATTTATAATAGGTTCAGCTATATTTATTACCCTTACTGAGCATCTGAGATCACCCCTTTCTTATGTTTTATATTTCCCTAGGATGTGAAGATGTATATTATATATGGCTTGCAGGGATAATATAGGATATTATGGATGTTTCCAATAGAGTTTCTATGTTCAATTTAATTTCATGTTCTCATGTAAAATTTATGTTTCTATCTGGTTTTCCAAGTATACTAAACTATATGGTCCTTCTAGATATGACTTCCTTGTTTACTATACAATTTTAATAAAGAAGGGTACTGAGGTTAGGGTCATTACAATTTGTATCAAATGAACTTTAGTAGAAACCATATAAACCTAATTTAGAAAATATATATTATTTATTATAACCCTAAGATAGACTTTGTGGATAAGCATAGAAGAATATCCTAAAATTTTGGTGAGGTAGAGATTATGTGGGTCTTCCTAGTAATTCATCCCTATCTATATACTATATGTGGAAATAGTTCTGGAACAAATGTACCTAGGGGTAACAACTCTAAAAACACGTGTTGAACCTAACTTAGTATAACTAGGTACACAAAAATGGGATTTATTGCTCACCTAGTTTGACACTCCCATGAGATATGTTTATGATAATTCACATTTTCTTTACAAACCATTATGAATGATTTAAAAGTAAACGTGTCCCAAAAGAAACCATATTCTGGATTATAAAATTATCTATGAATAAAATTTTGAATTTATGTTAAGTATTTTACGTGTTTTGGGATTATACATTATGTTTCATAATGTTATGATCTAATCTAGTGTATGCCATTTTTTTAGAAATAGTGCATAGAAAAAAATGGGAACCAAATTAATATACATAATCTAAAGAGTAAGAATAGTCATTTATTTGATGGGTTTAAGATAGTATTTTAAAGGGTGGTAGTCTCCCAAATATTCTCATCACATGAGTAAATAATATCACATTCTCAAAATATATAGAAAGAATTATCTAGTCTTATGGCTTCAAAGGGAAGTAAGAAAAGAAAAGGAAATCTAAGAAAATGATAGATAAATGGAAAAAGGTACAGATTTATTTTCCCACACGTGATAATTGTAGAAGTAAAAAACTTGGTATATTATTAAGAGTAAAAGGCTTTTTTTTCAAGTGTCAAGAAATAGGCCACCATGATCGTTATTATAAGGAATGAAAACAATTTTCCAATGTTCAGTGCTTCAACTGAAAGGAGATGGGACTATAAAAATCAATGTCTCAAGTATCAAAGGAATATAACCCAAAATAAGATAATGGATCATGGTTAATATTATGATACTAACTAAGGCAAAGGGGAAATATTAATATGCCTATGTTTGGATTCAAAAATTATTTTATTTGAGTATTTTATCATTAACTCCATGGTTATAAGAATCATGAGATATGTATGGATTTTACTACAGTACTTTTGTAAAGAATTGGAAGCATTAATGTTTCATAAAGAATTATAATAAATTAAGGTATTAATATATTTGGTATGTGACTATAAGAGTTATGTTATTTTGGGAAATCTTATCTTCAGTTCTTTTTGGAAATTTAGTAACGTTCCTTCTAATTCTTTTGGACTTTGAATTTGGACAGACATATTTCGGATGAGTCTTAAGGTAAAATAATTATGGAATGGATTAAGGATATTATTTATTAAGACTAAATTGTGATTTATCATATTTTATAACCCATGATAAACAATTTTATTTTAGTAAACATTTCAAGGATGAATAAATGACTTGTGGATCTTATGGTTTACAAAAGTTCTTCAGGCGTGAGAACTTTATTTTGAACTTTCATTTCTAGGTGTGAAGGATAAAGTAAAAATAGATATAATAAAAACCAAGGGATGAGATTATTCTTATGAAATTGAAATTAATCATGTATGTTTATATGAATATTAAAATAATACCTCAAATCTAGGAAAGATATTTTGGAATAAAAACATTAACCATTTACTTTTATTGTTGAGAAATCAACGGCTTTTAGACCAATCATAAGATTTATGATTTTGTGATGGTTAACTTTATTATTAACATATTCTATATCACTCTCCATAATAACTTGATATTTATATTTATCTTCCATGTCTATGTAATCTCTTTCTAGAAATTATTTACTACCCAAAATCCTAGTTTTGTGGTGACCTTTACTTTTTCCTTTCCCACTTATTAAGAGGATATTTTGTTAACCCTATTTCTGATGTGTTTTTTCCCCAAATAAATTTTTAATTATCTACCATTGTTTTTTATGTATATTTTTAAATTGAGAGGATGTAATTTATATAAGTATGGGATAATGTAATGCCCCAAGATTTTACGGTATTAGAGTTTTTAAATTTAACTTTTTTAATAGTATACATTACACAAAACTATGAGCTTAAATAAATGATTCCATATTATTGTGATAACTATCACCTGACCATTGAAATGGAAGGAATGAAATAGGTTATGTAAATTATTAAAATATAGTTTACTCATATTTATAAATGAATTATTTGGCTTCCTATTAATGAGAAATAAAAATAAGAATCAATTGAACATAAGAGATGTGTTTTTATAAAAAAACTATTTCATGACCACAGTGGTATTTTATATAAACAAATTGAATTAATCACTATTCATGAAATATATTAATGAAACTTATATGTTACATATTCAATAAATTTTTTAAGAATTAAAATAATTAGTTTGATAAGTATAATATAATAATAAATCCAATTTTACACATAAGAGACTATATTTCCTAAAGATAGTTTTACCGCCCTTTAATTGTGCACTTGTTTTAAAACTAAATTTTTGAACTTTTATAATTTCTATTGAACAAAATAATCTTCTTTTTTAAAATATTAATTTCAAAATTATCTTAGGGTTATATTTTTTTATTGTTCAAAAAATATTTATTTTTCCAATGAATAGTGAAAATCCTAATTTTTATAAAACAATCATTTTATTTATATTAATAGCCTTTTTATGATTAAAATAGTAAACTCACATATGAAATTATAAATAATTTTTTTGATTCATATGACTTAAAATATAGTATATTTATTTCATGGAATAAGTAAATAAATGTTTTAAAAATGATAAATAAAGTATTGGTATTTTTGTGAAACATGAATGTTAATTCATAATTTTATAATTAAAATAATTTATTAATTGTAAATTTAATTTCATGACTTAGAATCATAAATTATTAAATTTTTTCATATTATTATAGTATAATTTTATGAAACCTTAATTATCTTTTTTAAAGTTCATAAAACCAGTTACCATATTAAAACCGATATTTTTTTATGTAAATGAATATTTCAATTAAAAATTAAATATAACAAATTTAGATTTTTTTGAAATGGATTAAATATTTTAATTCTACACATAAAAAAAATGGTTAGGGTTAATTTTTTGTATTTTTCTAAAATAGTTAATTTTTTGGTGGTTAGTGAAATACATTAATTTTTGGTATTTAATACTTTCACAAAATACATGAATTATTGAGTCATGGTTGATGTATGGATCAGGTAAGAACCAACTGGCTAGAATTAAAATTCATTATTTACTTTATTTATTCATGTAATGATCACTATTTCTTGTGTTGAGACAAAATAATAAACTATTGAATAAAATAATAAAAAACAACTCTCTCCTCAACTATAAATACCACCACTTCTCCTCAAACATAAAAATCCTTGAATCAAAATTAAATTATTCCCATTTAGTCTAAAAAAACTCTCCCCCATGTTCTGGTCTTTTTGGTCTCCCCAAAATAAAATTTTCAAGACCCTTAAAGAGTTTCTCAAGGAGAAGAATTCAAGAGGTAAAATCCCCTTTCACTCTTAATTTTTTTCAATTTCTTTTATTTTATTATCCTTTCTGTATCTCCAATATCCTAACATGCATGATAAATCCTGTATCTTATTTATACTGGAATTTTATTATGATAATGTGATATCCACCATTATTTCAATTCTCTTCCCATTTTTATTCTAAAAACAAAAACATCATTGTTGAAGTGCCGACTTACCTCCTTCATAGTTGACAAGTTTTCATTTTTCCATTTTTCCTTCATGAAAGGTCATTAAACTAGTATTATGGTTAAAAAAGACTTTAATATATGTAATACAACTTATTTAATGTTTTATAACCAGTATATATACATAATATTAATTCTTAAAATAAAACTAGTTTGTGATGATTGAAAAACCGCCAAAATAATCTACACGATTACACTAACGTCTTATATAATGATTCATCCTCACACCAAGATGACCAAATGACTTATATAACCATTTAATATTTTTTAATTTCATTAATAACATGTAATTTTAATTCTAGATAATTATTCCCATTTCACTTAATCGTTCATACATGTATACAAGCTAACCAATCAGGAAAACGAAGGAAACGAACACTCCTGAATGACAAAATTGAATCTTATAACTCATTAAAAACACATAAATGAACTTAATAAAGTTGAACTAAATCAAATAAATGTTACATATATTCTTAATTAAATTATTAATAAATCTAATTTCATTATTTATGATGTTAGGTATAATCTTAGAATGCTTTCAGACATAAGGTAAGGGTTTTCTCATCGTACTTTTATTTTTGTGAGATATTTCTTATCCACCAATATTTCTTGTATGTGTTGTATGTATACATCCCATTTATGTATCATATAATGAATATATTATTTTTTTGGTATTTAATGTCTTCTTTGATGATTAAAAATTTTATAGGGAAGATGGTTCGACAATTTGCAAAGTGGTAAGGGTTTCTCCCAAAACATTCATTTTTCATTCGGGTTATGTATTATCTCTCATTAAATCAATGTAATTATTATTTATTTGAATATAATAATTATAAATGATATTTACATGTTCCAAAAATCATGAATCCAGATCATTTAATCTTTCTTTTATGGGGAAATACATGTTTTATAAGGTTTCCCTTTTCAATTTCCCCCGATAAGCAAGACTGATTAAAGGGAACTTGCCAATTCCTTACCCATTTTTAAGTACACTCCATAATTTGTTTTAAGGACACAAAAGTTTTCTAAAATCACTATTTTATCATGAAAAACATTCTTAGTTCATTTTTTGTTTTATGCAAACAATTATGCCTTTTTTACTCTTTAAATAATCTTTTATATTTTCCGTTAAACTATAGTGAAGTGGATCATTTATAAAGTTTCTTAAATTTTTTTTACATGTTTTCACTTCAATTTTAAAATTTAAGTATGATTATTATTATAAAATTATAAGATTATAATTTCATTCCATTATGGGATATACATGTTTAAAATAATATTTTTATGATAAATACAAATTATTTTCCAAAAGAACTATTCTTTTTAAAGAAAAAGGGTATTTCTATCAAGAATTCTCCAATGATCATATTAGTGTAGTTTCATCTAAGATTATAATTAAAATATTTCATAGTAGTATGAGAAAATTTTATTTAAAGATATATTTTTATTGGACATATTTAGAATGAATTGGTCTTAGTAAGTGATGGGTGGGGCCTGCTATAGCCCCTTGATGCATTGGTAGGCTTCATGAGACAAACTAGATTGGGTTTTTACCCATTTATGTATGGTGTATTGGAAAATGCCTTGACAACATGTTTATGATGTTAAAAATTATGTATTCCCTCATTATGATATTAGTAATTCCAAATCCATGTGATTATTCAACTAGTAGAATATCTATGGTTAAGGTTTATTCAAATGTGATTACTTATATGAGATTATTTATTTAGATTTTTTTTCCTGCCATAATATACTCAAGATTATGGTTTAATGGCACATGTTTTAGTTATTCACCATACCTTATTTCCTTATTATTTATTTTTAAGTAGGGTAGCTTTTGTTTTATTGCTTAAACTTGTTGAGCATATGAGCTCACTACTTTCTTATGTTTTATTTTCCCCAGTATATGAAGATGTATATTACGTATGAATTTCTAGGATAATATAGAAGATTATAGATGACTCAAATAAAGTCTCTATGTTTTATTTCATTTAATGTTGTAATGTAATACCTATTTTTATATTTGGTTTTCCAAATCTACTAAACCAGACAATCTTTCGGGATGTGACTTTCATTTTTATTATACCAATGTAATAAAGTAAGGCACTTACTCTGGGCTACTAAAGTCAGGGTATTTACAGATTGGTTTCCACCATTATTTAGGTAGGTGTATCTATGAAAGTATTGATAATTCATGAATTTCTATGTGTTTTTTATCCATTTATGTTGTGCATTGAAATGGATTTTATTTCGTAAAAATATGTTTTAATAAAATGTGAGCATGATTTTGGAAATAGTTTTAAACAAACTTATCATATTGGGATCCTTGGATGGGTAAAGAAATAGACATAGGTGACCCTAGTGTGATTGAAACCACTAGGTGTTACTTTTTTGATATAGAAAGACTATGGAAGGACTCGATATCAGTTGAAACTAATTTATACTTTTTAGGGTTCTTTTATGTCTAGTGCTTATTCTCATAAGCTAGTGTTAAAATGGTGTGATTTGTATTTTATAAATAGTGTATCACATGATGATTTATTTCATGGATATTTTATCACATGTTTAATTTAGTTTTATTTTATTTTATACCAGATATATTAACAAATTTGGTGATTTTTTTGGGGTTTTTGACAAACAAAGGAAATGTTTACAATCAATTTTATTTATGAAAATGATTTATAAAATAGATTTCATTTTAAAGCTAAAAATTGTTTATTATTGATATTAGAACATGTATAGAATATTTAATGGTATCCTCTCAGGCTATGTGATCACACTATTACCTTTGGGAGGTTGTAGGCCTTGTGTTGTAGGACTCAGGTAAAGGGAAGGTTATAATATAGCATGTCAGGTTCTCTTGTCATCTGTTGCCTTCATAGCGGGATGGTTTGTTAGTGACTGATGGTCACATAGAGATATGTTGGGAATATTTTTTTTTTCTAGTTCAGACTTTTTGTCTTGGATTGTATGAATCAGGTTTTATCTCTTTCTTCTGTATTGTACTCTGATTGTACGTCTTGTTTTGATAATATCCAAGGCTTGTTTCTGTTATCTTTATTATACCTCATCATGTGATTTTCAACTCAGGTGGATAGATTCAATGACCTGTGTTGGTTAATTACATTATAAATATATAAATAAACTCTTAACCAATAAATAATAAAGTAATTATATAAAATAATAATATATTTTTTTACTCATAAAATTTTGTATTCTTAATATAAGTCATTTTATGGAATTATAAGCTTTTATTTAATAAATAAAATATTTAAATTTAGATGACTATTTAAATAAAATAGACTCCATATTTAGAATGATGAATTAAAAATCAGTTAAGGGGGTTAATTAGTTTCTTTTGGCAAATTATTAAATTATATTTATGAATAGTGAAATATATCGGTTAATAGTAAATATGATAAAATACGACATATTTTAAAAATATTCACAAATTAATAGAAAAGAAATACATGTTGCGCATTATGAATACATTAATAAATATCTATTTTGTCTAATTTATGGTTATAATCCATTAAAAATTACATTCATTAGTCATTATGTAATCATTATTTTAAAAAATTTCATCCATTTTAATTTGTTAAAGGATTCCTTCACCACATACTACTTATAAAAGTAAAATCCCTCTATAAAATCTACTTAATTTAATCCTTTTAGATCCTTTCCAAAAAACTTATTATATCATTAAGATGGATAAATTATATAAAGTTGTAAAAATGTGCAAAAAACTAATGTTAAAATATAAGATTTCATTTTTTTTCACACTGGATTGAATAATAAACCAACATAAACTATTAGGGAACTGTATATAGTCGTTATATTTCTCCCCCACTTCGGATCATAGAAAAGATCTTTTATAAAAAGTTTACTTTGAAAATAAAAAATTAAATAATAATTATGATGTATAATTATATTTTATAAATTTTTTATTTTCATATCGAATATTAATTGATAATATATAAGAGAATTTATTTTTCATTTAAATAACAACAAGAATAACATTATTTGTTTATAAATAAAAATAGTCGAAAAATTATAATAAATTAATTAAAACCTGTAATATAATATATGATTTTAAATTTTATAATAAAATGAATATATATAAATATATATTTTTATTTTAAAATTCTTTTATTTTATTTAAATTTATTTGATTTTATAAAATTTATGAAATTGTTTATTTCTTTTATTATTAATTATAAGAAAATATTGGTAAATATACTAAAAAAATATTAGAACAATAAGTGCGGAAACCGAGATGAGATTTGAGGTTGTGGGGAAATGACATCATCATGGTCAAAAAGGTCCATGTTGAGTGATCCAAATTTTGTTATAAGAAAAGTAAATTTTAATTAAAATGGATATTAATCAATAAATTTAAAATTTAAAATTACATACTGACAAAAACACCCTAAAAAATATGCATCACTCCCACATCATCAATCTTTTTTGAAAAGTTTCTTTATTCATCGTATTAATTATTTTTTAGTAATTTATTAAATTTAAATGATACAATTATTAAAAAAATATAAATTTTAAATTATTTAAGAATTAAAAATATAATCATTTTTTAATAGACATATATATCCCATGGCGCGTCCATTAAAGCAGTTTTTAAAGTGAATGTGTATAAATTATTTACAGATAGTTATTCTAGAAAATATTGATTACCCATCCATTATCAAAAAAATATTTTCAAAACTATATTTATTTATCATTTTTTTATTTAGTCATTATAATATATATCACTTGAAAACTATTGAAAAACTAGTTACATAAACTTTTTTTTCCAAAATTATTAGACATTACTAATATGTGACCATTTATGCGTGTGTTTTTTTTTGAAAACATAAAAAAGGATATATATATATATATATATGTTATATATTATTTTTATATTTATGAACAGAACATATATAAAACTAGTTTTTCATCTCTTTGTTCCCACGATATAATCATTTTATTATAATTTCACCATATTATGAAACTGGTCAATTGGAGACATTATGGATAATGAGAATGTTGATTGGAGTCTAACAAAAGACCAGCATATAATGATGTTGAATCTTAGATGATTAAAATGAAGTAAAATAGCTCAATGAAAAGAGAATAAATAACAGTATATGACCAAAAAAAATCACACACTTTTATTAGATTATCACCATATATATAGAGTACATATGACTTGATACAATAATCAATATTAATATCTATAAATCAAATGAAATGGTGGGAATATCAAAATTTTGACAATATTTAGGGTTTTGTTGGGTAATGAAAAGTCTTCATTAATTATAACGTTATGAAATCCACATTATAAATACGAATAAAAAATATCCTTGGATATATTAATTCCATGTAATCTAATAGAAATATTCACTTAGAAAAGACCAATGGGAGAAAAATGAATCTAAAATAATATGATTTCACGCTATACTTCCTCATGGTAAACCTTATTAGGAAAACCTAGTGAGAATAGACCAATGAAGGAAAAAATAGTACATCATTCCCAACTCCTTATAAAGTCATGATAGTCTTTTCAGTCTTCCCATATTAATTTTATAAATCAAAATTTTCACTAATTTTTAATTTGTAAATTACATTGTGAATAAATATAATAGATTATCACAAAACCTTTTTTGTTACATATCAATCTCACCATTCTTTTGAATTTTCTAAGAAAAAATGAATTTTGATGAAATATTTTTTGTTTGGTCACCTTTAGTATACTCACCCGTCAATTTTGCAATAGAAGCACCATTATCATCATATAATATGGTGATAATATTATTATTCATATCTAATACATATTTACTTCTAATATGATTAATAACTGATCTCATCCAAAAAAATTCTCAACTTCTTTGATGAATAAAAATCAAATCGACAAGGTTGGAAGAAGTTGCATAAATGGTTTGTCTTGTAGAAATAAAAGAAATGGACGTTACACCATATGTAAATAAATATCCAGTATGAGATAATTCTTTATTAGGACTAGACAAGTATCCAACCCTAGGATAACCATCCAACATTGGTTTTGAACATTTGTAATAAATTAACCCATGATCTTTGGAACCTTGAAGGTATCTTAATGCTTGGTTGAAAAAATTACAATGTGGACAAGTAAGAGAAGAACTATACATTTCCAATAAATTTACAAAATGATATATATGTCTTTTTATTTTATTCAAGTTACATTAGTGATCCAATAACACTTATATATGGTACTTTGGGGCCAATTATTTCTTCATTATCCTCTCATGGTTTTAAAGGATCACTATCTCGATCAAGAGATCATACAACCTTTGATGTACTTAATAGATGTGATTTATTCATATTAAATCTTTTTAGGTCTTTGATAGTATATCATGATTGATGAACAAAGATTCCATCTTTAAGATGTTCAATTTGAAAACCATGGTATAACTTTATCTTTCAAAAATATTTTATTTTAAATCATTTCATAAAATATTATAATACATTAGAAAGTTCATAATTGCCACCAATAATATTTAAATCATCAACTTATACCATAATGATAGAAAATTCTGATCTAGTCCTCATCATGAAGACACTTAGGAAAACTGAATCATTTTTTAACCTTGCTTAATAAAATATTTACTCAAATGGTTATGCCACATATTCCTTGACTACTTTAATCCGTATAGTTATTTATTCAACTTAACTGAATATATATCTCATGATCTAGAATATTTTTCCAACAATTTGAATCCTTCTAGGATTTTCATGTAAATATCATTATCAATATCACTATCAATATATGTAGTCATAACATCCCTCAGGGTTAATTCATGTTTCTCATGTTCAACAAACAACATGATATACTAAGAGTTTATCACATCCATTATATGAGAGTATGTTTCATTATAATAATTCATGGGTTTTTGTGAGAACCCTGGAGAAACTAATCATGATGTTTATACCATGACATCATTATTTTTATTTCATTTTTTTACAAGTACCCATTTACATCCAATATTCTTTATCCCTTAAGGGGTTCTCACAATCAACCCAAAAACCACACATTTATAAATTGAGTATAGTTTAGACTCAATTTTACATATATATTGATGGAAATATAGTATTTCATGACATTAATTAATCATTTAGGTTCTTGATACTCATCCATAATTTCAAGGTCTATGTTTAATGAAAATATTTTATCAAGAATGGTCTTTAATCAGTTTTAACATCTTTCAGTGTCGGTGAAATTTATTGAATTTTCCACCTGATTATGATCATGTACTTTGTTAGAGTTGGTGACCAACATCCAACATCTTGTAATTTATGATAAACTAGTATTAATGTTTTTTAATATTAATAAACTCATTATCACATCATGATTATTCATGTGCGTAACATAGTATGTGATAATATCCTACGAGTAACTATCACACTAAAAGGACACAGTAGTTCCCCGCTACAATGAGAACTCGGAAGTGCTCTGACACTATTATTTAATATATGTTTTATATATGGATGATATAATTTTAGGGACACAAATATTATAAGATATCTAGGGTGGCAACTCATAGGACTTTGAGTCACCTTCTCTCAGTGTATGGCCTTGGTAATATCTAGTATAGATATTACGAGAACGAGACCCACCAGTAGAAAATCCACAGTTCTATGTGTCATTGGATGTTCCTATTTGTGGTTGTGTGTATTGGAACTTTGACTTTAATATTATTTTTAATTATTATTATGATTCACACAATTATATGTATAGATAAAAACCATGATGACATATGTTTGCGATGAGTTAGGATATGTTGGGTGCGTCATGAGTAATATTTCATTAATGAATAATACGAGAAAGGATTTGTCTCTTATGTTATTTAATTAAAGTTGATATCTCAGGACATTTAATGGAAATGATATAACCAGAATAAATCCATGAACATGGTGATCTATAAGAAAGTTCTATTTGTAGAAAGTCAAAGAAAGAGATATCCAACATATAGGTTGATGGCACTGGGATGTAACCTACTCAATTTTAGATATTGTGATAAAGAGATTATATTACACAGTAAGCATTTGTACGAGGTGACATGTCATTTTAGTACTAACCACTTTATCAATGGGTGTC
Source organism: Viscum album (assembly GCA_963277665.1). NCBI lineage: Eukaryota > Viridiplantae > Streptophyta > Magnoliopsida > Santalales > Viscaceae > Viscum > Viscum album. Next base: position 1,882,611,040 of record OY728130.1, read on the forward strand.
TTAGTGTGTTTCTAGATGCTAACCTTGGACTTTAGGATACTTCTCCTAATGCCATTGTGGAAGAGGCATAGAGGGTCCCACACTAAGTGTATACAGAATCTCAGTTAAATAATATATTATTACTTAATATTTAACAGGTTGAATAATTATTATTCCCATACATGGTTTAATAATTATTCACGCATGCTTGATTGCATATAAATATTTATTTTTTTGTTTAGTGAATATAATATTTATTTATTTATTGGAGAATAATGAAATTATATTTAATAAATAAATAAATAGACATTATTCATGGTCCGATAAATATTATAGAGAAAAAGTGGGCATAGTTTAATGGTATAGTGAGAAATAATAATATTAAATATTATTTGATTAAAAAATATTTAATTATAATTTTTCAGTTAATAACATTTAGAGAAATAATAATACTAGTATTATTATTTGACATTGGTATTTTCTAAGATAAAATAAATAATTTTGGTCACTTGTTAAGTTATTTTATTTTAACCCTAGAAATATAAATTCCCATTTATATTATTTTGTCATGATCCAATTCATTTTATACGTTGTGCACAACAATCATGGAGAATCCTCTCAAGCCTAGAGATCTCCCTTATCCAAGAATGCTCCCAGGAATAGTGAGAAATAATCCTCTACTGAATGAAGGAGAACACTTTGGAAGCGATTCTTGAGGTGATCAAGGCGAACGACGCAAGCACAAGGTTTTTCTGTGCTGGCACCACGAGACTCCTTTGATAACATCTGAAGATTCTTGGAATACATATGGATCGCCACTAGAGGAAATATACACTTGGTTAATATAATGCAATTATGGTGCACCAGATCTATCACTGGATAAATCAATAAAGAAATAATTCCTTAGAGGTAATTGGGACACCCCATAAAATTTTAATAGTAATTTATTTTAATTAATTAATTATTTAATTTATATATATATATAAATGTTTTTAACAAAAGGTTTTACAAAAATAAAATATTCTATTCAAGAAAAATTATTTTAATTAAAATAAATGTTTTTTAATAAGTTAAAATATATTATTTAATTAATCATTTGATTATATTATTATTATTCAAAATATATTATTTTTTAAAATGGTATTAATTTATTAATATTGACTTGGTCAGTTTTGTAAAAATATAAGTTTCAAATAATTTAATTTGTTTGAAATTTAAAATAATTACATTTTAAGAGATAAATAATGCAATATGTATGTATATATGTATCTAATTACTACTTATGATACTAATTACAATCTTAAAATTATTTTCAAATAAATATAATTTGTTTTAATATTTTAATCAAAATAATAATAATAGGAGAAACATTTTTAAGGACATTATTATTAATATTTTTAAAATAATATATTTTAAATATAATAAAATGTATTGTGTTTTTTTTTAAATTATAAATATATATAATTATATTATTACTAAAAAAAATTATATATATATATATTAAAACATTTAAAGAAAAATGTATACTATTTTTCAGAAACATGATTTTTATTAAAAAAAGAAATAAGTGAATAAAAAAAGGAGAAAGAAAAAGTCAAAATATCTAACAAAAATATATAAAAAAGGTGAAATGATTAAAACAGAATTAAATGTGAAATGATTAAACGTGAAATGATTAAAGTTAAATACTAATGAATGTTTGGAAAAATTAATAAATGGATCCAAACTAGAAATTTCATGTCATGTAAAGGAGATAAAAACTATTTAAATAAAAAAACACAATACAAAAATATAGAAAAAAGGGTGTCTTAAAGTAAAAAAATAGAAACGAAATACCTATGATTTTTTGGGTCTTTATAAAGGAAAAAAACTCAGATTCTTTTAGAAGCTTATGGAACCTATTTTTATTTGTATATGAGAGTTAAGGGAGAACCCCAACTTCATGGATAGAAAACCCATCCCTCTTCCTCCCAAAACATCAATTTCATTCTACTTGAAAAATTTGACTGGTTAGTCCATCATTTGATCCAAACCAAGGTAAGGGAACTATTATATTTTTTTTAAATTTATTGTATATGGGAAAAATATTTTAGTGTTCTCATTTTATAAAGAATTTTTTTTCCGATTTTAATTTATGGTTGTGTAAGGGGAGTTTATCTTCAGAATTAATGAATGAAAATTCTTGTATATATATATATGAAACAAATTAAAGCATCTTTTTTTCATATATAACTATTATTTCAATTTTGAGATCAATCCTTCAAAAATTACAATTTTATGTTTATGTAAGGGTGTATTAGTTTTATTTTCAGATTATATATTTGATTTATCAAAAATTTATTTAATTTAGAATTGTTTTGATGAAGGATTATATATATAAATATGTACCAAAATAATGTTCTAATTTATGATTTTGCTATAGAAAAACAAGTCTATTTATCTAAGTATATAATTTATATATATATCCAAGAGTTTGTTATTTATTTAATTATATTTTATTTTATGTAGAAATCGTTTTTTTGTAATGGATTATGTAATCATGTTTATAAATTTTTTTTGTAAAGAATTTTGTGCATTTTTATCAATGTTTACCAAAATTATTTTTTTAATTTATGAGATTATTATTTCCAAATATTTGTTTTACTATTAAAATTTTATTATAAAGGATAATTTTCTATATCAAATAATTTTTTGATCTTTATATTAATATATATATACATATCTGTGTGTGTGTGATTACTATGAAATAACAAGTTGTATAAATTTGAGTTTAAATTCATAGTATATATATATACAGAAAATGTTTAATAACATGTTATATATATATATAATTTAATTATTAAAAAATTTCAAAAAATGTGTATACCATGTCATCATGTTATTTTAAAATTAAGAGCGACACATCTTCATATAATCATGGCCTTGTGTCTATGCATGTCATCAACTTTCATTTGGCTCATAATAAACTCACGTTTCAAATAAATTTTAAGGTTTACTTCTAAGATTATCAAGCACATGGATTTCTTAAAGAATTCAATTGTATTATTTGTAATCATATGTGTGAAATATAATTATTAATTATGATCAACTATCTATGTGTATATCAAAGGTATTACATGAAATAATGTCTGAATGCATGGACAGTTCATGCAAAGTCTTATTGCTTGGGTTTTGGTTGTAACTGAACTCGCAAGTGATATGCAAAGTAAGTCCATATATTTATGTATGTACACAATTATATAAATATATATACAAGTGGGAATGTGTATATTAATTTAGTGACAAGTTTTCAAAATTAAAAACTCTAGTGAAGGTATATATATGTATAGCATGCTTAAAATGTTTTAAGAAAATTTGACATTTGAACGTAGTAAATTTGGAAGGTCATTTAGGGGTGAACCCATATGTCATTAAGTGGGAAGTCCCAAGATAGTCTTCAATGATTAAAGTGGAATTAGAATAGTTTTTTTAGAATCTTGCGTATTGTTTTAGGAAAACACTGGATTATTTTTAAACATATTTCAAACGTAAGTATTTTTTAAAATGATCTAGTATCTTTAAGACATAAGTAATTTCAAGTAATATTTTAAAAGGTTATTTTTTGAAAGTATTTACAAGATTATTTTAAAATAAATATTTTTTAAGGATTTATCAACGGGTTTTCAACCCCTTATTGGCCATATTTAATGGTCACCCATTGTTTAAAATTATTTTCACAGGTCACTTTGAAGTCCTATGTTGGATGTTGTCGTTTTTGGGGTTAGAATGCACAGAAGTGTAAAGGGCTTATTGTTTTATTTTATTCTTGCTGAAAATCTAATAATTGTAGAAAGTTTGTATCTATTCCTCCAGAACCTAGACAGGTGAAAGTTATTCATTTATGTAATGTGTTGTGTAATTGTTGAGTTTATTTAATGAGAAAAAATGACACTGCAATTTTAAGCACTGAGTCTGAAAGAATGGGATTGGGGCCTTATAATTTGTATGAGAAGAACAATCTAGAAAAATTTGGTGATTAGATGTCTTCATTATAGTATATAAGTTTATCAATCATAGTTTTTTTGATTATAAAAATAAAAATTCACAATTTTTCTATAGTCCAAAAAACAAATTGCAAGGATGCAGTTCTTTTTAAGGGGGTAATAATGTGACACCCCATAAAATTTAAATAGTAATTTATTTTAATTAATTATTTATTTAATTTTTTTATATACATTAAAAATGTTTTAACAAAAGGTTTTACAAAACTAAAATATTCTAGTCATAGAATATTGTTTTACTTTAAATAAAGTTTTTTTTAAAAAGTTAAAATATATTATTTATTTAATGTTTTGAATATATTATTATTATTCACAATTTTTTATTTTTCTAATATGGTATTAATTTGTTTATATTTACTTGGTAATTTTTGTAAAAATATAAGTTTCAAATAGTTAAATTTGTTTGAAACATAAAATGATTACATTTTAATACTTAAATAATGAAATATTTGTGTATATATGTATCTAATTACTAATTAGGATTCTAATTATAATCCTAACATTATTTTGAAGTAAATATAAATTATTTTAATATTTTAATGATAATAATAATAATAGGTGAAACATTTTTTTGGAAAATTATTATTAATATTTTTAAAATAATATATTTTAAATATTTAAAAATATATTTTGTTTTTAGAAATTATGAATATATATAATTATATTATTACTAAAAAATGAAATATATATATATATATTAAAATTTTTAAAAAATATATATGTATAATGTTTTTCAAAAATGTGATTTTTATTTAAAAAATGAAATACGAGAATCAATAAAAAAAGCGAAATAAAAAGTTAAATGATGTAACAAAAATATATAAAAAATTCTTAAATGATTGAAACAAAATTAAAGTTGAAATGATTAAGAGTGACATAATTAAATTCAAATACTAATGATTGTTTGAAAAAATTATTAAAGGGATCCAAAACAGGAAACTTGTGCCATGTAAAAAAGATAGAAACTATTTAAATAAAAAATCACAAGAAAAAAATGTAGAAAAATGGTGGTCCGAAAGTGAATGAATAAGATCAAAAATGAAATAACCATTATTTTTTGGGGTCTTTGTTATGAAAAAACTCATCTTCTTTAAGAAGATTATGACACCTATTTTTTTATATATGAGACTTAAGGGAGAACCCCATACCCATGGATAGAAGACCTGACCCTCTTTCTCTCAAAAGATCAATTTCTATCTACTCAAAAAATTTAGCTGCTTAGTCCATCATTTGACCCAAACCATGATAAGGGATCTATTATAATTTTTCAAATTTATTGCTTAAGGGAAATTTATTTTAGTGTTTATATTTTCTAAATAATTATTTTCAAATTTTAATTTATGTTTGTGTAAGGGTAATTTTTCTCCTTATTTTATGAATGAAAATTCTGGTATATATATATATATGTGCAATAAATTCAAGAAACTTTTTTTAAATATAAGTATTATTGCAATTTCGAGATCAATACTTAAAAAATTAAAATTTCGTGTTTATGTAAGGGTGTATTAGTTTTATTTTTAGATTTTATATTTGATTTATCAAAAATTTATTTTCTTGATATTTGTTTTGTTGAAGGATTGTATATAAAAAATGTACCAAAACATTAGTATAATTTATGATTTTTCTATAAAAAGTCAGACTATTTATATAATTATATAATTTATTTATATATACAATACTTTATTATTTATTTAATTATATTTTATTTTATGTATAATTTGTTTTTCAAGGGAATATATATTTATGTTTATCAAAATTCCTCATAATGATTTTTTTGGCATTTTTGTCAATGTTTATCAAAATTATTATTTTAATTTATGAGATTCATTACTTCCAAATATTAATTTTACTATTAAAATTTAATTAAAATGGATAATTTTATGTATCAAATATTTTTTTGACCATTAAATTAATATATATATATATAGATATATTTGTGTGTGATTATTATGAAATAACATGTTATTTAAATTAGAGTTTAAATTCATAGTATATATATAAAAAATGTTTAAAAACATGTTATATATATACACACTATTTAATTATTAACATGTTTTAGAAAATGTGCATTCCATGTTGTCATGTTATTTTAAAATTAAGAGAATTGCATCTACATATAGTCTTGGCCATGTGTCTATGCATGTCATCAATATTTGTTGCGCTCATAATATACTCATGTTTCAAATTAATTTGAAGGTTTACTTCCAAGATTATCAAGCACATAGATTTATTCAATAATTGAAATGCTTTATTTGTAATTATATGTGCGAAATATAATTATTAATTATCATCAAATATTTATGTGTATATGAAATGTATTACATGAAATAAAATTTTAATGCATGGATAGTTCATGCATAGGCTTAAGGGATGGGTTTTGGTTGTAACCGAACTCGCAAGTGACATGGAATGGAAGTCCACATATTTATGTATATACATACTTATATATATATACATACATACAAATGAGAATGTGTATATTAATGCAATGACATGTTTTCATAATTAAAAACTCCAATGAAAGTATATATAAGTATAACAAGCTTAAAATGTTTTAAAAGAATCCAAAATTTGAATGTTGTAAACATGGAAGGTCATTGGGGAGTGAACCCATCCTTCATTAAGTGGGTAGGCCCAAGAAAACCTTTAATGATTCAAGTGGCTTCAGAATAGTGTTTTTTTCATAATCTTGCATATTTTTTCATAAAAACAATAGATTATGTTTAAACATATTTTGAACATAAGTATTTTCTAAAATGATCTCGTATTTTTAAGATGTAAATAATATCAAAGAATATTTTAAAAGGGTATTTTATTGAATGTATTTACAAAATTATTTTCAATGGAATATTTTATAAGGATTTATCAGTGTTTTTTAAACTCATTATTGGGAATATTTAACGTTCACCCTTTGTTTAAAATAGTTTTCACATGTCACTTTGAAGTCCTAAGTTGGAGGTTGTTGTTTTTGGTGATAGAATTTATGGAAGCATAAAAGGATTGTTGTTTTATTTTATGATTTTTTATCTCTGATAAATGTAATAAGTTTGTATCTAATCCTCTTGAACCTAGACTAGTGAAAGGTACTTATTTATGTAATTTTCTATGTAATTTTTTAGTTTATTTTATGTGAAAAAAATTACACACCATGTTTAAGCACTGAGTCCAGAAGAACATGATTTGGGATTTATAGTAAACATTGTTTCATTAAATTTATTATATATAATAGGAAATAATCCTACCTCTTTAGTTCTAGTGTGATTAATGTTTTCCATCTTTGATCCAATTCCATTGATCAGGACGATTAAACATTTTATAGATCTTGGATTGATCATTGATCATGAAAAAAGCAACATTGGGAACCACCCATCCCATGATTCCATTGCTCTTAGAACCTATAAGTGGTATCAAAGTGGGGAAAATAATTATTTATAATTATTTAAAGATATTTTAAGATTTATTGATTTTTAATTTAGTTTTTCAATTCATGTTTAATCATTATTTTAATATAAATTATGAGATCTTCTTCTTCTTCCTCCTTCTTTTCTAGTTGATCAAATCGAGATGACTAATTTTATGATTAAAATAAAATCAAAAAACTCAACTGAATGTGCCAAGGTTGATGGCCGACAATACTAGACTACATTCCGTGTAATCACAGATAGACACCATGTAATAATGTTCAATGCATCAATATTTGATTCATAAATAAATTTGAGATTATGCATTGATTATTACATTAATTACAGCATTGAATGCACCACATGTTGAAAAAAATTAAATAGGACACTCTCAGCCAGAATACATGCCTTGTATCCCACATACATAGTGTGTAGTCCCTTTGGGTCTGAAATGAGCTGTATAATTCATAAATGAACTACGTGACTAGTGACCATGAAACGTAGAATCAATACACTATGTAGCCCATTAAACACATTGTTTAATCCAAATTTTCAAGGTATGGGTTTCATGACGAGTCCCTAGGCATGTACCTCAGATAGAATGTGAACGGTGTACATGCCATGTCGATCAGATCCGCAAACCATGTACATATACAAAGTTACACATTTTTAAAATTTATTTATTTTACTATTTAAACCTTGAGACATGTACTATCATGTGGTCATAAAGAAAGGGAATTCCATATAATAGGCTTTAATATACATAAATATTTATATGTTTCATTAATATATACTTAATATTTAGATCACCATATCTTGTATGAGTATTATTACAAGTTTTTACTCTACGTGCATTTGAGAATAACACGTGACCAAAAAATCAAGTAATTTGTGTAATCATCCATGAAGTATAAATTGTGAAGGTATATTATAAGTAATGTATTCCATATGTCATAAGAGTAAAATAGTATTTGAGTATAATATATATTGGGTAGAATTGGATGAGTATTCACCAAATTTCAACTAAGGTACATTTCTGTACAAATATATTTTAATTGAATTTATTTAATTTATTTAAAACTATAATGGATGAAAATCTCATGAAATTCAAATAATAATTAAGATAAAAGGATTGATTAATTAAATATAATAATTAATTGATTTGTGAATGATTTATCTTAAATAAGAAAGATTAATAAACGAATGCTAGTTTTATTAAATGCGTAATTCATTTCATGCACTTTTGGGTGTGATAAATTATGGACCATGGACTTTGGATCTTCTCCTGGAATACCCCATGAAACATCATTGAGTTTGTTTCCATGAATTGTAGAGAGATATTATGTTTGTGAAAAAGATTTATAACCTTAAAAATTTACTTGGACATCTCCATGAGGGAGTCCCCCAACCCAAATACACTACTAAACTCCAGAATAATTGCCCAGTTAGTGTCTTAAACCACACCCCCTCGCATGACACTCGAGACACAGGATATATCCCCATTAAGCTTGACTCCACTGGTCAAGGGATTCATTCGCACCTATCTAACCTATCTAGGTGAGCTCTAGGAGATAGACCGTTGATTCTTCCTGGCCATGAACTTCCTAAAGGAAGCCGAGCCATCCCATCCCTTGAAAAGTGGGACCATGTCCGCAATGATGCTTTGTACCTTGATCACCCATCCTAGGAATGATTAAGCGATGCTAGTGTGTCAATTAAGATTTCTCACCCTCAAAATTATTAAACAACCCACCAAAATATAGATTTCCCTCAACATCCACTCCTGCACCCAGTCCTCTGACCCCAAAAAACAAGTCTGCAAGAAGCACTATAGAGATCATTAACAGTTCCCTTGCTAGATAATCCCACCAAACTACTCCCAGATAGTTTCAGTCCACTCACTTGTAAATAATAGGTGCTCCTATAATTTTTAATTGGAGTTATTATAATACAAACATTTAGATGCCAGTGAGACACCTATTTTCCAAACCAACTCATTAGTGGGAAGGGACTGAATACATATCATCCATACCAAAAATTTGAAGTTGGTGGGATTGTAATTGCACCAAAGGGTCTCATTCCCAACATCCTACCTGCCCACCACTTGAGTCGTAGATCGGTAATCCTTCACGGAGAAAGCTCCTAAAGTTGAACCTATAAAGGAGAGTTTGTACATATCATCATTAATGTTGATACCAGTAAAGATGTCCATTTGATTTTGCTTGAGAATGGAATCGATGAAGTTCTCAAATCTGATTGCCTAAGGAAAAGTAATATCGATGGTTGGGCGGCCAGAGAATCCAATCACTGAATCCACCCAATTTTCATTCCATTTGATTTGTATACATCCCGCACTCCACTTGGATTGATTCATCAGTATAGGTAAGTGTCCATAAATACCATACCAAAGGTGGGAAATTACCCCATGAGTTTAGTTCCCCAAAAATTTCTATCTATTAGCCATAAAATTATTCTCCTAGGGTGATGGCCGGACTAAAATAAAATTGTTACATTGTGGTAATTATTTTTATGTATGTGGATGATCATTAGCTAGAACAAACCTTTTGTATGTGTTTGGATTAATTTAATTTATTATTAAATTAAAATTTTCTCTTGTGTTCATTCTCTCCTTTCATTATGAAGGGTCTGCATGCCCATAATTTCTTTTATGTAAACCCCTTTTACCCTAACCAATGTGTGAGCAAAAGATTTATGTAATGGATGGATCTTCCAAGTTAGTGGATTTGGTTCAGGTTCAGAGCCTTGGAGAAACCAATCCGAAGAGATACATTGGGGGACATGTGGAAAGATTCTACATGAACCCTAATTGGTTCAAGGTGTTTTCCCTAGGTATATAGTTATTTTGTCAACTTCTAGATAGACTAACCACTTTTAATAGCTCATGGTCATACCAATTAATTATTTTATTTATGTTAGTTGCATGTTTATCTCATTATGGATGTCTTGTCATGTTAACATAATTAATGAATTTAAAAGCATGTAAGATAAAACTGAAATAAACCAACTTATGTGTAAATATTATCTAAATACATGGTCAACCAATTAAGTAATCCCACTAAATATTAAAAAATCATGCGATAAATATAATAATTATAAATATACACATAAAAGGATAAAATAAATCAATAAAATATTAAGTATAGCCTTCCATTAGCTTGGTTAGAATTGAACCACAGTTTAAAGTGCTTGACCAACCCAAGTTAGGGTGCATTCAATTATTGTGGAATTTTAACATGAGGTTTTGGGTTAACCTAACATGGTTCACATCAATTATTGACTACCAAATAAGGAATTGGTTTAACTAAGAGTCAATGGTTGAGGATACCCAATAAAGGATTTTAGGATTATGGAGTCCACTTAGCCGATCAGGGAACTATGAGTTAATGCAACTGGAATAGGGAATTCCAACCTAAAACCATTCATGTTTCTTGACCAATGAGAATGGTAATATGGATCCATTCTAATTGAATGTCCAAGAAATATGATATTCTGAAGCCAATGGTGAGAGATATTGGGTTATGATAAAGTAGTGGAAGACTAATAAATTTTGAATTTATTTATTTGTCTAAATTTTATTAGAAAAAGTTATAAAATTAATCTTATATTATTTTTCAGAAACAATAGCAGAATAACATAAAACATATCATTTCTATCCATACTTGATAATGAAAATCTTCTCATTGATAGAAGTTTATAGGAGTGTCAAATGCACCTATATTTCCTCCTTTACCATGAAAGGAAATTTTATGTGTTCGTAGAACCTTTACTAGCTACACCTAGAAACGAGGCCTATGATGAAGAACTATATCTCTATGTGAAACATATGAATGATGCTATAGATGTTTAGAGATTTATGAAATCATCCATTTCCAATGAGCTTTTTAAGAAACATGTGGATATGGATTCCTATAGCATGATGTCTCATATTCAAGATCAATATCAAGAGAAGGAAAGACAAGAGAGGCATGTGATCCCCAATTCATTGTTAACAACTAATTTGGGAGAGTCTACACCATACAGACCTCATTTAGTCAATATTACTGGCTACATTGAATGTCTAGATATATTAGCGATTAAATTACCAGATGAGTTTCATATAGATCCCATACTTTCATCACTACCCAAGAAATCATGTAGTTTTATTGTGAATTATAAAATGAGTAATAATGAAAAGAGTATTTCAGAACATCCGACCTTAATTAGCCAAATGGATAAGGACATGGGGCATGAAAAACCTTTGATACATATGGTGAATACGGAATGGAAGAACAAGGAAAAGGGGACCCAGACCTATAAATATACGAAGATCATGAAAACCATCCTTCCAAGAAGGGGAAGATCCAGAGGTAGGGCAAGGAAAATGAAGCAGTATGCTTTTCATATGGAAAGCTAGGACACTGGAAGAGGAACTTCACCTAGAATAAAGGGGAAGCTAAATGTGAATTCATTATCGGGTGAAATATTTCCATTTCTACACATTGGGTATTAAATAAATATTTTGTTTCTCAAATCTATTTCCAAATATAGGAACCAAGTAGATTCTAGAAAATTTCCAGAGAATAAGTGGATCTGCAAACCAACAATGGTGCGAGGCTATCTTCTATGGCCATTAGTTACTACCAGCTTTCATTTCCAATAAGAATAATGTTTGTTTTAATAGATTTTTCTTATATACCTACATTTACCAAGAACATAATTTCTATGTCATATTTAGATACAAATGGGTTTATTTTCAAATTTTTAAATAAAATATGTTTGTTTTAAAAGGAACACATATTTTATGGAATGAAATATTTAAATAACGATATTTGTTTTATTAAATTATGAAATCCAAGTGTTGGAAATTGATAAATAATCATGTTCACACAAATCATATAACACCCAGCTATGGAATCTACATCTTGTTCATATAAATGAGAAGCGTTTGACAAGCCTTTATCAATACGGTTTTTTATATTCTTCAAAACTAAACCACTTTATATATGTCATGCTTGTTTACAAGGGAAAATGACCAAACCACCATTTGGTGAACAGGGTGAAAGGGCCAAAAAACATCTAGTATTGGTACAAACTGATGTGTGTGGACCACTACCAAAAGAATATAGCGGTCAATATTCTTACTTCATAACTTTTACTGATGACTTGAGTAGATAAGTCTATATCTACTTAATTAGGTATAAATCTGAGTAATTTGAGAAATTAATTTAATTCAATAATGATGTATATAATAAACATGGTAAGAAGATAAAGTTGCTTTAATCAGATTGAGGTAGTGAATATCTTAACCAAGTGTTCATCAAATTTATATGAGAGTTCAAGAATCTATCTTAACTCACTCCACCTTATACACCATAGTGGAATGATGTTAATGAAAGGATGAATTGTACCTTGTTAGAAAAGGTAAGGTCAATGATGAGTCATGTAGATCTTGCATTATCCTTTTGTGGATATGCATTAGAAATTGAGTCATACACATTAATCCAAATAAAAAAAAGTAACAAATGGAATTCTCTTCGAGTTATGGAGGGGAAAGAACCCCATTTTATTGCATACATGTGTATGGGGTTGCAAGGAATTTTTAAGGCCTTACTAGGCTACAAACTAGAACATCGAGTCACAAGGTGTATCTTTATAGGGTATCCCAAGGAAAAAAGGATACTACCTACACAACCCCTCAGATAAGAAAATGACTATGTCTAAAAAAGCTATCTTTCTTGAGAGGGAACACATATTAAAAAAGGATAGTGAGAGAAATATTAAATCGATGATGTTGAAGCTCAAGATAAAGATGTTTTGGTATAGGAATAGATTCCAAAAATCTGCATGGTAGTATTTCTAGAAGCACAAGTACTATGTAGGAGTGTTTGTGAGGTAAGAGAACTGGAGAGATATTATTTTCTAATCACCAAAGATAGTGAATCGTTATTTTCTAACAATTATGAACCTATCTCCAATAAGGAGGCATTAGAGAGATCATAAGCTTCAAGATGGAAAGAATACATGAATTCTTAAATTAATTCCATGTATCAAAACTATGTTTGGGTTCTCATCAATACACTGGTTAATGTAAATCCTATTGGATTAAAATGGGAATTCAAGAGGAAACTAGAATTGAAGGTAAAGTAAGTACCTATAAAGAAAGTCTAGTAACTAAAGGGTTTAAACAACATTAATAAATTAACTATGAAAAAAACTTTTCACTAGTTTCCATGTCCAAATTTATTATAATTCTAATTGCTATAGCAATTTACCATGACAATGAGATTAGGTAGATGGATGTAAAAATTGAATTCCTTAATGGGAACCTTTAGGAAGATGCTTATATGACATAACCAGAAGGGTTTGTGACTCCCAAAGATTCCAAAAGGATATGGATGTTTCATAGACCCATTTATTGATTGAAGCTACCATATAGTTCATGGAATATTTTATTTTATGAAGTCATAAAAGAATTTGGTTTAATTAAGAATAAATGTGAGATATGTATTTACAAGAGGTTTAATGGGAATGAGGTCATTATCCTAGTACTATATGTTGATGAAATATTACTTATAAGAAATGAAATACCAGTCTTATAATCTGTTAAGGACTGGTTAAACAAGTGTTTATCCATGTAGGACTTAGGCAAAACAATGTATATTCTAGGGATCCAGATCATTTGTGATAGATCCAAGAGGATTCTTATACTAAGTCAAAGTATATATGTTGACTAGATATTAAAGATATTTAGTATGGAACAATCCAATAGATGATTGGTTCCAATGTTAGATTGTTTATATCTTTCTAAGAAATCTTTTCCTCAAACACAACATGAGAAAGAGAGAATGAGTAATATCCCATATGCTTCTGCGATAGGATCAATCCAGTATGCTATGTTATGTACTAGATTTGATGATTCCTATGCACTGATCATGGTAGGAAAATATCAAGAATATCCCAAAGGACATTATTGGACCACTATTATTGAGATTCTAGTATCTAATAAGAACTATGGATATTTTCTTGGCACAAGGAGGAGATGTGGAGCTGGTTGTCAGAGGTTATATTATGCTAGTTTTTAGATAGATCATAATGATCTGAAGTCACATCTAGGATATTTTTGCTGAATCCATAGAGGATCTGCGAGATGAAAGAGTGGAAATCATCCAGTTTTTTCTGATTCTACAATGGAGTGTAAGTATATAGTGACATACGATGTACCCAAGGAAGCTGTTTGGATTTATACTTTTTCTAGGATCTTGATGTGGTACATAGATGTAAAGACCCTATAAGATTATATTGTGATATTTCTACAATGGTGGCTCTTCAAAAAGAGCCAAGGTCCCACCAACAGATAAATAATATACTCTGGAATTATCTCCTCTTGAGGTATTTTTATCAGAGGGGTGATGTCACAGTAAAAAAAGTACCCGTGAAAGAAAATTTGGCTAACCCCATGACTCAAGGCTATCTCAGCAGAAACATGAGTATCATGTGAGAGCTAGAAAACTAAAGGTTAATAGTTGTTGGTTCTTATGCAAGTGGGAGTCTATTGGATTTGGTACCCTATGACCAACTAATTTTTACTTTATGACAAACTTGTATTTATGGTTTTTAATATTAATAAACTTCTTACCACATCCTGATTTTTTTCTACGCTACATCATATGTGATAATGTCCCAAGATTCATCGTCAAAATAAAAGAACATAGAAGTTACAAAATATAATTAAAACCCCAAAGTGCTATGAAAATATTCTTGAATATATGTTCTATATCCAAATGATATCATTTGAGGGACAAAAATGATATAGACTATCTGGTCTAGAGACTCATAATACTTTGAGGAACCTTCTCTGGGTGTATTCCCTTGGTAATATCCAATATGGATATTATGAGAATGAGACCAGCTAGTAAGAAATCCACATTTCTATGTTTCATTGGATGTTCCTATATGTGGAATTTTTATTGGTCCTTATACATTATGATTATTATGAATGGGTATTATAAGTTGTGCACTTAGATGTACTGATGAAAACTCTGATTATAGAAGTTCGTGGTGTGGTAGGATATGTTGGGTACATCATGAGTAATATTTCATTAAAGAATAATGCGATAAAGGATTTGTATCTTCTTTTCTTTAATAGAAGTTGATATCTCATGCCCTTTAATGGAAATGATATAACATAAATAAATCCATAGCCATGGTTATCTATTTGCATGTCTATTTTCAGCAAGTCAAAGAAAGAGATATTGAGTGTATAGGTTGATGGCACTGGCATTCAACCCACTCTATTTGAGATATTATGATAAAGAGATCATATTACCTAATAATCATTCATATGAGGTGACATGTCATTGTGGAATTAAATTCTTTCTCTATTGGTACCTTGGTGTGTTGCTCGATGCTAACCTTGGACTTTAGGCTGCTTCGCCTAATGCCATAGAGAAAGAGGTCTAGAGGGTCACACATTAAGTGTATCCAAAATCTCAGTTAAATAATTAATTATTATATATTATTTAATAGGTTAAATAAATATTATTCTTTTACATGGATTAAAAATTATTCATATATGCTTGATCCCATATAAATATTTATTTTTTGTTTAGTGAATATATTTATTTATTTATTGGATAATAATGTAGTGATATTTATTTAATAAATAAATAGACATCATTGAAGGAATGATAAATATTTTGGAGGAATGGAGGACCAAGTTTAATGGACGGTGAGAAGTAATAATATTTAATAATATTTTGATTAAATAATATTTAATTATAATTTTCAAATTAAGTGCATGCCGAGAAATAACAATATTAGTATTATTATTGAACATGGGGATTTTCTAGGATTAAATAAATAATTAAGGAAACTTGTGTAATTATTTTATTTTAACCCTAATAATATAAAAAACTAGTTATGTTATTTTATCACGAGCCAATTAATTTAATTGGTTGTGTGCAACAATCTTGGATAATCCTCCCAAGCTTAGAGATCTCCATTCCCCAAGAATTCTCCCAAGAATGGGAAACAATCCTCTTCCACTGAATCAAGGAGAATGCTTTGGAAGCGATTATCAAGGTGATCAAGGAAGACAACACTTGAAAAAGGGTCTTCTGTTCTAGCAATCTCAGACTCCTTCATTGACATCTAAAGATTTCTAGAACACATGTGGGCCACCTATAGAGGAAATATACACATGATTTCTACAATGAAATGATGGTGCACTATTGATATACTTCCAGATTCATCAATGAATAAATAACTCCTTAGAGGTAATTTTTATTTAATTAAATTGATTATAAATAATATGTAATGATCATCTATCTCTAGTTCCAGTGTGATTAATGTTGTATATATATGATTCAATTCCATTGATCATGACGATTAAACATTCTATATTACATGGATTTATCATCAATCATGAAAAAAATCAAATTTTTGCACCACCCATCACATATTTCTACTACATCCAAAACCTATATACTTCTAGTACATTTGGATTATCTTAAGATTCATTTATATCTTCAAACGAAATTGGTTGTTTCCCTTTCCTTTAATGATGATTTTTAAATTTTTAACTATGTGGTATCCTACAATTCAGGTGTGGATTGGAAGCACTATTGGATATACCATCAAATTGACTTTTAGGGACATGTATTCTTACTAGGGCATTCACAACAGGAATATATGATTTTGTAACCCATTTGAAACATTTAATACATCCTGAAATTTATTTTCTATTTTTTTTAAATTAATGATATTTTGAACTTCAATTTTACTTATATTATTATGAGGATCAAGATGCAACAATGAAGTTAAATTCCATGATATTTATTTTTAAATCGATTTATTTTACCCTTTTATTGTTGGAAATAGGTTTTCATCCAAATGAAAATCAAAAAATCTTGTACTAACCTCCTTTAGGGTCCCATTTTTGTTCGTTGAGGGGTGGGGGGGATACATGCACATATCCAACACAACCAAATATTATTAAGTGTGAAATATTTGGTTCATGGAAACAATCTAACTTCAAAGGTGAATAATCATGATAGATTGATAGCCTTATTTTAAGTAGTGTATCTGCATGAAAACTTTCATGCCCCCATGCCGAACAAGGTAATTTAGTTTCCAAAAGTAGTGCTCTAGCAATACGTTTTAATCTCTTTATAAACGATTTTAGACAATTTTTGGTACAAACATGATCTATAAGATATTCAACACTTATTCCTAGTGACATTCAATAATTATAAAAAGCATGTGATTAATACTCACTAGCATTATCAAGCATAATATTCTTGATTGACTAATTCAATAATTGTACCCTTAACCTTATTTTTTGGAAAGTAATTTCACAAATTATAGGTTGCAAGTTGATAATAAACACAAATGGACCATCTAGTTGACACACTAATCATCATTTTGAAATATCTGAATGGTCCATATGGTGGGTGAAATCGTCTACATATATCACCTTGAATTAGATCCGAGAACATTAACATGACCTTGAAGATTAAATTTTTATACAAAGAAGGAGCAGCAATTACAAAACCTAAAAGGATAGGCCAGGGGACAAAACAACTATGGGAGACTAAAGTAATGAAGACCGAGGGAATCTACATGAATAATATTAACCCCCACCGAATTCTGGCTAACCAAGTTATAGAAAAAAATACAATCCAATAACATTAGGGATTCATTCCTGATATTCAATGGTAATGGTATTATAATTAATTTTCCCTGAGAACAAGAAACACATGAGAAATCATGGGGTGTAAGAACTCTTTTTTCAACCAATGTATGACCATGCATACATTTAATTATTTTCCTCATCATTATTGATTAAGGATGACCAAAATTATCATGCCACACTATAAATGTATAATTATTGGTAAACTTTTAGTTTACCATATTTGATTTGATTTTTCTAATATTGATAAAGTAAAATTCATATAGAAGACTTTAAATATTCTATTGAATCAATTTGAATTCATTATTAATGCTTGGTATATAGAGGTATTGAACACCTCATTCATCCATAGTCTTTATGTGATATCCATTATCATAAATATCATAAAGACAAAATAAATTACATTGATACATGAGAGAAAATAGAATTATTTATTATAATTTCTAAACCACTAGGTAGACATATTTTTTTTCCTTCTAGAGCCTTTAATTAATTGTGCACTATTAATTAATGTATTTACATGAGCACTCCCCATTTTATGGGTGATAAAATATTTTTCATATTTAAGAATTGTGGGAATCAAGGAACTCTCGATGAGGAAAATATCTTTATTATGAAAATTATTTCAAAAAATAGGATTAATATCACCCATTTCATTTAAATAAAATTAACCATACACATAAGAAAAAAATAAACATGTTATATTCATTTTAAAAACATTACAATTTTTTTTTTCAGTTTTCACCATGATCATTTATGCATGATTTATATGATCCACACCTTCAGGGTATAAAAAATAATAAGAAATATCATGGTTCATAATATCATCAGTGTATTTCAAGGCCTGGTCAGTAATTTTTTTTCAGTTCTCCTTTCATTACATTAGATTGATTTTTTATAAATATCAACAAAATACTTTGGCATAAATAATTATGTGACCAGTTCCCCTTTAAAACCATCAAAAACATTCCATTCCATTTTTCATTATTTTATTAGGTTGTGGATGTTCATTATTGGAGCACTTCAGGTGGTTACCATTCCTTTTATAGTTTAGTGTATAACCAGCCTAAGAAGATGAATTTCATTATCCATGATAGTATTTGTTCCATCTATGAACTTGATTACGAGAACTCACATTTTCTTCAAGGAATGGAGCCACACTGGTTGGCCGAGATTCATGATTCGTCATTAGTATTTTATTACTTTTTTTAACAATAAGAAGACAAGAAATAAATTAAAATCATTTTGTAAAAACCTTATCATGATATCATTGTTATAAAATGATGTTCAAGGCATGGAAAGTAGAATATGAGTTTTCTAGTATATTAGTTTCAGTGATAATGTCTCCACATAATTTTAGTTGTGATTTTATTTTAAACATGGAAGAGTTTTATTCACATAACGACTTATAATCTTAGAATAATAAATGATTCCACTTGAATCCTTCTCTTGGTAGTATTTCCAGATGAAGGTGATTATACCACTCCTTGAGATTCTTCTATAACAAAAGATGATCCTTCATCATGAGGTACTTGTTCTTAAAATCATCATAGACATAATGAAAGAGGAATATTAGGGTTCATTCACTTTCTTGAGAGGATGTGTGATTTCTAGCATTAATTGTTTCTTTAAGGATTTTTTCATCACGGTGCATCTCTGTATCCATAGTTCATGGAAGGTAATTCTTATAAAAAATGTCAGGAGGGAGAAATAACTTCTTCGTAATATTATCCATAGAAAATTTATCTTATCAAATTGACTAACCATTTTACCTAGAAGAATACTTTTATTAATAACATGTATTGAAATTGGTTCATTTTAGAAGTTATGGATCACAAAAACATCAATCTAATTAGAAGAAAAGATGATAATATAATGATGTTGGATGTTTAGGATGATGATAATGATGTAAAATTCCTTAATGACAAGAGAATGAAATAATAGATAAATAACACAAGTATACGGATAGAAATAATTACAAACTTCCATTATATTATCACCATATATATAGAGTACATTAGAATTGATCAAATAGTCAATATTAATCTCAAAAAATAAAATACAATAGTGGTAATATAAAATTTTTGGATATATGTAGGGTTTATTAGGTAATGAGAAGTCTTCATTAATTCTTAATTAGTGAAATCCACATCACAAATGATAATTTATAAAAAAATTAATATGTTGAAAATTTTTAGTTATAAAAATAATACATCCATAAAGAGAAGTAAATGATATTCAAAATAATGAAAATGTTTAAATGTGGTTTTAAATTATGAACACTATTGAGTTTACCTTTCTTAAAAAATTGAAAACCATTTCCTAGTGAAATTTTTCAAGTATATAAAATATTACTCTATCATTTCTCCAGAGCATTTTTATAGGATTATGTTTACATTAAATATCTAATTTTTATTATTTTCATTCAAAACTTAATTATAAATTTGGCTAAGTAATTTGTTTCATTTCTGAATACACGTATTTGAAGAAACAATAAAAGATGTAAACAATAATTTTTTATAGGAAAAAATCTATGAAAAACATGCATATATTGAATCCAAAAATTAAATTATTAGTTATAATTATTTCTAGATTAGAAAAATTTGATGAAAATGAAAAATGAAATAACCAATACTAAAAATTCTAACCTTGGAAGATAGAAATTAATTAGATGTAATACCTCAGATGTAATAATAGAGGTTGATGAAGAATAATGATAATAAAAATCATTATTGGGTAATGATTTTAAATCCTATAAACAATTACAACATTCATTCAATATTTTTCTTAAAATCCATAATGACTTATTCATAATTAATACATAATAAAAACATGAATCTTGTATATATAAAATACACCAAGATTCATACGTGATCCTAAAACCTCAAAACTAAACTTTAAAATTAATATAAAATTGAACACACTCATACATACACCATTCAATTAAATAAACAAGTAGATAAATAAAAAATAAGGGGATTGTAATTTTTACAAAAATATAAGTGAACCCTTGAAAAATCTACCCAAAAAAGGCTTCCCCCAAATAACCCAACCCCCAAAACATCATAGGGATACAAAAGAACCAATTCTTAAACATGGAAATCTCTTGATGAACCTATATGACTAAATAAGATCTTTAGATCATTGTGTGGATTTTATATCATCCACAAACTAGGGGTGAGAATAATTGATTTATTAGGTTTTCCCCAAGTGTCTCTTGTTGGATATTCACTAAAATGTACATACAAGAGATTCATGTACACATGAATATGATTCATTTACCCTTGCACATATTAGATATGTAAATATAATACCTATCAATAGAGTAGTTTACGTAAGGATTATCTCTCATTACCCTTATATAGATCAGTCTATGTAAGGGTCACATGATATTACCTTTATAAAAGCAAGGATACACGACAATTACCTTTATGTCAAGGGTTCACCTAAAGGTCCTTTCAAAAAAGTTGACCTTCAGAGACTACTAAAATCAGCCCCTAAATGGATTTAGATACCTCCATCTAATCACTTTTAGTGGTCATAGTTTCTACATCACTAAAGGGAAATAACGATCTTCAATGGGAGTCTTTGAAGTGGTCCATAGAAAAATGCGGTGGTGGTCACTGGGAATGGATTTATTGACCACCATAGGTGGGTAAAAAATAATAATATTATAGAAACCCCTATAAGTGGTTGCTAATAATCAAAGGAAAAAAAGAATCTGCGAACACCAGAGGTGGTATTTAGACTGTAGATTTTTTTTAAATTTTATATTTTAAAATACACGCCAAATAAAAGGAAAAAAATAAAAAACCAGTGATCTAGATAGCTATAAACCCTTTTAATTTTATCTCCCAATCAACCTACTATTATGATTAAAAAAAATAAGATTCAAATTATATGTTTAACATTAACAAAATTATTCACTTAATATATATAAAATAATAAAAATAGTTTACATAATGTAACAAATATAATGAATCAAAAATATAGAAATGATATAGTGCTAATATGAAATTTTTGATTATATTATATTATTATATGTTTCGAAATGACTATTAAAGTTTAATTTAATGTTTACCACATACCGATCAATCTAGGGATCAGATTTATATGTGGTTGATTAAATTAGATCACTAATTATTAGAATAAAGTTCTCTTATCTTTTAAAATTAATCAAATTTTCTTCTCATTTTTTAACCCCCGACAAGAGATATTCCATTTTAATAAAACTAAACAAAGAAACCCATTGTTTTCAATCATACCAGGAGACATGAGCATCCGATGGATGTGGTGTAAATTCTTATAGATAAAAAATGACACAATGATTGTTATCCCATGATTTCATTTCAGAACAATAATTTCATCTTATTATTGTCCCCTTATATGTGATTTCTCACTAAAATCCAAATCTAAGAGGAAAACAAAAAATTCAACCATATCATGCAATTAGGGTATCTAATAGATATGCCGATTATTCATAGAGATTTTAAATGACTTAATGATAATTTTCCTAAGATTTCATGTCAATCAGAGATCATTTAATAGGTTTTGAACTCAACACAAATTATTTTCCCATTATTAAAAAATGATAACAATAAAAAATTACACCTTAAGTAATATAGATTAATATAACCATCAAATTGATATGCGACTGATTACAATAGAAAAAAAATGATTTTAGGAATGTTCTTATATATTCGAATGCCAATCAGAAGTCATTTATTTATCTTGACCCATTGACGGGAGAAATGTCATTTTAATAAAACTAGAGAATTTTTCCCTTCATTTTCCATCATACTAGGCAACACACGCATTTGAAGGATGCAACATTGTTTCCTATAAATAAAAAAGGATAAACAGATCATTATTCTATGATTTTATCTCAATAAAAGTGTGTTTGATTAGTATTCACCCCTTTTATGTGATTTTTCACTTAACTCCAAATCCGAGGGAGAAAATATGCTTTCGATCATATCAATAAATTCATGTATTAGATCAATGTGTCAATGATTCCTAAAGATTTTAAATGAACCAAGGATAATTTTCCTAATATTTCATATCAATCATATATCATTTGATTGGGTTTTACCCCCTCACACATATTTTATCCATTATTACAAAAATGAAAATAATGTCAAATCATACATTAAGCCATACCTACCAATACTAGAATCAGAATTATATGAGGTTGATTCTAGTAGTTTAAAAATAATTTGAGGACTATTATACTATATTTTAAAATCATTCAGAAGTTATTATTTACCTTTTGATCCCCTGATAGGAGATATAACATTTTAATATAACAAGATAATCTTACCCATCATTTTTCAATTATACTGGGTTACACGAGAATCTGATAGATGAAATGTTTATTACTACAGGTCAAAAATAACATGTTCATAATTTTCCCATCATTTAATGAAAATACAAGAATGTCTTCTTATTATTGGCCCCTTTTACATGTGTTTTCACTTATCTCCAAATATAAGGGACAAATGCCAATTTTGATCATACCGAGAAATTTGGGTATCTGATAAATGTTCCAATGATTCATTTAGATTATAAATTATTTAAATACAATTTCCCAAGATTTAATTTAAATTAGACCATTTTTAGTCAGTTTTAACCCTTATATACATGATTTTACTACTATTATAAAAATGATAATAATATCAAATCATAACATAAGCCATAAAAATCAATACATACATCATATTTTCATGAGTTTAATTCAAATAGATTAATAATTATTTTAGTAATTTAATCCTATATTAATACATCAATGAGATTTTTTTTCTAATTTTTCATCCTCTAATGGGAGATATGACATTTTAATAAAACTAGATAATGTTATCCGTTATTTTCATCATATTATGAAATTTATGCTTCCATTTGATGAAATTTTTATTTCTATAAATAAGAAATTAATCTATTATAATTATATCATTATTCTATTTCAATATAAGGGTTTTTTCTTCATATTTTACCCTTTTAATTGATTTTTAATTAACTCAAAATCTAAGGGAAAAACACCACTTTTGATCATAGCAAGTAATTAGGGCATCTAATCGAGGTACCAATGATTAAATTAGATTTTTAATGTATTAAAAATAATTTTAGTAATATTTATGTTGATAAGATATCATTTGGTTTGTTTTGAATCCTACACATAGGATTATCCCATTATTACAAAGTAGAAATAATGTCAAATCATACCTTAAGCCATACTGATCAATTCGAGCATCAGATTGGTACACAATTATTTGAAGAATTATCGGCTAGATTTTAACTTCTATAAATATTAATTTTATCATTTTTACCCCCTTATTAGAGATATGACATTTTAGTAAAGTTCTACAACATTACTCGTCATTTTCCATCACACTAGACAACACAGGTATTCTATGGATGCAGAGTTGATTACTACTGATTAAAAATGACTTAGTGAATGTTCTACCTTGATTTAATGTCAATCCAAGTGTTTTTATTATCATTTTCCACTTTATTTAATTTTTCACTTAGCTCCAAATTCAATGTACAAACACCACTTTAGACTATATCATGAAATTTGGGTGTCCAATTGATGTGTTGATGATCCCAATAAATTTTAAATCACTTAAAGATACTTTTCCTATGATTCCATGTTTATTAGAGATTTTTTGGTCAGTTTTTACCTCTATATGCATGATTTACTAGAAGAAATAGCGGTTTTAACACCGTATTAATAATGTTTTTTTATATAGAACCAATGTTATAGATGTAACTGAATTTTTTTAGCATGGATTATTATAATAACTCACCCCAAAAATTTTATTCTAACATTTTCAAAATTATTTTTAATGAAAACTGATGGAAGAAACATATATAAACATTTTTTGAATCGATTTTACTAAAAAATGCAAAAAATTGTTAAAATAATTATTTTTTTCATGGGTTTTTAAGAAAACCGATACTAGAAACAAAATTTTCAATACTTTTTTGTCTTAGTTTTTCTATGAACTGAATCTAAGAATCATTTATTTTTTTGGCATTCGTTTTCTTAAAAACTGACACTGAAAATAAAATTTCAAATTGTTGTAATTCTTATTTTATAAAAAACCAAAATTAAAACAGTTTTAAGAAAATATTACCCTAAAACCATCATTTTTTGGTTTTGAATCCTTATTTGTATTGTAGTATCCAAATATGAATGTAGATTCTCAATTAAAAGAGAGAGGGGGGGGGGTGTGAATTGTAAGTTTAAAAATATTTTTTATAACCTGATGGAAAAATATTATTAACAAAGTTAAAAAAGGTAAATTCACAAACCCTAAAATAGTTCTATAAGAAAAACTTGCTAGGTTCGAGAAATATGTTTCCGGAAATGAATCATAAGGAAAATTTACTAAGGTAAATATTCTACCTTAAAGTGTATAAAAATTATTTTCCAGAGTACATAAAAGAATAAGAACATATAAGAAGTTTATACTTTCATCTTTTATCAAAATAAAGTATAAATAAACTTGAAAAAAATAAGTAACAAGTATGAAATCTTTTAACCCAAAGATTAGGGTATCTAATAAACTTGGATAAAGGTCCCTTGATTTAAACATTCAATAAAGACTGTCCTACCTACCCTAGGGTAAGCCCTAAATTATAATATCAGAATCTATCTTGCTATTCCCACAAGCTCTTGATCTTTAAGGTAGTAGGAACCTTTGTCTTTTTATCCCCATAGTTTCAAGAACATTAAGGTAGTTAGCACCTCTTTTTTTTATCCCTGGAAGCCCTCGATTGTACTCAGCAACAATCAGAGTCAAACAAAGCAATCTGAATAAGATGTTCAGTATACATAAGGCATGAGAGTCTCTATCTCTAGAAATCACTTCTATAATATGTAATATCTTGAGGGATGGAATGGTTTTGAGCTCGTTCAAATGAGATATTATTTATAGGCACAACTCTAACAGTCATCTCCCTTCTCCAACAATCATATTTTTCCATGAATTTTGAAGGGACTTGTACCCGTGTCACTTAATTAACAGTTATTTAGAAACAGATTTCAAGAAATGATTTCATAATAATAACATGTGTTAGAAAAATAGAGTTTCTTAATCAAATATATTTTTTAGAGTCTATGGAAAAATATAATTTGGAGGCTAACTAAATAAACAATCAGATTTTATAAGACATGGATATTCATATTCTATTTTTCAAAGAATTCAGAATATGAATTTTATAGATTCTAGAGTCTAAATTCCAATGAATTCGAAATATGAATTCCAAGTAATTTAGAGTCTAAATTATGAGGAATTAGAATTCTAAATACTGAGGAATTTTGAGTCTTAATTTTGAGGAATTCAGAGCCTGAATAATGAGGAATTTGCAGTCTGAATTATGAGGAATTCGGATTCTGAATTCTGGGGAATTCACACTCCAAATCTTGAGGAATTCAGAGTCATAATTCTGAGGAATTATTAGTCTGAATTCTGAGGAATTTATAGTCTAAATTTCATAGAATTCAGAATCTAAATTTTAGAGAATTTGGAATATGAATTTCATAGAATTCAAAGTCTGAATTTCAGAGAATTCTGAGTCTGAATTTCAGAGAATTTGGAGTCTGAATTTTAGAGAATTAATATTTTAAATTTCAAAGAATTAAGAATTTGAATTTCAAAGAATTCGGAATATGAAATTCATAGAATTCAGAGTCTAAATTTTAGATAATTCAGAATCTAAATTTCAAAGAATTTGGATTTTGAAAACAGAACACTCTATATCCAAGGAATTATAAGATTACTTGGTTTTGTATATAAATCATAATTTTTAAATTAGTAATAAAATGAGTTTGATTTAGAGATATTATAAAATGAAATAATGAAAACAGATATAATAATAAAAATTTCCTTTGAGAAGGAAAATTTTCCATATGAAAATAATCCTTAAGGAAAAATAGTTTTCATTAAGATAAAGTGTTTGTGATTTTCAAAATATAAAGATTTGGAAAAGTCATAAGGAATCCTTATTGACTCAATAATCTACCAATTTTTGGAAATCACAAACATTATTAAAAAAATAATATAAGGACTAGGAATTTTTCTTTATGAACATAAAATAAATACTTATCTCCCTTTACTTATGAATTATAGGGAATTCGACTAACTCCCCCTTAGGTTCTGAAAACCCTAAGGATCATATTATTGGGTTCCTTAAAGATATTTTTCTTTTTTATTCATGCGTAATGAAATAATCTTTGAGTAAACACCCCGTTATATAGACTCCCCCTAACTTAGGGAATTCTCTTCTTTACATAATATTCTTTTTATCCATCCTTTCTATGCCTGTTTGATATTCAAGAAGAAATAGAGATAATAGAAAAAAAATATATGGTTCATAAAATATTATAACTACATACAACAAACCAAATTAATCACAATAAGAGTTTTTCATTAAGGTTGAAAAAATTAGTACAAGGAAAGTACAAAAAAAGACCGTATTTTAAAAAAATTCATCCTTCTTTCTCCTTTGGCATGAAATTATTCACAATGTTCTTCATCTTCTTAAGATCCTTATGATCTTCTTCAAAGCACTTGAGTAGCTATTTCTAATCATCATTTTTATTCTCCAGTGCTTTGATCTTTTCTTCCTAATTCCTTAAGATTTCAACCTAAGACTTCAGAAGCTCTTATTTATTACTAAACTTTTCTATGAACATGATTTTGAGATCTCTTTCACTCTTTAAATTCATAGCAACTGTGTTCAGCATCCCATTCAAATCATCTCCTTCCTGTTTCCGAACTGTTTTTTCTAGATTTAGCCTCTTAGAAAAACATTTCTTAAGATATTTCATTCTCACATATGCTCTATCAAAGGATTATATCACAAAGTCTTAAAAGACATCAAGATTTATCATCTCTTCAGTCACCTTCTTGTACCACATAGTTATTTCCTTACAAGACCTTCTATGAGTGTCATACTCGATATAGAAAGTTTTTAAATTAGCTGCAATATTAATGATTTTTTTGTAATCATGCTAATATAATCTGATTACTGATCAAATGAATGATGAAGGATTTTAATCCTCGAGTCAATACTCGGAATCAAAGCAATGGTGTCAACTAATTTCTTCAATGATTTCACCACAATATCCTGACCCAAGGAGCACAATTCTGAATCAAAATCCATTGTTGGTGATGATTCTTTCTCTATCTAAATAGACATTCTTTTTGAAGAACTACCAAAAAATTTCTTAGATACCACATTTTTCTTAGGTGAATCAACAATCACCTAATTTCCTTTATCATCTTTAGAAATAGTCTCTAAATATTTTGGGGATTCATGTTCACTATCTGATAGTTGAACTATTTTTTATTAATTGACCTTTTCTTTCTCAGCATATTCCTTAAGATCATCTGGTTGAATGAAATCATTATTGATGATCTAAACATCAGAAGGTTTATTAACCTCTTTTTGAACTTCATCCTCTTCTACTTGTGAATTGTTTTGGTTGATTCAACTTAAGAAGTTTGGATCGACAATTTTTTCAAAGGACATTCCTTCTCATGATATTCTTCAACTTTCCTTATCATATCACTGGTTTCATCACTTCTTCCCTCTTCTTCTTCTTCCACTACCTCTTCCTGAACAATTTATCCTTCTTTAGGTTTTGGAATTACCATATTCGTTCTTGGAGTCTCTAATGATTGTTTCGGTGCGGATGTGCGTCGGGTTACGCTGTTCCGCCAGGACGCGTTCGCGCGTGCACCCGTCGACCCGAGTGGATAGGCGCGCGGCTTGTGGCCCCGCAGTCCCGCTTTTCAAGGGCAGACGGCATTCATCCCTTATTCAGGGGCGTCTGCTCCTTGATCGAAACCGGGATGATGGGATGTCGGCTCCTCCTTCCGTGGACGTCTCCCCGGAACTCGTCGCCTAATCCGGGTCTCCCTCATAGATTTAAGAATGTTCGTGAATCTCGTTCCCGGCGCCATGTCTCCATGGACACCGGTTAATTACGCTGCTTCCGCCCGGACGCTCCAAGGAGTCTGGTCGGGGCAGCAACCTGCGGTGAGGAGACCGGGTGACTCTGGGTGTTGGGGGCGTGTCTTGACACTGCGGCCCTGCTTGTCTGTCTTCCGTCCCTAATAGGGCTTCTCGAAGGCGTGATGGCCCGAGGCATCCCGCGCTGGGTGCGGGGAACTGCTTCACCTGAGGTTTTCCTCAGCTTCCCATGTTTAACACGGGGTATGCCGCGAGTTTAACGTCCAGCGGGGACGACATCGGACTGATCAACACGAGGAGTGGATCTGATGACAGAACCCCTTGCGGGGAACCTCCGACGCTGGGGCCAGCACATGGGCGGCTTCCCGAGTAAAGTGGAGTGGAATGAAATGGCATGACCCCACCGGGATGTGGCGGCCCAGGTAAGGATCAGGGTGGATAATGGGGTGAAGAGCTTGGACCCCGTAGGGGCTTCCTACGTACCGCGCGCTAGCGTGGATCAAAGTCAGCATAGTTCGGATATACAGTTTAACGTCATGCTGGACGATGGCAAGCCGACTCACGAAGAGGTCGAGGCCGCCGGACGAAGGATTGAACCGAACCACCTCGCACAGAGGGGGATGGAACGGCCGGGTGGATCATAGTTTAACGTCATGCTGGGCGATGACAGGAAAAATAGGAAAAGGGAAGTGGGGAAGCACAGTGGAGATACACACGTGCAGTCTCCCACAGGGGCGGATTCATAGGTGAATCGACGCGAATGTGGACCCGGGAGGGGTCCAATGATGGAAGAACCGACGTGAATACGACCGGGATGACCAGGTGGTGGGCTTGAACCTCAGCGAGGCTTCCTACGTACCCTGTTTAGGAGACAGGGATCAAAGTCCACGTAGTTCGTTCTGTCAGGAATTACGCACTGAGGCAGCCCGGATGCAGCAAAACTCAGTTGGAGAGGGACTTGGGTCAAAGGTGAGAGACCTCGATCCCTGTCACGCCCTCTACTGGCTTCGGCAGTAGGGAAGCGCAATGGAGATACACATGTGCAGTCCCCCACAAGAAATTAGTGGTTTGTAATACCCTACCCCCGTGGGTGAAGGCCACTCCAATCCCGACATCCCTGCAGAGACGAGCGGGTGGGGGCCGCATCCAAACCGGGAGAGAGACCCTGCGTGCGAGGCACGGGATCGGGTGATGCGGACGGTTTAACGTTTTGCCGGACGAAGTACAGTTTAACGTCGTGTGTTGAGGATGAAGCGGACGGTTTAACGTCTTGCCGGACGAAGTACAGTTTAACGTCGTGTGTTGAGGACGAAGATGCTTGGCAGTTTAACGTCTTGCAACGCGGACGATGGGGGCTAGGCAGTTTAACGTCATGCGGCTTGGACGTATGCTGAACAGTTTAACGTCTTGTAGCTCGGACGAGGTGCAGTTTAACGTCGTGCGGGACGTATAAGCCGCCGATAGGTCCGTGTCACTTCGCGCGAGCCTGGAGGGCCGCACGGAAAGACAACGCACGGTGCGGGGCACCCGGGATGAGGATCATCGGGCGCCACGCAGGCGGGTACCCTCAGGGGGGTCAAAGGGGGGCGACCCTAGCGGTTTGCGCGCAAAAGAGGAGCTTTGCGCGCAATACCGCGGGTCGGCGCGCAATGGAGCGGGCTGGCGCGCAATTGGGCCAGCACTTTGCTCGCGGATGTTTGCGATTGCGCGCACCGGGCTTTGGATAGCGCACGGGGGCAACGGCTCATTCTTGAACGAATGGCCACTTTAAAAAGGGGGGGGGGGTGCGCGCAATCGCGTTGGATTGCGCGCACCCGGGGGCAATTGCGTGCAAGAGGCTTCTTTTGCGCGCAAAGGACTTTGGGGGAAGAGTTATTCAAAGGAAAGGAGCCAAAGGGATTGCGCGTGAAGGCGAATCCCGAGGCTTTATTGCGCGAAAGAAAGGAGGTTACCTGGAGATCGACATTGCGCGCGGAAGCGGTTGGATTGCGCGAACGAGCGACCCTTCAGATTCCGGGAACCTTCAAAACGTCGGGGGGTCGCCTTATATTTATAAGCAACCCCGGGTGCGGAATTCCCTTCGCGGGCGCGGAATTCGCTTCGCGGGCGCGGAATTCCCTTCGCGGGCGCGGAATCAGGACCCGGCGCGCAAGGGAGTCGCGGGAGCTCGGGGCGCGCAAAATTGCGCGCCGGCCCTGCGGATTGGGTGCATCCCGGGAGGATTGCGCGCCGCGACTCAACTTTGCGCGCGGGACTCCAAAATTCCGTGCAAGGCCTCCGGGCTCTCCGGAACAGGCTTCTGACTCCAAATATCACTTCGCTTTCCGCATCCGGAACATCGTTTGGGGATCAACGGACTTTTCCGGCGTCTACAAAAGCCCCCCCTCGGAATCTGATCGGCGAGAGTTCGCAACGATCGGGTTCCGAGGGAGACGCCGGAATGCCGAAGTCCTGGGCGGCGCGGGACTTAGGCGCGAAAAAGGGGCGTCGGGCGCGAAATTCGCGGCCGCGGTCGCGCAATCGTGCGTTCCGCGTGGCGCGGAATCCCGGCCTCGTCTATAAATAGGGGCCCGGGGTTCCGCGTTCCGTACACAGGCCTTCCGCGCGATAAGCTTCAACGCTCTCGTGCGCAAAATTGCCTTTTCCGGCGCTAAATTCGCCCGATCGGCGCGCAAAACCATCCGGATTTCGCCCTGTCTTTACGCGAAAACCCGGAACTTTACGCGACATTCTTCCCGATTGCGCGCCATCCACTTGGATTGCGCGCCAACCTTCATACTTCTCTACCAGCCTCGTTCGATCCCGCACGCTTCATCCCTTTACCCGCACGACTCCCGGAGCTTCTGAGATGGCCGTGAATCAAGGAAATGAGGGGGATGCCGCCACTCGCAGAGCTGAGATGGCGACGAACGAGGAGGTCTACGGAGCCAAGGAGATTGTTTCCAACAATCAATCCTTGTTCGACTTGCTGACGCCGGCCCAGAAGACATATCCACTGTCGGACAACCTGCCGCTTTGGAACTTCAGCATCCTAGATGAGGTTTCGGTGCCAGGGTTCGAGGTTGATGCGCCACGGACCTGGGTGACTCGGGAGGATGAGCTTCCCCGCTATAACATTACCAACAATGGGCATCCTGCCAGGAAGACCAGACACTTAGATGTCTATGTCCTGAACCCGAGGACGCGAACCATCGTCGGAAGTTAGCCTACTGCGGAGAACTCTCCGGCCCTCTACTCGAGCATATATCGCCAGAGTGTCACCGACGACACCAAGGGCTGGCTGAAGGACTGGGACCTGCGATCTGGGGGCAACTTCACCAGTGAGTGGGGCTGGGCGTTTTGGGTACGCCACACCTGCGATCACTTCGGGGAGGAGCTGCGGTACATCGGCCTGTTTGAGGTGGTGTGGACGTCGCAGTTCCACTTCTACTAGCAGTCCAAGCTCGGGCCGGAGCTGTTCACCCACTGGTCCCCGGATACCAACACCTTCCATCTTCACCATGGGGAGGTCGGTATCAGTCTCTGGGACAACCACTGCATCGGAGGTATCCCGCTGGAGGGTTACTAGTATGACGAGTTTTTGCCTTCGAGGAACACCTGGGGCGACAGGTCACGGACTCCCATCCTGACGTGGCATCTGCTGGACCTGGCTACAGAGCGGCTCGGGGTCAAGGACTTCCAGAAGGACATAGCCTACAAGGAGTGGTTCGTCCAGTTCTTGGAGCATGAACCGGCGGTCAAGATGCCAGGCAGGGGGAAGCGGTGCCCGACCGCGGCTCAGAGGAGCCGGAACGGGTCGTACTGGCGGGTCCTGGAGACGGGCGACTACCGCTCATGGGGGTACCGCGTCATCGAGGCCCGGGACCCAAATGTCCAGTACGCGGCGTTCCTGGCCGCCTTTCTATGTGGGTGGCTCCTGCCAGTGCGGGACGCGAGAATGGGCGTTCGCCCAGCGACACTGGCGATGGCGGGCGCTATGGCTGCCAACAAAAGACACAACCTCGGGGTCCCAGTACTGGCGAAGCTGTATGCCATCCTGGGACGCATCTAACGAGGGGGGTCGCCACGAAGGATCTGTGGGCCCTTTCAATTCTTCCACGGCTGGGTGGCTACTCACCTCGGTGGGTACACGTTTCCAAACGTCGTCGTTCCTCCGGGCAACGGCCTGCGACCCTCCCTGCTGAACATCGCGGGGGTTGCTCCGATGACCCTAAATGAGGAGGGCGTGAGGATTCGGATTGGAAATCACGCCAATTTCAACTTCAGCCCGTTCCCCACTCCCGTCGGCCAGATGATCGACAATGGGCAGGGTCCGCTGGAGCAGCACGAATACTTCCTGAACATGCGAGGCGGGGTGCTCGTGGCTCGGATCGACGGGAAGGTGATCTGCGAGCCCTACGTGCCAACCCGGTTCGCCAGGCAGTTCGGGTGCCTTCAACGGATGCCGAAGAGGGTATTCACTGCCGTCCGGGAGGAGACGAACCCTTGCGTCCTTCGCCAGATGTGGCTGATGTTTGCCGCTTTCGGCTCTGGCGACGTCATCATTCTTCCTTCTACCGGGGTCGACGCAGGCTTGGCAACCGAGTACGCCGAACACTGGGCCATCGCGTACCCCGAGGGGCTTTTACGGAAGCCAGTCCAGCGGCTCGAGGTCACCCGTGCGGAGACCGGGCGTCAAGGAAGGAGGCGAAGCGCCGCCACACGGGGGAGAACGGAGGCGCGCCAAGCAGCGGAGCCGGCGTGGGCAGGGACTTCGACGGCGGGCACATCGCAAGCTGCCGCCACGACTTCAGCGCCCAGAGAGGGGGCACATGCGGCGGTTGAGGAGCGGCCCGGGAAGCAGGTAAGGTGTCTGCTCGAACCCTCCCACGATGCAGTCTTCCCGGAGCTGTGGTCGGCCTGGATGACCCTGCGGTAGTCACTGGGGACCGACGTCATCTGGCGAAAGATACTTAGAGAAGGAATCTATCTGCCAGAGGTCGGGCGCCTCCATATCGCCGACAGGGTGGACTTCAACCGGCAGTATGCGTATCTGACGGCCATGGACGAGTACGCGCGCCAACGTGGTCAGCGTGCGGAGCCATCCCTTCTGGTGAAGGTGATGCTCGGCCTAGAACCCGCTCCAGAACAGATGCTGCCAGTGGAAGATGACAGTAGCAATGACTCCGAGGAAGAGGAGGAGATGGGGGAGGATGAAGGCTCCGAGGGAAGATCCCACCAGGGGAGCCCACGGGAGAGCGGCGAGGTGGCCGGCTCTGAAAATGTTGATGTCACTGAGCTCCTCGAGGTCCGCTTCTATCCCTACTCAACCTGCTTCATCCATTCTCTTATGCATCTTCTAACCCATTTCTCCACCTTTCTCAGGAGCACACGGATGTTGGTCAGGAGTCCTCAGCGGGAGTAGGAGAGGCGCCAGCAGGACAAGGCGGGGGCTAGGCACCCATTATCGAATTGACAAGCACTGAGGGGTCCCCCGCTGCAACTGCTCATGCGGCGGCCGGGACAGCGGAAGATGACGCCTTGAATTCCCGTAAGTCTCCTTACTTCACTGTTGGTGTTTGCCGTTGACGATCCGTGACTTATCCATGGCATGCCTTGCGCAGTGATCACAACCATGGAGGCTCGTCGGGCTGCCGAACCCGGGCCATCCACGAGTGGACCGGTGGCAGACATGCCGCCTCCTCTAGAACAGGCTTCTCACACCGAGTCGGCCCCACCAACTGCTGATCAGGGGGCAACGGACGTCGGCGGTGCTGCCATCGGAGAGAGGTCGGGGGCTGACGAGGGTGTCAACGCCGCTGGGGCGGGAGAAGAAGGTCGCCCAGATGTTGGGGAACCTATCCCCCATGAGGACATCCCAGGGGCGTACCCCGCAGCAGACCTGCTGGCCGCCTTCCCTACCTACCGGCCTGCCGACCCCGAGGAGATGGACGACTCGGACGCGGAGGCGGTCGAGGAGAGCCGGATAACGCGACGCAGGGGGTGGAAGTGCATCCAGCGCTTCCTCAAGCGAGACCCATCGGAGTGGCTGGGGAGCATGGGATCACTTCAAAACTGGCTGCGCTTCCTGTGTGCCGAGGGAGCTGATGCTCAACGCCTCCATCTGACGGTCCGTGATTTCATGGCCGAAAAGATGCGCGAGAGCCGCCGGCGTGCCAACGTCGCACAATGTCGGGACATGTCGGAGAACACGCGGGCACTCCTCGCGGCGGAGCAGGATGTCCGGCGTCTCGAAGGGCAGGCGGCAGAGGGGGAGGCCTTCGTCGCAACGTGCACCGAGCTTGTGGAGCAACTAGCAGCCCAGCTGGTTGACGCCCAGGTATAGCTGACGGAGGCGGGCCAACAAATGGTGACACTCCAAGTCGAGCGGGAGCGTGCACAGGCCAGGATCGACAAACTGCGTGCTGCGACCGCTGACGAAGAGAGGGCACGCAGAGAGCGAGAAGCAGCCCTGGAGGCCGCCAGCCAAAGGGTAGCGGCGTTAGAAAGACTTATCCAGCACGCTAATCCCTAGGGGCTTTGTTTTTGCCACTCCCAGAACATTTGCTTCCGCTACTCAATATTCCGATCCATTTGTATGAACCAATATATTTATCTGCATCTTTTGGCTTAACATGCTCAACCACAATTCATTGTCTCGCGGGAGCGTTAACCAAGCTTTAGGCATCCACAATTAGGCCTGGATTTCTAGAGAAAAGAGGGAGGTCATTCCTAGGAAAGGAGATCTCAAGCCTAATCAATGTATCATCCCCCCAACTTGTTCTGACACACGAGCGGGACAATGCTAGGGGCGTTGAGATTTTATCCGAACAGAGGGAAATGAGAAGGGGTGAATCGCGTGTCCCGAATTCAGAAATCCACAATGGTCGGCCTTCCAGGAAATTCCCAAGACGGCAAGCGGACAATGGATCAATCGACCATACTACCGCAATAGACGGACCGAAGGTCATCATTCATATTGCAGGAGGCGGATCACATGTCTTCATCAATGCCGCTTTGGGGTTCCTTCAGGCACAAGGGTGGAAATCCAGATCAACATGGCATGCGAAGCGTGGGGCGAAGTGATGATTTGTTCGGACAGAATCCAATGCTCTCAAAATTGCGCCACCGTGGGGAAAGCGTATTAGGCGGATGCACTAATCTGGCCATGAATCACCCCAATTCTCAGATAGAACCTCTTTGACGAGGAAACTGTCGCTTCCCTTCATTGCAATGGGGCATCCCGAGCTGGATCGGGGGGAATATCACAATAGCACCACTCTACCGGAAGCCAGGCCAGACGGCTGGCGACGAGGAGGGGCGGGACTTAGCGATCCCTGAGGCTGGACCCGAGTCGAAATGCCCGGGCGTTCCTACGTACTCCATCAGGCTGGAAATCAAGCCACACGTAGTTCTGAGAGTGCAGTTTAACGTCATGTAGGACGTAGAACCCCGTTTGGGGAGATCTTAGTTTAAGGTCGTAGAGCTTAGACCATAGGGGTAGATCTTAGTTTAAGGTCTTAGAGCTCGGACCATAAGAACCTCAAAGTACGCCACATCGTGGTCCTATCCCCTGGATATGCGAAGATGCACCGAGGGATAGTGTCAAGAGTGTCGAGATTTTGCCTGGTCAGAATGGGGGGTGGAAAACGTAATGTGAATCATGCGGCTATTCACTCAAGGACTGGGGGCACCGGCGTGACGATATGGGAGTACTGCCGACCGTGGCGGAAAAGCAGCATCAATATCGCACTAACCGTTGGTGGAATGAGGCAGCAAACGAGCATCGACCGCTCAATCACAGGATTCATATCGATTTGCTGCCCGAGGCCTTTGGGGGCACCAGACCGAGTCGGTGGGAGAGCACTGAGGCATTGTGTCCAAATCGTTCACGGGGGCTCCACCCATGGCGTAGGCGATGGGTCCGAATGAAAGGGAGCACGAAGCCTGAAAATGGAAGGAACCTGACCAAGCTGAACCTGACCCTCCTGGCAATAAACCAGAGTACTCTTGACACCGGTGGACCACTGCAAGGGGTCGAGGGACACGCCTTGAGGGTGACCCGAAGGAGGCGGATTCCCCGGAGAAGGGGGAATCTCTAAGAGGTGGGGGGCTGGACCCGAAGTTTCAAACATCCGGGCGTTCCTACGTATCCCATAAGAATGGGAATCAATCCACACGTAGTTCTGGAAGCGCGGCGCAACACAATCGGGCACCAGCGCGGGGAAGGGTGTGGGTCTGACCCTCGCACACAGAAGAAGCGGTATTTGGTATTTCTTGTTTGTCCTTAAAGGTGGATGGTTTTTCTTTGTGCAGCGACATGCCTGTGATTAAGAAATCCCTGGCGTCGCCACAATAATCAAGCCATGAAAGGCATTGATGAATAGCGTGGTTATTAACCAGTGCCCAACGTGAGTGTCCCCTGAGGAGAACATCACGATGCAGTGCCGTTTCTCGTCGGGCGGCCAAGACGATCACAGTTTACGGTCGTGTGGTAGGACCAGACAACACAGTTTAAGGTCGTGTGGCTCGGACCATGGAGAAATCCGCATATCGCGATACGGAAGACTCAGCGGAGGTGGGAACATACCCAGCCCTGCGGTCACACACGATTCCAGGAGAAGGATCCTGGGATAGGGGCCTGCGTATGTCCATCACCCGAGGGGCAAAGATGCTAGCCTCCAGATATACTGGGCCCAAAACGCGATTGTTCGGGCGACTCCTTCCTCCTTATGGGGACGAGGGTCCAGCTACACATGGCCCTTAGGGAGGACATCAGCATATATCCTTGGTGCTCAGATCGTGGGAGCCTCGACAGACACCATTACCCTGGTTGGCCTGCCTAACGTGTAAAGGTGTACTGAAGGTCAGTATGAAGAGAGTGTCGAGATTCCACTACAACACACAAAGGCCGAGTGTGATGAGGACCGCGCAACCAATGTTCAGAGCCTGAAAGAGCCGACATGGCGATCAAGGATGTCGCTGACCATATTCGCAACACAACATCCGATTGCGTCAGCCTAGGACGGGGCAAGCAAACGAGCATCAACCGCTCAAGCGCAGGATTCATATCGATTTGCGGCCCAGGACCCGCCGGTAAATCGACCCGGAGCGGTAGGAGAGCACTGAGGCATCGTACCCAAACCGCTAACGAGGATCCCTTTGAGTGAAGGCTCAAACAAGAGGAAGCGCGAGGCCCGACAAGCAACACAGGACTTGTCGAGATTGAATCCGACACTACGGGTCATAGACCGAAGTACCCAAAACATGTTAACAGATCACCGGAAAGGGTCGGAGGACTCATCCTGAGAGCAATCCAAAAGACAGCAGATCCCCGTGATCAACCAAGAGACGGGGCTGGACCTGAAACACAAGCGTCCAGGCGGTCCTACGTATCCCATAAGGATGGGAATCAAGCCGTACGTAGTTCTTGGGAGGCAGTTTAACGTCATGCAGGACGATTAGGGGTGTGAGGTAGTCCCACACACGGGGGAGGCATACAGCGCGACCAGTAGACCAACGTGAATGAGGACATAATCCCTCGCTCACGTCATACGCCTCCCACAAAAAGGAGGGGAACTGGGGCCAGAGGCCCAACGCGGGATAGAGATTCCCGAAAATGGGGCTGGGCCCGAAACATGAATGTTCAGGCGGTCCTACGTATCCCATTAGGATGGGAATCAAGCCGCACGTAGTTCTTGAAGTGCAGTTTAACGTCATGCAGGACGAAAAGTGAAAAGGGGGGAGCAGAAGGCATCCCCAAACGTGGGGGGCGTACAGCGTGGCGAGCAAACCGACGTGAATGAGGGCGTAGCCCCGCGTCCACACCATACGCCGCACACCCGGAGGCAACTGGGCCAAGGGCCCGAGATGGGATGGAAATTCCCAAAGGATGGGGCTGGGCCTGAAACATGAATTTTCAGGCGGTCCTACGTATCCCATAAGGATGGGAATCAAGCCGCACGTAGTTCTTGAGGGGCAGTTTAACGTCATGCAGGACGAAGACGCTTGGCAGTTTAATGTCTTGCAGCGCGGACGTGATACAGTTTAACATCATGCTGGACGAATGCTGAACAGTTTAACGTCTTGTAGCTTGGACGAAGTACAGTTTAACGTCGTGTTGGACGAAAATGCTTGACAGTTTAACGTCTTGTCGTGCGGACGATATGCTAGGCAGTTTAACGTCGTGCATCTTGGACGTTATGCTGGGCAGTTTAACGTCGTGCAGCTTGGACGTAGTACACTCAGACAAATTACTGCTTGAGGAACCTAGCATTGGTGGGAGGAGTGACACGCTCACCATCCATAGTCGCTAGGGAGTACGCGCCGTTGGGATAGACCTTGTGGACGACAAGAGGTCCCTCCCACTTGGGCTCCAACTTGGGTGGCTTCCTACCGGGGATCATTGGCGCTCTTAGGGCCAGCACTAGGTCACCCTGCAGGAAGGAGCGGAGGCGAACCTTCTTGTTGAAAGCTCGAGCCAGTCTGCTCTGATGCCTCTCCAAGTTGTGCAAAGCGCGCAGTCTATTCTCATCCAGTGCTTCCAACTCGACTAGACGGGCTTCAACAGCTCTGTCCGGCGCTTGCTGGTCGTAGACCGCAGTGCGCAAGGACGGTAACTGGATCTCGATGGGCAGGACAGCCTCAGCTCCATACACCAGGGAATAAGGGGTCATCTGGGTGGAATTGCGAGTCGTCGTCCGATAAGCCCAGAGGGCGTTGGGGAGCTTGTCCAGCCAACTCTTCTTGTTCTGACCAACCATTTTTTGCATAATGTTAGAGAGGGTTTTGTTAAACGCCTCGATCTGTCCATTCGCCTACGCATGATAGCGAGATGTATGGTTCGAGCGAATGTTGTACTTGGCGTACAACTTCTTCAAATCGGCTGCTCGGAAATTGGCTCCGTTATCCGTGAGGATAGCGTGGGGCACTCCAAATCGATGAATGATGTTGGAGGTCACGAAGTCAGCGATCGAACAGGATTTGACCTCTCTGAGCGGAATCTCCTCCGCCCATTTGGAGTAGAAGTCCGTGGCGGTCAGAATGAACCGGCACTGGCGAGCCGTCGCCGGCGGGTAAGGTCCCACAACGTCCATCCCCTAGACTGCAAAGGGCCAAGAATACCTGGTGGTATGGAGAGGCTCCGGCGGCCGATGCACAAAGTTCGCATGAACCTGGCACGCATGGCACCTCCTGGCATGCTCGATGCAGTCATGGACCATGGAGGGCCAGAAGTATCCCAACCTCCGAATCTGGTGGGACAGCTTCGGCCCAGTCTGGTGGGCACCACATGAACCAGCATGAACCTCTTGCATGACTCGTGGGATCTCAACTCCCTGAAGGCAACGGAGGAGAACACCATCAAATCCGCGCCTATAGAGGAGCTGTTCCAGGCCGGGACTACTCTGGAGGAAAAACTGCGATGCGCGGCGTCGAACTCGCTCGCGCTCGGCCCGATCCGACGGGAGAATGCCATGTTGGAGGTACTCAACCAAAGGCGTCCTCCAATCAGGGGCTGGTTCGACTGCCATGTCTGGGGTACTCGGGGCTCCGGGCACGGGGGCAACCGCGGTGAGATTACTTACCGACGGGTCGCGATCTCCCTCCGGGGTAACGGGAGCGATGAACCTGCGGTGCGTCACGCGGACGGTCAGGTTATCCTGTTCAGGCTCTTCAAGTGACGCAGCAAGGCTGGCGAAAGCATCTGCTCGACCGTTCTGCGACCGGGGAATGTGGACAATTTCTGGCCGAGAAGGGAACTGGGCCATTAGAAGGAGGGTGCACTCCAGCAATGGCACAAGTTCCGGCTTCCTGACAACATAGTCGCCATTGATCTGCTTAACGACCAGCTCAGAATCCCCTTTCACGCACAGATGGGGCACGTCGATCTCGAGAGCTAACTCGAGGCCGATGATGAGGGCATGGTATTCCGCCTCATTGTTGGTACAGCCCTCTGACAACAGGAAAGAGTATGGCAGCACGGCTTGCTCCGGGGTAATGAAGACGATACCCAAACCCACTCTGTTGAGCTTAGGATTATCAAGTCTTCTACCGGTGGGGCTCCGGGAGGCACCGTCAAAGTGCATCTGCCAGCATGGACCGGCATGATCGACCGAGAAAATGGCCTCATCAGGAAAGCCTAGATCCAGCGGCTGATCCGCGGAGGTTGGGTGAGAAGCCAGAAAGTCTGCCAATGCTTTCCCTTTGATGGCCTTCTGAGACACATACCTGATGTCGAACTGCAGGAGAATCACAGCCCACCGTGCTAGACGGCCAGTCAACATTGGTCGGCTCAGGATATATTTCAACGGTTCTACCCGAGAGACCAACTGTACCTCGTGGTGCTGCAAGTAGTGCCGTAATTTCTGTACGGCAAATAAGAGCGCCAGGCAGCTCTTCTCGATGGGGGAATACCTAACTTCCGCATCGAGGAGCTTGCGACTGAGGTAATAGAGGCTATTCTCTGTTCCCTCGTTGTTCTTCTGGGCGAGAAGGGTGCCAAGGGACCGTTCCAGGGCGGTCACATAAAGGACCAGCGGCTTCCCGGATACAGGCGGCATCAGAACCGGAGGTTGAAGCAGGTACAGCTTGATTTCCTCGAAAGCGGTCTGACACTCTTTATCCCATACATAGGTGGCACCTTTCTTCATGAGTCGAGAAAAGGGCTTACACTTGCCGTCCGGATTCGCGATGAATCGGCGTATATAGGCTAAGTGGCCTTGGAACCCTTGCAATTCTCGGATGTTACCTGGGGGAGGCATCTGGCTAATCGCCCTGATCTTCTCTGGGTCGATCTCAATACCCCGGTATCTTACCACAAATCCAAGGAACTTTCCAGAGGTGACCCCGAAGGCACACTTCAACGGGTTCATCTTCAGGCAGCGAGACCGGAGGAAGCCGAACACTTTCTCAAGATCTTTGAGATGGTCCTGACGCCGGCGTGATTTGACTACCAAGTCGTCGACGTAGCAT
Organism: Viscum album; assembly: GCA_963277665.1. Classification (NCBI taxonomy): domain Eukaryota; kingdom Viridiplantae; phylum Streptophyta; class Magnoliopsida; order Santalales; family Viscaceae; genus Viscum; species Viscum album. The sequence continues at coordinate 1,882,653,081 of OY728130.1, forward strand.
TCCACCAGTGTGCCGAGGATGGGCTTGAATATGCGGTGCATCGCCCGTTGATAGGTGGCACCTGCATTCTTCAGGCCAAAGGGCATGACCCGGTAACAGAAGGTACCTTGGGGGGCCCTGAAGGCAGTGAACTCCTCATCCTCAGGGGCCATCCGAATTTGGTTGTATCCGGAGTATCCATCCATGAAGGAGAGGGCTTGGAACCCCGCCGCGGCGTCAATCAATAGCTCTGTCACTGGAAGGGGAAAATCATCCTTCGGACAGTAGCGGTTGAGATCGCGGAAGTCGATGCAGACTCTGATCTGCCCATTCTTCTTCCGGACCGGAACAATGTTGGCCAGCCATTTGGGGTACTGGACTTCCCTCACAAAGTTGGCTTTGATAAGCTTGTCAACTTCAGCCTCAACCATGGCACCGTGGAATGGGTGCATCTTCCTGGGAGGCTGCTTGAACCCGCGATGGCTCGCCGGGAGACCAAGGTGGTGGACGGCTACCTGAGGATCTAGCCCCGACATCTCGTCATAGCCCCAAGCGAACACATCACGGTGCTGCCTGAGAAATCCACGTACTGCTGCCTCTCCTCAGAGGGCATGGCGGCACTGACCAATGTGGGTCTCAGATCTGCTTCGGTTCCAAGGTTCACTTGTACTAACTCATCGACTGTGGCGGAGACGCCCTCCTCAAAGGCTGGGGGTGCATCTTCCACGTCCTCTCCACTCGGGGAGGGATCGTCCACGGGAGAGACTGCGTTGGAAACTGCATTGGGGCTACCAGATCCTGCTGGGCCGCTGTTGCTGGCATGGGTGGTCGCGGTCGTCTCATAAGGAGATTCACAGGCCGTCGAGACCATGGCTACGTCCAACCGTTGGATCAGGAGGACGTAAGCGTCATCCAAACTTGCCCAGGGATCCCTTGCAACAGCGACAGGCTCAACCTCACCTGCCAGGATCTGCTTATCCTTGCTCTTGTAATAGTCTGCGTCCAGATATCGGGCTTCACATGAGGCAAAAGGAGAGGCATCTCCCTGAAGCACGCCCACTCGACCGTTGAGGGAGTATTTGAGGCATTGGTGGTATGACGAGGGAACCGCCGCATGAAGGTGGAGCCATGGCCTGCCCATCAATGCGTTATACGCAGTGTCCTGAGAGACCACCATGAATTCGGTGTTGGCAACCAAGTCACCGAACTGGGTTTTCAAGCGTATCTTGCCGACCGGAGTTTGCTCGGTGCGGTCATACCCCTGGATCATGAGGTCGGAGGGAATCAAGTCATCCTCAGACAACCCCAATATCCGGAGCGTCCGAGTGGGAATCAGGTTAATCCCGGACCCCGTGTCGACAAGACAGCGTCGGACTTCAAGGCCATTGAACTGGCCGGTAACATACAACGGACGAATGTGCCCCTGTATAGGAGGGTCTTCATCCTTACCAGAGAACGAGATAACTTCCTGGCATTCGGCGTCCTCAATCGTTTCGGCGTGAAAGGCCTCTGCAGCCGCAACCTCTGTCTCAAACTGGAGGGGGCTCTTCAGGGCTTCAGCGAGTGCCTCGCGCATCTCAGATGACATGCGCAGAGCCTCAAGGATGGAGAGTCTCGCTGGGATGTTGGCCAAGTGCTTCAGGACATCATACTTTTTGGCCAAGCGCGAGCCCCTGGTTGTAGGAGGTTGCACTGCGGTTGGAAGCATGACGAGCCTTGCCAGTTGAGCCGGCGACCGACTGGTGCTTGGCGCATCTCGTTGTTCATTGGTTAAAGCCCGAGAAGTAGTCGACGTACTGGGGTCAGGAGGCCGGGATGGACTCGTGGCAGGGCGGAGCTGATCGCGGCGCGGCCGAGGCGGTTCTGCCTGGTCCCATACCACAAACAGTGGCGGAGGCGAATCCGTCATCCCCGGATGGGGGGGCTGCGCACGCTGAGCTCGGTTTTGAGCCTGCTGCCTGGTCTCAGTGGCGTGCACGACCTGGCTGGAGGTACCAACTGTCGTGCCCCAGCGGCTCCTGTTGTTGCGGCTCCTCCGACGGTGGCGACGACCGGGGACACTAGGGAGGTCCACCTGGTGTTCTTCAACGTCGGGAACCGAAAAGGGATTTACCAGATCGACGGTATTAACCGAAGCGTACCCAACGCTGTCATCGGACGAATCATTCACCACGGGGCGGATCAGAGAAGGGATCCCCATGTCCGAGGGCATGAAATCGCTGAGAGTGCGGGATAGTGGTGGAACTGGCGGGGCGCACTCTTCCTTCTTGCGCCGCCGCCGTTTGCTCTTCTTGGAAGAGGCAGGCTGGGACGACGATGCCGAGGCATCACCCGCAGATTCTGGGGGCTCAGGCTGATTCAAGCGCGCACAGATGATTCCATGGGCGCGAATGATCGTCTTGCGGGCCATCCAGTCTTTATACTTCTGGGATCCGCGGTCGGAGACGAGCTGCCATTCGTCCTCGTTACCACTATCGTCATCTGATCCCACGAACACGCCCGCCACTTGTGCTGGAGATGGGCCCAACCTGATTACATTATTGTTAATCTGGTCTTGGATCCAATCATTAAACACATAGCACCGCTGGATGGTGTGCCCCAGGGCCCGATGGTAAGGGCAGTAGGGGGGGTTATCCGTGAGATGTGCCTCCTCTGGCCTCCAACACTCAGGCAGTCGCACAATCCTCTGCTCCAGGGCGCTCCGGAAATAACCGGGGACCTGATCCTCGTGAAATGGGTAAGTCAGGTATCGCGGGCCCCTGGGAGCGTGGTCTTGATGAGGGGCTGGAGGGGCCTGCCGAGGAGGTGGACCCTGATTATCTCGCCTGGGTTGTGGCGGTACATTACGCGGAGGGGCCGGCCGGTTCTGAGGCTGCCGCTGCTGGGCCGGGAACTGAGCCCGTGGAGGCGGATTCCTGTGAGGCTGTGGAGCTGGCCTCGCCGGCAGCAGCTCCAATGGCCTGGGGGCCTCTATCTGGGCAACAACAGCGGGCTCAGCCCTGCTGGCTCTCCTTGAAGGAATCATAGGAGGCAGCGGGTGTGCCTGACTGGCCTGTTGCAGGGCTTCCTCAAGACGTTGAGCTTTGTCTGAGAAGTCCCTGAACCCTCTGGGGTAATTCTGAGTGATCAAGGAAGGGACCAGCTCGGTCTTGACGTTCCCGACGCACATTGTCAGCAACTGCTCCTGAGTCAATGGCATGTCGAGGGAATACGTGTGACCCTTCCATCGGGCGACGAAATCCGCGACTCGCTCATCAGGCCATTGCTTGCACATGAAGAGGTCTGCGATATTCGTCTTCTGGGTCGTGGAACTGAACTGGTAGAGGAACTGTCTACGGAGGTCCTCCCAGCTATTTACCGACCCGACGGGGAGCTGACTGTACCAGACAAATGCTGGCCCTTCCAGTGTCTGGACAAAGCAGCAAAGCTTAGCGGCCTCTTGCTGCGCCGGAGTCCCCAACATAGGCCCTCACCTCGAGTTGAAATGGGCCAAATGTTGTGGCGGATCTCCGGTCTCGTTGAAGGGGGAAAAAGTGGGATTCTCGAATCCCGGAGGTGCCGGCATGTCATCCAACCATGCTGGGTATGGCTTGCCGTCCGGTGGGATTGCCACTTGCCGAGTCTCCAATGCTTCCAAGTGGGCGATGAGTACCGCCATCGGATCGTCCGGACATGGGTTCCAGTCCTGGCGAGGATCTCTAACCACAAGTGCATTGCACTGCTCTTCAATCGGGTCGTCGACCGGATCGTCGAACTCAGCAGCTCGCGGGATGGCGGGCGGAGCGGCTCTCGGGGCAGCGGGGGGAACCCGAGCGGGGTCTCTCAGGTAGTCACGTCGCTCGGGAGGGTGTGGTGAAACATACCGCGCCCTCTTGCCATAGGCAATGGCCTCTCCCCTGTCGGCGAACACGGCATGATCGCGGTTGCCCGGGGGAGTCTCGCCGAGGAGTGGTTGTTCCTGTCCCTGCTGTCCTGGCCTAGGATCACCGTAGTCAGGCCGCTGTTCGGCAGCGCGCTCGGCGAGGAGCTGGTCAACTAGCTTCTTCTGCTCGGCGAGCTGTTGATGTAGCATAGCCTTCTCGGGATCCTCATCCGCCCTCTGCGTGGAGGCAGATGGGTCTGCGGGCTTTATAGCCTCGCCGTGCTCTTTACCTTTGCTGACGTTTCGGCTTAACGTCAGTGCTTCAGTGGGCGTGGGGAGACCCAGGAGGTTCCTCTGGTGACGAGTAACTCTCACTGATGGATCCAACAACGGCTTGTCTTCGGGGGGAGATCCCCCGTCGAGAAGTTCCAAACCGTTCCCCTCCCCCAACAGGTCAGCCATATTGACCGTTTCCGTCCCTGGAGATTTACCCTCAGGGCCACCCAGTGAATCGGGCTGTCGGCGAATCGCACTGAAGCGTAGGGCAGCGTACTGCCCCCATCCACGGATATACACATGGGGGTTGTCTTCCTCGATAACCTTGCGGAGTACTCGAAAGCACTCAACGCATCGTTGTTGGAGGGCCTCATGGTGCCCAAATGACCCGGGGTGCCGAACCGCAGGGAGCGTGGCCAGGTCGATCTGGCGGCACTGCTCACCAATACCCTCCAGGTGTGCTCGACTCCCAGGGTATGGCATTTATAGGCAGTGAAGACGGGAGTGAGTCTCCCGGAGAGTTTGGCGGAAGCATTCGAACTCATCCGGGGTGAGCGATTCGGGTGCATTAAAGCCCGGTCCTATGACTGGCCAAAACTTCTCGGGGAAGTGGCCCTCTGCAAGGACGGTCCAGAAGCTCCACGATTCAAACTCGGGACCCAGGTCTCCTTGTTCCTCTTCAACGACTGGGAATGGAAGGGGAACCGGTAGTGGTGCCGAGGCGGGCCGCCGGGCCGACGGGCTGGCCGGCGGTGAATACGGCGAGCAGGCCGATTGGCCTCCATATCCCGGGCCGCCCTCTGTGGGTGGCGGTGCCCCGGCTACCACATCATGATAGGACGGGCCGGCGAGCGAACATCTTGCCGTAGCGTCGGTGCTCACCGAGGGTGCACTAGATCGTGGTTCGACCGTCGGTCCCCAGAAAAAGTCTCCGGGTTCTCCGATCGAGGTAGAAGGCGCTTCCAGAGGGGCAGGTACCAACCGCAAGCTTGGCCCTTGGGGGTCTACCAGGCCTTCGCTACTCCGGATATACCTTCGGAGAGAAGAGGGGATCATATCGATCTCGCTCTCGGGAAGTACGAGGCTGACGTGCCGCATTCCTACCCCTGCCCTTGACTGGCGGGATTGGGGGGAGGGCTCCATCGCCGAATCATACTCCGCCTCTGTATCAGAGAAACGAACCGGTCGGATCTCTGTCCAGAATTCCATAACATTCTTCCCTCGGCGTCGACGCCTCGCCTTCCTGCCCCTGGGTGGTTCTTCGGGGCATGGCTGACCTCTGTCCTGGCGTCCTCTGGCCGCACCGGTGCGGGGGCCAAGAGGACTAGAAACCAAGGTGCGAGGGGCACCGAGACAGATATCAAAGGGGACGCGCGGAGAGATGCTTCCGGGCAGGCCTCCGGGCCGGGATCGGGAGGTGGGATAACCCATGCCTCTTAGATCGGCCACACGGAGTAGGCCCTGTTGGCGAATAGCGCTACCGCGAGGTGGTTCGTGGTGGCTATTGCTTGTGCCAGCAACCGGGAGAGTCAACCCAACCTGCCTTTGGGGCGGTCGGGGCCTCGATCCGGGTCGGGCATAGAAGTGCCCCTGCTCAGGATGCGCAGGGGCCTGGTGACTGGAGACAGCAGTGGCTTGAGCCAACGCGGCCGCTGTTGCTAGGGCCCCAAGGTGGGCATCCTCTTCCGCTCGCGCCCGACGTTGGCGTCAGGACAGACGAGTCGGGATGAGCGGCGCGGGCAGGTGGAGAGCACGGTCCTCGACTTGAGAGGCCTGGTGGCGATGTCGCCGTGGCCTGACAGGAGCCCTCATCGCGGATCCCTGGAGCGAATCCCGGATAGGGTGGTCCCGGGCATCTTCCACCTCATCCGAATAGGGGAAGGAGTTGTCGGAGCGCTCCGGGGATAAACTCCCGAAGCGGTTAGACGTCAAGGTCGGCAGCAGTGCCTCCCTGCGCGGCCCTCGGGGGCGGCGTTGGTGGTGAGGTGCAGCTTCCTCGAGTTCTAGGCGAGCCATGTCCCTCGTGGGGATGACCCCCTCTTCCTCATATATCCGCACCAAGTGGTTGATCACCCTTTTCTGGATGACCTCCGAGGGGGAGAGAGGGCGTGGTTGCCCCGAAGCTGCGGCTGCTGGGACGGCTGTGGAACGGGCGGGACCGCGCGGAGTAGCCGCGTCGGTGTTTCCCCTACCCCTACGCCAGTGGGCGGGTGGCGATCGGGCACTAGATTGGCCGACTTGATTCCTGAAAGCAGGGAGCAAAACCCATTAACACTGACAGGAAAAGGAATCGACAACCAACCATTAGTGCCACGATGCCTTCCATGGGGGGAACCCAGGCCCTCGACGTCGTGAGACGGAGTGCCCGATTTCCCTTCCCCAGCCCCTGGCGGGTTCCGTGCCCCGGTGTTGAATGCTCGGTCGAGCAGCATGCTGGTCTTCCAACACCTCTGAAAGCCATCAGTCTTCGTATTGAGGAGAAGAGATTCACGTCGGGTTCACCATTTTTCTGTTTTGGTGCGGATGTGCGTCGGGTTACGCTGTTCCGCCAGGACGCGTTCGCGCGTGCACCCGTCGACCCGAGGGGATAGGCGCGCGGCTTGTGGCCCCGCAGTCCCGCTTTCCAAGGGCGGGCGGCATTCGTCCCTTGTTCAGGGGCGTCTGCTCCTTGATCGAAACCGGGATGATGGGATTTCGGCTCCTCCTTCCGTGGACGTCTCCCTGGAACTCATCGCCTAATCCGGGTCTCCCTCATAGATTTAAGAATGTCCGTGAATCTCGTTCCCGGCGCCATGTCTCCATGGACACCGGTTAATTACGCTGCTTCCGCCCGGACGCTCCAAGGAGTCTGGTCGGGGCAGCAACCTGCGGTGAGGAGACCGGGTGACTCTGGGTGTTGGGGGCGTGTCTTGACACTGCAGCCCTGCATGTCTGTCTTCCGTCCCTAATAGGGCTTCTCGAAGGCGTGATGGCCCGAGGCATCCCGCGCTGGGTGCGGGGAACTGCTTCACCTGAGGTTTTCCTCAGCTTCCCATGTTTAACACGGGGTATGCCGCGAGTTTAACGTCCAGCGGGGACGGCATCAGACTGATCAACACGAGGAGTGGATCAGATGACAGAACCCCTTGCGGGGAACCTCCGACGCTGGGGCCAGCACATGGGCGGCTTCCCGAGTAAAGTGGAGTGGAATGAAATGGCATGACCCCACCGGGATGTGGCGGCCCAAGTAAGGATCAGGGTGGATAATGGGGTGAAGAGCTTGGAACCCGTAGGGGCTTCCTACGTACCGCGTGCTAGCACGGATCAAAGTCAGCGTAGTTCGGATATACAGTTTAACGTCATGCTAGACGATGGGAAGCCGACTCACGAAGAGGTCGAGGCCGCCGGGCGAAGGATTGAACCTAACCACCTCGCACAGAGGGGGATGGAACGGCCGGGTGGATCACAGTTTAACGTCATGCTGGGCGATGACAGGAAAAATAGGAAAAGGGCAGTGGGGAAGCACAGTGGAGATACACACGTGCAGTCTCCCACAGGGGCTGATTCATAGGTGAATCGACGCGAATGTGGACCCGGGAGGGGTCCACTGATGGACGAACTGACGTGAATACGACCGGGACGACCAGGTGGTGGGCTTGAACCTCAGGGAGTCTTCCTACGTACCCTATTTAGGAGACAGGGATCAAAGTCCACGTAGTTCGTTCTGTCCGGACTTACGCACTGAGGCAGCCCGGATGCAGCAAAACTCAGTTGGAGAGGGACTTGGGTCAAAGGTGAGAGACCTCGATCCCTGTCAAGCCCTCTACTGGCTTCGGCAGTGGGGAAGCGCAATGGAGATACACATGTTCAGTCCCCCACAAGAAACTAGGGGTTTGTAATACCCTACCCCCGTGGGTGAAGGCCACTCCAATCCCGACATCCCTGCAGAGACGAGTGGGTGGGGGCCACATACAAACCAGGAGAGAGACCCTGCGTGCGAGGCACGGGATCAGGTGATGCGGACGGTTTAACGTCTTGCCGGACGAAGTACAGTTTAACGTCGTGTGTTGAGGACGAAGCGGACAGTTTAACGTCTTGCCGGACGAAGTACAGTTTAACGTCGTGTGTTGAGGACGAAGATGCTTGGCAGTTTATCGTCTTGCAGCACGGACGATGGTGGCTAGGCAGTTTAACGTCATGCGGCTTGGACGTATGCTGAACAGTTTAACATCTTGTAGCTCGGACGAGGTGCAGTTTAACGTCGTGCGGGACGTATAAGCCTCCGATAGGTCCGTGTCACTTCGCGCGAGCCTGGAGGGCCGCACGGAAAGACAACTCACGGTGCGGGGCACCCGGGATGAGGATCATCGGGCGCCACGCAGGCGGGTACCCTCAGGGGGGTCAAAGGGGGGCGACCCTGGCGGTTTGCGCGCAAAAGAGGAGCTTTGCGCGCAATACCGCGGGGTCGGCGCGCAATGGAGCGGGCTGGCGCGCAATTGGGCCAGCACTTTGCGCGCGGATGTTTGCGATTGCGCGCACCGGGCTTTGGATTGCGCACCGGGGGAAACGGCTCATTCTTGAACGAATGGCCACTTTAAAAAGGGGGGGGGGGGTGCGTGCAATCGCGTTGGATTGCGCGCACCCCGGGGGCAATTGCGCGCAAAAGGCTTCTTTTGCGCGCAAAGGCTTTTGGGGGAAGAGTTATTCAAAGGAAAGGAGCCAAAGGGATTGCGCGCGAAGGCGAATCCCGAGGCTTTATTGCACGAAAGAAAGGAGGTTACCTGGAGATCGACATTGCGCGTGGAAGCGGTTGGATTGCGCGAACGAGAGACCCTTCAGATTTCGGGAACCTTCAAAATGTCGGGGGTCGCCTTATATTTATAGGCAACCCCGGGCGCGGAATTCCCTTCGTGGGCACAGAATTCGCTTCGCGGGCGCGGAATTCCCTTCGCGGGCGCGGAATCAGGACCCGGCGCGCAAGGGAGTCGCGGGAGCTCGGGGCGCGCAAAATTGCGCGCCGGCCCTGCGGATTGGGCGCATCCTGGGAGGATTGCGCGCCGTGACTCAACTTTGCGCGCGAGACTCTAAAATTCCGCGCAAGGCCTCCGGGCTCTCCGGAACAGGCTTCTGACTCCAAATATCACTTCGCTTTCCGCATCCGGAACTTCGTTTGGGGATCAACGTACTTTTCCGGCGTCTACAATGACACTGATTCATTGAGAAATGATTCTGATATCTAAATATACTCAGAAAATTTCTCAATATCCTTGAGAAGATATTGAAAAATATCAACTTCAAACATTTCTTCCTTTTCTTCTTCTCTTTTTCCTGTTTTTCATATTCCTCAGCAGCCAAAATCTTCAACGCTTTTTCCTCAGCAGGATCTAGGAAAAAGGTATGATATCCTTCTTTCTTATTCCTCTTCTCTTCCTTCCACTTAGGAACCACTTCTTCAGGTTAGTTTTTTTGCTTCATAGACTTTGGGGATGCTGATTGAGTTTCTTGAACTATAAGAGTTTTTCCTTTGACTTCCAGTTCCTTCTACTATCTATTCTTCCCACAATTATTAAAAGTATTAGGTACTTTCAATTTCTTAGATACGGATTCTACATCACTTTATGATAAGTCATAAAAACAATTAGGATTTTCTATTAGATCTAATCTTAATCCCCCTCAAGGTATCATCACAGAGCAAGATAAACTTTAAATATCTGGGCTTTAAACTACAAGGAATTTTGAATGATTCTAGGCATAAGACATTGATATTGGATAGGATTTCTGGATACACAATGATTTGAGATTGTAGGCTGAAGTTTTTGATATTTTTGATCATCGAGAAGATATACTCAACTAAATTTATCTTCCTCAAGTTCACCAAGAAATTGAGAGCAAAGATATCAATCTTATTCAAGTTGTCCTTAACTCCTTTTCTCGGAATTAGAAAAACCTGAACCCATCATTCTTGTAGCCTAAGATTGTATAGAGATAATTTATATTTGGTGTTTGAATCCATTGAGTTTGAGAAATTATAATGCCTTATCCTTCTCAAAACATCCTGATTCATCTGGTAATTTGTGGGTATAGAAAATGGATTCTACTTCATATGATATTCCAATGATTCTAGATGCCTTATTGAAAGAGGGAGAATAAGTTTTCGAATAAATTTTGAGTGGGAATTTATCCCTTCCACCTTCATTAAAAAAACATACTGACTCATAAACTTCTATAAGAAACTATAGATAAACTAGATCATTCCCTTTCGGTTTGGCTATGCACAAGATTTCCCATCCATATAGTTTTATATTTTTCATAATGAGAGAATCATACTTGGAAAAGAAAATCATATCTACTAACCTCTCTCTATAAATTTACCATTCAGAAATTTCCTTAAATGAAGTCATTTTCGTCTGAGGAGATGCTTCCAAATATATCCAAAGTTAAGAAAATCAGAAATGTAGAATTCCCCTTATGTAGAGGGCCAGTGCTTTGGTACAAAAAATATTGAAAAACCAATGTGGTAAGAAGAATTGGGGGCATTTATATATGCATTGAAGTGACAGTTCATACTCCCAGATTAATCCAACTGTTGAAACAAGATCAATATGATCTGACAGTTGAGATAAGAGTCAAAGAAGGATTTTGGCAGGTTTCAATATTTTGAGGTTTTTTATAAAAAAATTTTTATTTAAGAAAATTGGAAACCATATCTCATGGGTGAGACAATGATAGATCCCGATCCGTGAAACGGTGGCCAACGTGTCGTCCCCTCCCCCTCTGGCAGTGGAGGGTCCTTCATCATCTCACAAGGGAGAAATGTCTACCCCTTTCGCCACCTTTTCAAATCCCAACCTACTACCCCCATTTAAAAAACTCTCCCTTTTCCCTAAAGCCTATGATCTGTTCGATGGTAGCCCTAGCCTTTCCATTTCTACCGCGGAATTCAGTAAGACCTTTTCACTGCTAGATCTGACACTGATCGCTCATTTCAAGAAGGGATGACCTTCGGTCGACACTTTTGATAGGCTCGTCTACGCATCATGGGATTTACATGAAAGGGATACAGTGGGTTTTCATGATAATAGACACATCATGGTTTGGTTTGCAGTAGAGGATGACCTGATCAAAGCATGGTCCAATGCTCCTCGTAGCTGAACATATCCCAGTTCTTCCTCTTTAGATGGTCTTATGACATCCATATGAAGCGTGACTCCCAATCTATGAAAACATGGGTTAGCTTTCCTAAAAATCCTTCACCATTTCAAAATCCATCGATTATTAGAATGCTAGGGAAGCTTGTTGGTATATTATTATATTCCCACAATAGAACTCATTATATCTATCACCCTGTTAATCCAAGAATCTGTGTGAGAGTTGATACATCAAGAGTGCCTGTTGAGTATGTGTGGATTTTAGTGGGTGAAGAATTTCTTCGTAGACAACCTGTTGTTTATGACTCATGGGTTGATTTTTATTCCCTCAAAAATAGAATGGGACATAAGTGGAATCCTGTAGGTGGGGGTTGAAGGACCTCGAGACGCATAAGGGTGTGGTTGTATAAGGCAAGGGAAAGGGCTTGGGGTATGAAGGCGATGAGGCCTTGACTGGATAGAGTACTCATGAGAACAGGGACCTAAGTGGTTTTCCTGGTGAGTATGGTAAACTTATGAATATGGTTGATGAGGGGTCAATTGAAGGTTGTAAATCATATAGCCAATGCACTAGAAATATTACTTGAACTTTATGTTCGGGTGATGCACTACAATAAAAAAAAGTTAGGGTATTACCTCCGGATTCGAGTGTTTTAGGAATTTTTAACAGGCCAAGGAAATATTTTGCTTTTCCCCATGGCGCTTCAATTACAAGGGGTGCACAAGACAGTACAATGGTTGAAGTAACTCTGGATATGCACAAAAATGATGCTAATGATCTGGGTGAATTTCTTGATGTTTATATTTCAAATCCCAACGGTGATGTGAGCCCAATTTCATGCACTTATGTTATGGATGTGTGGGATGGTAGTTATAACATAACAGAAAGGGTGACACATCCGACTGGTGAGGGTAATCCTATGGATGGTTAGGAGTGGGAGCATCTAACACATGGGGAAAAAGAAGCTAAATTCCAACTAGGGAACAAATATGTGGAAAACCTTGGCCTGTCTCAACATAATCAACCATTTTGATAGTTTGAGTATCGATGAAGGGATACGAGACAACATCATTTGTCCATATGCAGTTGAGTTTGAGGGTGAAGGAAAACTCTAAAATGACAATAATATAGGGGGATCCAGTAGATGCCTGCACAATCCAAGGAGTAAAAAAGGAAATAAGGAAAATAAGGATATGAGGAGTTCCATTGTTAACTATAAGTATAAACCAAAAGGCCGTAAATATTACTCTCATCTTCCTCAGCCTATAGAGAAATAGTCATCCAAAAAATATGTAAAATCAAAGGCAATTGAGATTCTGATAGTGGATGGTGTGGTGGGTCAGTGAGTAGGAGACACGAAAAAGGGCCTAGAAGTCTAGGCGACCCCCATAAGGATGGTGACAAGATGTTTGAGAATATTCAAGGGGAGACAATCCTGAAATCGGAGGATTGGGTGATGGTAAAGAAGGATGCTCCCCCTCCTGGCCAGTAGTGCGAGACAAAACAATAGAAATATGATGATATTATCGATCATCCTTTATAATTTCTTCTGAGATCGATAGAGGTATTAGTCTACATTGTCCTAACAATTAATGCTCTTAATGCAGAGGATGAAAGAATGATGGAAATGGTTCTAAGGGTGCCTCCCAATGAGGAACAAAGAAACTGGATTGATAAGTAGGACCTGATTTTAATTCGAGGCTTCAATATAGGGATGAAAAGCATAGAGGAGTATATCCAATCTTTGGACAAGCTAGCATTAGGGTTCGAAGCTATTCTGATGGAAGAACAAGAAACTCAGGTAAACACTATCTCAAGGAAACTTTTTAGGGAGATAAAATATGGTAGGAATCAATTTCATTTTAATGAATCGATGTCCTCTTTTTGTTCTTGAACTTTTGGTTTCTCTATTTTTTCCTAAAAAGTATTTGATAATAAAATATTTAATTTTGATTGGAGAAAAGTGAATTAATTTTTTTTCTTAAAACAAGATGAGAATACCATCAAGTAAAAATATTCGATTATGAAAATTTAATTAAATAATAATACATTCCAGATTGCTAGGAAAATTATCAGTAATGAGGAATATTCTTATTGAAGAACATTAGATTTTGGGAAATTTTATTTAAGAAGGGAAATTTTTTAAATTTCAAAAAAACCAAAACTAACATATATATCTTAACATAATTATATTAAATATATTCTAAAAAAATATGGATTTTAACACACTAAAATTATAATCACTATAATAGGTACCTCAAATCCTCTAGATCTATATGAAGCTGGGAAACCAGTAGATCAATCATCATTTAGAGGTATGATAGGAAGTTTATTATACTTGAAATATATTCATACAGATATAATTATTTTAGTATGATTATGTTCTAGATATCGATCTAGTCTAAAGGAATCTCATTTAAAAGTAGTAAAAATAATTTTTTCACCCAAAAGTGTTTAGCAATAGAATATTCACTCAACATGGTTCTAGTTATCTCTTAAAGAATTCGATTTGATCTTTTAACGGCATTATTCTGTTGATGAGTTCTGGTTGATGAGAAGTAATGAGTGATTCCTTTCTTAATACAAAATGTTTTCAAATCTGAATTTTGAAAATTTCCTCCATGATCACTATAAATTTTTTTCAATGAAAGGTTTTTCTCATTTTTACCTTTGTTTCTAAATGTTTTTAAATAAGAAAAAGCTTCAGATTTATTTTATAGAAAATAGACCCACATAAATATTATATAATCATCAACTAAGAAAAATATGTAATATTTTCCTCCAATAGATCTAGTGTGTGTTGGAATGAAAAGATCTATATTCCCCAACTATAATGCATCAAAATTTTAGACTTCACTGATTGATTTAAAACTTGATTTATGTTGCCTTTTAAATTGACAAGGATCAAAAACTTTTGAAGAATGAAATATTTACTCTGGAAGATATTTAACGAGTCCTTCCTTTGAGAGTTTGTATATGTTAATAAGGTTTCAGGGTCCTAACATTCTATTCCATAACCAATATTGATCTTCCATTGCACTAAGTCAATGTAGATCTTGGATCCTAAGGTCTTTTATGTTTAGTGTTTATACATTCTCTTTCTTATGGGTAGATATAATAAAATCTTCCTTGGAATTGTGTACTAAGAATTTATCATTCCTAAAATTCACAAAGTATCCTACATCACATAACTAACTTATGCTAATAGGGTTGTGCTTAATACCCTTAAATGAAAAGACATTTGAAATTAATGTTTTTCCAAGAAGAACAATGTTACATATACCAACAATTTCTCCTTGAGCATTATCTCCAAAATTTACTTTTCCTCATTTTATTTTGATAATATTTTCAAATAATTTTTTTACAAGTCATATATCGGGAAAATCTACTATCCATGTACTATGTATTACTATTGGTAATATCTTTATTCTCCTAAAAATAAAAGAGTTAGGATTTCGGAATCCAAACATTCTTGGATATATAAATTTCAGAATGTAAGATTTTAGGAATCCACATTTTCTTATAAAAATAAGCTTTCTGATAAAAAAAGATTGAGTTTTATTTAAAGAAATATTTTCTCCAAATTTACACCACATTGGAATATAGTGTAAAATTGATCTCTTTGGAGAATAAAATAGTTATTACTAAAAACCGATTTAGAATAGGTATAACCAAATCCAGAATGAATCCACAAAGGTTGAATTTGGGAATACATGTTGTCAAAGTTTTCCTTACCGGAGGTAATGTTTAATAGACATTTCCTTAGGGGAAATATTTCTCACTTTAGTTTAGTAACAAAATTTTTATCCTTAAAAACATTAGTTTTATAACTATATTTATCAACTAAAATATTTTTCATAGAAATTAAATTTTCAAGATCCTTAGAATGTTTGTTCTTCTCAGAATTTACTTGCTTAATGTTTTTAGAAACACTTTTAAGATAAAAAATTTTCTAATCAATATCCTTAGAAATATATGATACTTCATTTGTTAAAATATATATTCTAGAATTTTCTTTCTCTAACTTATTTTTTAATTTACAATTTTTATTTTCAAATTGTTTAGAAAATCTTGAGACTTATTCAAATGAAGGTATGGTATTATCTTTTGATGAGGAAGATTCATCATTTAAAGATTCATAATATACTTTATTAGAATTTTTTTATTTAAATACATATTATTTAAGGATTCATCATTGTATAACTTATATATAAGACAATGATTTTTAATAGGTACTTTGGCTATTAGAATAATATTGTTCTAACCAGAAGATTCATAATATGAGGATTCATCAAATGAGTCACCACCACTGGTACTCCAAGAGTCATTTTCTTTCAAAACATTATTAGTGTTATAATTGTAATGCATCTTCCCATTTCTCTCAGAATGATTTTCCTTTTTGTCTTATCTTTTGAACATAGTACAATCTGGCTAGATGTGTCCAGCTTTATATTCATAACAGGCGACTTCTAAATATTTTTTATCCTTTATATTTTTCTTCTTATATCTATAGTGAAAGTCTTTCTTCCCCCCTATATTGTTTATCCTTTGAGCAATATTTTCTAGCTCATTTTCAAAATGTTAACTTTCACTTGATTTAGACAGAGTAGTGATTTTCTTTGACTTAGTTATTTTAACCCTTTCCAGAGTCTAGAATTTAGTACTATTAGAGGGTATACTTCCATTACCATTCTTATTTTTATTCATATCAGTATCCCTTTTCATTCATGTTTCATGTTGAATAAGAGTTTCAAAAATCTAGTCAAGAGTAATTTTAGATACTTTCCTATTCTCATCAATAGCTATTCTTTTTGATTCCCACTAAATTGGCATGATATCAATTATCTTGTCCACAAGAGCTTCATTATGAAGAACTTTATCACCCATAGATTGTAGACTATTGACAGTGGTCATAAATCTTTGTTGTACTTTACAAAATAGTTCTTCATAAGGAAATAAAAATCCATGATATTCTGCTATAAGCATATCTCTTCTTGTCTCTATCACTTTTGAAGTGCCAAAATGAGTAACCACATGTTTCTTCTAGATGCAGTTAGCAGCTTCAAAAGAAGAAACTTTACTATATATATTCCTGTTCATAGAACACAATAGAGTATTTTGTACCTTTTAATTTAGTTCATATTCTGAATTTTCTTGGTTAGTGAAGGTTTTAACTTCCTGTTCGGGAATTTGGCAATCTCCAGTAAGCATGAAAAAATTATCTACATCAGTATTAATAACAAAATTCTTCATTCTATCTCTCCATTACTCATAATCATTACCATAAAAAATAGGTGGTCTTGTAGGATTAACATTTTCAAAAGAACAAATATTCCTTCCTGACATTCTATAAGAAAATATCATTCCACAAAAGCTTGTTAATAAAAAAAATTTTGTAAAAAAAAGGAAAAAACGTTAAGAAAAACTTAAGAAATAAACATTAAGAAAGAAAACCTAGAACAAGGAAAACTTGAGAAGTTAAACTTATATGTGAATATAATTATTTCATAGATCTGATCTGATACATATTGTAGGATGAAAATATTAATGTATATTCTCAATTACAAGAGGGGGGGGGGGGTGAATTGTAATATTGAAAACTTTTGTGTTTAACCTTAAGGAAAACCATATTTAAAAAAGTTAAACAAGGTTAATTCAGAAACCCTAAAATAGTTCAGTAAGACAAACATGCTAAGTTTTGGAAATATGGCTCTGGAAATGAAACATAAGGAAAATTTACTTAGGGAAAGATTCGACCTTAAAGCATATAGAATCTTTTTAATTAGAGTACATAAAATAATAAGTAATTATAAAAAGCTAATACTTTCTTCCTTTATCAAAATATAATAGAAATAAACATAAAATAAAATAAGTAACAAGTATGAAATATTTTAACCCAAATTTTAGGGTATCCAATAAACTTGGATAGAGGTCCCTTGATTTATACATTCAAGAAATTCTGTATTACCCACACCGGGGTAAGCCCACAATAGGAATATCCAAATCTATCTTTCTATCCTCACAAGGCCTTGATCTTTAAGGTAGTTGACACCTCTATGTTTCTATCCTTGGATGTCCTCAAACATTAAGGTAGACGACACCTATTTCTTTCTATCATCAGAAGCCCTCAATTTTACTCAGCAATAATCAATGTAACATAAATCAATACGAAAAAGTTATTTAATACACCCAAGTAATGAGATTCTCTCTCTCTAGAAATCATGTTAACAACATGTAATATCTAGATTGATGGATTAGTTGTGATCTCATTCAAATGAGATTCAATTTATAGGCACAACTCCAAGGGTCTGCTCCCTCCTCCAATGGTCATATTTTTCCTTGAAGTTCAGAGGGACCTGTACGCATGTCACTCAACTATGGTTTTTTTAGAAACAGATTACAAGAAATAATTTCATAATAATAACATGTGTTAGAAAAATGATGTTTGTTAATCAAACCTATTTTTTGGAGTCTATGGAAAAATAGAATTCAGGGTCTAACCAAAAAAAATAAAAGTTTATAAGACATGAATATTCGGATTCTATTTTAAAAAGAATTTGGAATCTGAATTTTATAGATTATGGAATCTTAATTTCAATGAATTCAAAATCTTAATTATAAGGAATTCAAAGTCTGAATTTTGAGGAATTTAGAGTCTGAATTATGAGGAATTAGAAGTCCTAATTCTGAGGAACTCAGATTCTAAATTCTGAGGAATTCAGAGTATGAATTATGAATATTTAAGAATCCAAATTCTGATGAATTTAGAGTCCTAATTATTTGGAATTAGGACGTTAAATTCTAAGGAATTCAGAGTCATAATTCTAAGGAATTTGGAGACCGAATTCTTTGGAAACATGAGTCTAAATTCAAAAGAATTCATAGTTTGAATTCTGAGGAATTTGGAGTCTGAATTATGAGGAATTCAAAGTATGAATTCTAAGGAATTCAGAGTCTGGACTTTAGAGAATTCGGAGTCCAAATGTTAGATAATTTGAAGTTTAAATTTAAGAGAATTCGGAATTTGAATTTCAGAGAATTTGGAATCTTAATATCAGAGAATTAGGAGTCATAATTTCAGTAAATTTAGAGTGTGAATTTAAGAGAATTTTGAGTCAAAATTTTAGAGAATTTAGAGTTTGAATTTTAGAGAATTCGAAGTCAGAATTTCAGAGAATTCGGAGTCTGAAAATGGAACACTCTCAATCCATGTAATTATTAGATTTTGATGTTTTAGATATGAATCATTATTTTAATTTTAGTAAAAAATGAATTTTATTTAGAGAGATTATAAAATTAAATAATAAAAATAGAATAAGGATAAAAATATCCTTAGAGAAGGGAATTTTTCCTTATGAAAATAATCCTTAGGGAAAAATAGATTACCTTAATATAAAGTGTTTGTTATTTTCAAAACACAGAGAAATGGAAATGTCATAAGGAAACCTTGTTGACTCAACACTGTTCTCGACCTGTGTTGACTCTGACGACAACCAATGATCATCAACAGCTATTTTGGTCAAGATTGTTCGATTTTAATCTTATTTTCATGATTAGAGACAATCAATATTTCAACCTAAATCCTTGTTTCATGATCCAGGTTTATATTTTGTCTCTGGTAACTCTATTGTGATCAAGAGGCACTACTCTTCAAGTT
This sequence comes from Viscum album, assembly GCA_963277665.1. Taxonomy (NCBI): domain Eukaryota; kingdom Viridiplantae; phylum Streptophyta; class Magnoliopsida; order Santalales; family Viscaceae; genus Viscum; species Viscum album. Next base: position 1,882,671,983 of record OY728130.1, read on the forward strand.
TTTTTGTTCTTTTTTCCTATTCAATTTTATGAAAATGTTTTTATTATTTGTTGTAATGTTCACTCTTCTAACAAATTAAAGGGAGTAAATCTATATACAAGATTTAATTTTCATTTCCCACCTTTAAATTTTGTATGTTTTTTACAGTTTATAATATAATTTCATTATCTTTAATTTATAAATTTTATTCATTCCCTCATTTTTTTGTATGTATATGATTGTTAATTATATTTTTTAATGAATTATATTTTTTAAGTTATTTATTTTATTGAATTATCAAATGGTAATGTCTAATAATTCCATATTTCTCTCCAAATATATATTCATTCTCAATTTTTCAATTCAATGCATTTACCAACAACATATAAACATTGAAATGAACTTTACCACAATGAAAATTCTATAATTAAGAAGAGTTTGAATTTGATTAAATTTTTGTAAATGTGTCAGAAAAACATTGACCACAAAAAAACCAATTCAAGTATTTGTCATCATCCACTCAATATAATGAATAATACCTCCCATAATCATAAAAAATCCAATAAATAGGGTAACTACACATTCAAACATCTTCATGTTCTAAAAAGTGTCACCATATTTTTTTGTTATTGAAAAAAATCATTTTTAACATTATTACTGAATAGTCATCAAAATATTTTAAGATAGTTTTAGTAGATATGGGGTTTTAAATAAGAATAATTATTATAAATATCATTGTTATCCATAATAATTATTTTCACATACTTGTAAAAAAACTTTCACAACTCCTTGTAATGGACTTTTTCTTATAGATAAACTCAATAAAAAGGTCATAATAGTTCACATATTACCCAAAAAATTAATTAATATATACAAAAAGATTTTGTTTAATGTTATTTATTCCGAGTTTACAAAATTGGAATATTGATGTATATATTTAAGGATCTAGGAATAAAAAAAATCAGTTTTTTCTAATAGTTGTTTTAAAAAAATCTAAATAAACTTGAAACAAATATATTTATTCCTTTAATAGGGTCATCAAAAATAGTTTATAATTAATTATTTAAATAAAATAAAAACCTAGAGTAATTTAATTTTCTTTTATTTATAATAATTAGTGATATTTCCAACCAGATCCCAAATCATTTTTATTATTTGTTTTTTGAGTTTAAAATTTATCTATTTATATATATATATTTTAAAATTTTTACATGTTTCAATATATTCAACCTTTATATTGTGATCTTAAGCATTTAATGGATCTCAATTTGATAAATTTAGGAAGAACCAATAATGAATATGAAAAAGGAGTTGACGATTTACTAGAATTTTCTAAACAAAATCATTAAAACATATATTTTATTTCCCGTCCATGCGTGAAGTGTTTGAATATGAAAAAGATAAATTATATAGAAATAAATGACATATCATTTGATATGGTTTTAGAAATGATTATACACATTGGATATGGAATGATTAAAGAATGAAAAATTCAACATCTTATGTTGATAAAAATATTCATAATGAGACAAATGATCATATTTAAGAATTAATACATGATGTAGGTGTTGAAACCATAAAAAATAGAAAATGTTGAATGATTGTATAGAGATTATGAGAAACCATTATTCTTAGGTTGCACTAAATATATAGTTTTATCAGAATTTATGATATTATTTAACTTGATATAATGAAATGGGTGGAGTGATAAAAGTTTCTATAACTTGAAATTTTTTAAAAGAGCTACTTTGAGAGGGGAACATGCTTCATGATTTCAATTGTGAGGCATTTTTTATTCATAATGGGATTGGGGTATTAAAAGATACACTCTTACCCTAATGATTTTGTGTTTTATAGTAAGTAATATTAATATTTATCAAAATATCATCAATGTTAGACATCACACTATAAGAAGGACAAAAAATTCAACTTTGATTCATTATCAAGTATTGACATCTAACCTCCTGCTAAATCAATTTGTTAACTTAAAATAATTCATTCCAATAATTCCAATAATTCAAATATAATTCATTATCAGGTATCAATATCAAACCTCCCACTAAATAAAATTGGCCCCTTCCAGTAATTCCTTTCTTGAAGCATTTATTTAAAAATTCAAATGATGAAAAAAGATTAAGTTGGCAGGCTGAAGAGTGCATCTTTTATAGAAACTTACATGACCCTGCTGATTCACCACAGTGGAAGAAGATTTGATAAAACATTTATTCATTTTGGAAGTGAAGTTAAAAATATCAGGGTGGGACTGTGCATAGATTGAATGAATCTATATTATAGACAAAGCAACTAATATAGTTCATAACCTATTTTATTGGTAGTTTACAACATGTATCCATAGATATATATGAATAAAAAATAATTTATGATGATATTGATGAATTCTGGACCAAAATAGTTAAGAATATGATATTGATGTGTATCTTTCGCCACTAATTAATGATTTGAAACTTCTATGAAAAATAGGTGTTAAAGTGGTTGAAGCAAATAGGGAAGGGTATTTTATTTTGTATGCTTTGATATTATTCACTATAAATTAATTTTATTTATATGGAAACATATCTAAATATAGTGTTAAGGGATATAAATTATGTCTTATATATGAAGAAGAGACTTTATATTATCAATTAATGAATGGAAGAAAGATAGTGTACATGGGACATCAAAGATTTTTTTGAATTGATCATCCTTATCATAAATTTTAAAAAAATTACTTGTTTACAAGAATATTAACTTCCCCCAAAACCATTTTCTGTTGAATAATATTAAGACTGGGTGAATAATATTTATATCACATTTATAAATAAAGGAAGTTATGGTCGTCAAAAAAAATATTTGGAAGAAACAATATATCATTTTTGAACTACCTTATTAGATATTTTTAGAGATAAAACATAACATTGATTTTATTCTTGTTGAGAAAAACATAAGTGATAGTTTTATTGGATCTTTTTTGGTCATAAAATGAAAGAACTAATATTTATTGAATTCTATATTGGACTTGATATTAATGAGAATATGTTTGGAGTAACATCCCACTATTAAAGGAAAAAGAACATATTTACCCCTGGATTGTCACACATTAAGAAAGAGTTAGAAGAAAAACTTTTGTCAATGTTTTCATGGTTTTAAAGTACCGAGTGGATATTCCTATAATGTGAATAATTTTCATTAATTGAAGGACTATAAGTTAATTGGTATCAAATATCATGGATGTCATGTATTGATGCAATAACTGATACTAATCGAACTGTGTGGTATATTGCTGAAACCTGTTAGAAAGACTATCATCAAGTCATGTAATTTTTTCAAATCCATTTGCCTCAAAGTCATTAATACTAATTTTTCAGATGTGTTAGTGAATTAATATGCTCATATTATTTTTCCAAAATAAATGAATTTCCCACCTATGTTCTTTGATATAATGGTCCATCTGATGATTCATCTATTTCATGAGATAAGAGTATTTGGGCCTTTTTATTTACATTGGATGTATCCTTTTGAAATATATATTAAAATTTTAAAATGATATGTTAAAAATCATCATCAACTGAATGCCCAAACTATTAAAAAATATGAATTATAAGTGGAAATTGTGTTTTGTACTGATTATTTATTTGAATTGGGGAATGTTGGCCTCCCTATATCTAAAAATATGATAATTGATAGTGAATATAGAAGGATTTGATGCTTAAAGTTAATGTTCATTTCATGTGATGATGTGATACAAACACATTTATATATTTTGAAAAACTATGATGAAGTTCAACTCTATATATCATCACATATTGCTAAATTAAAGGCATGATATCTAAAAAAATGAAAATTTGTTGATGATTGAGCAAAGAAATAATTTTATTTTCATGGTTTAAAGAGAAATTCAATATAGATAGTTAGCAGGGGGACATGGTCCATGGGTACATTGAAATAATTAGTATGGGGATCATGTATTAATATAATCACACGGTCTAGTTTTGATATTAATGGATAACAATTTTACAAAATATATTACAATGAAAAGAGTACTGTTCAAAATTTTGGGGTTATGTTCATCACTAAAGTAGTACATTTTAGAGTGAAAAGGATAAAAACACAATTTCTACATCAAAGAATTATTTTGGAGTTTTTGAGGATATATGGGAAATTTATTAAAAAAAATTTCAAGTCATAGTGTTTTAGAGAAAATGGGTTGATAGTAATAGTGGTGCGAAACATGATGAATATGGGTTTACACTAGTTGATTTGAAAAGATTTATTTCTAAAGGGGAACCATTTATTATAGAGACACATGAAAAGAAAATATTTTATGTCATTAACCCATTGAATGATTAGGAATCCATAATTTTTCAATGGAAAATAATTCATTTGGGTGATGAGGATGATGTTATTGATTTATATGAGTATTATTCATCTGTTACATGATTTCCAAATGATAACAATGAATATAATTCAGAAATGGTTTATATTGTACAAAAAGTTCATGTCAAAGGGATATGAGAAAATACTAATTTACCATCCTAATTATTCTCGTTAATATTTATATTTTTTTTTTGAAATTTATATTTATAAAACCAATTTTTTTAATTATGGGATGAATAATTTTATATATTTTATTAATTATTTTTCTGTGCTAAATTTTATATTTACCAAGTATGGTTAAATATTCTTATTTCTGAAAACCCTGACGTACATCATTATGTTTTGGTTAAATTTATGCATATAAAAATAGTTTTATTTTTAAATGTGATATTTAAATTTATAAACATTTCTATTATTTTAGAATTACTATTTATATATAACAGTCTAGCCTACATTTTTTTTGTTTATGAATCATAACATCATCATTATTTTTTTATACTTACATATGAGTTCAACTATTTTTACTTACATATTTGTGTTATTAATTTTTTTAAAAATTATCTTTTGTAATAATTTTTTGGTATAGATAATATCATTACATTTTCCTATTTCAATGACAAAAACATAAGAATATGAACAATTAATTTGGTATAATTTTTTATTATTATTAAATGTTTAGTAATATATATATTTTAGGAAATCGAACTTATAATTTGCAAAACAATAATTACAGGTCTACAGATACACCTCCTATGGAGGATTCTAGTCCTTATTCTATTGAGAAATGGATTTCTAGAGTTAGTTAATGTGGGATTAAATGTTTACCAAAACTATCACATGCTCATGATGACTAGAGATTTCATATTATTTTTTATGAAACTAATAACCCAATCGGTCCAAATGAAATTCAATTTACCAGTCATATTGCCAAACAAATTTGTTGCAAGATTAAAATTTTATATCCAGATTGGATGTAAATCGAAATGATAGACAATGATCAGTTTTGCAAGTCTATAATGATAAAATATATCAATTAATTTATTTTTGTCTCATTTTTTCAAATTTTATATATTTTATATAATAAATAATTAATTTATTTGTATTATTGATGACATTTATTTTTAAAGAAGATAAAAAAATTAAGAAAAGATTCCAATCTTTGGATGTGGTTCGATTGAGAGATTTTAAAACAAAATTGACAAAAAATTATGTTTTTGTTAGGTTATAGAAAAAACCCATGTCTCAAATATTAGTTTTTAGATGTAGAAACATGGAAGAAATTTTTCTCCATCTAATAGTAGGATAATTTATTTATGTTGTAAAATTTATTATATTTTTTAATTTTACTTATTTGTTTATTTTTATGTAACATGATTCTAGGAGATCTCATTAGGAGATCCAATTTTAGAACATATACCCACATAATCTATCACATAGAGGGTATCATTTATTGTAGGAGAAAGCGATTGTAGAAAATATTGATGTATTAAGAGATCAATGTAGTAGTTGTTCAGAAGAGGTCTTGTTTGGTACTCCATCTCCCACCACTCAACAAAAAAATGGAAAAGACTAAGAATAAAGAGAAATAAATAGTATGCTACTAAGAAATCTGAGGAAGTGGCTAAGAGAATTGTTAGAAATTAATTTTTATTTTTCCAAAATGTTAGTTTTTTTATCTAAATTAACAATAATAATATACCATTTTAATTTTTTATTTTAGGATAAACTTAAGGAGAAAGCAACACATTGAATTTTATTCCATCAGGGTAGGAGGTACATCCTAGATACCACTTTAGGTATTAGTATGTAGAATTTTTTTGTCCATCACAGTAAGAAATCAAGAGACCTAGAAAGAGATTCTATAAAATCATAGATGAAAGACATGAAATAGTATTTGGGTGATCCAATTCCATCAGCCGTGCAGGCTATGTTTGAACAACTGATGAGACAATCATAGTTGGAGTATCTCATGGAGATTTCCCAAACAACCTATCCCTCCCCACCATCCCAGTCTACCCACTTCCCATCTGGCCCAGCATGCCCAATCTTCCCAGTTGGCCATTCTTCCCAACCTACAAAACTTTCATACACAGATCCTCCACCTCCTCATTCATACACAACCATATACTATGAGTTCTATACTAGAGACACTCAAGTATATATTATAGTGTATAGATTCATACATATTTTTGGGATTTTTTACATCAATAGCCTATGAAGATGGTTCAGGTCAGAATGCAAATAAATGATAATATTAATCCAAATAGTCTACTTTCATTGCCTTTTGAAGAGGTCACCATAGTAAAAGATTATATGAGTCATTTTTTACATTGGTTAGCTAGCCTTCTAACTTATCTGACATATGTGGTATGGATTGTTTTTTTAAATATTATTTATAGTTTATTGAAAATATTTTATTCTATTTTCTAAGATTTATTTTACACAAAACAATAAAATATGAAAATAATTTGTACAAAATACACAAATAGTAGTTTATGAATCAACAACATCATATACTTTGGTGTTTTTGATGGGCTATAAAGATTAACTAAGGTTTCTTCTTCATTGGATAATATTTACGTGTTTTGGATGACATATGATATATGTGTAAAAGACTATATATTGTTAATATTTAAAAAGTATATCACATATTTTTTTTATGAGCTCAGTATTTCTATGTTGCAGTTGTTTTGCACGTAATTAAATTTATGTTTCAGTTTTTTATTTTTTTTCATTAAATTAAGATGATTTCAAGTGAATTACTATATTACTTTAATTAATAAGGTATATACACATGATTATTATTCAAAATGAGACAAATTGTTTTTATGGTTTTATAGATCTAGAATTAATTTCAAAGGTTGTGCAATATGTGGCTACTACTATTTGAGCTATATGTGTATATATATATATGTGAAATAGAGAGAGAGATTCTCAAATTTAATGACTGGGTGATGGTTTTTTCCATTCCTTGATGGGTAATAACACTAAGATAATTATGAAATTATTTTCATTAAAATTTGATTTATTGGGAAATTTTTATATTGTATATGTCATTGGATGTTAAGTGTATTCTGGCCAAATTAATGTACATTATATTGGTTTTTCTTATTATTTGGTTTTATTAATTAAAAATTTAGCAACTTATTAGACTAGTAATTTTTATGATTTTTTATAAGTTCTTTATTTTTAATTATTATTGTTTATACATATTTTTAAGTTAATATGTATGAAAATGAAGGCCATGAAAAAATTTTAACAAAGAGAAGTTGTCGATAAAGAAACCAAATCCAATAGGTGGAAGTGAACATAAATTAACATTTATGTTAGATAATATTTGGTTTTTGTTATATATATTGGTTTTTATTTTTATTTTAATATTACAACCCCAATTTCATCATCAAAAAGAAATTGTGGAATATAGTGACTATGTATTAATATTAATGAATGAGATAATCACAATAAGTGAAGCAACTAAATTTTATAAGGTTTTTTATATTAATAATTTTGTGTTTTATATGAAAATATTCTATTTTTTTATCCAATAACATTCATTGTTATTTTTTCAGTTCAATGATACTGATTTTTATAATAATGAAGAACTTACCCATCTTTGAAGTTTGTTCGTAAACTATTTCTTAAGTATGATTTTGATTTAAATTATTTGGAATTCCAATTTCAATAAAAAATAAAAAATGAGTATTTAGACAATCATTTTATTATTTAAGTTGTTATATTATAATTATTTTAGTAGGGTTATCTTCTATATAAAAGGTTATTGATTTGTTAAAAAAATCTCCACACTATATAATCCTTTAAATTGTTAGGTATGTATCATTTAGTTAAGGTTTAAAAAATGGTAAATGATAAATTTGATTTTTTTATTAAAGTTTTTAAATTAAATTTGGTTTATAGGTTTAATATTTTCTAGGTATGTCTCATTTAAACATGGTTTATTTATTAAACACGTGGTAATAAATTCTAGTTGTATAAGTTACACCATAACAACTGACCATTTCAACTCAAATAACACATTGTTTTGACCTTGAAATAAAAAATTTTGACTCTTTCATGATATCTAACAGATTCTAGTTTATTCCCAACGTAGATTATCCAACATATTCTCCAACTTTATATGAAAAAAACATTGGGTTTACTTCCCTATGTTAGTCATCAACTACCAAACCAAGAAAACATCATACTGATTAACAAATAGCTTGGTTTTTATCTACCATGTGGTGTTGAAAACATACACATGGTGGTTTTGGTTAGCTCCATCATCTAACCACTTATGTCATTATTTTTCAAGATCAAATTAATCACAAAAAATCCTAAAATTTTACTAACATTTTAACAAATGATTTTTGAAAATTTTGGATGACAGTTTATTTGTAAAATACTTATATCATATTTGAGAACATATATATAAGATAAACAAACACAAAAACACACACAATAGGTGCATCAATTTACATGGTTCACCTTTAAAAATAAAAGGATATTCATTGATATGAACATGATTTTTAATGAATTGTATAACCCAACATTAAAACCTATTAGATTTTCACTATAGTCTCTTGATAGTTTAGAGTGGGCATCACACACGCGTGTTTAATGAATAACACCCTTAGTTATCCCATACCATTACAATGAGTTTTAGGGGTAACAAAAAGTTATTCTAACACTAATGTGGAATAACTTCTTATTTTAAATATCTTACTTCTTAATTTTAATTCTTCTTCCCTTTCAAAGTAGCCAGTCACATATTATTTTTTTATTCACAATACTATATACAACCTATTATTCGTATTATTCATAGTAAACTAATATGATACTACTTAATCTTATCATTATTTCCTATGAAAACTGAAATACGTAACCGGTATTTTTTTTGGAATTTTAGGACCAATTGAGTTGTAACTATTTTCTTTGTGTATTTTATTTATTTTTCAATGTGAACATTGAATTATAGTTTTTTTAGATGTTTTATGATTATCTCTATGTTTGTGTTATAGGTAAGGTTATTATAGTTGATGGTGTGAGAGAGGATATCATGAAGATGATTCATGAATATAATTTTTTATAATGAATTATTATTGGCGTTTTAGTTATATTTTTTCTACTGTATAATTTATATACATTATGTTTATAGGTTTTCATATTTTAGAAAATTTATTTATATATATATATATATTAAATTTAAAAAATTCTAAATTAGTTATTTATAAACCGATATTTAATCATTATAGAAAGAGTTTTGGCATTGGTTTATTTGAAAAATGACACTAAAGACCACTTAATACCGATCTTCAGTGTCATTTTTCATGTAAAACAATGTCAAATCCATTGATGTTTAATTATAAACCGACATCAAAGACCAAAAAAACCCAAATATTCATCATTAATTTACATAAAATATAATTTTAAAGACCAAAAAACCCCAATATTTGGTTTCGGTTTTCATATAAAATGAATCTAAAGACCACCAAACCCCAAATATTTAGTGTCAATTTATATTGAAACTGATGTGGAAGACAATTTTTTTGATGATGGTTATCAATTAAACTGATTCCAAAACGCTGCAATGGTCAATTTTCCGTGTTAGTTTGTTAAATAAAACATTGAAAATTATATTTTTAACATTACCTTTATAAACGTAAGTTCAAAACCAATTTCAAAATAAAAAATAATAATATAGAAATACCTTTTCCACTAGTGATTTTTCCATTGTTAGAAAAATGGTAATAATGTCAAATCATAATTTAAGACACAATGATCACTCCTGGAATTACATCGATGTGAAGTTGATTTTAAACGATCACAAATGATTCAAGTAATTATCTCCTAGATTTTTAGGACAATCAAAAGTCATTTTCTCATTTTGACTCCCTGACATGAGATATGCCATTTTAATAAAACTAGACAACATTACCCATTGTTTTCCATCATACCAGGTGACACAAGGATCTGATAGGTATGAAATTGATTAATATAGATAAAAATTACCCAGTGATCATTCTACCATGCATGTTTATCTATGTGTGTTTTCTTTGCATTAGCCCCTTTTACATGTTTTTTTTCACATAAATTCAAATCTATGGGACAAACTACAATTTTGATCATACAGAGAAATTAGGGTATCCGATCAATCTGATGAGGATTCATATATATTTGAAATGACATATAGATCATTGTACTATGATTTCATGTCAATTAAAGATTATTTTTCAGTTTCCCCCTACCCATATGATTTTCCTATTATTACAAAATGATAATAAATGTGAAAATTTGCATTAACTTGTATTGACTATTCCAAGAATCCCACTGACATATGGTTGAAATTTAAAGATAAAAAAACATAATGATTATTTTACTAAGATTTCATAGCAATATAAATGTATTGAATTGATTTTAAATCCCTACATTGTGAAATTTCATTTTATTGAAAATATAAATATGATTCGCAAAATTACTAAAATACAAAAAAATGTGACAATCAATTTGAATGTGAAATCATAAGGATAAAATTAAACACACCTCTTATATCTAATGTATCAGGTTGGACCATGGAATCTACCTATATCCGGTTAAGTAAAAGCCTAAAATAAATATAATCTATAAAATTAGTAATAACTAATCCATAAATAAATAAATAAATAGTATAAACCTACAATGTTGGATCACCTACACCATCACCCGATTGCATATACTTCCACAGTACTCTAACCTTATCCAACCACTGTGCATTTAGCTCCTTGGAAGTATGCATCCATTAATCTATTTTTATGACCATCTGTGTCATCCCAAAAATAATAGGATCCATATACTTAGTGAATTGAAATTCAAAATGATAAATCCCTGTTCCATATTTCAATATATATCCATGTCAATTATGACCAATAATGCAATGAAATATCTCATCCCTTCGTATGGAACGTTTTCACTGGCCCTTTGGCTGATATGCTAACTCAATATCAAAATGATCTGGTGTAATATAAAAACATAAAAATATATGTATATATAGATATATTAAGGTATTTATAATTATTATAATATCTTACTATAAGAGTTATAACCATAGGATCACTTTGATCATGAATCAATATCCACACTAACATTTTTTTAGTCGGTGAAACATGTACCCATAACTGTATACAAATAAGATATAATTATAGAGCATAAAACCATATTAAATAATAAATATTAAAATTAAATGATAAATACATAATATGGAATATGGGTCACGTGGAAAGTACCAAGCCTATGTGGTGGTCCCTTCAATGAAAAATTATAAGAATGATGCATTTCCACTACCTGCATTCAATTAATTCAAATTTGAATCTTGTAAAATGTTAAATTTTTTTAAAAATATGTAAACCAAAATAACAAGGCTCAACATCATAGCCTCAGTGGTATAATATGAAACAAATTCATGCCAATGATATGGGAGAACACCTCTCGGGACTCTGTTTGGTTTGTCTGTGGTACCCACATTTGGTACCTAGTTCTCCAGAATCACTACAAATTTATAATCATTCCATATTTTATAATATTTGACCATAAAAACTACTTGAAACACTTTGGGGGAACACTCTTAGATTATTACATTTATTAAAAAAATATCATAAATATGAGTGTTTTTTAAACATAGCTCAGAAACTTAAATGATCTTATTAACTAAGCTTCCATCCATAGTCGATCTAATGTATCCAAAGGGAATGAATACCAGTAATGTATAGTCAGTGAAAATCTATGTGGGGTTCATTAGATATTAATCAACTGGAGGATAAATTCCTGGGAACTAACTCCCATAATATGGTATGTATCATAAAATGATATTTCATGGGATATGTTAGAATTCCATGATGAAATCCCAACACCAGGGCCTCTCCTATGAGAGGAATAAGGGGCCAATTCAAATATTATTGAAAACAATTTCATACATAATTAGAAATATATGTAAATATATGTTTAATATTTAATCATTACATCTATTCATTCCTCGACCTATAGATTAATATGCCTCTACAGAATGATGTGGGTCTACTTCCCCCTTAAATTTCTACAATCATAGAAATCATTAGTATTTAAACACACATATACTATAAATAAAATAATGTGAGAATAATTACAGAAAAAAATATTTTAAAAATTCATAAATAGGTAAATAGTTAAAAATATTTTTAAACTAAAGAGTATTAAAATAATCACACCTTTTATTAAGAATAAAAATAAACTATTTATTCTTCAATGGTCTCTTTAACCAAATTAATATACTCTTCACATTGTTCTATAGTGTTTTGATCAAGTTTTTTTTTCAATAAATGAAATTGTATTAGGTTTATCTCATTCAACTAAAACACACCTCATTATTAAATTTTCACAAATACATTCAAATTAAAATTCATGGAAATGTAGTGTCAAAATTTTATTTTGATTAAGATTACAAAATGAATGGGTTTTTACTAACTCATTCAGCTTTATGTAAAATACTATCAAAGTTCCACAATGTAAATAGATATTAATCTAATTTAGTTCCATGAACTAGATCAAACCATTTATTCTTTAATAATGTGTATTTCAACCTGCGTATGTATACAAATTCAATGGTGTATTTCAATTGACCACAGTAATAACAAAAGTTGATAGATGAAAAAACAATGCCACTTTTTTGTGTTTCTAATTTCTCCAAAACTACATTAATGTTAAATTGAAACCCATTAACATCTAAAGATCTATAATAAAGATCTATAATAGATGGAACCTCATATTGTTGGTCAAATACTTTAGTTAGTGTTGGGTTACCTAACCCCAATAGGCAATGAGCATATATATTTTACAAAATTCAATAAAATATTTTGTAGAAATAAATTATTACTATACATCAATCATAATGATAATTTATTTATATATAAAAAATATTTGAACCAATCATGAAATGATTGATAATGGGACCATTGGATTTGAAAATACTCACACAAGACATCTCTTGTTTTATCTCATTAATTTGTTTCTTAAAAATGAAAACACCACCATTAAATGATCAACCTATATATAAAAAATAATGTAAATGTTAAACAATAAAAGTGATAAGACACTTATCTATGTATTTGTAAAAATTATGGAGTATTGAAAAATATGTATCATTGATATTGTACCCACTTTATATTTTCTATATCAAATATATTTTCTTCTCTAACTTAAAAAATCATGAATATATGAGGTCTTATCTAATTTTTTTTTCAACATCCTTAAGATATTCCTCAAAAAAATTAGTAAGATCATCCATAAATGACCATTAAATATTCATTATTATAGATGAACTATGTTGTGTACAAATCATTTCAATGTATTCAAATATAACTTAATAGGATACATTTACTTGAACTTCACTAGACTAACAACAATTACATCATCGGTTATGTGCACATTCAAGTGAATTATAAAATTGAAAAAATAATGGTGGAAATAGTTTCTAAATGTGAAAAATCATAAGTATAAAACTATCTAGTAAATTTTTTTAATCACCCATTCATTTATTTATTAAATAAAGTTTCCTAAAGAATTACTCTTCTAGATCAATGGTTGAACAACATTAGATGAGAAAAAATCATGAATTTTGATTGGAATAAAATGATAAAATAGTATGTTATTTTTATGACTTATAAACCCTCGAAATTTCCTACTCATAAAATTTACAAACATAGAAAAATTATTATTGTATTAATTAGGAACTTTAATCATCTTCAAAATAGAATGAAATGGCCTTTTTCTATCTTTATTCATCATATACCATGCAGAATGCATGTATGCCTTGTTACCCTCATCTTACTACAAATGAAATTGTTTTCTTAAAACCATTTATTCTAAATAACATCATAAATTGACATGGTCCATTTATTTTCCACTAACACTCAAAATGGTCCACAATATTTTATCACAAACATATTTTTTCGATGTCAATAAAATCTAGATTATGCATTAGAATGTTTGTTTTTCTACTATGGGAGATTAAGAAAAATAATTTTATTCTTCAAATTTTGACTATGCTATATGCTTGCACCATAAATATATTGTAATGAATATCCACTGAATCCATAAATTCATATAATGTGGAGGTGTTTTCTTTCTCAATATAAAAAAATATTTCAACTCCTTTCATGATATTTGGTGTTGGGATGAATTATCTAGAACCATAAAATGCCACAATATTTTTTCTAAACCTACGCTCCGGGGGAAGAAAATGTATGTGACCCATGTATTCACATTTCATAGAGAGTTAAATTGATAAATAATTTTTTATTTTATTGAAATAAGGGAAATAAAATTCCCCTTTTATACCTGAACTTGATGAATTTTCCTAAATCAGGAAGTCATTGATTTTCCACAATAATGCAGTCTGTAGTTTAAAAATTTAATTCATTTCACATTTGAAAGTAAACACACCATTTCCTAAAAATTCATTCTAATATTTAATCAATGGATAAAGGTTAACATAACTATTATCCCCCAAACTACTAGGTGTATCAATAATAGTGGAATGTAATACAAATTGTTGTTAATAAAAATCCATAGATGAAGATTATACTAAACCAATACCACGAGACATGTGCTAAAATTTTAACCAACTAAATACCTAAATTGATTTAAAATATCTACTACCAAGACCAATTAGATATTATAACTATCTATAGTAATGTCATGGGGCCTCTAATTGAACTCCTTCCATGAAATAGTATATGATCAGTGAATTATCACATTCTTTATCTATATGCACATTATATCTTATTAATTTTGAAACTTTAGATGAAATAAATAGTATTTCAACCTTGAAATCAATTGAATGTAACACATTTGATTTATGAAAATCACATTCCCATGATTCGTAGCCTGACTTTTATGAGCCAAATTTCCTCTATTATATTTCCACTAGATGTTTCACAGATCATAAAATTATACAAATGGTATGTTTCCTTTATAAACAATATATATTTGATTTCACATGCAACTATAGTCTCATATATGAAACCTATATTCTATTTGAACTTATAGGCATGGTAATATGATTCATGAATATTATTTTCTGTAGGATTAACATTTCCAAACAACTTAAACAACATGTTGAATGATGTTTGAAACATATAATTCAAATCCTTAATGTGAAAAAATCTACGATACATGAAAATTTACTATAAGTAGAATGTCCATAATGTAATTTAGTTTTTTTGTATCATCAATTTATTTCATAAAACCTCAATTAATCATGGATTATAATAGAGAAAATATTGTTCTAACTGGTCTCAAAATCATATATGTTAATTATTTTAGTATCAAACCCACATACAATTTTAGTAAGCATTTCATGCATCAGATTTGTCATCCTTGTGTCAAAATCCTTTTGGATAGTTTCAATTTCATGATAATGAATATATTTTTCCCCATAATGAGACCATATCTTATGAATATTTATAAAAACATTCAATAATAGGTGTTCCTGTATCGTATCTCGTGAAAATTTATATCTTTTTAACAAATTTTCTTCAAGGAGATCTTATATTTTCACTTTTAAATCCTTTAAAGAAATCAATAAATTCCCTCAAAATACTATCTAGAAGTTTTGTTTGGAAGACCAATATAACTCTTATCCATATTTGTAACTATTAAATAAGTAGAAAAAATTACAGAAATACTTCATATTACATCCATTTTTATAATCTCAGATCACAAAATATATTTAAAATATCTACAAACCAATTTCTTGTGGAATTCAATTCACACTCATCAAAAAATAAAAACAAACGACATGATCATCACATTTAATGTTATATTTAATTATTTATACCTTTTATTTTTTATATACATATTTTTTACTTAAATAAATATTTTAGAGAGATTCAGATATAAATAAATTAATGATAATAAAATTTAAAAAAAGAAAAATGAAATTAGACATATTTATTAATATACAAAAAATGGTTATTTTATGAATTTAGTTATCAAAATACTAGATTACATAAAATTACTACGTTATTTTACATTCATTGATATGTAAATGTCAATCAATTATTGAATCTTTAATTTCTATGATTATGAAATTAACATGAAGACTCATTTATATTTTTGAATAATTTATAATGACATAATCAGTCTTATGCTTTATTATCCATGATGTCATTAATCGACAAGAAATAATTAATTTGGTTGATATATTTATCAAAAAAATCTTCTAACCAAGTTTAACAGTGAATAAACTATGTCACACCATTAAAAATTCTTATCATTTATGAAAATACTATTTTATATTTATAAATGTACCATTGGTTTTCAGTAAAAGAAAAGAAATAGAATTAATGAAATTCTTAAAATTGTCAAAACTTAATCAAATATAACATGATTTATCAAAATTCATTAATCATAATTATAATATGTTTAAATAAATTTTATATAAAATATAAATATGAACATTTGAATTATAAATTCCAAAACTGTAATAATATAAAACAAGTTCAAAATAATATTTTTGTTAAAATTCATCTAAAATTATCAAAATGTTTATAAAAAAATAAAATAAAATAAAAATAGATAAAAATAAAAAATTAATCACAAAAAACTCAAATTTATAATTGGAATATACAAAGAATGCAGTTTGAGGAAAAATGATTATAATTTTATTATTTTCCCATTAAGAAAACTTTTTCCCATAAAACACTAACATTTCATAAAGTAAATGTGTTAATTATGTATCAAATTTCAAATTTAGATAATTCATACATGGTTATTATCGAAATTAAATCCCAAAAAAAGAGGGTTTTTGTAATGAATCAAGAAGTAAAAGTTTTATATACCTATATTAGTGTTTCCCTTTGATATCGTGATGAATTTGGAAACTAAGTGATCGATCACGCATGTAGTGATGGAGTCACCTAGGATAACCTCCCTAATTATCCAATAAAAACACATATTTTTATTGCATTTTAAGGGTATTAAATGTTAATTTTTGATCTTATGGTCCTGAGTTAGTGGATTTTAATTTTGAACATCCATTCTCATCATTTGTGCACTTCATGCCTAATATGCACCAATTTAGGCCCAATGTTTCATCTGATTTTAATGAATGTAATTATCCATATTTTAATTTTATATTTTGGGAAATGGATATAAACATAAATATAAATATTTTTCATTTAGGGATCAATAAAGGATTCATAAAAGATTATGGGGATATCTGGGGATGAAAGGAAACAATTCTGGAGAAGGCAGATTGGATATCTTCCACTGATGGAAATTTGGGGCCCACAATACAGGCCCAATGAGACCCAAAATTCATGGGAGGAAATAATACATATATAGGAACAAATTACCCTGTTGGATAAAGTGATAAGTCGTCCTAAATAGTGGTGATTAAGGCGGACGATGTTGAAGATTTAATTCTGGGCCAGATTCTGCGACCCAGAAAAACATCCCACTACTTATATCCTATCTCTCGAACAGATTATTATTTTTGTCTGAACTTTTACAGCCTGTTAGGGGACATCAAGGGATTCATTTACATATTCTAGGGCCCACTCCAATTCTTCCTTCTATATGGTCCTTTAGGCACGTATTTCTGGTTGATGCAAGCTGGATGCAACTTCGGGGC
Source organism: Viscum album (assembly GCA_963277665.1). Classification (NCBI taxonomy): domain Eukaryota; kingdom Viridiplantae; phylum Streptophyta; class Magnoliopsida; order Santalales; family Viscaceae; genus Viscum; species Viscum album. The sequence continues at coordinate 1,882,689,975 of OY728130.1, forward strand.
AAGAAGTGGAAAAGTATCTCTACATTAATGTTCCACCCACCTTTCCCCAACACAATTAATTAAAGGAACATGGGATGTTTGGGTCTCGGCCAAGGCTTCATTTTTTACTATTTAAGGCAGTAGTGGTGGAGGATTTAGAGAGCTTGGATCTTTCTTTTGGTTGAAATGTTATTATGCCAAATTGTCTTTGTAGCATTATTCCTTCCCATGTATGTTGTTCGAATCACCTTAGTTTTTAATAAAAGTTCATATTATTCTCTTTTCATGTTCTTATTTCTATCACCTTGATACCGTTACCTCAAGGTGTGAACTTTTTTGCACCAAACCTTGTGATTTTGTTCACACAACGGTGGAGTGATCGTTATTTTTGTTGTTTTTACTTCTTCAATTCCAACCTCATAAGTCTACTTTCCGCTTCTATTGAGAACTTTTCATCAATGGAGTGCTAGCTCTTTTATGGGTTGATCCAAGGGAGTAGAAAGGGGATGGATTGAATGTTATTTCTCACTCTCTAAATGATATTAATTTCTTTTAATTGAGTTTCTTTCATTTAATGATTTCTATTCTTCCTCTTCCTTATTGAATTTATTCACCCCAATTTCATGTGCTAATTATATCATTTACCTTGGAGTGCTCATGAAAATTATCCTACAAGTGTATAGGTGATTAACATGTGTTGTGAATGTGTTTAATCAGTAATTTATTAGGATAGTTTGAATTCGTTTCATGAATCCTTCTCGAGTTAGTGAAATTAAAATCGTAAAAAAGGGAATTCATTCAATCCACCCTGAGAAATAACCTAGGATCAGATCATTTTCTCATTATTTGAATTCACATAGATCTTTTAGTGCTTTTTTAAAACCATCTAAAATAAACCCACGTTGGCCACTTCATAGACTAAAATCCATCTCTTTTTATTGCGTGTTTAATGGTTCTTCTTAGGTCTCTGAGGATTCAACAACCCAAGATACACTGCAAGCGACCGCTTGACCCTTAAAACTTGGATAAATTTGGGAGAAAAAACTCCCCCTAAGTGGAAAAAAAAATCCGAGGGAGGGGTCGTGTCTATATTAGGGTTGGTGGTAGAGAGGGGAGACGACAACCCCGAAAGGGGGTGGGGTGGGGTTAAGGGAGAGAACATAAAAACGGGTAGTGGAAACAGTGACTACGACTGTAGGAAGATATTATTCTACTATAGAAAGAGAGGCCACCTTAAATAACAATGAAAATTTTAAATTAATTTTATTAATAGAGGAAGAAAGTTTTAATCTATAAGAGAAGATTAAGTCAAAGAAAGAGGTAGTAATATTGGTGTGTGGTGGACATGTTTGATGAATAGTATAAAATGCTACATAAAAAGGGTAATTCCAAAGCTAAAATAGATTTTAGGTTATAATAAAATTATGTGAAAAAATTGATGTTATGAAAAAATGAGAAATAAAGGTATGGAACCAATGAAACCATTTATCAAAAAAATATGTTATGAATATGAAGTCAACAAAGAAAAGGTTGAACATGAGCATAATGTTTATTTAAACATATGACCAAATCAGTTGGAGTTGTCCAAGAAGTTAGAGAAAGAAGAAAGTAAATCCAATTCTCTATTTTATATATTAAAAAAGATAAATCTAACAAATAGAAATGTTGAATTTAAGAAAATAATTCTTCCCTAGAAAAATCTGTCTTGGAAAATAAATAGATAAAAGAACATAAAGATACATATAATTATTTGAGTTACCAAGAAGAAAGTGTATGGGTTGAGAATCAATTATCAACCCCAATACTCTAACAAAAAAGTTTATAAGACTCACCATATCCATACATTAGACTGGTTATACTAATATGCAAGGAATTAGTAGTGAAATAGTGTGGATGGTGCCCCTTTAGGGTGAGGTTTCAAACAAGATAATCATTCAAGAGATTTACAATTTCTCGTAAATATGTAAATATAGTTATCCCCTTAAAAATAATGTAAGATGTATGATTTTAATTCTCACATTACTATTTTGGAATATATTTATTTTGTTAATTAGGGGATGATTATCTAAAAAATAGGGAGAATAACAACCCACACATGAAATATTTTGATGAATCTATTCAAGTGAGTATAGATTATTGATTTTTTAAAAAAATAAGTTTATCTAGCCCCCAAGAATTTAAAATCATATGTTTCATAATATTATGATGAGTTATGAATATAATTATTGTGAAAATTAATCATTATTGTTTTCTAAAAATAGTTATCCCACTTAGACTTAGAGTTTGTTGTATGTTGGTACATTTCTAAAAAGAATGTAGTGCCACCCTTCTCTTATGATCATTATAGAGAAATTGAAGAGTGGAGTGTAACTTTCACCTTTTAATTTGTTAACAATAAGGGGGGATAATAAATATTGAAATTTAGTAATAATTAAATAAGTTTATTAGTATTATAAATAAACACAAATGGGTAGATTGAAATAGCTATATTTGTTTGGTTTTATTTGTTTTAAATACTAAGAAACATGTTCAAATAAAAATGAATGTCAATTTTTATTCTCCCTATTATTGATAATAAATTTAATGGGTAAATTTAATCTCTAGTATACAACTTATCTATCAATTATATTCAATAATGGTGAAACTAGAATATTCTTAGCAGTTTTCCATCCACTAACCAACTCATAGTCTTGAAATTCAAACAAGTATTTCGGAATACTACTTATAACTCAGTCTCCAATTCTAAGTTAGATTCATAGATATTAAATGAATATATATGAATAGTTTTCTCAACACACTTCTCAAATAATAAAATAATCAAAATTGAAAATATTAAACCTATATAGAATCACAGTATCTCCTCAGGTATTCTTTATTTTTCTTCTCACTACATCGAATGATTGATCCAATCTCATAATTTTATTTAACTATGTCATTTTATTTATCCTTTAATACTCTATAGATATTTATTAGTTTATTTAGTATTTTATTATTTATAATTATATTATATATATATATATATATATATTTAATAATATTCTATTTCTTTTAATTATATTGAGAGCATCAGTTCACTTAAGAAACTAATCGATTTTTCTACACACTTAGTATCGTGTATATCAAATTTTCATAATAGTGGAAATATGTTTTTTGAAAAAACAATATCTAACATATATAATAATTCGAATAGGCTGATTAATTAATTGATATTTTCCTTTCCAATATCCATACATTTAATATTTTAGGATTATTTTTTATTTCCATATGAAAAGTATAATAATAAAATATAATCTTTTGGTATTCATGATATCTCATGAACTTAACAATTTTTTCTTAGTGGATACCAATTTTTATGGATGTATCCTTATATTTACTTTAAAAGAAATATTTTAGTGGAAACATGAAAGTAAAATTGCATGCATAACTACAACAATAATTCTCAAAATCTTTCCTTCCCCCTAACTTCCATCACCTGTGTATTTACAAGTGGGACCTTTATTTTTCTAATATTATTCATTTGTCTCCACCATGAAGTTATTTAAGATTATTCTTATAGAATGATAAATATACTAATACTTTCTAATATTCTTATTTCTCACTGAAAAAGCTTTAATAAATAATGATTAATACTTTGGTGGAAAACTTGAGCATCGATGGAACTTCAACTACTTTATTATTGAAAATCCAATGAAATAATTATTTTCATTAAGAAATACATATAGTGGATCTCCTCATTTAATCTCATTTAAAATAATCTTGGATTAAAGGTTTATAAATATTCATAATATTTTTTACATCAAACAACTCTATCATAATTAGATATTAATTTTTTTTAAAATATCATAATTTTATAAATATCATTTTTTAATTTTGCCAATGTCTTAGATTTTTATTTAAGTCACTTGTTTTATAAGAAAAAAATCATCATATTTATATATTAATTTACTTATTTGGGTTTAAATCATCATCCACATATATGAATTACTTACACATTTCCCAAATCTCTTACATGAAAATGAATTCAATTACTCATAACACACATTTTCTTATGGGGCTCAAAATATTATATACCTGAAGAGAAATACATTTTTTATTTTCAAATGTGTAGTTAAATTTACTTACACACTAGTCTCAATGTATATGAAATCCCTTAAATTCGTGAAAATTTATCTTAGTGTTGATGAATTTGATTATGTGGTGCCTTTTATATATTAATTCCCTTTAACAAATTTTCGTTGTTCAGCTCCAAAATAGAAATTCTAGAATATATTATTCAAACATCCAAACATCTTAAAATTTTCTATGGTCCTTCTTAATCAACTTAAATCTCTTTATAATTGCTCCAAATAATTCCAATAATTATTAAAACAATTTGAAAAACCATTATTCGTGTCCCAAATAATTATAACATAATATAAATATTAAAGTTAGAGTATTTCCATGTGCACCTATTATTTCTCAATGCCAACTATATTTAAACCATTATAAATCATCATCAAGGAGATATAAAATACCATGATAAAAAAACTTTATGATCAATCCCTCATGAATGGATTCTACAATTCAAGATAAATTCTTCTAGAACAATAAACCTTTTTAATCATTTGAATAACATCTCTACTAGTTGTTCAAAAAATGTTAAAAAACAAATTTTATTCCAATGGACACCTATTGTTGTAAATTATTATAAAAAGTAATTCTATACATTCAAAAAATCTCCTTTTAAATGTGGAACATCTCTCTAATCATCTGATGTATGTTAGTTTCCTCCTAGAATCTATCCAGTGAATTATTTTAGGGCACTTGATTCTTTATTCTCAAAATTCTTAGACATGGGTAGTAGCTACTTCTTTATTCAATGAGTGGATGCTCAAATACATCACCCATTTCCCTATGATATAAATATTGAAACTAATTGACTATGAATATAGAAAAATATATTTGAGTACTTCAAATTTTTACCAATTACTAGAAAGGTCACAGTCATGTCAAGATTATAATTATATTCTTAATAAAAAATGAACATTCTGTAATAAAACAAAGGTTAAATAATTAATTTTAGAGAATGATTGTTCATTCTAGGATCATATTATGATGTCTATTGATAGGAGGTGGAATAACATAATACTAGTGACATCACATGCTACATACTACTCATCTAAGGCCTCTGGTACCTATTTAGGTCTTTGGACCATTGGTACATTGAGCTATGTATTGCAATCAAATAGGTCGAGTGGTTTAATCCCTTCTACCTATAATAAAAAATGATACACATATAATGAATTTCTACTAATATAATAATGATTCTAACTACCATGTTAAAATGAATTATAATGGACTATAGTGAAATAAGTTAAAATTTAAAAGTAATAGAAGAATCCAAATTATTCTCATGGTTTATCTCGCAATATATTTAATACTTTCTCCCATATCTTATACTTTTGGTAAATAACATAAAAAGGAATATGATGAATCTTTAAGTGAAAATATGATTCTCATTAAAGCATATTTTATTAATGATTTTATATTAAAATTTAATTACTTATAATCTTACACTAAATTTTATTCCTTTTAATGAAATTATTTATTCATGACTGATTTTGATTCTATCAATAATGTGATATATATCATTATAATATAAGAAACCTATAAAATAAACATAACTGAGTTAATAGAATCACATTTCTAATGATAAAGTAAAATAAAATTCAAATTCAACTAACAAAATAGAATTGTTGAAAGATATCAGACCGATGTCAATATCCAAGATCTAAATTTTACTAAAAAAATATTCAAAACCATGTTTTAATCAAAAAAAATTAAAATAATAAACATATATTTAAAACCATGGAATAATGATTATAAACGTGATTTTTCAATTTCAATATATTTCTCTCATGAAACTCATAATTACTTACAAAATATAAAATATAGGTAAAACAACATGATCTCTTTCATTTAAATCTATATCTTTATAAAGTTAATATGAATAAACATTACAAATTATATCAATCCGTTTTTATTTAATATTGAAAAAAATATCTTTTAGTCTTTATGGAATTAAATAATAACAAGATCCAATTTATTATATGATTTTTAATAAAAAAGAATTAAATAATATCTATTAAATGAAATCAATGAAAATTTAATAAGAATATGGCTTCTATATAATTTGTACTTCTGATCCTCAATAATTTTAGTTAAAAATTATATTTTAAAACATATTTTCAAACCTACCTATTAAATTTGAAATCTAATTAAAATTTAATTTCCAACTGTCCATGATCGTGAATTTTAAAAATTTCATTTTCATAAAATTATCCTTCTTAAAAATCAATGGATAAAATGAAATTATCTCCACATATTTTATAATGGTTGTTATTTTCCATCCATATCAATGAATTTATAACTGTGAAATAATATAATTATATGATTTCACCTAAAAACTTCTCTGAACTTTTTATATCCATTAATATAACTATTAAAACCTATAAATTATTTAAAATATATAAAATTAAGAAATATAAATCTGAATTGGAAGTTAAATTCATCTTAATAAACCTAATCCAAAATTGGTTATCAAATTATCCCATATGTGAATTTTTGTTATCCTTAAAAAATTATTTCAAAATTATCCCAAAAGAGACATAATTTTTGTATAAAAAATAATTAATAGATAACGTAGATTTATAACTCTTTTAAATAAATAAAGTACACCAAATTTTAGGTTTTACCTAGAGATATACATAGAAACTGCACCCCACCCAAATCACCCATTCCAAAAAAAGGTGTATTTATAATTAATAATGAAAATTAAAGAACTCAAGGATTTATTATATTGTATTTTATATCGATATATCATTATAATACTCCATGGGAAACCAAAAAAATAACATTTCGTATCAGAAACAACATTTTATAGTTTTCAATATATATATATATATATAGAACATTTTAGAGTTTATATTTTATTTATATAGTCTTCTATGAATATAATATTTGGAATCAATAGAAAAAAGTATTATTATATGTATAAAACATAATCAATTTATATCATTTTACAGTTCATAAACTTGAGTTTATTAGATTAATATAAATATTATAAAACATATTTAAAAAAAATTACTTTATAAATTAGGGGTTTTTAATTGAAGCCATAATAAAGTGAAGTTAAGATGACAGTAAAATGAATAAATATAAAATTATAAAAATATATCAAATTACATGTAATTAAAGTCCATAAAACATATATTTTGTCATAAAACATAAGTGTATTAACACATAATAAATCACATATACATAGTTTTGAATGTAATTTGATGCAGTTCGATAAGTTTTCTAAGTAAATAATGTTGAAAAAATATTTTTAAGTTCATATAACATATGATTAGACTATCCAAAAAATATATATTGTGTTAATAATTGGATGTTAATGTGTACTAAACACAAGTTTTGTTTTTAGGATCTAGTTATGATTATCAAAAAAGGAATGATTAAAAAAATTACTCGGCTACACTGACCATTTTATAAATAAACTAAACATGTATGATTTACTATAAAATATATAGAAAAAAATGTCCAAAAAATATGTACTTGGATAAGACATAGAACAACACCAAAATTGAACATTAATCCAAGATAATATGTTAGAATATAGAACATGTGCATAATTTTGGATTTTGTTAGTTTTTTCCAAACAAAATAGAAAAAATATATTAAAATATATTTTATCATTAGATATAACCATTCCTTTGTATTTAATAAGAAATAAATAAAAAACATTCCATTTTATTGTGAATCCAATCAATCCATTCAATTATACATTATCTTGATGAATATACCTCAACTAAAATCGAATATATACCACCTTAAAAGGTATAATTTTGTTTATGAATCATCTAGATATTATTTAGGACTCTATATTACTAAATGTTATCTAGAACCATATATTAAATATAATGAGAGCTATGAAATAAAAAGGTTCACTTATTGTCAATCAATGTTCACATGGTCCAACTATGAAAATATTGATCCATTTTATATAGCCTCCAAATTATTTTTTCGACACTCATATTTTTAAAATATTTATATACTATTAAAACCATCCAATTTTTTTTCAAATTCATTTAACAAGTGGTTTAATCATAATATTAATTTCTTAACATTTAAACTATAAATTTTAAAATTTAAAACTCTTTAAAAACTATCACATGATGTTATATGTGATTAAGAAATCTTACATGGAATAAAAAACATTGATATAAATTATGGTATAATACATTCACTATCATGCACATAACAATGATATAGAGACATTCCCAATTATGTGGTTCACTCTATTATAAACCATAATCTCGTTAACATGTCCACATCATGGTTTTGAATAATTGAATATTTTTACCACATAGTTTATAGGAAAGTTGTCTACTAGAATATTAAGAGTAAAAAAGGATATCACTTAATACATTGACTATGGTATAAAAATAGATTCATATAATATAATAGATAATGATTCCGAAAAAAAGAGTTTAATACTTCTAAAAAAATAGGAGTTAATGGCTCATCATAATTCTCATAAGAAAATGATACTAATGAAAAAACATATAAACTAAAGAAAAATAGAGGAGGATAATATAAAGAATAAGAAATCAATGTTTATATGTAAAAAAATTAAATTATAATGGTCTATAAAATATTTTAATCATGGAAATAATATAAACACTTATAAAGACCATATTTTAAAAAATATTTTCATAAGTGGTTCTATTTAACATTTATATAAAAGTTTCTATAATATATATGTTAATTAACATTACATATATCCAAAAAAAATTAAATTTTAATTTATTATAGGGATGATAAAAACTTACTTCATAAATATAAAGACTCCTAGAGTTAAAGATAAGGAGAACAACATAACCACATAAAAAATGAGCTAATAATGATGAATAATTTCTAAAAGGTTCATAAAAGTTTTTTGTGAAAGTCGTCAACATTACATGATTTGAATAAATACTTGGTTGGAATAAATATAGAATAATTGAAAATTTTTCTCTTACAAAATTTATAGGTAAAACTGATTTTTTAATTATATATTTTACCATTAAATTATAAGAAATGCACTATGTCTATGTAATGAAAAAGGAAAGAAGTGATTGTTATTACTTAATTTTAAGTATAAATAAGTTATGATGGGGATTATTATAGTCAATGTAATTTAATTGACTATAAATATATATATTTTTCAATTTAATGAAGTAAACATGGAACCACACTTTGTGATATATCATTGTATATAATTAAACAATGTCTTTATGTGTGACACATTTCATATATAGTGATAGGAAAAGACAAAACTCATGAAACATTTTTTAAATGGTGAAATTAGAAGGTAATAATGGGAATGGAAGCAAATAATATGGAAAATAAATTATGTTCTTTTCTTTGGAGATTTACTTAAATATATTTGGTCCCATTATATATAGATATATTATTTTCATATCTAAGATAGTGAAGTGACTGTTTTCATAGTATCTATATCATTCTCATATAGAGATATTTTATATCAAATTTTATAGAGATTTTTGGAGTTTTGAATATGTAAATATATTATTCATATAATTAAAGAGAATATAGAAAAATTAAAGATTAGAATTTTGAGTGAATTAGAAACAAATAATTAAATTATAATTATATATCGATTATTTATGACCTAAATAGGTGTGATGAAATTTTGAGAGAGAATATTCTAAAATTGAATAAATTAAGGGTTGTGAGAATTCCATGTTTGAGATAATTTAATCCAATGAAGATAAAAGTATATAATATATTTTTTGAAATCCTCATCAAAAATTGAATTTTTTTGATGATTTATAAAGAGATAGAAAGTTCAAGGTACAACTGAAGTAACTATTGGGAATGACCAAATTTTATTTTTTAGTCATAATCAATAAATAATATATGATATACCAGCATAGGATTGTAATAAAAACATTATTAATTTAAATTTTAATTGAATTTGAATTATAGAACCAAGAAGAAATTATCATCACATAAAATTAATAAATAATTTATAGATATGTTTAAAATTACCTTTTCTTGTAATTCTTTATTTGTTGATGATTAGTTTGACCTCTCTCATTGTACCATCATTGTGTTGTAGTACCCAAGGAATGAGTCCCTATTTTAATGATCCACACGTGCTCCAAAATATCATGAAACTACTATTGAATCTTTGTGTATTAGAATTCTCAATCCTGATCAATTGTGTTCTTCATTTTTAATTACTGAAAGAATAAATTTATGGATGAATGATTCTATAGATTCTCTCAATGTTTTTAGATATTGGATTAAGATCAGTTCTCGAGTTATTTAATGAGTTATTAAGAGGATTACCTCTTGCGATTGAGATAATTATCTCTTGGTTTATTATGAACAACAAGCAGTTAACCCTAGAAAGTGATATAACTAGGTATTTATAAATCTTGGCTAGGGTTGACAATTTCACATAGGTCATTATCCAATTACTTATTCCTTAGAAAACACCATGTCTAATAATAATATAAATAATATTACAATTTACATAAAATGTGAAATAACTATAGATAAATAAATATCATTTGATAAATAAATAAATAAATAAATATTTAAATTATATTTAATATATTATTTTGAGAAAAACCATTAAACATGTTCTATTTTTTATCAATATTTTCCAAACCTTGGAGAAGATCTACTTATTTAATAAATAAAAAATACTACATTATTCACCAATAAATATAATAAATATTATATTGAATAAATCATTTAAATAAATATTTATTTAACTCGTATATTTATTCTTTAGAATAAATTATGATTAAATCTTGGCAATCAACCGATTCTGAATAAATTTTAAACCACAATGTAGAAATACTATATGTTAAATTCAAAATGAAATTTAATATGGATACCAGATACACTTAGTGTATGTCCATCTTGGCCCCTTTCTCAATAGCATTTTGTGATTATGCATAAAGACGAAGGATAGAGGCTTGTTACATGCTAAATAACCCCAAAAAAAATAATCAGATGTCATAATGATATAAAACATCATACAAACACTAACTATTTAATATAATACCTTTGTCACAATGTTTCTAATTAAGTAGGTTTCATGTTGGTTTCATCAACCTATGTGCTCAATGTATGTTTCCTTGACTATCTAAAAAGGAACCTACCCACATATCACCATGTACATAGATTTAAATAGGTTATTTCATTCCCATCAATGGGCCTAAGATATAAAATTTATCTAAATAATAGAATGAAAAAATTACATTTTCAAATTATTCAGTAATGCAATATCACTGATGACACACTAAACATACCCTACCTCACGACAAACATATATCATAATTATATTGTCAATATATCAAAGTACATGACTTATTAAATTAATTATTAATAAATTTTAATTCAAACGAACCCTAACCACATATACCGATATGTAAATCCAATGAAAAATATAAATTTGGATTTTTTTATTAGTGTGTCATGTTCTCATAATCTTTGAATTTTTAAATTTCCATGGGCACACACTAAAAGAATGTTTCTCAAAGGCATAAGAGTCTCCACCATTAATATCATGTATCATTTATATTCCATCAAGTGATACCATCTAGATATAGAAAACATATTTAAGAATCCTTTCATGGAAAATCTAGGTTCTCATCATATAGGAGTGCCACTATAATCTTTTCTGTGCAATAGTTACTCTTAGGACATTATCACATATTATTTCGTATAAAAGAAAAATCATGATGTGATATTTTTTTTACTAATATTCAAAATAATAATAATAATACAAGTAAATGTAAATTACATAGAAGTTGGTTCAAGTGAGACAACTCCAACAGACACCCACTTACACTAGAGTCAATTTATAACAACCTTAAATCTATTAGCTCTCACATAATATTCATTATTCTTCTCAGAAATGGATTAATTTAATGGGGTTTCCACATCCTCTTCCATAGAAACTATGATAATAGTGAATTCCATTATAAAAATTAAAACAAGAGGTGAAACTTTCTTAATGTATGTTTTATCTATTGGTGTGACCTTGGATCATTTATGAGAGATACCACTATAGTGTTATGAAAATATAATGTGATAATTTCTTTACTTCTAGAAAAAAAATTAATATCCTTGATAGAGTTTTATATCAAAAAAATTTATTTGGTTGCATTATAAGATACTATATGCTCAGACTCCACTATAGAATCAAAAAAATGGCTACTTTGAACTATTTTAACTAACAAAACCTCAATTGAGGTTGAATAAATATCCTAACTATTATATTAGATTATTCTAATCTATCTTAATTCTATAATCTATATAACCTCTGATTACTATATCCTTATCTTTTTTATATACTAGTAACGTATCTTTATTTTACCTCAGATACTCAAGTATAAAATTAATAGTTTTCCAATAAAATTCACCCAAATTATCTAGATATCTTCCTACCATGATAAAAGTATAGGGAACATGAAGACTAGTTTATAGCATGACATATATAATTTATCCTATCATAGTATCATATGATATCTTACTAAATATATATCTTTTTTCTCATGTATAAGGATATATTTTATTGGAATGATGTCTACCATGCAATATTGAATCTAATCCACTCTTAAAATTTTTATATACTAAGTATCTTCACTATTTTTTCAATGTATGCAATTTGTATTAATCTAAGAAACCTATTGGTCCTATCATTAAATATCGTGATCCCTATATTGTTGGATACATTGTTAAATCCTTTCATGGATAATAACTTGTTCAATCAATCCTTAACGAATTATATTTCTAGTATTTCATTTCACATAGGTAATATGGAATCAAAATATATGACTACGATAAAAACCACACTCTCACTAAACAACTTTTAATTAAATGGATCACATTTATTCCTAATTAAACCAAATCCCTTTACATCTTTATAAAATTGAATGTTCAATAACCTAATGCTTGATTTAATATATAAATGGATCTATATAACTGGTATAACCTTTTTGGAATTACCTGGAGTTTCAAACCCTACTTTTGTGTTATATAAGAAACCATTTTAAGGTTATCATTATGGAATATTGTTTTAGTACATCAATATTCCAAATTTTATAGTCATGGAAAGCTAATATAGTAAGTATATTTTGATGGGTTAAAATATGGAAACTATAGAAATGTTTTTTAGTCAATTCCTTAACTCTAGTTAAATACTTTATCCACTGGCCATGCATTAAAGATATTCAATTCACCTTCCACATCTATATTTCTCTTGAATAACCATTTTCTCCCAATGAGATTTACTTCAACTAGTGGATCAACCATAACCCAAAATTGGTTCCGATACATGGAATCCATCTAATAAATCAGTAATTATTTCAATCTTATATCTTTTGAGATCTCTACATCCACAATTTAGTAAGAAGGACCATTATTTTCCATAAATAACAAGTCACCATCCTTGGTTACTAGTAACCCATATATTTCTTGTAACTAATCAACTCAGGCTTCCATCTGACCCAACACCCAACCTAATTCACCACAAGGCCGAAATGGAATTCTTGATCCCCATAGGATGGAAAATAAATCATGGTCATCAAAGGAATACCCTTTAGGAATGATTTTACCCAGATTAGAGATGAAGGATAGTATAATAAATAAATATAATATCTGAAATGAATAAAAATTCCAAACATTTCCTAACTAACTAAAACAACCCAACCAATTTTCATATATATTAAAAAAAATACATGAATACAATATATAGATAGTTAGAATAGGCCAAAGTGAACCAAAAGAAAAAAACTAAAATCCAACCTGAGATGAGCCTAAACAATCTCCAAAAAACCTATGGGTACTTACCGCTACTTAAATAACTCCACATTGGCCATGAAAAATAAAGAACAGATCCAAACGAGATCCTAGAACCTGAAATATATAAGAATGATATAAAAATAACATTAGGTCATCAGAACCTTTTGAATGTTTGAAATATATTTCATTAAAAAATTTAACAAATATAGTTTGAAAATAAATCTTGAAACTAATATATATATATTATGGTGATCTAGAAAATTCCATAAAATTCTTTTAAAAATTTATCTTTGTTTTATAAAATCAAACCCATTCATTCTGAAAACAAATCCACCAGATTAATCCATTTCAAAACTACACACTATCCATTAAGTTTCTATAAAATCTACATTTTTTTAAAATGAAAATGACCACTTAAAAAATTTTCACTGGTTGATTCCATCTCAAAAAAATAATTTTGAAATCCACATCAATAAATAATAGAGAGTCTTTAATTTAAAAATGTTTTCCAAAACATTTTGTGAAATAATTTTCCATAGGAATGACCCAAAACACTCACTATGGTCAAGGTCAAAAAAGTAAGAACAAAACATCACAAATCAAACATCAAATAAGAAAATAAGAGGTAACACAACATTAAAAGTAGGGGGAATGATACAAACAAGCACTACATCAAACACTCCTCCATAAATAACTAAATAAAAAATAGAATGTGTCAAGGGATCTACCTCGAGATTTATAAGTTGTGAATAATCAAACCATATAAGAGTTTACCAACCCATGAACTAGCTATCATCTTTTGATGAAGTTCAAACCAAAATTCATCCAACTGTTCCACAAAAGTCTCATTGTGATGACGACCCCCACATAGCCCATTGTGTCTAGAATGTTTGGTGAGAGACTAATATCTTGTGAACCAACTAACATAAAAATTAGATCTCACACTCTGTACCCATTTTCCCATTACCAAAAAATAAATTGAAGCATAAGAACAATAAATCCAAGTTTAATAAAAATGGTCTAACCATAACTAACCTAACCCCTAACACACAATAATTAAAATCCCCAAAATGAAATGAACCACCTACAGAACAATTAAATTCCCTGAGAAGGAGATAAAAAAGAATCTCTTAAAGACCAATAAACTACATAAGGGTATACAACCAAGGTGAAATTCAAGGGGTTTCTTTCCCAACCACCATTTTAAAACCAAAGTTCCAACTGGGGCTTTAATAGAAAAATATGTCCTGAGATACTAAACCCTTTCACATTTCAAAAAACACTACCCAATACATTTCCTAAAAAATGATGTAAATCAATCACACTATTTAAAACATTTAAAAAATATTCTCCAACATTGTACAACTTCATTAAAATCCAAAACAATTTAAAGGGACATTCATTTACATTAAATGCATTTTAAAAGATACACTAATGCTTTTTAGACAAGTGTTAAACCACTCATACATCCCAAATAACCATTTTAAAAACATAAATAACCAATTTTTAAAATAATTTGAGGTCAACACCTCACATTAAAACCAAATTCCGTTAAAAACATAGTTTTAAATCACTCAAAACCAAAAAATGGTTCAAAATGCAATGTGAAATAAGGATAACATTTCAAAAATCCATACAAAATTTCACATAAATCTTAGCTTTAATGAACTTGACCCGAGTAACCCAGAACTAGTGTCTTATTTATTAAATTGGAATAATATACAAGTAATCACATACTAAAGAACTGAATAGTTTATTAGACTTGGTAAAATTGATTCATACTTAAGTCCTGCATTACATTTGAATACAAAATTTACTTCATTTTTTTTGATAATATCATTATTAACTTTAGAACATCATTACATATTATTCATAATACACTTCATGGATTCGTAGGAAAGAAATTAAAATAAGACTAGTCTCAGATGCTTAGTAATAGTTCCATAAAGTGTAATCTATCATGAATCAATAAGCATAATCATCAAGGTATGGTAAATAACTGATCACACATTCTATTTAAACAACTTGAATACCATGAATAGAAAAGTCTTAATTAATACAAAAAAGTAAAAAAATTAAATTTTTTCCATATAATCAATAAAATAAGAATTAAATGAATCCAGAGATAATATAATTTTGAAAATATCATCAATAATAATAACTAAATTCTTAATGTCGTAAATTCTTAATAATTAGATGTCATGATCTCAGGAATCATGACACCTCTAGTGTCAAGACCTTTCACAAGGTAGTTTAAAACTATAGGTAGAAACTCATTCAATGATAGCTTATTGATTCTACTCATGAAGATATCAATGCAAAAATATGTATAATTTAGAGCCCCACATATCACTAAATATCTAATGAATTCCCAATATATTGAATAATTGATTTAATTCATGAATAATGAGCCTTATCATCAAATATCTGTATTGAGTAAAGAATACGGATTTATCAAAATTTCCCTTGAAAAAAATAACTCTTAATGTAAAATAGCATAGATAAAAATTATATATGAATTAATTAATAAAAAAATACATGATAAATAATATGGATATTTAGTGTAAATTTAATGTAAAATGATCACAAAAAATGTATATTTTAAGGGAAAGTTAATGACTACAAAAATGAATCAAGAAAGTGAATATCAATACTTTACTTAGTCAAAATGATCATAAACCATGAATATAAATAATATGGATAGTATCAATACAATATATCCCTATAATATTATAATTAAAATAAAGGGGTTTTATTCATGATAAAGATAAATAACATAAAAATATCTGTAAAAATATTATTTATAAAAATATCCATTTTAGTTTGATTTTTTTTTTAAAACTATTTCTTCAAAAAAAATCATGAAAACAATTGTATTTTAAAATAAACATTGAAACTTATAAATTAATCATTAAAATATTTAGTGGTTAGGATGTGAGGAAATTCCATACATTTGATACGTGTTATAACAAATATTTCTTTCACATTTTCTGTAAAAACTAAAAGGAAATTGTTTGGAAAATTACATAAAGATTCATTCAAATTTTTTAAAAAAGTGAAACATGGGTAAAAATTTATTCAATAAATAATTTTCTGAATGTTAAAAAATATTTTTGAAAATCTTTTTAGATTACATGTTTTTAGATGAAAAGGGATTTCCATCCGAAGAGATAAATGAAGTCATATTTTGCTAGAAACATTTTATCAATCATTTTAATTAACAAGGAATGATAAAATAGTACTAATACATGAAAAGTTAATTAATATCCTGATTATGATAAAATTAAAGGGGCTTATTAGATAATGATCAAATTATTTCCTTCAATGGAAATTCAAGCATAAACAATCCTGATTCAAATGATAATGTGAAATAAACACTTAAAAATATAATAACATTGAAGTGAGAATAAACTAATGAATAGATAATATGTATTAAATATAAATTCAAATATAATAAGTTGATATACAACATGATATAGTCAAAATTCAAAAAACAAATAATTATATAATATCAAAGACAATGAAGAAGTAATATAACTCAATGAAAAAAAGGAGTTATGGAATTCTTTTACACTTGGTAATTTTCATGTCAAATAAGCCAAGGTGAAATAATTATAATTTAAAATTTAAATACCATGAATTATGAATGAATCATGATATTAAATTTAAAAGTGACATTATATACACAATATAAAATAAATTAGGTGCATAATATTTCAATATGCCTCAATGAAGGAAAATTGAGACAAAGTCCTTTACCTCATGCTTCCTTTGGGTTTACCCTACCTTAATGTCTTGTATAATAGTTTTAATCATGTTATTAATTTATAACATAACCATAACCACATTAATAATTTCATGTATGACAACTTTATCAAATTTTACTACCCGTTGGTTAATAATATATCATTATTTTCATTGTTTTGGGTGTTGATTACCTTCTTTTCTCAGGCGATTTTATTATGAATGTTCTAGTTATTGTGTATGTAATACAGTTTGATCATATATAGAATTATATTAATTTCTTAAATATATATTTTCTTACTTCATATACATTATTATAATCATTATTTAAATTTGAACATTGGGAATATATCACATTGTTTTAAGGAGATGGTATGCCATACATAAGAATGAGTGACATTATCATTTCCAAAAAAGGGTAAGGAAGTGTTTGATATATTAATTTTAAATAATCAATATAATTTTATATATATCACATATATTTACTAAATTTATCTTTATTTTCATCCATGTAAAGAACAAGTGAACAAAATAATATCGCTTTGTGAGGAAGTAGTCCGTTGTACACATGAGCGATGTGATCATATTTCAAATGAAATAGAAAATAAGAAGGTATACATGATTTTATAATTAAATAGGCATAATAATATCATATATATTAAATAAATTTATTTAATTTATCATTATATATTTATTTTTATGGTTGTGATGGAAAATGAATTATATTAGTTCGTGAGGAGGTAGTCTGCTGTACACATGAAAGACGATTTTGTTGCCCATTTGATAGAAGAGGAGATTGATATTGGTCATCCAATTAACATAATAAAATTTTAGTATATGGAAGATACTGATGTTATTATATATTCATGTTTTAATAATATCTAAAGGATGTGTAATAAGAAACAAAAAAAAATGCTTGATTAAGAATGATACCTCTTCTTCAGAAAACCTCATTAGGTTTGCAACCAAATCATTCCTTGGTTAGATTTATGATAAAAATAGTGGATCTAGGATGTTTATATGGGAGTAAGGAAGTAATTTTGGAAGTTATTGTATTAAAAAACTTCATTTTAAGTGTGAATATGGGAGGATAGCGGGTGGCCTTTTATAAGCGATGGATATTACACACATGGATTTTTTTGAAAAGATTTAATTTCACCCACGTTTTTATCTTTCCCAAAGCATATGAAAAGTGTAAATATCAATAATTATCAGTTATAAGTTATAAATATTTCCTTAAAATGGGTTTTGGAAATGTTTTATGTCATTTTAAGCTCTTATCTCCTTATTTTAACCCTTGCCCAGTAAACCCATTTTTACATTAACCGTGATATATAATTTTTACTACATTTTTACTATACATAATGGTAAAAAAATAGTATGAAATTATTATATAATATTAATAATTATAATTACAAATATTGAATCTCTTTTTTTTCAAATTCAATTCATAGAATAGGAAGAATCTAAATTAAAATTATACTCACAGACGCGATGAAAAAATGGGTTTCCAAAGAGAAAATTATCCTAAGTATGAAAAGTTTTTATATTTAAATTGAACATAAAATTGATCTAAATGAACTAAGTTAGTTAATTTTTAATATAAATTATCTAATTTTACATTAAAATAAATTTAAAATATAATTTAACTGTGTAAATAATTAAAAGGAGAAGGCAATTTTGACTAAGAATCTGTACTTTTACTATTCATCAAAAAATGAAAAGTTTCAAGAAAATACCAAAAAAATCACACTATTATAATAGTGATATTATGATTTGAAAAATCAATTTTATTTTGATAAATTGATTTTCTGAAATTAGTAAAAATTAATTTTAAATTATTTGTGCAAAGTTAAACTAGACAACCTTTTCAAAAAACATTGTTTTTAAGAAAATATTTTTTTTATTTTAAATGATTATTTTTTAATTTATAATCATTAGATAAAAATTGTAATTTGGGAGATTACATGAGTATTAAAGGCTCCCCATAATCCTAAATTAGATTCAGGTTTAAATTTGGATGGGAGTGAATTTCTACAGGCACTATAGCAATACTATATTGGCTTTGTAGCACTGTAGATGTGAAGATACTATAGTAGGTTACTATAGTAGTAGTACTGTTAATATTGAAATGTATTTTAGGCCATTGTACCTTCGAGGTATCTAGTGGGCGGTGACGTAGGCATGACATGGGATGGAAATGACATAGAAAAAAATAGAAGAAAGGGCCTTTGGGCTATCAAATGGTGGGCCTATGAGCCATGTAATGGGCTTCATGTCCACTTAACCAATGGGCCATGTATTGAATAAGTAATTTTTGATGGGTGGTAAATCCCTTGGGGGGATAGGGATTACCATTCTAGCCTATGTGTGTGGTGCTTCTGAGTGTGTTAAATGTAATTTTACCCCAAAGCACCTAATATATATAATCGATAAACATTGAATTTATTTTATACCTATGTAGTACTATTCATACCCACTAACGTAATGACTATGATATAATGGTCAGGTTTAAATATTTATATTTTTATAGATCATTTCATTTTGATCAATCTCGATGTTTCGTGCACTGAAAACTATCGAAGAGAATGAATTTATTTAAAAGTAAATATATTTTAAAATCCTAGAGAGTTACATTATCTTAAATTTTTGGTGTCTTAAGTTATATACTATATATAATCTAATGTTCCTCTTTTAAATTCTCAGTGTGTTACATTGTAACCCCATAAATAAATAGTGTCCTCCCAATTTAATCTTGATCTCAATAATCAAGGTTTGGAAATTCGTCAATATATTTTGTGAAATCCTACATCATCTGAAGGGTTAATAAAAAATCCTCTTGATAAGAGAGAAATAGAAGTATGAAAGTCATCTTGAATTATCACATAACTAGGGTTTTATGTAGAAGAACATAGGTGGGAAGTGAATATTTTGATGAGGAAGAAAATACTAAGGCTCAATGATTAATAGAGAGTATACTAGATCGGTGATCAAAAGAAAGTGAATGATTAATAGAAAGTTAAAAATATAAAAAAATCCATAAATATGTGATGGAACTTAAGGTAATAGGATACCATTTTTATCAAATTATCATTTTCCAATAGTTTATGTATTCTTATAAAATCTCGACTATGAACAAAATGAAATATACTTACTCGATATATTTCTATTTCATAATAAAAATTTCATCCTATGGTTATGCCTTGTTCAATTTAGAATTTATCGCTTATTCCAATAAATGAATATAACAAAATGGATTTTTTATTCTCAAAGCATTAAAATTCACTTTTAATGGATCATAATATCCATAAAAGGGTGGAAATTCTATCTATCTATATGAAAATATTTTCCAAAACAAATATGGTTTGCACAAGTTAACCAATATAATTAATTAATATCAAAAACTCAACAATAACACAACTGTTTCATCATTAATATTGATTAGTCCAATCATTTAATTAAAAAAATGAAATATTTACTAAAAATCATGTATGCTAGTGGTAGTTTTAAAACAATTATCATCCATCAGTTTTGGGTTCAATCCCTGCAACCTTCACCAGATGTAATTGGTTGTCCCCGAAGTGTAATAACCCATAATTACCTCAACATCAAATATAAGACAAACCCTAGATTTTACCAATATCACTAAACTTAAAACCTAAAAAAGTAAGGGATTTATTCATTAAATAACTCTCTCACTAAAACATATACTAAACCAATGGGTTGGGTTTCCATATATGTATCCCAATATTTCTTTAATATTATTATACTCTAATAACATAAATATTAAAAGGGGTTTTTAATACTTTGATGTTATGATCAATCTTAAACTCATAAACCTAATATGGTACACATAACTCTTAAGTTAATAATGAAATATATGGTTTGAAAATTATAGATAATCTTTAGATGTTTCATGATTTTTATAACCAAAATACCATTGGTCAAAATAATTCGATAACATAATTATTAAATCCCGATATAAAATAATTAATCCATTTCATTTCAACATAAGACCTTATTTAGATTGTATTTTAACCATTAGAAGAGGGCATTGAATCAGATAATACACAGGTTCCCCACATTTAGTATAATGAACTATAAATGGATGACTAGGATGATATTTATTTTATTATATTACACTCTACATTTTTTTCTAAAAAATACATTACTTTATGAATTTATTTTCACCCCATAAAACATTTTCCCATTACTTTAAGTCACTTTCCTGGGGTTCTCTTTCCAAATTTCTGATAAGAAGGAAATTGACCCTTCTTTACCCCATGGTTTCCACCACCAAATCTCACAGAGAACTCCATCCTTATCTTATTTTATGAGTCTGAGAGTTGGTTAATAAGTAGGTTATTAATTATATTTTAGGACACATGATTTTTAATAATCATGACATCATTCACTCATGTCATCATCCCCTTTGGTTTCTCATAGTTACAATATTTTCTATCAAATTAAATGTCAACAAGATTACTTTGGATCCTGTACATTGAATAAAACCAAAAAACATATTGTGAGTGAAAATAATAATAGTGGAAACCCCATATAATCACTTATATGATGTATAAATCATGACACCTTATTTTCAATCTAGACAAATTTGGTTTAACCTACATCATCCAATGTCATCATCTATTCAAATCCTTCACAATGGTTAGTAAATAAAATGCAAATTATCCATAGAATATCCCCACGAAATGTCAAACCAAGTGCATAGTACTACTTGTTTTTGTGTACTAGCTAATACTTGAGTTAAACTCGGTGTGCCTTTTTTAGTGTTATTACCCATAAGTTCATCTTTTCTAAAACTATATCCACTTAAGGTATCAAGATATGGATGCATTTCAAGGAAACAGCACATAATCTATACCGTACCAAAATTTTAGGATGTTCTTATATACTTATTCTCAAAGTCTGTGATAGGGTTTTGTTCTATAAACTATGTTTTCATAAATCTAGTTTTGAAAGTTTCTACTAAAATTCCTCTGATACCAACTATAATGAACTTGATCCCAGTAACCCAGAGCCAGTGTATGCTTTATTAAATTGGCATAAGTAACAAAGAATCACATCCCAAAGGAGTAAATAATTTAGTAGTCTTGGTAAACTAGATACATAATTGAGTCTTTTATTGCATTTCAATAAAAAATTCCAACATACTTTTTTTTGATAATATAATCATTCCCTTTAGTATATCCTTTAATAACATTCATAGTAGAGTTCCTAGATTCATAGGAAATGAAAAACTAATGGTGATCTAAAATACTTAGAAATTGTTATGTAAAGTAGAAGATATCATGAATCAATAATCATAATAAACATATAAGGGTACATAACTAGACACAAAAGTCATTTAAACATCTTTACTACCAAAAATTGGTAAGTCCTAATCAATATGAAAAGGAAAATAATTGAAAAAACATACCATTTAATCAATAATATAAAAATGAAATATATCTAGAGATAATATCATTAAAAAAATATCATGTATAATAATACCTAAATTCAAAATTAATGAAATTATTAATTATTGGATTTCATGATCCCAAGAATCATGATACCTCAACCATCAAGACCTTTCACAAGACGGTTTAAAACTGTAGGTAGAAATATGTTAAATTTAAGCTTACTAAATAACCTCATGTGACTTCTGTTAGATTGAGAAGCTATATAATTCTAGTCCCCACACATTAAATCATTTCCAAATCATTCCTCATATATAATATAATCTTTTTAATTCATGAACAATGCACCTTATTATAAAATATTCGTATTGAGTAATGAATACATATTTATCAAAATTTACCTAGATAAAAAATAACTTTTAATGTTGAAAAAATTATGTATAAATGATATATAGCTTAATAAATAATCACATCTAGGATAAATAATATTGATATTTAGGGGAAATTTAATTTCAAATGATCACAGAAAATTGAATATTTTAAGGGAAAGTTAATGACAACAAAAATGAGTAATGAAAGTGAATGTCAATACTTTACTTGTCAAGATGATTATAAAGCATTCTAGAAATAATAATTATGGTATTAATAAAACTTATCCATAGTTGAGTACAAGTAAAATAAATAGTTTTCTTCTTTGATGAATAGAAATACCGTAAAAGGATATTTAAAAACATTCTTGAGAAAAACATCCTTTTATCTTAGAAAACGATTTTTTACAAAGATAAAATTTAAAAAAAATTAAAATAAATATATTTGAAAAAAACATTTAAAATTATAAAATAATATTAATAAATTGATTGGACATTATTCCATTAAATTTTATACAATGTCATACACTTTAAAAGAAATATTCATTTTACATTTTATGTAAAAGAAAAATGAGACTTATTTGGAAAATAAAATGACGATTACTTTCAAATTTTTTTGTAAAAAAATAAAAAATGGCTTATAATTTATATAATAAATCATTTTGAGAATGTTAAAAAAATTTGGAAACATTTTTATAAAACAAGGTACTGTAAGAAAAAATATTTTTGAACGAAGAGATAAATGAATTCAGATTTTGTTAAAAACATTTTATAAATAATTTTAACTACCAAATTGTGGAAAATTGTACTATTAATTGAAAAATTCATGAATAAATATATAATAATAAATTTAAATGGGTTTATTAGATAATGATCAAATAATTTATTTTAATGGAAATTCTAATATAATCAATCCCGATTAAAATAAGATTGTGCAATAAACCCTTAAAAATATCATAAAGTAGATGTGAGAATTATGTAATGAATTGATTATGTGTATAAAATAAAAATACACATATAATAAGTGGATATAGAATAAAATATAGTAAAAATTCAATACTCACATAATCAGAAAATTGCAAAGACAATGAAGAAGTAATATAACCCCAAAAAGAAATTGAGTTATAAAATTCTTTATCATTGGATAATTTTTAAATCAAATCCCATTGGATGAAATAATTCCAATTGAAAGGTAAAATATCATGAATTATTAATGAATCATGATATTAAATGTCAAAGGGTATATATATTTACTATATAAACGAAATTTGGTGCATAATATTTTCATATGCCTCAATAAAGAGAAATTGAGATGAAGTCCCTTACCTTACACTTCTTTTTAGTTTACTAGGATAAAACCTAATATATAATGGTTTTAATCATCTTATTAATTTATTCTAGAACCATATACATATTTATAATATTATATGTGATCCCCTTATATCATTTTTTCATTACTTTGGGTGCTAATTGCCTTGATTTCTTTTGCGTGTTTTGTCTGGAAAGTTTTAGTTATTATACATATTATATAGTTCCATAATCCTAATAATTATATTGAGGATATAATGTTTTGTCATTATATAAATTTTTATAATCATTTTTTAAATTTGAACATGGAGAATGGATCATATTGCTTCACAGAGACTATAGTTTGTACGTACATACATGTGACATTATCATTTCCTTAATGGGTGAAAGGGTAATTATGTGTGTGATATATTAACTTTTCAGAATAGAAATAATGTCTTATTTATCCGATATAGTCACTAAATTTATCATTATTACCTTCCATGTAATGAGTAGATGAAAAACGAATCACATCGATTAGTGAGGCGGTAGTCCACCCTATATAGGAGCGACGTTATCGTATTTTAAACGGAATGGAAAGTAAGAAGGTATCTAAGATTTTATAATTTCCAAAGTATAATAATATCATAAATATCTTATAAATTTATTAAATCCATCATTATATCTATCATTGAATGATGGTGATGGAAAACAAATTACATCGGTTCACGAGGCAGTAATCTGCCACACCCACGATGGATGGTTTTGTTTCCCTTTTGATGGAAGTGGAAATAAATATAGGTAATAAAATTATCACAATAATATATAAGTATATTTAATATACTAAGGTTCTTATATAATCATTTTTTAATAATATTTTAGAGAGGTATAAAAAAAATAAAAATGCTCCGAAAATAACACTTCCTCTTCCATAGACAAATTCTTTATGTTTTCACCAAAAGCCTTCATAGGTTAGAATTATGAAAAAAAATACTCTAAGATGTTTTACGGGGAGTAAGGATGTTATTTAGGCATGTATTTGATAAATAATTTCTTTTTTATGTGTGAATATAAGAGTATATAAGGAGGATTTTATCAATGGCGGAGAGGACATTCTTAGAATTTTTGAAAAAAATTAATTACGTCCAGGTTGCTATCATTCCACAAGCCTCCAAAATGGTGTATTATCAAGAATTAGAGGTTATAAGATCTAAATATGTAAATAAATGGGTTTTGAAAATTTTTTAGGCCATTTTAAACCCTTATCTTCTTTGTTTAACCCCCGGTAAACCTGTTTTTATCGTAAAATAATACAAAATAATCCTTCAATAGCTTTAAAAATGGAATTTTTCAGCACTATTGAAGCACTGACTATAGGAGTGAGATTAAAATCCCTAGTGTTTTATCAAATCGTTTATTTATCATCGATAATGGAAACATTTATCAACTCTTATAGAAGCATTGATAAATAGAATCTTTGTCCCCATTTTTAAAAGCACTGATATAGGGGAATACCGTAGTGTGCTGTAACAACACACCATAACAATGATGCAATGTAATGTAACAATACACGACAATACTAGAAACACCATTAGATATCAACAAAATCAAGTAATAATACACAGTTTAAACTAAAACAAAATTTCTACACAAATACAAGAAAAAACCCTATATTATAAACATTACAAACATTGTTTTATACAATTACATAAGTACTAATAATTACATAAATTAAAAAACATCAATATTCCTTCTTCTTTTGATCCTAAACCCAACTCAGGCTATTTTGGAATAAAAAAACATAATAATGAAAAATAAATCACCTATATAAGAAAAATCATCTTATGTTAGTAATAATACAAACAAATAAATTAATAAAAAGTGATAATTTTAAAATAAACTACGAGTCATACCCAGAACAATGTGTAAAATATTGAGTTACAGTTTATTATTTTACTTCACAACATTTTTTATTCTTATTCAAGCATTATCTAGATGAAAATTAATTAAATAATTGTAAGATATATCCCCATGGGTGAATCATAGTGGTTGTGTCTTGTAGTGGTGTCTGGGAGGTATCGGTTTCAAGCCTCCCCATACTCATTTAGGTTGGTTTTAATTAATTTACTACCCTCCCATAACTAATTTATTTTAAATAAGTATAAGATAAAAAAAAAGGAAATAAATTATGTAATATCATAATGAATAATGAGAAAACAATCTAGTCTCATTTGCTCAGTTTTCGCGTTCGGATGCTCGTTTTAAACTAAAATAACATTTATATATTGAAAAGACACACATGGAGTCATAAATATCACCCCATGTATCAGATTGAGGTGTGAAAGATTATTACACATATCAAATGACTTATGGATTATTTTACTAAATTATCATAATAATCTGAATGTGTTTTCTAGGTTTTGAGTACGTTAGATGTATTTTTTACTAAAATGTTATTTTTAACTGGAAACACTAACATTGATTCATAATAGTCACTTCATATTTTGGTTTTACATGATAATAATTCCAAAACATCAGAAATAACTTATGAATCATTTTCTTAAATTATTAAAATTAATCTGAAGGTGTTCACTCTGTTTTGTGAAGGTCAGTTGTCCTTTTTACTAAAATTGATGTCAATTTTAAATAAAAAGATATATTTAGAGTCATAACAGTAACACTATACATTGGATTAAGTTGAGGATGATTCTTACATGTCTAAAATGGCTATGGATAATTTTCATAAATTATCTAAATAACTTAAATTCATTTTCTCAGTTATGAGTATGACTCTTTTCTTTTTTACATAAACTTCATTTTAAATTGGAAACAAACACTTTGACTCATACCAATAACATCATGTATTAGTTTAACAAGAGTTTTATTCCTAAAAGTCACAAATTAATTATAATTTTTTTTTTCAAAATTATCAAAAAAATCAAAGTTGATTTTATTGGTTTTCTGTGAGTGACACTTTTTCAACTAAAATATCAATTTTAAATAGATAATGGACAGACTGAGTCATAATAGTCACCTCTTTTTTCATAATGAGGTATAGATGACTCCTACACATAAAAAATTACTTATTTATCATTTTTTAAAGTATCAAAATAATCCAAATGCATTTACTCAGTTTTGAGTTGGTTAGTTACCCTTTTACTAAAATTGAAGTCAATTTTAAATAAAAAGTTACACTTAAAGTCATACTGATCACACCGTGCTTTGGATTGAGGTACAACTAATTCATACACATATCAAATGACTTATGGATCATTTTAATAAATTATTTGAATAATCCTAATGCGTTTACTCAGTTTTTAGTATGTCACTTGTCTTTTTTACTAAAATTCCATTTTAAATTGGATACACACACGTTGACACATACCAATCACATTGTGCATAAGTATTATGTGAGGAAAATTAATACACCTCAAAAATAACTTATGGATTTCTTTCCTAAATTATCAAGAAAATATGAGTATGTTTTCTTAGTTTTTAGTGAGCGAATCTTTTTAAACTAAAATGTCAATTTTAAAATGATAATAGACACATTGAGTCATACTAGGGACATCACGTATCATATTTTAGTGATCATAATTCATACATGATGAAAATGACTTATGGATCATTTTACTAACATATAAAAACAATCTGAATGTGTTTTTATAGTTTTGAGTGGGTTATCTTTCCTTTTTACAAAAATTAATGTCAATTTTATATAAAAAGTCTTACTTGGAGTCATATTGGTCCCACCATGGATCATATTGAGGTGTGGATGATTCCTACACATCTAAAATGACTTATTTATGGTTTTACTAAAGTATAAAAACAATCTAATTGTGTTTGATTTGTTTTAGACAACATCACTAGTTTTTTTTACTAAAATGTCATTTTAAACTGGAAACATGAACTTTGAATCATTAAGATCACATTCCCTTTCATTTATATGTTATAATAATTACTACATGTCTAAAATTACATATTAATCAATTTACTAAATTAACATGAAAATAAAATGTTGTTTTCTGGGTTTTTACTGAGTGACATTTTTTTAACTAAAATGCCCATTTAAAACTAATAACGAACACATTGATTCATACCAAGAACATAGTGTATTGGATTGAGGTGAAACTGATTGCTACATGTCAAAAATTACTTATGAATAATTTCCCAAAGGTATTAAAATAATATGAATTCATTTTCATAGTTTTGAGTAAGTCAGTTATCCTTTTTACTAAAATGGTAGTCAGTTTTTAATAAAAAGACATAGTTGGAGTCATACCAATCACACCATGTGTCATATTGAGGTGAGTATAATTTCTACAAACCCCAAATTAATTTTGGGTAACATTACTAAATATCCAAATAATTCAAATGTGTTTTCTTCATTTTTAGCTTATCACTTGTCTTTTTTACTAAAATTTCATTTCAAATGAAAAATACTCACTTTGAATCATACCGATCACATCGTGTATCAGTTTGACATGAGACCAATTACTATAAATAAAAAATGATTTATGAATTTATTTGTTAAGTTATCAAGAAAAATAAAAAAATATTTTTTTCTAATTTTTCAATGCGTGATGCTTTTTTATCTAAAATGTCAATTTTGAATTGATTATAGACACATTGAGTCATACCAGGAACACCATATACCAGATTGAGGTGTGTATGATTTCTTCACATCAAAAAATGACTTATAGGTTGTTTATTTAAAGTAATAAAACAATATAGATGCATTTTTTAGTTTTGAATAGGTTATTTTTCTTTTTAGTAAAATTAATGTCAATTTTAAATAAAAATATACACTTGGATTCATACTGACCACACTTTTGATTATATTAAGGTGCATATGGTTCTTAAATGTCCTAAATGACTTATGGATAATTTTACTGAAGTATAAAAATAATCCTAACGTGTTTGCTTAGTTTTGAGTACATCCCTTATTTTATTACTAAAATGTAATTTTAAAATGGAAACTTTCACTTTGCCTAATAACGATAACATTGTGAGTCGGTTTTATGTGAGACTAATTCCTAGATGTAAAAAAATTATTTATAAATTAATTTCCTAAATTATAATGAAAATATTATCATTTTTTCTCGGTTTTCATTGAGTGACACTTTTGGAACTAAAATGTTAATTTTAAAATGATAAAAAACACTTTGAGTCATACCAGGCATATCCTGTATCAGATTAATGTTTTAATGATTCCTATATGTTAAAAAATATGTATGTATCATTTTATTTATGTATCAGAACTATATAAATATGTTTATGAAATTATGAGTATATTAGTTGTAATTTTTCGAAAAATTAACATCAATTTTAAATGAAAATAATTACTTAGCGTCATACCGGTCACACCACACATCAGATTGATGTAAAACAAATTCCTACACATCCTAAAGCTTCAAAATATTTCTAAATACAAATTTGTACATGATTTCAATTAAATTTTTCTTTTCAAACTACTAACACTGCATATTGAATCAATGTTCTTAGATGAGAACCGTTCTCACTATTGAAAGCTAGAAGAGTAGAGGATGCTCATATGTTTATTATATCATGAGAATTCACCACAATAGAAATGTGATATTTCTCAACTCTTTATAATTTAAACAATAAGGAAGGTTTTTTGTGTAAAAAAAATGACTTAGTATGAACTGCTGTAAGTTCAACAAATAAATGCAATGGAAATCATGGTAACATTAGTAGAAAGGAATATTTTATATCTTTTTTGGATTGTTTCAGATAGTTGAAATAAAACTGTGATGGCCCAAAAGATCTATGAAAAAAATAAATAAGAATTAGATAAAAATAATAAGGAAATTAACTTACAAGTATTAGATAAAATGATGAAAAAATTTATTAAATAAGTACTATGAATTCATCTTTTCCTCGTTGTTGTTTCCATTCTTTATGAATTTACTTGATTCCATTATCTTGGTTCCAATAATGAATTCCAATATCCCATGATCATGAGCATATTTGAGTAAACCACCCCAAATCAAAAAAAAGAATCCACCTGTATAAGAATTAAATTATTATATGAGAAATAATAAAAAGAAATAAATTAAAAATAAATATGAAATAACAAATTAATTCTATGGATAATGATTTTTTTATGAAAATATTAAGACTACCTTTGTGATTTTGAAGTGGAGGGAACTTGAGGGAAAGTGATAATTTACAACACTTCAAGGGTGAAAAGGTTTTAATGGTGAAAAATTATGAGTAAGTTTTGGTATAGAAAGGCATGGAAGATGAACATACCACCCCAACATGAGAAATAAAACCCAAATGTATAATAAAATGAATTATTATGTGAGTAATACTTCAAAGAAATAAATTAAACACAAATATGAAACAATTAATTTATTAAATGGAAAATGATTTCAATATGGAAACATCGATATTACCTCTATGATTGAGTAGTTCTCACACCTTGACCTTTGAAATTACTTTATTTCATTATTTATTTTCATTTTAAATTTTCCTTGAGGTTTGGGATGAGTTATGGTTTAATTATTTTGAAGTTTGGTAATTTTGGGTGGTTTAGGCCTGTGCATGGGCACCACCCGGTTAGCGATAACCATGTGGTCAAACCAAGTGACTGTGTAGTTTCCCAATATTTAAAATAAATAAAATTTTATGAAAATAAAATGAACTAAATGTTTGATATATAATAATAATAATATTATTACTGTAGATAATAATAACAATATTATGAAATTTTATATTAACCACAATATTATTAAATTGTTATTATTATTATGATTAGTAAATTGTTATTAATATTATTATTATTAAAAAAATGAAATGAATATTATTGATATGATTATTATTATAATTATGATGAAGACGATGATGATGATTATTATTATTAGTATTATTATTACGTTATTACTTATTTTTTTAGGGTTTAGTCCCCCCAATCTCATGCATCGCACTAGCCCCACCTTTCTTCCCTCGTGTGTACTCCACTTACCCCTCCTTGCGGCCTCCCTTCCTGTCACCCTACCTCCAAATGGATCTTCCCCTTGTGC
This sequence comes from Viscum album, assembly GCA_963277665.1. Classification (NCBI taxonomy): domain Eukaryota; kingdom Viridiplantae; phylum Streptophyta; class Magnoliopsida; order Santalales; family Viscaceae; genus Viscum; species Viscum album. The sequence continues at coordinate 1,882,721,685 of OY728130.1, forward strand.
CAACTCCCTCTCCTCTGCCCACCTCCTCTCAGCATGACCCAACCCCCCGACAACCTACTTTCCTAGCACATCCTCCTCTTCCAGCCAAATCCCTGACAACCCTCTCCTCTCACCTCATCTTCACCAGACACCTCCTCCCTCACTGACACCATCTTTAGTATCCATTCCACCTTCGTCAGGGCCCTCCCTACTGATACCACCCTCATCAGCTCCCTCCACCAATGGTGTTTTTTTGTTCCCATCAATGTGGTTTTTTCTCTAGGCTGATCCCTAGATGATAGGTTTGGATTATGACTCAATTTATTGGGGTTTTATGGATTTTGGATCATCTATGGGGTGTTATTCTTTCTCCCATCAAGGCTTCGTTGCATCCGTACCCCTCAAAGGTAAGCGATTCCATGTTTTTCTCTATTATAAGGAAAATATTTTATGCTTGAATACTTTAATGAATTTTTAAACATGATGCACAACATCACACAAAAATTAATTTGTTTATTGTTCTTAAAACTTTAGAACATGTTAAAAATATGGTTTTAGGTAATTCTTAGTTTATCCCTATATGTTTCTTTGCTAAATATATTTGATTAGGTGTCAAATATAACTTTTATAATTTTTAAAATATGATTCGCACCTTCCTAAAGTATATAGTTTGTTTAATATAGTGTTTTAAAATAATTATAATTTGTTAATGATTTGTTTTGAGGTGAATTTTTGTTTAAAAATCGTTTTATGAAAATATTTTGTATGCCTGTGCATTCTGGCATGTTTTATGAATTATGTGGACAATGAAAAAAGTGGTTTTTCTGAAAGTTTTTTTTTGTGAATTTGGCATTAAGATGTTCTTTTCTTGAGGCATTGGGTGTGATTTGTTAGAAAATCATGGTTGATTCATTTCATATCATTTTATAAATTATCAAAGTTGTTTATTAAAATGTTTGTGAGATTCGAAACTTATTTTGGAAGGGCCTTGGTGCACGTTTAATTTCAAAAGTGGATTTTAGGTGTGTATTTTGTGGGAATTCTTGTTGTGCAACTTCGAAGTGTTTTATAAATTATTTAAATGATTTATTAAAATGTGTAAGTAATTTAAAATCATGTTTTTAAATGGTTTTGGTGTACATTTTACTTTCAAATAGGGTTTTTGGTATTTCTTGGAAGCATAGAAGGTCCCACTTTAGCTGGTGTTTATCCACAAACCAATGTTCTTTGAATGGGTTTTTTGTTTCTAAAAATGGCTTTAAATGTGATTTATGAAGTGATGGCCTATTTAATATTAAAAAAATAGTGATTGATATTAAAATAAAAAGAAAGTGAATTTAGATTCTTTATGTTCATTTTTTGTTTTCATACTTTTTTAAAATAAAAGTTGGGTTTGTAATGAGTAAAGGCCCATTTGCTAACTCAAATATGTTTTGGGTGTGTGTTTGGAACTTAAGGGATTCTTCGGAGTTGAAAATGTAAAGGTTGTTCTTGAAATGTGTTGGTAAAAGTTGGTTTAATGCTCCCACACAAATACTTTTGGATGTTCAAGCTAAAGGCCCGTTTGGTGAATTAAATGTTTTCAAGGAAATGATTTAAATGTTTATGTGATATGATGGCCCGATTGAATATTTCAATGGAGTGATGTATACATGTATATGTATATAGTTAGATCCCCTATCATCGATGACCCTTTATGGGTTATCATATTTTCGATGACCATGTTTAGTGTAGGTAAGTGTGGTGGCAGTTGGTAACATGAGACACTGATGCAAGGGAATCACACATACAAAATTTACTATTACCACGAGTTCCTGGGTGTATTTTAGGGATCAAGTGATAGTTGATGACCAACCTCGATTAGATGGGTTGGTACCACCTAGATCATAGATATTCCAGGTGGGATGTTCCACTAGATTGGTCAGTTTTGGGATGCCAGTGGTTATTGACTTAGGGGCTTCACCATACACTGGCATCTGGTTCCGAACTGAGTATGTCCAGGTGTCTTCTAGGTATGTTTAATAAATCTCATGGATAATCTATTATTTATGATTGTTTTCTATATGTTTTATCTATTTTTTAGCCTTCACTGTTTATTTATTTACAACACACCATGTTTTTGACTATTTAGGTATTGGGTAGGATGATGGTTTTGAAAAGGAAAACTGATTTTGAAAATAAATTTTTGGCATATAGTGTTTTTTCAAAAAACGGAAAAGTTTATTTATTTAGTAAAATGTAAAAAAATTTATTTTTATAATGGTATTTTAAACTAGTGTTAAAGGAGTGTTTTTAGAATAGGAAAATACATGGAATTATGTTGTCTATCTCTGGAATTCCAACTAAGAATTTTAGTGCTCATTCTTACTTTATCATTTCATTTTTGGTTTTCATTTTTCTCATGTTAGTCTAGTTTAGTGGATCAATATTAGAGTAGAGTTGTTCATGTGGTTTGAGGTGACCAAGTGGTCACATGGGGATTGCGGTAGAATGGTCTTGTTTCATTTTTGTTTTTTAGATTCATTATGCTTAGTTTTATTTTGTAACTGAACCATTTGGTTTGTTTATTTATGATTCATTTGTGGGTTTCATATATTTTTCTAGTTTATATTTTTCTGATCCTGATTATATATTTTGGGAATAAATCATTCCTACATGTCTTTTTTTTGATCGACACTAGTTTTTAGGCCATCGGGATAGAGAACGCCCTTCAAGTCATGTTACGGACCTGCTCGAGTGACCGGTTCATGTTTTACATAGGTTGGTTCATGAAAAAATGGTATCTGAGGGGGCCCTTTGGTATTTGGGGAGTTAGGTAGAATGTAGAATAAGAATTTCGGGGCACAAGAGGTAAGTCATGTGTTTGTTCCTTAGCACCACCACTCATGACAAAACCTAAGTTTCCAAGGGTAGTCCATGAATTGAGTCCCTGTATTGTTCAGGATTGATTTGGATTGAGGGATGATAATGGATGTGAGCTTGTGACATGTTGGGACCTCACATGGACTAGTGACCCATGTGGAGTCCAAGTGAATGATTTGAGGTCCACTTAGTTTCTATTTATTACTTGGGGCATGGACCACTACCATGTCATTAGTTTATTCATGGAAACTGGTACATCATTATTGGAGTTTGGTGTAATTTTTGTTTTGTTTTGGTTCGGGTTGGTGTGATTAGGATTTTAAAATGAAAACATTTTTGAAAAATTAAAGGATTTATTTTAGGTGGTTTTGAAATAAGAAAGAATTAGTTTTATAAGAAAGGTTCTTTGGATTGATTATTTGGTAAATTATTGGATATTGATGAGGAAAATAAATGTGTGACCCTTGGTACTCCTTATTAATGTTCACATAGGTGAGGGTGTGTATGGAAAGTTCCCATTAACACTTGTGTGTGGATGATTTATGTGGAAGCAGATGGATACAAATTTGATGGTTCATAGGATTTCATGAGTGAGTAATTGAAATTAATGATTGAAATTCTTTTTTTCTAAAGTGGCTTTGAATGAGAAAATGATTTCAGGAATTGAATTTGGTTTAAAAAGTGGATTTTGGATTTTGAAAAGTACCCTTGGAATAAATTAGTTTTGGAATTTAAATGATAATGAGTGCTTTAAAAAGGTGTGTTTTTGTTTTTTTTGTATTGGTGGGGATTTTGAGATAGTTTTTCTTATATTATGGTGTTTCCTTTGATAGTGTTGTCACATGATGTTGGTTTTGGTTTGTTATTTATTGTTATTTATGGAATTCCATCCAAAAGGTCTCCATATGTGTCATTGATTAATCCCTAGTTTTTTGGTCCTTCTTTGACATTTATATTTCTTCATGGTGATCAAGGTCTGTTAGAGGAATTTATATATCTTGAATATGTATAGCATGTATTTCGGGTGTTGGGAACTCTCGAAGCTATTAGACTATGTTCCATTTTGGGTCTGTTCGAAGGTCCAACGCTGGATGAATGGGAGTAGTTCACCCAGCCCTAAATTCAAGTTGGGATGATGTGGTATGTATTTAAATAAATCTTTGTCTGATGGTTCATACATGAAGAGGTGAAGAAAAATAAAAAAGAAGAGCTTGTGGGTATTTAACTAGGCAAGTGGTCGACGAAGTCCTATATTGACCACTTTAAGGAATTGGGTTCCATTTATCCTAATTTACTGTCATAAGATTTAATGAAAACTTCTCTATTTATTGGTGGCATTCATATAGAGATCAAGGAGCAAGTCCTCTCTTCTATGGACCATGATTTCGAGAAGCTGGTAGATGAATTATTCCTAGGTGAGTTTGTCTTCAGATCACTTGTAGTTAAATCCAGTGTCTCTTTCTGCCCATGAAAGTTTCCATATAGAAAGAATTATAAACAAGAGGAACCTTATTCTAAGAATTCAACTTCAGTGGTTATGGTTTCCAGTTTATCAGATCATCCTCGTGTGTTCCACCAGTGTGGCCTTTCGGGCCCTCGAAGCATTCTTGTTGCATCCCTCTGAAGACATGTCATCACTACAGCTATTTGGGTAATTTGGAGAAGTTTTGCAGAAAGAATTGACCGAAGAAGATGATATGACCAAGTGATGTAAATGCCTCACTATGAATCAGAAGATTCTTTAGGCATCATAAATCTAGCCATAGGTCTTGGAGTGAAGCACTCCATAGTTAGGAGTTTATGAGGGTGTGTGAAAACTTGACTCAGTTTTTGTTTTCCATGTTGGGATGGAAATGTTTACTGTATTCTTTCCCTTGTTTTTCTACAGTCGTGAATTAATAGTTCATTATAAAAGTGTGATGTAACTATTCATTTAAAATATAACCAGTTGTACCTATTTAAATGTGTTCCTTATGAATCGTTCCTTTCTTTGATTGTTCGACACATGTGTCAATTAGTTTGGGTTTATGTTTCAGTTGTGCTCATTTGGAGATATTTAAGTTTTGTGGAATTTATAGATAATGTTTATGGGTTTTTATTTGGTTTGAGTTTCCTTTCATGAGTTTCCCTTGGCATTGGAGTTTTTTGGCCTGTCTCTAAGGATTTTAGTTATAGTGGTGTAGTTTTTTTCCACATACTATAGAAATTAGTTTGGATCAGTTGGGAATTTCTGTGTTGGCCCCCCTATATAGGGGAAGTATGTTTGGGTTTTAATTTCCTTGCTAGTAGAATTCTATTGGCGGGGAGAACACTCTCATGTTCTCTTTTAGTCTCAGTTTATGGTTTTTCCAAGATCAATCGGGTGTGACTTGGGGAATAAATAGTCACCACTGAATTCCTTGTTTCTTCTCTTCGTCTTCATGCATGGAGTTAAATTTTGATTAACTTTATACTTGGAAGCATTTGGAGGGAAGAATGTTTTTGTAGTGGGGATAATTGTCACACCCAAAACATTAATATTATTTTATTATATTATTTCTTGGATTTGGATTTTTTTGTTAAGGTTTGATTTGAGTGATGGTTTAATTTTTTTTGTTGTTTTGTAATTTTGGTGGGTTTTGGGCCGAAGCACAGGAACCACACAGTTAATGGTAACCATGCAGTCAGCCCAAGTGACTGTGCAGTTGCCCAATATTTAAAATAAATAAAATTCGGTGAAATTAAAATGAGTTAAATATTTTAACCATAATAATATTAATATTATTGTTGTAGAGAATAATATTATAGTTATTAAAATTGTTAATAATAATAGTATTACTAAATTATTATTATTAATAATGAAATGAAATTTTTATTAAATTATTATTATTTTAAAAAATAAATGAATATTATTAATATGATTGTGATGATGATTATTAATATTATCATGAAATTTATTATTAATAAGTTCTTACACATTTTTTATAATTTAGTCTCCCACACCCACATGCAGTACACCAACCCCTCCTTTTCTTCCTCTTTAAATGTGACACCTCCCCGTACTTGTGGATTCCCTTCCCATCACCCTTACCTCTGGCTGGATCTCCCCCTTGCACTTCCTCCCTCTCCTCCGACCAGCCTGCCCCCTGCGTGACTCAACCCCCCGAAATCCACCCTTCCCAATGCAACCTCCTCTTTCGAATGAATCCCTGCCATCCCTTTACTCTATAACCATCCCCAGCAGCCAACTCCTTCTTCACCAGCACCATCTCCAGTAGCCGCACCTCCTTCACCAGCACCACCTCCAGCAGCATCTCTTTCACTGACACCCTCCTCCTATGATGCGTTTTTCTTTCCATTTGGGGGTTTCTTCTCTAGGCAAAACCCTAGATGATAGGGATGGATTCTGACTCATTTTTTCATGGTTTTATGTCTTATTGTTCATTCATGGGGTATTGTTTTCTCTCCCTTATAGGTTTTGTTTCATCCCCACCCCATTGAGGTTGCCGATTCCATGTTTTTCTCCTTTTTGAAGCAAATAATTTATGCTTGAATGCTTTAATAAATTTTTAAACATTATTTGCAAATTCAAACTACAATTAATTAGTTTATTATAGTCTTATTAAAATTTTAGACTGATTCAATAAATTTTTTTGAGGAAATTCTTGTTTTATGCCAATTTCTGTCTTTAATAAATGTGTTTGATCAAGTGTCAAATATTACATTGATAATTTTTAATATATGATTCGCACCTTTGTGATGTATATAGTTACTTTAATATGGTGTTTTAAAATTAGTAGAATTTTTTTAAAATAGGTTTTCAGGTGACTACATGTTAAAAAGTTTTTGATAAAAATATTCTGCCCTCTTGTTCATTCTAGAATTTTTTATAAATTATATGTGTAATGATAAAAGAGTTTTTTTGTAATGGTTTTTCATGCAGTAGGTTTCAAGATGGTTTTTTATGAGGCCTTGGCTTTGAGTTTTGTGAAAATATTGGTTGAGTCATTTGATATCATTTTATAAATTGTGCAAGTGGTTTATTAAATTTTTTTAGATGTGAAACTTATTTTGGAAGGGCCTTGGTGTGAATTTTATTTCAAAAGAAGATTTCGGGTGTATATTTGGGGAATTTTTGTTTTGTTACTTAGATGTATTTTATAAAATTTTGAATGATTTATTAATATGTGAAAGTGATTGAAATGCATTTATTTAAATGTTTTTGGTCTACATTTTATTTTTAAAGAGGGTATTGGGTGTTTTTGGAAGCTTAGAAGTTTCCACTTTAGATGGTGTATATCCACAAATCTCAGTTCATTAAATGGGTTTTGGTTTCTAAAAATGGTTTCAAGTGCGATTTCTGAAGTGAGGACCCATTTGGTGTTGCATAATGAAATATTGGTTTTTAAATGATAAGGAATCCATTTTGGCACCTTTATGTGCATTGTGTATTTTCATTATGTTTTGAAATAAATGTTGGGTTTGGAAAGAGTAAAGGCATTTTTCGTAAATGAGATATGTTTTGGGTGTGCATTTGGAACTTCAGGGATTGTTTGGAATTGAAAAAGTAAAAGTGGTTTTTGGTGTGTGTTGTTTAATGTTTCAGGAAAAATGATTTTGGGCATGGAAGATAGAGGCCCATTGGATGACTTAATTGTTTTTGAAGAAATGATTTAAAAGTTTACATGATATAAATTTGGTGTCTTACTTGGTCCCTTGTCTTCTATGACTTTTTTTTCTAAAAAATTTGGGGGGTCTGGATTAGATTGACTCTCCACTTTCCTTACCCTATCTAGGATTACCATTTATGGGTTATCATATATGAAATGTCCATGTTTGGTGTAGGCAAGAGAATTTGTGGCATATAAGGTGAGTCACGCATCTGAGGGACTCCCTCTAAAACATTTTACTATTACTATGGGTTTATGGTAATTTTTTAGGGGATTCAGTGATAGGTTCTAAACAAATCTGATTAGTGGGGTGGTACCCCTTAATCATAGATAGGACATGTGTGATGTGCCACTAGATTCATTAGTTTAGGGAAACCATCAATTATTGACTTCTAGGCCTCACCATACACTAGTAGGTGGTTCTGAACTTAGTATGTCTAGGGATATTCAAGGTATGTTTAAGAAAGCCCATGGTTACACTATTATTAATTATTGTTTACTTTCAATTGCATTTTGTTTTTAGCCGGCACTGTTTATTTATTTACAGAAAAAAAAGTTTTTGACTGTTTAGGTTTTTGGTGTGGATTTTTTTATATGAAAATGTAGAATTGTCATGAAAAATAATGTTTTGACATGTAGTGTTAAAAAAAATGAAAAAGTGAATTTATTTGTTAAAATGTAAAAAAATGTTTTTTTATAACTGTATTTCAAACTAGTGTTAAAGGAGTGTTTTTAGAAAAGGAAAATACATGTAATTCTGTGGACTATCTCTGGCATTCCTACTGAGCATTTCAGGGATCATTACTACTTTATCTTTTCAGTTGTAGGATCTATTTTTCTCAGGTTCTTATGGTTTAGTTTCTCATTGTTGGAGAAGAGATGATCATGTGGTTGGAGGTGACAAAGTGGTCACATGGATATTGTGGTAGCATGGTCCAGTTTCAAATTTGTTCATAGTTTTGTTCTTTTAGTTTTAGTCTTCCTATTTTTATCTTGTAATTTAATCATTTTATTTTTTATTTAAGATACAGTTTCAGGTTTTGACTACATGTTCAGTTATTATTTTTTTGATCCTAATTATATATTTTGGGCTTAAATCGTTCCCACTTTCATGTTTTGAGGCCCGACACTAGTTACCAACCTATAGGTATTTGGAATGCCCTTTGAGTCATGCCATAGACCGGATTGGGTGACCGTTTCGGGGTTGACCCAGGTTGGTTGGTGATAGTAGTGTAGAGAACATCGAGGAATGTGATAAATACCAACACATTATGGGTGAAATGATTTTGAGGGTGAATAATTTTTTGGAAGTTTTGGTGTTGAAAGGCATGAAAGATGGACACACCACCCCAACTTGAACAACGAAATTCACATGTATATGAAAATAATTATTATAGGGGTAATAATAAAAAGAAATAAATTAAAAATTAATATTAAAAAATACATTAATTATATAGAAAATGATTTTAATATGCAAACATCAATATTAGCTCTATGATTAAGTAGAGTTAGTGTCATTTCTCTTACTATAGAGGCAGTGGAGGGAACTTAAATGAAAGTGATAAATGAAACACTATAGGGATGAAAAGGTTTTGAGGGAGAAGAAGCATGTGGTTTTTTTGGTGAAAAATGTGTGAATATAGATATTTATCTTCAGAAATATACCAAACCTACAAGGAATGAGGAAAATTAAATCAACATTTTGTTATATAATTATTCATTAAAATATAGAAAGTGTATTTTAACATTATTTTACATCTTTCCAAAGGGTATCATTTGTTTTAGTTTGATCTTCTGAGGGATTGGTAACATCATCATGTATAGAATACATTGTCTATATGAGTAGTAAACCATTTAATTTTGATTATGTTAATATAGTATAGAACATGTAATATTACGACGAAAAACATAGTATATTTAAAAACACTTTTACCTTCTCATTGAAATATCTTTCTTTTTTTAAAGGTTTTATGGATTTGGTTACTCTTTCAAGAATCCAGATCCCCTCTGACATACAAGAAATCTTCTATATTGGGACTGACCTGTACTAATTTTGATATTGTAATGAAAGGGTTATCCTCGATTGAATTTGCATCTGACCCGATATTTGTTTTTGTCACCTGCAGGAAAACAGACTAATTCTTATTTTCTATATCAGATACATAAAATAATTGCACTTTTTGTGATTCTGTTATAAAAAAATCATCTTTTCTCGCTTCCAAGATAAAATTAACCTTCACAAATCCCATATCATCAAATTTGATTGCACTCATATTTTTAACCCATTTGAAAAGGAAAATTGACAATTGAAATGTTGTATAATCCAACCTATATATCTATTAAATAATTACGAATTTTGACATATTTTCATAAATTATATTTCCATACTTAGAACTAGATATTTAAATTGCTCCTTCCATAAGTGTAACACCACAATTTTTCACCATAATAGAGTTATCATTTTATTTTATATAGAATATTTAACCATTGATCACAAAAATAGTTTAATTAATAAAAGTTTCATTTAGTCCCCTGACTATCCATTGATGTCTTTCAAAAATATAATTCATATTTTTAGATAAATACTTATAAATTTTATCTTTGAACCATCCTAAAACAATTGATTATATGTATCTATTATCCTTCCTTTACCCTTGATTGATTCAAATCTCTTAGAATGTCCTTGTAGGATTCTATGTATGGATCAACATCTTTACTATTATGTAAAATGTAAAGGTGTGCTTGATCCTACTCTGTCAATGTAATTGTTACAACTTATCTTCTAGAAATACCTTCACCCATAAGGTGTATGTTGTGATGAGAATTTGAGAGACCGATGATGTCACCATCTGATAGGTAATCAGTATAGAATTCAATATAATTTTAAACAATATATATTTCTATAATAAAATTTTTTGGATGAATTAAATTCTTGAAATACCCTTTCAAAATTTTCATATAACATTCAATAAGGTACATATATCGGTAATGGAAAGGACCACATAGCTGAACCTCTCTAAACAATGGAATGATAGTAAAGTACCAAACAAATTTTTAAGGACATGATTCATTTTTATTGTAACAATATGTGCCACACTTAGGGTATTTTTAGAGTGATTTATAGTCCATGAAAAATGATATGAAATCATTTGATATTTTTTTAGAGATTATACCCATTTAATGTAGCATTAATTTACAGTCATTTATTCGACATTGTAGTTCATTTTCATCAGGTATCATATCATTCAACAAACCACATAGTTTTGTAAATTTGGGGCCACTCCATCTACTTCTAAATTTCAACTAATATAACTTAAATACAGCTAACAATGTTGTGTATTTAGTACAACTAGTATTAAATAGTCTCTTAGAAAAAAGTATTTAACTTCCTAAACAAATTTGGACAATCACAAAGGTCATATTCAATTTCCATTTTCATTGTTTCCATGCGATCTCCATCATGATTTACAATGGTATTCATATTAAATTATCCATAAAATACAGTATTATTCCAATCAGTGAGAACATTCATTTTTTCCTCATGTTAAGTCCAAAATTTATAGATCTCATCTATTTTATGAATAATAAAATGTTTTTCCAACTCTTCCATACGTATATTTGTTGAATAATAACAATGTAAACATAGAAAAAGGATTTGAGAAGGGGCGTATGCTTTCTCTATTAAAAACATCATGAACTCATTAACTCCATATTCATACTCTTTTGTAAAATGATTATCATGCATCCATTTTAGATTCATATCCATTCTATTGGGTTCAAAAAATATTAATTTTTTATAATAAATAAATAAATACACATAAGATATTCATTATCAAAAGTGAATGTTATTGATAATTCTACTAAGGGAAACCCCACATTTGATTATTTCAAAGAATTTTAGTATGTTTTGAAGAAAATGGTTAATTGAATTTAAGAAAATAATTACTTGACTATGGTAGGTGTTATCCTCTAAATTAATTCAAAGGTGAATGATATAGACAAATTTCATCGTTATCAGCTCATCTTTAGAACATTTATTATTGCATTATTTTTTTGACCCACATCCTCCATATCTTGTGTACATGCAATGATGTTTCTCTAAAAACTCTTAGTAGTCATCCATGGGATGAATAATTCTTAGAGTAGTATAAGAATAATAAAAGATATGGGGGTGAGACTGAAGAAATAAATTACAATAATAACTATTCAGGATATGAATCTGATGAGGCTAATAGTTATACTTGATTATGTTCTCTGAAAGTAGGAATTCCTTCCATTTGTGACTGTGAAACCATTGATAACCTATATTCTATTTTGTTTGGAACAAGTGATGTAACAACCTAAGGAATTATTACATTCAATATTAATGGTATATCAAATATTTGAATACTTATCAAAATAATAATTTTAATAAAGAATCATTAAGGAATGGAAAAAATAATTTTAGGAAATGAATATAACTAATAAAGAAAAAGGTTTTAAACATCTTAAAATTGTTAGTTGATAAATTGATTCAATAATTATTCCTAGGCAGGTTCAAAATAATAATTATTTTAATGAATACAAAGTGTAGACTTTATAAGAAAATTTAATTTTCGGGGTCTTTATAGGTTCTATTGTGATTTTGGGCACATTCTATAAAATTTCAGTCATAATGAAAAAAATTATAGTAATTATGGTTGATATGTAGGTTTTATGTTAAATGTTAGTTGAACCACTATTAAAAACTAGTTTTGAAGGGAGACGAATATTCATAAGTAAAATTTGATGATGTTTTTCAGCCACTGAATGAAATTAACTAAAGATGCGAAAAAATAAATGGTTGTATGAAGGATTGAATTTTTTTTCTAAAAACATAGATGAATGTGAAGAAAGAATTAAAAATGTATTATATGAAATGGAATGTAAGGTAACATTAATTCATAATTGATGTCAAACTAAAGGACTTAAAAAATAAACATCCTTTGATATTATATATTTGGTTTTCATATCACAAGATAGGTAAATTGATTTAATTAAATTTTTTTTACAAGATTAAAGGGTACCTATTATTTTTAATACAGTGGATCTCTTAAGATAATTTGTTTGAATTTAAAATATCTTGGAAAGAAAAGGAAATTTTAAAGAATTATTATTTTTTATATAGATTAGAGTAAAACATACAAAGTGTTTATTAGATGTGTGATGAAGGAAATGAAGTGATATTTAAGAAGCATTATTCAATGGGTTATCATTTCAAATATAGCTATAGTTATTAACTGTGTGATGAAGGAAATGAAGTGTTTTTATGATGACAAGATAAAATTGATATATATTATTTACTAATTATAATAGGTAGGTTTTTAATAACTAAGAAAATAAATTAAATATTTAAATAAAACATCCCTTGGGTTTCACCTAGTGATACATACTCTTGGATATGCTCTCTTAGGTGGTTGTGAAAATTTGATGTACTAGTGATCTTCAAATGTGAGTTCCCACTCATTTTACTCAAAAGTGTCAATTGGAATATATGGATGAGATATTGTGAGGTTTGATGGAATATGGGCCTTGCATAATGTGGTATTTTCATTCTATATTTTCATTTCATTTTTCTTGGACCATAATCTCACATAATCTTTGGATAAGACATTCAAGCATAAAGGAATCACATTTCACCATAATAGAAGGTGGAATATTGAGGTTGTCAATGATCCTCTCAATTTTCTCCACCCAATCCTCTATCTAATTAGGATTATATTCCTTTGAAAAGATTGAGTCTTATGGTGAAGAAACTCATGATCATGATCCTTATCTTCACAAAATGTTTTATTAAATCAAATAAGAAATAGATATAAAAATTCATGTCACTCTATAAATATAGTGAATGTGCATGGTCCATCGCCCAGCTCAAATTGAAGGATAAAATAATCAAAAACTAAAATATTAATCCCAACATCACATGGAAACTCAAGAGATGTGGCTGAGAGTTTCAGATAGACACTCCATCACACCTATTACTCAAGATCCGACAACCCTATCTCATTTCAATCAAACATTCACTATAAGCATTATTGACCAAAGGGATATGCCGATGATAAAGAGATAATGATGGAAATAAAATACAAATAGATATCACCAAACAAGAAATAAATGAATGACGAGGAGGAGGAGAAAATAAGATACCTTGGATTGACGCTTTGAATCATCTGGGAGAAATTAGAGATATTGGAGACCTAGAAAACATTCGATCATTGGATTCGTTCAATCCATGAATCATTCAAGCCTTGTATATGAGCCTTAGAACTGTTTGATCCATTATTTGAGCTTTGATTCATAGAGGAAAAGTGTCGATAGAGGGTGGCCTACGTGGAAAGCTTTAGATATTGCAATGAGTTCGAGATTGGTTAGGGTTATTTAAATCATATCCAGAAACTTTTAACAGCACTTCCAAATAAGTGATGATAAATATCCCTTTTATCAACACTAATTTATCTAGTGCTAATAAAAATAATCTTTATCGGTGTTATTTTTGGAATGATAAAGATAGATTTTATCAGCGTTTTTAGCGTTAGTATAGCTCTATCTTTATCAGTACTAAAAAATATTGCTAAATATTTCGTTTATTAGTGCTTATTACATTAGCACTCATAAAGGATTTATAATTATAATTATAAATAAAATTTTAGATATATTTATATACTTATATATATATATAATAAATATATATTAATATAAATACAGTAAATATATTCATTATTTAAATACATTTATTAGAAATTCATAATTATTTTAAAATATCTATATAATTATATGTATATAATAAATATATATAAATATAAATATATTATATATATTCATTATTTAAATAAATTTATTATAATTTTATAAATATTTAAATATATATAATTATTTATTTATAATTTTATAAATATTTTTTAAAAAGTAATATTAATTTATTTATATTTATAAATATATAAATGTATAAATATAGTAAATATACATTTATTAATTTTTTTATTTATAAATATTTTTTAACATTATTAATGAATATTTAATCTTAAGTGTATTAATTTTAAAAATGAGTGAAATTGAATAATTAAAAATTAGTACATTTTAACAATATTGAAAAGATGGATAAGTATTATTAATTAAATATATATTATTAAAAAATATATGGATATATATTGAAATAAATATTAATAAATATTATAAATATTAAAACATAGTAAATATATATATATATAAAAAATAATAAAAAATGATTAAATTTAAAAAAATATAAAATAAAAAATAAAAAATAAAAAATAAAAAATATGAAATAAAAATAAAAAATAAAAAATATGAATTAATAACTAATTGTAATAAAATAAAAAATAAATAAATAAAATTAACTAATATAATATATGTTATATATTAAATGAATCATGTTATAATGAAATTTTAAAAATAATACTAAAATTTTAATAAATTATAAAAATATGAGGCGTATTTGTTTCTATATAATATTGTATTAATTACGTACATATTTTTTTTGTGTGAATTTTATATAAAAATTAATTAATAATTTATATGTGAATTCAATATAAGACACCTTCTATCTATGTTAAATTGAAAAATCAATCAACATTCATTTATGTCCGTTACATGATACAATTAATCTGTATTTTTAATTCATATGAATTTTTAATTATAAACCATTATTCACTAAATATATAACTATTTAATTTAATGAATAAATATTTCGTATTATATATATATATATCATATTTGTGTAAATTCATACATATATATATATATTTAATATATTCTATTTACTAACTTTATCAATAATTATTAAATTAATAAAATGCTTAATATTTTTTTTCAATATAAATATTTTTAATTTTTATTTGTTTAATTTTCATTTTTATGTATCTATATATTTTAAATATATCATTTATAAGTTTTTATAATATATATATATATATATTATAATCAAGTTATTCATTTTTATCAATAATTATTTATTTAATTATTTTTTTAATATTTTCTAAATAAACTCCTATTTATATTTATTTTAATATTTTATTTTATTCCAACCATTATCAATGCTAAAAAAGAACTAATAAAGGATCCCTTTATGGGTGTTATAAATAATGCGCTGATAAAGGTTACCCTTTATTATTACCAAAAATAAAGCCCTCATAAAGGGTACCCTCTATCAGTGATAAAAAAGATTTGGTAAAGGGTACCTTTTATCAGCGCTATTAAATACCTATTTTGTATTAGTTTTAACTATGATAATTAATTTTTACATCTTTTACTAATCATAATGGTAAAAAATAAGACAAAATTATTAAATAATATAAATTATTCTTATTACAAACATGAAATCCATTTTTTAAAATTCAATTCATAGTAGTGGAACAATCTAATTTAAAATTATACCTGAAGATATGATGAAAAAACAGGTTTCCAAATCTCATGACCTTCTTCCAAGGAGATATGCCGAGAAATACCATTTCTACAACATTGAACTAAAGGTCCCGTCATCGGCTGTCTGCATAACTATTTTTTTAACATTGGACTGCCTTGATGTGCTGCTAAATAATTTTCACCTTGTCCACCATTTCTTCAACTATTTCTTATCCTTTGAGCCTATGATCATCAAAATTATCCCAACATGCTAGTGTTCTGCACATTTTCCCAAAATAGGCTTCATATGGTGCCATTCAGATGCTCTAGTGTAAACTTTCATTGTAGGACAATTTAACCAGTAAAAGATGTCAGTCCCACCATCCTTTAATGTATATTGAACACACTCTCAACCTGAATTCAAGTTTCTAAATAGTTCACTCATATTGGAGATCAGTTGGAGGAGGGTAGGCCATACTGAAGTTCAGTTCAGTGTTTAGAGCATGTTGGAGACTTTTCTAGAGTTTCAAGGTGAATCTTGGATCTCTATGAGATAAAATAGACAGTGGAAATCCATGAAGCCTTACCAACTCTTTGATATATATATATATATATGTGTGTGTGAAATTTGATCCAATAAGAAGTTCTCTCTAATTGCAATAAAGTGATATTTCTTTGTAATACAATCCCCAATGACCCATATAACATTGTTTCCTCTCGATGTCCCTGGATGTCTTGTGAGAAAGTCCATAGTGATGTTCTCCCACTTATATGTTTTTATGGGTATTGGTTTCATCATCCCCATATACTTATATCTTTTATCCTTCACTTGTTGACATACCATTCACTTTGATGTATATTCAACAATCTCTTTCTTCATATTATCCCACCAAAATCTCTCTCAGAGATCTCGATACATCATGGTTCTCCCTGAGTGAATAGAAAAATTTGAGATATGTGCATTATTAAAAAGATCCTTCTTTATCTAGGGATCATATGGTACAAATAATCATGACTGAAATCTTACAACTATTTACTCATTAATCTTAAACTCAGAGAATTTATCATTTCTGGTAGCCTCCACCCTTTTCTGAATTTCCACATATTTTCTTTGAGAATCATATATTTTCTCCATGATGGATGGTTGAGAAATAATTTGAGAAAATATTGATGATTTTACTCCCTAAATGATTCCCATGTCCATCCTATGAAAATATAAGAAGACATGATCCTTTTCAATTATCAGCATTGAAAGAGATGCATGATCCATTCTACGTAGAGCATCCTCCACCTTATTTGGCTACCCATGATGTTAGTGGATGGAGAATTCATAATCTTTGATGATATCTAACCATCTTTTACAACATATATTTATCTCCTATGTGAATATATATTTGAAACTCTTGTGATTAGTATATATCTCACACTTCACCCCAAAGAGATAATGCTACTAGATTTGTAACACATTGATAATAGTCACCAATTCTACATCATTACTAGGATAGTTTTTCTCCTGGATTTCTAGCTACCTTATGGAATAGGCTATCACTTTATCATTTTGAATCAGGACATAGACTAATCCCTTATTTGAAGCATCACTTTACACCACAAATGGTTATCTACTTATTGGGAGTGTGAGTACTGACCTAGTGAAAAGCCTCTTTTTGAGCTTCTTAATTCATTCCTCACATTCTTAAATCTAGAAAAACTTCTCCTAGTTCATGTTAGCTTGTTCATTGGGTCTATCAATCATGAAAAGTTCTCCAATAATTGTCAATAATACCTAGCTAGACCATGGAAGCTATGAATCTCCATTACAGATGTTGTCATGGGCCACTCTTTAATTCCCTTTGTCTTAGAAGGATCCATAGATATTCCTTTTCTAGTTATAACATTCCCCAAGAAAGATACTTCCTCCATAAAGAACACACATTTGCTGCACTTTTCATACAGCTTCTCCCCTCAAAATGTCTTTATCACAGTATTCAAATACTCCTCATGTTCCTCTTTGCTATTGGAGTATTTCATAATATCATTAATAAAGACTACCAAAAATTTGTCAAGGTAAAATCTAAAGACTATATTAATTAAATCCATGAAAATTAATGGATTATTAGTGCGTCCCAAGGGCATCAAAATTAATTCATAGTGTCCATACCTTGTTCGAAATGCAATCTTGGGAATATCTTCCTTCCTCACCTTTAATTGGTGACATCCTGACCGATGGTCCACCTTAGGGAAATAAATGGCCCCAAAAAGCAGATCAAACAGGTCATCTATTTGAGAAAGGGGATACATTTTATTAATCATGATTTTATTGAGATCAAAATTGTAACACCCCGAGCTTCCACGATACGCCTCTCTTTCAATAATGCAATAGCTTGCATTGTACGCAAGTTCGAGTTCTAACACACCGCAACTAATCAAAGTAGCCGTTATGAATAGTAATAACCACCTTTTAAATTTATAGAAATTTTATATTTCAAAATGGACTTCATTTTTGTATTCCTAATATTGAAATTAGCCTATGTTGAATTTTTTGTAATTTTCCGAGAACTTTCAAATTTTTATGAATAGTGAAAAATACTTAAAACAACTTTTTTAATCAAAATAATTTATAGTGATAAGTTATACTATTTACTGGTTTTAAGGTATAATTAGAATATATTTTTACCATTTTATCCAATTTTGGTCATTAGAATTAATTTAACATTGAAATTGGACATAAACAGTTGCCAATCTTTTGATATAAATTGTTTCTTAAAAACACGCTATTTGTTGTAACAGCGGGAATTAATTATAAAATTAATTAATGCAACTTATATGTTTGGAATTTTGTAAAATAGACATCATTTTCGAATTTGGTATATCAATCATAGCTTAGGTTGAAATTTTGGCCTTGTTCTGAAAAACTTCAATTTTTGATGAATAGTGAAACCACTAAGTGGTAGTTAAATAACTGATTTTTCATTTAAATGAAATATTACCACTTCTGTGATTTGATTTTCAAAAATCCGACATACATGGTTGTCATTAAGAAGTAAAATGTGGTTCAATGAGATTAAAATAAATTTTTTGTGAATAGTAACTTTTATGTTCTTAATCGCGATTAGAGGTAATTAGTGTAGTTTAAGGTACAAATAATGTTTTAATAATATGAGATGAGCATGACACTTGTCCTACTCCTATTGGATGAGTCATGTCCGACCAAGACAACCCATGGGTCAACTTGGGGACCCCATGGAGCCACTTTAGTTGGAAAATGACATTAATATATATTTATTTAATGTTAAAAGTAAATTGACTCAAACATGAGTTGTCTTACTAAAACAGTTTTTTAGTGGGGTTACACAAGTCCAAATTTTGATTATAAATATTCATTAGAAATCTAAAAATATTTCCTACATCATAGTATTTTTTTTATAATTTTTAGACATTAAATAAATTAAATTATTTATGACATCATTATGATGCAGCGATGACCTCATTATTTAACGATTTAAATAAAATGAGAAGATAATGCAAAATCCAAGGCTTACACTTGTCCAAAGCCTATTGGATGAGGATATTTCGAAACCTTATCACCTTATCCTCTAATTATACAAGTGTGGGACCTTTAGAATCCGAAAAGCATTGTGAAATAATGTAACATTTCAATCTTTCCAAAAGTGCCCCTCCTCTCCACTTATAAAAGGCCCCCACCTCTCCCATCTCATTTACACTTTCAAGCCATTTGGCTCGGCCAACCTCTGCCCAAATACTCTCCGAACTTCCCTCTATTACTCCTAGAAGCCTCACCTTGGGCAGAACTCTTCTCAAGGAAGCCTTTGTCTCAAATCAGAAAGAGTTACCCGATTTTGAGGTAATGTCTTCTCTAATGTTGTTTTGTTTTATTTTCTTCTCCAACCCCCTAAACATTTTTTTATTCATTTATATTGTAAAAAAACTAGTATCCTCAATATACTAGGATGTTTTTATAAGAATTATTTGAGCTACACTTACACACACCTACATCTAATGGTTAAAGAACATACGGTTTCTGTGGATGGCGAATTTCTGCCTCACGAAACGATGATTGTTCAACACTCATACAACACCTTCAATGGTGGCCATTAAGATGTCACTATTTTTATATATGATATATAATATGTTTATGTTTTACTTATGCTTCTGTATTTCTCGTTTATGGCATACTTTATGATTTCCATTATGGGTAAAACGCGATAATTTCATTTTAGGAAGTGCGGACTACCGCCCCCTCAAAGTGATTTGAATCGTTAATGCCATATGTGGGATGTATAAAGGATGAAGAAAATGGTATTATACACTATATTATACTGGAATTATATTATACATTTATATCATTATGATTTAGTTCCATTAAATATGAAATTGAAATGAAAGTAGCGTTCAGGCATACGTACGGCTTACCGTCTCCATGAACGGTGCATTTCATTTCTTACCTCTAAATGTTACGTAATATTATAAATGAATGTATATACTGGATATATAAGATATATATGACATATAAATCATGAATATAATTCTGGATATAATGAATATTCTACCACATGAACAACTTGTAATTATAATAAGTTTATTGTTGACTCAAGTTACCAAAGATCGACAAAACGACCGTTATTAACTTAAATAATTACATAATGTTCATAACATTGTAATAAGTGATATAAAAAGGATAATGAAATTTAAAATGGTTCTTAATAAGGTAGATATTAACTCTAGTTTATTATTAATGAGGTTAAAGAATGGTTGAGTCAAGTCGGACACAATGTAAGGGAATTTCTTAACCCAACTTCCATTCTTTGGGTTAATCTCCTACTTTCAAATTAAGTCATGATATTATTATGTCCTATTTTTTATTTTTACTTTCTTTATGTGTACCTATAGTGAATACACATAATAGATCTATTTTATTTTAAAAATGATCTTTTAAGGACTTCGTCTCAATCCCCTTTCATTGAGGCATATTTGGTTTTATACACAACTTTCTTTTATACGGTGTATAAACCCCTTTGACTTTTACGTTTATTCAAAAGGAATTTTTTTATACGAAGCGTTTTTCTAAATGACAAAAGGGAATGTTTTTCTTTCCGTACTTATGCGGCGACAATGACTTCTCCACCGCCGTGACCATTATTTGAGTTTCGGCTTCCTCTACAAGCCATCATTTTTTTTAATGAAAAATAAATACAAAGTTTTAACTTTCTTTTATTTTGGTATTGAAAATGGTTTTGAAAGCATTTTTACTATATCAATGTGTTGTATTGATATCTTGTGATTGGAATGTGGAAATTTTATGTTTCCTTTATGCATGTTTTATGTGATATGATTATGTTATGGTTTATGATATGTTTAAACCTATTCATATGAGGAATGTATTGGACTTAATAAGTGACGGGTGGAGCCCGCTATAGCTCCTCGATGCATCGGCAGGTCTCATGAGACAAACTAGTGTCTTGGCACGAGGCCTTGACAAAATCTTATTTGTGGTCTTGGCACGAGGCCTTGAATACGTGGTTATGATAGTCTGGCATTATGAATTCCCTCATTATGAAAGTGGTTTTTGATATTGCATGTGATTATTCGACCAGTAGAATATCCATGTGAAGAAGTAAATGACATTATCTCATTTTACTTTTGCCATATTATGTTGATGTTCAAGTTTAAAAGGCTTTTGTTTTAGTTAAACATTGCCTTAAATGTTAATGTTTATTTATGAAAGCTTCCGCTATATTGTTATCCTTACTGAGCATCTGAGCTCACCCCTTTCAATGTTTTAATATTTTCCAGGATGTGAAGAAGTATTTTATGAATGACCTGCAGGGATAGTCAGAAGAGGATATGAGTGTGGACTATGAAGACTTTGTTATTAGTTTTTCACTTTATGATGTAATGTAAGACTTATGAATGTATCTAGTGTTTCCAAGGCTACTAAACTAATCGGTCTTTCGAGACGTGATCTTTTGTGATCATGCCAATGTTACGAAGTAACGCACCGGCTCTGGGTAGCTGGGGTCGGGGCGTTACAGTTGGTATCAGAGGCAGTTTAGTACTAACCTTGGAAGCTAGATTTAGATAAACTCGGATTAGAGCACATAGCACAAAGATAGACTTTGAGGATTAGTATAGAAGAACTTCCTGAAATTTTGGTATTATAGAGATGTTATGAGTTTTCCGAGCAAAACATCCCTGTCTGGATACGAGCAGGTAGAGGCGGCTCTGGCACATATGTACCTAGGGGTAAAACCCGAAAACACCGCTTTGAGCTAGACTCGAACGGGAACTGGTGCATGACAACG
This sequence comes from Viscum album, assembly GCA_963277665.1. Classification (NCBI taxonomy): domain Eukaryota; kingdom Viridiplantae; phylum Streptophyta; class Magnoliopsida; order Santalales; family Viscaceae; genus Viscum; species Viscum album. The sequence continues at coordinate 1,882,743,871 of OY728130.1, forward strand.
GGCCTTGCTGAACTCTTGGTTACGACACTCCCGGGGGATATGCTTAGGATAATTCTCATTTTATTTACAAACCACTATGAAGGGTTATGAGTACATACTTCCTCTAAGAAAACGTTTCTTTTTATGATTATGGATTATATCCATAAATAGTTAAATTTATGTAAAGTGTTTAACAAGTATGGAATTATGTATTTTGATTCATAAACTAATCTAGTTTATGCCATTGTTTAGAAATGGCGCCTAGTGGAAGGAATGGAAACCGTATCAATGCACGAACTCCGTGTAGCGATTGCCCTCCTGCTCAAGATAATTATTGTGGATCTAGAGATACAACTGGTTCTGATCAGCTTCTCACCGTACTGGGACAACTCACGCAGGTTATGAATAATAACCTTACTCGTATGGAGCACCCTGATCCGCAACATGTAGGATCAATGCTAGACCGTTTCATGAGGAAAAAACCACCAACCTTCAATGGGAGTACAAATCCTACAGTAGCTGAGCAATGGATAAATTCCTTAGAGAAAATATTCCATGCCTTGGGGAGTAGTGAAAGGGAGAAGGTTGTCATGGCAGTTTACCGCCTCACTGGAGATGCCGATCAGTGGTGGTCGCTGATTCAAAACACAAAGGAAGATGATGATGTATCGAATATGGAATGGAGGGAGTTCAAAGAGCTTTTCTTAGAAAAATATTTTCCTCGTGACCATCGAGCAGATATGGAAAGGCAATTTCTGAGTTTGAGGCAGAAGGAGGATGAGAATGTCGAAAAGTATGAGGCTAACTTTACAAGGTTAGCGAGGCATACTTCCGATTATATACGTAACCCAAGGATTAAGATTGATCGTTTCTTTGATGGGTTAAAACCATTTCTCCGTCGAGCTTTAGTATCACAATCCTTCTCATCATACGAAGATATTGTCTCGTGTGCTATCAAGACAGAAAAGGAATTCTCTAAGTCTTATGACAACAAAGTAAAGCAAGAGAAGAAGAGAACGGTGGAACAAGAGACAGATAAGGGGAAAAAGGGAAAGAAGGATATTCCATTTTGTGATAATTGTGGGAATTATCACCCTGGTACTTGCCTAAAAGGAATGGGAGTTTGTTATAAATGTGGAGAAAAGGGTCACCAGGCTCGTGATTGCAAGGGAAAGAAAGAGGCTATCAAAGTTGAATGCTACAATTGTAGGGAAACAGGGCATTATGCAAATGAATGTCCTAAGCGTCAAGGAAACTTACCTCAGAAAAGGCCAAGGGATCAAGGCCAATCTTATGCTGTGACTACAGTTGAAGCGGAATAATTAATGTATTGATGCTTTTGGACTCAAGGATTATATTCTGGTTATAAGAATAATGTGATATATATAGGGATTGTACTGTAGTACTTGTTGATTTCAGTATGGTTTTAATATGATTAAGGTAATCATATTTTTATTATGTGACAATAAGAGAAACTTTTCTTTGTTTGGGGAATCTGATGTTACAATTGATTTTGGAATTTAGAGACCTTTTAGAGAAAGTCTGGACGGAGGTATTTTGGATAACTTTTAAGGTTGGAATTGATTAAGTTGAACCATGGATAGTATTGTTTAAGGTTGAAGAATTTCTGAAGATTATTTTTGGAATATTATAATACTATAGTTTTAGGAAAAAGGACAACCTGCAGGGTGGGGAATAACCCCTCGCGTCGGACAAAGCTGCAGGAATCGAACCCACAACCATAGTGCGACAAGCCTTTATTTCCTACCACTAGCCTACAGGAAGTCCCTGGTTATTACAAAATAGTTGTACTAATCTAAATGGTATGTGTTAACATTTTGAACCTTATACAATTAGGATAAATAGAATATTTTTGAGTTCTGTTACCATTTGGAGTAAAAGTTGGGTTTGTGGTAAAAATTTATTAACAAATGAAAGTATACATAACAAGTATGTATATTCCCTTAAGTTCTTAGTAAATCTCCTAAATAAATTCCTCAACATTATAAAAGGTAACTTAAAACAAAAATTTTGTCGGTTAACTTTTCCAACTGGGGATTCAATGACCGTTTAACCAATCACAAGTTTGTGATTTTCTTGTGGTTAAACTTTCTCCAAATCCTGTTTTCTATAACTATCCATCAGACCTTGATGGTTTGTTTCTCCTCCATATCCATATTTTCATATAATCCTAGAATGGGCGATATCGGGTGACCTTTTTACTTATCCTTCTTTCTTTTAATGTTATATATTTATTAACCTTATTTCCGATGTGGGTTTTCCTCAAAGGTATTTTCTCTTTTCAACCTTTTTTTTTCAAAGAAAAATTTCAAATTGCGAGGACGCAATTTATTGAAGGAGGGGAGAATGTAACACCCCGAGCTTCCACGATACGCCTCTCTTTCAATAATGCAATAGCTTGCATTGTACGCAAATTCGAGTTCTAACACACCGCAACTAATCAAAGTAGCCGTTATGAATAGTAATAACCACTTTTTAAATTTATAGAAATTTTATATTTCAAAATGGACTTCATTTTTGTATTCCTAATATTGAAATTAGCCTATGTTGAATTTTTTGTAATTTTCCGAGAACTTTCAAATTTTTATGAATAGTGAAAAATACTTAAAACAACTTTTTTAATCAAAATAATTTATAGTGATAAGTTATACTATTTAGTGGTTTTAAGGTATAATTAGAATATATTTTTACCATTTTATCCAATGGTGATCATTAGAATTAATTTAACATTGAAATTGGACATAAACAGTTGCCAATCTTTTGATATAAATTGTTTCTTAAAAACACGCTATTTGTTGTAACAGCGGGAATTAATTATAAAATTAATTAATTCAAATTATATGTTTGGAATTTTTTAAAATAGACATCATTTTTGAATTCGGTATATCAATCATAGCTTAGGTTGAAATTTTGGCATTGTTCTGAAAAACTTCAATTTTTGATGAATAATGAAACCACTAAGTGGTAGTTAAATAACTGATTTTTCATTTAAATGAAATATTACCACTTCTGTGATTTGATTTTCAAAAATCCGACATATATGGTTGTCATTAAGAAGTAAAATGTGGTTCAATGAGATTAAAATAAATTTTTGGTGAATAGTAACTTTTAAGTTCTTAATCACGATTAGAGGTAATTAGTGTAGTTTAAGGTACAAATATTGTTTTAATAATATGAGATGAGCATGAAACTTGTCCTACTCCTATTGGATGAGTCATGGCCGACCAAGACAACCCATGGGTCAACTTGGGGACCCCATGGAGCCACTTTAGTTTTAAAATGACATTAATATATATTTATTTAATGTTAAAAGTAAATTGACACAAACATGAGTTGTCTTACTAAAACAGTTTTTTACTGGGGTTACACAAGTCCAAATTTTGATTATAAATATTCATTATAAATGTAAAAATATTTCCTACATCATAGTATTTTTTTTATAATTTTTAGACATTAAATAAATTAAATTATTTATGACATCATTATGATGCAGCGATGACCTCATTATTTAACGATTTAAATAAAATGAGAAGATAATGCAAAATCCAAGGCTTACACTTGTCCAAAGCCTATTGGATGAGGATATTTCGAAACCTTATCACCTTAGACTCGAATTATATAAGTGTGGGACCTTTAGAATCAGAAAAGCATTGTGAAATAATGTAACATTTCAATCTTTCCAAAAGTGCCCCTCCTCTCCACTTATAAAAGGCCCCCACCTCTCCCACCTCATTTACACTTTCAAGCCATTTGGCTCGGCCAACCTCTGCCCAAATACTCTCCCAACTTCCCTCTCTTACTCCTAGAAGCCTCACTTTGGGCAGAACTCTTCTCAAGGAAGCCTTTGGCTCAAATCAAAAAGAGTTACCCGATTTTGAGGTAATGTCTTCTCTAATGTTGTTTTGTTTTATTTTCTTCTCCAACCCCCTAAACTTTTTTTTATTCATTTATTTTGTAAAAAAACCTGTATCCTCAATATACTAGGATGTTTTTATAAGATTTATTCTAGCTACACTTACACACACCTACATCTAATGGTTAAAGAACATACGGTTTCTGTGGATGGCGAATTTCTGCCTCACGAAACGACGATTGTTCAACACTCATATAACACTTTCAAAGGTGGCCATTAAGATGTCACTATTTTTATATATGATATATAATATTTTTATGTTTTACTTATGCTTCTGTATTTATCATTTATGGCATACTTTATGAATTCCATTATCGGTAAAACGCGATAATTTCATTTTAGGAAGTGCGGACTACCGCCCCCTCAAAGTGATTTGAATCGTTAATGCCATATGTGGGATGTATAAAGGACGAAGAAAATGGTATTATACACTATATTATACTGGAATTATATTATACATTTATATCATTATGATTTAGTTCCATTAAATATGAAATTGAAATGAAAGTAGCGTTAATGCGTACGTACGGCTTACCGTCTCCATGAACGGTGCATTTCATTTCTTACCTCTAAATGTTACGTAATATTATAAATGACTGTATATACTGGATATATAAGATATATATGACATCTAAATCATGAATATAATTCTGGATATAATGGATATTCTACCACATGAACAACTTGTAATTATAATAAGTTTATTGTTGACTCAAGTTACCAAAGATCGACAAAACGACCGTTATTAACTTAAATAATTACATAATGTTCATAACATTTTAAAAAGTGATATAAAAAGGATAATGAATTTTAAAATAGTCTTAATAAGGTAGATATTAACTATAGTTTATTATTCAAGAGGTTAAAGAACGGTTGAGTCAAGTTGGACACAAGGTAAGGGAATTTCTTAACCCAACTTCCATTCTTTGGGTTAATCTCCTACTTTCAAATTAAGTCAAGATATTATTATATCCTATTTTTTATTTTTACTTTCTTTATGTGTACCTATAGTGAATACACATAATAGATCTATTTTATTTTAAAAATGATCTTTTAAGGACTTCGTCTCAATCCCCTTTCATTGAGGCATATTTGGTTTTATACACAACTTTCTTTTATACGGTGTATAAACCCCTTTGACTTTTACGTTTATTCAAAAGGAATCATTTTTATACGAAGCGTTTTTCTAAACGACAAAAGGGAATGTTTTTCTTTCCGTACTTATGCGGCAACAATGACTTCTCCGCCGCCATGACCATTATTTGAGTTTCGGCTTCCTCTACAAGCCATCATTTTTTTAATGAAAAATAAATACAAAGTTTTAACTTTCTTTTATTTTGGTATTGAAAATGGTTTTGAAAGCATTTTTATTATATCAATGTGTTGTATTGATATCTTGTGATTGGAATGTGGAAATTTTATGTTTCCTTTATGCATGTTTTATGTGATACGATTAAGTTATGGTTTATGATATGTTTAAACCTATTCATATGAGGAATGTATTGGACTTAATAAGTGACGGGTGGAGCCTGCTATAACTCCTCGATGCATCGGCAGGTCTCATGAGACAAACTAGTTTCTTGGCACGAGGCCTTGACAAAATCTTATTTGTGGTCTTGGCACGAGGCCTTGACTACGTGGTTATGATAGTCTGGCATTATGAATTCCCTCATTATGAAAGTGGTTTTTGATATTGCATGTGATTATTCGACCAGTAGAATATCCATGTGAAGAAGTAAATGGCATTATATCATTTTACTTTTTCCATATTATGTTGATTTTCAAGTTTAAAAGGCTTTTGTTTTAGTTATACATTGCCTTAAATGTTAATGTTTATTTATGAAATCTTCCGCTATATTGTTATCCCTACTGAGCATCTGAGCTCACCCCTTTCAATGTTTTAATATTTTCCAGGATGTGAAGAAGTATTTTATGAATGACCTGCAGGGATAGTCAGAAGAGGATATGAGTGTGGACTATGAAGACTTTGTTATTAGTTTTTCACTTTATGATGTAATGTAAGACTTATGAATGTATCTAGTGTTTCCAAGGCTACTAAACTAATCGGTCTTTCGAGACATGATCTTTTGTGATCATGCCAATGTTACGAAGTAACGCACCAGCTCTGGGTAGCTGAGGTCGGGGCGTTACAAAAATAATCAACTAAGAGGCTCATTGATCCATCATTCTTCTTAACGAAGATGACTAGCGCACCATATGGTGAAGCACTCAGGCATATAAAACCCTTCTCTAGATTCCCCTGTAACTACTTCTTTATCTCTTCCAACTCAATAGTGGATATTCTATATGGTGTCTTTGATATGGTTAGGGATACAAGAAAAATTTCAGTTGAGAACTCAAACACTCGATCAAGAGGAAGACTTGGAAATTTTTCAGTGAATACATCAATGTAATCTGTCATGATTGGCATGTCTTTGAGAAAGATTCTATCCTTTGTATCAATCATTTGAGCTATATATTCCTTTTCATAAGGTATTAATATCCACACATAATATAATTATTCTAAAGGAGATTCATCTTTCTCATTACACTAGTAATGGATTGGAGGATGCTTCGAGATGTAAAAAGTGATCTCCCTTTCTCGACAGTTGATGTTGGATTTATATAAAGATAGAAAATCCATGCCCTAGATTAAATAGAACTCCACTAAAAAAAGTATAAAAAGATTTGTTTGGGAGGTTTATTATACAAACATTTACTCATGAGGAGTTATAAACCTTGGGTGCAACAATTTTCCCATTCACTTTTCTCACAGATAACTTAACCTCCAAATTTGGAGGCGGAGTTTGAATAGTTCTACTAAATATACAAGATATGAATGAACGTGTAAAAAAATAATCAAAAAGTAAATTATCTTTTCTTTAATTAATTACTAACATACCTTTCACCACATCATTTTCTTGCTCCACCCTAGTAGTGGTGATAGAATAAGCCCTTACATATTTTCTTGGAGGTTGTTGTTGATTTCCTTCGACAACCCTTGGATTAGGGAAATTGTTCGCGTAATACCCATGCATCTTGAAGTTGTAACATTGCACCAGTGGATAAGAATTAATCTAAACATTCCTTTCATCTTCCACATTAATGGAATTCTTCATATACATTTGGTAGTTTTTATCAAATGTCCCATTCTTCCACATTTGATACAATTTCGGGTTCCCTTTAAATAGTTCCCAGAATGCTTCTTTCCAAAATTTTGGAATATGGGATGTTTGATCTTTTTTCAATCATGGGATTTATTTTCAGAACCACACATATTAGCCACCATCTTATGCTTTTTGTCACTAGGACCATGAGATGGCCGGGTGTCTCCGATCTCCACTTCAACCTTGAGGGTACAACAGACAATCTTTATATAACTATTTAAGTATCGTATAACCAATTCTTTTCGTAGACTCGACTTTATTATAAAAAATAATCAATACCAATTTCATTAGGTATTCATGGAATAGATAAAGGCTTATCTTAAAATCCTTCAAAATTTTGATTGATATGCTTTGAAGTAATCATCTTCTTTATGCTTGAGTCTGAGGAATTCTATTTCCATCTTGAGGTGGAGGGTTCGAGGAAAATATTTATTAAAAAATATATTATTGAATTAATCCCAATATTTATAATCAATTTCCTCTTATGAATTCATATTATTGATTTTTTCCACCACTAATCAGCTTCCCCATCAAAACGATAAACTACAAGTAGGACTTTCTCTTCTTCTGAGCACAAGAGGACAAAGAATATCATTTCAATGAAGTTAATACAAAATTTCTCAAGGAAGGGATCAAAAGATATAGTAAACATGGGAGGAATTTCACACATTACGGATTAAACAACAACTTTCTCTTTCCATGGGGGAGGAGGGTGTTCCACATGATTCAAGTTATTATTCGTAACTTGAGCCAGCTGAGCAACTTATTTCATGATGTTTTGAGTACTCATTTCCTTCCAATTTGGCATATCATTAGAGAAATATTCACAATACCTATCACATTTATTTTTGAAACCTATTATTATATTTCTCTCTATTAACTAAGAAAAATAATGTACATTTATAGGGCTAAAATACTAATCTATTAAGCATAAAATAAAAAAATTGAACATAAAAGGATAAACTTGTAAAAGAGAAGTATATCCCAACATGTGATTACATAGGTTTAAATATAGGATATCGTTGATCTATTTATTAACATATATTCTTATGGGATCCTTTTTTCCTTAATAAAGGATTGCAAAAAACTCATTAATTTACCAAAGAATATCCCTCGGGAGTTTCAAACCAAGATTGCAGCAATGCCCGTTGTCATGCACCAGTTACCATTCAAGTCAAGCTCAAAGTGGTGTTTTCATATTTTACCTATAGATACATCTATTACAAATCCACCTCTACGTTTTTGTATCTAGAAAGGGATATATTTTCTTGATAAACCACTTACTCTATACTTACCAAAATTTACTAGGTGTTTTCTTATACTTATTCATAAGGTTCTAACTAAAGTGATATATTCCTAATCTCTAAAAATATCTAGAAAATCCTACGATACCAACTATAGAGACCCTAGCCCTTTTCACATAACATTATATTATTTCATGCATAAGTATACATTAAAATATAACCCAAGGATTATGATGATTAGTGTCTTTTAATACTAGATACATAAAACTGAAAACATAAAAAAAATCTTTATTTAATCTTCATATTGAGCTCCTATCTTCCATTGTGATCATACATCGACAAAAGATAACCCAGGGATAACATGAACAAAGGGTTGAGATAAAAATTTTATTAAGGGAATAAGAATAAGAATTAATATTGAGCACACTGGTTTGGAAGCATGACATAATGATAAAAAAAGGACCATAGTGTAATTGAACATTTAAAACCATAACATGTATAACTTGGGGTAATATAAACATGGAATCATAGTAATCTGGTAGAAACATAAAATAAGAATTTAGAATGTGTCAATGCTATTTTCACTTAACGAATCATTGGTCAAGGTTAACCACCAAGGTGGTTGCACATAGTAGCACACGTCAAGGCTAAAAACCAAGATCGTTGAACATGGTAGAACAAGTCAAGGATAAACTCCAAGACCATTTCACATAATGTCTCATGAGACTCAAATTTATCCAATGTGTTGGAGCACTATCTGGGCACACCCATTACAAAGTCCTTGGCCTAGAAGACACTAAATCAGTGCCCCGATCTGGGTTGCCTCATGACCTCAAGCGCATCTCCCCATACACCCGCAGTTACTAACTAGTTGTGATGGTCTAGTAAGATACATGGGCAGACTATACCCTTTTTACCAGAGTAACACATAGCAAAAAAAAATTAAATAGCAGAAAAAATAAGAAAAAATTAAAAACATGAATAAATAAACAACTCCCCAATTTGGTAAAACCATATACAAAAGTAAATATACCAGGCTATGCTACAGTGCCAGGTGAACAAAACCTAGGAGATAGACAAACAATAGAATACCAAAAATGGTCCTAGCTCTATGTCCCAGACCTCATCTATGCAAATACCAAACCCGAATCACTTCCCAAGCATGTAGCCCTTTCCCTTTTCTTGACCTGTAACCATGAAATCTTCTTGGGTACCCAATGGAGGCTCGATTAGGGTGTGAGTATAACTCAGTAGGCCGCCAACAATGGTGTCTTCAAAATATCCAGAAAAATTAAATAGTGCATGAAAGTGATTAATAATAGAAAATAAAGGAAAATAGTTCAATATTCCATTCTATACTACGATCCTATAAATTATAGTACCATTGAATCCAGGCACACTACTGAGACATTCAATGGTTTAATCAACCTTTTTCACATGTTCAATGGATTAATCATGTACAATGTTCTTAAACATATGGGAATTATATCAAGTCCTATATCACCAGGCATCATATTATAACAACCTCATAATCCTCACCTTGAAGCCTCAGTCTGGGTAGAATGAAACCATTAGAAGAATTTAACTCTATCCCCTTCTCTAACCCGTGCATTTACGTGTGGATCTAGAACCTCAGTATAACTCAACCTGTGGGCATAGAACCTCAATTCCATACTTCAATATTCAAAGAAATGTGCGCATGATTATTTATCACTCACCACAATTAACCATATCACAACAAGCATAACCAATATCATTTTTAACATCACAACAATATCAATAAATAGGGAATTAAAATTATGCCTCAATCCTTTCACACATTCATAATTTATATTACTTACCCCTTAACCCCCAATTCCAATTTCCCATACCTATCTCACTATTAAGGTTCATGTGTAAACATTATTCTTGATCATATTACATTAATCCCATTTAACCAATTTAAAGGTCAACCTAAAATCCATTATCCTTTAACCACTATAGGAAAAACTGTCACCATTCATTATAACCCATTACCTAGAGCAATTATCATACTCTCTAAGTATCTACATCATATTTTTTTAATTTGAGACCTTATACTTATGTTTTCCCCATCGGATGGGCCAACACACCCCTTGGGTGGCCCTATTTTGGTCAAGTCATCCTCCTTGCATCCCATGGGGATAAATAGGGGTTTAATTTATTATTTAGACACCCAATACAACAAATCATTCCAAACACACCAAGATCTCATCAAAAGATGGGAAGAATTAAGACCTTACACAGACAAATCTACACAACAACCAAGGGATATAACTTATATACCACCTCCCTTGAATCCAGTGGTGAATAAAACCTTAATCAATGCCTTAGATCCTGATTCAATACACCTTTAAAGCATAAACCTAGATCTCAATAGAAGAGAAATGTTTTAGAGAATAATATATAGAGAATATAAAGATACAAACCCTAAACAAGAAAAACAATCAAAGAGGGATTTAGCCATACATAGGTCTTTGATTACCAAACGACAACACTCCAAACAGCCTAGGATTAAAGTAGAATCACCCTTGGGAGATCTTGGGATATTTGGTTCATTCCAATGGTTGAAAGAGGGAAGGAGGAAGAAAATCCTAAGTGGAATATAAAAACACCGTAATGGCATTTTTCTAATTTTTTTAAAAGTTTCTAGACTGCATGGTTTACCCACACAGTTTCCCAAACAGTACGCAAACAGTGAAAATTCTACTTTCCCAAATCATCCCTCCCATAGAGGTTTTGGTATTTCCACAAGGTTTTCTCTAACCATTAACAAACTGTGCCACATTCCCAGAAACCCCCTTTTTCTTCCTATTTCATGTCCTGAACCCCCAAAACACCCCCAGGTCTTCACATGAATTTGGGAAAACACTTATTTAACCAAAAATAAAGGAATTAAATGAAATGTAAACATGAAAATTTCTTTTAAATAAATCATGGATCTTAAATCCATTTTAACATTTTCATAAATATGCTTTCCACGTAATAAATCACACATAATAAATCATATATAAACATACAAGAACCCATGGAATAAAATGGGTATCATAATCATGTTATAAAGCATAATTTAATGGGTGTATCATTGAAGTATCCATGAAGTAGTGGAATTAAAACATACATAGGCATATATCATGGTAAGTGATGTTAAACATAAGTGATGACATGTAAAAAGAGTATTTCAGAAATTTTAATATTAAAACATTTCAGTGCGGTTTTTAGGAAAATACTAAAGAGAATTTAAAATCCAAAAGGGAATAATATTTTATATAAAAAAAGAAGTGAAACAAGTTTTTTTTTCATAATATAAAGAATAATTTTATAAAAATTAAATGTGGCTTAAAACAGATGGTAGAGTGCACATGAAATTGGGAAACAATTTGGGATGTTCCCTCAAAACGAGTTTTCTTATCGAGAACTATAGAGGAGGGAATCACATAAAATCAAGTATATCCATGAAATATAATAATTAAAGGAAATTGATACATGATTTTGGATATATAAATAGAAACTAGTGTAAGAAAATTAAAAAAAATATAGGATTTCATTTGGGTAAAAAGAGAGTTATAATACCCTGAAGGAATAATGGAGGCTCGAGTAGAATCCATTACCTTAAGTCTGATAGCGTTGTTCACTTGATATTAATGACCTGAATAATAAAATTAGATTCACTAATTAATAATTAATGAACCTATTTTACATGTAATTGATTTATTATAACGATTTTGAGTTCATTCATAAAATTTTTTATTGGTTTTGAGGTCCAATTTCATTGTTTGGGTCCATTTGTTTCATGATCAGTTTACTTATACACATAAATGGATAATCATGTAAAATGAGGACTGTTTTATGAAATTGGAGTTATATTTTATTATTTAACATCCATAAGGTTACATGTTTGTAAATTTTATTTAGTTAGTTAGAGTGATGATTAATCATTATATAAAACATTAGTGACAAACTTTTGGGTTAATTGGTGGGTTTTGGTCACAATGAACACATTTTGTTTTATAAATCAAGACCAGGTGTAAAAATAGATTACATAACCATAGATGAGAAATAATAAATATATTATGATAATTTTCAACCATAATAATGGTTTCATGACTAGAATTGAATATGGTATTGGGAATTGAAAACCTATTGTCCTTGAATGTGGTAAATTAACACATCTCGGATGGTGTTTTTACAACAAGTATAAAAGAAGGGTAAAAGAGAGATGGTAATAGATTATTACATTATCATAAAAAAATTAAATTACATATAAGGTAATATATTTTTAATAACATTTTGATGAGGAGATGCAAGTATAGAAAATAAAACAAAGGAACTTGAAAGAAAAGAAAAAGAATCGAAAAAAGGAATAACCTCTTAAATTAACCTTCCTTGAGAGTCTCTTAAGGGGTGATGATTTGATATTTTGAAAATAAAAATGGATGATAGAAGTGGGGGATTATCTTGGGGAGATATTTGATCAGAATTTATGCAATGAACACAACTTGAGAGTAGTAAAGAGGGGAGGGGAGTATGGGTGGGTTTTATAGTGGAGGGGAGGGGAGTTTTCTTAATATTTAAATAATTAGTATATTATTTTCCAAAATTCAAGAAAATGTGATGAATACAGGACCCAAAAAAGTAATATGTGCATTTAAGTTAGAACTAAGGGTGATTTTATCAGCGATGATGCTTGGAATAGTGTATTTAACCCTTAATGTATATATATGGTAAATTACCATATTTCACTATTCATAAAAATTCAATTATTTCAGAAAAATAAAAAAAATTACCTAACAATTTTTTGACATTTAGAATCCAAAAATGAAAGAAATTTTTTAAAAATAATTTTATTATTAATTTAATTTTTAATTAAAATCATAATTTACTTGAAAAATATAGATTTAAAACTATAAAAGAATTTATAATGCATCCAAAAATTACATAAGGTCTTATAAAATTATATTAAAACCAAAAGAAATAATTTCTTTATTGTATGGACGCCTTTTAGGAAAATAAATTTTATTTTAAATTAATTAATTAATTATAATTAATTATTTATGACTTACAAAAGTACCAATACTTTTACTATGGTCATATTATAACTTATAAGATACGTAATGGTTATTTATACATTCATGGGTGATGTTACTATTATTTTGGATAATTTACTATCCATGAGGATCATATTAATATTCCTAAGTTAGGTTACTATTCATAAGGGTAGCTTACTATTCCCTAAGATTTATGTTTTTTCCATTATAACCCACCGACCTCCTTGAATGCAACCATGTATGTCGGATTTTTGAAATTCAGGACACAAAATTGGAAAAATTAAGTTTAATGGTCACATAATACTTAGTAGTTCATTATGTTGTGATTTCATGTGATTATATTGCATACTTATAAGAAGGGAATTTCTATTGATTAAAATTTGGGTCATTACACACATTAACTTGGGATGGTTAAGAACTTTAAAGTATTGGTTTAATTTTAACATATGTAGTGGAATGATATAATGAATTAATGTATTGCGATTTTCTATTTACGCATAAATTTACCATTTTTATCTTTATTATATGTTTTTTAAAATTAATTGGATTTTATTAATTATTTAAATATGTCTTGATAAAATTAATCATAATCCAATTTATTTTTAGTTCTATATTACATGACTGAAAATTAATTAATTTATGTGATAAAAAAATATAATTCACAACAAATTAATAATGTAACTGGAAAAAAAATAAAATAATAAAATTTGTATGATAATGATCTTCTATATTGATTATTTTATCTGGATAATGATAAGATAATCTACATCCCCAGGGGAAAACACCCCAAAAAATAACTTGGATCAAACTACAACATTCATTATATCCTTATATGTGTCTCTTGGATTTGTTTTTATAGAATCGAGATCTTTTCATACATAAATATTTCATATTTTTAGATGAATATTCAATTTATAACTTTTCAATCCATTCTTGAATAATAAAGGTTTAGATTCATTAGATACTAGATATACAATATTATTATTCCATGAATGATATTCAACATCTCCAATAAATATCTTCCAGTAAAGTACTCTTCATAGGCATAACCTACATAAAACTTTATTCATAATTAGGGTAAATATAATATAATAAAGTTTGAACTTAAATGGTCAGATAGGGATAGAATAAGAGATATCAATCAATGAATATATAAAATAATAATATAATCACAAGGGTATAATATCATGAATATAGGTTACAAAGTTCGTACCAAATCTAATAAATATCATAAACTTGAGTTCTGAAATAAAACATTAGAATTTCAGAAACATGAATCCTAAGAATAAGAAATCATCATAACTCAACCATGAACTATAATATAGTGTCATAAAAGTTTGTGAAACTATAATAATTATAGAAACCATTTCATATGACAATGATAACTACCAAGACCATTGTATTAGGCATCAACACCTATTTCCCATAGTATATTAATCACATTGACTTTTTTTCTCATAACGGATCAAAAACTTTGACTTGTTTCCCATAATAGATGAACCAATGTGGCTTGTTTCCCATAAATTTCTCATGAGATATAATACTCTACCCAATAAATTAGAGTAATATATACGTACAACCACCATATATTGAAAACCATACATATGTGTGTCACAAGATCATAAAACATTCATAATATAATCATATCATAACTCGATATAAGAAAAAAAATTCCATATTTCATCAAATCATAACATAACCCTTGAATATGTGTTTTATAAAAATTTCATCATCAAAAACATAAAATATCTAGAGAAATAATAGTGATGGTATCATTAGATCACCTCCCCAATAAAAAATAAGCAACACTAAAGGTTAACAACATTAATGAATATTAATACTATTAAATGATCATTAAAAACATCCCTAAAAAATGCCATTTTTATTTGAAAATTATATTTTAAAAACATTAAATTTCTAAAAAAAAATGGAAAATATTTTATTTGAAAATATTATTGGAAACTTGTGGAGGAATACTAAATGTATTGAGAGATCATGATGGTGGGAAATTCGGTTCTTGTCGTATAATTAAAATAAATCATTCCTTTATTTTTTTGTCAAAAAGTACCTCATTTGGAAAATGAAAATAAAATTAATTTTATTTTTTTGTAAGAATACAAAAAGGGTAAAAAAAATTATGAAAAAAAATAATTGGATAATAATAAAATCATTCTTGAATATTTTTTAAATACAGATATGGAAGAAAAATGGGTTTAGACCAAAGAGAGAGATAAATTTGATTTTCCTTCAAAATTTTTTTTGATCATATTTCCATTTTTTAAATAATTTGAATCACGGTATAAACATAATATATATTCATTATATATAATTATAAACATTTATATTAAAGTAGATATAGAAAAATAAAATACACCTTTCAAGGAGACGATTGGTTGAACGTACACATTAACACTGTTTTCATTTTTTTATAGATGAAATTAATGAAAGGTAAATAAAAATTCATATTTATAGAATCATTATTATATAATATATATCAGAAAATTTCATTAAATCTCTCCTTATTACAATCTATGTATAATGGAAATGAAAATCAATTCACATCGCTTTGTGGAGGTGGTAGAACAAACGTATGAATGAACAACGTTATTATTTTTCAAAAGATTCAAAGGTAATAATTTAGATGTTATATTATGTTAATAGGATTATAATTAATTAATAAATATATTATATATACAATTTAAACCTATAATAATAATGATTCATCAAATATGGTTATGAAAAATTAATTGTATTAATATATGAAGATGGTAAGATGTATGTACACATAAGAGATACTTTCACATCCCATTTGGTGAGATAGAGGGTGGATAATGGTAAATTAATAATCATAATAACATTTAACGATATTTAGGATACTGAATTTATTATTTAATGATAAATATCATTGATTTGGATGAGTTAAAGAAGTAAAAATAAAGTGATCAGTTAAGGCGAATACCCCTTCTTTGAAAGGTCCCTTTTAGAACTCATCTGAAGGATCCAAGGGTTGGTCTTTTTAGAATACCATAACCTCTATAATGTGTATAAGAAATTTTATAATGTATTATTTCATTTTATTTTAAATCCATTTGTCTTAAATTAATGTAATGAATAAAGAGAGGAGGTGACCTTTTATAATTTAAGTTATGAGCACATTTTGAATTTTTTAAAAGATTAAGATATAATAAAGTCATAATCTATCTTGAATGAATCAAAAAGGAAAGTGATTAAAATATTATATAGTATCATGTTGTAATAACATCATAAAATAAATTTTTTATAGTTTTGTTTCATTTTAATCCTTATCTTTTCGATTAACCACTTGGTAAACCAATTTTAACCTTAATCGTGACAACGTCTTTTTCAAACTTAAAGTGTTATAATTTTACATATATGGTTAAAAGTTACTCTTAAATGGATAAGGGATTAAATATTAGACCATATATTATACTCATTGTCCTCTTTCATATTTTTAATGTTTTTGGAATTAATTTAACGAAATATTATTTTCATAAAATATTATTAACGTCTATTTTGATACTGTTAATTTAATTTGAATTAAAGTACATAGAAAAAATTTATAATTATAATATAACAATTAAAAAGAACACTAATATTTCATATTAATATTTCAAAATTATTTTCACACACTAAATCAGTCAAATTATATAACTTTTAATATTTTTAATATCATTTTTTTCATTTTTCTATTAATTTTATAAATACAGAATCAACATTTTGTAAGAATTTAAGGTAATTATTTAATAAAGAAAATATAGAAATAAATTAAAATAATGAAAATAAGTATTAAATTATCAAAATGGATATTTTTATTCCCAATTTTGTTCCTATCTGAACACATAATAAATATTTAAAACTAAGAGAGTAATATTTCATAGCTTTCATTGATTTAAATAATATATTGACCATTTTCCTAGAAAAGTGTTCATTAAACAAATAAAATTAATTAGTAAGGTTATAATTATTTAAATAAATTCAAAAAATAATAATTATGATGAATAATTGTCTCCTTATCACCTAATTTTAACCTAGATTAACCCGATTTACCCTTTATCGAGGTGATAAATTTTACCACGACTACTATTAATATTGACGAAAAATAAAAGCGGCATATTTAACAATTTTGAACCTATTTATTCTAATTATAAAATAAATTTTATCAAGTTAAATACTTATAAGTGTAATAAATTATTATTTTAAAAGCAAGTAAAACATGAAAAAATTGGTTTTTAGAAAAATACATTTTTTAGGAAAACTTATATAATTTTTATCCCATACCTAGAAAAATTTTAAATAAATGTTTAAAAAATTGATTTAATATATAATATATAAATTTAAATAAAATAACTCAATAATAGTGATTAATTTGATTTATTAATACTAAAATACATCACATATTAATTTTTTTTTTCAAAATAACATCACTTTTAGTTTCAAATTGTTTTTTATTCTTAAATATAATTATTTGATAACCAATAAATTCATTTTTTAATTTTTTATATCATATATTTTTCATAGTTTAGTTAGTAATATCTATAACTTCCAATCTAATGGCAAGGTGATAACCACCACATAATAATATTTTAATAGTATATCGAAGTTTGTTTAAACTCAGTGTTATTCTTATCACAAGATATCAAGGAAATAAAATTATTTAAATGGGAAATATTTTAAAAAATATAAAGGTGTTACATTATACCCCCACTTAAATTGAATTTCTATCTCAAAATTCATCCTTAATATTAGATCGTAAAAGTTATAGTTGCTACAGGAGGGGAGGTGTGAATAGTAGTTTAAAAAAATTAAACTAATAAAAACACAAACCTATTTATTATAGTTATTGGACGGAGATTGTGTCTAATGAATAGAGTGATTTTTAACAGACTCAAAATAAGTTTGGTAAATCAAACTACAAAAAAATTATTTAAAAAAATTCCTTATATATGCACAGTGTAAATAAAAAATCATGTATAAACAAGTAAAATTAATCTTTATAATGTTCTTTTGAAAAATAACAGAAACATTATAAATAAAATTAATAAAATTTAAACATAAAAAACAATCAATTCAATAACTTGACTTAAGGTATACATAGTTTATGCCAAAATTATAGTTTTGTATTTCTACAACAGAAATCCCACGATAAAAAAGATCAGAATCAGATCTATTTTCTAATACCTAGAATCCTTCAATAAGCCTAATCAGATATAACAATCTTCCTATACCCATAATCCATCTATCATAACCAAGACTATAAATATAATACACTTTCAAAAAGTGTCTTAATGATTTTAAAATCCTCATATGAAAACGTTATAATATAAAACAATTTGAATGATTAAAATAAAATCATAATGAGTGGTTAAAGAAAAGAAATATTCAAATAGGTTGAGTTTGCAAAAGCGTCACCTCTTAGATCTTTGAATGCACCTATATTTAGAGTCAATCCTCAAAAATTCATATTTCAAAGCTACATGGAGTTAGTTGTAATGACCTCATATGTTCTTAAATAAAAATCTCAGTAAATAAATATCTACCAAATTTTGTTTTAATAGAACAATAGAAATTTTGTTAAAAGGCATTACGACCAGTAGAAATAACTACGGATCTAATTATAAACTTCTTATTCCAATGGAATAAAACATTTTAGTCTGATGGAGTAAACTCTGTCACATTGATAAAATAGATTGATTAATACTAATAGACTATATTTTTTTATACTGATGGACTAGATTCATTCACACTGATAGAATATATTTTTTATACCAATATAATTGATTTTTTTATATTGATGTAATGAACTTAGGGATATCTAATGTGTTAGACTCACTTCAATATTATGGACTAAAATTCTGTTAGTTTTATGGACTATAATTTAGTCAGTTCGATGGAATGTTTACATTAATTTAGTTCTGTAATATTTCTATGCTTATTAGGATATGTGTTTTTCTATAATAACAATCTAAAACATTTGGAAATATAATGTTCTTAAAACATAATTTTTAATATCATTTTTTATTTTCAAAACTAAGTATAGAAATTATATAAAGTAAAACTTCTTCCTCAATAATATCTCCCTTTTTGAAAAAAAAACATAAAACTTAAAGATAAAACTAACAACATTGAAAAACATAGTTCCCATTTTTCGTTTTAGGATTTTTCTCTTATTTTTCTTATCTACCACTTTCTTTAGGATTCCCATATAGTTAAAATATTTTTTTTGAAGGAAATATATAAGATATTATCATAAAACATATCCCTGAAAATAAGATACTCTCCCTGAGAAACTATTTTAACTTAATAACTTATTTAAATAATCCACAAAAATAATAATATCCCCCTTTGAATAATTTATCACCCTTATATTTTTAAAAAGGAAAATAAGAAGTAGAATGTACCTGAAATGTTAGATATGAAAATTCTCTGAAATAATTTAAGAAAGATAAACATTCATCTATTCAAAAGAATATAGAAAGATCATTCATCTAACAAATATTGGAAAATATTTTATAAAATATATAAATTTAAGAGAATTTTAACATTGTTTCATTAGAAAAATTGTTTTAATATTACAACATCAAGAGTTTAGATAAATGAAAATTATTATTTCTTTTGAAGATTATTCACTATAATGTTAATATTTAGAAACTCCTAATCCTTTTTATATTATTTTATAGTGGACAGTAATATGGAAATCTTCTCCTATAGTACTTTAAATATTCTAACTTATTGTTTTAAAATTTTAGCATCTTCTCTAAGGGACTTGTTCTCATTTCTCTCATCTTCCATAAATTTTTGGACTTCTTATTCTTATTCAAGAAACAATTTATTCTTATTCAGTTTTGAAATATATTGATCTTGATATTTCTATAGATATTTTATGTTCTCAAATAATTCAAGATTTTCATTGACTTCTGAAGAAAACAATTGAAATGAATTTGGAATCTATAAATAATTTTTCTTTAAAATATCTATTGTTCATTATGAATTTTAAGACCTATTTTATTTTCATTTAACCATATAAAAATATATTTAAATCTTATCAAATTATGTTTTGAATCAAATCTTAATTCAATGAACTTTACTTCATTCTGGACAAAAATTTTAGATAACTGATTTTGTGAATCTGATTTTTTAACACATTTATCCAATTTCGAATATTCTTACATCAGGATCCAATATTTCAATGTTATGGAATAACATCCACTAAATATTTAAATGTCTCAATAAAATTAGTGAATTTGGATTCTATTAGCTAATTAGATTGAGTGGATTGCGAATACATTGAATCATATGACACATCAGAGGAATGTGTCCTTGAATGTTTAACATTTACTTCCTTATTCTCTTTCTTTTTATAAAAAGTTTAAACGTGCTATTTGTAGAGACCCGAAACTTGACATACATTGACATTACATTACTTTTGCGGAATACTTAGTACATAACAAAAAACACACACACAAGGATCGTAATAGTTTAGTGTCTTTGGAAACTCAAAACGTAATATTCTAATCGTGGTGAAAGATCTTCCCTTTTTTTACCTAAAACATTTCTTTATATCCTGGGGAAAAGAAAACATAAAAGGGTGAGCTCAAATGCTCAGTAAGGGTAAACAAAAGAGAAATCAATCACATCATATTCATAAGAACATAACTTTTGGAAATCATAACCTGCAAAAGAGAGAGCATAATTTCATAACATGGGATAAATAATGGTAGTGAAATGTAATCACAATAATCATAACTTAAAACATGAAACTTTGTGGCATTCACACATAATCACAGAGAATCATTTCTTTTTAGTCAAGACTCATTTCCAAGACTATCTTAGTGGACAAAGTCCCTTTCTGAATCGAGTAACCCTCGTTCCAGTCCTGTTTCACTGAACCGGTATAACCTACTGTTCCAGCCATGTCTATCTCATGAGATATAAAATCTTTACCCAATGCATTGGAGGGAGATATAGGTCCCACCCATCTTATAATGAATCCTTTCTTATGTGTGCCACATAATCATAAAACATACAACATCGCATAACACATGTAACAAAAATGGGATTCTTGAAACATCATGACATCATAAATCAATTCATATAAGATAAAGGAATTCATAAAAATAATTCAATCACAACATGATCAAATCAATGTAATAATAGGGATAAAAAACAGAACCCTTTATTATCTTAGATGGAAAATAATTTTGAACTCCATTCTTGAGGAAAATATCCTTTCTATTTCAAAAACACTTTTCCTTTCTTAACATGTCATAAAATTTTAAACTAAAAGAGGTTTATTAAAAATAAACTTGAATAACTGTAAAGGAAGCATCTAGGAAATAATGTTTTAGAAATCCATTCTTGCCGTATAAGTTAAAAAAAACATTCTTCGTACTTTTTTCGGAAAAGTCAAAAAGTACCTCGTACGACAAAAGATTCCTTTCATACATATTACTAAAAATTCACCGAAGGGTAGAATTGGATTTAAACTATTTTAAGTGGATGGAAATAATATTACATATTGATGAAACATGGATGTGGATGATAAAATACACCCTAGTAAATACTTACAAATAAACAATCTCGAATAAAAATGAGATTGTGATATTTCCCCTTACCTTAGGTCAGACTTGCTTTGTAAGTGTCCGAACCTCCTGTATAATGATTTAAATCATGTTATTGACTTATTACAGAATCATATTCATTGTTATGATATCATATATGGTTCACTTATGACATTATATTACCCGTTCTTTTGTAAATTCCATGTTAAAGAAGCGTTTTGGGTAAAATCGTTTCATTTATCGTAGGTGTTTTGACTTGTTGATCTTGACATCATTATTACATATATCATGATTTAATTACATACAGAAGATAAAATATGATTTATATATCATATATATTCAGTATATATATATATATATATATAATGGGTAGATAAATAAAATGAAAAACACCGTTCATGGAGACGGTAGTCCGTAAGTACGCATGAACGCTGTTTTCCTTTCCTTATTGTCTTGAAATGGAAGTAAGTAGATGACATACATATGTATATTTATACATAAATCCAGTATCTTTATAATGTCATATATTTCATTATTATTTCTTATATATACTTTATAATCATTCTTAAATGGTTAACATGGAGAATGAATCTCATCGCGTCGTGGAGACGGTAGTCCGTACGTACGCACGAGCGATGATATCATTTCTATAAATATTGAATTGAATTGGAGTGGATTATAAAATATATCAGAATCAATATGATGTTGTAATAACTATGTATAGTTATTCTTTACACCATTATACCCATCCATGTAAGGTGGTGGTGGAAAATAGATTACACCACGGCGTGGAGACGGTATTCCGTACGTACGCACGCGCGGTGATTTCTTTTTCCGTAGGATGGATAGATGGTGAAATAGGGTTGTTTCATACTTATAATAACATATCAGTATATGAGTGATACTGATGTTATTACTTCATAATGAAACAACCTAAGAAGAAGAAGTGGAAGAAGAAATAAAGATGAAAGAATTGGTAACGATAATTACCTCTTCTTTGAAGCACCTTTTGGAGACCTCCTCTTAGGGAACTAAAATTGGTCATTGAGGAAGACCAGAACCTCTAGGATGTTTCTAGGGAAGTGTAGAAGAGATTTTGGCAGAGGTTGGCCGAGCTTGAGTGCTCAAATTGGTGTGAGGAGGAGGGGGAGGAGGTTTCCTTTTATAAGGGAGGAGAGGGGCACCTTAGGAATACCTCAAAATATTATTTTTTATTAAAGTCAAAATCGGTTTATAATGGTTCCAAAGGGTCTTATTTCGAAGCTAAAGTGGGGATGGGTAGAAATCCTATCAACCAATAGGATTTAGACAAGTTTAGGTTATTATTTTAACCTTATCAATTATATTTAACTCTAAGTTAAATAATTTAACTTTTACCGTGTCCTTTTGTTTTCTTTCACTATATGGTTAATACACATACTATAACATGCCAAAAGAACCACAAATTGTATATTATTAATACATATATCCTTATCTAAGTCATTTGGCCGAACCTTAGATTTTTAGGAATAAAATAACATTAATAATATAATAATTGATTTAAAAACTATTTTGTGTCAATTTTGACACTATTTGATATATGATTTTTGTGAAAGTCATAACAGAATTATATGTTCGAACCAAGTTGATTACATCAACAATAATATATCATAGTATCCTATAAAATTAGTGGAATTCATAAAAAGTATCAAATTACATTTATTTTGGTGTTTATAACATCAATTATGTCAATATTTCATAAATAAGATAAAAACTGCATCATAATTGTGTCATAAATAAATTAACTTATTTAATGTCTAAAAATTATAAATAAAATACCATCATGTAGGAAAGCTTTTTAGATTTCTAATGAATATTTAAAATCTAATTTATCATATGTGTAACCCCATATTAAAAATGTTTTAGTAAATAAACTTTGATTTTAACTCTTTTAACTCTTTTTTGAATTAAATAATAATAAATGTCCTAATCTAATCCATGTGGGCCTAAATGGTCATATTTTATTCCTAATATTGTTTTTGTTCGAATTATACTTATCCAATAGAATTAGAACATGTGTTAGGGTAATAGTAATATCATATTTACTCTTAGTTACCCTATTTACTATTAACCGTGATAAAAAAAAGTAAAAAGTTACTATTCACCAAAAAATTATTTTTATCTCATTGAACCACATTTTACTTACTGATATCAACCGTATCTGTCCGATTTTCGAAATTCCATTCACAGAAGCGGTAAAATTAAGTTTTATGAAAAATTCAGTTTTTAACCTACAACTTAGTGGTTTCACTATTCATCAAAAATTGAAAGTTTTCAGAAAAAAGCCAAAATTTCATCCTAAGCTATATTTCATATTCCGAATTCAAAAATGAAGTCTATTTTACCAAATTCATAACATAGAATTTGCATTAATTAATTTTATAATTAAATCCCGCTGTTAAAACAAATAGCGTGTTTTTAAGAAACAATATCTATCAAAAGATTGACACTTGATTATGTCTGGTTTAAATGTGAAATTACATCCAACGACCAACATTGTATTAAATTGTAAAAATATATTCTAAATATACTTTAAAACCACTCAAATTAATGATTTATCACTATTAATTATTTTGATTAAAAAAGTTGTTTTTAATTATAATTTAGTAATTTTCACTATTCATCAGAATATGAAAGTTATCCAAAAAGTACCAAAATTTCACCTTAGGCTAAATTCGATACTCCGAATCCAAAAATGAAGTTCATTTTGAAAAATAAGATTTACAGAATTTTAAAAAGTGGTTATTACTATTCATAACTGCTAGTTTTAATAATATTTTAATAGCATATCGTAGTTTAGTGAAACTCAGTATTGCGTATTACACACGCTATCGAGGAAGGTCACGATTGCATGTAATGCAAGGCATGTCAAGGATGCGTGTTGTGCAAGCTCCTTTTGGTGTAGCGTACAACACAAGACATTAATAAAATTAAAAAGAATATTTTTCATAAAATCTTGGGCTGTTACATTCTACCCCCCTTAAAATGAATTTCGCCCTCGAAATTCGTCGGGGTTATAAATGGTTTACTATTCGAAAGTTTCTTTAATAGAAACCCACATCATAAAAAGGAATACCAAAACCAATATTTTAAAACAAAAGTATGAAACTTAACGGTTACCCAAATAAACTAATCACTGGGTTTCCACATAGGTGAAAATATGGATATGGAAGAAAAGTCTAACCATCATGTTCTGATGGAGAGTGGTAGAGAACATGGCTATGGAAATGCCAACAATCACAAATCCATAAATTTGTGACGATCTAAGGTACCATCCGATTCATCAGGTATAAGATCACTAGGACAACATTTTTGGTTTTCAAGATCATTTCCCTAAAGTTGATGAATTAAAAGAAATACTTACATGATTTTGGTACAATCTCACTGTTTTTCGTGCCTTGAACAATTTCCACTTCATATCTTAAATAAATGAAGTTGAATTTGTTATTCGTGAAGTGTTAGCAGATCACGTGATAGAATGACGGGTCATTCCATTTGTCTCAAACAAAAGGATAGGAAAAATTATATACATAAGTCGATCTATAGTGAGATTAATCATATATGGTTCCTAAAATGGACTTATACTTCATATATCATACTTCTTAATATAATAAAACTAGTTTCTACTAAACAGGGACTTCATGTAGGCCAGTGGTAGGCGATAAAGGCCAGTCGCACTTTGGTTGTGGGTTCGATTCCCACAGCCTTGTCCGACGCGATGGGCTGTCGCCCGTCCTACAGGTTGTCCTTTTTCTAAAACTACATTACTATAACATCCTATCAATAATATAAAAAAAAGAACTTCTTTAGGCTTATCCATAATACTGCAGTCCACTTTCATAACATAGTGAAAATTATTACCAGAGATTTAATACCATCGTTGATCCCCATATATCATAAGATATGTCTTGTTGGTCACATTCTAAACATTCAAAGTCCTTAATCATGTATTCTCTTGAATACCCATTGAACATTAGTGAAAACATGAATGAAGTTAAACGTTAACACTTTCCACATACCAAAATACTCAAAATTCTTTATAATCAAACCATGATATCACTTAGTCCTTATATCAATCATGATCTCATGAATACAATCAAACATCTCATTATCTTCTTATCCTTTCATTATGCACTTATCATCTACTTTCGAAAATATTTGAATCACTTTTCATAGTTACCGGTACCTTAAAATTATTGAAAACCACAATAGACCAATACTTAAATATTTCAACACACCACAAAAGTACCTCAACAACATTATTATTGAATACCAAAACACTTCAGTCCATCCACATCAATGATTATCCTAGAATAAGTCCTTCCTTGTTTTAGAAGTAACTTTTTAGGTCAGGGCATTGAGTTGGGTAATGCCCATGTTCTCCACAAATAAGACATTGAACTCCATAACAGTCTGTCACTCTATGACCCTTTTCTCCACACAGATAACATCGGTCCCTCCATTTGAGGTATTCCTCAAGGTTCTTCTTCCCTTCTTTAGAAATCTCAATCTTCCTTTCTTTATGCTCCTCAACATGCGAACATGCATAATAGTCTATCTTCCTCTTCTTTGATGAATTAGGCATACCACTAAATTTCACCTTGTTAATCATATATCGCGATGATTGATTCGGCATAATCACATCATCTTTCTCTCTAGGAATTACACAATTTTGTTGCTCATAGTCACCAATTTGTCCATTGGATTCAATGTTAACTGAATTCCTTTTGGTTCCCTCCATTAACTAAAACACAAAAATAATTTTGTGAGAATCAAAAATCATGCTAGAGAAAACAACATAGTAAAGGGAAAGTATCCTCAATACCTAACTTCTTAGGTTTATTCTAATATCGTTACCATAGTTCTAGGAATATATCCTATATGTATACTTATCCTTAGGGACATCCCTAGACATACCTTAGAAATAACTCTAGGGATCTCACTAACGTTTTCGCATCCTAGTTTCCAAAGGTTGACTAAACCTTTCCTCTGATACCAACTGTAGAGACCCGAAACATGACTTACATTGACATTACATTACTTTTGCGGAATACTTAGTACATAACAAAAAACACACACACAAGGATCGTAATAGTTTAGTGTCTTTGGAAACTCAAAACGTAATCTTCTAATCGTGGTGAAAGATCTTCAATATCTCCCATAAAGATCTTCCCTTTTTTTTTACCTAAAACCTTTCTTTATATCCTGGGGAAAAGAAAACATAAAAGGGTGAGCTCAAATTCTCTGTAAGGGTAAACAAAAGAGAAATCAATCACATCATATTCATAAGAACATAACTTTTGGAAATCATAACCTGCAAAAGAGAGAGCATAATTTCATAACATGGGATAAATCATGGTAGTGAAATGTAATCACAATAATCATAACTTAAAACATGAAACTTTGTGGCATTCACACATAATTATAGAGAATCATTTCTTGTTAGTCAAGACTCATTTCCAAGACTATCTTAGTGGAGAAAGTCCCTTTCTGAATCGAGTAACCCTCGTTCCAGTCCTGTTTCACTGAACCGGTATAACCTACCGTTCCAGCCATGTCTATCTCATGAGATATAAAATCTTTACCCAATGCATTGGAGGGAGATATAGGTCCCACCCATCTTATAATGAATCCTTTCTTATTTGTGCCACATAATCATAAAACATACAACATCGCATAACACATGTAACAAAAATGGGATTCTTGAAACATCATGACATCATAAATCAATTCATATAAGATAAAGGAATTCATAAAAATAATTCCATCACAACATGATCAAATCAATTTAATAATAGGGTTAAAAAACAGAACCCTTTATTATCTTAGATGGAAAATAATTTTGAACTCCATTCTTGAGGAAAATATCCTTTCTATTTCAAAAACACTTTTCCTTTCTTAACATGTCATAAAATTTTAAACTAAAAGAGGTTGATTAAAAATAAACTTGAATACCTGTAATGGAAGCTTCATGGAAATAATGTTTTAGAAATCCATTCTTGCCGTATAAGTTAAAAAAAACATTCTTCGTACTTTTGTCGGAAAAGTCAAAAAGTACCTCGTACGACAAAAGATTCCTTTCATACATATTACTAAAAATTCACCGAAGGGTAGAATTGGATTTAAACTATTTTAAGTGGATGGAAATAATATTACATATTTATGAAACATGGATGTGGATGATAAAATACACCCCAGTAAATACTTACGAATAAACAATCTCGAATAAAAATGAGATTGTGATATTTCCCCTTACCTTAGGTCCGACTTGCTTTGTAAGTGTCCGAAACTCCTGTATAATGATTTAAATCATGTTATTGACTTATTACAGAATCATATTCATTGTTATAATATCATATATGGTTCACTTATGACATTATATTAACCGTTCTTTTGTAAATTCCATGTTAAAGAAGCGTTTTGGGTAAAATCGTTTCATTTATCGTAGGTGTTTTGACTTGTTGTTCTTGACATCATTATTACATATATCATGATTTACATACTTACAGAAGATAAAATATGATTTATATATCATAAATATTCAGTATATATATATATATATATATATATAATAGGTAGATAAATAAAATGAAAAACACCGTTCATGGAGACGGTAGTCCGTAAGTACGCATAAACGCTGTTTTCCTTTCCTTATTGTCTTGAAATGGAAGTAAGTAGATGACATACATATGTATATATATACATAAATACAGTAGCCTTATAATGTCAGATATTTCATTATTATTTCTTATATATACTTTATAATCATTCTTAAATGGTTAACATGGAGAATGAATCTCATCGCGTCGTGGAGAGGGTAGTCCGTACGTACGCACGAGCGATGATATCATTTCTATAAATATTGAATTGAATTGGAGTGGATTATACAATATATCAGAATCAATATGACGTTGTAATAACTATGTAGAGTTATTCTTTACACCATTATACCCATCCATGTAAGGTGGTGGTGGAAAATAGATTACACCACGGCGTGGAGACGGTATTCCGTACGTACGCACGCGCGGTGATTTCTTTTTCCGTAGAATGGATAGATGGTGAAATAGGGTTGTTTCATACTTATAATAACATATCAGTATATGAGTGATACTGATGTTATTACTTCATAATAAAACAACCTAAGAAGAAGAAGTGGAAGAAGAAATAAAGATGAAAGAATTGGTAACGGTAATTACCTCTTCTTTGAAGCACCTTTTGGAGACCTCCTCTTAGGGAACTAAAATTGGTCTTTGAGGAAGACCAGAACCTCTAGGATGTTGCTAGGGAAGTGGAGAAGAGATTTTGGCAGAGGTTGGCCGAGCTTGAGTGCTCAAGTTGGTGTGAGGAGGAGGGGGAGGAGGTTTCCTTTTATAAGGGAGGAGAGGGGCACCTTAGGAATACCTCAAAATATTATTTTTTATTAAAGTCAAAATCGGTTTATAATGGTTCCAAAGGGTCTTATTTCGAAGATAAAGTGGGGATGGGTCGAAATACTATCAACCAATATGATTTAGACAAGTTTAGGTTATTATTTTAACCTTATCAATTAGATTTAACTCTAAGTTAAATAATTTAACTTTTACCGTGTCTTTTTGTTTTCTTTCACTATATGGTTAATACACTTACTATAACATGCCAAACGAACCCCAAATTGTATATTATTAATAATTATATCCTTATCTAAGTCATTTGGCCTAACCTTAGATTTTTAGGAATAAAATAACATTAATAATATAATATTTTATTTAAAAACTATTTTGTGTCAATTTTGACACTATTTGATATATGATTTTTGTGAAAGTCATAACAGGATTATATGTTCGAACCAAGTTGACTAAATCAACACTAATATATCATAGTAACCTAGAAAATTATTGGAATTCATAAAAAGTCTCAAATTACATTTATTTTCGTGTTTATAACATCAATTATGTCAATATTTCATAAATAAGATAAAAACTGCATCATAATTGTGTCATAAATAAAATAACTTATTTAATGTCTAAAAATTATAAATAAAATACCATAATGTAGGAAATCTTTTTAGATTTCTAATTAATATTTAAAATCTAATTTATCATATGTATAACCCCATATTAAAAATGTTTTAGTAAATAAACTTTGATTTTAACTCTTTTAACTCTTCTTTGAATTAAATAATAATAAATGTCATAATCTAATCCAAGTGGGCCTAAATGGTCATATTTTATTCCTAATATTGTTTTTGGTCGAATTATACTTATCCAATAGAATTAGGACATGTGTTAGGGTAATAGTAATATCATATTTACTCTTAGTTAACCTATTTACTATTAACCGTGGTAAAAAAAAGTAAAAAGTTACTATTCACCAAAAAATTATTTTTATCTCATTGCACCACATTTTACTTACTGATATCAACTGTGTCTGTCGGATTTTCGAAATTCCATTCACAGAAGCGGTAAAATTAAGTTTTATGCAAAATTCAGTTTTTAACCTACCACTTAGTGGTTTCACTATTCATCAAAAATTGAAAGTTTTCAGAAAAAAGCCAAAATTTCATCCTAAGCTATATTTCATATTCCGAATTCAAAAATGAAGTCTATTTTACCAAATTCATAACATAGAAATTGCATTAATTAGTTTTATAATTAAATCCCGCTGTTAAAACAAATAGCTTGTTTTTAAGAAACAATATCTATCAAAAGATTGACACTTGATTATGTCTGGTTTAAATGTGAAATTACATCCAATGACCAACATTGTATTAAATTGTAAAAATATATTCTAAATATACTTTAAAACCACTCAAATTAATGATTTATCACTATTAATTATTTTGATTAAAAAAGTTGTTTTTAATTATAATTTAGTAATTTTCACTATTCATCAGAATATGAAAGTTATCCAAAAAGTACCAAAATTTCACCTTAGGCTAAATTCGATACTCCGAATCCAAAAATGAAGTTCATTTTGAAAAATAAGATTTACAGAATTTTAAAAAGTGGTTATTACTATTCATAATGGCTAGTTTTAATAATATTTTAATAGCATATCGTTGTTTAGTGAAACTCAGTATTGCGTATTACACACGCTATCGAGGAAGGTCACGATTGCATGTAATGCAAGGCAAGTCAAGGATGCGTGTTGTGCAAGCTCCTTTTGGTGTAGCGTACAACACAAGACATTAATAAATTTAAAAAGAATATTTTTCATAAAATCTTGGGCTGTTACACTATTTTTAGAAATTTCATTTGTTCTTGGATTTATTTGATATTTGTCTATAATATTATTGATTTTAAACTTCATTTTCTAAATTTTATTCCTTCTTAGAAACAAAAACCTCAAGATAATTTTTTTATTGAGTAATAAAATAATATGATTATTTGAATTTATTTTATTCCTCTTCTTCTTATTCCTAGGATTCTTCAAAATATTTTTCATTAAATACTTCTTCTTATTCTTCATATATTTATTTGACTAATTTTTCATGATTTCTAAAATTAACTTTTCCACATTTATTTATAATTTTCATAACATAATCCTTAACTTGTTCTAAAACAACATTTTCAACTTCTAAAACATTTACTTTTTCTTCCTCAGTAGAAATAGAAACAAGAGATTTAGATGTTACAACATGATCTAGTTCCAGAATAGTTTTAGGAACAAAAATTGGATTAGATATTTGTTGAAAAAATAATAGAAGAGAAATTAATAATATTTTTTCGAGGATCTGTTGTTTTCCCAGACTGATTACATCCCACGAGTGAGTAGAAAGTTGGATCTACATTATTGGATCTCACCTAAATCACATCATCAATCCTCCTAAAAAAAATTTTGTTTTAAAACTTTCCTCTTCAGTAGAATGAATGTTTCATTGTTCCCTCTAGACACCTTTCATCAAACATTCAACTATATTATCCTCTTCAAGTCTTGTATTTTGTTTATCTTCTTCTAATATTATTTCAAATTTTATTCAGTTCTCTATTTTAGATCAAAGGCTTTAGCCTTCCCTAAAAAAATTCCAGATCTTCGACATTATTTTCATCTTTTATTTTCACCGATTCATGATATGCCTCATCAGTCATGGATTTTAATTTCATTTTCATCATTGTAGGTGATGAAAAAAATTATCTCTTTTCTTAGACCTTTTTTTTCAACTGTTTTACTTTAGCCGTAGATGAAACTTTGACGGATTTAAAAAAAAATTCTCTATCCTTAGAATGAAAATTATTTTCACCCTTGAAATAGATTCTTTTCTAATAATGATATATTTTCCCTTATTTCCAATTATTTATTATTTATCTTTATGACCCTCATTATATTTATCTATATCATATTGACAAATAATGGGAACTATAATATTTTAAAATTTATTTTTCTTTTCATATTTACTCCAATTGATAGTAAAACATACTTTAATAGATTTATTTTCTTCATGTTCATAAAAATGTATAAAGAATTTGTTTATACATTTTTGGATTATCTATCACCCTTACTCCATATTAATTATACCTTCATGCATAATGTTACAAATATTTTATCTTGTGTCAAATGGTATAAATTTATAACTTTCTCATATAAAGAAAACAAAAAAGATTCATCTTTTGTTTTTTTTAAAAAGTTTATAACATCTCTTGAATATTAATAGTAAAAATATGTTCCTCATTATTCAATGGAACATCCAGAAGGTTTTAGACCTATTCGATATTCAACTTATAACCCTAATTAAAAATATTAAAGGTTATAATTTAGAAACCCTCTTATACATTAAAGTCAACAATTGAGTAAAATTACTATAAAATAGTCAGGTAGTGAAGATAAAAATCATCCTTCTTAACACATCATTTTTCGCAAACTTGAAACATTATAGTTAATTTTAAAAAGGAATTAGACTTATTAAACCATTTTTTCATGATTAAAAAGTATTTAAAAATTTATCTATTTTAATATGTTCTAGAGTAGAAATCTTGAAAAAACTAAACTAACTTGGAGGATATTATTAAATGAAGCATAATCGGATCATGGAAACAAAAATCAATCAAGTTAGATAAGAATTTGAGATTTGAGAGTATCTAACCATGATAGAAACTAATGTGGGATGTGGTGAACCACTCATGTATTTATAAGATCAGGGAGATGATTCAACTCCCTCAGATCTAATAGATTAAATTCAATCCCACATATAATACAATTTTTGAAAATTATCCTCAAAAGATTTAAATAATGTCTAAACTCTTGATGGTCTCTAAAAAATATTATCAGATGAACATATTATCAGATAATTAAAATTTTATATTGCACAAAATCTAAAGAAGAAAATAAAATATAAATGATAATATTACAAATATATCAATAGATAATAAATATTAATGATTATAAACTATATTTGGGTGTGAAGATAAAACATTCTATAATAATGTCATTCTAGTAAATTGTTATTATTTGTTTCTAAGAAAAAATAGAATTCGTAGAATTTTTTTTTGAAAAACTAATGTTTTATAAAACGAAAAATAAAAAATATTTTTTTAGTGATTCCAAAATTTCTTGAAAAACTAATTTTTTAATAAGAAATTTATCCAAAACATTTTTTTATAAATCTGATTTCTTTTGAAAAAATAAAAAAATAAAAAAAACAAAAACTTTTATAGTACCGCAATATATGTACTGCCTTATGGAAAATGATTTCATTAATTTTATGAGATTGGTTAAACAAGAAGTAGATATGAATGATCAATTTTTATTCATTATTCCTAGATTATTTGAAATATATTCAAATATATCATAATTAAGAGGATTAATAAAAATATTAGCAAGTTTTTATTGTGTTCATTTGAGTTATAAAATGATATCTATTTTATATGGGATATTGAAGGAAACAATGTTTTATAACTATGTGTTTTTCTCATTAGTGACCTATTCAGTTTTTACATAAATAAATATAACTTGTGTTATCACACAAAATTTTAGTTTTACTAAAACCCAAGACATAGTTCGTAAGTTTGTGTTTCTTCCACAACACCTGATCTCAACAACTTCGAGTTACTAAATATTCAATTTAGTATTGGAAGGTTATATATATATTTTTTCCTGAAAGAAAAAGACCCTAAATCAATTATAAGAAATGAAATGTTTTGGAAGTTCTTTTTTTATATATTTTACATCCACCAAAGTATTCATTTGGAAAATGTTACTTCAAAATCATTTCTATAATAGTGGAATAATCTAAAATATATTGTTTCCTTTTGATAATGAAAAATTCTATTTACAGATGTAAGATGTTACTCTTTTGGATTAGCTTGATATCTTACACACAAGAATACATAAAACATTTAATCAAGACGACCAATTATTACATTTAGTAAAATTATAATCATTCTTTTAAAGATATTTTGATACACTGGTTTCTCAAATCCATCAATATCTAAAGTATTTGGGGTTTTTATAGGATCACTAATACTTTTAGTATTTTGGTATCCAAATCTCCTAAGAAGATATTTTATATACTTATATTGTGATATAAAATATCATTGTGGTAGGTTTGAAAAATGAAATCCTATAAAATAGGTGAGTTCTCCCATCATTCTCATTTCAAAATCATATTTCATAATAATTGAAAATGAATTTGTTAAATATTTTTGAGTTGAATAAAATATAATACCATCAACATATATTTGAACAATGATTATTTTTTATAAAATTATTTTAAAAAATGTGTTAGATCTATAACTACCTTAACAAAGTATATTTGCAAGAAATCTAGTTAATTGACCATAAAAGGATCTAGGGGATTATTTATGACTGTAAAGTGGCTTAGTAATTTTAAAAATATGTTCAAGATATTTTTTATTTTCAAAACCAGGGGTTTGTTCATCATAAATTTCCTATTATACATATCCATTAATAAATTCACACTTCACATTGATTTGAAATAGTTTTAAATTATGAAATTCAGTATATTCTAGAAGAATAAAAATAACTTCATGTATTTTTATCTGAGCATAAGTTTCTTCATAATCTATTCTCTCTAATTTATTATATCCTTTAGATACAAGCCTAACATTATTTCTTACTATGATTCCATTTTCATCACACCTATCCTGAAAAACCTATTTTTTTCTAATTATAGAAAGAACTTTAGATCATTCAACTAAATTAAAAAATTGATTCCTTTAAAATTCATTACATTTATATTGCCTATATTTTACCCAATATTCATCACATAAAATTTCATAAGAAGTTTTAGGTTTTAATTATGATAAAAATACACAATGCTGAAATTCTTTTCTTAACTAACTTCTAGATCTAACTGGTTGATCTATATCACAAATGATGTTATCACTAGGATGATTCCCAAGAATAAATTGATTCCTTAGGTTAAAAAAATCTCTTCTCTAACAACAAGTTGAAATTCATAATGAGGTATAACTTCAGAAACATATTCTTTAGTTTTTCGACCATGAGTATAACTTTTTAACGTTGTTTCAAAATTAGTTTCTGAAATAAAATCTGAATAATAGAGTTCATATTTTATGAAAAAAAGGACCAGTTTCATAATATTTAACATGTATTGTTACCTAAATAGTACTTGTGTTTTTCTTATAAACACTATATATCTTACTAGTAGTATAATAAACTAAAAATATTATTTCATCTTTTTTTTGAGAAAACTTTTGTAAATTTTTTTAGTATTCAAAGTGAATTCTTTTCATCCAAAAAATTTGAAGTAATAATGTTTTGGTTTCCTTCTGGTCCACAACTCACAAGGAGTTTTATTAATAAAAGTTAATGTTAAAACATGATTTATAGTAAATAAGGTAGTACTAACTACTTCGGAAGAAAATTTTTTAAGAGTCGTATATACACTCAAAATGGTTCTTGTCATCTCTTGAAAAATTATATTTCTTATTCTAGCTACACCATTTTTTGTGGTGTTCTAGGAACCAAAAAGTAATGTATTATACCCTTTTTACTACAAAAGGTGTCAAAATCATAATTAAAAGATTCTACAACAAGATCACTATGAATGGTTATCAGGTATATATTATTGTTATTTTTATCTAAGGATACTAATTTTTTAATACAGAAAAGGCCTTTAGACTTTTTTACATGAAAATAAACCCATGTATATCTAGTGTAATCATAAAATAAAACATGTATATAATATTTTCCATTCATACTTATAGTTTCTATAGAACCAACTAGATCCAGTTGCAGTAACTGTAAATCATCGAAAGGTGATAATCCACTAATTAATTTGAAACATGACTTATGTTGCTTTACAAATAGATTATGATTACAAACTTTTAATGTATAAAACTTCTGTTATATTAGATATTTAACTATTACATTCCAAAATATTTTATGTAAATTTATAACATAAAATTTCTTAATCTTCTATTGCATAATGAATATTGGTCTTCCATTTAACTAAGGAAAGGTAGATCTGGTTCCAAAGCCCTTATAATTTAAGTGTGTAAACATTCCCATTATGATTATAAGTAATAATGAATTCATATTTTAAACTATGAACATTAAATTTATCATTTTTTATGTTCAAAAGATATCCCTCATCACATAATTTAATTATTATAACATGGTTGTTCCTAAATTCTAAAAAACATTCAATCTTATGGTTTTAATAAGAAGAACGATGTTAACTATTCTAATGATTTATCCTTGAACATTTCCACAAATAGTAACTTTTCCACCTTTTATTTTTATAATATTTTTAATGAAATATTCTTTGAAAATAATATTAAGGGATAAACCAATATCCTTGTATCATATGTTTTTTTTGTTGGTGTAATTATTATTCTCATACAAAACAATTAAATTCTCAAAAACAAAAATTTATTGGGTCTGCGTTATTTGAAAGTAATATTTTTGGAATCCCAATTTTTCCAACTTTTCTATATTGAGAAAATTGAAATTATTTCGAAAAGTAAGCCTTTTTGAAATCCTAAGGATTTAACTTTATTCAAATAAAAATCATTTTTCTAGTGACCTCCACTTTTCTATTTCATGAAAAATGGATCACTTTTCAGAATAAAGTAGTTATTTTGAAAAATAGGTTTCTTGTTTTTAAAACCCATTTTAGATACATCACGATGAGGTAAAATTTGTTTGTATATATGATCAATGTATTATTTCTTCTAATAGTAATATTTTAAAAAATATTTTTCGAACTAGATATTTCAAAATTCATTTTCATTACTAAATTTATATCCTCAGTAGATGTTTTATTCGAACTATATTTTTCTTTATAATTTAATGAAATAGTTTTTTTTTAAATTCAAATTATCGAGTTATCTTGAAATAATACTTCTAAAAACGTTTTAATTTCATAATTGTTTTGAAATATTTTATATCTCATTTGTAAGAGTATAAATACTTAAATTAGAATTAAAATGTTTTTCTTGATCAATATTATATTTTTTAGTAATTTTAAAATTCTGACCTTATAATAGTTTTGAAAATCTATACAGCTCTTCAAAAATAATTAAATTTTTATTTTATGATGATGATGAAGATTCTTCATCAGAATATATAGAACTATTATTTTCAATATCACTAATAGGATAGTTTAAATTTAATGTAAGATTTGTTAGATATTCTTACGTTACATTTTCTATAAAGAAATTATTGATCTCTAGAATCTATGGATAAAATCTTATATTCTTCAACTTTGAACTTTCATCATATGATGAATTCTCTAATGAACTATCTACACCACTAGAAATACATGGGTCTGAAAACATTAGAATTTTCTAATTATTTTTCTTGTAGTGATTCTTAGAATTAATTTCTAAATTATTTTCTTTATTTTTTTCTTTTAAAATTCAGATATTCTGATCTTATTTTTATTGCATTTTGACATTATGTTTGTTCCAAAAGAGGCCTAGATACCCTGAGAGGGGAAGGGGGGTGGGGGGGGGGGGGTGAATCAAGGAATGGATATTCTTTTCAAAGTTCTTCCTACCAAACTAGATATTGAACTCTTTATTATAAGGGTAACTTCTTATGCTCTTTAATGTTAATGTACCTTCCAATTTTATCTGATGATGATGCCATAAAATCCATGCAGTAAATAAATCATAAGAGTATCAATATTTTTACTTGGTTCACCCTCACTGGGCTAAATCCAAGGAGTATATAATGACGAGGTGATAATGAAAAAATTTCACAAAGGTTTACTATCAATAATTATTTAAAGGATTGGGCTAGATCATCTATTCCCTGGATCACTTCCTCTACAAGGTTTAAGGTCTCATCACTGTATTCTAAAGGGTCACTATCTATTCCCCTTTTTCTAGCTCACTATCAGTGGAAAGGGTCACTGTCTTCCTCTTCTTTCACTCACTAATCTTAGAAGAGATCCACTCACAGTTTATAGACCTATAGGTCAGATATAGTTTATGGACATGTAGGTCTCTTCATTTTCATGAATTTTGCATCCTCAAATATTGTTGGATGCTCTGTTGAAGTCCCTTTTTTCACTCGCATATGAAATCCACCTTTTCGTATCCTGTTAGGAAATGGAAATGAATTTTGAAAAATAATATGATGATTTTTCAAGATTCCTTGAGTGTTATGTAGACCACCATTCTTTGTCTGCGTATAGTATACCAATTATGGTAAGTGGACTACCTGATCTATGAACTACCTTAGATTCCACTCACTGCTTCTCCTTTCCTGATTACCTTAGCCTCCGCTGACATGTACCAACTCTGAGTACTGACTACGCAAACTTCCTATGTGAACCACTTTTGTGAACCACCATCTTTTGGAAGCCACCCTTAGATTTACTCCTTCTATGTGATACAACTTCTCCATGGATCTCTTCATCCCTTTCTAGAAAAAGTTCCCAAAAAAACCATCCATGAAATTCCTTCCACGTGAACCACTTACCTTCACGAAATCATCCTTATGAACCACTTCTCCTTCGTTGAGTACATTATACAGCACACCTACTTTATCCTCATATTGCAACCTTCTTACTACACATACCATGACCTTATTTCTACACATTCCACATCCTTTGAAGAATACATTTTCCCACATAAACCTTCGGTGGAATTTCTTCCAAGTGAGTGACTTCAGCCTTCATGGAATTATCCTCTGTGAACATTCTTCAAACATCATCGAATTCTCAGATAAAATATATTCT
Source organism: Viscum album (assembly GCA_963277665.1). Lineage (NCBI taxonomy): Eukaryota > Viridiplantae > Streptophyta > Magnoliopsida > Santalales > Viscaceae > Viscum > Viscum album. Next base: position 1,882,783,028 of record OY728130.1, read on the forward strand.
CTAATGAAAATTTATCTCACACATAATTGGTGGGATTAGAGCTCATTATATAGGAAAAGATATCTACAATATCTAAAAATCAATGTTGTACCAAATCATCAATAAAGCACCGCCTTCACCACATACCGCTTCTTCCACCGTGAACGACAAGCCTCCTGTGAACCATTTTTACTCTCTAGTCAGTGTACTATCATTGTTCCTACATGTTTTCCACTTACTTCCTCAAATGATCAGCCATCATGAAAACCTCTAGCCTTCCACAAACCACACTATTTTTCTATATGCCTTCACTGCGTAACATTTTGTGTTTTGTGAACCATTCCACATACCATTCCCACTCTCTCGATACACAGCCATGAACCATTCCTAAACATAGTAAAAATTTCATGTTCTGAGGTATGAAGTTCCCTTATTTTTTGGATTTTCTTCATAGTTATTCATAACATTTACTCCTATGATGAAAACAGTCCTTTTCCAAAAACAAATTCATGATTTTGAGGCCTAGAAATTTGACAAACACTAGGAATCTGTGGAACCATAAAAACCTTCTTTCAGGAAACCCCAACCATACTCATTCACGGTCAACAGAATTTGTCAAAAAAAACACTATAAAACCCAAAACACACCGATAGGACATGTTTAGAGATTTTTTCTAATAATACCCCCTTTGTGTTTGTTGAAAACCCTTCTCATAACAATTTTTCTCATTTTTATACCTCATTATGGCTCTGTCCTCCTTCAATCAGCATTCGCTTCATGAGATTAAGATAATGATCCCATATTCACTCAAGACATACTATAAGACCACATGAGCTATGATCATCTTGAGAAACAATTGTATAATGAAAATTTCGTCAATGAATCGATTCATTCCAAACACCAACTCTTGAAACCAATCCAAAAATTTCATCACGAACCTCAACATTCGTGATATGTAATATTTGATTGATCACTTCTAGCATCATTCTATTTAACACACCCATATTACAACTCCTACAAATATCTTCAGCTTAGCTTGAAATCCTCCAATCTCGCTGCTCCACTTAACAGCTTCTCCCCATGTATTTTCTCCCCCTAGAATAGTCACACTTTCTCCCCCTTTGTCAATGAACCCGAAGAACACCTCATGGTTGTCTACAACAAGGTAAATAACACATATCAGTAAATTAGGGAAAACACACAATAATTCGGGGAGAGGGGGTCCCACATATAAAATTTTTCAAGTGCAGGGAGTCCAATGGACTCCCAAAGGTAGTAAATACCTTTCAAATGCTTCTTTTGGTAAGGTCTTTGTAAGAATATCTACTACTTGTTATTCTGTTGGCACATACTAAAACAACACAAGCCCATGCTCCACCTTCTCCATGATAAAATGATATTTTATTTCAATGTTCTTTTTCATTGAGTAATGCACTAGATTTTTTCTAAGATTTATAACACTTGAATTATCAAAGTACATAATGATCAGAGATTTCAATTCAACTCCCATATCCTCAAGTTGTTGCTTCATCCACAATAATAGCATGCAATCTTGATTAGCCACAGTATATTCATATTCTATGATGCTCAATGAAATAAAATTGTGATTATTTCTCAACCAAGAAATACACAATCCACCAAGATATAATGTGCCTTCATACATTGATTTTTTATCATCCGTTGAACCAGCACAATCTGCATATGTATATCCCAATAAATCCTATAGAGATTGGTCATTATACATAAAACTAAAATCCAAAGTTCCTTTTATATAGCAATGTATTCTTTTCACTCTAATAATGTGGCTTTCTTTGGGATTTCTTAGATACCGTGCTGCTTGACATGTGGAAAAATCAATATATAGTCATCATACTATTATGTACAATAGAATTCCAATGATTTGCATGTATTCTATGACATTTACCACTTTGCCTTCATCATCTTGAGATATTTTTATCCGATTAGCCAACAATGTCTTTATCTCCTTGTAATTATCCCTTCTAAACCCTCTCAAAACTTCTTTAGCATATTTAGATTGAGAAATGTATATTCCATTTTTCCTTACGTTTCCTATAAACTATTTAAAAATGCCAGTTCACCAATTATTGACATTTCAAATTCCCATTTCATGAATTCAGAAAACTGTCTACACTATACATCATCTGATCCCCCAAATATCATTTCATAAACATAAACAAGAACCATCATACTTTAACTACTGCCAATGTTCACATACATGTTTTAATAAACTCCACCACACTGAAAACAAAGATTCTTTAGAAACTAATCTACCCTAGAATACCATTCTCTTGGTGCTTACTTCAAACCATATAAATCCTTATTTAGATAATTGAATCTGTCATCATATTCATGAATGAGAAAAGCATCTGGATGTTTAATGTAGACCTCTTATTCAAGAACCCCATTCAGAATTGTTAACTCGATGTCCATCTAGAAGACCTTGAACTTTCTATTCACTGCTATGACTAGGAATAATCTAATTTTTTAGCCTTGAAATAGGTGAAAATGTTTTATCAACATTAATTCCCTATATTTTGTAGTACCCTTTTTAGTGTAGTCATGATTCGTTTTGAATTATTTCACCATCTTTATTCATCTTATTGTGAAAGACCTATTTAGTACTGATAAAATACTTATCTATTAGCCATAGAAAAATATCCCACATTTAATTCTTCCCATTTTTTTCAAGATCTACATTGATATCCTGAACCGATTTTTCATCTCTATCTTCTTGTTACTATTATCAGGAAACAATTTACTGTGTTTTTGAAGATTCTTGTCATTCACTACTAAAGTGACATCATTGATTTCAAATAATTTTCCAACCACTTGTGGATCCATTTCCAATATTTTCTCATAGCATCTTGGTATCTTAAAATCAGTCAACTAACTCTATATTTTTGGAATAAAATAGATAATAACGAAATTTTGGAATGTTATTGCTTCTCTTACAAAATTTCTTCTCCTGGTGGAAAACTAGCACTTTATATAGGGCATGATAGCAATGATTTTATGTTAAATACTTTTAACTACCAGATTATCCAATGGTAGATTCGAAAGATATTTGATTTCAAAGAAGTCTATTCATTCAATTGATATTCTTGAGTTCAGATAACATAAAATTTAATCCTTTCTATGCCATTGGGATTTTGCAACTGATTGAGAGATATTATGCCCCCCTATGATATCCAACACTTCTAGTTATTATAACCAATACAATTCTTCTTCACCTACAACATTTCATCACTATCCATTTTTCTCAATCAATTCCATACATCTCATGCAACCATAAACAATCAAATCATTTTGAGTAATTATTCCTGTTTGATTAATCAATTATTTTAGCTGGTTTAAATTAGTTGACATTCCAGAGAACATTACATAACCACTTTTAATCTTCTGATGCAAATTCCACTTGGATCATATATCCCCTTGAATGTGAAACACATGAACCCGAGTTAACAGAATTTATACACATGGTGGGAGGGGATTATCTATAATACTCAAGGATAGAATTTTGGTTCATCCTGATTGATCAAACATTTGATACATTCTTCGAATAAATTGTACTATTTTTGTTCTTGTTCTAACTACCTTGCCAACTTCAACTGTTCTAGGTATATGAGTAAGAATTATTTACCCACTTGTTGAGACTTTTTCAAATAGATTCTATAAGATTGGATTTGTTCACAATTTGTGGTTTGTACCCACTAGTACATATTTTCTTCCTTGATGTTCCTTCAACATTTCATTTCTCATGATTGTTTCTCTGAGTAAGAATTTCTCCACAAGTCATCTTCTCTTGCTTCGTCCTCCATTGAGTCATGACACCCTTTCCTATTGATCCGGAGTCTTCAAAAAATTTTACATTCATTTTACTCAAACCTAGATTATATATTCCATTGTTCATCTAGGTTTGTTCACATTATTTCTAAGTGTCATGACCTATCCCCCGAATCCCATGTTGTGACTACCGCAAGCCCACCTTCCATTGGCCAGGGGCAGGTGACTAGCACCAAAAGGTGTATTCCCTAAAACAGGGAAGGCATTGCCTTTATAACCTATAAACTCCCACAACTAAGAAAAAACCATGATACTAACAAAAAGTAATACTATATAGTAGACATGGTGTGTACAGAAAGAACAATGGGTTAGAATACAAGCCCAATAGAAAAGTACAAGTAAAATGAGGAGTACAAGTAAAATGAAAACAGCTCCTATAAACACAAGCCGAGGATCCCAACTGAAGGGAAGGTACACCTCTCAAACTGTCATATCTGTGATACACCACATATAGTGTCCACTTCTAAGCTACCTCCAGTCCTGGTACTCTCAACCTTATTCAACACAGTCCTTCTTCAGCAATAAACAAAAGAAGGTGTGGGCAGAGCCCTTGCAGGGATGAGTATAACGATACTCAGTAGGGACCCCGAGACCCTCGAAGGTCTCAAAAAATCCACAAATTATAAAACAACATGCATGAAATCCACTAACAACCCAACTTAGGTATATTCCCATACACATACCTAAGTTGTCAAGTAAACCCATCTCAATCACGAGGAAACTCAAGGCCCAACTCAAAGTCCCAAAGATAAATTGTCCCACGAAGGAAAGAATACCACAAAGGTAACACCATGAAGGTAACACCAAATAGAGGAATACCACAAAGGTATCACCACGATGGTATACACCACAACGGTACACCACACAGATGATTATCACAATGGTATAGACTCAGCTCACACCAGGTATAAGTTTTGTATGGTAGTAAAGATGATTATATGTAACTACAAAATCATCTTTCTCTATTGAGAGGCAGACCCACATAGGTTCCTAAATCATCAGACCCACATATGATCCTAATACAATTGACCCACGTAGGATCCTGGAGTAGTCTCATGTGGATTCCTAGAGAATATCCATATGGGATCCTCCAACATAGACCCACTTAGGATCTCAAGGCACATACCCACATAAGATCTCTTTCTCATGTTACAGCCAGCAATAGGGTTCCCGCACTAAGCCCTCTTGATTCCGGGAGGGTCCACTCCTAAATTCACAGGTTGATACTCCAAATTCCATGAATTCCCACAAATAATTAACCCAAATGAACCACATGTAAAAGGGGTATCAACGCAATAGACGGTGCATCAATTGGATGCTCGGTCTGTAAGTTATTGGCCTTTTAGTCTTGAGGGCCTGGTTGGATTCATGTTCGATCCAACCCGATCCTACCCAACTTTATCCAAATCTCAAGTGGGGTATACTAAAAGGACCATCTCGATCCATGTTTTCTGTCACCACATACAATTCATCAAATGGACACCCAAAACTCAAGTTATGGCCAAAAGAGTAAAAAAGGGTCAAAGCTAGTCCGTGATAGGTTCGACCTGGTCGGACCGACCTGGCATGGGCCCACCCAACCTGGATCGACCTGGACCGACCTGACCTAAACTGGTTCGGCCCATTATCCTGCCCAGCCTTCTGGGTCCGACCTGACCTACTGGCCTGGGCCCACTCGACTCGGCATGGGCCAACCCGACCCGGCCAGACCCCGCTCAACCAGGCCCGACATGACCCGACCTGGGCCGACCCCACCCGTCCAAACTCGGCTTGACCCAGACTCACCCAGGTCTGGCCTTGGGTGTGACTCGGCCCATTGGGTCTGTCGCGGCCTACCGGCGCAGCCTGGCCCGTGCTCGTCGGCCCACAGGAGGACCGCGTCTAGGTCGCGGTTGGGTTGCCCCTCGGTGGTGTCTGCCCTAGCCGCCTCCCAAGAGGGAGGAACCCCTTGGGTTCCCCGAATGACCCAGCAGTTCAGGATGGGTATATGACTGGTGGGAATTACGTGGAGCCGACATCTGGCACGCGGGACCCAGGGTCTTGCTCGGCTTCCCTGCTGGCCAAAAGGCCAACCCTCCTCTGTGGCGCGGTCGCGCACCATGCCTCCACCAGCGATCGATGGCAAGCCGGATGCCCTACTTCATAGTCCCATCCTCGTGCCGCGGCTCTTGCCCACCCAGTGACGCGGTCACGCACCACAAACCCCTTGCCGCGGCCCGTCGCCACCATTGCTCTGCCACTACCGGTGGGCCGCGACCCCTGTTCCGCCATGGCCGAAGGGCCGCAACCATTCTCTGGCAGCACTGTCGCACCACTGAAGTCATCGCTATTGGCCAGAGTGCCGACCGCCTCTCCCAAGCCCCACTAGTGCTGGTCACTGGCACGGGTTGCCAGCAACGTTCCTCAGGACACCGAACGTTCCCCAATGGCCCGTTCTTCATTCTGAAAACACCCGCACTCGACTCGGAATGTCGCCATCGATTCAAGCCCACCATAAACCACATAGGTTGCGAGGTGTTTGGGCCGTGTTCATTTGGCCCACACACTCCGTGTTAGAATGACAACAAGTGGAATAATTGTTCTTAAATCAAGAAGATTGACAAGAACATGGTAAGAGGTATTCAAAACAACATTCCCTACCTGAAGTTTCTAAAGGAGGAGGTGAAAGGAAGAAGACAAAGTCATTGAAGAACGTCGGTGTTCATTGCTTCCACAAGACACATATGATCCAGGATCGAGGTCGGTTCCTCCTTCTTCATTGGGGAATGTTCTTCATTTGGAGGTAATGTTTCCCCAAAGATCTCCCCCAAGACTCACCTTTCCAACACTTCCCCCAATTCCACCAAAATGAAGAGCCAACCTATTTAATTAAGTTTATTAATTTAATTTTAAGGTTGGCACAATTAATTAATTGAAGTTATCATAATTAATTAGAGATGAAACCAAGAGTCACCTCCCTCATTAAAGACGGAGTTCAAGGGTCAGGTGGTCCCCGCCATTGAATTCAAATTGGGAGTCCCCAAGCTCGTGTGGTCCCCAACATAAAAAAATTGGTAGGATTAAATTCCATAAATAAAATAAAGCTACTTTATTTTATTTTCTTCCACGATGATAATAGAATCTAATATTCACCCTCGAACTACAGCTGTCAAGGTGAAGGTTTCCTTAAGCGAATATCAGCACTGCGAGTTCAAAGGTTCCCTCAAATTTGAATTCTGATCCCCGGTTCAAAAGTTACAAAAACACTCTCACATGTTTACTGAACATACTTAAAAAAAGGTCAAAAATTCATTCCGGGCACACTGGGCCTCGGAATCACGTTCCATCAATTTTCACAGACTCGTAATATTCCAATATAATTAAAAAAAATTACATAAAAAAATCTTGGTTTTTACATTCTCCCCACATCAGGTCTTTGTGTCCCTATAAGCCACTACTCAAACTAAGATAACAAGTTGGGGTACTGAGCACGTATCTAAGCCTCCCCCTCCCATGTGCTCTTTGGAGGTTCCCATGATGCCAACGAACATGCACTAAAGGTATCAATTTCCCAGGAAGGACTCTCTCCTATCGATCCTCAATCTCCACTAGAGCCTCCTTAAATGTCACCCCATTAATTATATCCAGCTCTCTATGGTTGGTGATGTGAGATGGGTCATGGAAATTTCTCCTTAGATGGGATACGTGGAAGACGCTGTGCACTCGGTACAATTGAGTGGGATGTTCTCGGTAGTAAGCCACCTCACCAACTCTGCTGAAGACCTAAAAGGGTCCGATGAACCTTTGAGATAACTTGCCTCCTTGGCCAAATCTCTGCAAACCTCATTGAAGTGAGACCCATAGAAAGACTTTGTCACCATCCTTGAACTCCAGATGTCATTTTCTTCTATCGGTATAAGACTTATGCCCACTCTGTGCAGTATTCATCCGCACCTGGATGATCAACACCTTCTCCATGGTAGCCCATACCATCGTTGGTCCCACGAGTGCTGACTCCCCTAGGCCAGTCCACCTAAAAGGCAATCTTCAAGGTCGGCCATATAGATCCATGAATGCTTCCATACAAATAGTGGAGTGATAGCTGTTTTTGTATGAAAAATCCACCATGGGTAAGTGATCCTCTCAGTTGTGACCGAAGTCGAGGATGCAAGCACGCATCATGTCCTTGAGTGTCAGAATGGTCTGCTCAGTCTAGCCATCTGTTTGAGGATGGAAGGAGGTGATCAAAAGAATTTGCATCATGAAAGCCTCTTGAAACCCCTTCCATAGTCGGGAAGTGAAACGTGAATCACAATCAGAGATATTCGTCTAGGGTACTCCATGTAGCTGCACAATCTCTTGCACATAGAGGTGTCACAAGCTCCCTACTGAACCCTGCTCTCTGATTCGTAGGAAGTGGGCCGACTTGGTGAGTCGGTCGATGATCACCCAGATAGAATAATGACCCCTGGATGTACATGTAAATACTATCATGAGGACCGTGGATATTCCATCCCACTTCCAATATGGAACCTATAATGTTTGAATTAATCCTTCTTGTACCTGATACCCTGCCTTCACATACAGACAAGTGAGGCACCGAGAGACAATCTCTGCTATTGCTTTCTTCATTACCAACCACCAGTGCTATCGTCAGAGGTCTTGGTACAACTTTTCCACTCTTGGATGTACCGCTAAAGGGGACGTATGGAACTACCTCAATAATTCCTCTTGTAAATCTACCAGTACCATAGTATGCCCTCTGAAGAGGATGACGTGCTCCCCACCTTTATAAAATCTATCAGGTGCATGCCCTATGGATATCTGAACACGTCAAGCCTCATAGTCAGTGTCCCCACGCTACACCTCCTTGAATCGATGAAGAATTTAGGGAGTGACTGTAAAAGACTGAAGAAAATATGCTCCATCTCATTCCACAAAGGATATATGTAAAGAGACAAGCTATTCCATCGCCTCACCAAATAGTTGTATACCAGATCTCCTACTGAGTGCATATGCTACAGCATTACACATCCAAAGTCTATAGAGTATCTCGAAGTCATAGTCCCAGAGGAACTCAAGACAACGTCACTGTCTCAGGTTTAGGTCCTTCTGGGAGAAGATATACCTAAGAATTTATTGATCATAATAGACAGTAAAATTCTCACCCATCAGGTAGTGTTGCCACATCTTCAAAGTGAAGACCACTACTGCTAACTCAAGGTCATGGGTAGCGTAGTTTTTCTCATGTTGTATCAGCTGTCGAGAACCATATGCAATAACTACTGACTCCTACATTAGGATACATTCATGTCTGTTCACGGATGGGTCATAGTAGACTACGTACCCAACGGCCTCCTCCGGAAGGCTCAAGATGGGGGAACTAGTCAGCCTCTGCCACAGCTTCTGAAAACCACACTAGAATCTCTCTGAGCACAAAATATTTTTCCCATTCTTCGTCAATGATGATAAAGGTACTGCAAATTTGGAGAAATCTAGAACAAATCTATAGTAGTATCTTGCAAATACTAGGAAACTCCGTAACTCTGTCACACTCTTGGGTCGCTCCCAAAAAAGTACCACCTCAATCCTTACTGGATCCACCGCAACTCCAGCCTCCGAGATGACATGTCCCAGAAAGTGAACTTCTCAGATCCAAAACTAGCACTTCGAGAGCTTACTAAAAAGCCGGTGCTCTCAAAGTGTGTCTATAACAACCTGAAAGTGATAGTAATGCTCCTCCTTAGTAGCAGAGTAGATCGGAATGTCATTGATGAAGACTACTAAAAAGAGAGAAAGTTATGGATGGAAGATCTTGTTCATGAGTTCTATGAACACTGCTAGAGCATTGGCCATGTCGAACGACATGACCAGAAACCCATAATGGCCATACCAACATCTGAAAGCTGTCTTCTGCACATCCTCATCAATTACTCTGAGCTGGTGATATCCTGATCCGAGGTCTATCTTCAAGAACCACCGTGCTCCTTTCAGATGATCATCGTGGTATTCAATACTTGGGAGTGGGCACTTGTTCTTCATAGTCACCATGTTCAGGTGCCGATTGTCAACAAGAAGTCTCAAGATCCCATCCACCTTCTTGGAGAAGAAAAATCAGGGTTTCCCAAGGAGAAACACTGGGGCAGATGATCCCCTTCACCTATAATTCATCCAGTTGTACCTTCAGCTCACAAAGCTCTATGAGAGCCATCTGATACACAGGTGTAGATATTGGTGTCGTCCCGGGGCACACGTCAATGTAAAAGTCCACATCCTTGCGGGGAGGTAGTCCCAGAACATCGTCCGGGAAGACATTCGCGTACTCTTCCACCACTATAGGATAACTCGGACTCTCCACATCAACTACTCTGAGGGTAAGGCTAGTCAAATGATGAGTGATAGGCTGCACTCTCCTCCGAGTAAGCCTATCCTATGCTATGAAGGCCCCCTTTTCACCGGTGAAGGTAAACCTAGTCCCATCCTTGCAGATATACCACAATTTTTTCCTAATGCTACCGATTTTGGAATGGACTGTAGATAACCTATCCATACCCAAGATGATGTAGTAAGGCCTCAATGCTACTACTAGAAGATCCCATCCGAATCGCTCGCCTCCTAGAGTAAGCTCACATTACCGGCACCTATGTGTAATCGTCGAATCCTCTCCCATAAGAGTCTTTAGCAACAAGGATCGAGCCAACGACTCCACTGGAATCTCTGAGATCTGAATGAGGGAAGTGGCAGTAAAAGAATGACTGGAACTTGTGTGTATAAGTACCACAAATATGGTGGATTAGACACAAACCGTACCTCGTATCATCTCTGAAGCACTGTGGTCATAGGCATCAGTTGGATGGAGCTAAGCTTTCCCCTGTCCACCTACTATCTATGGTCGGGGTGGACCACCTGGTGGTGGTGGCAGTAACACCTCGAATCTTCAACCACCACCAACTACATGACCAGATCCTCTGCCATGTTCACCTGCTCCCTGTGAACCTCCTCAGTTGAAACCATGTCTCTACCTGGGTGGTCATTCAACCATCAACTGATCATCCATACGACTAGACAGACAATCACGAGCACTATGACCCTGCCCGCCGTATGCGTAACACTGCATGATCCTTAAATGACTAGCTTTGTCTTGGGTTCCCCACACAACCGACCCGGAATCTCGTGGTCATCCACCTGTAGGTCTGGTCCTCTTATAAATTTTTGCAATATGTCTCTTGCCACCTTGAGAAGACTCCATTATGTGATGCCCAGTGGTGGGTGTCACTACTGGTGACTTCTCAGCAAGAAAACTCTCCACTAAGAGGGATCTCTCTAACACCCCCACTGGCATCAGGATGCTGAGAGAAGTCATAGAAGCCCTAATCTCCCAACTAAGTCCCTTATTGAAGGACTGAGCCCAAAAGAATGGGTCCAGAACCATATCAGTGGAGTAGCGTGAGAGGTAGGTCAACCTTTCCAAGTAATGAACCATAATCGTGCTGCCCTGCTATAGATGAAGAAGCACCTGTATGTGCACTACGCGAAGGGTCACTGGGACAAACTCTGCCCGAAACAATTTCTCAATGTCTACCCAGAAACGTGTCACCTAGTCATGAACTTAGAGCATCAAGCCCCACCATCTCCCAACTTCTGCCTATAAAAGACTAGTGGCAAGGATCACCATGAGATAAGCTAATGTCCCTACCAGTCGGAAGATTCTCACCATGGCCTCCATCCAATCCTCAACAGCCTATGGGTCCATCTCACCCCAGAACCTGGGTGGCCTCTAGCGCTGGAACTCGGGAAACGCCCTCAAGTGGCATGCACTCTCTTCTGCTGAGGCTTGTGGTATCGGTGGCCCAATGGGTAATGGTACCAATGGTGCCTCTACTGGTGCCTTTACTGTAAGAAGGCTCTGCACCGAGGCCTCGTCGCTCGGTGGGCTATCATCACGTACTGTACCCAGAGCCCTAGATGGATATCTATGTGGAGGCATCCTGAAAATAAACCATTGTATCATAGTAAATAAGTTATACCTAGTGAACTGACTCAAACAGATCACAAAGAAAACTTTTCAAAACGCACACGCAATCATTGTTTTCGTGCACTAAGTCATAAATTAGAAGTTAGGGTCCTGGTGTATGGATACATCGGCCACCACAACAACACTGGATTCCCTAAACTGATAAACATAATAATAACACATAAGAATATTGCCTTTAAAAGATTAGAGTCTGATGTTTTATGATAGAACCAACTCCTCTGATACCAATTTGTCATAACCCGTCCCCCGGGGCCTATGCCATGATTACCCTAAGCCCACCTTCCATAGGCCAGGGGCTAGCGACTAGCACCTAAAAGGGTATTCCCTAAAACTAGGAAGGTGTTTCCTTTATAACCAGTAAACTCGCACAACTATGCACAAATAGAAATACTAGCTCAAATTAAAACAATATAGTATAAAGGGTCTGTACAGAATGAAAAAGGGGCCATAATACAAGGCCATCTAAAATGTACAACTAAACTAAAAAGAACAAGTAAACTGAAAACAATTCCTGTAAACATCCACAAAAGATCCTTTCGGAAGGGTAGGTGCAGATCTCGAACAGTCGTCTCTACGGTACGCCACGTCTAGCATCCACCTCCGAGCTACCTCCAGTCCTGGTACTCTCATCCTCAGTCAGCAGTATCCATCATCTGCACTAAACTCAACAAGGTGAGGTCATAACTCGTGTAGGGGTGAGTATAACGATACATAGTAGGGACCCTGAGACCCTTGAAGGTCTCACAAAATCCACAAAGGATAAACCACAATTCATGAAGACAACCGACAACCCTACTTAGGTATATTCCCATACATGTACCTAAGTTGTCGAGTAAACCCATATCAATCATGAGGAAACACAAGGCCCATCTCAAAAGCGAAAAGATCAACTGTCCCATGAGGGAAATAATACCTTGATTGTAACACCATGAAGGAAACGCCGCACCGAAGAATACCACAAAGGTATCACCATGAAGGTTTGATCCACAAAGGTATGCCACACAGATAATTACCACAGAGGTATAGACTCATTTCACACTGTTATAACTTTAGTATGGTAGTAAATATGATTAGATTAACTACTGAATCATCTTTCTCTGTTGAGAGGAAGACCCACGTAGGATCCTACATAATCAGACCCACGTAGGATCCAAAATCATTTGACCCACATAGGATCCTAATGCATTAGACCCACGTAGGATCCTAGAGTAGTCTCATGTGGATTCCTAGAGCGGATACATGTGGGATCCTCAAACATAGACCCATCTATGATCCTAAGGCACAGACCCAGAAAGGATCCCTTTTTCATGTTACAACCATCTATAAGGTTCCCGAACTGAGATCTCTTGATTTCAGAAGGGTCTGCTCCTCAAGCCATAGGTCGACACTCCAAATGTCACAAATTCCCATGAATAAGTAACCCAAAGGACCGCCACGTAAAAGGGGTCTCAAGGATAGAGACGACACGTCAATCATATGTCTGGTCGGTAAGTTATTGGGATTTTAGTCCTGGGGGCCTGGTTGGTTTTGTGTTCTATCCAACCCGGACATACCCAACTTTATCCAAATCTCTAGTGGACTATACCAAAAGGACCATAGTGATCCAAGGTTTCCAGCAGCGTAGACGGTTCGTCAAACGGAAACCGATAACTCATGTTATATCCAAAAAGGGAATGAGGTCCGAAGCTGGTTAGGGTCTGATCCGACCAGACCTGACTCAGCTGGGGCCGACTCGACCCAGTTTGGGTCATCCCGAACTGACCCGAGTTCGGATCATGGTCCGACCCAGCCTTCTGGGTCCGGCCCGGACTACCAGCGCAGCCCGGCCCGCATGCATCCCACGGTGCGACCTACTGGGCGGCCCGTGCTGGGCGACCCACAGTAGGGCCACAACTATCCCGCGACTAGGTGGCCCCATGGTGGGTTCCGCCCTAGCTACCTCCCAAGGGGGAGGTGACCCCTGGGTACCCCGAACGGCTCAGCCGTTCGGGTTGGGTAGCCGACCTACCAGCACCATGTTGTGTCGACAACTCGTCCGTGGGACCCAAGGTCCCGTTTGGCTCCCCGGCTGGTCAGACGAACAACCCTCCTTCACAGCACGGTTGTACACCACACCACCTTCAGCAGCTGGTGGTGAGCCGACCGCCCTTCTTCGCCACCGCTGCCTCGTGCCGTGGCTCCTGCACGCCCGGTGGCACGGTCGCGCCGCCGTCCCTTTCGCGCGGCCGGTCGTTCATTGGTCGATGACCTTGCTCCGCCATGGCTAACAAGCCTTGACCCTTCTCTGGTGGTACAGTCATTCCACTGACGTCGTTGTGGCCGACCGGAGGGTCGGTCGCCACTCTTGAGCCCCAGCGGTGCTAGTCTCCGACCCGGGTTGCCGATGACGTTCTTCAGGTCATTGGGCATGCCCTAGTGGCCCGTTTTTCATTCTAAAAACTCCTAAACATGACTTGGAACATCGCCATCAATTCAAGACCATATTAAACCACAAATATTTTGGAGAGGTCGGGTCGTGCTCATTTGGCCCGCACCCTTTACATTAGAATGGTTGCAAGCGGAATAATTGTTCTTAAATCAAGAAGATCGAAAACAACATGGTAAGGGGTATTCAAAACAACATTCCCTACCTCAAATTTCCAAAGAAGGAGGCTTGAGGAAATAGAAAAAGTCATTGAAGAACGTCAGTGTTCGTTGCTTTCACAAGACACTTTCCATCTGGGCTCGGGGTCGGTTCCCCATTCTTCATTGGGGAAAGTTCTTCGTTTGGATGTAATATTCCTCCAATGTTCTCCCCCAAGCCTCCCCTTGCCAAAACTTCCCCCAATTCCACCAAAATGAAGAGCCAACATATTAAAATATGTTATTAATTTAATTTTTGGTTCTCAAAATTAATTAATTGATGTTGGCACAATTAATTGGAAAGGAAACCAAGAATCACCTCTCTCATTAATGTGGGAGATCAAGGGTCGGGTGGTCCCCAACATTGAATTCAAATTGGGAGTTCTCAATCTCTATTGGTCCCCACCATCAAAAAAATTGGGAGGATTAAATTCAATAAAAAATGTTACTTTATTTTTTTTTCTCATGTAAAGCACAAAAACTAACATTCACCCTCGACCAACTGCAGTCAAGGTGAAGGTCTCCTTAAGAGAATATCAGTGCTGCAAGTTTAACAGTTCCCTCAGATTTCAATTCCGATCACAGGTTCAAAATTTACGATTACCCACTCGCAACATACATAAAAATAGTTCAAAATTTCATTCAGGGCACACCGGGCCTCAGAATCATGTGCCGTCAATTTTCACGGACTCGTAATATTCCTATATAATTTAAAAAAATTACATGGAAAACATCCAGGTCTTTAAACCTAGAGAGTTTTTGTGAGTGTAACATAGGAGGTGATTGATACAGCTTTCATTGAGATCCTTCTAATTCTCTATAGGCAGTATACCTATTTTTAAGTTCACCATATTATCATCAAGTATAGTATTTTTCGTTATACATTGCCTATGACGGGGATCTACTTCTGGGTTGCTTTTCCTTCCCCACATTCTTTTTGCAGCCATGTCTTGCCAAATGCCCATGATCCGAACATATAAATAATCTTCCATCAAATGCACTCCTCATTTCATCATTTCTTAACAAAGATGTTGATGCAACTTGAGTTATTCTTCTAAAATTGATCTCATGAGATTCTTGACACATACTAAATTTTTATCCCATTCTTCCACAATAAAAGCACTTCAAGGATAATCTATTCAGAGAGACTCTTCATTTATATTTCTCAAGATTCTTCATATTATTATATAATTTAGAAAATAATCTATATTCACAATAAGAAATATATTATAACACCTTAATGTAAAAGATTTAATTATGACCATGAATTCCATATAAATTGAAAACACAATAATTACATCATGTAAAAGCTTTTTTATGTCAATGTCTAGAAACTACAAAATTTTCTTTTCTCTTGAATTTTTCAAAGGATTCTTCTTGTCATCCATGGAAATGGATTCATCAAATCCAATCCCTATTTTTCCAAAACTATATGGTCTTTGAGATGAGAATATATCTTCTTGTTTCTCTTTTGAAATAACATATTTTCTTTTTATTTCATCATCACCTTCTAATAGATAATCAAACAACATGTTCAAGGCATCCTTTATTTTAGGCTTTCCTTTGACATTGGATCTCTCCACATATTTCCTC
This sequence comes from Viscum album, assembly GCA_963277665.1. NCBI lineage: Eukaryota > Viridiplantae > Streptophyta > Magnoliopsida > Santalales > Viscaceae > Viscum > Viscum album. Next base: position 1,882,799,100 of record OY728130.1, read on the forward strand.
TCTAATTCTAACTATTCTTCCAATTATTGAATCTTCTTATCCCTTTATTCAACTTGAGAATTAAGTTCTATCTTGATATTCTTCCCTATAATCATCTCGTATTCCAACTCATGTGTGCGCTTATCCACCAAGTCAATTTGATCCTTCACGTTCAATGTCAATTGAGAAATAGAATCAGAAAAGCTTGCATTCTTCTATTGTAGCCTTTTATTTTTTTGAACTAGTTCAGATAGTTGTGTAGCAAGAATATCATTTTTGGATTTTAGATTCTAAATTTCATCTGAGCACATATTATTTCCCTTTTCATCAACATTTTGTTTTCCTATCTTTGATGAAATCATTTGTATCTTTTCTCTTTGAGAATCATTACTCTCACTGAAGTTTGTAGCTACATCAATAAGCCTTTTATTTCATCCTATTAGCTTTTTGATCTCAATATCCGATACTTGGATCCAGATATCTTTATATTTAATTTCTCCATCATATGTTTGATCTAGTTCCTTCGTTTCATGTAGAGATTCCTCTTCTGGCCTTTTTGGAGTTTTTTCATCATCAGTAGTTTCATCATCACTTGGTATGTCACATTCTTCACTCATTATTAAAGCATCATTGGGTGACTTTATCTTTTCCATATCCAATTCATTCAAACAATTCTTCCGCAAACTACTGGCTTCCATAAACTCAATCACACTTTTTCTGTAGAAACCTCCACACTGAGGAATACATTTTGACTTATGATTAATCTTTATAGTTATTCTCTTTTTCATGAAACAACAACATAATATCAGACTGAATATTTAACTTCAGAAATTGACTGAACTAAGTCAGAGCACACAAATATTGATAAATAAAACATTTTCTCTGATACCAATTATTAGTTCCAAAAGTGTCCAAGATACCCTAGGGGGTGAATCAGGGAATGGATATTCTTTTCAATGTTCTTCATACCCCCACTAGATAATGACCTATTTATTTTAAGGGTCACTTGTTATGATACTTAATGTTATTGTACTTTACAATTTTATCTAATGATGATTCAAAAAAAGTAAATAAGTAAAGAAATAATAAAGACATATATATTTTTACTTGGTTCACCTTTAATGGGATACGTGCAAGGAGCATACAACGACGATGTTCCAATGTACCATGTTCACAAAGGATCACTTCTAATAATGATTATAAGGTTTATTCTAGAATTTCTATGCCCAATCTCACAGCCTTTACAAGGTTTAGGGTCTACTCACTACATTATGAAGGATCAATACCTATTACTATATCTCTGGCTCAGTAATGGTGGAAAGGGACATAGTCTTCCTCTTACTTTTCTCACTGCTCTTGGAAGGTATCCACTCATAGTTTATAGAACTATAGGTAAAACACATATTGTGGAAATGTAGGTCCCATAATTTACATTAAAATCCTATCCTCAACTATAGGTAGATGCTCTCTTGAAGTCCCTTTTTTAACCACAGATAAAATCCACCTTTCCACATACTATTAGGAAACAGAATTGAATTCCACAAACTGATTTGAAGCTTTTTCAAGATTCCTCGAGTGTTCTGTGAACAAGATTTCTTTGTCTGCATATAGTGTACTAGGTATGTTACACAGACCACTAGCTTTTTAAACTACCTGCAATTACGCATACCTATATTCCTCCATATACTACCTCTACTGTCACGTACTGCCTCCGTTTACTCAATCCAGAAACACCCTCTATGAACAACTTCTGTGAACCATCTGCATCCGCAAACCACCCACAATGTTTCTTCTTCCACACACTGCTTCTTCTCCATGGATCCATTCTTCCATTATGGGCTTTAGTGCCCTGATAAAACTTTATTGGGATTTCTTAAATGCGATCCACTTCCCTTCATAGAATCTTCCTAATGAACTAATTCTCCTTCACAGACTCCCCTGCGTGGCGCACATACTTCCTTCACGTACCATATAATTCTTCATGTGTGTACCATGGCCTTTTTCCTACACGTATCACTTCCTTTTTGGGATAAAATTTTCCATAAAAACATTTGGTTTAATTTCTTCAATGCGAACCACTTCAATCTTTATGGAATTCTCCTCTTCAAACATCCTCCAGACTTCAATGATTTCAAGGAGAAAAGATATTCTCTAATGAAAATTTCTCTCACTCTTAATCAGTGGGACTAAAAACCTTATATAGGAAAAGATATCTGAACAATCCACTAATTACTAATTTAACAAATCTTCAATGCAACAGCACCTTCACTGCTTACCGCTTCTGCCACCACAAACCATAGGCCTCCAACAAACCATTTTTCGTTTCCGGTCAACATACTGTCTTTGTTCATACATGGTAGAAACGTCCTTTTGAAAATGATCCACCATCCTGTGAACCTCTAGGAATCCACATTCCACACTCCTTTTCCACATGACTTCCCCACATAACAATTTGAGTTCTGTGAACTGTACTGCATACTGTTCCCACTATCTTAGTATCCGACCGTGAACCATTCCCTAACATAGTACACAGTCCATGTTCCATGGTACGTGGTTCCCTTATTTTTCCATTTCCATTGTAGTTCTTTATAAAATTTTCTTCTATGATGAAAACCCTCATTTACTGAAAAAAATCATGATTTTGAGGCTTAGAAATTTGGAAAACACCGGTGAACTGCACAATCTTAAAAATAGTTTTTTGACAGACACCAACCATACCCTTTCACAATCATCATGCTTTTTCAACAAACAAAATCAAACCTAAAACATACTGAGAGGAAACATTTATGGATTTTCTCCCAAAACTTTCATAACACATAATTTTTTAAGAATACGTCTTATCGATTCTTTAATTTGTATTCTTATTGTAAATATATTTGAAATAATTCCTTCAAAATAAACTTTTCATCCACTTCACATGATTATCTTATTTATTTTTAGATTTTTTTTGAAAAACTAATATTTGTTTTAAATATAAAATTCTTCTTCTTTAATGTATTTGATACTTTCTCAGCTGAATAAAAATTTTTATTAACATTATAAGTTGTATCAAATGAAACTCCATTATGTTTATTAACCTTTTATGCATATATTTTTAATAATCCCTCACATTGAATAAGAGTACCTATTAAATCATCTAGATTCATATATGTAATTCTTCTCATATCATCTAATTTTTTTTTCTTAGAACACCATTTTACATGAATGATTTATATAATCTTTTAAACTATGTTATCATATATAATATCTTTTTATAAAATTATTGTCAACTATTAATAATTTTCATGAATATTTGATTCATATTTAAAATACTTTCACTAGGTGGGTAATAAAATGAATTATATTCATCATGAAGAGTTTATCTTTTATTTCAATAACTATAGAAGTTCCAAAATGTGTAACTTATAGTTTCATAATAATAAGAATATAATCTTATAATGGGGAAATATATATATACATATTTATAGTAATAAAGAATATTAGAGTATTCTTTACAAGGAAATTCAACTAATATTCTTGCTTATCTTGAATTATAAAAGTAGAAAATTCCATCTTAGGAATATTGTAGTAATCAGTTCATGTAAAAAAATAGTTAGCACTAGTATTAGTAATGAACCTATTCATTCTGTCTCTCCCATACTCATAATCAACACCATCAATGAATGATGGTCTTTTAGGTTTCCAATTTTTGAGAGTACCAATGTTTAATCCTTTCATATTGTAAAAAAATCATTCGACAATTTACATGTTAGTGTATTTGAAATTTATAAACAAACAATTTAGATTAAAAGTTTACTCAAAATTTAGAAACATTCTTAAGAAAGAAAATGTAAAAATCAACAAGTAGAGTAGTAGAACCTTCTCTGATACCAAATTTGTGATCTTAAGAGTTATAATGTCTACAAGAGTTTAGATGAATTGTAGTTTAAAAACATTAAACTAATTAAAACCCAAATCTCTTTATTATATTTATTGGACTAATATTGCATCCGATGATGAGAGTAACTAGTAATGAACTCAGAGTAAGTCCGATATATAAATGTATATAAAGGTTTAGTTGAAAAAATTTCCTTATATATGCATATATAAAATAAAAACAACTTATAAAAACAAGTAAAATAAAACATTAAAAAGTTAATTAGAAAACTAATAGAAAATTTATAAACAGAACAAATACACTTTATGATTCATCATTAATGAAGTTAAAAACCTTGAATTATTGTTTCCAAATTTTAAACCAAACTCTCTGGTCTGTCTTGGTTCAGTAGAAAGACATTGATCACAAAGATTAGAAATAACTATGTCTTCTTATCCCTAGAAACTCTTGATCATCCTAATTGGATATAGACATATTAATATACCAAGAATCTCTTTTTCATAACCTCGATCATACATTTAAACCAATTTTTAAAAGTGCTCTAATGATTTAAAAATACTCACATGGAATCCTTAGATAAAAAACTCTCTTAAATATTTCAAAAATATCATGAAAAGTGGTTGAAGAAAATAAATATTCTGATAGGTTGAGTTTGAAGAAGCATGAACTCCATGTTCATTGAATAAACCACAATTTATAAGCACACTACCAATGGTCATATTTTTTTTGTGATTCTTGATGTTGTTTTCAATGGCCTCAGATGTTAATTACTTTAAAGATCAATGAATACACCTTCATCCAATTTCATTTTTATATCACTATTATAATGATGTTAAAATGTATTATGACTAGTAGAAATAATATTGACATGAATTATAAAATTCTTATTGCAAGGGAATTTTTTTTGGGTCTAATGGAATTTTTTTTCACATGGATATATGATATTGAGTCCTACTGATAAACTATATTTTGTCATACTGATGGAAAATATTCAATTATACTAATAGATTATTTTTTTCATTCTGATAGACTAGCTATTTTCATACTGATGAACTGAACATAGGTCAATCCAATGGATTTGACATAGTTTAACTTGATGGACTAGACTTATATTTTTCTAATGGATCAGACATATATGGAATGTTTTTATTCTAGGAATTAAGTAATATTCCTATGTTCAGTAGAAATTGTTTCTATAAAAACATTCAAAAAACATAAGAAATATAATGTTTGCAAAATATAGTTTTTACGAGTGTGTTGTGATTTTCAAAAATAAGGATACAAATGATAGAAATTGGAAATTTTCAATCACAAACTATAATAAAAATAAATGTGGAAATCTCTGTTTCATTAAATATTTACCTTCCTAAGTAGTTTCTTAGAATTTGTTGTTTCTACTGAATAATTTACCAGGCATGTGGGAGTTTACCATATAAATTTATCTGTATAATTCAATATTTTGAATGGTTATAACTTATATGAAAGATCATTCTATAGTGGTAGAGATTATGAGTTTAGTACATGTGAAGGACCAAGTATGTACTTCCCGATGAGAGATACATGGAACACGTCATGAAATTCAGATAGGTTCGATGGAAGTTCTATGTGATAAGTTACCATACCTAATCGATCCTGAATATCTAAGGTTACATTATACATAGGTATCAAATTTAATTTATTCTCAAATATCATAACCTTCCTCCACGGATAAATTCATAGAAATACCTTCTCCCCAAATTCAAATGCCAGATCACACTGATGATTATCAAAATAACACTTATGTCGACTATGAGCTTCCATGATGTGCTTCTGAATATATCTAACTATATTTTCTAATTTCTCAACTAGATCAGGTCCCAATAGATTTTTTAACTAACATCATCCCATCAAGATAGATTTCTACACGTATTTCTATATAGGGATTTATAAGGATCCATATAAAATCATTTGAGAAAGACATTTTTTTAATAAAAATATACTAGATTATGGTGATGATCCAACCACCTTTAAAATATATAGATCATGATCTCAACATATCCTCTATTTTTTTATTGGTTATCTCAGATTGACTATCAGTCTGAGGATGATATGTTGTACTAAAACTCAACTTTGTATCTAGAGTCTACCAAAGACTTCTTTATAACATTTTTTAAACCTTATATCATAATAATATTTGATGGAATGTGGTACTTCATGAAATCTCAAAACTTCTATAATGCATATTTTGTAAATTTGATCAAGTGATAAATATTCTCTAATGTAAATAATGTGTGCTGACTTCATAAAGAAATCAACAATAAGCATTAAAACATTATGACCATTAAATATCTTGGGGATTCCAAAAACAAAATCCTTTTTGATTTTTCCCATTTCCATTCAGGTATGGATAATGGATGTAATATTCCCTTAGACATCTATTTCTCAATATTAAATTGCTGACACACCAAACCCCAAGATAAATATTCTGAAATATCTCCCTTCGTGTTGTCCCACTAGAAATACTCTTTCAGGTCTTTACACATCTTTGTACGTCCATGATTTATAGTGAATGGTGAACTATGATCCTCATCCAATAGCTCATTTATTAAACTCAGTATTTATGGGAACCATACTGTGTTAAAAAACCATATCATTCCCTTTCAATCAAGGTTGAAATCAGGAAAATTTCTCACCATGTTTTTCAGATTCACATCTTCCATTTATTCCTGCTTAATCATGACATGGATGTCTAGTTAAAATTTAATTTGAGAAATATAATATTTCTCCCCTTCCTTTAATATTTTCAGATCCATCTGATACAAATCCAAATAATATTGGATCTTTTGTGATCATCATCATAGATAAGCTAACATGGTCCTTTCTACTCAAAAAATCTTCCACCTTATTTTCCTCCCTAGTAGAGTAATGTATTCTAAAATCGAAATATTTAATAAACTCTAACCATATTATTGGGAATATATTTAGAAATTTCTATGTGAATATATACTTTAAACTTTTGAGATTGGTATATAAATCAATCCTTTCTTTGTAAAGATAACGTCTTCATATCATTAATTTAAAGATTACTGCATCTAACTCCAATTTTTGATTCCATTGATTTAGATCATGAGCCTTCAATTGGTGTGAGGAATATGGTTTCACTATAAAAGTATGAATAATAACACATCCTAGTCCCTTATTGGATTCATCGAGACAAATCAGGTAATGACCCATACTTTTTTAATGATAATTGTTTTTAAAAAATGGGTGTTATATTATTTTATATCCTAAAAAACCATATCTCATTAATAATGAAGTAAAAATAATTGGAAATTGGGAAATCTGGATTTGACCGTTATATAAATATTGTTAAATTATGACCATTGGTTAATATGACTGTTGGGAACTATACTCTTGATAATAATTTTAACATTATAATTTGTGATTATAAGTAAAATATGATAAAGCATAATTGATACATAAAGAAGAGTTGATGACCTCAACTAGTATATTCATTCCATTTGAATCCCATTTTTCAGAGCTTGTGAGGGAATTTTCATCATTGGGTTTCTCCCACGACCAATTCCATGCCGATTTTCAACAAGTGAAGCGTGAAAAAAATCTCTTATAGGAGAATTTCAAGTTAGTCTAGATTACCACTTGGTCAATGTTAGTCGAGGATCCCTATGAAACTAAACCATTTAACACCTTACTCTTTGAGAGTACATGAGTGTAATAATGGGTAATGTGTCCTATCCTTAGTGTTTAATTCCTTTAATTAAATTAAATTATTATTCAATCATTTCTATTTTAAGAATACTTTTTATTAATAAAATTGAGATGGAATTTAATAAATTAATTTTTCTTATGGAGATTATAATTTTCAGGAAAGAAACAAATATTATAAAAATCTATGTTATTATGAATAATGTTTTTTTAATGAAATATTATGAATAAAATACTCTTATTTAAAAATAAATGATAAAATATTTTATTCTTTTTCAAGTCTTAGAAATTTTACTATGGATTTTCAATCTACTATTATTTTTATTAAATAATTATTTTATATGTAAAAGTAAAAATTCTCATATTTAGAGAATTATTATGATAAAATAAATATCATTATTTCAAATCTGAACTTCAAAATTAGGTTAGGGTAAATTTATGATAATTTTTAAAATACATTATTTTTTTACTAAATAGTATAAATAAATTTGAGTTTTTTGGTATGTTAATGACATAATGATTAAGCAAAAATAATGTAATATCTTATTAAACAAAATCCAAAATATAAAATATTTTTTTTATTAATATAAATTATTTTAATATATTTTAATCAATTTACAAATATATAATTTACTTTCCAAATTCTAAAATGGAACCTTTAACATTAAAAATTTTATTTTGTGAAAAAATAAGAGTCCTTTCCAAAATAAGTAATATAAAATGATGTTTGACTCTTTTTGATTAAAATAACATGAATGGTGACCCATGTGTCCAATACCATGAGAATATTCCATGTTCAAGCCCTTGAGTTTTCATTTACCTCTACCTAGGTGTCCAAAGACTAAATTTAGAAGTTAATTGACAAATCCCCCCCTTTGACTATAAATACCCTCCCATTTCTCCATTTCAATTCAATAATAATTAATCCTACACAAATATATTATTGTATTACCTCAAAAATATTTTTCCTAAGGTGCCCTCAAACCCCTATGGTCCTAATCCTCATGTTTTAGTAACCACTCTTCAAGGTAAGGGAAATATCTACTTCTCTTTTCCTTTTGAGTTTCCTATTTGTGCAGTATGTATTTTAAATTTCCAATCTAAGTTCTTATGTACATTTTATCTCATACCTTTAATTTATTAATATTATTTTATGAAGGGGTGACCCATGTCCCTTATATTTTTACCCATTTGTAAAACTCTGTTTTATACTATTTATGCTACCGATTTTACTTCTCAAAATTTATATCCTCTCCTCAAGAAACCCACTTTTATTTTATTTATGTGTATATAAAAACAAATTTATTTTATAGGGTTATTCACCAATATTTAAAAGAGATTTATTTCATACTATACTTTATATACATAAGTCCCTCATTCCATTTTTGTGGGTTATAAATGACATAAATATCTTATGTTTATTCAATTTTTTAAAATAGAGTGGATGAACCAGACAAGAGAGAGAAATGCGAAGCTGAGAGAGGTAGATTCATGTGGAAGAAGAGACTTAAGAATATTCAATAATATGGTTTTAGGGAAGTCCAGATCTAATGCTCCTGCTGTCTCTCTGACACCTGATGATTCCTTTCATCTGAAGTAGTTTAATCACAGAGGTCATGCGGCCATTGCTATTAAGAAAGAAGAGGTTCATTTTATATCTTTTGATCTCAGATTTATCCTTATTGGTTAATATTTAAGCATCTTCCCTCCCTATTATTCTTACATAAATCATTAAAATCCATTGGATTTGTCAATTTTGAATATGGCCTACTCAACTCACTAAATATTGCAATTCGATTCTCATCTGAACCTGACTACTACCGGTTTTGGTCTATGGGTTCATAGAGATTTTATGGTTGTGTGATGAAGGTCCTCAAATGGTCCCCGATGTGTTATTTTTACACTGAACCCCCAATTTACCATATTTTGTTAGGGTTCCAAGGTCTTCAATTTCATTTCTTCAAACAAATTTCTTTCATCCCTGTCGCTAAACATACAGGTCATCCCATTAAGTTGGGATTTGCTACTCAAAACCTTACAAGGTCATCGGTTTCACCAGTGTGTGTTGAGTTTGATCATATATAGAACATACCTTCTATAATTTGGATTCAAAATGGCAATGTTGGTTTTCTTCAAATTTTTTTATGTAAATGTACCAAGCTACTTCTTGAACTGCATGTATCTTGGACATTCCCTTGGACATTGTGGTTCTAGGAGGGACCCTATGAAAACTCGTTGAATTTGGAAACCTCCACCAAGTAAATGGAAATCAGTTTGTATTGAGAAAGATATAAGGCCTCGTGATGATCATGTTGATACCTCTAATGCTAAGGTACCACTTATGTATTCATCTTCCATAGATTCCTACCTAGCACAACCCCATAAACAAGGTTATGCTCTCGATGAGTTTGTGGATGAGGTCATGTATTTTGATCCTATGGTAGACATGTCAAGACTATTTACAACCAATCACGAGAGAGTACAAAAGATTCACTCTATTTCTGGTGATTCTAATTATGCTGATAATTATCAACAACATCCAATTGAGGATGATTATCTTCAATCGAGTGCTAAGAAAGGTAAGAAACCATTTTACTTATCTTGGTGGTTTTATTACTCCTCATCCTAAGAAGACTCTAATATGCATTGATTACTCAATGTTGGAGAGAACCATTTTCACTAGATCCTCAGGGCCACGAATGAAAAAACTAATATCCCTCCACATCCAGTGTAAAATGATCATCCATCTAATATAACATCTGCTGAAGAAGAGGGCTCCTCCTAATTATATGAAGAGGTCCCACAATCATTTATTGAGGCATAAGAGGATATAATTAAGCTTATAAATTTCACTCATGTCATTAAGGAATGATATAAGAAGGGATTCTACCCTTGTATTGAGGAATAAGAAATATTGCATTTTGGAAGATATCGTAACAAGGAAATATCTATTTATTATTATCTCAATATCAGTGAGCATTTGTTTTATAGTGTGTAACTTGAGCATGACCTAAAACTTGATTTTGTCTATCTTCAACTTTAGTGGGAATAACTTTTTTATTGGTTTGTCAGGGATGCTTCTTATAGATTAGTTTACGTTAAGACAAAGTTCTACAGCTCTTGGAGGAAATGGCCAACTGTTATCTTGGTTTCATTGGTCCTTTGAGAGTCTTTAGCCATCACCTATGATACAATGTTTAGTGGGTATTTGATTTTTCATCTTAAAGATGTCATGTTGTTGGATTATTTGTTGTTTTCTTTGTAGTCGTGGGCATTGGGGGCTGTCCCACGGACTTATAGGGATGGTTTTGAGGAGCCTCAAGATCAGTTTTGAGTGCTTTGGGGCTTCTGTGTTTACTCTTGAATGGTTTGACGTTTTGTTTTGGCTAGAACATCTTGTTTTGAAAATAGTTTAGGTTTTCTGCATTGTTTGTTAGACCTACATCCATTGGATTTGGGCATTTTTGTTGATATGGATTTGGAGTTTCATTGAAAGTTTACGACTCACATAGTCATCACTACAACACTACCTCATGGATGCACTATTTGGATGGTTCTTTGAGGCATGATCAATGGTTCACATACTTGATGGCCTGTTGTTTCTGAAGCTGTTGCAATGGTTTGAACATGGTATGATTATTTTGGATCGTATGTTTTTCCTTCCATTCATTTCCTAGTTGGTGTACGTTTATTGCATCTCATGTAATCACTGACTTTACCATTTTGTTAAATAAATTTTAGGAGGGATATTGGTTGGGTCACCAATTCATATAGCAAATTGTTTGGATAAAATGCCAATATTTTTATATGAAACTCTTTTATTTTATTCTCCATTGGTTATTTATGAGTTTTTTTTATTATGATATATATATGGAACATATTAATTAATACATATTATGTTTGTACCCTAATATGACTCCAATGCATTGGGTAAAGAATTTAATCTCTAGAGATGAAATCTTTTATGATACCATGGTGAATAACCATTGTAATATTTATGAAACCTCAGTGCCAAACCATGGTGACATGCTTACTAATGTGTCATTTATATGTTATAGCTGAATTTATAAATTATGGTTCGTGTTATTTTTAATATGTTATGCCTCATGTTCCCTTTCTAATTCCATAACAATATTACTCAAGATCGAATGTAAAATATTTCTCCATTTAGTCCCTTACCGAGTATTATGCTCAACCTTTAATTTGATGTATGTCCCCTGGTTATGAGATATAGTAAATGTACTTAGGATGAACCTTTTAAGTATCATTTTAGGTAGATTGGAATAATTCTTGAAGTTTTCATGTATTATATACCTTTTTTTCCAAGAAAATAATCTTTTAAATATCCTCTACTTTATACCTTGTAATGAAAATTTTATGTATTAAAAAGGAGGGATGATATGGTTGGTATCAAGAGAAGGTTTTGTTATTTTTGGAAATTAGGACATGAAAAGTTTACGAATATCCTTAGAGAAAAATTAAAAAATAAGAAAACATCCTTGTATTTTGGTGAAGTATTAAGTAGGTGGTTTTATGAAAATAAATCTCAATCTAGATACGATCAAGTAGATATGGCTATGAAACCGATGTATCTAGGGGTAATAAGTAAAAATAATCCTTTGATCTAGACTTGAACATGAACTAGTGTATAAAAATGGTCCTTGTTTCACCCCTCATTTAACACTCATATGGGTTATGTTTGGTTAATCAAATTATTTTTACAAACCATAATAAATGATTTATAGAACATGTAATTGTTGTTAAAGAATAACATATTTAATAATTATTCTGTACGACATAAAATTACATTAGAATTATAAGATTCTAAAAATAAATTCATTTATCAATAAGTGTTATTCTTTTAGATAATTCTAGTGAATATGATTAATCAGGTAAATAGTGAGAGAAATGGACTATGTACCGAAGACCCTCTGATGGAAGCAGGAATAAAAAACATCATGAGAATGATGAATCATCTAAATCAAGATATGATAAATAACTTTAATCAATACAAGATATTGGATTCACCTATAAGGGAATAACTTTCATTTAAGTCTTTTATGATTCAAAGACTAACTTATTTTATTTGATCTACAAAACCATTGATTGTTGAAGAATGGATATGATCTATAAAAAAGATATTTTATGAACTTTATTGTTTGGATCAAGAGAAATTAATCTTTGTTGTGTATCTCTTAGAGGTATAAGGTGGTCAGTGGTGGAAACTAATTAAAACAAATATTTGAATATAGATTGATTCTATAGAGTGGGAAGAGTTTTGGGGAACCTTTTAAAAAAAACATTTCCTCTGTTCGATGAGAAATAAAATAGAAAAGGAATTCCTATAGCTGAAGAATAAGGAAAATGAATCTATGGGAAACTATGAGATGAACTTTACAATACTTTCTCACTAGACCACTAGATGTTTCAGGGATCATAATGGAAAGGTTGATAGAATATTCGGTGGATTAATTCCTCATCTCTATAATAATATAGACAATCAAGACTATGAAAACTATGAGGGGATAGTGAAAAGTGCTAGTAATGACGAACTGGAAATCGGAAAGACACAATGGTCCCTTATATCAAATAAAATTAATAGATCAATGGATCCATGATTAGAGAAGAACTTTGATCATGTACGAGGAGTAAATAAAGTGAAACATCCCACACACAACAAATGTGGGAATAAAAATTTTGGGAACAACTTTCTCAAGAGTGGGAAATGTTACAAGTGTGGAAAATATGGTCATATTGCGTGGAAATATAAAAGTGAGGTGAAGAATCAAATTATTAATACTTACAAAAAAGGGAATACGATGCAGTCCTAACTTGATGTCCAATGCTTTAAGTCTATACATCTTGGGAACCTTTCCAATAACTATTAGAATCTAATGATAATGGAGGTGAAACTCCATCAACCCTATCATAAGCCAAGAGAGAGGGGTCAAGAATTTTCTATCATAAGCCCTAAAGATGAAGAACCAGATAATGTCGTGTCAGGTACTCTCGTTGTTCTCTAAAATCTATATATTAATTTGTTTTATCATGGTTCTACGCATTCATTTATTTCCTCAATGTTTTCAAATAATATAGAATCATTCATTGAACATCTAAATGTAGTGTTATTTTCCAAGAATCCTAGAGGGACTATCCAAGCATCAAAATTTTATAGAAACACTAGTATTCAATTTGGTGAGCATAATCTCAACACAAACCTAGTAGTCATTCCGATGATGTAATTCCAAATTCTACTACAGATAGAGTGGCTCTCAACGTATAATTCTAAGATCAAATATAGAAGTATGGAAATCCATGTTTTCTTGAATGGATAACCAACATTTGTTTTCAAAGGAGTGATATCTTGACAAAATATTGGCCTAGAAGCAACTCCCATATCCTTCTTTGTGAAACATATCAGTGATTATGATGATTAAAATGAAAGTTTACAAATATAAAATATCCCCATCATTCAAGAATACATTGATGTATTTTCTAAGGAGTTACTTGGACCTTCCACAATAAGAGAGGAAGATTTATCAATTTAACTCATTCTTGGATACAAGATGATATCAATGAATCCATAGAGAATGAAAAATGTGGAGCACATATTCTACTTGTAAAGAATAAGGATGGATCAATTTGACTATTAATTGATTATAGATTTCTTAATGAGATCATAGTGAAGGGAACGTTCCCTCTTCCAAGTATTTGTGTTTTATTTGACATACTTCATGGGGCTCAATTCTTCTCCAAGATTGATCTTCTTCCACATTATCATAAATTGAGTGTGAAGATAGAAGATATTCCATCACCTTTCAATCAAGATTTGGGAATTAGGAGTTTGTTTTTAAGACATTTGGCAAGACTAATGCTCCTTTTATATTTATGGATTTGATGAATAGAGTCTTTAAAGACTGACTTGATAACTTTGTGGTAGATTTTATTGATGATATTTTGATATATTCTTAAAGTTGTGAGGAGAGTGAGAATCATCTAAGGGTTATATCAAAAACACAGAGGAAGGATATGGTGTTTTTAATCTTTACCAAATGTCATATTTGGTCACAAAATGTTTCTTTCTTAGGGATCATTGTAACCAATGAAGTAATATCAGTTGACCCTACCAAAACAATGGTGGTGGAGGAGTGACCTCATCCTAAAATAGTAACCATGATTCATATTTTCATGGATTTAGCAGGATATTATAGGAGGGTTGTGATGAAATTTTCAGGAAATTATAATCCACAAACTAAGTTAACTCGAAAACGGTCCATGTTCATCTGGAAGCAGGAGTGTGAAAAATGTTTACAAGTGCTGAAGAAGATACTGGTTATTACACCCTTGTTAACTATACCCTCTATCAGAGAATGATTATTTATATTTAGTGATGAATATTTTAAAGGTATTATATTGAACCTCATGAAAAATGATATGGTGATTTTTTATGCCTCCCATAAGTTAAATCCCCATGATTATAATTTTCCTACGCATAACCTAGAGCTGGCTATGCTTGTTTTTGATCTAAAGATATGGATGCACTATCATTATTGGGAGAAATGTGATATATACACAAACCACCAAAGAATTACATATATTCTCACACAAAATGAATTAAAAATGAGACATAGGAGACAATTGGAATTTATTAAAGACAATTATCATTCAATTCATTATCACCCTAAAAGAGAAAAAAATGTTGTTAATGCATTATGTAGGAAAGACCATGTTGTACTAGAAATGATGGGGATTCAAGGAGATTCTTTGATCAAAGACCTAGTAAAAAAGACATGGGAATTATAAAGAAAGGGAAATCATAAAACCTATCCCAAATGATTTATCAAACATCATTACTAGACAAGTTCAAGAAATCTCAAAGAGAAGATATTTTTTTACAGAGGAAGATAGTGGCTGTGAAGAATGTGATGTTTCCTGAGTTCAATATTGATAAAAAGGTGTAATAAAATTTTATACCAGTCTATGTGTTCCATATATTCTTGAAATAATTATGGATCTGATGGATGAATCTCATAACTCTACATTATATAAAAATCATATAAGAACTAAAATTTATAGGGACCTTCATGATCATTATTTGTGGGATATCATGAAAAGTGAGATTGTAGACTACACTACATGGTGTGTGGTGTGTTAATAAGTGAAGGTAGAGTAAAAAAATCCTAAAGGGGTATTATAACCACTACCAATCTAGCATTAAAGTGGGATAATATCACTATGTACTTTTTTACTAGTCTCATGAAAATATCCAAAGGAAACAATGTGATTTGGGTTATAGTAGATCATATCACCCAGAATTCCAATTTCATATCAATCAAGGAAGACTTATCTCTAGATTAAATTCACAAAATTTATATAAAGGAGGTGATGAGGTTTCATGAAGTACCACTCCCTATCGTATTTGGTCATGATCCAAGGTTCACTTGAAAATTATAGAGAATTATTCAACATGCTGTGAGTACTGAATTGAATTTTAGTATGAAATATCATCCCCAAACTAATAGACAATAAAAAAAGACTATTCAAACACTCCAAGAAATACTAAGAACATGATCAAAGGAATTTAAAGTTGGATGGGATCAACATCTCTCATTAGTTGAGTTCTTATAGAACAAAAGATTTCATTCTTGTATACATATAGTACCCTATGAAGCTTTATTTGGGAAGCGATGTAGAAATCTTACTTGTTGGGATGAATTTGGCGAGAGAATGTTTCTTGGGCATGATTTCATTCAACAGATGAAAGAAAAATTTTATTCCATTCAACAACACATTAAGGATACTCAGAGTCGGAAGAATATAATTGATGACAACCATCGAAGGTACTGGGAGTTTTGTGTAAGTGAAAAAGTGTTCCTTTGAATATCAACATGGAAGAGAGTTGTGCAGTTTGGGAAGAAAGTGAAGCTTATCTCGAGGTACATTGGACCACATGGAATCCTTGATCGCATAGGTGAAGTATCCTGTTAACTTTCAGTTCCACCTAATCTAGCTCAAGTCCATGATGTATTCCATGTATCTCTCTTGATTAAGTATATAACCAACCCTTCACATGTACTTAATCCGAAGGTGTTGTAACTAGAACATGAAATCTCTTATGAAGAGTAGCCGGTGGAGATCATGGACTGTATAGATAAGGTTCTGTATAGAAATACTACCCACCTCATTAAATTTTTATAGAGAAACCATATATATAATGAATAAACATTGGAACCAAAGGAGACAATGAGGTAGAAGAACCCACACCTTTTCCAACTGAGGGAATGAGTTGAAATTTTGGGGAAACATTTCTTAAAGGGGAAAGAATGAAATGGACCAAAATTTATTGAAAGATCATTGTATCTTAAAGATATATGTTATATTATTTTATACCCAAAAACATATCTATTTAATAATTAAGTGAACGTAAATGGAAATGTGACCATATGTATTTAACAATTATATAACCATTGGGAAATATACTCATTGTAGATATTTAAACATTATAATTAGTGTTTATTAGTAAGATTTGAAAAATAATAACTAATATAGAACGAATACTTGATGGCCTCAACCAGAAGAGTCATTCCATTATCAACCCATTTTCAACTCTCAAGAATGAGGTTTCTGTAAGGTTGGGTTTTTCCTGACCAGACCAAAGTTAAACTTCAAAAAGTGAATCCTGAACGTAGTCACATATGTGATCAGTTCAATTTGGTAGAGATTAACACATGGTTGATGTTAGCCGAAGAACCCCATGAAACTTATACTATTTCACACATTACCCTTAGGGAGTGTGCATGTGTAATAAGGGGTTACATGTCCTAAACATAGTGTGTAATTCCTTTGTTTAAATAAAATTGTTCTTCCATCATTTTCGTTTTAAGGATATTTATTCTTAATAAAATTGAGATAGAATTTGATAAATTAATTTTTTTAGATTGAGATTATACTTTTTTGAAAAAATATAATTATTATAATACATAAAGGTATTATGAATAAAGTTTATTTTATTTAAATATTATTATTAAAACACTCTTATTTTAAAATAAATAATAAAACAATTTTATTTTTTTCAAGTGCTAGAAATTTTAAAATGCATTTTAAATCCGCAATTATTTTAAAATAATAAGGTTTTTTATATATAAAAGTAAAAAATATTATATTTATATAAATAATATTAAAAAATAAATATTTTTTTTGGAAATAATCACATCAAAATTATGTTTGGGTAAATTTATCAGAATATTCTAAAATAATTTATTTTTTTGAATAATAAAAATAAAGTTTGAGCTTTTCAATATGTTAAAGACATCAGAATAATTTCATAATTATATAATAACTAATTATATACAATAAATGAAATAAAATATTTTATTTTGTTATGATCATGTATTTTAATATATTTTAATCAATTTCCAAATATATAATTTACTTACCAAATTCTAAAATGGAAACATTAACATTAAAAATGTTATTTTGTAAAAAAATTAATTTTCCTTGACAAAATAAGTAACATAAAATGATTGTATACATTATCAGATTAAGATAACATATAAGGTTTCTCAGGTGTTCAAAAATAGGGAAATATACCATGTCCAAGCCCTTGGTTTTTCATTTACGACTACCTAGGTGTCCAAAGCCTATATTTAGAAGTTAATAAGAAAATCTCTCACCCACCCATTTACACCTTTACATTCACTCCCAATTCATCCTACATGAAACTATTATAGTTTTACCTCCCATGGATTTTTACCAAGGTTTCCTCAAGCCCTGAACATCCAGATCCTCATGTTTTTGGAACCACTATTCAAGGTAAGGACAATCTCCACTTATCTCTTCCATTCAAGTTTCCTCTTTGTGCGACATGTCTTTAAAATTTCAAAACCATGTTATTCTATCCATTATATTTAATCCCTTTACTATATTAATATTATTTTATGATTAGTATACCCATGTACCCTCTCTTTTTACCCTTCTCTGAAACCATGTTTTAAACCCATTATGCTGCCGATTTTACTTCTCAAAATTTCTCTCGTATCATTCTGAAATTCTGATTTTTTTATGTGAATACCCAAACCCATTTATAATACAAGGGTATTAAACTATATGTAAATATGTTTTTTTTATTTTTTAATTAGCATATATAAAACCATAATTCCCTTTCCATGGGTTTTAAATGACAAAAATATCTTGTCTCTAAGAAATTTTTAAAAAACCATGTTTTTATATGAATCCTATTTCTTCTATTCTCCATGGGTTATTTATGAAATATTTTATTTTTATATATTTTCCCATATTAATTAATAAATATGAAGGGTTAACCTTGATTGTGATAAAATTCATTGGGTTTATAATTTAATCTCTATAGATGACATGTTTTATGATACCTAGGTGAATAACCTTGGTAAATTTTATGAGAGATCGGTGAAAAATCATGGTGATAATATTATGAATGTAGCATATAAATGTTTTTTCCACATTTATAAGTTATAATTAATGTTATTTTTTTTATAATATTACTCATGTTGTCTTCATCATTCTATAATTTCATTCCTCAACTTTATATTTATATTCATCAAAATCACATGTAAACTATTTCACCTTGATTTCAATTACTGGGCCTTATGATCACCCTTTCATTTGACGTATATCCCCAGGATATGAGATCTACTAGATGTACTTAGGATGAACCTTTATAGGATAATTTAAATTGTATTATGAGGTTGTTTTATTTTTTCATGTATTATGTACCTTTTTACCAAGATATGAAACATTAAATGATCCTCGATTTTATAACTTGTAATGAAAAGTTTATGTAATAAAAAGGTGGGATATTATAGATCAAAAAACGTTCACCACTATAGGGTAGTGTAATAATAGGTTTAATAACCAAATATCTTTTCATATAATCAAAATTCTAATAAAATTCCTCTATACACATGAACATAACCTCTTTTCGAGTCGACTTGGCGAATGGATTAGATAATCATGAGAAATACATCACAAAAGTCCCTAATATCCATCTAATCCAAGAAAATATTGATTCTAGTTTCCATAACTCGTCTAGGACATTTATAATTTTTTTTGAAGGATCTACTAATACAATCTCAGATGAGATTATATAATATAGGAATGAAAATTTAAAAATCTTAAATTCACACATGGTGAATTTTTAATATAGATTCTTATTCCTTAGGGTCATCAACACAGTCCTCTAGTGATCTTTATTATCTTCCATTATAATTGAATATACCATAATATCATCTATAAAGACTACTAAAAACTATTCTAGGTAATATCTAAAGACAATTCATTAAATCCCTGAAAATAAATGGGCATTAAGAGGACCAAAAGGGATTAGTATAAATTCATAGTTTCTATACCTTGTACAGATGGCCTTCTTAGGTATATCCCCTTTCATGGACATCGATTTATGATATCCAAAATGAATTTCAATCTTGGAAAATTATTTAGGTCCCCACAGTTTATCAAAAAAGGTATTGATATGGGGGAGAATATACTTATTTTTTATAACGATCTTGTTAAGTTCTCAATATTAAATGAAAAGACACATTGAACCATCTTTCTTCTTGACAAATAAAATAATTTCACCCCATGGTGACAAACATGGGAGTATTAATACCTTACCAAGATTATCATTGACTCACTTATTCAATTATTTCTACTCAATTGGGGCTATTCTATAAGGATTCTTTGAAATGTGCATAATAGTATGTATGAGTTCTGTTAAAAAATAAACTTCTTGTTTCCTAGGAAGACCAATTAATTATTATAAAAAGACATAAATAAATTCATATAAAATATTTTTATACTTAATTATATGTTTCTCGCAAACTATATGAGAGAGACGTGTTTCATTTATAGGAATTAATACCCAAAATATGGAAATAATTTTCATTTGAAGTTCATATTCATCCTCACATCAATAAACAATCATATGTTTATTTGGAATATGAAAAGTGAATTACCTTCGTCTACAATTGAAATTTTATTTATATAAAGAAATAAAATACATGATTATAATCCCATAAAATTCAACTTATAGGTTAATCATATGATTTATAGGAAGCATTTTTCAACAAACTTCAATCTGAGATGAACTATAGACTTGATATGTGACTGTCATACAATTAATAGATTTCATATCTTGCTCAATATATAATTATTTAGTTGATACTATGATACCCATGGAAACTTACTTTGATATAAAATAGTGGGTAGATCTAGAATAAAATAATAAATTTGTTGTTCTTTAGTTTATGAGAAGTGTACCTTTCCCTATGTCATTATTGTAACACACTTCAGTAGTAGAGACAATGTGAGATTTAATTTGTATTTATTCATAATAGGTTATTGAGACTGATAATAAAAAACCTTTAGATTTGTACATTCGTTGGAATAATTTCCATATTCCTTATATTTGAAGCATTAGAGAATGAGTGGTGTATTAGTTGGTGTCTTCATTTCATCCTTTTCTTTAAAAAGATTATTCCTACCCATTTGATATTTATAGAATTTATGACAAACGTTTCCATATTTAAAGAACCTCCCAGTTATTTTTAAGTATTTATCTTGATGATTATTCCAATATTTCTGTCATGCAGATGGATGAAATATGTTTCCACCATGTGATTTATTAGAGTTTTCATGGGACTCGATCTTCCTTTTCTTATCAAAACCATGGGAATGACGGAAATCTCCAATTTCTATTTCTACTTTTAGTGGAAATTAAATGACTTAATCATAGCTACCGAAGTATCTTATAAATAATTCCTTTCAGAGAATTGGTTTCATACCACTAAATAATAAATCAATTTTACATTTATAGATAAAAATTAAACTAGAGGTATACCTTATAAGTATTTTAAAATTTTTGTCATAGGTACCAATGTATTCATCATCCTTTTTCTTTAGTACAAATAATTTCTTCAAAATATTTGTATGTAAAATATGAGGAATGTACTTACTGAATAATACCCACTTAAACTCATAACATTATTTTAATTCAATTTCTTCCTCTTGAATCATATTTTTATAAATATTACACCATATATTTTATTCAAGTTCCAAATGAAAAATAGTTAGGAATACTTTTTCATGTCCCATGAATTGAATAAAAATATCTATATTCTCAATAGGGATGATCCATCACATATCCAATAGTTGATTAGAGGATCCATTAAAATAAGGTGGATGTTTCATCCTGAAATATTCATTAATATGTTTTTCCCTCCTTTGGTTATTCGATAACTTATCATGATTCATATCTTGAGAAAGTATATTGACTATAGTAAAACGATTCTATATTTTATCTCCCATAACATTTCTTTTCTTAGGTAGAGAATCACTACATTCCCCAACACATTAAATATTAACACAATTCCATCAAGTTTCATCCATTAAATAAAACCAGAAAGCATATTTTGAGAAACAGAAGTCATATTTTAAAAGCACATTATCATGAAAAATCATTTATCGAATGTCTAAATAATGACACCTTTTTTTATGCCACCTTAGGTTTAATCCAGACCATTCATGATCATTAACAAAACATTAATATTTTAATTAGACCTATATATAATCTTTTTATAAATATTTTCTAAGACTAATATTTAAATATTGAATAAACCTTACTCAAATATAAACTATAGTGGCCAGAGGTTTTCATACATAAATATTATAATTTTGTAGAAGAATATTCAATTTAAAACATTTTAATCCTCAATATAACCATTAGTGTATTTAAGTACTAGATATAAAATCCTTTTATTTTAGGGAATATCATTAATATCTCCCCTAAATATCTTCCAACATAGTACTCTTCATAGGCATTCCATACTTAATGCTTTATTCACAACATGGGGAAAGGAATCATAATAAATGGTGAGCTCAGATACCCACTATGGGTAAGAATGGTAGAATCAATCGATGATCATATGAAATAATAATATAATCATAATGGTATAATATCATGAAAATAACTCAATACATTCATACACAATATGAAAAAGATCATAAAAATGGGTTTTGGCATAATATTTTAGCAATTCAAATGACATGAATAAAATGAATGGTTAATCATCATAACTCAATCATGAAACATATATTCATTCCACAAAAGTGTGTGGAACCATCATAATTATAGAAACCATTTAATATTTCAAGGTTAGATACAAATACCATTGGATCAAGAAACAAAAATTATTTACCAAAGTGGATCAATCAGATCAACTTGTTTCTCATAACGAATCAAGCACTTTGAATTGTTTATCATAACTATATCATGATATATAATACTTTAACCAATTAACTAGATACAGATATAGGACCCACTAATCACATAATAAATATCATACATATGTGTGCTACAAGATCATATGATGTCCGTTATATCATGAAATCAGAACCCATGAATACAAGTTCCATATTTCATCAAATCATAGCATAACACATAAAAATGGGTTTAATATAAATCTTATAATAAAAAACATAAACTATCCATAGAATGAATTGTAATGGTATCACATAAACAGTAAAATCTATGAAACAATAATTATTTTTTACTAATATAAATACTATTAAAATATTCTTAAATACATTCATTTGAAAAATACCCTTTTTAATTAGAAAATTAAATTTACAAAAATAAAAAATTTCCAAATTATTATGGAAATTTTTCTATTTGAAAATAGTCTTGGAAAATTGTATAGGAACATTAAAAGTATTGAGGGGGAAAGATGGTGAGAAATTCTATTCATTATATATAAGTAAAAAGTAAAACATTCATTTCGTATTTTTATAAAAAAGAACTTAGTTCAGAGAAAGATAAGAAGATTCGTTGTGAATAATTTTTTTAAAATTAAAAAGTGTAATTTTTTCGTTTAAAATAATATATTAATCTTAAAATCATTCATGAATTATTTTTAGAATATATGGTTATCTAATAAAAAAGATTTTAGACTGAGGAGATAAATAAAGTTGACTGTCCTTAAAAACATTTTGATATATTAAATAAATAAAGTGAAAAAAATAAAACAAAGATATGTTATCTATATATAAGCATAAGTGAAAAAAATTAAATGAATTCATAAAATATGAATTATATATTTTTCTTAATAGAAATTTAGGTATTAATAATCGTGATTAAAATATGATTGAAACATAAATCCCTAACCTAAAGTATCTCCTTTACTCAATCTCATTCAAAACATTTTTATATTAGATATGGATTTATTATAAATGAATTGAACGAAAATATTAATATATATTATATAATTTATGATATATTAATTAAATATTATCATATATTTATTAATAATTTGTTATTAAAATCACTGTTCTAGGTGATAATTGATTCATTATTCCAAGCATGTTTTTGTTAGGAAGTCCCAATACTTATAATATGATCCCAGTTAAATCATTTAAATAATTTAAATAATGTTATAAAAATCACATATATATTACTTATATACATATTAATAATAATTTTTATAAATTAGATATATAAAATTGAATAACACCGTTCATGGAGAAGGTATGGCATACATATGCATGAACACAATTTTCATTTTTTGATGTATAGAATAAAATAAAGGTAAGTTAATATTAACCATTATAGGATAATTATTATATATATATAATATAAATTAATTCAATATATCCTTATTAACATATAATTATAATGAAAATGAAAAAGAAATCATATCGCTATGTAGAGGTGATAGTCCACACATACACACGAGTTATGTTATCATTTTCCAATTGTTTGGAAGGTTAGAAAGAAGTTGTGGTATTATGATTTTATAAGTATAAGTATTTCATGAATATAATATATAATATTTATACCTCTCATAATAACCATCGATGAAATATGTTGATCGAAAATTAATTGTATCTCTACGTAAAGATGGTAAGTTGTACATATAGACAAACGATACTTTCAATCACCATTTGATGGGAAAGAGGGTGGATAATGGTGAATACATAATAATAATAAAATTTATTTATATTTTTTATACTTTATTTATTATTTTATTGTAAATACCATGTATTTAGAGGATACAGAAAAGAATTAAAAATAAATTGATCAACTAAGGTGATTAGCTCTTCTTTGAAGGAAGTCTATTAGATCTCCTCTTAAGGATCCCGTGGTTCTTATTTTGTGAAGAACATAATATTTAGAATGTGGATAATAAATTTTATAAGGTATTTTGGTAGGGTATTTTCAATATATAAGGCTTAAAGTTGTGTAAATCAGGGAGGTTGGGGGAACCCTTTTATAATTGAGGTGATGAGTATTTTTTGAGATCTGTAAAAAGATTACGTTATAATAGAGTCATTATTAAGAAAAAATGCCTCCCAAAGGATTTAAATTGGAATATAAGATATTATAATATTTTAAAACCATTATCCAATGAAATTAAGATTGGTTTTGGTGTAATTTTAATGCTTTTCATGTTGATTAACAACTTCGTTAACCGATTTTAACCTTAACCACATTAATGTATTCTCAACCATAAAATGTTATAATTTCAAAATATAAAGATATAATTGACTTATATATAGAATATGGATGTGAATTATGACCACATATTATCCTTTTTTACATATTTAAATAATTTTAATATTTTTAAATAATTTAAGGAAATATTATTTAGATAAATTATTATTAATTTTTATTTTGAAACTATTCATTAAATTTGACTTAAAATACATAAAGAAAATGTTGGAATTAAAATATAATCCTTTAAGAAAACAATAAAATTCCATATTCAATTATAAAAATCATGGTACACATTAAATCAGAGAAATTAAATCACTTGTAATAATTTTAATATAATTTATTTTATTTTTCCATTAATTGAATAAATATTGGTTCAGAATTATGTAAGCATTTAAGGTGTATATTTAATTCCAAAAATTTTTAAATGAATTAAAATATTTAAAATAAGTTTATTATATTAAAAATAAAAATTTATATTTTTTAAAAACATTATTTTTACCAATTTTGACACTTAATAGATATTTAAAACTAAGAGAGTGACATTTTATAACATGCTATGATTTAAATAATATATTCGTCATTTTCCTAGAAAAGTGTTCATTAAACAAATAAAATTATTGACTAAGGTGATAAGGGTAGAAATAAATTCGTCCAATTTGAATTATAAAGAATAATAATAGCCTCATAACTTAGTCTTAACCCAGATTAACAAAATTTACCCTTTACTAAATCTAGAATTTACTAAGGTGCTAAATTTTACCACAATTACTATTCTTATTGAACAAAAATAAAAAGGCGACATTTAACATTTTTGAACCTATTTATTCTAAATATGAAATCCATTTTATCAAATTTAAAATCAATAAGTGGATGAATTAACATTTTAAAAATAAAGGGTCAAAGCATGATGAAAGCTGATTTTTAGAGGAAGAAAATTTTTAGCATAAAACATGTTTTATTATTCTCCCATGTCAAGAAAAATAAAAAATGAATGTTAAATTTTTATAGGGAATATATAATATATAATTTTATTTAAAATAATTCACCAATAATTATTAATTTAAATTAATAATATAAAAACACAATAAGTTCATTAAATTTAATATTTCAGAAAAGACATCATTTTTTTAAAAAATAATTTTTTTATTTTCAATTCTAATAATTTGGTAACCATTGATATAATTTTATAAACATAAAGACTATATATTTTTCAAAATTTAGTTATTACTATTCATACCCACAAATCAAATCACCAGGTTATGACCATCACAAAATAATTTTTTAACAGTATATCACAGTTTATTTAAACTAAGGTTTATTTGTAACACAAGGTATCAGAGAAATAAAATTATTTAAATGGAAATAATTATAAAAAATAGTAGGGTGTTATAGTTTCAAATCTACAATGAATTTGAACTACCTCCACTCCCCTTGGAGCTTTTTCTATTATATATGCTTTAATCACATGCAGGTGTGGGGAACTAAAGATTGTTTTAAAGGGGTTTACATAAAAGAAACACTGGGCACACATGAACATACATAATGGGAGATGTATATGATGCACATTCAATAAATTTAATTTTATTAATAGTAATAATTTTAATAGAAAACAATCACATACCCAGGTCTATTCTATGATTATTATCATTGATACCTAAACAATTAACATACCTTTGAAATATTGTTATCAATTTCATAAACCCACACTTTAATTATGATAAAACACAACGAGTTAATATGATTAATAAATTAATTCAATTTATATTAATTCTATCCAAACCTTCCCTACATTTTCATAATCCATAATTTTATTCAAATTAAAAATAATTAATTTTATTTAAAATTAATAAAGTAAAAGTGTGTTCTTGAATCCAACAACATGTACGAGTAAGAACTACTTGGAATGGTCCTTATACTATTCCCTCACATGAAACATGTATAAATGGTGTGATATATAACTACATGAAATGTAATATCTAAAAATTAAACAAAAAACATTCAAAATATGATTCATTTAATGCTAACACACATTGAGTACACTACAAGTAATGACCATACACATTTTTTCCAGATTTTAAAATGAAAATTAGTTTAATATAAAATCAATAGTCGAGTCACATGGCATGTAATGTTAATAAATGACCCATAAAACCATGTTCAATAGGTATAATTATACAATTAATTTTTTAATAGTTTTAAATTTATAACCCATGGTACAATATGTTAGATGACGTGTACTGAAGCAACATTCCATATAGTATCTTCTTCCATTGTATACAACACAAATTTAGGGTCTTGGTGTGTTTTTATGTTATAGATATGTATGAGTTACACAATTTGTATGACATATTTATTTCCTTTTATCTAAAAGTAACATTATTTTTCAGTTACCATTTTGTGTAGAAAATACATGACATGGCTTAGACCCCCCTTGTTTTATACACAAAAACACATTGGCTACATAGAATGTATGAGAGTTGCATGATATATGGTTTAGAAAAATGCATTTCATCCAAGACCAGTAAATATTTAGTGTGAATTAAATCCAATCCACATGTAATAAATTCATGATGAACCAATTTTAACATGATTTATCATAGTCTAATGAACACAAGTACACAAAAATTATATTCAAACTACACACCATGTATTCTTGGTTTATCTAGATTGAACATCAAACATCTCTTGATGAATTACTTGGATGTTATTCATGTTAATTAAATATTTTACTGGTTATATGAGTGAGAATAACTTAGGAAACATTAATGAACCATCCTTATGAAATACATAATCCCATGTTATAAATAAAAAATTAATTCTCTTACATTATACACTACTAAAAAACTGTACTTTAATACCGCCAGAAATAGACATTAACAATGCTTTAAATGAACTGATAACTTGATGGACGTTAAATGCTGAGGACTTTTATTGGTTCTAAAAATCACTGATAAAGTGTCCATTTTCTGCACTAAAAAAGCATAGATAAATAGGGAATTTTATTTTCTTTTAAAAGAGCTGATAAAGATCACATGTATCAACACTTTAATAAAGCACTGCTAAAGGATTCCTATATAAATTCTCATAGAAGCAAAAATAAAGTAGACCATTATAAGTACTTGTAAAATTATTGAAAAAGGGACATACTGTAGTGTGCTGTAACAACACACTACATCACCACAGTAGTGTGTCATTACAGCACACTCCAACACTAGAAAAACACCAAAAACACATATAATATAAACAAAAACAAGTCCCAATACATATTTTAAATGAAATGAAATGAAATTTACAACAAAAATACCAGAAAAAAACTATATTATAGAAATTTAAAACATTTATTTATACAATTACATATATAAAAATTATTACATACATTTAAAAACATTAATGTTCCTTTTTATTTTAATCCTGAACTAACTCATGAAATTGCGAAACAAATAACCCGCTACCAAAGAAATAGAACACACCTATATTAGAAAACTATTCTTATGTTATTAATAATATAAATGAACTCTATAAGGAATAAGGAAAATGAAATCACCATTCCATTATATTTTTTTCCCATAAAATAGAAAGTATATTATAACATTATGTGTACATCCTTCCAAAGGGTTTCCTTCTTTATAGTTTGATTTTATGAGGGATTGGTAACACAATCATGTGAAGAAGGCCTTGCCTACATGAGTAGAAAAAAATTTAATTTACATTATGTTAATGCAGTAGAGAACATATAATATTATTAGGAAAACATAATATATTAAAAAAATTACCTTACCATTGAACTCTCTTTAATTTTTAATGGTTTCAAGGATTTAGTTCCTCTTTAGAGAATCCAAATCCCCTCTTTATGGTCACCTATAACGTACAAGAAATTGTCTACATTGGGACTAGACTGAACAGATTGTGATTTACCTATGAAATAGTCATCCTGGATTGAATTTTTATCTGACTCAATATTTGTTTTAGTCTCTACTAGGAAAACTGACCAATTCATATTTTCTGGATTAGTGACATAAAATACATACACTAATGGTGATGCCATTATGAAGGGATTTTAATTTTCTCCTTTTAAATTTAAATTCACCTTCACAAATCCCATTACATCAACCCTCAGTCCATTGATATTGTCAACCCATTTTCAATGGAAAAGTGGCACTAGAAATTTTGTATAACCCAACTCAATTATCTCAATTAGATAATGCCAAAATATGAAATATTTTCATAAATTGTATTTCTATACATGGAACCAGATATGTGCATATCTTCAGCCACAAGAATAACACCACCTTTTGCATCATATTGAAGTCATAATGTTCTCTAATATAGAATTTATAACCATTTATTACAAATATAGTTTAATATATATCATTATCATTCAATATTCTGGCTAGCCATTGATGACATTCAAAAATTGAATTCAAATTTTTAGATTACTACTTAAAAATATTTATAGAAAACTATCCTATAAATTTTTTATTTTGTGTATTTTATATCTATATTTCAGATGTTGATGGATTCAAATATATAAGAATATCTCTATGGGATTCAATGTAGTGATCAAAATCATCACTATTATGTAATATGTAAATATTTTTTTTCTCTCTATCTCTATCAAGGTAATTGTAACAACATCTCTTCCAGATATCCCTTCACCACTAAGGTGCTTGCTTTGATGAGACTTTGGGAGACCGGTGATTTCAACATCTGATAGGTAATTGATATAGAATTTAATAGATTCTTCAACAATATACTATTTTTCAATACAACCTTATGGACAAATTTAATTTTTGACATACCTTTCAAAATCTATATATACTGTTCAATGGGGTACATCCATCATTAATGGACATGACCACATAGTTGAACCTTTCTGGCCAAGTGAACCATCATGTGGACCACTATATCAAATAATGATGGTGGGAAGAACATTTTTAATTCACACAATATGATTGAAATATCTTTATTCATGATCAGAAACTTCACTGGGTCTACAACTTTACTTCATATGGCATTAAAAAATATATGTTTGGTTAATGTATTTCATAAATATTGAGGTAGAATGAAATGAAAAGAAGCATGAATTAAATATTCCATCCAAACATGACTGTCATGTGATTTTAGTCCGTGTTACATAAAATTAGTAATTTACACGAAATTATTGATATTCTATAAACACCCTTGTAGAATTTTTACACTCGTAAGGAAAAAAGATAAATTGTAAATTTTCCTTTCTAGATAGAGTAAAAGCTGTTGGAAGAAGAAAAGTACACCTTTTACCCTTAATCGGTGTCAACTCCTTTATCACCATTTCAATCAAGCCCAACCTAGCATTGATGCCATATTTTTTTGGCAAGAACATTTAGTAATATTCTAATAACAATATCAAATACTTTATTTTATACATGCATGACATCAGGAAAACTTCAGACAAAAAACATTCCCAATATAGTAATTTAAACTAAATTGATCTCTTCTTCCAACCTAATTTTGTAAGGTTTTCCAAAAATGGTTTACCAAAAACATTGTCAATCATTTTTAATTTTTTTTATAGTTGATCACCTATTTATAGAGACATTATTGTAACTTGTTTTATATTACCATAGAATTATATCATCCAGGATTAGTATTTATTTCATTGAGGTAAAATATTTTGGTGTCCTAAAAACACAGTCTTTGAGGAAGGTTTCAACCGCACTGAGTATGAATTTTTTTCACAAATTTGACACCCCCACATGCCTTTAATGATATAGACTAATAAATTTCCCTGTTAAGGGAAGTTATTTATCATTCCATACAACACGGCCCTTAATGTGAATTATTCACTTCTATAAGAATCATACATTATAAATCCTATATCCCACATCAATTTAAGATCTTCGGCCCATCGAGCGAAATACACATCAATATAACTACCTTGTTTCTTTCATCTAGATATAATCAGAGACAACATAATGTATTTGTGCTTCTTGCATAACTATGGATGAAAGTCATAATTTACCAACAAGATGGTAAATGAACTGTGAGTACTACTATGTACACCAAAAGGAAATATTCCATATGTAGGCAACACAAGATGAATGTTTCTTGGCTCATCTCTAAATCTTGGAAACTCATAATCAATTTTCTTTCACTAAGGAGAATATTCTAGATGACATAGACTCCCCTATTTAATTATTGTATCTACATGCCCTGTTAATTATCTGGTGGTTTCCTGACATCCATATAGTATTCGAAATTGTTGAATGATATGAAATTACCATACAAATTTTGAGTGTCTTGATTCATTTTTCTTGTATTGATCAGTGCCACACTTATGGAATTTCATGAGTGATTCATTGTCCATACAAAAAAATATGAAATAATTTGGACAGACATGTTTTTTAGAGATCATGACCATTGAACATAACATTTCTTTATCATCATATGTTCAACATGGTAGTTTATTTTCTTCTAATAGCATATCTTCCAAGAGACCAAGTAGTTCTGTAAAGCTGATGCCACTCCATCTATTGATAGCTTTCACATTATATAACTTAAATATAGTAGAAAATTTTGTGTATTTAGTACCATTAGTATACAATGGTTTCTTGTAAAAACTTTATAACTTCCTAAAAAACTTTGGACAACCATGAAGGCCGTCATCAATTTTCGTCAGCAGGTCTTCCTTGTGATCTCCATCATATTTTAAAAATGTATTCATATCAAATAATTCATAAACCATAGTATCATCCCAATCGATGTCGACATTTAGTTTTCACCATGTTTAGTCCAACATTAATATCTTTGATATATTCTGTGAAAAATGAAATTTTATTCCAACTCTTCTGGACTAATTTGTCTTTAATAACAATAATGTAAACACAGACCTAGGTTTTTATAATGGTCATCTTCATGCTCATTTTCAAACTTGATGAACTCTTTAATTCCATATTTATATCCATTTATTAAATGAATTTTATGAATCCAATTTTGGTTTATATCCAT
Organism: Viscum album; assembly: GCA_963277665.1. Taxonomy (NCBI): domain Eukaryota; kingdom Viridiplantae; phylum Streptophyta; class Magnoliopsida; order Santalales; family Viscaceae; genus Viscum; species Viscum album. The sequence continues at coordinate 1,882,831,172 of OY728130.1, forward strand.
CTTATTGGGTTCATAAATAGAGATTTGGAAGTTCTCATTAAATGATTAAATTGAGGATATGTTTTAAATTCACTCAAGATAACCCATATGAAAAGTAAAGACAACTAGATGATCCATATAGACGGGTAAAAATAACTGTTATTTTATTATGGATTGTAGGCTTGATCCTTAACTTCCCATAGATGTAAACAGAAGATCATCTGTGGGTGCAGACAGTAAACGATCCCATAGTATATCCTCCCGCCCAATAAAAACATGAGTAGTATCATTGGGTATAGGTATCATTGGAACAATTCAAAAGAATAAAACAACTAGTGGCTTGCCTGATATAAAATTATATATTAAACAATTCATCTAATTTTATGATAGGATCACACTAATTCCATGTAGTGAATGAGATGCCTTGCTATATCTAAAATTTCATGTGAATGTGTTCAACTAGAGACATCATAACAATAAAAATTAGTGCCCTATTTTTCATTGTTATCCAATTAATGTGTTGGTATTAAAAACCAATCATACATTGATAGTCAATACGAACAACATACCAAAAATCGTTCCAAAAATAGTTGATAAAAAAATCATAAACAGAGGATCATAAAAAACATATCATATACAAATTGTAGAAGAAGAAATAAAAAACAAAACAAAAAATACACAAACAAAATTGGAAGACCTACCTTGCATGGTTAAAGAAAATCGGAGACCCTCATCAAATGTCAGATGAGATATTCAAAGGTGGCCGAGTGGTGTGATTCGACCATTGATTCAATGAGGAGGAGTGATGATAGCAGGTGGTTTCTGCAAAAATCTCTATATCAATATGGGTTTGCAAACTACTAGTGTTTTTAAAATATATGAAGACAATTTTATCTGTTCTTTTTTAGCACTGATAAATGTTTATTTTATCATCCCTTTGTTTAGTGGTAATAAATCCTCATCAATATCAACAAAAAAAGCGCTGATTAAGATTCTTATATTAGTGCTTATTACTAATGAATTTTTAAAGGATTTACAATTATAAATATATAATTTTTTTAAAAAAAATTATAAATACATAATAAATATATATATAGTAAATATATACTTTTTTAAAAATATTCTTTATAATTTTATAATTATTTATTTCAAATTATAAAAATATTTTTAAAAATTATTATTTATATCAATATATATATTTATATATTATACATATTTATTTAATAAAAATATATAAAATATAAATATAATAAATATATTCATTATTTAAAAAAGTTTAATAAAAATTTAATAAATATTTTAATTTCAATAATTATATACTTATAATTATATAAATAATAAAATATATTTATTTATTTATAATTATAAATATATAATTGTATAAATATAGTGACTGTACATTTATTAATATTTTTATTTATAAATAATTATTAGAAATATATTTGTAAACATAATTAATGAATTTCCACTTTTTAGTGCATGCATATATGTTAAAAACGAGTAAAATTGAATAAATTAAGAATATATGTACACTTTAACAATATTAAAAAAATGGATATGTTTTGTGAGTGTGGATATTGTATATAAAAATTCATTAATTACATATATGTGAACTCTATACAACACACATTTGATCTATATTAAATTTAAAAATTAAACCACTTCCAATTATATGTCGATTGCTATGTAGTGAGTGAATATTTTTAATTCATATTAAATTTTAATTATATAACATTATTAAATAAATATATGACTATTTAATCTAAAATGCCAAAATATTTTTTAATAAAAAAATCATATTTATATACATTAATATATATGTCTATATATTTAATATATATAATTTAATAACATTAATTACCGTTATTATATAATTAGTAAAATGTTTAATATTTAATAATTTATAATCAATCAATTCATTTTTATCAATAATTTAATTTAAAAAATTTGTAACAAATATATTTTTATAATTTATTTAATTATTTCACTTTATCAGTGTTAAAAATGTATTGATGAAATAATTATTTATCAACACTAAGCATAAAGTGCGGAATACGTGTACCACTTATCAGTGCGGATAAAATATACCCTTTATTAGTGCTAAAAATAAAGTACAGTTAAAGGATTCCTTTATCAGCGCTAAAATAAATGTGCATATAAATGTTTAAATGTATTAGAACTTTGTTTATCACCAAAAAATATTCCATTTATCAGTGTTTTCTTCTAGCGCTGATAAATAACATCCATGTTAAAGGCCAATTTTCTAGTAGTGATATGATATTTATGATTTAGTATTTTTGTGAAGTAGACGATCATCCTTAAATACATTTTTATCTTTAACTCCCCCTTGTCCCTTCTCATCTATAAAAGATATGGAATTTGTTTTAAATCTTGGTATAAGCAAAACAATATCTGTAAAGAAAAATGAGAATGAAACTTATTAGTCCATTTATGAACCATAGTATGATAAAAAAATATTTCCTTTAACAAAATAAACATTGAGATCAAATAATAATTTACTTATACATGAAATCAACTTCAAATGACTATATTTTTTCAAAAAACACATCATAAGAAAACATAAGGTAAAAATCATAATTATGAGAATCTCTTAGAATCAAATTATTTTCATGAAAACTTATTAGGAAACATATAAAAGTCATATAGGTAATGTGGAACATAACATATAGAAGATGGTATCATAATATCATGGTGATATATAAAATATTAAAGTAACACAAAACATGACAAAATAATGAGTAATTTATAAATTACATGACAACATCACATGGTGGATAAATTTATATCAAAGACTAGGTTTACTCCTTAATCCCATACATAATCTATCATGTGACAAAAGTGTTACCCAATTCATTGGAGCACTATATGGGAACACCCATCATAAAGTTTTCATGATTATGTGTCCTAAAAAATGGAAATCGGGGTTTTATTTAAATAAAAAAATAAATATTGTAAAATATTCCAAATATAAAATAAAATTTATAGTGTTTGGAAAAACTATTGACACTGAAAATGTTAAAATAGATCATTACTTTTATCTTGTGTGAAGAAAGTGAAAACATTCTGTATAATATTGTAAAAAATGTTTGAAGAAATTAGAAAGTAATAAAAAATTTATATTATAATTAATTTATTACCATATAAATACATCCATAAAATAATTTTATTAATATGGATATAAAGGAAAATATTTAGAAAATAAATCTTAAAAACATTTAAAATGATTTTTTCTAGTTAATTGTCCCTTAACATGAGTCTGACCTGACTAAAAAAATTATTTAAAACGTATAATTTCTTAACAACCATTTCCAAATTTATTCCATTGATTTTATGAATTACATTTTAATATACAATTACTAAAGTTCTCATTGGATCTTTTGATGATAATTGATTCATATGTCGAGAATTAATTCTATAGGATGAATATGGTCCATGAGATAAATAATCCATAATATATAGAATAATAATCATGTCATACGAAAAAAATTTATACATTAATAAAAATTATAAAACCAACCATGAAATATAGCTATGAAAAATGAATTATATTACAATCATGGATATGGTAGGTTGTACATACACATGAGGGAAATTTCTATTTTTCAAATATCATTATGTAAATATGGTAAGTATTATTTTATCATTATATAAAATTATAATATACCATATATACCATATTACTTCTTTAAATATACTTTCCATGTGATGTGGTGATGTAAAATGAATCACATCGCTTCGTAGTGTGGCTAATTGACACAAATTCATGAACAACGATATAATTTTTCAATGAATGTAATGATAATTAATTAAATGATTTATTATCATTAAATAATGATAAATATTTCATTAATATCATATATAAAAATTAAATCTGTCATTATAATTATCCATGACTGTTGGTAATGGAAAAACAATTACATCTGTTAATGAGGAGGTAGTCCGATGTACACAGAAATGATGGTTTCGTTTCCCATTTGATAGAATATGTGATTTATGTTGGATATTTCACTAAAATAATAACATATCCAAATATATAATATTATGTTTCTTTTATTTTATAATGTAATAAGGATATTTTAAAGAGGTAAAATAAGAAATAAAAAAAAACATTTAGATAAAATGTATACATATTCATAAGATAACCTCATTTCATTTTCCCCTTAAGCACTATAAGGTTGGTATTATGCCCAAAAATAATACCTAGTAAATTTTTGGAGACATTTTAGTAAGTTATTTTCTGATTCAAAAACATTTTTAAGTGTTAATAAAAGAGAAGAGGAGGTGACCTTTTATATGTGATCGGAGGGGCACTATTTGAATTACTTAAAATATTGAATTAATATAAATTAATTTTAATAGACACATGTATTAAAATAGATATAATTTTAAAATATAATGATTATGGGTTGAATTAAAATCATTAAATAATATTATTAAATGTTTTTATTATGGTTTTACTATTATTAGTTTGTTATATACTGTGTTAACCCTTTTGGACAATTACTCTGATAACGATGGTTTTACTATTTAGTAGCCAATATTGTTACTACAAAATAAAAAATTGCCAAAAAAATGTACCATAATTGACATATTAAAATATGTAACCATAATTTGGATAAATATATTATTTTTAATAATTTTGAATAATATAATAAATTATTATTTATTATAAAATATCATTAATGCCATGTTTTGAACTATATAAAATTTTATAATAAAATATCTGTTTAACTCATGTCATATGGTTCTAAAATAGTATGGATTATAAGATAAAGAATATATTCACTTAATATAATCATCAAATAAAAATTTTGACAGGTTTATATTATAATGACCCATTCTTAACATACATTGATATTAAATCCTAATAGATGAATATTCATTATATTACACAAACACACACCCAAGGACTATAACAATTTAGTGCCTTTGGAATGTTGGAACATAATATTCTAATTTGGTGAAACTCTTTAATAGTTCCCATAAAGATAATCCAATTTATTACTATTCATATACATACCCTAGTTAAAACTCTTTTTCATAACCTAGGAAAAGGACACCTAAGAAAGGGTAATCTTAGATACTTAGTAATGGTAAAAAAAAGGAGACATATAAGAATAAAATGAACATAAGGGTTCGATAACATGAGAATAATATATGAAGATCATACCATTCATGTAAAATATAATATAAAATATTATTGGAAAAAATTTTGGTAGTTTATAAGACATCAATCAATAATGGATTTAATAATATGATCCTTGAGAGAATAACAATGTCATTAAACATAGTTTTGTTCAATACACATGAGCATATAAAATATTATGTCAAGTGTACCCACCAAGCAATTTATAAAATGTTAGTTTTGGGATGATCACCCATCCACCTGCTTCATGCTTGGGATGAAAACCTATGTACCCTCATTTATGGGAATGGGATGAGCACTTGTATACCGTCATCATTGGGCTTGGGATAATCACCCATGTACCCTCATCTTTATGCTTGGGATAATCACCTATGTGCCGTCATCATTGGGCTTAGGCTAGTCACCCGAATATGCTATGATATCGTAGAACATTTATCATTACCTAATAAATTAGAGGGAGATATATATCCCACCCATAACATAATGCCATCACACTAATGTGTTCTATAAGATAATAAACATTCATTATTTCATAACTCATGAAATAAAATGGGTATCATAAACCTTTAATCATATCATATCCTATGGAAAATAGATAGGTTTCGTAATCATTTCATCAGAGCATAACCCATGGAATGTAGTAGGTCTCAAATGAATTTTATCATGGTACAAAATGTGGAAGAGAAATTAGTTTCATAAATAACATATCATAGAAAACACAAACCATTCAGAGAAACAATAAGAATGGAATCCTTGTATCATATTCCCTATAAAGCATAAGTGACTTTTAATAATGTCATCTTAGATGGAAAATAATTTTTGAATACTACTTGGGTCATTTTTTGAGGAAAATATATTTTCTATTAAATTCAATTTTTAAAATGAGAAACATTAGGAAAATTATTTTGACTAAAAATAATGTTTAAAAATTATAATTTAATCATTTAAATGTCATTTTTAATACATTTTAAACATAAAAAATTTTCCAATTTAATTTCTATAAAAACCAATTTAAAATAAAAAAATACCAATTTTTTTTTAAAAAAAATTCTTTTAAAAATATTAATTAAAATGTATAATGTAAACTTCAATTAATGGAGTGGTCAGGAATATGTAGAATTCCGTATGTGATGTATATATTAAAACTATTATTCCTTTCATATTGTCGATAAAAGTCTGAAGAGTCTTGATCGGAAAATGATAAGAAGATTCATCGTAAATTAATTTTCTAAATGTTAAATCCTGGGTAAAAATTTCTTCTATAATCACTGGAGAATATTAGAATAATTTTTAAAACATTTTAATAAACTATGATTTTGGGTGAAATTAGATTTCCAGCCGAAGTGATAAATAATGATGGATTTTTATAAAAACATTTTATTAATTATCTTAAGTACTAAAGAGTGAATAAAGGGTACCATTAAATAATTATATTGTGAATAAGAATAGGAGAATAAAATTACTTAGAATTATTGATATTTAAATCATGATATCTGAACATTGGAGACTATATTATAAAAAAATGATAATAGTGGGATTATAACATAAAACTCTTACCACATTCATAAACTTGAATCATAAGCCCCATGGAGGAATAATGTAACACCCAAGACTTTTATGTTATATAAATCATCAAAGGAATCTTTTTCTACACACAACACTTGCTTGGCTTTCTTTACACGAAGTTGCAACCTTCCTTGATAGCTTGCGTCGTACGCAATACCGAGTTTCACTAAACAACAATATACTATAAAAATATTATTAAAACTAGCCGTTATGAATAGTAATAACCACTTTTTGAAATTTTTGAAATTTTAAATTTCAAAATGGACTTCATTTTTGGATTTGGAATATCGAAATTAGCCTAGGGTGAAATTTTTTGTATTTTTCTGAAAACTTTCAATTTTTGATGAATAGTGAAATCACTAAGTGGTAGTTAAAAAACTGAATTTTTCATAAAACTTAATTTTACCGCTTCTGTGAGTGGAATTTAAAAAATCCAAGAGACACGGTTGATGTCAATAAGTAAAATGTGGTTCAATGAGATGAAAATAATTTTTGGTGAATAGTAACTTTTTATTTTTATTTACCACGGTTAAAAGTAAATAGGGTAATTAAGGGTAAAAATGATATTATTATTACACTAACACATGCCCTAATTCTATTGGATAAGTGTAATTCGACCAAAAACAACCATAGGAATAACATATGACCATTTTGGCCCACTTGGATTAGATTAGGACATTTATTATTAATTTATTTAAAGAAGGGTTAAAATTGTTAAAATCAAAGTTTAATAAGAAAATCACTTTTAATATAGGGTTATACATAAGATATATTTGACTAAAAATATTCATTAGAAATCTAAAAAGATTTACTACATAATGATATTTTATTTCTAATTTTTAGACTTTAAATAAGTTAATTTATTTATGACACAAAGATGATGCAGTAATTATCTTATTAATGAAATATTGACATAATTGATGTTATAAATACCGAAATAAATATAATTTCAGACTTTTTATGAATTACACTAATTTTCTAGGTTAATATGACATGTTATTATTGATTTAATTAACTTTTTTCTAACTAATCATTCTATTATGATTTTCACAAAAATCAATTACTAAATAGTTTCAAAATTGACATGAAATAGTTTTTTAAAACAAATATTATATTATTAATTGTTATTTTATTCTTAAAAATCTAAGTTTCGACCAAATGACATAGATACGGTTATGTATATTAATAATAAACAACCTGGGGTTCGTTTGGCTTGTTATAGTGAGTTTATTAACCTTATAGCATAAGAACACAAGAATACACAGTAAACGTAAAATTATTTAACTTAATGATAAATCTAAATGATAAGGTTAAAATAGGAACCTAAACTTGACTAAATTATATTGTATGAAATTATTTATACCCATACCAACCTTAGATTTTGATTAAATCAATTTTGAGCTATTTAAAACTGAAGTTTACTTTATAATAAAATAATATTTTTTTGTTTTTCCAAAGAGGCCCCTCTCCTCCCTTATAAAAGGGAACCTCCTCCCCCTCTTCCTCACACCACATTGAGCCTTCATGCTCGGCCAAACCCTTCCAATTTCTCCTCTACACTTCCCTAGAGACATCTTGGAGGTCCTGGTCTTCTTCAAAGACCAATGTTAGTGCCCTAAAAGGAGGTCTCAATGAGGCGTTTCAAAGAAGAGGTAATGTCCGTTACCAATTCATTCAACTTTATTTCTTCTTCCACTTCTTCTTCTTTATTTGTTTCTTTATGAAGTAATAACATCAGTATCACTCATATACTGATATTTTATTATAAGTATGAAACAACCCTATTTCACCATCTATCCATCCTACAGAAAACGAATTCACCGTGAGTGCGTATGTACGGAATACCGTCTCCACGACGTTGTGTAATATATTTTCCACCACCACCTTACTTGGATGGGTATAATTGTGTAAATAATTACTATATATGACTATTTTAAAGTGATATTGATTCTGAAATAGTATAAATACACTCCAATACAATTACACGATCATGGGAACGATATCATCACTCGTGCGTACGTACGGAATACCGTCTCCACGATGTGATGCGACTCGTTCTACATGATATTCATTGCATAATGATTATATAAATGAATTGAATGAATAAATATGATATATAGTACACTAATACCATTTTGGAAATGAGGTATCTATAACCTAAAAAGAAAGATAAGAATTTATTCGATAAAAAACACATAAGAACAAAAAGTAATAAACATCCGAATAAACAAGTAGTAATGAAATATTACTAATAAGAAGATAATAATATGACCATATATGATATCATAAAAATAAGTATGATTCTGGAATAAGTCAATAACATTATTTAAATCATTATACAGGAGGTTCAGACATGTACAAAGCATATCAGACCTATGGTAAGGGAAATATCACAATCTCATTTTTATTCGAGATTGTTTATACTTTGGTATTTACTAGGGTGTATTTTATCATCCACATCCATGTTTCCTCAATATGTAATATTATTTCCATCCATCTACAATTGTTTAAATCCATTTTTACCCTTTTGTGAGTTTATAGTAAAAGATATGAAATGAGTCTTTTATCATTTTTCGTACGAGGTACTTTTTGATTTTTCGGACAAAAGTACGAGAAGAATGTTTTTTTAACATATAAGGCATGAATGGATTTTTAAAAAATTATTTCCAAGAAGCTTCCTTTATGAGTTTTCAAGTTTATTTTTAATCAACTTCTTTTAGTTTAAAATTGTATGACATGTTAAGAAAGGAAATTGTTTTTGAAGTAGAATGGATATTTTCCTCATGAATGGAGTTCAAATGTTTAAAAAAAAAAATTATTTTCCATCTAAGATAATATAGGTTTCTGTTTCTATCCCTATTATTACATTGATTTGATTATGTTGTGATGGAATTATTTTTACGAATTCCTTTATCTTATATGAATTGTTTTATTATGTCATGTTGTTTAAGAATCCCATTTTAATTACATGGGTTATGCAATGATGTATGATTTATGATTTTGTGGCACACATAAGAATGGTATCATTATGAGATGGGTGGGACCAATATCTCCCTCCAATTCATTGAGTAAAGATTTTATATCTCATGAGATAGACATGGCTGGAAAGGCAGGTTAAACTGGTTCAGTGAAACAAGACTGAAACGAGGAGCGATCTCGGTTCAGAAATGGACTTTGTACACTAAGATAGTCTTGGAAATGAGTCTTGAATAATAAGAAATGATTCTCTATGATTATGTGTGTATTCCACAAAGTTCCATGTTTTATGTTATGATTATTGGGATTACATTTCACTTCTATGATTTATCCCATGGTATGAAATTATGATTTCTTTTGTAGGATAAGATTTCCAAAATGTTATGTTCATGATGTGATTGATTTTTCTTTTGTTTACCCTTACTGAGTATTTGAGCTCACCCTTTGGTATGTTTTATTTCCCCAGGTTAGGAAGAAGGTTATTAAGTTGGATATTCCAAAAAGGGACTCTAGATATGATGAAATAATTGGGAGGGAATGTAGATGCTTTATGAACCAGTTGTTTATGTTTACCAGTTTCGAAAGGCTCTATACCTATACGGTCCTTTCCTGGTTTTGTTATATGTTTTAATAAGTGTGCTTCAATTCTGAAGTAATAACAATGTATGTAAAGTATGGGTCTTTATAGTTGGTATCAGAGGAAAGGTATAGTCATCCTTTGGAAACTAGGATGTGAAAGCCTTAGTAAGAACCCTAAGGATAAGTCTAAGTATAGAACACAATCTTTGTGTTTTAGAAATGGCCATGAAAAAACAAGGATAAGACCTTAAGTGTGAAATTTTATTCTTGATTAGGTGGTTTTCCTATTATAATTAGTGTTGATCACACTATTCTTCTTGGTTTTAGTCAATGGCTGGAACCAGAAGGAACCGTGTTAATGCGGAATGCGACGGGCAATGCAATGATTGTCCCCCTGAGCAACCAAACGTTATGGGAGCTGGAATGAAAAATCTTGTGACCAAGCTCACACAACTTTCTCAAGCTATGAATCATGTAGGACTTCCAAACGAGCAATGTAAGGATCAACATTCTATTGAATCCTTCATGAGGCAGCATCCACCTTCATTCAGCGGGTCTACTAATCAATTAGTTGCTGAACAATGGATTAGTACTACTAAAAAGATATTTTCAGTTCTTCAATGTTCTGAACATGATAAAGTCATCTTAGCAGTGTATCGTTTGGAAGGTGATGCTGATCAATGGTGGAATCTTATCAAGAATATGATGCAAAGAGATGAAATTGAGTCCATGGAATGGGATGAGTTCATGAACTTATTTTTCAATAACAAATTTCCTCATATTCTCCGAACAAAGATGGAGAAGGAGTTTCTTGAACTAAAGCAAAAGGATGATGAATCTGTTGGTACCTATGAAGCAAATTTTACAAGACTTGAAAGGTATGCTTCTGGTATTATTATCTAAACTGATAGTAAGATAGATCGATTCTTTAATGGCTTAAAACCATGTCTTCGAAGGGCGTTATCCATAAGGGACTTCAATAGCTACTAGTAAATTGTTCGATGTGCTCTCAAAGTCGAGATGGAGATTGGAGTAACCCATCAGTCATATGGGTTTGATAAGAAGAGGAAAATGGAATTCAAAGGAAAATATAAAGAACACACTGAAAAGAAGATGAGTTTTCCCTTATGCTCAAAGTGTGGAACAAAACATGGATGGAGTTGTCTTAAAGGGACAAGTAAATGTTTCAAATGTGTAAAGGAAGGTCATCGGGCATTTGAATGCCGCAATGATGGGAAGAAGATGTCTAATGATGCAAACAAAGGAAGGGATACATAGAATGAACCTACTACACTTCAATGTTTCTAGTGCAATGAGATAGGGAATTATGCCAATCAATACCCAAATCAAAGGGTTGATGATGATGGTCGACGTCAACATACTCGTAAGGCTAAAGACAAAGGAATGTCACATGTAATTTCTATCATTGATGTGGAGTACGATAAGGATGTGGTGAAAGGTACACTTACCATCCACTCTAAATTAGTAAATGTTTTATTTGATTCTGGATCCACCCACTCCTTTATTTCTGAAGAATTTTCTAAGGATATCACTGTATTACCTCAACAGTTAGACGTTGAGTTAGCTGTGACAACCCCTAATGGTACAACAGTCACATCAAAAGTTTATAATTCTTCTCCGATTTATGTTTGTGGGAAAGTGCTTCCTACAAATCTTGTGATCTTTCTATAGTGGAATTTGAAGTGATTCTTGACATGGATTGGATTTCTCTACATGGAGCTCATATCAATTGCCAAAGAAGGGAAGTCACATTTCATATTCCAGATCAATCTATGATCGTCTATCGATGCAAGGATGAACATAACCTTCCCATGGAAATTTCTTCCATTTTATGGGTATTGATTCCATTAAATAATGGTTATTTATCTCAAATGGTTGGTGAGAAACTCATGATTAAGAATATTCCCATTGTATGGGAGTTTGATGATGTCTTTCTAGAGGAATTACAGGGTATTCCACCAAATCATGAAGTTGAGTTTTCAATAGAACTCGTACTAGGAGCTTTGCCTATTTCAAAGACACCTTATAGAATGGCCCCAATTGAGTTGCAAGAATTGAAGAAGCAACTCCAAGTGAATCTTGATAAGGGGTTCATACGCCCTAGTGCTTCACCTTGGGGAGCACCTGTTCTGTTTGTTAAGAAGAAAGATGGTTCAATGAGACTCTACATTGATTATTTAGAACATAACAAGATCACTATCAAGAACAAATATCCTCTCCCACACATTGATGACTTATTTGACCAACTATGTGGAGCTCAATACTTTTCCATGATTGATCTTTGTTCATTGTATCATCAATTAAGTGTTAAAATGGAGGATATACGAAATACGACTTTCCGTACATAATATGGACACTATGAATTTATAGTGATGCCATTTGGTCATACTAATGCCCCTGCCATCTCCATGGATATGATGAATAGAGTCTTTAGAGACCATCTTGATCAGTTTTTGGTAGTATTTATAGACGATATACTTGTCTATTCAAAGAGAAAGGAAGAACATGAAGATCACTTGAGAATTATATTGAAGACCCTGAGAAACGAGAAGCTTTATGCCAAATTTACCAAGTGTGAATTTTGGATTCAAAAAGTTTCATTTTTGGGTCACATAATCTCAAAAAAGGGGATATCTCTGGATCCAACAAAAACAGAGGTTATCGAAAGATGGTCGAGACCAACAACAGTGACTGAGATCCGAAGTTTTCTTGGTTTGGCTGGATATTATCAACGTTTTGTGAACGACTTTTCACAATTATCTAATCCACTCACCAAGTTTATTCAGAAAGGAGTTATGTTTGTTTGGACGGAGGAATGTGAAGAGAATTTCAAGGAGTTGAAAAGAAGTTTATCCAGTGCACCTGTGCTCACACTGCCTTGTAGTGGAGAAAGGTTTGTGATCTACAGTGATGCATACAAGAAGGGTTTGGGGTGTGTTCTTATGCAAAATGATATGGTGATAGCTTGTGCCTCATGACAGTTGAAAATACATGAGAAAAATTACCCAACTCATGATTTGGAGTTAGCTGCGGTAATCTTTGCATTAAAGATTTGGAGGCATTATCTTTACGGAGAAAGGTGTGACATTTATACTGATCATAAAAGTTTAAAGTATATTTTCACACAAAAGGAGCTGAATATGTGCCAAAGAAGATGGTTGGAGCTGATTAAGGATTACGACTGCTCAATCCATTACCACCCGGGGAAAGCAAACAAGGTGGAAGATGCATTAAGTCGACAAGACCATGCCAGTTTATCCATGATGGGGATCACAAAAGATCCAATATTTATGTATTTACAAAGGATTGATCTTGGAATTATAATGAAAGGGAAAAAATCATATCTTTCTCAAATGAATGTTCAACCATATATACATGTGAAGATTAAAGAGGCACAGAAAGAAGATGTAGAGTTACAAAAGAAGGTGAGAAATTTTCCTAAATTCAACCTTGATTGTGATGGGATAATAAAGTTCAGGAATCGGGTTTGTGTTCCTACCATCCCTGAATTAAAGAAGGAGTTCCTGGATGAGGCTCATAGTTCTTTATTCTCTATTCATCCTAGAAGCACGAAGATGTATAGGGACCTGAAAGAGTACTTCTAGTGGGATGGCCTGAAAAGAGATGTTGATGAATATGTCTCTCGATGCTTGGTTTGTCAGCAAGTTAACGCTGAGAGACAGAAGTCTAAGGGGATGTTACAACCATTACCCATACCCAAATGGAAATGGGAAAACATCAATATGGAATTTATCACCGGACTTCCTAAAACATCCAAAGGCAATAATGCTATTGGGGTCATAGTTGATCGTCTTACAAAGTTTGCACACTTCTTCTCTATTAGAGAGGATTTCTCTCTGGATCAGCTTGCCAGGATATATGTAAAGGAAGTGGTAAGATTGCATGGAGTACCACTTTCTATTATATCGGATCGGGATCCGAGGTTTACCTCAATGTTCTGGTGAAGTCTTCAGCATACTCTGGATACAGAGTTAAGTTTCAGCACTACTTATCATCCTTAGAAAAACGGTCAGTCTGAGAGAACAATTAAAACTCTAGAAGATATGTAGAGAGCTTGCACTATGGATTTCAAAGGTGGTTGGGATCAACACCTACCTTTGGTGGAATTTTCTTATAATAATAGCTTTCACTCCAGTATTCAGATGGCTCCTTATGAAGATCTCTATGGAATGAAATGCAGGACTCCAACTTGCTGGGATGAAGTTGGGGAAAGAAATCTAGTAGGACTTGATCTCGTTGATGAAATGGCAGAAAAGGTTAGATCTATTCAACAACACATAAGAGCATCTCAGAGTCGACAGAAAAGTTATGCTAACAACTGAAGAAAAGACCTAGAGTTTGAAGTGGGTGATAAAGTGTTCTTACGAATATCTCCCTGGAAAAGGGTCATGAGATTTGGAAAGAAGGGGAAGTTGAGCCCTAGATATATCGGTCCTTTTGAAATAATTGATCGTGTTGGGAAGGTAGCTTACCGATTGGCGCTTCCACTGAATCTCTCTCAAGTTCACGATGTGTTCCATGTATCTCTCTTGAGAAAGTACATACCTGATCCTTCACATGTACTCAGCTCAGAAGTTGTACTGCTGGAGCAAGATCTTTTTTATGAAGAACAGCCGATAGAGCTTCTGGATCATAGCGAAAACATCCTACGAAACTAGACCACTCGATTGGTGAAAGTTTTATGGAGGAATCACCAATTAGAAGAAGCTACATGGGAGCTTGAGGATATGATGAGGGAGAGGTATCCTCATATGTTTGTTACAAAGTGACGAATTTCGAGAGCGAAATTAATTTTAAGGGGGGTAGAATGTAACACTCGAGACTTTTATGTTATATAAATCATCAAAGGAATCTTTCCTTACACACAACACTTGCTTGTCTTTCTTTACATGAAATCGCGACCTTCCTCGATAGCTTGCGTCGTACGCAATACCGAGTTTCACTAAACAACGATATACTATTAAAATATTATTAAAACTAGCCGTTATGAATATTAATAACCACTTTTTGAAATTTTATAAATTTTATTTTTCAAAATGGACTTCATTTTTGGATTCGGAATATCGAAATTAGCCTGGGGAGAAATTTTGGTATTTTTCTGAAAACTTTCAATTTTTGATGAATAGTGAAACCACTAAGTGGTAGTTAAAAAACTAATTTTTTCATAAAACTTAATTTTAACACTTCTGTGAGTGGAATTTCAAACATCCGAGAGACACGGTTGATGTCTGTAAGTAAAATGTGGTTGAATGAGATGAAAATAATTTTTGGTGAATAGTAACTTTTTACTTTTATTTATCATGGTTAAAAGTAAATAGGGCAATTAAGGGTCAAAATGATATTATTATTACCCTAAAACATGTCCTAATTCTATTGGATAAGTGTAATTCGACCAAAAAAACCTTAGGAATAAAATATGACCATTTAGGCCCACTTGGATTAGATTAGGACATTTATTATTAATTTATTTAAAGAAGGGTTAAAATAGTTAAAATCAAAGTTTAATAAGAAAATAATTTTTAATATAAGGTTATACATAAGATAAATTAGACTATAAATATTTATTAGAAATCAACAAAGATTTCCTACATAATTATAGTTTATTTTTAATTTTTAGACTTTAAATAAGTTAATTTATTTATGACACAAAGATGATGCAGTAATTATCTTATTAATGAAATATTGACATAATTAATATTATAAATACCCAAATAAATGTAATTTGAGACTTTTTATGAATTAAACTAATTTTCTAGGTTAATATGACATGTTATTATTGATTTAATTAACTTTTGTTGAAGTAATCATTCTGTTTTGATTTTCACAAAAATCAATTACTAAATATTGTCAAAATTGACATAAAATAGTTTTTTAAAACAAATATTAAATTATTAATTGTTATTTTATTCTTAAAAATATAAGGTTCTTACAAATGACTTAGATAAGGATATTTATATTAATAATAAACAACTTGGGGTTCGTTTGTCTTGTTATAGTGAGTTTATTAACTTTATAGTATAAGAACACAAGAAGACACGGTAAAACTAAAATTATTTAACTAAATGATAAATCTAAATGATAAGGTTAAAATAGGAACCTAAAATTGTCTAAATTCTATTGGATGAGAGTATTTCGACCCATCCCCACCTTAGCTTAGAAATAAATCAATTTTTAGCTATTTAAAACCTAACTTGACTTTATAATAAAATAATATTTTTAGTTTTTCCAAAGGAGCCCCTCTCCTCCCTTATAAAAGGGCACCTCCTCCCCCTCTTCCTCACACCACATTGAGCCTTCAAGGTCGGCCAAACCCTGCCAATTTATCCTCTCAACTTCCCTAGATACATCCTAGAGGTCCTGGTCTTCTTCAAATACCAATTTTAGTGCCCTAAAAGGAGGTCTCAAAGAGGCGTTTCAAAAAAGAGGTAATGTCCGTTACCAATTCCTTCAACTTTATTTCTTCTTCCAATTCTTATTCATTAGTTGTTTAATTATGAAGTAATAACATCAGTATCAATAATATACTGACATGTTATTATAATTATGAAACAACCCTATTTCACCATCTATCCATCCTACAGAAAATGAAATCACTGCGCGTGCGTACGTACGGAATACCGTCTCCACGACGTGGTATAATGTATTTTCCACCACCACCTTACTTGTATGGGTATAATGGTGTAAATAATGACTATATATGTCTATTGTAAATTGATATTGATTCTGAAATAGTATAAATACACTCCAATTCAATTACACGATCACGGGAACGATATCATCACTCATGCGTACGTACGGAATACCGTCTCCAGGATGTGATGCGACTCGTTCTACATGATCTTCAGTTCATAATGATTATATAAATGAATTGAATGAATAAATATGATATATAGTACACTAATAAAATTATGGAAATGAGGTATCTATAACCTAAAAAGAAGGATAATAATTTATTCGACAAAACAGCATAAGAACAAAAAGTAATAAACACCCGAATAAACAAGTAGTAATGAAATATTACTAATAAGAAGCTAAGAATATGACCATATATGATATCATAAAAATAATAATGATTCTGGAAGAAGTCAATATCATTATTTAAATCGTTATACAGGAGGTTCGGACATGTACAAAGCATATCAGACCTAAGGTAAGGGAAATATCACAATCTCATTTTTATCCGAGATTGTTTATACTTTGGTATTTACTGAGGTGTATTTTATCATCCACATCAATGTTTCCTCAATATGTAATATTATTTCCATCCACCTACAATTGTTTAAATCCATTTTTTACCCTTTTGTGAGTTTATAGTAAAAGATATAAAAGGAATCTTTTATTGTTTTTCGTACGAGGTACCTTTTGACTTTTCCGACAAAAGTTCGAGAAGAATGTTTTTTAACTTATACGGCATGAATGGATTTTTAAAACACTATTTCCAAGAAGATTACTTTACAAGTTTTCAAGTTTATTTTTAATCAACTTCTTTTAGTCTAAAATTGTATGACATGTTAGGAAAGGAAAATGTTTTTGAAGTAGAAATGATATTTTCCTCAAGAATGGAGTTCAAGTGTTTTTTTTCAAAATTATTTTCCATCTAAGATAATATAGGGTTCTGTTTTTATCCCTATTATTACATGGATTTGATTATGTTGTATGGAATTATTTTTATGAATTCCTTTATCTTATATGAATTGTTTTATGATGTCATGTTGTTTAAGAATCCCATTTTAATTACATGGGTTATGCAATGATGTATGATTTATGATTTTGTGGAACACATAAGAATGGTATCATTATGAGATGGATGGGACCTATATCTCCCTCCAATGCATTGGGTAAAGATTTTATATCTCATGAGATAGACATGGCTGGAACGGCAGGTTAAACCGGTTCAGTGAAACAGGACTGAAACGAGGGGTGAACTCGGTTCAGAAATGGACATTGTCCACTAAGATAGTCTTGGCAATGAGTCTTGGCTAAAAAGAATTGATTCTCTATGATTATGTGTGTATGCCACAAAGTTACATTTTTAATGTTATGATAATTAGGATTACATTTCACTTATATGGTTTATCCCATGGTATGAAATTATGATTTCTTTTGCAGGTTAATATTTCCAAAATGTTATGTTCATGATGTGATTGATTTTTCTTTTTTTTACCCTTACTGAGAATTTGAGCTCACCCTTTTGTATGTTTTATTTCCCCAGGTCAAGAAGAAGGTTATTAAATAGGATATGCCAAAAAGGGACTCTAGATATGTTGAAATAAGTGGGAGGCAAAGTAGATGCTTTATGAACCAGTTGTTTATGTTTCCCAGTTTCTAAAGACTCTATACCTATACGGTCCTTTCCTGGTTTTGTTATATGTTGTAATAAGTGTGCTTCAATTCTGAAGTAATAACAATGTATGCAAAGTATGGGTCGTTATAAATAACATACAATGTAACATAAAATATCACGAGGATGAATAAATTCCTGAAAATACATATAAAATGTGCTGTATATACACCCACAAAAAAGAATATAGGTTAATAATAATATGTATGTTTTAAAGAAGAAAAAATGAGACAAAATTCTCATACCATTTTAGTAAATTTTTAATTGTAGATCCCATGAAAGAGAGATACTAAAATGGATATGTAAATAAAAATAATTTTAGGTTAACTAATCAAAATTTACATTAATGGGTATTATATACACCATATATAAGAAATTGTAGGTTAATATAGCATGTGTCTCATGAAAGTAAATAGTAAGAAAAAAATTCTCTACCTTAAGTCTTAACTTCCTTCGTAAACATTAAGAATTACTATATAATCATTATAAGTTTATTGTAAAAGACCAAAAAACCATATTCCAATATGTAAGACCATACATGTTTTAATTATGACATTATATTACTCATTTGTTAACAATTCCATGTTAAAGTTACGTTTCATTTAATAATCTCTTGGGTTTTCATATTTGTTTTGAATCTTTATTTATTGTTTCTATTGATTTGATCTTGATTTACTCATTTAAAGAATTTTTAATGTGATATAAAGATCATATATATTTAGTATATGTGTTTTTATAATAATCTATAAAATATATAAATAGGAAATGAAATACATTGTTTATGGAGATGGTGGGCCATATGTACACATAAACGCTGTTTCCATTTTATTATCGCATTCAAAGAAAGAAAAGTAAATGATATATATATATATATATATATATTATAATTAGAGTATTATTATTATTATATATATGTCACATATTTATATGTCACCCATCCTTAACAAATATCATGTAAAGCGTGAATGAATCACATCGCTTCTTGAGGCTGTAGTCCGCTGTACACAAGAACAATGTTATCATATTTTTACAAAATAAAAATAATGAAGATATGTGGTATATAATAATAAAAAAAGAATAATGACATAGTAAATATCATATATATAATATATAAATTGCATTTTAAAAATTATTACCAACCTTAGTTGGTGTTTATAGAAAAGTGAATAACATCAGTTTGTGATGCGGTAGTTCACCGTATAGACAAAAGATGATTCTATAGCCATTTTGACGAAAGTGTGTGTGATTTTAGATCATAAAATTAAATTCAAAAATTTATATTTAATATACCGAGGTAATTATATAATCTTGATATACAAATATATTTAAGGGGGTTGGGGAAGAAATAACACAAAAAACCTTCATTGATAAATATTACATCTTCTTTATCTATGTCCATTTAGTTTTCACCAAAAGAATTACATGGATGAATTTATACCCAAATTAAGTCTTATATTATGATAGGATGGAATTTTTGATGTTATTTGGGATGAGTATGGAAAATTAAAATGGCATGAGAGGGGTAAAGATGTTGGGCGAGTGAGTACCTTTTTTATAGTTGAGGAGGAGTGGAATTCCTATAAATACACATAAGTATTTACTACTGAAAGGTAAATATTACCTCAAGTTACTCATAAACTGAAAATTAAAGGTTTGGATTGATTACATAGTCAGTATAAACCTCTACCACACATTTATACAATTGTTTTAACATTTGGTTTTCTAACTCTTATGTTTCCTAATTTTACCATTGTTTATTCATTACAGTAACAACTATTATAACCCAAGTAATTTATCCTTTAAGACTAAATTGATGTGAAAATTAATAGATAATTTGTACCCAATTATTAAAAATATTATATGTTTTTTATAAAATAAAAAAATATGTGTGTTGGAACATAATTTTAGCACAGGTTCAAGTAACACACAAAAGCCCTGCTTTAACCCTAACCTCATTAACAATGTTTTTTACTATTTATTAGTAAATATTGTAATTATAATTGAAAAACTGAACCATTAATGGAATAAATTTGTTATTTTTTAATATTTATAGATCCCCAGATAAAAGATAAGGTTTTTAATAATTTTAAATAAATTAAAAAATTACCACATATTATAAAATACCATTAATGTCAATTTTGACATTATTCATTAAAATGAATTTGAATAATATCATGAAAATAATGTAATTCAAATATATTATGTTCAAACCCTTTTTATAGGGTATATTAATCTAAAAAAAATAATGAAACATAACAATTCATTGAATATACTTCACTTTTAATGTTTTTAGTATCATTTGATTTATTTAATTATTAACTAAATAATTCATGTGTTGGAATTTCTTAAGCATTAAATTTAATTATATAATCTCTAAAAAATTAAAATAAATTATCATTATAAAAAACTCATATATTTTACAAAATAATATTTATAATAAAAAATATGTATTTTTTCCTATCAAATGATTTATAAAAATTAAAAGTTAGAAAGGTTCATTTTTTTGTTTAATTAACTAATTATATGGGTCCAATTCTTTGATAATGTAATACACTAAGAAATTTCATGTAATTTTTTTGAAAATTAAATGGGATTATTTCGAGACCTATCTTTGAGATGACATGTAATTCCGAGGTCCAGAGTGTCCAAAACATATATTTGTACCTTTTAAGGTGCATTAAACAATCATTCAAGAAGGGTTTTTATAAATTTTATACTTGTACACGAATAAAAAATTTGAGGGCACCATTGAACTCAGATCATTGAGATTCGCCTTAAAAGGGTCTAACATTGGCTGACGCATGCCAATAGTGGAAATTTGTTTTTTTGTAAATAATATAATTATGTAATAATTATTTTATTTTCAAGTCATTATGACTCCAAAATGATATCTCAGACTGAAAATGTAAGAGTACCGTTGAGCTTGCGAAGGTGTGTTTCCCTTGGGTAGAGCATATCATTGACCGGCACAGGTCGAGGGTCAAAGTTAATTTTTAGAATTTTCAAAGTAAAAATAAATTAACTTAAAAATGTTATTTTAATTTTTTTCTTCATCGTTGAGTAGTGGCACATTATAACTAAAGTGCGGCGACGATGTGACAATGAATATCATTAGTAAACCTCATTAATGAGTCAGTGTAATGACGTTGCAACATAGCGTAACAGAAACATTGATTCAAATTTTTCAATTAATATCCTAATAATAAATTTAGGATTGTTGGCACAATCCTAGACTTTCTATGAGGCTTTGGAGGGTGGCAACGATGAACAACGAACACAACTTCTTACACACTTTGAAGAATAAATAGAGATGGTGGTCTTCAAATCAAGAATTAAAAATGGAGGCACGTGATCCCATTCTTCTTCAACCAATAATCCCATCCCAGGTAGGGGTTTTATTTCAATTGAATTTGTGTTTTTACCTGTTCTTTCTATTAAATGGCGAAAGCGGGTTAACTCACAAACAGGTTAACTTGAAGATTGATCATTCATAAGGTATGGTTAATGATGTGGGATAAAAAGGGGAAATCTTTTTCTATGATTACTCAAAATTGTTTCTGGGTTCCTTATGATCCTAAAAACCCGAAGGCATCTGGTTTAACACGAACAAAGACGTAAATCATTTTGTGGGTGTTTTCATGTGCGACTACGTCCCTTCCCCTCTCATTTTTTCCTTCCCATTCTTTATGAAACAATGGCAGTGGCACATCAGCTGAGGAGACACCATGCAGAAGGGCCATGACCAGGCGGTCCATAACATCAATGAGAGGCCATAACATGAGGCCACAACATGATGTCGTGACAGAGGCAGGAGTTCGCAACACCAAGTCACGGAAACAACTCCATTTCATTGTATTTTGACCATGGAAGCATGTGGGTGGCAGTACACAGGTAGCAAGAAGGGCCACCAACATAGAGGGAGGTGGTTGGCGGAATGTAGATGCATCCAGCCGGCCACGTCGGAGGTGCCGCCCAGTACATAGACTATGAAGGAGAGTTGGAACTACGACAAAGACATAAACCACATCACGGAAACTGGTGCTTGTGAGAAGACAAGTGTTGGGGGTGATGCCGATATGGTGCCACATTAGAGGAGCATCCCACATTGAGAGGCCGTGGTAGGCGGCTGGAATGCGGTCCTTGTAGAACCGTGTGTGGAGAAGGGGCGGCCGACCTCAGATGGCCACGTGTTGCACGAACCGGATGCCCAACATGTGTCCAGGAAGGAGGAGAATTGGCCCACCATGTAGACTGTGTCGGTGGCATGAACTGGGCTGCAGAGCGCCCCAAGATAATGAATATCCGAAGAAATGATGCGGGCCGAGCGGACATGACAAACAGGTCCATTGGGCAGCCTTTGCTGGGAAAGAACCATCCCACCTGTTATGAGCCAGGTCAGATGAAACTGGGTCAATGGGCGACTTGGAAGGCTTGACCCATGACCGAACTGGGAAGTTTCCAGCAAGGCCCAATGGATATGGCCCAGCTACTATGCTGGACTGGGATGGCCTAGACCCCACCATGATGGGTCAGCTCAACCCAACCATGTCGGGTCATGCGAGACCCCCCTAGCCGTGTTTGTTAGGTCAGACTGACCAGGTCAGACTGGTAAAGGACACAACTGACCCTTGTTTTCTAAAACAGAAATATCATTTAGATTGGGCGTTTGAATGACGTGTCGTCTATGATTTTCAGACCCTTGTGATGATACAGTCCTTTGGGAATACTCTAGGTGATATTTCTTAGTAGGTGAGATGCGACCGATGTCTTGGGGAGTAGATTCTTCTAGAATCAAGCGTGTTATGAGTAGGAATTCTACTACTAGCTGTGATGTGAAGGATATGGCGAGGGGGTTTTAGTGATCTAGTTGGCTGAGAGATGAGTGGGTCTTATTGATCATGTAGGACTAGAGATGAGAGGGTCTTAGTGATCCATCTGACCCAGAGATGAGTAGGTCTAAGTGATCCAGATGGCCTAAGACATGATCAGGTCGTAGTGATCCTGCTGGCCTAGAGAATAGTTGGACTATGTGAACTATATATCCTATAGATGAGTGGATCTATGTGATCCAGCTAGCCCTAGAGCCGAGCAGGTCTATGTGATCAAACTAGACCTAGAGACGAGGAGGTCACTGTGATCCAGCTGGCCCAGGTGATGAGTGGGCATAGATGATTAATCCCTCAGCAGTATGAATATTCAGATTTATGACTGGTAATTCTAATTTATATACCATGAGTTATACCTTATGTGACCTGTCTTTTATTTGAGGTTTTTCTTTGTAGTCTTTTTTTTACTCGGGGTCCTTACTGATTATTGTGGTAATCACCCTTCACGGGCTTTGCCCGCATGTGTCATGTCCCATGTAGGTGACCGACACTTCGATAGTGACCATGTTGGTCTAGGACTAGGTGGTGCTCTATGAGAAGGGACATAAGAGCATACTTCTATGGATAAATACAGTTACACTTCATGTACCCTTCAAGTGGGGTCTCGAGTCGACACACCAATGAAGTTATACATTTCTTTGTGGATTTGGGCTTATGTTCAATCCCCTTTGTACATTCATTTTGTACTATACTCTCAGTAGTGGTCTGAATGACAACTGTGATTTACTTTGTGTTTACTTTCCACAGTATGAGTTTGGTGCATGTGTACAGGTTTAATGAATAATTCCTTCCCATTTTGTGATATTCCTACTCGGTTCTAGTCGCTATCCCCTGGCCTATGGAAGGTAGGGTTGGGGTAGTCACAGTATGGGCCCTGGGGGATGGGTCATGACCAAGTGGTATCAGAGGAGTTCATTTCTACCAGAAGAACTAGGAGTCTGCATAATTTTTGATGGGGCAATGGTGTTATGTGTTTCAGGTTTGGCTTTCAAGCCATGGAGTCCAGTGTTAGTGTGGTTTCCGATGGGTCTATACACTAGGAAACTGAATTCTACATTCTAACTCAGTACATGAATACACTGGTAGCATGTGCCTTAGAATGTTTTCTCCTGATTCTTTTGAGTTAGAGTCTACTCACCAGGTATAATATATTAATCTTGATTCATCTTGATACCCTTCATGATGCTTCCACACCGATAGCTAGCCAGGATTACAGTGCGTGACCATGATGATGGCCCACAGAGTGATGAGACTTCGGTACATAGAAAATTGACTAAGATGGAACCGTATAGTAGTGTCATAGACTTACCACCAGCCATTGGTTAGTAGTTACTACCGACGCTACTGGTAGAGGACACATGGATGATCAATGTCTTACATGAGTTTCAGCGATAGAGACCCCTCAGGTTCTGAGAGGAGCCTCACTCGCAGGTGGCCAAGGACTCAGTTAAGGTTGTCATTGAGTTTTCCATATAGTCTGGGAACCATTAGATCATATGGTATTCCTTGAAGTGAGCCTTCTATGTGGATCAACAGGGTGATGGTGTGGTTTATATTACCCGATCTTATGATGAGGTGACTTTTCTATGGTCAGATCATGAAAACCATTGTTAGAGAAAGGGATCATTCTATAAAAGATAAGATATATGGGTTCCCAAGAGCTTATACAACTTCAGTAGGATGAAATGTCGGTAGCTGAGTATTAATCGAGGTGTGCCTACTTTTCTAGGTACTCGATGAGTATGATACGACTACTACTTCAGGACTTGGACCTCAAAGCGAGATGTGATTAAGGAAATCTGAGCCAGCAATATCCTTTTGTGCATTCCTACATACTCTAGGGTTCTAGAGAGAAGCTTTTTGGTTGAATTTTTTTTGGATGAGTAGATATAGCCAATGGATGTCAACAGTGGGAAAGCAGGAAGCCGATGTCAATCTCAGAGACATAGTTGTGTGAGTGGTTTTGAGAAGAGAACCCAAGATAGGGGATCTACAGCTCAAGGTTCATAGGTTAAATCCATTCATCCTAGAAAAAGGTAATTATTTTCAAGAGACAACATGAGACATCTCACTAGAGATTGTACAGCCCGTTGTACTAACATTGAAACTGTGGATGGGCCAGCAGGGCAGAGATAGTGATAGGAAAAAATTAATCTGTAGGGCGACGAATGTGGAAGAGGAGCTGGGAGAGGAGAAAGAGGTGGTATAAATTTTTGAATGTTATAAACACCTACCAAATGTAGTCCACACCAGGCTCAGGGAGCTGAATGATAAGGGAAGGGGGTATCTATATGCGGCCATCCTTACCCGTGTAATAATGGAGGTTTTTGAGTTTTTAGTTCCTTAGAGTGGTGGATGAGTACCAGGATGTATTTATATAGTATGTTCCAGGACTACCTCCTCAAAAATAGGTAGACTTATACATTGATATATACCCCCGGATGACACCGACATCTATACCTGCATATAGGACGGCTCCCGTAAATCTCCATGAGTTGAGGGTACAGTTGGAGGACTTATAGAGGTAGGGGTTCGTAAGTCCCAACGTTTCCCCAAGGGAATCCCCAATGTTTTTTCCAAGATGGTAGACTAAAGCATGAGGTTACGCATAGACTTCTAGTTCCTGAACTAGGTGACTGTGAAGAATAAGTATCCTCTACCAAGGATTAATGACCTCTTCGATCAGCTGATGGGAGTGAGATTGTTCTCAAAGATAGACCTCAGATCAGGCTATCACCATCTTTGAGTACAAAATGAGGACATATCGAAGATTTCTTTCACATGTCACTATGACCACTATGGGTACATAGTGATTCCGTTTGGTGTGATGAATTCCCTAGAAATTTTCATGGGACTCATGAATAGGATCTTCTAGCCGTATATAGAATAGTTTGTGGGGGTCTTTATTGATGACATCTTAGTGTAATCAATGTCTGATGAGGAGCATTTGATACACATGAGTATGGTTTTGGACACATTCTGAGAGCACCATATTTAATGAAATATCTCGAAACATGTGTTCTGAATATGAAAGGTCTACTTCCTAGGACATGTCATCTCATAGTCTGCACTCATAGTGGATCCATTGAAGATCAAGGCGGTGCTTTCTTGAGATCAACCCAGTAGAATTACCAAGGTATGAAGTTTCCTTGGGTTGGCTAGGTACTATAGGAGATTTTTACCAAACTTCTCTAGAGTGTAATCACCCATGATGTTGTTGATGAAGAAGGGAAAACCCTTTGTGTTGATAGAAGGATACTAGTAGAAATTTTAGTAGCTGAGGAAATGCTTGATGAGTGATCCTATCTTGAGCTTTCTAGAGGAGGGCATTGACTACGTTGTGTAATATGATTCAGTAGGCAATACGATTGGTTGTGTCCTGATGCAGGGGTAAGTAGTAACAATTAATGGATCATGAAAACTGAGACCACAAGAGAAGAACTATGTGAATCATGACCTTGAGTTAGCACCAGTAGTCTTAGCACTAAATATGTGGTGACACTACCTTATGGGCGAATTATTTATCATCTACTATGACCACAAGAGTCCCAAGTATATCTTTTCTTATAAGGATAAGAACCTGAGATAGTAGTGTTGGATAGATTTACTCTAGGACTATGAAACCAAGATAGTATATACTCTTTGGAAGGGGAACATGGTTGAATATAATCTCTGTAGAAGATCAAGTTCATAACTAATGAGTGATAATTCAGAGAAGTTGTCCTCGCATGAGATATCCTCTGTGGATAGAGATGTGATAGATTTTCTTCAGACGATGGCAGTTTCCCCTCCACTCTTACAATGAGTCAGGGAGGCGCAAATCAGATATATTAGCTCCATGATTACACATACCCAGATGTCCACATGGAATGACCCTGATGGATATTCAAAAGGTGGGGAGCGTGTCATTATTTTTAGAGTACACACCGTTGTACCAGTGGCGTTATGGAAGGATCTGTTGATGGAGTTCCATACATACCCTTTAGCACTAAATGTAGCTATGGAGAAGCTGTACCAGGACATCCAACGTCAGTACTGGTGGTTGGGAATGAAGAAGGTGGTAGAATAGTTTGTATCGAGATGCCTCACTTGTTAGCGGGTGAAGGGTGAGAACCAAGTTCCAACAGGTTTGACACAACCCTTCGAGGTACCACAGTGGAGTTGGTATGGGATATCAATGGACTTTGTGATGGGGTTACCACACACGTCTAAGGGGAATGATACCATCTGGGTGATCATAGTTTGACTCACCTAGTCAACCCACATGCTAACTATTCGAGAATGGGGTTTAGTAGAGAGCTTGGGATGCCTCTACGTATAGGAGATAATCGGAATACACGGAGTCCCATATACGATATTATCCAATTGTGATGCATGATTTAAATCTTGGTTGTGGAAGGGATTATATGAGGCTTCTGGGACTCAACTGTGCTTGAAGACAACCTTTCACCCACATACTGATGGTCAGATGGAGAAAACCATATAG
The DNA here is from genome assembly GCA_963277665.1 of Viscum album. Classification (NCBI taxonomy): domain Eukaryota; kingdom Viridiplantae; phylum Streptophyta; class Magnoliopsida; order Santalales; family Viscaceae; genus Viscum; species Viscum album. The sequence goes on from OY728130.1 coordinate 1,882,859,194, forward strand.
ACCTTGGAGGACATGCTTTGTGATTGCTTTCTTGATTTTGGTCATAGTTGGGAGGACCACCTTCCATTGGTCGAGTTTGCGTTCAATAACATCTACCACTCCAAAATCAGTATGGAACCATTCCAGGAACCATAAGGACAACAATGTAGGTCACTCTATGCTAGATAGACCTAGGGGATTCAACACTCTTGATTCTAGAGATGGTACAAGCTAACACTCAGAAGGTGTAGGTCATTCGAGAGTAGATGAAGACTGTAAATAGTAGATAGAAGTCATGTGTTGATAGCTAACAGATACCCTTGGAGTTTGAGGAGGAGGACCACGTATTATTATGAGTCTCTCCACAATGAGGTATATAGAGATTTTTCCAAGTAGGCAAGTTATCACTGAGGTTTATCAAACCTTTCTTGATATTTCATAGAGTGGGAGAGGTTTCATACAACTTGGATCTACTACCACAATTAGAGAGGGTGAATGATGTCTTTCATGTATCCCAACTGAGGAGATATGTGCATGACCATTCCCGCATCATTGAACATGTTGAGCTGGAGATTAATTACTAGGAGACATTAGTAGAGTTCCCGATGGAGATAGAGGATCAGCAGGAGAGGATCCTTCATGATTGTTTGATTCCGCTAGTACATGTTCGTTGGAAGCACATGAATCTCCCAAATAACATATGGGATCGTGAGGCTTGGATTCATACTCAGTAACCCCATTTATTTGATTAGAACATGTTTTGGCTTAAGATGATGTAAATACCTAAAGAGAGGAGCAATGTAATACCCCTAAAATTATATGTATTTCATTTGAAAATTAAATGGGATTATTTCTAGATCAGGCTTAGAGAAAACATGTAATTCCGACCCCAGAGTGACCAGAAAGAATTTTTGAACTTTTTTAAGGTTCATTAAATAAACATGTGAGAATATATTTCTATCTTTTAAATCAGTGGTCAGATAAAAAAACCGAGGGCACTGTTGAACTCAGATCATTAGGGTTCACCTTAAAAGGGCCTATCATTGGCTGGCACAGGCGAACAATGGAAAGTGGTTTTTGGCTGTATATAAAATAATTATGTAATAATTAATTATTTTTAAAATCCTTATAACTCCTAAAAGGTAACTCATATTGGATGTCTAAGATTACTGGTAAGCATGTGAGTGCATGTTTCCCTTAGGAAGAGCTTAACCTTGAGTGGCATGGGTCGATAGTGAATGTTAATTTTCGGACTTTTCGAAAGAAAAATAATGTATCTTAAAAATTTATTTTAATTGTTTTCTTCATCGTTGAGATGGGGAACGTTAGTGCTATAGTGAAATGATGAGGCAACAATGAATCTCAAGAGTGTACCTCATTAAAGAGTTAGTATAACGATGCTTCAACGTTGTGCAACAAAAACACTAATTCACTTTTGTCAATTAATAGTCTAACAAGAAATGTAGAATTTTTGGCATAATCCTAGAATTGCTCTGAGGAATTGGTTGGTGGAAATGAGGAATGATGAACACACTTTATTCAACCCTTTGAAGTATCGGTAGCAATGATGGCCTGCAAATCAGGAATAAAGAAAATAGGCACACCATCCCATTCTTCCTCGACCAACAATCCAATCCTAGGTAGGGGGTTTTATTTTAAGTGAATTTTTTATTTTCCCCATTAATTAATTTAAACTACGTATGTGGGATAACTAAAAAACATGTTAACTCGCAGATAAATCATTTCTGCATGATGGTTAATGTTGCAGGATAATAAGGGGATATTTTTTTTGTGATTATTCCACCTTATTTCTTAGATCTTTGTGATCCTGATAATAGGAACGCATCTGGGTCAGCACAAAGAAAGACCCAGATCATTCATTGGGAGTTCCCTTATGGGATACCTTTCCATCCTCTCTCCATTCATCCTTCCCATTCTTCGTAACATAATGGACACATCTCATCTGCTGAGGAGATTCCAGGGTGATGTGCTATGGAATAATGGATCATGGTAATAAAGAGAGGTCGTGATAGACTAGTTGCGGTGGTAGGTGGGTTTCAGCTCATCGAACACATGCCGTTATAGTAAAAGATAACTATTATAGAGGCCTACCACTAGCGGTAGGAAGACACAACAACCATACCGCATTAGATACGCCATGCGGTCTATGGACCACAGAGGTAAGATGGACTTGTAGGGGAAACTAGTCTGTGTGAGTGGACCGCTGTAGGAGGGCATCACTACATTATAGGAGAGGATGGAACACAGTATCTACAGGTCCACATGAGGAGATGTGGTAGCTAGCCTCAGTTGATTGCGTGCAATAGGAACCAGATAGCCAACGAGCGTCTGAGTAGGGGATAACCATCCCACCATGTGAGTTGGTGGTGTGAACTAGGATGCTGGGTAGCCCGAGATGGAGAATAATTGGCCCACCAATTCGGGCTAGGATAACCTGAAAAACCGGGCCACTGGGTGGCCCGGGATTGGAATTAAGGAGACCACCTATTGCTGGATGTGGAAAATGAAACTGTGTAGCTGGGTGACCCAGTGTGTTAGACCAACGACCGAACTAGGATGGGTCCAGTAAGGCCCAATGGGCCTGGCCCAATAGCCAGGCCAGACTGGGCTGGCCTAGACCCCACTGGGCAATTTGGGTCTGCAAAATCTATTTGGGTCATGTGGGATCCCAGAGATGGGTTAATCGGGTCGGTCCGACCAGGTTGGGCTGGCCCAAGGCAAAATCGACCACAATTTACTAAAACATCAATATCTTCCAGACCTAGCATCCAATTGAAGCTCTGTCTGTGGAGTTGGGACCCTTGCGATGATACAGTACATTGAGATTACTCTATGTGAGATTAAATGGAAATTAATATGTGAATGATGGCATGAGGATTTGATTCTCCCAGAATCAATTTTGTTACGACCAGGAATCCTATGGATGGCTGTGACATGATGGATATGACAAGAGGGTCATAGTGATCCTACTGGACAAGGGAAGAGTGGGTCATAGTGATCCAGTTGGCCTAAAGAAGATCTGGACTTAGTGATCCAGCTAGCCCAGATATGAGTAGGTCATAGTGATCTAGTTGGCCCATGAGACGAGTGTGTTATAGTGATCCAGCTTCCCTACAGATGAGTGGGTCTGAGTGATCTATCTTCCCCAGAGATGAGTGGGTATAAGTGATATATTTATCCCTAGAGACTAGTGGGTCTTGGTGATCTAGCTGGTCCCAGATACGAGTTGGTATCAATGATCCAGCTGGCCCAGGTGACGAGCAGACCTAGATGATGAATTCATTAACAATACATATATTCAGCTTTATGATTGACAATTTTACTTTCTATACCTTGAGTTATACTTGGTACAAGATGTATTTTATTTTTTCTCATAATTTGTAGTCTTTACTTCGTGGTTTGGGGTCCCTACTAGGTATTGTATTACTCACCCCTGTATAAGCTTCACTCGCACATATTGTGTCCCGTGCAGGTGATCGATGCTTCGACAGAAACCATGGTGGTCCGGGACCAGGTGGTGCTCTGTGATATTGGACAGATGGGCATACTTCTATGTCTATAGGTATCTACCCTTCATCTACCATTCAGGTGGGGTCTCAAATAGATTGACAGTGGCAGTTTTACTTTCCTTTCTAGTTCAGGGCTTGCATTTTGGCCCCTTTGTACTTTTAGTTTGTACTGTACTCTCATTTGTTGTCTTAGTGATAGTTTTGGTTTAATTTGGGTTTAATTTCTTCAGTTCGAGCTTTGTGCATTTGTATAGGTTTAAAAGAAAATACCTTCCCTTTTTGGGATATTCCTACTCAATGCTAGTCTCCAGCCCCTGGCATATCGATGGTGGGCTTGGGGTAGTCACGAAATGGTCCCTGGGGAAGGATTGGTGATAGATAACGTCCCTGAAGATTTAAAAATTTAATAATAATGTCACAATGGTCTAACTATGGCTATAAAATGTGGTTTGGACAAGTTTTGTGTCATCCTTACACATTATATTCTATATCTAACAACTAAGTAATCTTGTTTAAACCCTAATCACTAAGATTAATATTAATTTACTTCACTAATAATTTTGGTCAAAAATTAAGTTGCACATATTAGACATTAAAATTTATAATTATTAAAAATATGGAATACCTTTTTCAACATCATAATCACCGAAGAAGTAAAAAATAATTTAAAATTAATCCCATAGATGTGACGACAAAGCATGTTTATAAAGTGAAAATATTCAGAAATTTACAATGATTTTATTTCAAAATTCAATATGAAGATGTGTATAATGAGTTGAATTGGATTAATATATCTATTATTTAAATATTTTTACTTTCAAGCTAATTGGAAATATTGTTTAACATTGTAAATTATTTAAACAAAAATGTATTTTTCCATTAAATTTAGTTATTATTAGCTATTCATAAAAAATAAAACTTCTTAGAAAAAAACCAAATAATTCACCGTAAGATAATTTATATATCCCACTTTTGAAATGATGTTTATTTTTTCAAATAATTTTTTTGAAAGTTTTATATTTTAATTTTAAATTATGTGTGCTATGCACGATTAAACCAAATTTTAGAAAAGATACTCTTTTCAGAAAACATTTATTTTTCTTTTAAATCGTTTTTTTATAATCAATAGATAAATAATATGAAAGTGAAAAATATATATTTTAATTATATATTTATTTCTATTCGTTCATGATAATCCATCTTCTATGTGATAACTATTATATTAAATAATAATATTAATAATATATTATATTTCTATAAAACATGGTCTTTCATGTAACACAAGCTATTTAGGGAACTCAATATTGGGCTTAAAAAAACAAAATATAGTGTCGCATGTACCGAAAGAAAAATCAGTGTTTCATGTAGCACATGATTAATTTTTTGTAGCAAATAAAGAAAGTTTAACTTGGTATTGCGTATAAAGATAGCTTAACTTGGTGTAGCGTGTAATGAAAGCCATAAAAAATTATAATTTATTTGGGAAAAAATCCTAAAAAATCTAGGTGTTACCTTTATATCATTTTAAACCTTATTTTTTGGTTTAACCCCTTTTGTTAACAAATTTTAACCTTAATTGTGGTAATGAAGTTATAAATATTGAAGCATAGTCATATTTCTTATAAGGTATCATTTGGAACATAACAGGCCAAGGGATGTAATTTTTGACAAATTATCAATCAAATTATACATTCGCAATATTTTTCTAATTTTTAAATAATTTAATAAAATATAATTAATAAAATATAATTTAATATAAAATATAATTAATTTCCTTTTTGAAACTATTCATTTAATTTGGCTTTAAAAACAACCTAACAACAAATAAATTAGAATAAAAATATTTATAACATGCCTAATATTTTATATTTATCTCAAAAAAGCATGGAAGAAAATAATTCATTGAAATTATATTACTTTTAATATATTTAGAATCATTTAATTTATTTATTTATTAATTAAATTAATACATTGTCTTCATAGCATAAAAATTTAAGGTAATTATTTCACCACTAAAAATTATAAATAAAATACCATGATAAAAAAAATTCAATAAAAAAATTTCTAACTAAAGATAAGTTGTTTTTATTCTTATCACACAATATTATAGATATTAAAATAAAGAAAGTAACATTTTTCACTTTATATTTTAAATAACTATTATAAAGGTAAAAATTAAATAAACATGGAACTAATTTACCATATTTTCAAAAAATATATAGACATGGAAACTATAAACTTATAAAATCGGATAAATTAAAGTTCTAGGGTCATTTTGTAGTCATTATCATATTACTTTTAACACTAATAACCTGATTTACTATCTTAGTGGTAATGATTATTTATTATGATTACTTTTAATAATGACTAAAAATAGAAGGGACATATTTTCCAAATTTATACCTTTTAATTTAAATTATGAAATCCATTTTTCATGATTCAAATTCATTAAGTGGTGGGAATTAATTAGATATTAAAATGTAAAATGTAATGATTTCTTTCCAAATAGTGCCTTTTAAGTATACAAATTTTTTCATCCCAAATTCAACCTTAAAATGGATTATAAATATCTTAATCAGATTAATCATAAAATAATTCAACTATATTTACTTTTAAACCATTTTAAAATAAATGAAAACTTTAATATTTCTTGAAACACAAATATAGTTTTAATTGAAAATCTCCATTCCCTAGAAAATCAATATTTTAAGAAAAACCGAAAAAATTTATCCAAACTAATTTGTACATGATGACCCCAAAATGATATTATTTTAATGAAATAAAAATTATAAAAGTTTTAAAAATTAATTATAATATTTACAATAACATTCTTTTTTTGAATAAAATCTATTTTTAAAGAATAAACTGACTTTAATAAAAAAAATGGGTGCATATTTCTTAAGAAGTAATAAATAAATCTATATTGAGTAATACCTCTATATATATTTCAAAATGTAGTTATTCCTATTCATACCCACTAATTTAACCAATATGTTATAACAATCATACTTAAATAATAATACTTCGTGGTTCATTTAAGCTTAGTGTTGTGTGTCATATAAGTTATCAAACATAATATTCCACTTTTAAAATATCTAGGTGTTACATTATATATCCCTTTAATAAATTGTATCATTATAATTTCAATTTAATCTCTATAAACATGGGTTTGACATTCGAAAATATCTATATTGAAATCCCACATCCAAAAAAGGGTTAATTAAAATATATGTTGAAAATAGGGAAAGGGAAATACAAAGTCCTTCTGGAATTACTCATAATAGGTTCCCAATCAGGATAACATTACTAGGAAGGGAAAATATACAAATAGAAGAAAAGAGTACTATCTAAATAATGATGGAGAATCGATGAGATCATTAAACCATAGAAACAGAATGATTTTGAGAATGTTAATGACCACTAAATCGTAAAACAATGATATGTTAAAAAGACTACCAATTCATTATAAATAAAGGTAATAAGAAATTATTTTTGTTTCATGATTATTTCCCTAGATTTGAATAATTAATTTATAATATAGAAGAATAATATAAGGAAGCATACTAAATTTAAAATTATAAATTAATACCTTAATCAATTTTCACCATAATATCATCTTTAGAATCAATCGATGAGTATTCTAGATGAATATTTAATGTGTGATGTAAACAATTAAACTTATATCAGATAACATAATCTAAAAAAGGAGAAGAAGATATTTATCATGTGTTTAGATATTAAAAAAATTCAAAAATGTTTAGAAAATGGTAATATAATTCCCTAAAAGAATAAACCTTCATATTAAGAAATAAAAAAACAGCCTCCAAATCCTCAACAACAATACCCAGAGTCCAACATAAATAATATGATAAATACCAAACCTCAAAATTATTAAAGATATTTTGGACCATTTTTAAAACCCAAAAAATTTAAATGATTTGATCACATATTATTTCAATATTAATTTAACATTTATTTGAAATCAGAATTAGTCCCTCAAAAATTCATATATCAAAAAATGCATACATCTTAATCATATAATCTATAAAATATTATAGTAATTTACATAAAAAACCTAAATAACCATAAATCCAAAATTTGGTTATATATACTTTCAAAAAATAATTAAACCTTCATACCTCAAATAAAATCCCAAATTACCCAATAGAATTTTAATTTATATTTCTAAAATAATGATACTTAATATATATTGAACTTCTTCTGAAATAACATTAATCAGTGAATCAAAAATTCAATTTTCAATCCCATTATTATCTATAATATAAAACATACATTCCAATGATCAACTAAATATTTATTTTTCAAAAATTTTAACGTAAAAAAATTTTATACTCACTAGGATATCACATAGGCCAGTTTTTTGTGTTTTATGCTTATCACCTTTTGGTTTAGGGTTCAAGCCCCACAAAATTTATTGATGTGATAGTTTTCTCACCTAACCTATGGGTTTCCCTTATGACATGATTATTATTAATATAATTCCAATAAAATTTAAAAAATATGATGAAACTGCAAACAAATATCATTAATAAACTCAATATAAATTTTTTTTAAACTAAATGGTTATTTCATACCTTTCAGCATACATATCTAAAAGGTTTACTACATTCTTTCTAGGTAATTTTAAAGTTATATAACATGTTAAATCTAGGGGTTAGAACAACCTAAACCTAGTGAAAAAACTCATAAAGTATCAATAATTTATATGATAAATCACTTTAAAATCAACGAATTAAATTCAACTAAATATCAAGAATCAAATCTAGATAGTAACATAAAAGGTAACCCTTATCCCAGTCATAAATATATTTTAAAATATAACATTTTCAATGAATCAATTTTCAACAATAAATATTATATATAGCCAACTATAGGATAAACCGTAATTATGTTTGCATCAAGTCATATATTAACCCAAAGGTTACTTTAATCTCAATATAGTATTATTCATAAATCCTATAAAAGTTTCAATTCACCTCAAAAACCCATCACTTAGAACTTGAGAAGCAATATTTATGCCTTTGAACATATTATAAATATTAAAATTATAAACCCAAGATAGTATTCATAATTGTTAAGATAACTTCAAATAGAATCTACATAATATCCAAAGTTCTTTAAAATGACCTCTAATACCAGCAATAAGGACCTGACCTTAAAAATTATATTATCTTGATATTTTATTCGAAAAATCATTAACTTTTTTTAGAGGTTAATTAATGTTCAGAGTTTTAAAGAATTTTTTCATTATCCTTACATATATAAATATTATTTCATATGGATGAAGCATCCACTTAGTATCCATTTTTCCCAATTTTTTTAATATATAAGAAGTTTAATTTTCAAAAGATATCTTAACCATTTTTATCTTTAGATCATCTGTATCCTTAATAATCCCTAAAAACCGATGAAAAATATTTTAAAACATGGTATGATCCCAAAAATTTGATTAAGGTACATAAAATAATAATGAAACTAGATATTCTATTTAGAAAGAATGGAATCATAATCTAGTTTTTTTTGCTTTAATATAATTAACATTGATCTCTAATAATATTTTACATATAAATGAAATTAGAATCAATGTAATTTTTTTCATAAAATATTTTATATGAAAACAAAAGAAAAAAAACATATACGATTATTTCTTAGAAAATAATAGAACCCTTGAATTTATTTTCTTAAAAACAATATTTTACCCTAAAACGCTACAATCCGTCATTAAAAAAATATAATTATCTTACCTCTTTAAGTCCGTCAATTTCCATGAAAACGTATTTGAAATCTTATAAAAGTGATATAGGTAACATGAGTGTATAACATAAATTGCATGATATAATAAGACCATGAAATCACAAGAAATGTGGTAGCAACACAAAACATGAAATAAAAATAAATCAAGGAAAACATCCAAAACAACATTAAATAATAGATCGAGTCACACCATGGATTATATTCACTCCTTAATCCTTGGTATAATGTCTCTTGAGACAAAAACATTACCCAATGCATTTGAACACTATATATGTGAACCCATCATAACTTTTTCATGATTATGTATACCATAAAAATACAACAAGGATTTTATTTTAAGAAAAAAAAGAAATAGTATAAATGATTCCCAACATAAAATAATACTTATAGGAGTGGGAGTAACTATTTAATCCCAAAACACTAAATTAGATTTTTCTACTTTTGTGAAGAAAGTAAAAACAGGTTGTATAAAACATGTAAAAAGATTCCTTTTAAAAAAATTTAGAAGAAACTCAATAGTGACATAAAATATAATTTATAGTTACATTATATCCACAAAAATATATCCATGAACTAAATTTAAGAATATAGAAATTGAAGAAATAAATGTCGAAAATAAATATTATAAATATTTATAATAAGGTATTAAAGTAATGTGGCCCTTACAATGAGTCTAAATCATCATATATGTTATTTATCCCCCTGAATAATAAAATTCTGAAAATAATTTTCTTTCTTATGAAACCATTTAAATTATATTCCTTTTGTTTTATTTATTAACATGTTATATTCAATTAATTAAATATTCAATGTTCATTTCGATGATATTTATTTCATATGTCCAATATGAATTTTGTAGGTTATATATAGTCAATGAGATCATTAATCCATTATTTCTAGAATAATAATCACGAAATTTTTATCATTTTTATATATCAATTATAATTTTAAAACAAACCATGAAAATTGGTTAAAAAATTAACTTTGTTACAATCATGGAGACTGTATACCGTACGTAAATAAGAGTAACATTCCAAATTTTCATTGATCATTGTAAAAATAGTTAAGTATTATTTTGTATTAAAAGAATTATAATTATATCATAATACCATATTATTCATTTAAATATACAATCCATGTGATGGAAAACATATCACATCTCTCTATAGAGGTGGTAATCTACATGCACAAAAAAATATGTTATCTTTTTCCAATGAATAGAAATATAAGAAATTAAATTATAAATTATATCTATTTAATAATAAATATTTCATGAATATAATATATATACTTTGAATAAATAATTAAAACCATCCTTGTATGGTAGTAATTGAAAATTAATTACATCAGTTCAGGAGGTGGAAGCCCACCATACACACGTACGATGGTTGCATTTCACATTTAATGGGATAGGTGATGGATATAGGATGTGACACTAACATAATAACATATCAGTATATTGAAGATTCTTTTTTGTTATTTATTCATTCTGGAAGAATATTTTAATGTCATATAATAATAAATAATACTAAAACATTCAGTTGAAAAACACCTCTTCTATGGACAACCTCTTTTTTTTCACCTTAAGCACGATCTGGTTGGTATTATAAAATAAATAATACCTCTAGAATACAAGGATTTATTTTAAGAATATATTTTTACTATTTATGTATACCGTAAAATTATTTTTATGTATTTAGAAAAGGGAATAGGAGGTGTCTCTTTATATTTGAGGGGAGGGGCACTCTTAGAATCACTAAAAATATTAAACTTGTATAAATTAATTTTTATATATCTAAATTGATATAATACAATAATAGGATTAGTATTTGTATAAATAATACCATCCAATAAATTTTTTACAAGTTTATATTAGGTCATTACACTTATCTTCTTTTTTTACCACTCATTAACACATTTTAACAATTATAATGATTTTTTTACAATTTAGATGCCAATATAGTTAGTATAAAAGGAAAATTGGCTCATAAATAGACTATATTTGATATTATAAAACATATAAAAATAATATGGCTAAAGGTAATATTTTTAATAATTTTAAATCATTTAATAATATTTTATTTATTAAAAAATATAATTAATGCTACTTTTGGGACTATATTAAATATTATTGTATAATATGTGTCTAACACTTGTAAAATTGTCAAAAAATTACATGGATTATATGATAATAAATATATATCTATAATAACAAAATCAATATTTTATAGTATTAGATATAATTTTTACCATTATCTTTTAGTTTAACCCCTTTATAACTAATTTTAACTTTAACCAATGAATTAATTTTTTAATATTAAAGGGTTATAATTTTACATATAAGAAGAAAATTAGATCATAAATGGATAATGGCTGAAATTTTAAAACATTTATCATCTTTATTGTGCTTTTCATAGTTTTTATTATTTTTAAATAATTTAATTAAATATTATTTGACATGAAATATCTTTAATGTCAGTTTTGGGACTATTTATTTAAATTGAATTTTAAAACATGATAGAAAATAATTTATAATATAAAACATTAAAAAATACATAAAAATATATATTTATCTAATTTTTTTGGAATAGAATAATTCATTCCATTATATTACTTTTAATATTATTATTTTCATTTAATTTAATTTTCTTATAATTAAACCAATACTTTTTTGACGTTGCATTTTCTTTAAAGGTTTTTATTTCACCACTAAATATTATATATAAATTAACATGATAAAAAATAATACTTTATATTTAAAATAAACATTTATAACTATATTAAAGTTGTCTTTATCATATTTACAAAATATTATAGATATGAGAAGCAAGAAAGTGTCATTTTTTACATTATCTTTTACTCAACTATTTTAAAGGTCAATATTAAAGAAATTAGGAAACGATTTTCACAATTTTATAAACATGCATGTAAACATCCAAACTATATTCATAAAATTGGATAAATTATTCTGTTATGGTCATTTTCTATACCTTATTACATTATTTTTAACATTAATTAAACGATATACCATTACCATGGTGATAATTATTTACTACGGTTAATATTCACAATGAATAAAATTATAAGGGAACTATTTACCAAATTTGAAACTCCTAATTCAAAATATTAAATCCATTTTCTATATTTAAATTCCAGAAGTGGATAAAATAAATTTCATATGAAAATGTAAATTTAAAGAAAAAATATTTTTTCAGAAAAATGGATTTTTATGTATAAAAATGTTTTTTTATAAAAATTCAATAAAAAAATGATTCCAATGATATTAATTATATTATTAATAATATAATTGAAATTATTTTTCTTTGAAATCATTTTAAAACAATATTGAACTTTTTGAATACTTGAAATATAAATACAATTTTCAAGGAAAAAACTATTCACTAGAAAATCAATCTTTTCATAAAAAACCCAAAAAATTACTCCAAGGTAAATTTAACATTATAATCCCAATATTGATATTTTTCTGATTTTTTTTAATGTTATAAAAGTTAATTATAATATTTTCAATAATTACTATATTAGTTGAAACTGTATATTTGATGAATAAAATGACTAATAAAAAATGGGTGCTTGTATTCTAAGTATTATTCAATATATTTTTATCAAGTGATAACATTATATATATTTATTAATGTGGTTATTACTATTCAAACTCCCCAATTAAATGAATACATTATAACGATCATATTTAAATTAAAAAAATTTATTGTTCATTTAAGCTTAGTATTGTGTCTCGTATATGTTGTCAGACATAATATTATTCTCTTAAAATCTTTGGGTACTATAGTAGATGATTAATTCAATGCTAATATTTAAATAATAAGTAATAATAAAATTAAAACCAATTTTAAACACATATCTTCAATCAACTATTAATTAATAATTTTAAATTAATTATGGGATCGCTTTGATACCACTTCATTGTTTTTGGCACATGGGTAGTGCCTGTAAGGAATTCATGGATTGGATGTTTTTCTTAACCAATAAATAATATGATATATATAGTATTAAAAACACCATGAAATATATAATTAAATCAAATATTAATTGGAAATGAATACCAAAACTAGGAAGGCGATATCATCACATAATTTTTTTAATTAATTTATGGATATAATTAGAATTAATTTTTCTTGTAGTTATTTTTTCATTTATGATTTGGTTGAGTAATCTATTTGTATCATCATTGAATCATAGGATTTAAGGGTATAATTCATATAGTTGTGACCCACATATATTATAAAATCTCAAAATATTATCATAGAATTTCAAGTTTATAGCACAGTAAATCCTGATTACTTGCATTATTCATTATAGATTATTAAAATTATATCTTCATAAATGAAATATAATTTATATTATATTGAAATATTTGGAGATTAGTGGAATATTATTGATTGTTTTCTTGAGCATGTTATTGAGAGTATACTATATTGGGTTTGAGATATTTTCCAATAGGTTTGTTTGTAACAAAAAGTGGCCAACCCTAGAATGTAATATAACTAGGTATTTATAAATCTAGAATAGGGTTGTAAATTTCACATTGTCCTTTAGCCGATTTTTTTCCATAGAAAACCCCAAATATATCAATAATATAAATAATAATATTATTTACTTCAAATGTGAAATACCTATGGATAAATGAATATCAATTGTTAAAATAAAAAATAAATATTTATTTAAATTATATTTAATATATTATATTCTACTAGACCAATAAAATAGGTTTGTTTCACCATATTATTTACTAAAACATTAATAAAGAATTCATATACAATAAATAAATCTTACTACATTATTCATTTATAAATATAATAAATATTAGATTCACCAAATCTCTTGAATACATATTTACTTATCTTATAAATTTATTCTGTAAAATAAATTGTCATTAAATATTAGCAATCAACTATTACTAAATAAAAAGTAAATCATAAAAAGGAAATTATATATATTATATCATCTTAAATTAAAAATACATTTTCAATGAGATCCCATATACACTTGGCATGTGACCCTCTAGGCGCCATTCTTAGTGGCACTAGGCAATACCTCTTAAAGTGCATGGTTAACATTTAACAACATGAAAATGCATCAATGGAGGAAAAATTTCATTTTGCAACAATATACATCCTCATAATAATTCTCACTATACAATCCAATCCCTTTATCACGATATATTTAATCAAGAAATTTTCATATTGGTTTCACCAAACTATGTGATCGATGTATCTTTCTTGGAATTTATGAAAATAAACTAACCCAAAAATCACTATGAACATAAATTCAAATAGATAATTTAATTCCCACAAAAGGGACAAAGATATCAACTTTCATTAAAAAATTTTAAGGAAATAATCTATTAATACATTATTCATTAAGGCAAAATCACTAATGACACAACCAATGTATTCCACTTCATTGTAAACATACATCATCACTATTTTTTCAATACATCAAATTGAATGAATAATTATATGAATAAATAATAATAATAAATTGAATGGAATAATTAATAATTTTTTTGACAAGAACATGAAATGATAAATATAAATGTTGTTTTCCTTCTAGCAGGTCATGTTCTCATAATCTCATGATTTGGAAATTCTCAAGGGCATAAATTATTAGAAAGTATCTAAAATTCCTAGGATTCTCCACCCCCAATAGTATGTATCATTTATATCCAATAAAATGATATTATTATACTATATAATATATATTTATGACTTATTTTGTGATACTTCTATGTTCTTATCATAGAAGAGAACTACTATGACATTCTAGTGTGATCATCACTCTAAGGAAATTATCACATACTATGTCATGAACAAGAACAATCTTAACTCGATAAATAAGTTTAATAATAATAATAATAATAATGAATAAAAGTAATACTAAAGTATATAGAATTTATTTCTATGGAACCAAATCTGAAATATATATTTTGATGTTGATTGAAGATCCTTTTCATTCTATTTTAATCTTTCTCAACAAATGAGAGAGACCATTATTTTATTTTGGGATACGATTTTGGTGTGTTAATCATGATGACCTCTAATACATCCCATGTATTAAAATTATAATATTATTGAAATTTCTATGACTTAGAATTGAATATGTCACAATAAGTACATAGTCACCCACCATATAAAAAGAGATTATAAAAATATTGAGTACAAAAATTGTTTGTTTTATTTCATTTCATATGGTTGAGGGTGATTTTATAGAATGATTGGACCATTAATCTGACAAATTATTCTCATAATTTATTCTGAAAAGCCTTTTTTTTATCATTAAATTAATTATTTTAATTAATGTGCACTATAGAGATGCATTATTTAATTGGAAATAAAACATAAGAGAAACATCATAGTGGAATTTTAATATAATAATATAAAAAATAAAAGGTATATATTCCCCAAAAAAGTAATATGTAATAATGAAAAATAAATAAAAATAAGATCATGAAAATTTTGTAGAAATATAACGAATCATAGTTTCTTAAAAAAATATCATTTATGATTGAATCACATAGAAAGAGGGACAAATATTGGTAATGTAGAAGCCCATGACTTACCTGTATATTAAGTTTCCTTTTTTATGGTTTGAGGTGTTAGAGGGATGTTTAAATTGTTTTCAGTGGATGTAGGAGGTACAATATATCCATTGTTATAATTTCATGATGTGTAAGTAGAATTTATGATGTGTAAAGGCAACTCATAGCTTGTGTAACCAGCTAGTTCCCAACATTTATGTCAGTTGAGAAGGACCCTGTGAGATTAATTCAGGTCAATAAAGTGGAATCAATGATTTTTAATAAATAAATTCCAAGGAGAAACTTTATTAGGTGAAAGTGGGAATTTTCATTTTTTTGTGAATAACACGCCATATAGAGGTTACACGATGTGAAGATGGTGATACCATATATTTTAAGTCCTTTTTATGGAATTGTTTTTTCATTCATCGATTTATTATTTATTATATTATTTTTGATAAAAACTACGCACCCTAAGGAGACCTTCCAGTCTTCTTCTACCTATTTTTATTCATTGGATCTAGTGGATAACTATTGGAAATATGTGGTAAGGCCTTACTTCTACTTGGTTGGTTTCCTATTAATCTTCTACTAGGGAATCATTGTAGTGATATTGTTTTGGTATGGGGTATTAGCGGGTATGCATTTTAATGATACTCTGGTATGGTGTAGGTTGATCCATAGCGTCCCATGTACGGTTGTGGTTTGTGGGCATTTCTTCTTCTCCCTAAAGTGCACATTGAGTTGGTAAAGCTCTTTATTGTAGAAAATCCATAATTTTTGTTTATTGTGTATAATGAATGATTAGTTTACTATTATTGATCTATAGGTTATTGTTTTGAAGGATTAATCAAAGATATATTATTGGATGATTTAAAATGAAAAGGAAAAAGGGGGATTATTCACATGTTTTTATAGCTTTGATGTTATTATGATATAATATATTGTACGAGCTAAATGCTACACTGATAATTATGGTTGTTTTGGGAATTTTTTGTGCATGATAATATGTGTTGCTAATTTTTTTTTCCTATTATGATTTTCCAAATATCACCCTAAACTGTAAATTTTTTTACAACTATATTTGACTAATAAAATGGCTTCCCATGGATTTTGGATTTTTTGATAATTCCCATAAAATAAAGTGAAATCTAATAAAATCTCCATCACTAAATCTAAAAAATGGTATTTGATGTGTTTTTATGTGTGAACATTCTTGAGGGGAGCTGATGTCTGATGGTGATGTGATTTGGGGTTGGATGGGTGAGATGTCGTCATGGTTTTGGGGTGGTGAGGTGGTGGTTTTATGTCAATGATTTTTAGGAGGAAATATGGTGATTGGTTAGCAGTGATTTTAGGGTCACATGGTGGTGTATTTTTGGATATTATTTTAGTTAAGAAAGGTGGTGGTTTTTTTCCATGATTTTGGGGTGCAATGGTTGTGATTTTTTTGTCATTTTTTTTGGGTGGTGAGGTGATGGTTTAATGGGGGTGATGATCTTCTTGTGATGGGTTCTTGCTCTGTCCTAGATGTCTAGGTAGTGGTGGAATAACTTTGTAATAATTTTTGAAATGATTGTGGTTTGGTTTGGTTAATGGGATTTAAATGAGTAATGAACATCTGATTGGAGTGTGATCATGTTGGCTATGGTGATAATATGTAGGGATGATGTGAAGTAGATGTTGTTTCGATGGAGTTTTTTTGTTCAGGTAGTAATGCATGAGTGAGTACTTCATGAGCTTTATAGATCACGTTTGGTGATTCACCTAAGAGCTTTGATTATTTTACATTGATTTAGGATGTATTTTTGGTGTCCCAGGATGAAATGGGATCTTGTGAAGTTTCTGGAAAAGTGCTTGGTTTTCCTAAAGTCAAAGGATAAAGATTATGTTATATGTTGTTTCTTATTGTCACTAGATGTTACACAATGGATGTGGGATGAAATATTGATGGATTTTATCACATGGTTTTTTTAAACCAGGGAGGTTGTGATACTATCTTGGTAATCATAGAATGATTGAGGAAATCATCCCACTTCTTAGTGATCAAGGAGTCAGGTTTAGTGGATGAATTTGTGAAGATGAATATGGATGTGGTGGTGTAGCGACATGGAGTTATGAGGTACATTATGTCCAACCAGGATTCACATTTTACCTCATGGGTTTGTAGGGGATTAAATAATTATTTTCAACTCATTTATGCCTCATCACTTCTTTCCTCCCATAGATGGAAGAGTTTAAAGAGCAGAACATCCAAATTCTCGTGGATATATTGCGAGCATGCGTTTTGGAATTTGATGGATCTTGGGAATATCATCTATATTTGGTCATGATTTCATATAACTATATCTATCAATCATCCATTTTAATGGATCTATTTGAGGTATTGTATGGGTGACTATGTCATTAAACATTGTGATGGACAGGGGTTGGGGAGGTAGTAGTTCTTGGACCTAATGTGGCACATATCACAATAGAGAATCTTTATCTTTTTTTTGTTAGAAGATCGAATATATGAAGAAATATTAGAATAATTATTACAATTATTGTAGGATTCCCTTATAATTTGAGGTTTGGAACCATGAATTATTTAAGTTTTATCCTCAACATAGATATTTTGGGTTTTTCATAGGGTGTAATATTTATCATAGGTTTATCGGGCCCTTGAAGTTGATGAGTTGAGTTGGCATGGTGACATATAGTTTGGAATTTCCACCTCAGTTGGAGAGAACCCATTATGTATTCCATGTATCTTAGCTTCCTCAAAATAATTATGGTGAATCCCATTTCATTGAATGGGGATAGTTAGATATATATCAGGTCGTGATGTAAGTGGAGCATCCAATATAGATTCAAAATTGCTAGGAGAAAGTGTTGTGAGGATGAACCATTCCTTGGTTCACATTTTGTGCAAGTATGGTGTGCTTGTGGAGATTACTTGGGTGAAAGAGACATATATGTGTGGTAAGTACCCATAGCTATTTTTATTTTCTCTTTTCACTGATTTTCTTTCGGATGTGATATTTGAATCATTCTATTTATGATATGATATTTTCCATGGTTTTTGATGTAGGATGTGTGATAACATTCTGATATATAAATATGGGAGGACATAATTAACAATCCAGTCACATTATACTATTATGCAATTAAATACAACTGGATAAGTCTATGCCCCCTAGAGTGCATAGTATCTCGATATGGTGGATTGGATTCCCAAATTCATGTGTTTGGGGTAGTGCGTTAGTTGGTTATAGTGGTTATTGGTTTTTGATATGTTTAGGTTGGATGGTGGTTGTGATGTGTATGTTTAGTGATGAGTTTGTGTGAAATATTTTTTGGTCATTTTTTGTGTGTGTGTTTTACAGCGGTACCATTTGAGGTATGATGAGATCCTTGAGATTTATCTCTTGCGGTGGTTGTTTCAACTCCTTTCCTTTTGGGATTGTTTTGGATTCTTGAGGGTGAGAATATTTTTAGGGGTATCTGATGTATTATCCTTGGATTTCCTAGACCATTACTTTTCTCGTTTTGATGTACGGAGGATATTGAAGGAGGTTGTGAGAGTGTTTGGTGGCGGTTGGAAGATGATGTAGGAAGTTCATGAGGTACAAGTGGAATTCATTACATTTAAATATGATTTTTGGATTGTTTAGCCGATTGGTTGACAACTTGTATATGTGAATAGGGGGACATCGTGGGATGAATTCACATCAGGAAAGTGTAATTCATAAAGAGTAATAAACAAGGTATAAGGAGATTCTTTTCTCGATGAAAGTGGTAATTTTGGAAAAACCATTAAATTACATTCCATTTAATGTTTACGTGATGTAATACAAGGGATCTCCAATTTAAATTCATTTCCCACGACTGTTATTTTCATTCATTCATGGATTATTCTTCCTCTCAATTTATATGAACCCCAGTCACCCTGAGGAGACCATTTGAGATTATTCTCCCTACTTCGACTCATTATATCATGTGGATTCCCATTACAGATCGGTAGTAGCCCTTCCTTCTTCTTCGTTAGATTCATCATTTTATTCTCTTGGAGATTCGATGAAGATATGTTGGTTTGGATTGGGGTGTGATTTGGGATGAATTTTAATGATAATTTAGTGCATTGTAAGTTGATACATGGTTTCAAATGTGCAGTTGTGGTTTGCAGGTGTTTTTTTTCGTCTTACATTCACAGCATGTCAGAAAAGATCATTGAGGTTAGAAATCTCTCATTTCTCTTTATTGCGGATCATACAGGAGGGATTTATTATTGTGTTTCTATGAGTTATGGTTTTTTTGGTGTCATCAAAGATAAATAATTAGACAATATAAATTTAAGGGTAAAAAAGGGAATTATTCACACATTTTTTCAACTTTTATATTGTTATGATATGTTGGATTATATAAGCTAAATGCCCAACTAACAATTGTGGTTATTGGGGGAATATTTTTTTATATATGTTATGTGATCTGACAATTGTTCCTATTTTTATTGTTTTGATATCACCCTAAACATGGAAAATTGTTAACCACTTATATTTGGGTAATAAAATGGTCACCCATGGTTTAGGTCTTATATGATAACACCCCTAAAATAATGTGAAATGTGACAAAAGCCCCTTTTCTAATATTGTAAAATGGTATTTTATGTTTTGTGACTTGTGGTCATGTTTTTTGGGTGGTGATTTGTGATTGCGATGTGATGTGGGGATGATGGGTGAGATGTGGCTGTCATTTTGAGGTGGTGGGTATTGGACGTGCTTTTTGGGTGGAGAGGTGGTGGTTGTTTGGATGTTTTTTTGGTGATGGAATGTGGTGTTTGTTTGGTATGACTTTTGTGTCAAAAGGTGGTAGTTTTTTTGGACATTATTATGGGATGGAGAGGTGATGGTTTTATGGGGGTGATGAGCTACTTTTAATGTGTTGTTTCGTTCTGATAGATGCTCAGGTAGTGATGGAATAAATTATTTAAAAATGATTGAAATGGCCGAGGTCTAGTTTGGTTAATGGGATGGAAATAATTTTTAAAAAAATAAATGATTGGATATGAGTTTAAATATGGTTTTTAGTAAATAATGAAACTATTTGGATGGATAATAAAATTATTTGGAAACAAAAATTGTGGTTTGTGGCTTGTGGGGTGTTATACATTTATATGTGGTAGCAAAGGTGTGATTTGGTTAGTGTTTGGATGTGTACACATATGTTGGGATTTTGTGTAGATATTTTCATATACATTTATATTATTTATGATTTATATATAAACCCTACCCATGTTGAGAATTATGTGTCACAAGCCACATAAATCACACATGGTGGTGTTTTTACCAACATCTCATTAATGAGGAATGATGGATGAATACCCACATGACATGCCATCATGAATTATTTAATTCACGTGGGCTCTGATTATATTAGAATTTATTTTATCCAAAACAACACTTGATACAATGGAATTGTATATTGGTAGTGTGGGGTCGAATCCATTGGGAATGATCAGTGGAAGGAGAACCATTGAATTCAGACCATTTATTCAGGAGTCCTCCCAAATTGATTTGAGTTTGGGATTCAATTAACACTACTGGGTATGGTTTAAGATTTATGAAGAAGATAGGGATAAAGTCCAATTATAGGGTTTAGTTAAAAAGTATAATCTTGGTATTAACTTGGGATATTCCTAGAGATTAAGTAGTGAAGAGATGAATAAAGAACTAGTTAGTTATGGTTAGACCAACTAGATCTATCCAAGAAGACAATATTACTTAGTCCAGATATAGCTAATGACCTAGGTACATTAACCACAGATTCTATAAAAGAAATTTTCATAGGCTAATGGTCATATCCTAATCTACTCTAATCACATCTGGTTCATTAATTTAAACTTCCCATGGCCATGGTTTTATAAAATAATTGAACAAAAAATTATTTTTTAATGTTATTACTTTTTTTAGGGTTACCAAGTTTCATTTTATAGATTAATTAGGTTCAGAACTACCCTTACTCATGACCATTAACCAAGGAGGATTAGCGTCCCAAGAAGGTATTAGTAAATATAAAAGACAGAAAAGACAAAAATTATTGGAAGGTTAATAATTTTTTTAAATAAGATAGCTTTCAATTGAGGGTTTAATAATCATGAAGTTAACAGTAAACAAGTGATAAATTAATCAAACACTTTCTTAAAACAGTAAATAAGAAAGAATATGGCACACATCTATTTTTGAATGGAAAAACTAAAAAACCAATGTCTGAATAGTAAACAAAAATGAAATACATGAATAATTATTTCATATTAATCAACAAAACATAAATTTAATTAAAATGTTAAAGCTACTTTTCTAAATTTGAGGTTTAATGGAATAGAATGGAGAAAAGTGATATAGAAAGATAAAAAATATGATTCCCAAAAATTATATTCTGGGATGTCCACCATCTTTAAAAAAATATAAGGGAATTTAAATGATGTTTAACCTTCTCATTTCATGGAATCTTGATCCATGGTTCTATCCTCATGTTTTTATTTGGTACCATTCATAGTCTAGATATTTAGGAATCAAGGATATGACTCATTTCATGGTGTGTATTGGGGACTCACGATATGCTTCATTTGAAGACTTGAACATAAAGTGACAAGTGTCCATTAAATTTAACACGATTTGTATCATATGTTCTCATCATGTATTATTTCTAGGTCTTGTAAATTCTTCATAAATTGTGATTCACTAATTTAGACATTCTATGAATGATTGATACACATCTTTTTTTGTGTTTCATGATGTGTAAATTCCACTTGGGGCCAATTTTTAAAGCTTTTACCTTTGAATTCATGGATACCTATCCTTGTAAAAATTAACACAATCTAGATAAATTATTGAATAAAACATGAATAATCTTAAATAAAATGAATCCAATATTAACATAAACAACTTTCTTATCAAATCCCCTAAAACATGAATTTATTTCCCTCATGTAAAACAAAATCTCATAAATGATTCCCAAAGAAAACTTTTTTAAAATAGGAAACATTCATTACAACTAAAAAAATAAAGCTATTTTCAAGTATTTAATGTTTGTCCTCGAGAATTATTCCCAATAAGATTATTTATCATGCCTCATCTTTTAGTTCTTCATCCAGATTCATATTATATTAATTTAAATTTTTTAATTGTATCTTAAATTCTATTCCCATTTTTCAATTTAACTCATAGTGAATTCTCTCTCATCACTCAAGGTAAAATGTAACTAGATTTAGGTCGATACCCTAAATACAAGTTACTAACTATATGATTACATTGGTCCAATCATAACCACTTAATTAAGAAAAATACAAAATCAATCATGAGGGATTCAAAAAAAGGTTCAACAGACTATATGGCTGAGAGAAGGTGGATTTAATGTGAAAAAAATCTTAAAAGTAGGGTAAGATCTAAATTATAATGCATGAATTCCATGAACAGTGCAAAGAAGTTACTCCTCCTAGATTAATTGGTGTCCATTATCCAAATAGATCAATGTGAATCCATGAGTATACCAAGTATATGTCAAAATTGTACCATGTTCCCTTTTTTTCTATACATTTAATTTATTTTTCAAATTAATTTTTAGGAAAGTTATCTCATCCAACCCCTAACCACATATAATCCATCATGGGATTCATCAGTCTAGAAGTTGTGATTTTTGACCTTCCTGATACAGAAATGATGATATTTTTCTTTGTTATATATATATATTCTTTTAAAGGAACATGGTAGGTGTAAAATTAAAAAGTAATCATGGATAATATCTTATCAGTTTGGTAAAAGATCCAAAATAGATCTCCTTAATAAATACACTCTAGGTCCATCTACTAAAAATACCTCCACACTTGTTCAAAGGATAATCATGCATAATACCAAGGGCAAGGTTGGAAGATATAATCATCTTGAAATGACTCCATATTAAAAAGGTCATTCATGGCTACTCGGGCTCAAGAAGGAAAAATTTAGTGCGGGTATCCAAAAAAGGTGGGTCAAAAAGGATTTCCAAATTTAAATTAAAATTTTATTTGTTCATCTATAGAATCAATAAGATATCAATGCGGGTTATGATATGTTTTCATGCACCAGGTGTCTATCAATAAATATTCATTGAAAATAATACGAAATTGTGGGTGCTGAATCATCTCTAGAATTAGATTAAACAAAAAACTAGAAATCACATAGGGTACAAAATAATGTAATAATTCAATTAATAGAAATTTCAAAAATTTTAAATTTGAATTAAATTACTAAACCCAGTAACCATTCTAAAAATATAATAGGATTAAAAATGGATTTAAAAATTTCCAACCTATGTTTTTCTTTTATTTAAGTGGGTGTAATTATTTTTTTGGTTTAAATGATGCTTTTAGTGAAAAATGTTTCCCAAACAAATGTAAAAAAGAAATAATCCAAGTTTATGAAAAATGAATATCAAGAATTTATCCCCCACCCTTAAAATTAGATAGTGTCTACACTATCATGGAACAGATTATAGGATATCTATCATAGAAATATCATAGACAAAGTAAAATGGAAAATGGAAATTGAATTTCGGGAATTGAGAGGTCCCTATATGAGTTTCATTCCATGAGGAAACTTGGTGGATACTGATTTCAAATTTGGGATACCTGCATATTATGTTAGAAAAAAATTACAGCACTAGATCAAACAATAGTCCACATAGTTTTAATTGGGTGAATGTAGTGAAATAGACATGTTAACACATTGAATATAAATAAAAAATCATATATATATATATATACATATATATGGGTATAATGTATTTTAAAGTTAACTATGAAAAAATCATACTAAAAGAAGAATGGAAATTTCTTAGTACAAGAACTAAAAATAAACAAGTAAAATCAAATATGGGTTTCCTCCCATAAATCACTAAAAATGATGTCATCAACCATACAGATAGAAAAATGAATCAATCAATTCCATCCACCAACATAAAATTCCGCTACCTCCTATAAGAACAGGAGGTTGTGACATCAAGATCATGCAAACACATGGTAAGATTAACCAACATATTGATCATGATTTCCTTGTTATAAAAAGGGAATCTGTGATCATTGTGGTGGGGATTTTTATAAGGTACCGATATTTAGTGAAATTGAATACAAGTAGATGTTGTATAACTAGACATAAGTAATGTAATATAGTATTCAAATGAAAATAATCCAACCAAAAGGGAATTAAAAAACTGTATCCCATGTATATATGTATCAAAGATACATCCTAGAGAAATGGTATACAAGCATTATAAAAATTGATACCCAAAAAAGAGTACAAAATTGGGAGTGGGGTTCATGCATCACAGACCTTAGGTTCAAAATATTTATCATTCATGGAATTTCATGTCATGCAATACTACATGACCTTCAATACACTAAATTAATATTTTCTGGACATGATCATTACACGTCATGTATAGACTACACGACAAGTAAATTGGGATTCATGAACATTTTTGAACTATGGAAGGATCCTTTTCTATTATCATGTTGATTTATTTCCTAACATATATTATAAAATATTCTATCCTATTTTTCCTATCATAGGTTTCCTCCTAGTTAGTGCTTTGTTTTACATTGAGACATAGAATCAGTTTTTCTTAGATTAATATCAATGTGAAGAAAAATACCAAGCAGAGTGGTTCCTAATAAATTTTCAATCACTAACTATTAAATTTAATAGGTTTTTATTATCCTTTCTAAATATTTATGTTCCTATAGGGGAATACTTGGAAGACCATGGAGGGTCTGAACCATCTAGTTTTTTGCCTTCTAGGAAATATATTCAATTGAGAATTAAATAATAATACCTTTTTCCCTTTTTCTATGATTCATTATGTGATGTATTAAGCATTCCACTTAATGGTTTTTTCATTATAAGTAATGGTATTCTAATAGAAAAACTTTATTATTTCCTTTATTTCATCCATTTTCAGCATCATAACTTCCTTATATTATTTAGAATCCAAATTCATTTTCTTAATTCCAAAAAATGAGCTATTCTCATGTTCCACAGGTATGTGGCATGGATTTCCATAATATAATTGGAATAGATCGACATCAATGGTGTTTTGTATGTTGTGAGGTACACCTAATGTGAATCGCCAAATTTTAGGATCTAGTTGTTCATACTTGTGTTCATGGTCTTCCCACATGATTTTTTTTGATTTTCCTATTTGAAAATTTAACTTGACCTATTGTTTGCAGGTCGTAGGGAATTCCTATGGTAAATTAGATTCTATACGTCCCTAGTAACATTTTGAAAAAATTATAGGTAAAATGTGTTCCCTGATCATTGATGACCAATCATTGAAATGTGAATCTTGGAAAAATATTTTTCATTAAGAGCTTCAAGATCAATTTTTCCATGTTATGAGTGGTGGATTAAGGTCATATCTATTTTGAGACGTAGTCGACCCAAACCAAGATATATTATATTCTATGTGAATTAGGGAATGACTCTATAAAATGTATTCCGCATAAATTAAAGATTTTTAATTCCATTATTAGGTTTTGGAGAATTTCATTTCTCTTCCCAATGATTCTTGTCTTTTGGCACCGATCATAGATCTGGAAAATGTTTCATTCATATTGATGGAGTGTGGAAAAAATAGTCCACTATATATGATTTCGGCTAATGTGCATTCTAGTCCATGATTCCCTCTACATGGTGAAATGTTGAAGATGTCTATTACATTTTGTATCTCATCCTATGGGTTGAAATTCCAAATTAAGACATCATTACAGTGCATAAAAAGTAGTGGCTCATCCTAGTAGTAGTGTGAGGATTTGATGAAAAATATTATCCAATGGTGGTAAGTGAGGTCTGGGTAAAGTGATCTCATGGAGATAATGTTTTCAATTTCTAAAAATCATTGGCATGCCTTCATGTTTATATTGAAAATAGATTCATTAGGGATGTCAACCTCAATTTCTAGATTTCCATCATACTTAATGATGGGTAGTGGGAGTATAGATAGATGGATTGCAATGATTTTGTCAGTCCTTTTAGTGAACTTAATAATGATATAAATTTATTATAATAGTAGGCTTTACTATATTAGTCTTGGATTGGTATCATTTTCACTCAAAAATTATTTAAGGGTATCACGGTCAGTGTAAAAAATCAATTTGGATAAAACAAGGAATGAATAAAACTTTTCAAAATGATAAAAAACATATAAAAGTTCTTTATTTATTGTTTTGTAGTTTAACTGAGAATCATTCAAGGTCTGAATGGAATGGTAAATGGGATATAATATGTGGAAGACTCATTATACTAATACTATTTCTACAAAAAAGTATCTTGCATTACACATTAACTCAAAGTCTATGTCCATGTCTGGTGAAATGATAATTGGAGTGACCATCATGTTTATTTTAAATTTTGAATGCTCTCAAAAACTCATTAGTGAACTTGAATGAATTATAATTAGAAAAAAGGTGTGTCATTGGGTGTTCTCCTTTCCCAAAATCTTTTACGAAGTGGAAATAGAGTTGTGCATGGCATAGAATGATTTATATGACTTTAACAGTTGAGGAACATGTATGGGTTTGATTAATTTTATCTTTAATGGATCAAATTCCATGGTATTTTATGAAATATTTTTTCCAAAAACATTGCATCCTTGGACCATAATTTTACATTTCTCCCATTATAAAACTAGGAAATTTTCTTTATAGAATTTTGGGACAAATTCTCTATTTAATAGGCATACCTCAAAAGATCATCCATAAACATCGAAATCATACACAAATATTTCCAATAATTATTCAACCATGTCATGGAATATATGTTTCATTCACCATTGTATTGTTGTTGGTGAATAGAACCTCCCAAATGAAATTAATTTTTATGCGAAGGTAATGAATAAACATGTGAATGTAACTTTGGAGTAATCATCTTGGTTGACATCAATTTGATTCTCTCATAAATTTTAATTCCAAAAATAGTTGAATTCATGTCATGTCAGTCTCTATATCTTTTCATCCATGAAAGGAAAGGGGGAAATATCTTTTTGGATTAAATTATTTAAATTTATATAATCCATGCATACTCCCAGTCTAGTGATTTTAGATGTTTAGATCTATTCAACTTCATCATTTTTTACAACTATGAGGCCACCTTTATTTGGAACTACCTATAGCAGACTCAACCACTCACTAATGGAGAATGAAAACATTATTCCTACATCTAAGAGTTTCAGTACATCTTTGTTAACTAAATATTTTACTAGTGGGGTGATTAACCTCGGGGGTATAGTGTTTGGTTTTCACTCTTTACACCCAAAAAATATTATCAATGAAGTTTGGGATGTTGATCCCTTTGATATCAACCAATTCCAAATCTATTGATTACTTATGTATTTTTAGGACATTGATCAACATGTCCCCCCACCCATGTCTTTGTCATTTCTGAGTGGATGATTACTTGTAGTGTAGTTGTAGCCTATAAAAAGGAGTACTTGAGTGTTCATGGAAGATATGTCATCACCAGTGTTGGCAGATAGATGACTAATCTTACGAATGGTGAGATAGTGTCCCTTATAAGAGGTTCTATGTAGTTTACATACTCAAATTATTATTCCTCCTTTTTAATAAGATAAATCTCATCACTATATTCTTTAATGTCCATGTAGTCATTCATCTATTTAGTGAGAAAGATATTTTGAAAGTTAAACAAATAATTTATTTCATTAGAAGCTTTCACCAGGTTGAACACAACATGTTCATCACCTATTTAGAATATAATTCAATCTCCATTCACATAAATGAGTTCCTTCCAAGTGGGTTGTAATTCTTGATATAGTTTAATTAAAATTTCTCATTCTTATTCCATATCCAAAAAGAGGGTGTCTATTGGGAAAATGAATTTTTAAATTTTGAATAAAACATACTCGAGAATACCTCAAGGATACATTACTAATCAATAAAATCATTAAAGTTCCATTCTAGTCGGAGTTAGTTTCTCAATTCACAACTTGTGGAATACACTCATTGACATGAGGTTAATGTTGTATCTATAGTGACCCAAACCTATCCGGTCTATTACTTTGTGAAAATGTGGTGTTGGAGGTGTTCCATGAAGTCAAGGTGATAAATCCTGAACACTTTTCCAAGTTTCCAGTTCTGTAAAATGTGTTTCTAGTTTTATGAAATGTTCTATTGGTAGGTGTATAATAATAGTAGGTGTACTGTAATGGTGGGTGTACAATGTTTCACAGATCGGTTTCACAGATCGGTTTCACAGATCAGTTTCATGGATTGGTTTCACAGATCGGTTTCACAGATCAGTTTCACAGATCGGTTTCAAAGATCAGTTTCACATATCGGTTTCACATATCGGTTTCACAGATCGGTTTCACAGATCGGTTTCAGAGATCGGTTTCACAGATTGGTTTCACAGATCGGTTTCACAGATCGGTTTCACAGATTGGTTTCACATAACAGTTTCACATATCGATTTCATAGATCAGTTTCACAGATCGATTTCAGAGATTGGTTTCACAGATTGGTTTCACAGACCAGTAGGTGTATAGTAACGGTAAGTGAACATTGTTTCTAGTTTCCTACAGTTTTTCCCCATTGACGTTTCCTTTGATGTGAAATGCATTTAAAACCATATTTTAAGGACTCTTAAGGCTGATTCAAAGGCCATAAATCCTATATTAATTATTCCTATGGTTCGGGATGTTTTTACTTGGTCAAAACACTTGGGTTAATGTGATCCACTTTTAATGGTGAATTAATGGTATCTTAAAACATCGCCCAATTAAATATTCAAAAGGTAAAAGATTTCTTCCTCCCTTTTTATTCCTCTTTGTTCTCAGCTATGAGACACTTGAACCTTTTAAACCTTCCCATATGAGTTGCACAATCAAACTTTATTGCTCGGATTGGTTCCTCTCTGTTTTGATGCAACCGAGCTGTATCGGTCAATCTTCGATATAGGGTATGTTTTATAGTCATTACATTGGGGATCATCTCCTCCTGTTTCTCCTTTCCATGTTATATCATGTAATATACATGATTCTAATGGGGTTTTCTTGGGGTTTTTTGGTACTGTCATACCGTGTAATCCTCGGGTGGATGCAGTAGTCTCCAGAGGAGGATTGTGACCCATTGTGTGGATAAAGAATGTGAGGAACTATTTGAGGTAGGGGATTCGTTACTTCAATTTTTTTTATATGAAACTGTATTGTTATCATGTTTAATACAACTAGATGACAATGGGATTGAAATAATAAATATTTTAACCGGATAAATAAATTGATAACAATCATATGTTATTGTCTCATGTTTTTCTAGATAGTGTGATATCTATGCTTGCTTTGATTAGCTGTTCTTTCTTGATGGAAATCAGAAAAGAACGTAAATTGGGATTAATTGATAATTGTTTGGATAAAGATAAAGAGGCATATAAATGAATATGGTTCTAGTTATAATTCGATATTAATCAAATTGGCGTAGTAAGCATGTTTAATTATTTGTGATAGCTTACTAATTTGGTTTCCCGAATTTGGAACCTACGAACAAAAAATATGTTAATTCAATATGGACTAACGAATTTGTTTTTTGGTAATTCCTTAAGGGGTTCCGAGTTACCCTCTTGATTGTTAAATGGAAAAGATCCCAATTAATGTGGTTTTTGTTTTCCTGCAGCTTGTGCTATGATGTGATCCTGGATGGCTGTTGTGATATGTGGAGGTATGGAGGACTTTTTGGTTGTGGCAGCAGATGACACCTAGAGTTGTGAGATGCATTGGTTTTTTCTTGTGGGTGTCGTGGAGGACACCAGGGATAATGGAATCAGATTGATGTGATTGTTGGATGATTAGTGATTTTTTATTTGTTGGTTATCTGCTTTACTTTTCCCCACTACTCAAGGAATATGGTCTTACATACCCTTCTTCTGAATGAGGCAAAGACACGCGGGGTATGCCATGTTCTTTCTGTGTTTAGCTTCTCAAGGAAGGATGGGTTTATGTTCTTGCTATAAGCGGAAAAGACTCGAAGGGTAGCACATCTACTCACCGTGTTGAGCCCCCTTGTGTTTAGTAGAATATAATGTTTTTCTAGAATGCTTGGGAATGTGCAAAAGTATTTCAATAATGAATAATTTAATAAATGGTGTAAACCCATGGGGATGGAGTTGCTGGAACATAATGAAGAGGTTGTAATTTTGAAAGAACAATTGAATTTGGGTGTGATTCTAATGAAATTTAATGATTAATTTTTCATGTTTAATTAATGTTTAAAGAATTAATTAACATACAGTGGAACTATTAAAAAGGGAATGATGTAATCTAATAAATCTCTTTAATGGATGTGTGGATATAGGAAACCTAGTCTTAGAAGTAGAAGCCCAGAGTCTGAGAGACGTTAGCTACAATTGTGTATAAGACTAGGTAATTACCATAGTGTGGTTGTGAGATATAATATATCATGTACAATTTGTGTTTCTATACGCTACTCCACCCTGTCAGTAAGGGAAACTGACACCTTGGGGATTTGGATCCCTGGGGGGTGTTTTCCCCAACATTCAGGTGGGAGGATGGATGACTGACTACCCCATTAGGCCTCGCTCTCTTCTCTTGGTAGTTACTGGTGCTGGCAGGCACATTGGTTAGTTATCCCCATATATGTGTGTAGAGGGATGTAATGGCTTGTGTTTATTCACACACATATATTCTGGATATAGTTTTCTATGTACTACTCTAGGTGTAACGTGTATAGGTTGTGATGGCTTGAGGATCCTTACTCAGTGTATGGACTGTAATGGCTTGAGGTATAATACCCGACATATGATACATGTTATGCGAGCTGTGGTGGCTCCCAGAAACTACCTGCTTACTTTGGTGTGTGGACGTGGTGGTTTTGTTGCACGAGGTCCATATTGTGGTGCTTCGCCCAGGTGTCTACGTGGAAGCCTTTTTGGAGAGAGATGCTCAGGACATGCGACGTTAGGGAAAAGTGGAAAACCGGTGGTGAAGTAGTAGCGGGGTACCCATGATATATTTTATTATATGATATATTATTGTATGCATTACTTGGTGAGAGTATCCATGGTGAGGTTGGGAACATAGTATACCTGTTTAGGTGACGAGTTAGTTTCACTTGTTGTTCACTTTTCTTTATCATGCTTTCTTTACATTTCATGAGATGCTTCCAGGAGGATCCTTCTGAGTATACTGTTATACTCAACCTATGTATATATATACTTTTTTTCAGGTCACTTGGAGTGGGTTGGAGATCAAGCTGGTTTCTACTAGCTTGGGGTTGCTGGAGCTGTTCAGGCTAGTGGTTGCTGTTGTTTTTATTTTCTTTTGGGTACTTGCAGTTTTTCCCCTTCAGTTGTAGTACTTTTGCATGGCATTATATACGTGCACCTGGGTTTCTTTTATATTTCAGTTCTAAGTTGGAGTTGGTTGGTGTCTATCTTATCTCTCTCTTCCTCATGTGTTCCCTTAGAGGGTAATGCCTCCCATTTGAGTGTTTATTACACGCTCGGTGCTAGTCGCCAACTCGGGGCATACTAGAGGCGGTACTCAGGGGTCATTATCTCCCTTTTCACATTTCTGACCCAGTAGGGGTACACTTTGTGGGGAGGGGGTCATGGCAGAGTGGTATCAGAGGGATGTTGAGGGATAGGATGGAGTTTGGAGTTAGGCACAGGTAAGGTTGCATGGGTTGGTAGGGAAATAGAGTCATTCATGTTTAGCAAGTGAAGTAAACACTGGAGACCGGCTGAGGAATAGGAGTTTTGGGCCCCCTATGATCTGATGTATATACCATTAAGTTTAAAGAGGATACTAAACAAGGTGATACTAGTTGCAGGGTAGAGACCTAGGAAAGGATCATGCATCATTCTTCATTGTGCTTGTGTTTGAATGGGTAGACCATGGGATAGGTTAACCTATAAAGGATAAAAGAAAACAATTAATTAATTAATGTTGAGTCTTCCATATTCTAGGTTTAGGAACAATATGTGTTGTTATTTTATATGTATGGATCCAGGTCGACGCCCTCATCTGGTTTGTGAAAAAAATGTCCAGTAGGCTATTCCAGTAGATCGCCGCAGGGTAGAGGTTGACGAAGAAGACACTTGGAGGAAGACACTCCAAGAGTTTCAGCGCCAAAGTCTGCAGAAGTATGAGGACTCTATTTCAGATGTAGTAATGGAAGACTAGTTAGAGGAGGTCGACATCGGCTTCAGTTCGATTCGTGCCAGGAAATATCATTGGGTGTCCTTGGTTGTGATGATGCTATGTGGAGCAGCGAGGTAGTGGTGGTTCTTGTTCCTTGGGGATTGTGAAGAGTCAGCAAACTCATGGGAGGAGTTCCGAGAGAGGTTTAGAGTCAAGTTTCTTTCATCGACTAAGAAGGCGTCCAGTCACTAGGAGCTTCTTACCCTTCAAAAGGGGAGCTCTAGTATTTGAGAGTTTGGAATCCATTTCATGAACCTTTTAGGATATGCTTCAGACCTGCTGCCAGATGAGGAGGCGAGGGCGAGGCATTTTGAGGAGGCTTTGCATCCATATATCCAATGCCAGGTTACCCCATTTATGCGGAAGACATATCATGAGGTACTGGAGTGGTTAGAGGTTGACGAGAGGAATTTTTCCAGGGCAGGATCATCATGAGAGGGGAATCAAAATGTTTCCTCATGAAGCAGAGTTGTGGTCTGGGGTTCCCGGTTTTCAGGGCAGAAGAGTTTCCATTTATCCGGGGGTAGGTCCCAGCCCTTCACATCTCGTTTCTCTAGAGGCAGCAAATCTCAGGCTTATGCCAAGGGATCAGAAACTTGTTTCTCTAGTGGTGGTCGTGTCCATCAGTAGTAGGAGTGCCCGACCTTTCAGAGCGGTCATCATACACCGGGCACTACGCTCTAGGTTCCTCCATTGAGGCAGTTCCAGCCGAGGCATCAACAGCCAGTTACACAAGATTTAGATCATAAGAGGGTAGATGGGGTGGGGAGAGGACAACCCCATGATACTCCTCATCCTTAGAGAGCAGAGCGCGGCCATTGTGGTGGTCATCATCAGGGCCAGAGAGGTCGTGGTGGAGGTTGTGGTCAGCTTCATTCTCTAGTGTTTCCAGATCCAGGCTAGCCAGACGTCATTCAAGTTACCCTTTGCTTGTTTTCTAAATTGGGTATTCCTTGTTTGATTTAGGAGCGACACACTCCTTCATATCACCTACCATGTTCTATGCATGGGGACATGAGGTAGAGAGGCTTCGAGTGCCATTTGCGTTGACTACACAAGTTGGCGGTCGAGCTAACTTATTTGAAGTATGTAGAGGTTGTGAGCTAGTGTTGGGGAAACATCGCTCTTGGGGAAATTTGCTATGTTTACGAATACAACCATATTTCGTCATCCTTAGCATGGATTGGTTGTATTTGGTGCAGGCTATCGTGGATTGCTTCAAGAAGAAGGTCATCATCATTGGTGCAGATGGAGAGAATGTGGTGTTTTTTGGTGAGCAAGACCCTCAGATGGGTCATATGAACATTCCATCCTTATCATCCATGATGGATGAGATGATGTTGTGTTCTTCAGAGGTTCAATAGTTGGCATTTCCTAGGGTCGTAGAGGAGTACCCTGATGACTTTCCAGAAGAGGTTGTAACATTACCCCCTCAACGAAAATCATGTTTGGGATCAAGCTACAGACAAGAGCGTCTCCTATATCTATGTATCCATATAAGATGACCCCTTCTAAGTTACTAGAGCTATGTATACAGCTTGATGGTCTGTTATAGTGCGGTTTTGTTCGGCCAAGTCTGTCACCGTGGGGTGCACCCATTTTGTTCGTGAAGAAGGCTGACGGTAGTTTGCGGTTGTGTGTCGATTATCATCGCATGAAAAAAGTGACCATAAATAATCGCTATCCTCTTCCATGGATTTATGACTTATTCAATCAACTGAATGCTGCAAGTTGGGTTTCAAAGATCTACCTACGGTCATGATATCATCAGATGCTTGTGAAGGATGAGTATATCCCGAAGACTACTTTTCGTTGTCGTCATGGGCATTATGAGTTTCTTGTACTTCTGTTTGGCATGACGAATGATCCAACGGTATTCATGGGATTTATGAATGTTGTGTTCCATGAGTTCTTGGACAAGTTCATGGTAGTTTTCATTGAGGACATCCTTGTGTAATCTAAATCCTAAGAGGAGCATGCAGAGCTTCTACAAGCCATTTTTGGAGTTCTTCGTCGACATCGGCTATTTGGGAAGATGTCGAAGTGTGAGTTTTGGGCTCAAGAAGTCTATTTCATGGGGAATGTTGTGTCCCAATTGGGAGTAGCAGTGGATCCATTGATGATAGAAGCTGTTGTGTCTTGGGAAACACCCAAGACAATTTCAGAGGTGTGATGTTTCCTTAGTCTCATAGGCTACTACATGTGGTTCGTAGCGAATTTCCCACAAGTTAAAACTCCTCTGACAGCTTTGACCAGGAAGGATCAGGAATTCATATGGACTGATAAGTGTCAGACAGCTTTTGAGTATCGAAAGGAGAAGTTAGTAAGTGCTCTAGTACTTTGTCTTCTAGTTGAGGGAGTCCAGTTTGATGTTTTCTGTGATGCTTCACATCTAGGGTTAGGATGTGTTCTCATACAGTAGATGTCAGTTGTTTCTTATGGGTCATGTTAGTTGCATCCCCATGAACGCAACTATACCACCCATGATCTTGAGTTGGAAGCCGTGGTGTGTGCTTTGAAGTTGTGGAGACATTACCTCATTGGTGAGTGCTTTTTGGTTTTCACTGATCATAAGAGTTTGAGATATGTTTTCTCCCAACGTGACTTGAACTTGCGACAATGTCGGTGGATGGAGTTATTGTAGGAACACGACTTCAAAATATCATATACACTTGGAAAGTGGAATGTTGTAGCTGATGTACTGAGTCGAAAGTCATGTTGTGATGTTGTGCATGAATCCGGTGATTCATGGAGAGTAATGGAAGAACTACTAGTATTACATCATGATATGGGAGAAGTTGGGGTTAGAGGTTGTATTTTTAGATGACGGTACAGTCATCCCTGATGAAAAAGGTGGAAGATTCCCAGTTGGGAGATCTAGAGGTGGAGGTCTGGAGAGATCGAGTTGTTTGTGGTGAGGCCCCTAATGGTTGGACTGAAGATGAACAACACTGAGTGTTGTATCATGGAAGTCATTTTGTTCCCTTGAAAATTCATGAGATGTTTCTCAGGGAGTTCCATAGATTGCATTTAGTGGTGAATTCTGGTGTGACAAAGTTGTCCCGAGCCTTATGGAGCCAGTTTTGGTGGTCTAGGCTGAAGCATGCCATTGTGGAGATTGTGTCTTGATGTTTAGTCTGCCAGAAGGTGAGGGCCAAACACCAGGTTCCTGGTGGTCTTCTCCAGCCATTAGAGATTCCTTAGTGGAACTAGGAGGACATCTCAATAAACTTTTTTACTGGTTTACATAGTGTTCCGGGAGGACTTGATGCTATTTGGGTGGTAGTAGATCGTTTAACAAAATCAGTCCACTTCATAGCAATCAAGGAGTCAAACTCAATGAAAGTTTTGTCGAGGCAGTATCTAGAGGAGGTGGTGAGACTTCATGGAGTCCCTAGGATCATCATTTCTGATCGAGATCCTTATTTTACCTCTAGGGTGTGGAGAGGTCTCCAACATGCTTTCTGTTCTCAACTATTCCTTAGCACTGCTTTTCATCCTCAAACGGATGGTCAGACAGAGCGAACCATCCATACTCTTGAAGACATGTAACACTCCATTGTTCTTGATTTTGGAGGTTCATGGATGATGCACCTACCCTTAGTGGAGTTCACATACAATAATAGTTTTCACTCCACCATTGGTATTTCTACGTTTGAATCCTTGTATGACCGGGATTTCCGTTCTCTGTTGTGTTGGAATGGGGTCGGAGAGTCAGCAATTCTCGGACAAGAACAAATTCAGAATACAACAGAGATGGTCCAGGTGATTTATGAGAGGATGAAGACAGTTCAAGATCATCAAAAATCATATGCTGATCAAAGGAGGAGACCCTTTGAGTTTAATGTTGGGGATCATGTGTTTCTAAAGGTGACTCCATGTCTTGGGAAGCGAAGGTTTGGTCGTGGAAGTAAGCATTCTCCCTGATTTGTTGGGCCTTTTGAGGTGTTAGATCGTATTGGAGCTGTGGTGTATTGAGTAATACATCCCCCACATATGAGTCAGATGCATGATTTTCTCCATGTTTCACAGCTCCGTTGTTATCTTCATGATGAATCTCAAATCATCAATTGGGGGGAGATCGTTGTTGATGATGATGCAACCTTTGAGGAGTGACCAGTGGAGATCCAAGAACACAAGGAGAAGGTGTTGCACTTTCATTCTATTCCCTTGGTTCATTTCTTGTGGTGACACAGTGGCATAGAGGAGAGTACCTGGGAACGTGAGTCACATATACATGCTCAGTACCCAGAGTTGTTTGATGTTTAACTCTTTTCATTTAACAATGTTCCCTTTTTGTTTAGAACTTTCATGTTTTATTTATGAATTTTCTGTTGTTGCTTTTGTGGCATGCTCTCTTCTAATAGGGATCTTGATGGGTGGTTGTTCGGACCCCATTTCTTTTGGTGGGTTTTCAATTCTCAAGGATGAGAATGTTTTTAGAGGAATCCTATGTAAGGGTCCGGACCTCTCCGGTCCATTACTTCGTGAAAATGTGGTGTTGGATGTGTTTCGGGAGGTCAAGGTGACATATCCCCAACACTTTTCCAAATTTTCAGTTCTGTGAATAGTGTTTCCAGTTTTATGAACTGTTCTATCGGTAGGTGTATAGTAACGGTAGGTGTACAGTAATGGTAGGTGTACAATGTTTCACAGATCGGTTTCACAGATCAGTTTCACAGATCGGTTTCACAGATCAGTTTCAGAGATTGGTTTCACAGATCGGTTTCACAGATCTGTTTCACAGATCGTTTTCACATATCAGTTTCACAGATCGGTTTCACAAATCAATTTCACATATCCGATTCATAGATCTGATTCACAGATCGGTTTCATAGATTCGTTTCATAGATCGGGTTCACAGATTGGTTTCACAGATCGACTTCACAGATCGGTTTCACAGATCGGTTTCACAGATCGGTTTCACACATTAGTTTCACACATCAGTTTCACAGATCGGTTTCACATATCGGTTTTACAGATCGGTTTCACAGATCGGTTTCACAGATCGGTTTCATAGATCGGTTTCACAGATCGGTAGGTGTATAGTAACGGTAGGTGAACAGTGTTTCCAGCTTCCTACAGTTTTTCCCCATTGACGTTTCCTTTGACGTAAAATACATTTAAAGCATTATTTTAAAGACTCTTAAGGACAATTTTTCCCCATTGACGTTTCCTTTGACATAAAATACATTTAAAGCATTATTTTAAAGACTCTTAAGGACAATTCAAAGGCCATAAATCCTATATTAATTATTCCTATGGCACTGGATGTTTTTACTCGGTCAAAATGCGTGGGTTAATGTGATCCTCTTTTAATGGGGAATTAAGCGTATCTTAAACTGTCACCCCATTAAATCTTCAAAAGGGACAAGATATCTTTGTAAGAACCCAGTTCTAATTTTCAAGGTATGGGTTTTTTCCTTTCACTTTTCCTTAAGTGTTTTTGAGAAAATAAGGAAAAAGGGGAAAAATCACAATTTTGTGGGTACACGCTATGCACTTTTCCACACACTGTGTACTTTGGCCTTGTGGGATGAGTACATAGGTTGTGTAGCCATGCTGGCAATGAAAGGTGTAAAAACTGCCTACACACCGTGTAGTTTCTATTTACACACCGTATAGTTAGTCGGCAGGAAAATAGTAAGCCGGTGGAAGCAACCGCTAGCTGAGCGACAATACATATCGTGTAATTAGAAATACACGCCATGTACTCATGCCAACAGATGAACAGTACCACGATGGAAAGAAGCCACCAGAGGAACAGTTAAGAAAATTGAAAGTACATGCCATGTAGTTTGTTTTTTTCACTTAAAATGGGAAGTTGCCTCCCATATTCACAAAATTGTCTTAGAGCTAGAGGAGGGATGGAGAGAGATGACCAGACCTTCGGTGATCACCTGAGCGAGCACCGGGAATCTGATTCTGCATCCGTCGATCTCGTTGGAACCATATGGGTAATCCTTTCCCTCTCTTTAATCCGTTTTTACTAATTCTTTCCCGAGGGGATGTTATTTACGATTGAACAAGATTCATTTTACCTCAGATCTACGTCGTTCTTGGATGATTCGAGGAGTGTCTTTCACGTATACCGATCAGGGGCGATCGATGTAGGTGGCTTGTTGTTTAAATTCCAACTGTTGTGCGTTTGTGTGTACCATTGTGCTATGAACCCATGTTGGGGTGTCGTGTGGCTGAGGCCTTTGCTGTTTTGAATACCTTGAATTGTATAAGTAATTAAATGTGATAATAAACTATTGTTTGGGATCACTGCTTGGATCCAGGACCACCCCAGGGGTACGTTCCTCTGTTTAGCCATTTGGCCAGGATACCTGAGGGTATGCCATGTTTATATTGTGCGTTACTTTTTCCATGAGAGGAATTGTGTATAAATTTCATGTTTATGCTTTGGGCTCGGCCTGGTTACTTTCATCAAAGGGAAGTGTTATTTTTATCATGAGGGAATGGTTTGTTTAGCCTGAGAGAATGGTACTTCTTATCCTGAGGGAAACGTTCTATTCCACATGAGGGAAATGCTTCTTCTGCCTGAGGGCAGTGACTTCTGTGCCTAAGGGTGACACTTCGTATGCCTGAAAGAAATATCTATTATTTCTGAGGACAGTTACCTGAGGGTTTTGTTTCTCTTTACCTGAGGGTAAAAGTTGGCATGTCTAAGGAAACTGATTATCTACTTAGAACATTCATCGAGGTGATGTCATATATTAAATGGATTAAATGAATATTAAAATAGAAATATAACTTGTAAAGTTAGTTACTTTTTATTACTTCTTAGTTTATTGCATTTTTACACTGCACACTACTGCTGCACATTTACACTGTCAGTTGGGCATGGGCCTTTGGTGGGTGCCTACTGGGATTTATTTCTCACACCCTGTTTGGGTCATGTCTTCGGCCCAAACAGATTATGTTTCTGCAGGTGTTGAGAGGGGAAAAGGACCCTATACAGGTACATTATTGTAGCAGAGGAGTAGGAGAGCATGGGACTGAGCATAGGCTTGCGATGCTACTGTGTTCTATCTACTCTTCTTGTTTTGATTTTCTGTACCTTGTTCATGGAGCTATATTGTATTTTGTTATATTGTTGTGTAACATGTTCTGGATGTTTTCTTAGAACTTGATAGATGTTTCATCATTATCTATATGACTGTTGGTTGTCTTTTACTACAGTTGTTCACTTTAAATGAGTATGGTTTATTACTTCCACAATTTTTGTATGTTTTTATATTTTATTCTGCTGCACTACACTTTGAAAAATTATGGCATTGTTTCCCCACTATCAGACCTGGGCCCTCACTGCTAGTCGGCAACCTCTGAAATTTGGGGAATTGTGCTTGAGGTCATGTGACCAACTGGGTTCGGGGCACCCGTTGAGTGGCACCCTGGCCCGAGATCTTACAAAGTGGTATCAGAGGAGTTCTTTTCTTTGACTTACTATTTGGAGCCTTAGTCATGGATAGGACATAAATGGTAGTTGGTAATAATCCAATCCCAGGAGTAGCTAACCCATGTATAGGGAAAATCTAGTCTACCTCAGTTATTGAAATTTTCTTCTTCTGATTTTGCATGTTTTACAGTTGATTTGTTTTTCACTGTTGGGTGACGCACTTACGATTGTGTCATATATATATTATCTAAGGGTTCTATTTTAGTTGCAACCTGATGAGATGAGGGTATTCCATCTCATGTATCATATAGGAACATGCTAGAAATCACAAGCCATGCATAGTTCCATGTCATGTAGGAACATTAGAGCTTGTATATTGTTGTTATTGTTGTTGTGCTAGAAAAGCATGCTGTTGTTATAGCTTCCTTGATAAATACCTGATATGCGATAGGGTATTTTCGTGTGAGTATGTTGATATAATGGATTCCATCCTTTGGTTTTTGGGGAGTATGGGTCCACATTGACCGAAATTTGGTGGATCATTGACTGTTTATCTTGTTATAACATATATAAGATGTTGAACTTTGATTCGTGGGAAGTATGGGCCCTCAAGG
The DNA here is from genome assembly GCA_963277665.1 of Viscum album. NCBI lineage: Eukaryota > Viridiplantae > Streptophyta > Magnoliopsida > Santalales > Viscaceae > Viscum > Viscum album. The sequence continues at coordinate 1,882,900,300 of OY728130.1, forward strand.
GTATGAATTTGGCACTTAGTTGTTGTTTTTAGTATTTTCTGGGTTCTAGAGTAGTTTCAGAGGCTTAATGTCTGGAAAACCTAGGATACACACCATGTATTTCATTGGACACAAGCCGTGTGTTCTTCTATTCAGGAAGAAAAGAAAACTTTTTTAGTACACACCGTGTAGTCTCTTCCCATGTCATGGACCATGTGGGCGAGGACACGGGGAAGGGAATTGCAGGGTTAAACCATGCCGTGTACCGGATGTACACACATTGTAGTGTTGACCCAGAGTCCACCCATGTAACTAACAACACAGACAAAGGATTCCATAATACATACATGCCGTGTCCACTGTGGAACACGCTGTGTAGTCTGACTAGGGGACCCAGCCATGTAACTAACAAACAAGGGTCAATGTTACCTCCTATAGTACACTTCGTGTACTTGGGGGACACACCGTGTAGTCCTTACAGATTGGAGACCATGTGGACTTAGCCATGTGGCTGTGAAACGGGGTGGAGTACACACCATGTGCGATTGTAACACATCTTGTAGTGTCATTCGAGTAGTCGTTCATGTCACGAACAACATAGACAGTTGGAAAATAAACCATACACGCTGTGTAGATGATATACATGTCGTGTAGTTTTGTTCAGAAGAGAGTCATGTGGCTTTGCCGGGTAGAAGGACTCGGGAAGGGGATGAAAAGTCATGTACATGCCTTGTAGTTAATATATACGCCGTGTAGTCTTGTTTTGAAAATCTTAAATGCCTTCTCTCTCCAGTTACCTTTTTGGTCCCCTCGTTTTTCAGACTATGCTAATCTTGATTAATGGTTTGTGTTTGACCTTGAAGAGTCATGCCACCTAGATGACCATGTGTTGTTCTCCAAGAGAGCAGCAATGATTATACTCCAGAGATGGTGGGTTATGGGATACCAGTGGATCCTCTAGTAGAGATAGATGTGGCACCAACCGTTATACCATAAATAGGCGTGAATGCATAGTTTGGTGAAGGCTTCATACGGTTCATGAAGACCTTTTAGGGAGCACCACTGGCTGCCACATCTTTGGCTAAGATGACTCGTATATTCCAGTTGCAGCATCCGCCTACGTTTTCTGGAGATGGCGGACCACAGGCTGCGGAGTCTTGGATGGGGTCTATGTAGACTATTTTCGAGCATCTTGATATGTCTCTAGGGCGGATGGTCATGCTTGCGACTTATATGCTGCGTGATTCCACCAAGAGGTGGTGGGATGTTACCACTCAGACAGAGCATCCCAGAGACATGGCATGGGAAGATTTTCAGACAGATTTCTATGATTTCTTCTTCCCAGAGAAATTGAGGGCAGATATAACACAAGAGTTTGTGAATCTATTGTAGGGAAGTATGTCGGTGATGGATTATTCTTCTTATTCCAATGAGCTTCAGCGTTTTGCAACCGTTATGTTGGGTGATGAGACGTTAAGGGCCATAAATATTAAGGATGGTCTTCGATATGACATCTGAGCACTGGTGAATGTTTTTAGGTTGCCTTTAGTGCATGCTATTATGAACCAGGTGTTGATTATAGAGAGGAACCTTTGGGAAGCTAGTGGTGTAGGCCAAGGCGGATCGACAGCAGTTTCTGGTACTATTGTTTCTGGTAAGAGGAAACGACAGATGATTTTCTCTCACGGTGACAGTACTAGCCATAAGATTACTTCAGGTGGCCCATTTATGTGCTACCAGTGTGGTAGAGAGGGTAACAAGTGACCTTAGTGTCCATGAGACCCAGTGGAGTGCCGAGCTTGCGGCAAGAAATGTTATCTACAATACTTATGTATATCGTTTACATCAGTGGCTACTGAGAGGGGTTCTGTGCAGACTCCGCGTGCGGGAGCAAGACCAGCAGCTTCATATCAGTCGGGAAGCTGGTATACGTCAGGGCATACAAGCAGAGATTTTGGTCATGGTCATCGTAGCCAGACACCAGGATCTCAGAGGCACCAGGGCAAGACAGCTCAGGGTAGCTATGTTGTGTCGTAGGGCCGCGACACTGGGCAGGCATATGCAGTATAACAGACCCAGCAGGAGCAGGATCCCAGACCATCTACCATCAGAGGTACTTTTCTAGTAGCTTATGTATTATATTTAGTACTTTTTGATATGAGTGATACACATAGATTTATATATGTGCCCGTTTTGGAGAGCCTTGGGCTCTATGTTTCTTCTTTTGCTACGGTTATGACGCTAGACACTCCGTTGGGAACTAGAACGGATGGTGTGCGTCAATGTGGGTAGTTCTACCTAGAGGTTGGTGGGTGTCAGTTTCTAGGGGACCTCTATGTATTAAATATGATGACTTATGATGTCATTCTAGATATTGACTAGTTGGTTCTCTTTCGAACCTTTGTAGACTGCTATCGTCGTAGGGTGAGTTTCACGTCACCAGAGGGTGGAGAGTTTCTATAAAAAGTTGAATGGGATGTTCAGGCGAGTTGATCTGGACCAGAGCACCGCAGGTGAGGTGGTGTGACATCCCAGATTGCGAGTTTATATCTGGATGATCAGTGGACTTGTTAGAGGGATTTCCCTCCCTTGATTGATCATTTCAGGGATGTCTTCTTGAACTACTTTTCGGGTCTACCTCTGAAGCGTGAGGTAGATTTCTCTATTGATCTTGTTCCAAGAGGAGCAGCAGTGTCCATTCCTTCTTAAAGTATGGCCATGCCTGAGTTTCAGGATCTCTAGAGGTAGTTAGAGGAGTTACATTCAAAGGGTTTTATCCGACCCAATACTTCTCCTTGGGGTTTTCCTGTCCTATTTGGGAAGAAGGTGAATGGTACCATAAAAATATATGTGGATTATCTGAAGCTGAACCAGTTGAAGGTCAAGAACTAATATCCCTTGCCAAGGATTGATGATCTTTTTTTATCATCTTTGTGGATCTTGAGTGTTCTAGAATATTGAAATGAGAACAGGATATCATTATCTGTGTGTGAGACCATCACACATACCACTTATAGCTTTTCAGAGCAGATATGGTCTATACGAGTACTTGGTAATGCATTTTGGACTCATGAACGCGCCATCAGTTTTCATGGATCGGATGAATGGTGTGTTCTATCCTTATCAGAATTCTTTTGTGTTAGTATTCATGGATGTCATCTTGGTGTACTCTCCCACTCGACACGACCATGCCACTCATCGTGAGATTGTGATGAGTGCACTGAGAGAGAATCAGCTATATGCTAAGATATCATAGTGCCACTTTTGGATGGACCAGATTCACTTCCTAGGTCATATCATCTCCGAGGTAGGAGTTGTAGTAGACCCATAGAAGGTGAGAGCAGTAGTTTCCTAAGAGTAGCCTAAGAACGTGTTTGAGATGCGATGTTTCTTGGGGCTGTCCGGTTACTACTGACGCTTCATCAAGGACTTCTCCTGCTTAGCAGCGCCGTTGATGGGTTTGACTAAGAAGGGTGTGATGTTCATTTAGAGAAAATCTTGTGAGACAACCTTTCAGGACCTGAAAGGAAGGTTGATGTCAGCACCAATCATAATACTTCCAGAGAAAGGGAAGAGCTACACAGTTTACTGTGATGCATCAGGTATTGGGCAGGGAGTAGTGTTGGTGCAGGGTGATCGAGTTGTTGCGTACAGGTCTTGGAAGTTGAATCCAAATGAGAGGAATTACCTGACACATGATCTCGAGTTGGCTGCAGTTGTTCAGGAATTGCGCTATTTGAGACACTATCTTTTGGGAGAGCATTTTGTGGTTTTCACCGACCAAAAAAGTCTCAAATATATCTTTACTCACCATGACTAGAAGCTGATACAGCGAAGGTGAGTTGAATACCTTCAGTCCTTCGACTTTGAGCTTGCCTATACACGTAGTAAGGGTAATGAAGTAGCTGATGTAATGAGCAGGAGGACTCAGATACAAGCAGTGTAGGAGGCCAGTGGTGAGTGGCAGCTCATGGCTTTGTTTTCTGAGATTCATTTGGAGGTGCATGAAAGTTAGGGGCAAACCTATCTTTTTTCTTTAGCTGTGACTTCTACCCTCGTCGATAGAGTGAGGATGAGATAGCTATCTGATTCAGAATCCCTAGTACTACGGGAGTCGGTGGCAATTGTGGACCCTCCTTCTAGAAGGACGATAGGTGATGATGAGGTTCTGAGTTTCCATGGACAAGTGTGGGTTCCGGGGGATATATGCGAAGAGTTAATGTGGGATTTTCATGCTTCAGCATGGGCAGTTCATCCCGGGGTTACCAAGATGCACCGTGACTTGAGATGTCAGTATTGGTGGTCAGGTATGAAGAGAGAGATAGCTGGTTTTGTTACAAGGTGTTCCACCTGTTAGTAGGTGAAGGCAGAGCATCATAGGCCAACCGGACTGTTACATCAGTTAGCCATCCCGGAGTGGACATGTGATGATGTCGCGATGGACTTCATGACTGGGTTTCTGAGGTCACCTCAAGGCAATGATGTCGTGTGGGTTGTTGTGGACAGACTCACCAAAGCAGCTCAATTTTTGCCGATCAAGGAGACCTTCGGTGTTGATGAGCATGGGATGTTGTATATCTGAGAGGTCATACATCTCCATGGGGTCCCTAGTTCTATCGTTTCTGATAGGGATGCCCATTTTACATCTCGTTTCTAGCAGAGTTTTCAGAGGGCACTCGGTACACAGGTGCTTCTGAGCACAACATACCACCCTCAGACTGATGGCCAGTCAAAGCGTACAATACAGGTGCTTGAGGACATGTTGCACACATGCATCCTAGACTTTGGGGGCTCTTGGGAGAAGCACATACCCCTGGTCAAGTTTTCCTATAATAAAAGTTTTCAAGAAACTATTGAAATGGATTCTTATGAGGCTGTATATGGTAGGCCATGCCGATCACCCTTATGCTGGTTGGAGGTAGGTGAGGCAGCTTTACTAGGGCCACGTCTCATGCAGAAGACTTATGAGCAGGTCCAGTTGATTCAGAAGCGGATGGATACTGTACAGTCTCTCAGAAATCTTATGCTGATCACCGTTGACGACCTTTAGAGTTCGTGGTCAGGGATCAGGTTTTCTTGCATGTTTTGTCAAGGTTGGGACACAGACGGATCCAGAGACAGAGTAAACATTCACCGAGGTATGTGGGGCCATTTAATCTTCTGGAGAGAGTAGGGATGGTTGACTATCGGTTGTAGTTACTACATAGGTACCGGGCCATGCACGACGTATTCCATGTATCTCAGTTATTACGCTATCATTTAGACCCAACTCACGTCTTTCATCTAGAGAAGGTTGAGCTTCAAGTAGATGCGTCCATTGAGGACCATCTGATTCATATCGTTGATAGGAGCAAAAAGGTTCTCCGAGCTCGGTTAGTTCCTCCTGTACGGGTGCTATGGCAGCATGGCCGAGTGTAGGATGAAACCTGGGAGTAGGAGACCGACTTACCTGCTCAGTGGTCTGAGTTGTTCACAGCTTTCTCTTCGACACCCTTGGAAGGAAAATTTGGGGAAGAATTTCTTTAAGGGGGAAGTTTGTAAGAACCCAGTTCTGATTTTTAAGGTACGTGTTTCTTCCATTCACTATTCCTTACGTTTTTTTTGAGAAAATAAGGAAAAGGGGGGGAAAATCACAATTTTGTGGGTACACGCCGTGTACTTTTCAACATGCCGTGTACTTTGGACGTGTGAGATGAGTAAAAAGGGTGTGTAGCCATGCTGGTGATGAAAGGTGTAAAAACCGACTACATGCCCTGTAGTTGGTATTTACACATCGTGTAGCTAGTTGGCATGAAAATAGTAAGGCATTGGAAGTAGCTTCCAGCTAAGCAAAATTACACGCCATGTAATCAAGAATACACGCAGTGTACTTATGTCGAAAGATGAACAGTGCTGTGGTGGAAAGAAGCCACCGGTGGAATATTTAAAAAAATAGAATGTACACGTCGTGTACTCAATAGTATATGCAGTGTAGTTTGTTTTTTTCGATTAAAATGGGTAGTAGCCTGCCATGTTCACAGAATTGGATTAGAACCAGAGGAGGGATTGAGAGAGACAGTCGGACCTTTGGTGATCACCCGAGCGAACAACAAGAATCCAATTCCACCTTTGTCGATCTCGTCGGAATTGTATGGGTAAGAGTTTCCCTATCCTTAAGCTGTTCTTACCAATTTTTTATTGAGGGGAAGTTATTTACGATTGAACGTGATTCCTTTTACCTCAGATCTATATTGTTCTTGGACGATTCAAGGAGTGTCGTTCACGTATAACGATCAGGGTGATCGAGGAAGGTGGCTTGGTTTTTAAATTCCAATTGTTGTGCGTTTGTGTGTACCATTTTTCTACGAACCCATGTTGGGGTGTCCTGTGGATGAGGCCTTGGCTGTTTTTAATACCTATAATTTTATAGGTAATTAAATGTGATAATAAACTGTTGTTTGGGATCTCTGCTTGGATTCAGGACCACCCCGAGGGTGCATTCCTCTATTTAGCTATTTGGCCAGGATACCCAAGGGTATTCCATGTTTATATTGTGCATTACTTTTCCCTTTAAGGGAATTGTGTATAAATTGCATTTTTATGCTTTGGTCTCGGCCCAGTTACATGTACCTGAGGGCAGTGTTCTTTTTAGCCTGAGGGTATGGTTTTTTTAGCATGAGGGAAAGGTATTGCTTAGCCTAAGGGAAACGTTCTATTCCGCCTGAGGGCAATGCTTCTTCTGCCGAAGGGCAGTGTCTTCTGTGCCTAAGGGAAACACTTCGTACACCTAAGGGAAATATCTGTTATGTCTGAGGATAGTTACCTGAGGGTTTTGTTTCTGTTTACCTGACGGTAAGAGTTGACATGTCTGAGGACACTTACTATCTACTTAGAACATTCACCGAGGTGATGTATTATATTAAATTTATTAAATTAATATTAAAATGGCAATATAACTCACAACGTTAGTTACTTTTGAGTAAATCTTAGTTTATTACATTTTTACTAATGCACACTACTGTTGCACATTTACACTATCCGTTGGGCACAAGCCTTTGGTGGGAGCCTACTGGGATTTATTTCTCACACCCTATTTGGGTCATGTCTGCGGCCGAAACAGATTATGTTTCAGCAGGTGTTGAAAGGGGAAAGGGTCCCTATACTGGTACATGATTGTAGAAGAGGATTAGTAGAGCATGTGACCAAGATTAGGCTTGCGATGCTGCTACGTTCTGTCTACTCTGCTTGTTATTCTTTATAGTACCTTGTTCCTGGAGCTATATTTGTATTGTGTTGTATTGTTGTGTAACATGTTCTGGCTGTTTTCTTAGAACTTGAGACATGTTGTATCATTATCTCTATGACTGTTGGTTGTCTTTTACTGCAGTTGTTAACTTTAAATGTGTATGGTTTATTGCTTCCACTGTAGTTGTATGTTTTTATATTTTATTCCATTGTGCTACACATTGAAAAATGAGGGCATAATATACCCACTATCAGACCTGGGCCCTCGCTACTAGTTGGCAGCTTCTGGTGTTTGGGGAAATGCGCTTGAGGTCATGTGGCCAACCGGGTTTGGGGCACCCGTTGAATGGCACCCGGGCCCGACACGTTACAATATTCCTGCCTTGTTCTTCCTCTTTGATATCGGCTATGAGATGTTTGAACCTTTCAATCATTCCCATAGGAGTTTCACAATCAAATTTTATTCATAGGATTGGTTCCGCTCTGTTTTGATCCAATCGAGATGTATCAGTCAATCTTTGATATAAGGTATGTTTTATAGTCACTCCTTTTAGGATTATCTCCTCCAGTCTCTCCTTTCCATGTTATATCATGTAATATCAATTCTTGTAATGGGGTTTTTCTTGGGGTTTGGTTGGTGTTGTCATACCGTGGCATCATCGAGTGGATGCAGCTATTGCAAGAGGAGGACCGTGACCTGTTGTGTGGATAAAGGACGTGAGGAACTGTTTGAGGTAAGGGATTAATTTCTTATCTTATCTTTTACATACAACTGTATTGTTAGAATGTTTAATCCCACTGGATGACAATGGAATTGATATAATAAATATTTTTAACCGGATAATTAAATTGATATCGATCGTATGTTATTGCCTCATGTTTTGCTAGATAGTGTGATATCTCTGCTTGATTTTATTAGCTATTTGTTCTTAATGGAAATCAGTATAGAACGAAAATTGTGGTTAATTGATAATTGTTTGGCTAAAGATAAAGAGGCATGTAAATGAATATGGTTCTAGTTTTAATATGATATTAATCAAATTGGTGCAGTAAGCATGTTTAATTATTTGTGATAGCTTACTGATTAGTTTTCTCGAATTTGGAAACTACGTACAAAAAATCTATTAATTCAACATGGATTAAAGAACTGATTGTTTGGTAATTACTTAAGGGGTTCTATGTTACCCTCTTGATTGTTAAAGGGACAATATCCTAATTAATGTGGTGTTTGTTTTCCTACTGCTTGTGCTGTGATGTGATCCTGGATGGCTGTTGTCATATGTGGAGGCATGGATGCCTTTTTGGTTGTGGCAGAAGATGATGAATAGAGTGGAGAGATGCATCGGTTTATGCTTGTGGGTGTTGGGGAGGACACCAGGGATGATGGAATGGGATGGATGTGATTGTTGGATGCTTGCTATTTTTTGATTGGTTGTTTATCTACTTTACATTTCCCCACCACTCAAGGTAGCTGGTCTTACTCACCCTTCTTCTGAAAGAGGTGATGACACGTGGGGTATGCCACGTGCTTTCCGTGTTTAGCTTCTTAGGGAAGGATGGGTTTATTCTTTTCCTATAAGTGGAAAAGACCCGACGGGTAGTACATCTACTCACCGTACTGAGCCCTCTTGTGTTTAGTAGCATATAATGTTTTTCATGAATGCCTGAGAATGTGGGATAGTATTTCTATAATGAATAATTGAAAAAATGGTGTTAACCCATGGGGATGGAGTTGCTGGAACATAATTAAGAGGTTGCAATTTTGAAGGATCAATTGAATTTCGGTGTGATGCTAATGAAATTTAATGTGGAATTGTTCATAGTCAATCAATGTTTAAAGAAATAATTAACATATAATGGAACTGATAAAAAGGGAATGAATTAATCTAATAAATATGTTTAATGGTTGTTTGCTTATAAGATGCCTAGTCTTAGAAGTAGCATCCTGGAGTCTGAGAGACATTAGCTGTAGTTGTTGTAGGACCCCGAGACACCCTGAGAGGGGAGGGGTGAATCAGGGTGTCAACATTTTCTTCATAAAGTTGTGGATCTTGTTCCCATGTTGGTAGGAACTACTTAAACCTGTATGATGTATATGTTTAGCAATGAAATATTCACATGCAAAGGTATAACACAACAATTTTACTTGGTTCACCACTAAGGGATACATCCATGGAGCATACGCCAACAAGCTGCCGGTCATACCAAATTCCACTAATCTTCACTAGTTGTAGATTACAATGGTTTGGGAACAGTCACTCTATCCCAGGATCATAGCCTTTACAAAAGGATCAAGGATAGTTCAATGCTTCTCTCGGGTCACCCCATTGATTACCCCTGGCTCACCGCCCTTGGTGAAGTCACGCTCAGTTTATAGATTTGAAGGTATCTTCAATAGATTTTCATTGAAGTCTTTGTCTCCTGTTCAGCATGAGACTTTGCTTCCATCAGAGTCCTGAGTTGATTCTCTTTTGAATTAAACCTTCTAATTTAGTACAATAACTGAATTCACTATATATTCTACTTATCTTCCTTTGACTCCCAATACTAACACCTGATTTTATTGATATATTCTCCTCTTTCTGTGCAGATCAATTTTTAGTTGCACGAACCGTTCTTCTTCTCTTCACAAATCACAACGAGGATAATAAACATCAGTCATGTGTGTGCGGTACCAATTCACTTCATAAAACCAAATTGTTCACTATTCTTCCGTCTTTGTAAATGAATACATCATTTGTTGCACCGAAGGTATCAGGAAATCTTATGGCTTTCGTGCAGCTCCACGAAGACGGGCAAGCTCCAACAGCACCTGGCACTCTTCTCCATGCCTGGCGTTCAAGTCCCAATATGGCGCGCAAGTCTTCGGTGCGGAGGTCTAAAATGGCATGCAGGTATCACCAAACCACATGCGCGACAATGCCTTCCTCAACTTCTAACATGCGCGACACACTTCCTTTCTCGCCCAAACCGCCTTGGGCGCGCAACCAAAAACCGGCGTGCAGCTTCAAACACTGGCGCACAAGTCTACCTACGCGACCAAAAACTACTTACGCGACTTCCACACCTGCGCGACGAGGGCTCTGATTTTTCTAAGTGTTGAACTCAGTAGAAGATAAGGCGGGGTGGTCTAGTATTTATAGGCATTTTGTCAACCTACGCGGTCGGCGTGCAAGTCACCCCTCGACGCGCAAGTATCGGTGCACAACTCATCTCCCCTAGCCTCTGTCGCGCAACTCACTTTCACGACCACCCCAATACATGTGAGACCTTACTTCCTTTGACATATTTTGAATTTTTGATCTTGAAAAGCAATAGGCGCGCAAGTTTCCAATCTCCCTAGGCACTGGCATGCAAGTCTCTTCGTGGCACGCAAGTCACTTGCGTGACCAACCCAATACTTTCGCGACTCTCTTTCCTTTTCCATTTTCCACATTCTAAACTTGAAAAACATATGGCACACAAGTTTAATATCCTTCAAGTACACGGTGTGCATGTCTCTTTTCCAAAACCACTTTTCATCATTTGTCGATTTTCAGGCCCAAAAATTTGGCAAACATGGGGAAATGGTGCCACCTTGTCTCTGGTCTTTTTGTCTACCACAAGATCATCCATTCCATTGTCGATGTTTCTTAAATAAAACATGGATCATTATCCACAGTACATGAACTTGACATGCCACCGTGGAATCTCCTTTTTCAACAAATTTGTATGTCGTTTGTTTGCATTGTCAACAAGCACGATCACCTCAAAAGCACTTCTTCTTGGTGATCTTTATCCTGCAGCAACTCTTCTTCTTTTATCACAGACACCACTATTGTGATATGTATTCTTTGAAGGAATAGATTTAGCATTATCATCTTCTATGACAATGTGATGTGCATGGATATCTCAGAATTCAATCCCCGCATGACCATATTAGAATTCCAATCATTTGCACATTGTCTTCTTCATCAACTATCATGATCTACTTCATGAAAACCATATGATTCAATTCATCAAGAAGTCTCTTGCATGGTTCTCATGCAATCCTGAGTAATTTCATGGTCTTCATCCAAAATCCCCATTCTTCTTTAATCATCCTCAGATGGATTACACCTCACATTATTCATTGTTGTAAACAATGTATCACCTTTGACACATGTTCTTTGAACTTATGATCAGGACAACAATCGTATGAATTACCATTCCTCCACTTCTTCAGAGTACTTATTGATCTCCTTCATTTTGATCTTCACTGACAACTATTGACAACTATTGACAAAAAATACAACCTTATACACAAAGTGGTTCCAACAATCTCCCACTTTGTATTTTGTTGTCAATATCCTATACATCTTCTGAAATGAATCTGTTAATGTCAAAATGAGAATCTTCTCTTCAATCAACTTTTCTATTCAAACTTTCATTTTAATTTCTCTCCCCCTTATTGACAAGAAATACAAAGCTCATAGAAGGGAGGGTATCAATCTATACTTAAGGAATGTTTCATTAATCATTTCACTCTATGTCTACGTGAGCACTGCTCGATGTAGAAAACAAGTGGATTTGATTAAGTAAACAAGGATGTCCATTATTCACAGATCATGATACCAATATGAGATGAGAACTCATGTATTTTGTCTTAAAGGGTTTTACCACTTTTATTTCAGGTAGAGGAAAATAAAATGTGATAGGGAATAATCAACCTGAAACTCCTGCACTCACATCAGCAAACAGATCAAAAACATTTAAGTGCAATCAGCAGGATAAGTGACCTTGGGGCACATCCATTCTTCTTATGCCACTGATCAATTCAATTACTCCCCCTTTGTAGAATGATCTTTGATCTGAGTAACCAAGGGATAGAGATTGAGAAATGGCATACCTTCTCCATTGACATGTTCTTCCAGAAATTCACAGAGTAACTACATTTGAGTCCAGCTGGAGTTGATATTGATTGAAATGGTAATTTTGGAAGCTTAATAATTTTTCTCCCCCTCAAGGGAAACACCCCTCATCATCTTCATCTAGAGTGATCCTTCATAATCTTAATATTTAAATATCAATTGAAGAATATACTAAGGATGGAAACTTCGTTTTCTTGGATATCAAAAGGTGACAACATTCACTACTTCTCAGGTTCTCCCCCTGAGAGAATGCTTCACCTTCAATTACCAGCATTGTTAGAACAAATAGAATACACAAATGAATAAGGGAATAAGGTGGTTCCTCCTTGCTTCATCAACATGATCTGTATGGTTGAGGTTCTTTTCTCAACCAACTTCCTCTATTCACTCCAGTCTTCATGCCTGCACATTTGAACATATGTTCTGACATCTGTTGATGTGGAATGGATTTCTTCACATTCTCTTCCACTTTGTGTGGGGAATTGTTCTGCCGAACAGCCATCATGAATGATACATTCTTAATCCTCTTAAGTAATTTTTCTTGATCTGGTATTAAGGTTAGGAAACCTTTTTCAATGTGACTAGATTTCTTACATCTCTCACACAAAACTTCTTTGGCACATGTGTGTCCCTGGGTTTGTAATCTCTTATGCACTGTGTCTTCATCATGTGAAAGTTTTTCTTTTCCTTTTTCACCAACCTTGGCCTTTGCATCTTCAATTTTACTCATTATTTTCAAATATTCAGGCTAGATGACCAATATGTCATTTGGAATTGTTTCAGCTGGTTTGGGTCTTCCACATGGGTTCATCTCAGTTTCATCCCACTTAGTGTTTAATTTGGATGAATGACCCTTCAATTTCATGGATCTAAAATCCTGGGTCTTCTCAGCTTCCCTACTTGATATCTTCTTGGGGAAATGTGTGTTCACACCATTTTTCTGGTTTCTACCCAAGGTACTTGCTTCATACTTAGACGGGATCATGGGTCTTCTTTTCTTATAAACATTGAAAGCATGTTGAGATGTGAATGTACCTACCTTGTGACCACTGCCGTTGCATACATCACTGATGTTATCAAGCATTCCAAATCTGTTTGCTATAAACAGATGCTTCTGGACCTGCTGATGTTTCTTCTTCTTCTCTGGATTTCTTCCATTTGATACAGTCTTTATTTGTGCTTTTTCATTAAAGTTATTGTACCAACAATCCATTGCATAATGCCCAAATCTGTTGCATCACCAACATTGACCCACAAATCTTTTCTTATTTGTATCTTATGTATGATGTTGTTGGGCCTTCTTCTTAATCTTCTATGCTTTATTTGAGGAACCAACTTCCTCCATTTTCTTCCCATCCACCCTAGCCATGGTGGTAGGTTTCTTCTTCTCACCTTTACTCATCCATACTTGTTTAGAACATTTCTTCCAACCTGCACTAATTGTATGAAAATATTTAGAATCATGAGTACGAGATGGTTTGGATGGTACCTTCACTTTCTCAGTTGCTTGTGATAGATCAATGATTGAATTCATGATCTTATTATCACATGTTGGAGTTCTTTTGACAATAGAATCTTCCAGTGAGCATTGAGTACCAGCAGCAACTGATTCTTGATGTGGATAATCAAGAGTTGTCATAATATTTTTGTCACTTGTTGGATGTATTTCAGCTTTAGATTCCTCCAACGAACATTGAGTACAAGAATCACACATTTCATTCATTTGTGAAGTCTCAAAATGTGTATTCTCAATCTTGGTCAACCGGGCTTCCAATTTTTGACCCTCAATATTGAGGATGATCTTCTGATCATCAATCATGATCATCTTATCTTCACAAGTCTTCTTCAATCTTTCAACCTCATCTTCATGCATCATAAATTTGTTTTGTAACAGAGAGTCAAGTTCCCTGAATTTCATGGATGTTTCTTCCAAAAAAAAAACTCTTGAATTCATTGCTCTTCTTTAGCTCAGCTTCAAGTGCATGGATCTTTTCTTTTAGAGTCTTATTGACTTCATCTTTTTCTTCAAAGACTGTCACCTTTTTGGTGAGATTCATACTTTCCATAACTTTTCTTTCCAACCCCTTTTCCATATTGTCAGCTTCCCTTTATAATCGAGTGATCTCAACCTTCATAGATTGGAATAGGCTACAAATAATTGCAACCATTTATTTAGGAATATCATACAGATATGTTTTGAGTTTTTCCTGAAAGCTTGAATTAGGGATGTCATACTTTCCTCTGGAAGAATTTTGAACCACCTGCTCTATACTTCCCAAGCTTGGTATTTCTTCATTATTGGAATGGCATGGAGAACAAGACACTGAATATTTTTTTGGATATGAGGGACTTCTTTAGCTGCTTCTTCTCTTTCTTTTTCCTATTTGTCATGGTCTTGCTAGATGTAGACTTCTGCTCAGAAATGAATGAATCTTCATCATGACTGGTCTTCATTGTTGACTTTAGGAAAGAAACTCAAATCCTCTTCTGAATAGAATTACTGGAGAATATACAACATACGTCATCCTTTCCATCTGATACAACTTATAGGACCCCGAGACACTCTGAGAGGGGAGGGGTGAATCAGGTTGTCAACTTTTTCTTCTTAAAGTTGTGGATCTTGTTCCCACGTTGGTAGGAACTACTTAAACCTGTATGATGGATATGATTAGAAATGAAAAATTCACATTCAAATAGATAACACAATAATTTTACATGGTTAACCACTAAGGTCTACACCCAAGGAGCATACGCCGACAAGCTACCGGTCGTAGAAAATTCCACTAATCTTCACTAGTTGTGGATTACAATGGTTCGGGAACAGTCACTCTATCCCAGGCTCACTACCTTTACAAAAGGTTCAGGGATAGCTCACTGCTTCCCTTGGGTCACTCCTGTTGACTCCCCCTGACTCACTACCCTTGGTGAAGTCATGCTCAGTTTAGAGACTTGAAGGTCTCTTCAATAGATTTTCATTGAAGTCTTTGTCTCCTGTTCAGCATGAGACTTTGCTTGCATCAGAGTCCGGAGTTGATTCTCTTTTGTATTCAATCCTTCTACTTTAGTGAAATAAATGAATGCACTATATCTTCTTATTCTCTATCTTTGATTCCCAATAATAAAACTTGAATGTATTGATATATTCTTCTCTTTCTGTGCAGATCTGTTTTTAGTTGCACGAACCGTTCTTCTTCTCTTCACGAAGCACAGAGAGGATGATAAACATCAGTCATGTGTGTGCGGTACCACTTCTCTTCATAAAACCAAATTGTTTACTGTTCTTCCGTCTTTGTAAATGAATAGATCATTTGTTTCACCTAAGGTATTGGGAAATTTTATGGCTTTCATGCAACTCCACGATGACTGGCAATCTCCAACAACACCTGGCGCTCTTCTCCAAGCCTGGCGCGCAAGTCCCAATACGGCGTGCAAGTCTTCGGTGCGCAGGTCTAAACTGGTGCACAGGTATCACCAAACCACCTGTGCGAAAATGCCTTCCTCAACTTCTAACCTGCGCGACACAATTCCTTTCTTTCCCAAACCGCCTTGGGTGCGCAACCAACAACCGGCGCGCAGCTTCAAACACTTGCGCGCAAGTCTACCTGCGCGACCACACACTACCTGCGCGACTTCCACATCTGCATGACGGGAGCTCTGATTTTTCAATGTGTTTAACTCCATAGAAAATGAAGAGGGGTGGTCTAGTATCTATAGGCATTTTTTCAACCTACGCGGTCGGCGTACAAGTCACCCCTCGATGCACAAGTCTCGGCGCGCAGTTCATCTCCCCTAGCCTCTATCGCGCAACTCACTTGCGCGACCACACCAATACTTGTGCGAACTTACTTCATTTTCCATATTTTTAACTTTTGATATTGAAAAGAAATAGACGTGCAAGTTTCCAATCTCCCTAGGCACCGACGCACAAGTCTCTTCACGTCGCACAAGTCACTTGCGCGACCAACCCAATACTTGCGCGACTCTCTTTCCTTTGCCATTTTCTCATGTTTTGATCTTGAAAAACATATGGCACGCAAGTTTCCTCTCCTTCAAGTACATAGTGCGCAAGTCTCTTTTCCAAAACCACTTTTCATCATTTGTCTATTTTCAGGCCCAAAAATTTGGCAAACACTGGGAAACGACACCACCTTGTATGTGCTCTTTTTGTCCACCTCAAGATCATCCATTCCTTTGTTGGTTTTTCTTGAATAAAACATGGATCATTATCCACAGTCCTTGAACTCTACATGCTACCATGGAATCACCTTTGTCAAAAAATTTGTATGTCGTTTGTTTTCTTTGTCAACAAGAACGATCACCTCAAAAGCACTTCTTCTTGGTGATCTGTATCCTTTAGAAAATCTTCTACTTTTATCAAAAACACCACTATTGTGATATGTATTCTTTGAAGGCATAGATTTAGCATCATCATCTTCTATGAAAATGTGATGTGCATGGATGTATCATAATTCAATCCCCGCATGACCATCTTAGAATTCCAATCATTTGCACATTGTCTTCTTTATCAACCATCATGATCTAATTCATGCAAACCATATGATCCAATTCATCAAGAAGTCTCTTGCATGGTTCTCATGAAATCATGAGTAATTTCATGGTCTTCATCCAAAAACCCCATTCTTCTTTAATCATCCTCAGATGGATTACACCTCACATTCTTCATTGTTGTAAACAATGTATCACCCTTGACACATGTTCTTTGAACTTACGATCAGTACAAAAATCGCTTGAATTACCATTCCTCCACTTCATTAGAGTACTTCTTGATCTCCTTCATTTTGATCTTCATTGACAACTATTTACAACAAATACAACCTTATACACAAAGTGATTTCAACAGTTGTGTCTAAGACTAGGTAATGCCTATAGTGTGGTCGTGAGAGATAATATATCATTTACGTTTTTTGTTTCTACATGCTACTCCACCCTGTCAGTATGGGAAACTGACACCCTAGGGATTCTGAGCCCTAGGGGGGGGGGTGTTCTCCCCAACATTTCTGTGGGAGGATGGATGGATGATTACCCCCTTTGGCCCTGCTCTCTTCTCTTGGTAGTTTCTGGTGCTGGCAGGCACATTGGTTAGTTCTACCCATATATGTGTGTAGAGGGATGTAATGGCTTGTGGATATTCACACACATATATTCTGGATATTGTTTTCTATGTACTACTATATGTGTAACGTGTATAGGATGTTATGGCCTGAGGATCCTTACTCGGTGTATGGGTTGTAATGGATTGAGGTATAATACCTAACATGTGATACACGTTATTCAAGTTTTGGTGGCTCCCAGAAACAACCCTGTTACTTCGGTGTCTGGACTTGGTGGTTTTTTTGAATGAGGTGCATATTGTGGTGCTTCAACAAGGTGTCTACGGGCAAGCATTTTTTGGAGGAAATGCTCAGGAATTGCGAGGTTGGGGCAAAGAATAAAACTAGTGGGGAAGTAGTAGCAGGGTACCGTTGATATTATTAATTATATGATATATTCTTGTATGCATTACTTGGTGAGATTAGCCATGTTGAGGTTGGGAACATAGTATACCTGTTTAGGTGATGAGTTATTTTCACTTGGTGTTCACTGTGATTTAGCATTATTTCTTTAATTTTCACGAGAGGCTTCAGAGAGGATCCTACTGAGTATATTGTTATACTCACCTTATGTCTATATAAACTGTTTTTCAGGTCACTTGGAGCAGGTTGGAGATCATGAAGGTTTCTACTAGCTTGAGGTTGAAGGAGCTGTTCGGTCAAGTGGTTTCTACTGTTTTTACATTCTTTTGGGTACTTTTTGTTTTTCCCCTTTCAGTTGTAGTACTTTTGCATGACATTACATACATGCACTTGGGTTTATTTTATATTTCAATTATGAGTTGGAGTTGGTTGGTGTCTATCTTATCTCTCTCTTCCTCATGTGTGCTCTTAGAGGCTAATACCACCCATTTGTGTGT
The DNA here is from genome assembly GCA_963277665.1 of Viscum album. NCBI lineage: Eukaryota > Viridiplantae > Streptophyta > Magnoliopsida > Santalales > Viscaceae > Viscum > Viscum album. The sequence goes on from OY728130.1 coordinate 1,882,918,363, forward strand.
TTATTATACCCTCAATGCTAGTCGCCAACTCGGGGCCTACTAGAGGCAGGACTCAGGGGTCATTATCTCCTTTTTTCACATTGCCGACCCAGGAGGGGTACACTTTGTGGGGATGGGGTCGTGAAAATATCCTATTTTACAAGGGGGTCATCTCATTCTACATTATTCTACGGTACAAGGAATTGAGAAACTCTTAGGGTATCTCATTTTTAGGGTAGGCTTCTTCCAAACAATAATAGAGAATTCTTAATTTAATTAAAGGAATCCAAGGTATTATATATTCCTCTTATTACTGAGTAGTTCCTAATGGAATTTTTCACAGGTAAGAATTTGGGAAATTGCATCAGCAAATGGGATGTTGATATACAATTTCTTAAACATTTCTAAAACATTATTATACTACTCTTAAATTTTACCGTACCTCATTCACTCTGGGAATTAGAGTGGTGGATTATAATCTAGTGGTGCCATGTAGATGTCCTCTTTTCATTTCTCTTGTGTTAGAGATTTTTAAGAAGTAATGATTCCAAATATTGTTTCTTGATTTGTTATATTTTAAATCTCATTATCATCCTCTATAATAATTATTTCTTGTTTCTTCAATTCACTGGGATTCTTTCCCTCTCCTCTACAGGGTTTCTGAAAATCCAACACGTTTATACTCCTTTATACCATGAACTTGGATTAATCCTTCAGTTAGGTCTTAGTATCACCAGGAAGCATACATGATAAACTATCTAAAAATGTATTTGAGATTTGACCCATTTGATGCTTGAGGTTTCAGAGGGTTTCCATTTTATTTTTCATTTATTTATCTTGGGTGGTCATGATATGGTCTATCTTTTAATGGAAGGTTGTAAGTAGATTCCCTAAATTTGACTAAAGGGGTGTTTCTGGTTGTGGTGATCTTTTCGGGGCTAGTTGAAATTGTTTTTGGGATCTAAATGGAAAGGATTTTGGGAGTACATTTTGTGGTGGTCTAGGAAGAAGATTCATAGGAAAATATCAAGGTGGTCCATGGTTCCTGGGTAGGGCCTTACCACTTCTCTATTAATAGTACCCTTTATAATTCTATGGTGGAAATTAATATGACCAATTTCTATAATACTATTATGGTTTCTGAAATTATTGTCCAACTTTATTGTAATTAATTAAATTACAATCTTCGTATTGTTGTTTGTCGACTCCTTCCAGGAATTATTGGTATAAGTTAGGTCCACTGTACATTTTATAGAATTGAATATCCATTATTGAAGTAAGAGGGGATTGTGGCACATCATGTAGTTTAAAATATTCTAGCTTCTTAGCGAGAGACTCTATTTATGTCATTATATGAGTGTTTTCTTTAACATGGTGGATTCCACACCGAGGAAGTCTATTATCAATCTAACACAGACTGACATTATTCGAGACCTTTTCTAAAAGTTCTTTCCCTATTTCACATATTTTCATCATTAGAACACCATCAGAGGTAACATATAAAACAATGCAAGTAGTTGGTTGGAGACCTTGATAGATGGTTTGCTGCAGAAGCCACACATCAAGTCCATGTCATTAACACCTGTGATTGAATTCTTTAAAGTGATCCCAAGCCACCCATACTGACTCTCCATTATCTTCATTGAAATGTGGAATTTTATTGTGTAGTTTCTAGGATTTTCAGGGGGGAAGGTATTTATCCAAGAACTTATTGTGTAGATTTTACCATGTTTTAATTCACTCATGATCCGAACTCTTTAGCCAAATCTTACCTTTATCATGCACGTAAAAGAAGGAAAACACACAATCTAATTTCATCACAGGACACTCCCTAGTTTTGAAATGTATATCAAGCTTCCTAGAAGTTATAGATATTCTTGTGTGGATATTCACTCTGTATTTCACTGAATTGGACCATTTTCTAGATCATACTGATGAGACTAGGTTTGATTTCAAATATATTCACATGAATAGGGTGGAAAACAATGATTATTATGGAAGTATTGATAGAAGTAAATTTATAATCAATCACGGGGTTCTCTAATAATAAGGGATGATATTCATGCATTTCATGTGGCACATATTGCATATTGGGCGAGTTGGGGATCGTATGATTACAACGATCTACCATACTAAGATGATAGCATGTAAAGAGATTCCGTTATATTTCAGGAATAAAGGTTAGATGTTAATGAGTGTCAAGGCTCCTTGAACAAGTTAGGGGCTCCTGATGTATTCACTAGGCCTATAATGAATAATAGCGCTATGGTGTCTAGAATAAAGAAGGAATAATAAAAAGTGAAAAGGGGGATTGGTGAAGCAATTAGAGGTTTGTGGTAAAAGTTTTTGTACCTAATCACAAAAAAATATTCAACTGAAATTGGGACAAAATTTATAGTGTCTACCCATGTCATTTAATTCACATGGGGAGAAACTTGATTATAATTTCTTTTATCCCAAACTACACTTGAAATAATATCATAGTAGAGTGGAATTGTGGGGCCAAACCCATGGGTAATGACTGGAACATAGGTAACGAACAGATTCAAACACTTTATATAAGAGTAATCACAATTTTATTTGTTTTCGGGATTTAATTAATGATATTGAGTTTAATTTATGATTCATAGGTACTAGGGTCAATATCAGGGTTTAAGTAAGAAGGATAATGTAGATCCAAACTTGGTTTAGTCCAAGGGCATAGGGTTTGAAGGGATTAATAGAGAACTAGTTGATTTTGGTAAAACCAACTAGCTCCGCATGATATGAAATTATTCCTTAGTCCAGATATATTTAGAATCCTAGATTCAATTCTCTTACCTTCTAGAATATAAAGTGTTAGAGGATAATTGTCATAGACTTATGTACTCCCATCAGGCCAGGTCTATTCATTTAAACTTTGCATGGACTGGGTTGTATAGAATAATTAGATAAATATTTTTTCTTTATCCTAATTACTAGCCTTAGGGTTTCAATGTTTTGGTTTATAGATTCATTACGTATAGAGATTCACTAAATTTAGAACAACCCTTACTCTCAATCCTAACAATATGTGGTTTATCCACTCATGAGAAAATTAATTAAGATCAAAGAAATAATTGAAAACATGCTTCATAGATTAATAAAATAGTTGTAATAAGATAGTTTTCAATTGAGGGTTTAAGAATCAAGAGATTACCAATAAAAAAAGTTATAAATTAATCAAAAATTAACTTGAATGAATAAACAAGAAATAATATAGTGCATATCCACTAAAGAAAAGAAATATCAATGGAAAATGAACTTCATAATGGTAAAGAGGGATAAAATAGATGAATAATTATTTCTAATTGATCAAATACAATTATATTTAATTAAAATGGTAAAAGGAATTGTCTAAAGTTGAGTTGTGAGGGAAAGAAAGGGAGAAAAAGGAGAGTGAATGAGAGAAAACCTACTACCCAAAAATCATTTGTGAGGCTGTCTAGCCTCCATAAATAAATAGATGTGAATTTACATGACATATAACCGTATCGTGTCGTATAATCTCAATATAATGTTCACTGTACATATTTTATATATGGGGCATTTCATGGCCTGAATCTTCAAGATTCAAAGATACGGCTCATTTCACGTTGTGTATTGGGGGTTCATGAAATGCTTCATCTCACAAATTAAACGTGAAGTGGGATGTTGCCTTTTGAATTTTACTTTATATGTATTGGAGATTCAGATAATGTATTATTTTCATTTCTTTTAAATTCTTCATGGCATGTGATTCCTGACTTCAAATAAACTGTGAATAACGCATACACATCATGTTTGTGTTTCATGACATGTAAAGTCCAATTTTGGAAGATTTTGATTCATTTTCTTATAGTGTCTTGAATACCTATTATCTAAAAAATTTAACCGAAACCCAATGAATTATAGGATAAAACATGGGTAATCTTTAATAATATTAATGGAATATATATATACAAATTCATCTTATCATCACTCATTCTTGATATATATTTTATGAAAGTATATATACATATGGATTGATTTTCGGAGGCCTATTAGTGAACTAGCTTATGAGCTAGGTGTTTTCGGTAATGATATGATATGACCATGGAGTGGGGTGGTGACCCAGGTGTTTTTAAGTGATATGTGGTGTGACCATGTTGTGGGGTGATGGATTAGGTGTTTTCAAGTGAGAGATGATATGACCATTATATGGGATGGCTTATGGTGGGAGTCATGGAAGGTAGGAGGAGGGAATGATGTTGACTTCTATCTTGTTAATGATACCCTACTACTTTGTTTATGGTAGTGATTTGGTGGCCCAAGAGATTTTGGGAAAGTTTTGATGTGACCATTCTTGGGGAGGTGACCCAATTGTTTTTGGAAATGATGTGATGTGACCATGCTATGGGGAAGCAGTATATGTTATTAGAGGATATGTGATTGCCAACATGTATGATGCTGGGGTGTGAGATCAGAAAGTGAATGGGAAAGAAGTGCATGGTACTCTTGATCGATATGATTCTTATTATGTTATTAGACTTGTGTTTTTATATTTGGTGATCATGACATGGTGTGATGGGGGTGGATAGTTGAATTGTTTACTTGTTGTTGGTTTTATTGTTTTCTCATGGGTGCATTAGTATTCTTCTTTCACATGAGCATGAGATACATCAGGGTTTCCTTCTGAGTGTATTTGTATTCTCACCCTACATATGAAAATTGGTTTTTAGTTTTTAATGAGTATTATGTGGACCATAATGGACATTACTAGATCGGGATTTTGATATCTACTATGTAATTTCATTATCTTTTCTTTTGTGTATTTACTTTTATAGAATTTTATCTACATCATTTTTTACTTATACATTCATTGTGGGATGGTTTTGGTTTATTTTTAAATTTTCTCATTGTGTTTTGTGTGGATGATTCACCTTTTCTTCCAATGCTATATTATCATAGAGGTACATTTCTCCCATTTAATGATTTTTTATACCTTTGGGGCTAGTCACCGAACCAGGGCCTACTGCCAGAAGGACTCAGGGGGTCATTATCTATCTCCCTTTATTGCTACATCTTTGGAGGAGGGGGTTTTGATAAGTAATATGGAACAATATTTTGAGAAATAAAGAAGTGAATGAGGTGACTTATTTTGAGATATGTTTTTGAGAAAATATATATGTATTTTAGTGGATAATATTAATCTTGTGCAGTCGTTAGGTATATATATGACAGTTGGGTATATATTGTTTGGTATAACTGATATGTAATAATTTATTACAGGTTACATATATATATATATATATATATTCAAAATTGAACCTAATATATTTTACTTATATAAATAAATAAATTTCCACAAAAAAATAATAATATAATTATTTAAAATTAAAATAGAATCCTTTATTGATAATTCTTTTGTTATTTAAATAAGTCTTTTTAAGTCATTATTTGATTTTGTTAAATAATTAAATTTTTTATACTTAGAGTCTAATTTTAATAAAATATATTCAATTTTTAGAATAAAAATAAATAATTAGTTAAGGGAGACATTATCATTTTTTAATAAAAAATAAATTACCTTAGTGGATATTGAAATACATCGGTTAATAGTAAATACGATAAAATAATAAATACGATTAAAATGACATATAAATTAACAGAAAATCAATATATATATATTATAGATCATTAATACATGAATTAATTATTTTATCTAATCCAAGAACATAATCCATAAAAAATTACATTCATTAATTATTAATTGATGGTTATTTTAAAAAATACCTTAGATTTTCATTTATAAAGGATTATCTCACCAACCTCTGCAAAGCATTTCTAAAAATTTCCATTATCTCTAAAATATAATCAGATACCATTTTCGATACATCTTTAATAAAATCCAATATTATTAGGTGATATTATAAATTTTTAATGTTTTTTAAATATGTATAAATTATACTATCGTAAAAAAGGTGTAGAAAATTACAATGAAAAGAATAATTTTCAATTTTTTTATTACGCTAGTTTGATAAATAAAAAACTATAAACTACTATGTGGATATAAAATAAAATAATAGTTTTTGAAAATGATACATTAAAAAAATTACAAAATTATTATGATTTTTTCTAATTTTATTTATTTTTACAATTAATACAAAATGAAAATATCTAACATTATTTATTTTAAATTTAAATAATAATGTGAATGAAATTCTTTGGTTCTAAATAAAATTATTCAATTTTTTTATAAATAATATAATTATGAATTATAATATTTTTTATAAATTTTTATTAAACTAAAAATATTAAAAAAATAATTATTTTAAAATTTAATTGCTTTATTTAATATTTTTTATTTTATAAAATTTATAAAATTATTTATTTAATGAATATTTATAAGAAAATAATTTCAAAAAAACTAATGAAATAATTAAATCAATATATCGCAAAATAGAGATAATGTGATGTTGGGGTCCTAGCCTACTGGTAATGTCTCCCTAGTAATACAACAACAATGATGGTTCATATCCTAGAATCCAAAAAATTTGGTGGGATTTTGGGAAAACCCCATTGTGCAAGGATGGTGACCATAGTGCATAACATCAACCATGATGTAGGATAGAGTACCACAAAATAAGAAGGGGTTAGTGGATGTAATTTAAGATGGGAAATTTGATGTGTCACTGAGCATGGAAATGACAGGAGAACCCACACATCATAGTGATCATGTGATGTAATTTGATGTAGGGGAACCATGGTGCAGTTAGGGTAACCACGATGCAAGGGGAGCTATAAGTGTGACGTTCAGGGCACTACAGCATAGCTGAGGAACACCACACTGTGGTACTATGAGAAAAAACACGGTAATGGGGGAAACCCATGTATTCAAGAATTAAGGCCATTGGGTCTTTGGGCGATGTATTTTTAGGTCTTCTGAACATGTGAGGGTTCCCTCACAACAAAGTTAAATATCAGATTATGTACAAATAAAATAAAAATATAATTATAAGGATAGTAGGTCATGGGGAAATGGTAGAATTATTATGAATTCAGAACATCATGTTGAATGGAGAAAATTAAGTTTTTCAAAAAATTAAATAATATTTAATGAAAATGGATATTTTCTGATAAACTCAAAATTTTACATTATTCTCTACTAAATACATTCTGGAAAACATTCAGAATAATAAAATCATAAAATAATTTAATCACATGAAAAGTATTTTTTTTCATCTGACCAATTTTTTTAGTCTACTAATTACTATTTTTAATGAATAAATTAAAAAAATAAATATTAATTGAAAACTAAAGAAAAATTTAAAACATATTACTTTTTCCAATATACATATATAGAATCAAAACTATAAAAAAAGTATGATACGTTTAAATATATCTATTTTTTTTGTTTCAAAAAATAATATTTAATTTTTTTCAACAACTCTAACAACATATGTTTATATATGTGTGTGTGTGTGTGTTTATATATATATTTTATTAAAAAAATATATTTTTTATATAAATGTATAACATGTACTTATATATTAGTTATGTGCATATTTTGTATAAATTTAGGCCTATAGTATATAAAAAATATAAAAAAAATTGAATATATAGATTATATATATATCATATATGTGAAAAAACATATATAAAATATCGATATAACATAAATTATATAAAACAAATAATTGGTTAATTTGAAGAATTCTAACAAGTCTCAATGTGGTGAAAAAACAAAATACAAACACTAAGATCTTTCTGGGATTGGGTTTAAGGAACTGAAGGAAATGGAATACATATCTTCTATGTTAGACTATGTTTTCTTCTTTCAGGTGTTTTATGAAGATCCCATAATAGTTACCTAAGAATTCTTATAATCGATGGTGATCCCCTTTTAGTTATAATTATAGATGAAACCTACGTGATCTACCTTCATTATGGTATGTTAGCACCTTCTATTTAAACAAGGAAAATTATAAAAAAAGATTACATAGATTTGAAAAAGAATTATCATACTCAGTTGATCACCTCTAAGAACATGTTTACTTTATATAGATTTCTAATATCAAATATTTTACGATTTAAAGATTAATAATGGGTTGAGAGTTTAAAAAATACTCAAAATTTAATTATAGTTTGTTACATATTCGGTTAAATATATTTTAAACTTGATCCATACTCGGCATTACTGTTTTAACATTTAAACTATCAATGCTGCGACATTCCTAAATAGGGTTACTAATTAGTAACCAAACCAGAGGCCCTCATGGCCTCAAGAGTGCCTCCCCATATTCTAGAGGATTCTGAGTAGTAGTGAGGGTTTAATAATGGTAGGATTGGGAGACTATACCATCTAGATCAATACTAAATACAATAGAATAGTAAATGAAGTTAACCGTAGGTAGATAATAATAAAAATATATCTTTGCAACTGTTAATAAATACTAACTATGCTTGAATGAATGATGCTACAAAGACAAAGAACTCAATACATATAACAATGAATATAGATATAATAGGTCTAGGTGAAAATAAATAATTAATGAAGAAAAACCAAATCTTGTAGCCATATGGAGAACATTCTTGGACCACATCCTCCATACAATGTCTTAATAGATGATAACTAATAACACAGAGGAACCAAAAAAAAGTCATAACATGCAGCCATGATATTGTCTCGAGAACAAAGAAGTGGTCTAAAATCGGTGGGATTATAACTCATTTGGACACCAATAACAACATTTAATGCATTTCTAGTCTCTATTTATATTTATGAATGGAGAGGAATATATAAATAATAAATAATTAAATTGGAGATAGATCAAGGAATACCACCGAATATTTCCTAATCCAACCGTCTTTAATCATGTGACCCAATAAGGGGTGGTTCGACCCATTGAATATAACACATGATTCCAAGAGAATGTATCAATGGTTAATCCATGGAAATATTATGGGCATTCCCTCGAAAAGAAAAACCATTTGAATATAATGAAAAATATTATGAATTATATGAGTGGAATTGGTGATCCAACCCTTGGTTATCTAGCCAGGATGTATAGATCTGGAGTAGAATCTGGAGGAAAAACCTGAAAAATTATACTTTCTATAGGAGGCACTAACCGAACCCAAGGAGAATGTAATTGGTAATTTTTGGACTATTATTTATTAGGATCTAAGGTGGTAATCCAAGGGATTTTATGTATACGGATATCAATATGAATTCAAGATAATATCCCATGAATTCCAATGTTTTCAAATTTTCCAAGTGAATCCATGATTTCAGGCTGAGGCATTCATGAATATAAAACATTGACCATATAAAATAAGGAACTATTGGAGTGGTGTCCTGGAACCAACTTTTGGTAATTTGATTACATGTATATTCAATGAAGTGAGTATTATTAAAAAAATATTATTACACATTGTTCATTATTCTGTAAGACATTAATGAAATAATTTACTAAAGTATTTGTTTCACTAGTAACGTCATAAATGTTTTTTTGTATGATAAGAACCTTTAAGTTACATGGATATATTCTTGAATATAGTTTAACTATCAGATAATGTACTATTATGGGACACATATAATGTTGAATTTTTTGTACAAATACTTATAAGATGATGAGACTTCCTCTCATGATGTTCACACCTGGTAATATCGAAGATGTGACATTATGAGAATAGAACCATTTGTGGGAAATAAAAAATTATATATTTCATCATTTAATTTTATCATCAAGTGTTATTAATGGTCCTTATACTTTATTATTATTATTAAAAAATGGCGATACTGGTGTACTAAGATGTATTTCATAAACCATGATGATAACGGTTCATGGTGAAGTTGGATACATTGGGTACATCTCAAGGGACATTTTATTAACAAGTCAAGGAAGAATTTTTCCTTTGTATTTTGGGAATTTTTTATCTCTACCATTTGATTGGAATTGAAATGTCATATTAAATTCCTTAGCCATGGTGTAATGATGAGTTTATTTTAGATATCCATAGAAACACTTATCAATTATACTAGTTAATGACACATATGTGTGACATTCTTGAAGAGATATTGTGTCAATGGTATTATATAACACATTCAGTGTTCATATATGGTTTTGACATAGATATATAATGTTCTTTTTCTTTTATGCATTGACCTCTTGTTAGATGGAAATCATGGAATTTAGGCAAGAACACCTAATGGAAACATGAAAGAATCTTAGAGGGCCACACATTAAGTTTTTCTATTGATCTTCATTAAATTATATTTGAATTTAATTAAGGGGATATATTTTATTCTCAAGAAAGAGGAATAATTTTATTCAAGTTTTATTGATCACAAATATATAATAAATATTTATTTTCCATATTATGAATAAAATATTAATGTTACTTACTGAATATTTAAATATTATTTATTCTCAATATCGTGAATAAAATTTTTATCCTTGAATAAAGTATTTAAATAGATATTTATTTGAGAATTCAATAAATTACAAGGAAAATGAGCATACCGAAATCATGACCTATGATAAATATTAATTTACAAGATGGTAAAATAATATATATTATTGCACCAATTACTAAAAGTAAAAAAAATCAATAATAATAATTGTATTATATGGAATGTGATAAGATAATGGTTTGTTATATTATCTAAGGGTCAAAATAAAATTAAATAATATTTTATCCTAAAACATAACTCTATAAATAGATTGATAGGTCTATTATGTTGGGTTAATCAAGAATTGAGAATCAATGTACACAATAAACTTCACTATTATTTTTTCCTTCACTAATATTTTAATGAATAAGGAGAATACTTCAATCATAAAGGATCATGAAGTGATCAAGATAAAAAAATAAGAAAATTTATTCCCCTCATTAGGTCCCAAAAACCAAACAGTGTCATTTAGAGATCAAATGAGCATGTTTAGATCAACACTAGAGGTATTCTACACTTGAATCATCCTTGTGAAATAATGGTAATATGAATAATGTTTCCTATAGTAAAATATATCAAGCAATATTGTTCCTAATACATGGTAAACATTATTTATATTTAATCCAAATTAATTATAAATTTAACATTCAAAGATCCTCTAAGGGTTCTAGGTTTTCCTATGTCAATATATAATTGGAATTTTTTTATCATGAAATTCAAATCATGTACAATATACGAATGATCCATTAGATTTGATAGAAACCTTTTGGTTTATCACTCAGTAGGATGATTCCACTACACCCAAAACCTTCAAGTGGTATCATAGCATACACCTTTAAATTTATCATTATTTACATTATAGTTGATATATATGTTCAATAGTGGTTAGAAATTTCATTTCTAGATTATTTATTCTTTAATATGATTTTAATTAACATTATTTCTTCATTTTAATTACATCATTCATGATTAATATTTTCATTTAGGTCTAATAATATATAAAGAATAACTAAAGCTGCAATCGAGAAAGGAAAAGGATTTTGATCAATGAGACTGAGTTACATGGCTTTGTAGCTAGAGTATACATCGTGTACCCAAGTGCACTATATCCGGATGTTTTATAGGATACATGGAATTCCAAATAGTTATTACCTGATCTTACCCTACATGATACTAAAATCATATTGCAGCAATAATGTAAATGATGTATAGCTGACGTACATGGTTTGTAGTTCAGTAATTACAAAATATCAAATATAATGAGTCCTTTAATGGAAAAAGTAGAAATAGAGCTAGAAGAACACACGATATGTCATTGGATTAAAAATCCTATGGCCCCACATCCTAAGAACACATGATGTCATCTAGTGAGTTATTGGGACCCACAACTAGCAGAATACAAGACATGTAACTAGTGTACTTGTCTTATGGTCCCACATCCATAGAATGTATGAAGTCCTTTACGGGTTACACAAACACAAGATATGTGTGACAAAATATGTATGTCTAGTTATTAAAATTAGTTTTGTCTAGCTTAGGTACATGGTAAATCAATAGGAATTTATCCGGGGTATATGGAAAATGAGGTATATCACATGTATCTCATAAGTACTTGCAGTGTATTCTCCCAATAAAAGACAAAATGAAACAATATTTTGATATATAAATGAATAGTTAAATCATTATTACACTGATTAGAATAATATATATTTTAAAATGTAATAAATATTTTAAATAATTCAATGTGATCAATTTATTTAATCAAATTATATGTAATTAGTAGTTATGTCTTTTATTTTCTATGAATGAATTTTATGATGGGAATCTCCAAGGGAATTCAATTTAACATTAAGATAATAGATAATTGATAAATTATTTAATGATTTAATTCACATGGGTTTACTATAATAATAAATAATTAATTGAAAAAATGTAAGCCAATATACTTTTTCAAATACATGTCATGTTTATGACCTATAATGATTTTCACTAAGAGCTATTGATGTTGTTTAATTTTATTTTATTTAATATATGGTTTCAAAAATAATTATTAATTAAATTAAATATGATGGTATTCATGTTATACCTCCCTCTATTATGTAGGACCTATTACCCAAAGGTTATTTATGTAATTCCCCTTAACTAATCCTTAGTTTCCCCTCAACCACCAATGAGTTATAAATACATGTAATAAATAGAGTATCCCAAGATGCATGGAGGGATTTCAAGATGGAACCATGATTATGGTCACCCATATGATACAAACATGGATATGTGGAATGCTACAACTCATTCCAAGAACATCATAATGAGTTTTCCTATAGCTTATTTGTTAAATTATTGTCCTATCAATAAATAATTCATTAGATAAGCTCATTATTTAGTTACTTTTTTATTAATATATATTTTACAAATTATTAATTTTATCGATGCAAGAATGAAAGCAAAAAAATAAATGGATTAATGTAAAAATAATAAATTCAAATAAATGTATTATATGTAATTGTTTCATCAAACATAATAAATCAATTAAGAAATATTTATTTAATATTTGAAAGACATGTAAAGTATAAAACTAAAATTATTTACACCTAATAAAAGTAAAATCCTTAAGTTAATATTATGTTATTATGCCTTTAAATTTCAAAATTAAGATAAAAAATATATAAAGTGTTGGCTCTTTTCGAATTTAGGGGGCACATTTAATTATCGATGAAAATTAACATAGATGATTGGTCAAATTAAATGAATTTTAATTGAATTTAACCATCAAAATTTTTTTAATATTTTTTTTGGTAAGTGTTGAAGAAATCATAGTTAGGCTTTGGGGAGTTGGGAGACCTCTCAATGCATCAAGAAACTACAATCTCACATTTGAAAAAACAACCTGAATAAATACCTTTATATGGTATTCATGGCCTATGTCAGAATCATTAAGAAGGGAAATATAGATCCTTTCCACTAGAATTTCTTAAGTGATAGGACATTATATGTTTAATTGTTAAGGTCATTTGGGCTTGTTAAAATAGAAGGAAACAAAATCAAATTAATATTATTATTTTGTCTCATATGATTTATAATCAATAAATATAATAATAATTGGATATTTTAATTTTGTAGAATAATGGAATATTTTTCTTCCAAATTATACTAAAAATAAATTTCTTAGAAATACCATTTCCCTACATGTAAGGGCATGGATCCACATGGATTGATCCTTTGAATGTTTCTGAAGACCAAGGTTCTCAGAGGATGCTGAGAGAATGTTTGAAGGGACTCAGCTACTAGAAGATTAAAATAGATATATTTCATATCGTGAAAGATGGTTACACAATGTGAATAAGGGTTTCATGATTTGTAATATTTAGGGGTCAGAAAAAATAAAATAAAATCAGAAGGTGATTATTTTTTGATAGAAATTGGCCTCGAGGCATTACATGACATGAAAGGGGATTACACATCATATAATTCCCCAATGTCATAATGTTTTAAAACATTCCAGCTACTCACATTGTCAAAACCTATAGATTATGATTCCCTCCCTCTCATCTCATCTGACCCAACATTCCCCTCTTCATCGTTTTATAGATACCTTCGATGGGGATCTATCCATGGTTTTCCATTTTCGATTCGTGGTTTCCCTGATTTTTCCAAAGTTTGTTTTTCCTTCATTTTCTAGTAGTTTCTCCTAGTTTGATCTCATTTTCCTCCCATTATTCTCACCATTCTATGGATTTTATTTACCAATGTTTCTAATGAGGTGACTCTCAGTTATTTTTGGTGCGGTGATGTCGTGCCATCCTCATATGGATGAAAACCTTACAGGAGAGGTGATTGGAGATCCATTGCGCTTATCCATTATCGTACGAAGAACATCGACAAACTTTTTAGGTAGGGGATTCATTTATTCACTATTTTATTTACATGAAAATCATAGGTCTAGCTCGATTTATCCCCTTATATTGTAATGAAATTTACATAACAAAATATTTGGGCTGAATTAATGAATTGTTATCAATTGTGTAACGATGTTTTTTCTTTATACCATGATTAAAGATTACCTATTGATTTTCAAGATCATTATATATCTATGCCTTGGTTGGTTTATCATGTTCTTATTGATGGAAATTGGTAAGGAATGTAAATATAGAATTAATGTAAAATTAATTGGCTAAAATATTAAAGAGTCCCATTTAATGAATCTGGTTGTTGTTGTTATAATTTCATGTAAATCAATTTGATGAATGTGTGCATATTTTATTGAATTGGTTAATTAACCCAAAGCATGTTGATGCTGGTTGTTAATGTAAATTACGGGATTTTAAATTTGTTTTTTAATTAATTTTTTATAGTTAATGATTTCTTATTACTTAGGATTCCAATAGTTAGAAACAAGGAATAATGAATCATTTAATTCAAGACAGAATAATAATGAGTTGTATGATAAAATATAATTACTTTGTAGGGAATGAGTTTCCCACTTTCTTCTAAAGGAAAAGTGACTCATGATTTAGAGCCATGAGAGATCGTCGTGTTTGAAGGATGAAATCTTTTTTTTATGGCCGAGATCCCAGTATCTTGTTAGTTTCCTACTACTTGTGATATGGATGAGCCTGGAGGGATGTTGTGTTTATGGGGGTAGGGAGTCTAGAATGTGACAAGAGCCTCATATGGATAATCTTGGAAGTATATTGTGGTATGTGGGGTAAGGAGGCATGGTTTATTGTTCCAAATATACACTCCTAGAGTGGTGAGATGCATCATTTTATGCATATGGTATCATAGAGGGCACTGAAGATGTCAAAATGGGTTTATTCTGGGAGTACATGTTATTATGAAATCTGGACACTTGTATGAATCTATTTTTTTTCATATTCTTTCAATTCCCCACTAATTTAGGTAGATATATGTGCTTGGTTACTATATTTCCATGAAAGGTGAAGACGTGTGGGGTATGCCACGTGATTTTTGTGTTTATCTCCTCATGGTTGGATGATTTTACTATCCTTCTATAGTTGGAAAGGTCTCGATGGGTAGTTCATCAACAAACCTTGTTGATCCCCTTATTTTTGGAGAGTTTAGAACATTTTTCTAGAATACATGTAAATTTTAAATGTGGTAATGTTGTTAAACAAATGAATAAACTTTTAACCCATGGGGATAGAGATTACAGGGATTCAATGTTGAGGTTGTAATTCTAAGAAGTTGTGGGCATGGTTTGGTTATGACTAGAGGGCATGAATATTTGTTTAAATATTATTGTGACATAATGTGAAAAGTTATAATGGTTAATTAATGATTAAAGAATTAATTAACGTATAGTGAAACTGATAAAAGGGATAAAGTAACTTAATCTAGCTCTTTAAATGGTTGTATTCTTATTGGATATCTAGTCTTAGTAGTGAAAGATGATAGTTTGAGAGACATTAGAAAAAGTTGAGTCTAATACTAGGTTATTACTATAGTTTGGTTATGAGATATATTATATCATGTAATTTTTGTGTTTCTATATGCTACTAAACCTTATCAGTTAGGGAAAATGACACCACATGGATTTTGAACCCGAATGAGAGTTTTCCCCAACTTCTAAGTGGGAGGATAGATGGATGACTACCCCCTTTGTCTTCTGTCTCTTCTCTTGGTAGTTACTTTATATGGTATACATGGTAGTTATTTTTCACCATATATGTGTTTTGGGGGCTACAATGGATTGGGATTATTTCACACACATATATTTTGGATATAATTTCTTGAGGACTGCTATAGTTATAACATGTATTGGACATGATGGCTTGAGGATACCTACTCGATGTATGGGGTGTGATGGATTGAGGTATAAAACATGTTTTTGGATACAAATTACATGATATATGGTGGATACCATTAATTACATAGTTACTTTGGGTTATGTGGATGTGGTGTTGTGTTGCACGAGGTACATGTTGTGGTGCTTCACCTAGGTGTTTGCAGGATAGAATTTTTGGAGAGAGATGCTCATGACATGAGACATTTGGGAAAAGTAGAAAACTAGTGGGGAAGTGGTAGAGGGGCACCCTTGATCTTACTCATTATATAATATGCTCTTGTTTTTGAGACTTCGTAAGAGTATCCATGGTGAGGCTGGGAACTTAGTATACCTATTTAGGTGGTGATTTAGTTTCACTTGTTTTTCACTATACTTTATCACGATTTATTTTCTTTTGGATTTGAGGCTCCGAGGAGGGTCCTACTGAGTATAATTTTATTCCCACCCTAAGTATATATAAACGTTTTTATTCATGTCAATTAGATAAGTATGGAGATCAGGCTGGTTACTACTAGATTGTGGGTTGTAGGAGCTGTTTGGGCTTCGTGGTCTCTATATTCTTTACATTGTTTTGGTATTTGCAGTTTTCCCTTTCAGTTGTAGTAGTTCTTGCACGAATTTTCATATTTGTACAAGTGTTTAATTTATATTTTAGTTTGAGAAGGAGTTGGTTGTTGTCTATCGTATCTCTCTCTTATGCATATGTTTCTATTAGTGGGTAATTCCTCCCATCTGCATATTTGTTATACCCTTGGTGCTAGTCACCAACCCGAGGCCTACTGGTGGTGGGAATATGGCTCAATATCTCTCTTCCCTTAGTGACATCTTAGAAGGGGAACACTATGGGAGGAAGGGGTCGTGACAGAGTGGTATCAGTGGTCTGTTTGAGGGATGTAATAGAGTTTAGAGTTAAGGACATGTGGGGTTAAATGGGATGGTTGGGAAACAATGGTAGTTATGTTTAGGAAGCATTATAAACCTGAGAGACCAAATGAGACATGGGTATTTAGGTTCCCATGTGATATGATGCACCAACCATTAAGAATATATTGGCTACTAAACAAGGCGATATTGGTTTCAATATAGTGACCTAGGAAAGGATCAGTCATCAGTCTTCTTTGTGCCTGTGTTCAAATGAGTAGACATTGAGATAAGTTAACATAAAATGAAAAAAAGAAAATAATTAATTATTTTTAAAGTATTACATATTTTAGGTTTATTATATCAAGCTATTTTTATTTTTTAGGCATGTCTCTTAGTTGAACTCCTCATTCAGTTGATGTGGAAGATGTTCAGTATGTTGTGACAACATATCACCACAAAGTAGAGGTTGATGACATTGAAATTTGGAGGAGGAAACTCCATGAGTTTTAGCAGTAGAGTTTGCAGAGGTATGAGGGATTCATTTCAGATGTAGTCACTAAAGAATAGTTAGAGGATTTTGAGATATATTTCAGTTCAATCTGTGCTCATAAGGAGCATTTGTTGTCATTGGATTTGACGATGCTGTATGGGGAAGCAAGGTAGTGGTGGTTCTTATTCCTCAGGGTTTGTGAGGGATCAACGATCTCGTGGGACGAGTTCTAAGACCAGTTCAGAGTCGAGTTTCTTTCTTCAACCATGATGGTGGCCAGTTTCTAGGAGCAACATACCTATCAGTAGGGGATCTCTAGTGTTTAAGAGTTTGGAATCCATTTTAGTAACCTTATGTGATATGTTTCAGACCTGTTGCTAGACGAGGAGGCCTGTGCAAGGAATTTGGAGGAGGATTTTCATACAAAGATCTAGTGCCAGGCCACTCTGTTTATGTTAAATATGTATCTCGAGGTGAAGGGAAGAGTATAGGTCACCAAGAGGATGTTATCCAGAGCAAGATCGTCACAATAGAGGAGTCATCATGAATCCTCAACATGTAGAGTTGGGGTATATTGTTCGTATTTTTCAGGAAATAAGAGCTTCCGATCATTCGGGGGTATGTCCCATCCCTAAATGTATCATTTATATAGGGTAAGTGGCTCTCAAACCACTTCCAAGTGATCATATGCATGGTTTTTGTGCTGAGACTTGGGTCATCAGCGGAGAGAGTGCCTGACCTTTCTGAGCCGTTAGTGTGTGCCAGTTGTTCCGCTTTAGCATCCTCCATTGAGGTAGTTCCATCTGAGTTAACAATAGTAGGTTTCTTTAGTTTGGGATCAGAAGAGAGTATATGGGGTAGGTAGAAAATAGCCCTGGGATCCTCCCCATTCACAGAGAGAAGAGAATGACCGTAGAGGAGGTCATTATCATGGTTTGATAGGCTATGGGGTAGGTCGTAGTAAGCTTCATGCTTTAGTGTTGCTAGCACCAGGCAAGCTATACATCATTCAAGGTACCATTTTATTATTTATACATGGGTGAATTCTTTGTTTGATCTAGGATAGATTCACTCCTTCATATCACTATATCTTTTCCATGCTTTGGTAATTGATGAAGAGAGGCTTCGAGTGCCCTTGGCATTGACTACACCAGTTAGAGGTTGAACATACTTATTTGAATTATGTAGAAACTAGGAGCTAGTGCTGGTGAAGCACAACTCTTGGAGGGATTTACTATTTTTATGGATATAACCACATGACACAATCCTCAATATGGATTGGTTATATTCAGTGCAGGCTATTGTGGATTGATTTTGGAGGTAGGTTGTGTTCTTTGATGCCGATGGAGTGCCAATGGTGTGTGTTGGCGAGTGAGACCCTCGAATGGGTCCGAGTAGTGTTTTTTGATTATCATACATGATGGATGATACAATTATTAGTTCATTGAAGGTTCATCATTCAGTGTTTCCAAGGTTCCTAGATTATTACCCATATACATTTCTATAGGAGGTTATAGTGTTACCCCATCGATGAGAGATTGACTCCAGGATTGAACTATAGCCTGGAATGTCTCGTATCTCAATGTATCCATATAAAATGGTTCCTTATGAGTTGAAAGATCTATATATATATATGTGTCTTGTTGGAGTGTGGTGTTGTTCAACCATTTTTGTCACTGTGTGCTGCACCAGTTTTGTTTGTAAAGAAGGGTGAAAATAGTTCTTGGTTGTGTATCAATTATCATTGCTTTAGCCAAGTGAAAGTGAATAAACACTATCCAATTCCATAGATTTATTATTTATTAGATCAATTGAAGGGTACAAGTTGGTTCCTAATGACCAATTTGTTGTTAAGATATCATAAGATGCATGTAAAGGATGATGATATCCCAACGACTGCTTTCTGTTGTCGTCATGGTCAGTACGAGTTCATTGTGATGTTTTTCAGTGTGATAAATTATCCAGATGTGTTCATGGGGTCAATAAATGATGTGTTACATGTGTTCTCTGATGATTTCATGGTGTTTTTCATCAACAAAATCCTTTTGTACATCGTATCATTGGAAGAGCATGCAAATCATCTCTGTGTTGTTTTGTGAGTTCTACAATGTTACTAGTTATTTGGAATGTTTCCAAAGGGTGAGTTTTGGGATTGAGAAGTCTATTTCATGGGGAATATTGTATCCCATTAGGGAGTAGCTATGGATCCATAAAATATAGAAGCATTTGTGTCTTGGTACCCCCCAAGATAGTGGCAGATGTATGAAGCTTCATTTGTCTTGCAGGCTACTATAGGAGTTCATAGCTAAATTATCTTATGTTGTGACTCTTATAAAACTATTGACTAGAAAGGATCAAGTGTTCTTGTGGACTGAGTAGTGTCACCTAGCTTTTGATTATCTAAATGAGAAGTTGGTCTTTACTCAAGTTCATTTTCTTCTAGTAAGAGTCATGTTTTAGGTTTTTTGTGACACATCGCGTCTTGGGACGTGATTTTTTATGATAAATTAGAGACATTTAGTTTCTTATGGGTCTCAGTAGTTATGTTCCCATTAATTTAACTATGCCCCATTGATCTCGATTTGGTAGTTGTGGCATTTTCCCAAAAAATTTAGAGGTAGTACCTCATCAGAGAACATTTTTTTGGTATTCATCGATCATAAGAGCCCAAGGCCTGTTTTCTACCAATGTGACATGAACTAATTGAAACATCAATGGATGGAGTTATTAAAGGATTATTACCTCATGATTTCATATACACCAAGAAAGGGAAATGTTGTGACCGATGGATTTAGAAGGAAGTCACCTCATGATGTTGTGCATGAATTTGGTGATTCCTAAAGAGTAATGGAATAACCTTCATCATTACATATAGTTATGGGATGAGATGGTAGAAGATGCTGTCTTTCTCAGATAACGGTGCATTAATCTCTAGAATAATAGGTGTAGGAGTCACAATTGGGGGATCTAGAGGGGGAGGTCTGGAGAGACCAATTTGTTTATGGTGAGGCCCTTGAAGGTTGGTCTGACGATGAAAAAACTTGAGTTTTGTTTCCAGGAAGGATTTTAATTTCTTTGGAGATTCATGAGATGGTTCTTAGAGATTTCCATAGTTAAACTTTGGTAGTAAATCCTGGCGTGAAAAAGATGCACCGTTCCTTGAGAGTTCAGTTTT
Source organism: Viscum album (assembly GCA_963277665.1). NCBI lineage: Eukaryota > Viridiplantae > Streptophyta > Magnoliopsida > Santalales > Viscaceae > Viscum > Viscum album. Next base: position 1,882,939,112 of record OY728130.1, read on the forward strand.
GGTGTCCTGGTTTTAAGCATATAGTTGCAAAGTCTGTGTCTCGATGTTTGTTCTTCCAAAAGGTGAATGTCGAGTACCGTGTTCCCATTGGTTTTATCCAACCATTAGATGTTTTTCTGTGGCACTCTGAGGAACTATTGATGTACTTTTTTATTATATTACCTCTATCTCTATAAGTCTGTGACTCTCTATGGGTCATAGTGGATCGTTTGACGAAATCAAACAACTTTATTGCTTTATTGCTTTTAGGGAGTTGATCTCAATGGTTTTTTTGTCAAGGAAGTATTTGGAGGAGGTTTTGAGCCTCCATGGTGTTCTGAGGATGATCATTTCTAATTGAGATCCATATTTTACATCTAGGTTATGGAGAAGACTCTAGAATTCTTTTGGTTCTCAGATATGCCTTAGCACTTCTTTTCATCCGTAGAGAGATGAAAAGATAGAGCATACCAGTCTGGCTCTTTAAGACATGTTACACTCATATGTCCCTAATTTTGTAGGTACATGGATGAGGCAACTAACCTTGGAAGAGTTCACTTACGACACAAATTTTCACTCCACCATCAATATAGTGCTGTTTGAAGCCTTTATGGATGACCATTCCATTAATAATTGTGATGGACATGGATTAGAGAGCCAGAAATTCTCATGCAATAACTAGTATAGAATACGATATAGATGGTTCAGGTGACTCACAATAGGATGAAAGAAGCAGAAAATTTCCAAAAATTCTATGATGATCGTAGGAGGATACTGATATAGTTTAAATGTTGGGATCATGTGTTCTTGAAGGTGGATCCCCATCATTGGAAGCACAGGTTTAGTCAAGAGAGTAAGATTTGAACTATGTTTGTTGGGCCTTTCAAGGCATTGGATAATGTGGGATCCCTGGATTATTAGATAACTCTTCCCTCACATATGATCTAGATACATGATGATTTTCATGTGTCATATCTTTGATGTTATCTTCATGAAGACTCTATCATCATCGATTGGGGTGAAATCAATGTTGGGGATGAAGAAACCATTGAGGAAAAGCCTGTAGAGACCCAAGACCACCAGGAGATGGTGTTACATGGACATGCAATCCCCTTGTGTAGTGTCATATGGAATCATAGTGTCATGGAGGAAAGTACCTAGGAATGTGGGTCGTAGATACATGCTCAGTACCCTGAGCTATTTGATGTTTAACTCTTCTCTTATAATGTTGTTAGTTTTATGGTTTTATACCTATCCTGGTTTTGAGATGGAATTATCTTTTTCATATTGTATCTTTCTGTCTTTTTATATGTATCTCCCTTGGGAGAGTGTTTAGGAGATGGTTGTGGTTGAAGAATGGTTTTTCACTTGTTCCTTTGATGAAGCGGTTGATCTCAGGTGGTGGATAGATATTTGAGGGGTATCTTGCTGGGAGGATGTTCAAATAACCCCTTTTAAATTTTCTCTCAGGGTTGGTTTTTCATTCTAGAGGATGATAATGTTTTGGTAGCTATATGATTTAAGGGCCCAAATCAACATGGATAAACCCTTTCTATGTTTTCAAAGGTTGAGGTTCTTAGAGGAGGCTTGGAGGATGTTTGAAGGGACTCAGCTGCTAAAAGCAGGAAGAAGGGAGATTTGACACTGTGAAAGAAGGCTACACTATGTGAATAAGGGTTTCAAGATGTGTAATATTTTAGAGATTAAAAAAAATATAATAAAATCAATAGGTGATTTTTTTCATCAAAACCCAACATCAAAGCATTACATAATATGAAAGGGGATTACAAGCCATGTAATCCCCTAATGCTACAATTATTTAAAACATTAATGTCGCTTGAATTTTCAAACCCTATAGTCACTTCTTCACTTCCACTCATCCAAGTCGACCCGACAGTCTCTACATCAGGTTTTTGGAGATACCTTCGAAGGGTATCAATCCTTAGGTTTCCATCTTTGATTTGTGGTGACCTGGCTTTATCCAAGGTGTGATTTTCCTTCATTTTCTAGTATTTTATTCCCTTTTTATCTCATTTTACTCCCATTATTATTGTTATTATATGGTGGTTTATTACCCATGTTTTTAATAGGGTTTCTTCTGGTTGTAGTTGGTGAGGTGGTGTCATGGTGTCCCCAGATGAATGTCGACCTTCAAGAAGAGGTAATTAAAGATCTATTGCATTGATCTGTTCTAATTTGAAGATAATTGATAAGAATTTGAGGTAGGGGATTCATTTATTACCAAATTTATTTATGTGCAATCATAGAGATAACATTATTTGGCCCCTTGGATAACAATGAAACTTACCTAACTAAATATTCAAAATGGATTTAAGGATGGTTATCAATCACATAACGATGTTGTTTCTTTATTCCATGATAACAGTTTGCCTCTTGATTTTCTAAATAATGTGATATTTATACCTTTCTTGGTTTATCATTTTATTCTTGATGAAAATTGGTAAGGAACATAAAGCTAGAATAAATTGAAAATTTATTAGATAAAATATTAAAGTGGAATGTTTAATTAAACCACTTGTTGTTGTAATTTGTGTTTAATCAAATTTCCGTAAGTGTGGGTGTTTAATTAAATAGGTTAATGAACCTAAATCATGTCGATGATGATTGATAATGAAATTAAAGGCATGTTAAATTAAATGTTTAATTAATTTTTGATAGCTTGTGATATCTTATTTTTGAGCTTTCCCAAATTTGGAACTTGTGAATAATGAATTGGATAATTCAAGATGGAATAAGAACTAATTGTGTGATAAAAGATAATGTGTTTTTTGGGCATGAGATTCCCACTTGTTTTTAAAGTCCAGGTGACTTATGATTTGGATAGATGATATCTCATCATCTGTGAAGGATGAATTGCTTAATTTTGGGCAAAGAGCCTTGTTTTTTGTTTTTTTCTGCTACTTTTGATATTGGAAATCTTGGAGGGCTGTTGTGGTTGTAGGGGAAAGGAGGCATGGATATGACATGATATTATGATGGAAAAATCATGGAGGCCTATTATGGAATATGGGATAGGTAGGCCCAGTTTTTGTGGCATTAGTGGACACCTGGGGTGTCGAGAAGCATCATTTTATTCATGTTGTGTCGGAGAGGACACAAGATATGACAGAATGGGTTGAGGCTGGGCTTACCCATTGTTATGAAAGCTGGATTCTTGTTTGAATCTATTGTTTGATTATCTACCTTCCTTTCCCAACTACTTGAGGTTGAAAAATTTATTTGGATACTATATTTATATGGGAGGTAAAGATACACGAGATATTCCACGTGTTTCCCATTTTTAGCTCTTCATGGTTGGACAAGTTTACTCTCCTACTATAGGTGGAAAAGTATCAATGAGTGGTTCATCTAATCACTGTGTTGTTCCACTAGTGTTTGTAGAGTTTAGAAAGTTTTTTATTTAATACATGGAAATATTAAAAGTGGAAATGTTTTTAAATAAAAGAATACATGTTTAACCCATAGGGTTGGAGATTTCTAGGATTTAATGGAGATGTTGTAATTTATAGAAGTCATGGGATCAGTTTGGTTATTCCTGGAGGGAATGGATCTTTGTTAAAAGGGTAATTTTCTATATTGGGGAAAATGGGTATGTTTAATTAATGATTGAAGAATTAATTAACATAAAGTGAAACTGATAAAAGAGATAAAGTAACTTATTGTATCTCTTTAAATGGTCATGTGCTTATAGGATATCTAGTCTTAGTAGTGCTAGCCTGGAGTCCATGTGATGTTAGAAGAAATTGATTCTATGACTAGGTTATGACCATAAGGTTGTTGTGAGATATATTATAACATGTAATATTTATTTTCATATGCTACTGCAACCTATCAGTTAAAGAAACTGACACCATAGGGATTCTGAAACATTTGATATGGTGGGGGTGTTTTCCATAAAATCTCAATGGGAGGATTGTTGGATGTCTACACCCTTTGGTACCTCTCTATTCTCTTGGCATTTACATATACTGGTATGAATGGTGGTTAGTTTTCCATATATATATATGTGTGTATAGGGATATAATTTAATATAGTTATTTCACACAGATATATTCTAGATAAAGATTCCTAATGACCATAATAGGTATAATGTGTATTGGTTGTGAGGTCTTGAGGATCCTTACTCATTGAATGGGCTGTCATGGCTTGAGGTATAATACCCAATATATGATAGACATTTTTAAAGCTATGGTGGCTCTGATAAACCCACTGGTTACTTTTGGTTACGTGGATATGGTGGTGTGTTACACAAGGTGAATATTGTGGTGCTTCACCCAAATGTATGTGAGATAGCATTTTTGGAGAGTGATTATCAGGACATGCAATGTTGGAGAAAAGCATCAAACGAGAGGGGAATTGGTAGCAGGTTAACCTTGATATGCTTTATTATACAATATTATCATGTATGCGATACTTGGTGGGAGTAGCCATGGCATGTCTAGGAACTTAGTATAACGGTTAGGGTGAGGAATTAGTTTCAATTATTGTTCACCATGATTTAGCAAGACTTCTTTACTTTTTCATGAGAGTCTCTAGGTAGGATCCTGGTAAGTATACTCTTATTCTCACCCAACGTATATATAAAATATTATCAGTATAGTTAGAGAAGGTTGGGGATTAGGATAGTTACTACTAGATTATGGATTGTAGGAGATTTTGGTGATTCATAGTTTCTACCATCTTTAATTTATTTTGGTACATTACATTTTTTTCTTTTCAGTTGTAGTAGTTCTTGCATACCATTATATTTGTGAAATTGGGTTTCTTTTATATTGTAGTCTGAAAAAGATATTGTCAGTTTCTATCTTATCTCTCTCTCTTCAGCATGTGTCTCTATTAGTGGGTTATGCCTTCCATCTGCATGTTTATTATACCCTCAGTTCAAGTTGCCAACCCATGGCCTACAGGAGGCGAGACTCAGGGGATCACTACCTATCTTCTACCATTTCTAGCCTAGGATGGGTACACATTGTGGGGAGGGGGTTGTGACACCACTACTAGTAACTTCAGGGAATGGTTTAGACACATTTGGGTTATTTTGAAGTATTAACGAATATATTAAGTTCTAGAATTATCACATCCAAATTCCCTTTCAATTTAAGAAATTGATAAATAAAATATGGTCTGTGATAAACACCTGAGTGATATGATATATGTTCAATGTCTAAAGTTATTGTCATTGACTAATTTATAGCAGGATGTAGTATCTCTATGTCCTATACCAGGATAGATCTAGACATGAATGGTTTGGGATATCCATTGGACTCTTTTAGTGTAATATTTTTGAAGATGCTCCATCTGGGCCTCATGTAGCCAAAATTATCGGCTATATTGAGCACCCATATGTTCTAGGGATTAAACATAAAAATGAACTACGCACTGATATCATTCAAGTATCACATCATTAGATATTATCCCTATTTTTTTGTTAATTATAATATAAACAACATTGAGAAGACTCTACATGATATTCTCACATTACATTTCCAAGTTGATATGGAGACAAAGTAGAAAAATCCATTCGTACTTATAGTGAAAAAGGAATGTCCAAGAGAGGAGCTATAAGTCCAAATATTCTTTGCAACACCCTTCCATAGAGAGAGAACTATCACGAGATAAGTAAGGGAGAAAGATTATTTTTGTTTCCTATGTGGAAAGAAGAGACATAAGAATAAAAACGACACCTTGGAAAAGAATCAATGGGATGCTTTAGGTGAATTTATTATCGATTGAAATTTATATTTTTCTATAAAATTTTAAATTAAATACAGCCTTTTGTGATCACATATATATTCAAATATAGGATCCAAGTAGATCCAAATGATTAACCAAGAAGAGGTAGATCTACCAGAAGCCATCATAGCCCAAATTATTTTCAATGCTATTAGGGAATACAACCATAAGTTAACTTATATAATGAACTTGGTTTTGAAATATTATTATTACATGACATCCATTATAAAAAACATTATATATGTATCCAAACATGGTATATATGGATTTGTTTACAATTTTAGGAATAAATTATGTCTCTTCTTTAATGATATCATTATTTATTGTAATGAATATTTAAATAATGGTCTTTAGGTGTTGGATTACCCAAAAAAGGTGATGAAAATTGATAATAAAAATAATTCACTTGACTCATACTAAAGTAAAATTTTATATCACCAAATAGGTCATGTAAAAAATTTGTTTTCGAATAATTTACACCATGATAGAAATTTTTATTCCTTTTAACTAAAACCGGTTGTAGTATTTCTTGTAATTTTATAAAGTAAAATGACTAAATTCCCATTTATTGTATAAATTGAAAGGATTAAAAAGACCCTTGAATTAGTTCACATAGATGTTTTTGTATAATGTCTAGTTGAATCAAGGGGTGATTACTCATACTTAGTAATTTTATTGATTATTTAAGTAGATATGGATATTTATACTTACTGACGTATAAGTTGGATTCATTTGATAAATTCTTGGAATATAAGATTGATGTTTAGAACCATCATTTTATGAAGATTAAGAAACCCAATTGAAATCAGTGTGGATATATCTTAATCAATACTTCATTGATTATTTATGGCACTTTGATATTTTATTCACCTTACTCCTCTATATACACCTTAATGGAATAGTGTAAGAAAGATGTGGTACAAGAGCTTGTTGTATATGGATATATCAACTATGTGTTATGAAATTATTCTGGTATACTTTTGGGGATAAAAATTACAAACAATAGAATATAAACTGAATGGAGTGCCAACTACAACAATAGAGATATTCCTTACCAACTATGGAATGGAAGGAATCCCATGTGGTTAAACATATGAGTGTGTTGTTGAAAAGAATTTATTAAGGATATTTATGAAATTATAATTTCACCCCTTGGAAATAAGTGCATATTTATATGTTATCCTAAGGAAACTAAAGAATATTACCAATATAACCTTATAGAAAATAAATTTTTGGGTAACATACATCAAATCTTTATTTATTATTTTGAAAAAACCGAGACATGAATTTGCCACCCAATACATGCCCCTAAGAGATTTATTAAAAGAGATAGTGGGAGAAAGATGAAAATTAATTAATTCTAGGATCAATATCGAAAATAGTTAACTTAATAATGAAATCCAAAATACCTCATCAAAGAAGAATTTATAGATGCACAAGTACTATATAGGAGTAAAACAGAGGTATGAGAACATGAATGATATGGTTTTCTAGTCACTGAGGATGGAGACTTGGTAATAGTGATACTATAACCTACAATGATGAAGTAAGTGTCATAAACATTTATAAATAGAAAAATGATATGAATTCTAAAATAGATTCAATGCACCATTACCAATTCTAGATTTTGGTACATCCTCCAGTGGATGTAAAGACTCTTGGTTTTAAATGGGTATTCAAGAAGAAACTAGACATGGATGGAATATCAACACTTATAAGGAAAGGATAGTTTAAAAAGGTTCAAACAATATCAAGGTATAGACCAAGATGAAACCATTTCACCAGTTTCAATGTCAAAATCCAACATAATTCTACAGTCCATTACGGATTTCCACAACTAGAGATTTGGAAAATGGATGTCAAAAAAATACTTAATGGAAGACATCAATAATACTTATACATGAAAAAACTTGAAGGGTTTGTAACTCCAAAGGATATTTGAAATGAGTGAAAATATTAAAGATCCATTTATGGATTAATAATATCTTTCAGGTCATGGAATATTAAGTTTCATGAAGCTATCATGGAATATTGTTTCATAAAGAATTAATGTCAGCCTTATGTCTACAAGTGATTTATTAGGAGTGAGATAATTTTCTAAATATTATATATTTATGACATATTAGATATTGAAAATGAAATACTATTTTTATAGTCTATTAATTCATAGTTGAATTAATGCTTCTACATGAAATAATTAGGTGAAGCAACATATATTCTTGGGATCAAGATCCATCATCAAATATCATAGAGGATGCTCGAACTATGTTTGGGAATATATATTTAAAATATAATCAATAGGTTTAGTATGGAATAATCCAATAGGGTATTTTTTCCAATGTCACATGTCATTCATATTTCGAGGAAAATATGTCCTCAGACAAATTAGGATCATCAAATAATGTAAATAATTCCATACACATCTACAATTCGGTCGGTCATATATTCTATGTTATATACTTGGTTATATGTAACCAAATTCATATGTTTGGTAGAAAGATATCAGGTTAACCCAAGTTAACACCATTGGATGGTAGTCAATTCCATTCTTAATTATTGGAGGCATACTAAGGATATGTTATTGGTTTATAATGTAGATAAAGATATATTCATTAGAGGATATACATATTCTAGTTTCTCAATAGATAAAGATGATAAAAAATGAAAAAACAGGATACTTATTCACTCTAAATAGAGCTATTAGGAGATAAAAGAGATCGAATACCGCTATGGTCACTAATTCTATAGAAACTCCTAAATGTAGTTTGGGTTTTTAGGTAGATAAAAATCAGTTTGGATATGAAACATCCCCCAAGAGAATAATGTGGTATCTAGAAGTAATGATAACATCACACTCTATTGTGATAATACAACAATGGTGGTCGTTGAAGAGGATCAAAGGTCACATAAATGAAAAAAAGAACATACTTTGGAATTTTATACTTTATAAGAATTTTTATCAAAGAGGTGACAACACAATCATTAGAATTTACTTCGAAGGCAACATGGTAGACCTCTTGACTAAACCATTAACTCAATAAAAACATGGTCATCATGTGAGGAATATGGGACATAAATTTATAGGTAGTTAGATTTAGATAGTTTCAAATTAAATTTATAATTTAATTTTTAATATTGTATTGCCTTAATTAGTGAACTTAGATTAATTTTAGAAAACTTATATACACCTATAGTTTAGTGAACCGCCCATTGAACAAAGATAGTACATGTGATATTTTTCGATTAACATTCACTGTATGAGTTACATTAACTAATTTATGACCCTTGTATAATTTTCACTATATGAGTGTTTGAGTAATTAATTTTAATGTGTCTCATAGCCCCTGTAAGGATATGGAATAATATTTATCAATTTAAATAAAGGATTATTAAATGTTACCATTTTATTAATTAACAGCCTATCAGACCCTATATCCTATGAGAACCAAGGTTATTGGGTCCTTGTTCTAGGTCAAGGAATCCCAAGTCAATTTAGGTTAAAAAATGAATTACATACCATATGGTATTCTATTATTATCATTTTAATTATACACTAGTTTATCCTAAATAGATTTTGAGTTCATTAAACAAGGAGATTTTATAATTGCAAGAAATAGCCTAATAATCCCTAGATTTATGTGAGTAGTTACCCAGTTTGTATAATTCCTTGAGTCACTACCATTTCTAGAAATATTTTGTACAAATTAATGGAACAAAAACGGTGAATCATTTAAATAGGTCAAGACACTTCTATGTCCTTAAAGGGTATATGAGACACATTAAAATTAATTACATATCCACTCCTAAAGAGAAAATTAAATTAATATCATGAATTAGTTCAACTAATTCTTGTAGTGAATGTTTATCAAAAATGTACAATGGGACATCCTTGGTCAATGGGTGGTTCAAAAAACTATACATCTATCTAGGGTTTTTATAAATAACTTATGGTCCTGTATTAAAGTAAGAAAACCTTTTAAATTAAAATACTATGCTAATCTCATATGTTAGATTAGAACACCAACGATATGTGTTATAAAATTTAATGACATTAAGGTAAATAACTTATAACACATACCCCATTCTTATTAAGATTCACTTGTTTAGTTTCATCCCTCGATTTGAGATAGAATTGAAGTAACTGAAGAACCAGACAAAAGGCATAAAAATATGGCATATGAGTTTACACAATGATAACATTTATAATAATAATGAAAACTGAGAAATAAAGGATGAGGAATGGTAGAATTATATATAGACATTTTTATTTGAATAAAATGATATTTGTAGAAGTATTTATAGAGATTCACCATGAAGAGAGGGGGAGGAGAGGGTTTTTTTCCACTCTACTGCTATGAGATGAAATGAGCCCTTGAAACAAACTTGAGGGGTTTAAAAGCACAAAGGGGGGGGGGGTCACATGATCATTTTAAGCTAGTTTAAAAAAAGACTACCCATTAACCTATAATATCTATATATTTTAAATTAATACTATGTGTGACAGCTTAAATGATACACAACATTGATTTTAAGCGAACCACAATATTCTATTATTTTTAATGTAGCTGTTATCACCTAGCTGTTGAGTTAGAGAGTATGAATATTATTAACTAAATAATGAATATATTTAAAAGACCTACTCAATAAAAATTAATTGGTTAATTATTATGACATAAGTACACAATTGTTAGTGAAGTTATTTTATTATTTTGAAATAGGTTTTATTCAAAATTGTTTTTATTAATTTTTGTGAGAAAATATCATAATTAGTTTCAGTAACTTCAACAAATTTTACTTTATTAAAAAATAAAATTTAATAAATCATCATATTAAAATTCCCTTAGGGTTAATTATTCGTAGTCTTCTAAATTTTTTTAATTTCCAGTAAATAATGAAAAATACCAATTTTTATTGAAAACTATATTTTTGTTTGAATAATTTAATAATTTAATTTTTTTAAAAAATTAATTGTAAAAAATTTGTTATATTATATTATTAATAGACCAATTAAGTTCAATGGAATTTATTTAATTATTGAATTTGGTATTAAAACATTTTTATACAATTTTGTTTTTGAAAATTGATTTTATGCACGAAATGTCTTTTTATCTTAATAAATTAAATAAGGAAATATTTGGGAAATATTTTAATGAAATGTATATGATATATATAAAAAAACTATTTAACATTGATATGTTTTTTAAAAATTAGATAGAAATAAATCTAGTTTTATGCTTAAATATGTATTTTTCTAAAAACTATTTTCATCATATTTTGCATACACATTATAAAATAAATTTTTCCAATTATAGGTTTTGAATTTGATAAAATATATTCTATTTTTTGATTCTGGTGGTTCAAATTTGGTAAATAGGTCCCTTGAAATTTTAGGAATTTTGAATTGTAACCTTGGTAAAATTAATCACGTCAGTAAAGGGTAAATTGGGTTAATCTCTGTTAAAACAATGCGATAAGACTATTATTTTTACTCATAATTCTAATTAAATTGAATTATTTTTTCCCTTTATAACATTAGGCTCAATATGTATTTATTAACGGACATTTGTCCCATAAAATTTCTTATATAGTATTTGAAGTAATGAAAAATAAAAAAATTCACTCTCTTTCTTATAGATATCTATTATGTGTCGACATAAGTAAAAAATAAAGTAATTAATGAATTAATATTTATAATTTGTGTATAAGGAAATTATATTCATGATATAAATATATTTATAATTTTTTGGATTAAATTACTACCATAAATTTCTGTGTAATGGTAATGTTGTAATTATTCCCTTAATAGAAATTTAAAATAAATGATTTTCAAAATTTTAAAAGTAGTATGATTTTTGCTATATATTATGTTAGATAATGTTTTTAGACAATTATAACATATTATTGAGGTGTATAAAGATTATATTATAATTGAATCTTATTCTCTATGAATTTTAAGTGATATTAAATGAATATTATGAAAACTAAAATTAATGATACTCTATCAAAATAATATTTTCTTAAATTATATAATAATTACAAAAAATTAAATATGAAAACTTTGATAATATACGGTCTATAATATTATACATTTTCCATTTAAGATTTAATTTTCAACTTATATATAAAATTATTACCCTTTAAGGTTGAAAAAAGATTATAAAATGTTCAAGATTAAAATATGTTCATTAATGAGTTAAACCAACAGATAAAGTTGAAAATATCACTTAAGAATGTAATTGGTTTTTATTATATTTCAACCATATCATGACTTATCTTTGAATATATTTTTATTTAGAATCATTTTTCTTGAGAATTACTGAGTTATATTTTAATATTTTTAGCAATTCCTAGTGTGTCCTTTCCCCCCTTATAAAAAGACACCCCTTACATAGAAATTTTATACCACATATAAAATCCTATATCAACCAATTATATAGAATTTCTCTTCATAAAATTGTTATCCATGTTCTACAGGTTTTTAATCTTCAAAATACCAACCATTGGTTCCTTATGAAAGGATATAAATGATGTCTCCCTAAGAAGACGTAATTGTCTAACACAACCTCTTTATGTTTATTTCCCCTTATACCTAATCTAAATATGTGGAATTTATAATAAAATAATTACTTTATTATACTCAATATACATAAAAAATCATTATCCACCCTCTTTTCGATCAAATATGATGTGAAAGCATCACTCGTGCGTATATACGTCTTACCATCTCCACATAATGATGCAATTAATTTTTCATCATCATTTTTATATATGGGTATTATGATGAATTTAATGATTCTATATGATATTTAGGAAATAATTATTCTTTTTTAATAATAATATCAAATATACATAAAAACTTTTTAATCTATTTGAAAATAATGACGTCGCTTGTGTGTACATGTAGACTACCACCTCCATGAAGCGATGTGATTTTTTCTTCATTTTTTAATTTGGTGATACTATGGATAGAGTTAATTAAGATAAATTATTTATAAGATATAATAATTATTCCATAAATGTTAATTATTTATCTTTATTTTTTTTCAATCTGTTGAAAAGTGAAAACAATGTTCATGCGTATGCGAGACCTACCATCTCTATGAATGGTGTAATTCATTTTTCTATATTTATATTTTATAGATTGATATAAATATATATAAAGTGAATATATATATGATATTTATATCATGTTTAATATTATATATATTATGTAACCATGATTAAAGTAAAATTACTAAAACTACTAAACCAAAACATACATGAAAAATAAAGCAATTACTACCCGGAACTCTGATTCAAACAAATAATTGTTAATAAAAATAAGATGAAAGATTATAGGTAAATAATATATATATATATGTGTGTGTGTGTTTTTGGTTATAGAATATATTCACAATAAATAAATATTAATTACATAGTAGGTTCAAACACATATTAAGGTGTTCAAACAAGAAGTAAAGGTTTATTTCACAATCTCATTAATTTTCTAAATTACTTATGTTCAAGTCTCCACTGGGAGTAATCCTTGATATTTATATATCAAACCTAATTAATTTTATTATAATAATATTATTTAAATTTGTTAAAAGTTTTCCATTCTACTTTCTCTATTTAATCACTCATGATACTTAAATAATGTTTCTAATGAAAAGTGACCTTTTCTTTCTACTTAGTCGAAATTCTTTCTCTTCCTTGTCCATATTTTTCTTAAAAGGTTTTTAAGAAAATTTCACTATTATTCAATGATTTATTAATGAAAATTTTACCCATTTTATTCTTATTACAAAATTATTTGAAAGGAATCTTCATGTTGTTCTCCAAATGAATAACTTTTTAACATTTTTAGACAAGGGTGAAAAGGATCTTTTTTAAATTATACTACATTAACATAATTTCCCTTTATCACGGAGTCTTTTTTAATTTAAGATTCCATTAAATTTTTATAGGTTTATTTTGAAATAAGATATTTTCCTTATTATTTGGGAAATATTTAGATTTCAAATAAGTGTTTTAAAAGTGAATACAAGTATTTTCGTCAAGAAATTTTCCACTGAACATTTGGAAGTATTAACATATATTTTAAAATAATTAATTGAATATTCTGATTTAATGAGGTTATAATCTTGTGATTTCATCTAAATTTTTTTGTGGATGGTATGTCACTATATTAACTAGGTAATGTAATGATATTCCATATGCTAGTTCTGTCAATATGAATAATTATTAATTATTAAGGCATGCTGATTATGTTATATCGTTTATTACTATGATGAATGTTTTATAATTATTAATTAATGTGTGCATACTATAATTACCTAGAGCCTTGATGCATTGGTTGGTGTAATGTGACAAACTAGATTGTGAATTTGATTGAGGTATTAACCATTTATATAGATGTAATGACACAGGTCCTGGATGATATTTTTAGATATATTGGACCGAGGACTTGTTGGTATGATTCATATTTCTAAAATTATGTATTCTATCATTATATTTTTATTTATTGATTTACATGAGTTTATTTGAATAGTTTTTATATCCATGGATATGTTTCAAACTAATGTGGCTTTTTATATGGAATTATATGATCATAATTTATTATTGTCATATTATTCAAGCCTTATTTATCTTTATATTTATGAATTCCCTTATTAAGCATCTGATGTGAACCTTTTATTTTGTTTCATTTTATCAGGATGCTGGGAAATGTTTTATAAATGATATGCATGGATATGCTAGAGGGAATAAATCTGAGCCAAAGAAAAAACTGTGTTGTATATTATGTTTTTAAATGTAATATGAGATTCTAGTATGTATGTTGTTTACCAATACTAATAACCTATTCATTAAATTGGTATTTGATTTCTGATAGTCAGTAATAATTAAAAAACGTGACAACCGTCTCTGGGCTATGAGTGGCAGGGGTCTAACAGCCTGAGATGATGGGAAATATTTTTTCAAATAAATTTAATGTTTTTGATATTTTTCATTAAGTGCAACAAAGTGTTTTGATTTTTAACAAACATTCCCATGTTTATCCTATGTTACAAAAAATTGTGACATTATATTTTATTACATAGAACACTAAGTTTAGACTTCATTACATGAAACACCATGTTTAAATGAAACGTTGCATACTATTAAAATATTCTTATTTAAAATGATAGTTATCACCTAGATGTGGGAATGGAATGCAAGAATAAAATTAACTAAATTGTGAAATTATGTGGTTTAAACATGCATATGGGATTAATTATTTTGTGATCAGTTAATTATAAATAAATATAAAAACTATTAGAAAATAATGGAAATATGTTTCTTAAAAACTATTTTTAGGCACACAAACATGTTTTAGCTAAATATTTTTTTTTAAAAATTTGGAGAATTATTTTAATTATATATATATTATATGTCCAATAAAATTTTTAACAATCATTTTATGTATTTTCTATACAATAGATAATAATACTCCCAATTATTCTTAAAAACTATATTTTCCTAAAAAGAAGTTCATCCACCTTTTGCACACTTATTTTAAATATAATATTTTACAATTTGAATTTTTTTTAGAAAATAAACCTGATTTTTGAAATCCTCATGTAAAATTTATCTAAGAGTTATTTATTGAGAATTTTTTGAAAAGATACATTTTTTGATGAATATTGAAAAATACTAGTTTTTATTAAGAAATTTCATTTGTTTTAATGAATTTTAAAACATACTAAATATTTTAATATGTTTTTAAAAGTAAAATTAGTTATATTATATATCTATTAATAATTTTTTTGTCATTAAAATCAATTTAATATCGAATTTTTATGTAAACGTGTTTTGAACTGTTGAAATATTGGGTTTTTAAAACATCTTTTTCATCGCACCCTCCAGATTAATTTTAAATTAAAAAATTCCACTTATGAGAATGTAATTTTCAAAACTGTATTGAATATTTAGAATAATAATAATAATTTATATTTTATAATACGTTCAAATTAATATTTTACTATTATGAATAGTAAAACAAGAAAAAATTAATTAGCACAGTTTAGGTGAAAATGGATTTACCGAAGGTTAAACTAAAATGATAAGGGTTAAAATTTACTATTAAAATTTCCAAAACCTATGAAATGAACATATATATACCTTTTCACCAATATTTTATGATAATTTATCATTTTTGAGCCTTGTGGGATCTGGAAAATGTGGGTAAACCTTTTTATTTTAAAAATAACAAATGTGCCACTCACCTCACTTGTAAAAGGCCTCCCCTCTTATCCTTGCTTCATACATATAAAAACCACTTGTTTCATAAATTACATACCAAAATAACTTAATTAACTACATACACTAATAATATAATCCTTTTTGTTATAAATCTAACCTTAGAGGCTTTTAGTGTAAACCAAATGAATATCTCTAAATAAGAGGTACCGTCCCTAACTAATCATTTTATTTTATTTCTTCCTCAACTACATTAAATAATTATTAAACCTAGATTATATAATATAATAAGTATATTCCATATAATTATATTTTTTATGTTAATTTAATGACCTAAAACCATCTCCTCATCCATAAAATGGTAAATAAAACCATTGATTGTTTGTATGATGATCTGTCACCTCCAGAACCAACATATTTGTTTCCATAATCACATTTCATGGGTGTATATAATGATTTATATAATTTTTATATATTATATTTATGATATTATTTCACCTATTTAATTATAATAACATGTCTAACTTCTTACATCCCGACCCCTTGGAAAACAATAACGTCGCTCGCGTGTGTGGCAGACTACCCCCTGTGAATCGATGTGATTTTTTACATTCCCATTTTCTTTGGATGGTAATAAGAATATTTTAAATATATATATATGTGGTATTTTTAATGTAATTAAATTTTTTTTAATAAATATATCACATATACCTTCTTAATTTCTATTCATTATGGGATATAATGATATCATTCGTGTGTACAATAGACTACCACCTCGCAAACCGATGTCATTAATTTTTCACTGAAGCATTGAATGGAATAAAATAATGTTAAATTTAATTAAATTATGTGATAAATATGTCTTAAAAATAATTTTTTAATGGTAATAAATTATTTACCTTTCGCTTATTTCATTCATCGAGAAAATTGAATCAACATTCATGTGTACGTATGAACTACTATCTCCATGGACAGTGTGTTTCATTTTCGATTTCCTAATTTTATAGATTAATATAAATCCATTTATAAAAAATATATTTGATATTTATATCATGGTTAAAATTTTGGATATTATTTTACCATGATAAAATTATTAGGACAAAAATAATAAATCAACACATATACGAAAAACAAAGCAGTTATTATCCAAAAAAATATTTTTACAAGTAATTGTTAATAAATGGGTAATAAAAGGCCATAATTAAATAATATATTATCTAAAATATATATGTATGGTAATATAATAGATTTAAAATAAAATTATTTTTATTTTATATAATGTTATAAAGCATACAAAACATGTCAATAATTATGGAAAGATATATCTAGACTGTTTTATTTTTAGGAGACATATACAAATTCACCAATAATTAATTTTGTATGGTGTTTATAATAAACCTTTGAAATTTTATTTCACTAATATCATTATCATTATGATATTTAATATTTTATTAGATGTTATACTTTATTTGGGTTTACGAAGCAAAATATAACTAAATTGGTTAGAGATTTTGTCTTAATTTTCCTTCTTAGAGAGATGTCATGTAATGTACCTGACTTCATTTATGAGGTGTATATACTACCCCTTGACATGAAATATCTTGAATTAATTTATTATCATGATATTTTATGTTTCATTTAATGTAATTATTTCATGGTTATTATGATTCAATGTTAACAAAGTTGTAATTGTTTTATGGTACAATCTCATCATTTATCAAGATTGTTTACATTTATACTTCAAATGATAAAATATTAGGATCCTTCTCTTATGAAAAAAAATTAATTTTATTGTCCTATATTTATGTCATGAGAATACATAATTTCTCTTCATTTTCCTCTCTTTAGTTACTCAATATTCAAAAAAATAAAGTTTTAATGTAAATCAAATTTATTTAACTCTTTGGTCAAAAAACATTTTTTTACATATCCATGTTTTCTAAAAATGTTTTTAAAAACGTTTAAAAATTAGAAAAGTTTTCTTAAATTACATTTTACATATTTTTTTAATTTTTTCAAAATAAATTTCATGTAAAAGTTATATGTTTTTTAAAAATAAGGCCCCTACCACTTTTACTGAGAATGTCAAAGGAATATTTGTTTTAAGGTGTACAATATGAATTTGTTTCTATCATATACAACTCATTGAGTTATATATTCCTTTACAAGTTTCAAAAATTATTTTCCAATAAAATAGTTTACAAAATATTTTAATTTTTTAGTAATTTTGAAAAAGGAACTGATAATTTCCCTCAGAAATGTTTTAAATTATTTTTAAAGATTCTTCTATAGATTTCAAAATTTATTTTAACAGAAATGTTTTTCCAAAATATTTTACAATAATTTTTGTGATTTAAAAAATGGGAAGAACTTGTTCTTCAAAAAAAAAATTAAATTATTTTAAATTATCCTATAAATGATTCTAAGGTAATGTTTTAAAAAACGGAAATTTAAAAAAATATATGTTTGAAAAAAAAATTCATAGTGGAAAGGATATTTTACTCATGAAATGTTCCAAGTGAAATTTTAAAAATAATTTTACATCTAAGATAATATCCTTCGATGTTAGTTATAATATAGTAGGGATAAGTTTGAATGATATGATCTTTATTATTTCTTTAGATGGTAAATGTCTGTGTTGATGAAATATTCATGAAAGCCATTTATTTTTCGTGGATTGTCCAATGATGAATTTATGAAATGATTACAGAACTTTTATTTTTTACTTGGGTTGTGATGTGATTATATGATGAATGTTTTATAATATTATGGCACACCTAAATATAGTTTTCCTTATATGATGGGTGGGACTAATATCTCCCCATAATGATTTGGATAATGCTTTATATCTAACGATATAATTATGGGAAACAAGTCCATAGGCTCAAACCACTATGGGAAAAAGGTGATTCCTAATCCACTATAGGAAATAGGTGCATCTTGATCCAAAATGGGAAGCATGTGATAAGTATCGATCCACTATATTTATGGTCTTGGTAGATAACCCTGACATATAAAATAGTTGTATATATTTATGATGCTGCCATAATTTTATTACCATAGATTATGTCTAATAATTTTTTTATAATGATTTATTAATCTTATGGGCCATGTTTTCTATAATGATAATGTTTTATACCTTGACTCATGTTTATGATCTATGACAGAATGGATATGAACTTCTTAATTTATGTTCATGATCACCTACCATTATTCATATTTTATGATTTTATATGAGTATTGATTGACATATCCAATGTTTACCCTTATTCAACATCTGAGCTCACCCATCATTATGGTCCCTTCCCCAGAATATGAAAAAAGGATTAGGTAGGGTATTCCTAAGAGTGGTACTATGTTAAAAGATCAATATGGGAGATGTTAAATATCATTCATGAAATAATTGTTTATAGTCTCTAAATACACTAAACAATTATGATCCATGGGCATGTGTTTATGAAATGTATTTAATATTAGTCTAAAAAGATGTGTTATTTATGTTTTAAAATCTTGGGCCCCTATAAGGGGTCTTTACATGGCCAAAAAACTAGTAGTTTGGTGTCCAATGTCTAGTTTATGGAACCAATATCCCTTCATAGCTACTTCAGTCTCCACCAGATACCTTTTGGTATCCCACTGGCTAGCCTCTTAGACATGAACAACATTCAACAATCCTAGATCTATCTATAAACTCTCCTGTTCACTATAATGAATTTCCAAACCCATGAACCACTTACCGAATCACCCATTTGAGATGTCTTTAACCCTAGAATTCTAAGTACCAACTAAAAATATAACCAATACAAGAATGATAGTCCTAATTGGGAGTTTTAATCCACTCATAAACTATGAAACACCTTTATCTAGTTATAATTATAGGGTCTCTTGAAATTTAAGATGAGAATTACCTCCACACACCATGATATAACCGATTAAAGAAAAAAATGGTTCAAAAAGTGGTTTGTTACATCCTCCCTCACCATAGGAAAACTCATTAATAAGCTCAAATCCTAGAAAAACTAATCTTTAAACCATGAATTAAATGAAAATTTAAGGATAAACCCATGTCCTGAATTACATCTGCATGCTCAGTTTCAAAGATGACTCCCTTATCTAGATTTAGAATTTGAGATACCTTGAGTTCAGATTCAAACTAAATACCCAAAAATTATGGGTTTTGAGGATCATACAATAGAACCTTCCTTGTAAATAACTTAATGATCATCCCATGATATTTTTATTGAATTTTATAACTCAAATAAAAAACAAAAACTAACACTAACCTATAAAACTGACAGATTTTAAACAATAATGTGTTCAGTTGTTGAACCACTACTGCATGACTCATATGAAATTACCTACATTATCTCCACTTAATCATGTTCTATATAGAATAATATTACATATCAATTTATCCTTGATCAACTTCTATAAAAAGATTATCAATTCAATTGGTTAATGAATTACTAATTATCCAATCAAAAAACGTTACTTATGAGGTGTTCTTGAATTTTCTGCTTTACTGACCCCTCTGTCCACCATGTGATGTTGTATTTCTAGTTTTACTTAAATTATTTTTTCTATATTTTTCAGGTTACTACCACATTTCTTTTGTTTCCATGATATTATGATATGATGTTCTTTTTGTTATTATCATATGTTATTTCTCATGATCCTTCTCCTTTATGATTTAATCTTATACCTTTGACTCATACATTATGATTCCTTATCATGTTTATTCCCTTACCGTTCTTGTTATATCACCCCTTTTTTCAATGTATTCCACTGGTTATCCCAAATTGTTTTAGGAGCACAAAGGGATTTTGGATCTCATTATGGAGATTGAAATAAACACATTTTATTTTCATATTGTTTTTTTATAAAGCTATTATTCCAAAGATATTAATCCTTTTTAAACTTATTTTGTATTTATTTTATATTTATGTTTATTATAATGTAATAATATATGTAAAAATTATTATGTCTCTATAGTCAAGAATCTTTCATGTCCTTTTATGGTCTATAGAATTAGTTGAAATTAATTACTTAGCCACTCCTAGAAAAGTTAATTAAATGAGGGCCATAAATTAGTTCAATCAATTCATAGAGTGAAGGTTAATATATGGATCTCCCATAGACCGTCCTTTTCACATGGTAGTTTCATTAAATTATATGTGAATATAGGGTTTCTAAAATAAACGTAAGGACATGATTTATGTGAGAAAATATTATAATTTAAAATAAAAGGATAACATCATATTTTAGATCAACACACTAATAGTATGACTTATAAAATTGTATTAATTTAAAATAAAGAACATAGTATAGATAACTTAATATTATGAATCACCACTTTCCTAGAAACAACCCTTTAATTGATCAAGGACTAAAAAACTGAATAATTAGACAAAATTATGGAAAAAGGGGTATATGAGCTCACATAATGTTAAAATTATGAATAGGAATGAAAACTAAGAATGAATGAATGATTAGTGGAATTATTAGCTTTGTCCTTACTTTTCATCAAATGGAAGGGTATTTATAGAATTATTAATAGAGATCCACCGGGAATAGAGGTGGAGCATAGGGGTGATTAATTATGATGATAGAAGTTGAAATGATCCCCTAAAATTGAGTGGAGGGTTTTAGAAGGGACGAGCGGAGTCCAAATGTCAATTTAAATCCCCTATTAAATAAAATACCTATAATACCATCCATTATACATTCTGTTTCTTCCAACTTGTTAGTGGATCCTTTGGCCTTTCCTAGCTACTACAGCCTCCACTAGCTAGCCGATGGGACTACACCAGCTTGTTGGAGTCTCAATTCCATCACTAAACCATCCAATTCACATTAAAGACATCCCAAACCCCTTCTACACATCCAAAAGACATATTTTCGGTTTCAAAACTCTCATAATTAACATACAAGTACAAACTATACTTATAACCCCATCATGATAGAGAGTCCAATGTTGGGTTTTTAAACAACACTAAAACCCTGTAACACGTTCATCAAGGCCCAATACTAGGGCATAGTGAGATTTAAGATGAGAATACCTATTCTTAATGAGTTATAACTACATTAATAAAATTTAAAAATGGTCCAAAAATATACTTTCTTAGAAATGTAACAAGTTATTACTCTTCATAGACTCCATTACTTTATGATTTAACTATTGCTTTTAATGTTAACATACACAAATATTAACAATGATTGTGGTAGGTGGTATTAAGTATTTTCTGAAGTGATACCCATATTTCAAGACATTATAAGTATATATCTTCTAGTGATATATTAATATCACATAATACCATCCTATAACATGGAATGATATGAACTATATCACACCATTTGACATAGGTTTTAAAGAATACATTCTATCAATATTTTATGTACACTTTAGCCTTTTAGACTTTATACACATTATGTTACTTCATACGTTGAAATATGATAAACTATACTAAGAAACATATTTATATAAAACACTATTTAATGATTAGAACCTTCTTGTACATATCCTAATATAGAAATACGTTTGAAATGATCGTTGAAGTCTACCTCCAATAGGCAATGAGGTAGAGATGAGAACCAAGCGTGTTAAGACACAATTACAGGATGCAATACCATTTTATATAATACAAAATGGATTTATGAACTAAATTAACCACCATAAAGAATTTGTTTAGAACAAGTCACAACTTTTCCATGATTCTACCATTACATTGTGTTAGATAATATGTTACTGTTTTTCATGCATGGAATTATAATATTTTTCAATGTCATTTGGGAATAAGTTTATATATCTATAAGGGATATTATATTCACCTTTTAATCATATAATTATAATAATGTTGTGTTTAAAAGAGTAAAATGATTTTAATAATATTAAATATTAATTATTGGGATTAAAAATAGACATTTCAATGGATTTGAAATGTGGTAAAATTTATGAATTGTTTTAATAAATATTGGTCAAAGTCTTAAGATATTTATATACTATATTAATTTGTTAGATTAATTTTATTTTTGTTTTGTATTATTACTACTCATTTAATGATCCAACTTTGGATACCCTTTACTCAGGCACTCAAGCCGGTCTGTGGAATGACCCAAAATCTATTCCTGGCCCCCATAGACCGACAACTACTACCTATGTATCAAAAAAATACTCGGAATAGTTTCCCCAATAAATATATCAAAAATATTCCTAATGATATCATAAAATAACCTCATAATAATATAGAAAGCCATGCGTCTTAAAAAATCAATCAAATATAATGACCCCACAACCAAATAAAAAACAAATGACATTTAATAAGAAACCATAAAAATTCAAGTACAAAATAATAATCTATAAATTATTAAAATAGGTGTCAAATATTTATATACAAAAGGATTGTGATGGGAATATAAATGGTGATATAAAAGTATATATAACGAACAAAAAAACCCAAAGAACACCACTACCCTTATCTGTGGAGATATAACAAGTTTTATAACTATTTTAATATGAAGTAAATTATATGTAAAAAAGTATTTAAAACAAAAAGCCTGGGAAATTTCTTATGGTATCCAATATCAATGCCCCCTATGATCCTCATACAAGTATAATGATTGAACAAATCATATCTAGCCTCATGCATGGTACCTTAGGGAGAGAATTATTATGTTTGGATGTAATTTATATCCATATCCTAGTGCCATTTAGTTTATGTGGTGTAATACAAGGATAATTCAGGTAGAAAAATACCTACCAGTACTTATAATAATTTTCCCACCTATGAAACTAAGTTAACATGTTTTATCTCCATTTTAAAAAATTATCATTTCATCATTTTAACCAATTTTCTTTGAAAGGGTCATTTTATCAAACACAATACCTGAAACTCTTATTTATGTATGAAAAACATGATTTTTAATTCACTTTGGTTACCATTAACAAAATAAAATAGTTCATGGAAATTATATCACTTATATAAGATATTAAATATGGTATAATACACTTTTAAGAAATTTAAAACACCAGTGTGAATGTGAATTTGAATTTAAGGTCGGTTAAATAACGATAAATCATGATATACCAACCTAATCTTGTGAATCTACTTTGTAATGGTGGGAATCATCTAATAAAAAAGGAAAATAAATTTATAAGGTGATATAAATCACTATAAATCAAAACCCATATCATTCAAATTTGGTAAACTGAACCCTAGGATGCCTTATCCATAGGGTATGATGAAAACCATGAAAAACGGGAAATATAACTAAGAAAGATGAATAAAATCACTTACGTGATGATCTAAATGGGACTATATATGAAAATACACATTAAATCTAGTGAAAGAGGAGGGAAATAAATTTCCCTCACGTTGATATCCAAGGGATTTAGAGTGAGAGGATAGTGAGGGATTAATATAGTTAAAATGAGAATTGGAAGAGAGATAAAAACAAAATTTTTATAAACATG
Source organism: Viscum album (assembly GCA_963277665.1). Lineage (NCBI taxonomy): Eukaryota > Viridiplantae > Streptophyta > Magnoliopsida > Santalales > Viscaceae > Viscum > Viscum album. Next base: position 1,882,963,533 of record OY728130.1, read on the forward strand.
GGTAGGCATCATGGTATGGATCCTAGGTTTTCAAAACAGTGTTTTAACCATATTTTTAATATTGGACACAATTGGGTGGAGTTTCCTAGTTTGTCAATATGATTTTGCAAACCATGATCTAACCATGATAATGTCATTGAGATATTGTGAAAGTTCTACATTTCTAGGTCTCATGATTTTCACTTTCGATTATTAAAGTGTATAACGTGCACAATTCCCATAGTTTCCAAAAATTCAAAAATAAAAATAACATAAAAATGCATAAAAATAATGAAAATCAATAAATAATTAAGTTTATACATGAAAATAATGTCTGGAGTGTGACAATTACCCCCACTATATAACTTTATTCCCATAGAATTTCATATTAAAGATATATAATTAATAAGGTGGGGTCAATTATCCCTCATAGAAAATTCCTACCACCACATATCATGATAGTAATTTCTATTTTTCCGTTACACATTAACAAAGGGAATTGATTTCTGATAGAACACTTTATCCTAGGATTCAATAATTCAAATCTATTGTTCAATCACTAAAACATATATGTTAAATTATATATCCTCCAAATTCAATAAAAAGGTAGGTATATGGATGAAAATTATTAAATTTAGATGTCAGGAAGACATTTTTTATAGACACCAAATAATAATAAACCTTATTGATACTATCAAGCATTTTGTAAACTCCCACATATCAGGGGGTATGGTTCCCCCGCTTCCTGAGATGCCAATGATCCAACGAAAGAGGCAAATTTAAGAACACTCATTCACAAAACAAAAAAACTAATTGATGATTCAATAATACACATAAAATTTATGGTGACAATGGGAAATAAATATTTTTTCAAGATCACCAAAATCATAACCTTTAACACCTAGAAAATTCTCATCCCCACTAGATATATGACAACTCGTATCTTTTATATACTATAACTAATGCTTTATTAAATAAATAAATAAATAATACAGTCCTAAACGACCAAGAGGCTTTGGTTATTTGGGTAATTTTATAAATGTCACAATAACTTTAAATAAGGACACAATAAACTACATGAAAACTACATAACATCCCATTATGATTTAGTTCATCTTCTAAAATTTCTTTGGATAACATGGGGATGTAGATAAGAAAGGGGTGTGTTATAATGCCAAGTGAGGGAATAATAAACTCATAACATCATAGAAGTAATAAATGTGAATCCATAGAGATATCAAGGGGAAATTAAATTATTAGTATCATAAATATTAACATCGATTCATGATATAATATAATAACATCAAGGAAATATTAGAATGCTGAAAAAACAAAAAACATGACATCATAAGCATAAGTCAAGGATAACTATCAAGATATCATAACATATTATGATTAGGCTAACAACATTCTAACTATAAATGGTATATTATGAGATAAGAACATCACCCAATGTATTTTAAGGATATATAATTCAAGGCCCACTGATCACCTTCATATCCTCTATATTTATTTGTGTTATACATAGATCATATAAAAAAATAAATTATTTCATTACTTTTTATCTCATTATTAAAAATTATGGGTTTCATAAATGAAATTAACCAATAAATAATGTATAGTTACATATGTGTGAATACCCTTTAGGGTAAATTGGGATTGGTATTCACAACACAATAGTTTGGCTTAGAAAATCACATAATAATTTTATTAGCATAATAATAGCACATAAAAGTTCAAGGAAGGGTTTAATGAGATTTAAGTAAGGTAAATAATTAATTGGGAATCATAAGAAAAATTAATGGATATTTAAAAAACATTATAGCATGAAAAATTGGAATCCAAAAGATTAGTATAAATATAGTACTTTAAATAAAAATGATGAGGAGAGAATCCATTACATTGAGATGGTGATTCTAAAATCTTGAGAGGGGATTAATATGATTGAACTAACACATTGATAGGTCTTTGGATAGGTAGAGGGAGAGTAAAATATTGATAAATGGGTGTTTAGTGAAGAGGATGGGGATGTTAGGTGGATAATTATTTAAAAATAGAGGTAATCTTTTATTAATTTATAAACATAGGTTTTGGACTGTATATACTAATATAACCCAAACTAAAAAATTTCACATTTATTTTTCCCATAGTTTATACCAAAAGAAACATTTTTTTAAATTTTTTAAAAGGGTAATTACTAGATATATTAAAATTATTCCATTGGTGATATGGAAGTGAGTCAATTATATAATTAATTGTTTTTATATCCATAAAATATATTATAAGTTTTGGATGATTCATTAAAGGATTATTAAATTAATAAAATAACTTAAAAAACAAACTATCTTAATATGGAAACTTATTTTTGTTATTGGATACCCTTTATATAATTTATTAATTTTTTTTTTGATTTTATGATTTTATAATATATAATATATATTTATATAGTATTTAATTTTCACCTAAAAATTAGATTGTCTCAAAAAATTATGAAAAATTCATCATTTCATAATTTTTAGGTGATTATCTCAAAAATAATATTTATTTTACAAAGAAAATTTCCTATATTATAGAATTCTTACTTTTAAATAAAAATTCTTATTTAATGGAAAATAATAGTATTTATGATGCTACTGACATTCTGATCCTTATAAAAATTACATTTAAATTTATTAAATTATATTTGAATATATATTTTTTGATATTAAAATTTTATTAAAATTAGATTTATTTCATGAATTATTGAATTTATCAAATATTATATTAATTGAAATTATATATTTCACAAAAATAAAAGTTTCATTTCTTCATCTCAAAACAAATTTTTTATCAAACTCATTATATAATCAAAGTAATAATAAAAGTATTAAATATAAAAATTATTTTTATATAAATAAAATATATAATATCATATTAACATGGTCTATATACATTATCATTTTTACACCAGAGTATTCCATAATGTTAAGGTGTGTGATGGTGATTCTTTCTTGTTGTGGTTTGAGAAACATGGTTTAGGATTTGATCTTGATAAGCATGAACCTTTCCCATTAATGCTTTCACCTTTGATTCTTTTTTTGAATCTCAAGTTGGTATTTGTCAAGGGAAAACCCTAGTGAGGACAAATTCCACTCAATCTCCAATAAATTCACTTCATTGGGTATGATCCTAATGGTTGAGGCCACCGATTATTCTTTTTATATCAATTAGTAATTATCATAAACCTTTATATATACTAATCTTAATGATAATTGTAAAAAAAATATTATCAATGGTTTAGATTCCTAATGGTCTATGAAATTAGAAAAGATTTATTTTATAATGGTCCAAAATAATTAGAGTAGTGCATGTAAATTCTATAATTTCATTACATAATAATGATTTTATACATTAAAAAAGTTAATTTCATTAATAAATGTTTGGGTCATTAAATTCTACCCCTTTGTAAATTTAACCCTTAAAATTTCATTTTATATACTAAATATAATGAGAGTACCTTTGATTCATCACCTCTTTTTGTTCCCATATCGCTTCCTCAAACTTGTGGTTCCTCTATAGTACTTTTACTAGGTGAGTATTCATGTTTTGTAGAACTATGTATATATGATGTAAAATATGCACTGACTACTCATCATATAAAATATTATTCTCTAAGGGTACCCGATTTTGAATTCCGTACATTTTAGGGGTCTAGTATGTACTTTCTCAAGAGGTTTATATAGAACATATCATGTACTTGAGATAGGTTAGGTGGGAGTTCTAGTGAATAACACATGACTTTGATTTGATCAAGGGTCTCAAAGGAGTTGTCGTTTCTTAGACCAAGATTTATATTCTTCCCAAACCTCATAAATTTCTTCCATGATGATATATGAAAGAAAAACTTATCCGAGACCTCAAAATCTATTTCTTATTGATGATTATATATATATACTTTCTATCAAATTTTCAAATATTTCATTTGACACTGAATGGTTTGAACCTTCAATGTCATATCATGAATAAGATCAGGTCCCAAAATTTTCCTCTCTCCAAATTCATCCCAGCATGTTGTATTTGTTTACATCTTCCCATAAAGATACACATAAGGTTATATTTAAATTATACGATAGAAGTTATTTTTATATGAAAACTCCAATAGTGGATGGTTTTAATCCCAACATCATTATTATTCAATTGATCAATATTTCAACATATTTTATATATTTGGAAATATTCCCTAAGAATAACCATTTTTTTAGGGTGATAAATAGTACTAAAGATTATTTCTTTATCCAAAACTTGCTTATGGATTCTCCAAAACCTCTTGGTAAACATAGGATCTCGATCAGATATAATAGGTAGTGTACTCCACATGGTATTACAACTTATGCTATATATATCTTGGTGATATATTTAATAAATAAATATTCCTTTATAAAAATTAAATTCACTGACTTTGTAAGGTGATAAACTACCACCCATATGGTATTATTTCATTTTGGTATACATGGGTGTCTTACGATGATGTTCATGGTTATGTTATCCCATTTGCATGCTGGTATTGAAAAGGGTTGCATCATACCCTTAGTATTATTTCATTCATCCTTGACTTATTTTCAAATCAACCGCCAAGATAAAAAATATTCAATCTCTTTAATTATGTTATCTAACCTGAAAATTTTCAATCCTCATCACGGATAGTGATGTTGAATCTTTTCAACTAATATCATCTTCCACATATTTTTCCTTGTAGGGATGGAAATGGATTGAAAAATCATAATTTTTTACTATATATATCCACCTTCATTGGAACATATTGAAATCCTTTTGTGTGAATATGTACATGAGGCTTTTATACATTGTACACATGCCACATATATTCCCATATAGATAATGTTACTACATATGTAATGCCAAGATCACTATAACCAATTCTGGATCATGGATTGGATAGTTATTTTCATTTATCCTTAGATATAGGGTGACTCAAGAAATAACTTTTTAATATTGTATGTGTACAAAACCCATGCCATTTTTAAAAATATCATTGTAGATAAAAAAAATACATCCCCACTGGTTGGTAATGTCAGTATAGGTGCGATGATTAGCTTCTTCTTGAACTATTTAAATATCACTTAATATTTATAATTATAGTCAAATGTCACTCCCCTCAATCTTATCTTCTTTAGGGGGATTTAAAATCATAAAACGTTTCTTACCAATCAATGATAGTGCCCAGCTAATTAAAAAAAATATAGATCCCTATCATTGATAATTATTTAGTCTATCCTTTAATTTCTTGGTTCTTTAAATTATCCTCATATATCCCTTTTCTTATGATAACATTTTCTAGGAATGTTACTTATTCTAATCAATAATTTCATTTAATTTACTTGACGTAAAACTTTTACTTTTGTCTGGTCTTAAGTACAACATTATAATGCTCCTCATGTTCTTTCTAACTTTTATAATTTACAAGAATATGCTCAATAATGACTACCATGAATTTGTATAGGTAATCCCTAAATAATACATTAATTAGGTTCAGGAATATAGTTTGAGAATTAGTGATTCCAAATGGAATTACTATGAAATCTTAAAGCCCATAACATGTAAAAAAAACTAGTTTTGGGGATATCAACCTTATTTACCTTTACATGATAATATCATGACCAATGTTATACCATACAAAAGTACCATGATCCATGATATTGATAGAACAATTATTAAATCTATTGTACATGATACATTCTCTTTATTATGATCTTATTATGCTTATAATATTCAATATAGAGGCTCATTGAGCTATCCTTCATCTTGAATAAAATGACTAGTTTACCCCACAGCGAAGTTATTGGTCGTATAATACCTTTCTCAAGTTTATCATATTGTTTCTTTATCATCTTTTCTAGTTCAATTATGTAAATTCTGTATGTATTCTTAGATATGATAAAGGCTTCAGGAATATGTTCAATTGTTCACTCAACCTCTTGGTTCGGAGGAAGACTAAATAGTTCTTCCGAAAACAAATTAGTATATTCCCTTATAATGAGCTTGTCATCAAAACTTAACTTTTATTTAGTGTTAATCATTTGAGTTAAGTATTCATTCTCATAAGTAAATAATATTTATTCTTGAGATTATTAATCCAATTTATATCCATGCTCCACATTACACTTGAATATAATTAGAGGGTGGTTCATTATACAGTGGGAGATTTCATTCTCTTGAAAATTTATATAGTCTTTATACAAGGAAAGATAATCCATACCCATAATTACCTAAAATTACACTAATGTGGAGTTTCATAATGTTAATTGGGAAGTTCAAAACACAAATATAGATATTGGAGACGTTATAGAGTTAGGCTGCAATAATTTCCCCATTTTTTATTTTCATTGATTTCTCCCCATCCCTGTATTGTGGGGGTGTTTGAATATTTCTACTTAACTTATTTGACATGACAGAATGTGTAAAACCAAAATAAAATAGCATGTTTTCTATCCTTGAATGAATAATAATAATAATAATCACCACTTCATCATATCAATCCATGACAGCATTTGTAATGGAATAAGATCACTATTTCTCTCTAGGACTTGGAGATTTTTATCCTCAGTTATCATAAAAAACACATGGATTAGTGCATTTTTATAATAGTATCATAATTTCTTATAGATGAATCCTTAGATAGTATGTATTGGATTGACTGGATCATTATTTTCTTCCATTATATTGGTGGGTTTCTCCAATTTACATTCTCTAGCTAGGTTCCCTTTCTTCCCAAACCTAATGTATTTCTTGGTTCCCTTTGGGTAATTTTTGGGATGCTTCTTCCCACCCTTTTGATAAGTTGGATGCTGGAATTTCTTTCCACCATGATATTTCTATTGAAATTCTCTTGTATTAAACTCTATTCATTAATTAATATCTCTAGACCTGTCAGACTCTTAAGATTCAACACTATCCATTTTGAATTTGAGGCCACATCAGGAAATTTCTTAATAGTTTTCAAAGTCTTTAATTGCCATTTTTTAGATTTAGATTCAAGGCACTGAGGAAGAGTTCCAGTTTTTATTCAAGTTCAATGTCAAATCCATAGGTGTATCATAATATTCATGTGATGTTCACCTCATAAAGATCAATAGATTCAATAGTATTTTTTTGAGGCCAATGAACTCACTCTCTTTTTTATTTCAGAGAGTGTGACGAAAATATTTATAAAAAAATTTGGAATTACTTACAGTCCATAAATATGACCTCTTCATGATGTTTTATATTCTTGATCAATATTAACCATTGATCTGTTTATCCATATGTAAAATAAACAAAAACATTAACTTCTCCCACAAAGAGAAATGACGGATGGAGAAGATATTTTCAATGAATTTGATACATTTTTCACTGATTAAGGGAGAAAAATGTCCACAAAAATTCATATGCCATTACTGTATAAAGGACTCCATTGTGACTTTATATTTCTTAAGGTGATTTGGGTATTCCCCTGATTCATGCCTCAATTAAAAACTTGATTTGATTGACTAGGTATTATCATGATATTTTGGACTCCAGCTCCCAATAGGATGGACATTCATCACATTTCCCAACACATCAGTTATTGGCATTGTTCCTAATATCTCCTTCCATTGACTAAAATTAAATGAAAATGAGGGATAATAATTTTCAAACTATTAAACACACAAAATAAAAACATTGAACAATTAAGGGATAACTCAGAAAGTACATATATTCCTTAACTTATTATTTTTTGGGTTTTTTCTAGGTAATCCATGGTATATTCCCTAATATAAAAAAAATTAGGAATTTTTCCTATCATAATTCTTTATAAAGAAATTTTGAATTTACTAATGAATATCCACATAGAGTGTAAAAACAATTTTATAGCATGTAATATTATTCATATACCATGTGAGATTGAGTTGGTACCAAATTAAGCCTTTTAAGGATTATTACCCCTATGTTAAACTGTTCCAAATCCATATCCACCTGTATTATCTAAATATGGATTTTAATTCCTGCAAACTACTAAGTTTATTCATTACCAAAATTTATTGATGTTTTTTGTTTAGTTTTATCTATAAATCATTCACTATGGTTTTATAATCTTAATCCCAAAAAAACATTACCTTTCCTGATACCAAATATAAGAAACCATTTTTTATAAATATTAATTTATGATTTATTTTGCAAAGATATGCATAAAAAATCCCAAAATATTTATTGGCCTAGTGTCTTTGGGAAATTCAATAAATACCACAATAACATTCAATAGGGATATAATAACATATATTAAAAATCGATAAAATTCACTTATAATTCTATTCGTATTCTAAAATTTCAAGGGAAAAACTGGGGATGTATATTAGAAAGGGGTGAGCTATAAATTCCAGTAAGGGTATAATCAAAGAATAACATAATGAAACCAATTTATGTTATTTAAGAAGAACATCAAGATGACATAAATTGATAAGAATCATAAACATAAATATTTAATCATGATATAATCTAATAATATCAAATAAACATAAGAATGGAATAATAATATAAAACATGACATCATATGCATAAGTCAAGGTTAAATGACGATACATCATAACATAATGTTCTTAAAATAAACATCCATGCACTATATATAGTATCTTATGAGATAAAAATGTTTCTCAATGCTTTAGGGGGACAGATAATTCCATGACCACCCATTGGGTTCATATCATGTACATGCATTTCTGTGCCACATAGATCCGACTAACATTAGAGTTCCTTTCACAATTCATAATCCCACAATTCAGGAATGTGGTAAAAATATTTGAAAATACAAAATAAATTAATTATAATTATATATATTTTGATACAATTAGGGAGAAATGTGAATGGGTATTTAGTACACAAATTCTTGGCTTGGAAAATCATGAAATAATTTTTGAAGCGCTACAGGTGCGTATAATGGTCCAATGAATGGTTTAACGAGAGTGAAAGGTGGTATATAATGAATTTAAAATAATATTTATAGTAATTTTATGTTTAAAAATTCATTATAACATAAAAACTGGAAATTAAAAGTTTTATTAAAAATAAAGAGCTTGAAATAAAAAGGGAGAGGAGAGAACTCCTTACCTTGAGTTGGTGTTTTTAAAATATTGAGAAGAGATTCCTAAAATATTAAGAACAATTTTAAAGGGATATAGATAGGTAAATCGATCGTAAAGTCATTCAAAAATGACTTTTAGTGAAGAGAAGAGGGAGGATGGGTGAATATTTATAAATAAAGAGAGGGAAATTATTTATTAACTTATAAAATTAGGTTTTAGACTATATATAATAAAATAAAAAAATGGAAAACCTTCCCCGGGGTTTTCCAATGGTTTCCACCTAGTAACATTTGTTTTTAATATTTTATAAGGTTATGAAGTGAACATATTTATATAATACAACTAGTGATGGGGAAGTGAGTCATGTCCATAAATATTTGAAATTAAAACCTTAAAATATAATTTAGGTTTTGGATGATTCATTAATGGTTTATATATTTAAACATAAAAAACATTATTTTAATGTACAAAACCATTTTTTTCCCTAATTCCATTTATAGTATTTATTACATCACTTTTGGGTTTTTATTATGTCATAATACATACTGTATATTTTTAAATTTACAAATTGTTACCAAAAAATTCAACTATCTGAAAAATTATAAAAAATTACCTATTTTCTTATTGTAATGTGGTGAACTAAAAAATATAATATAATTTATGAAAATAATTTTATAAATACGATAATTTAAAATTTTAAGTAAAAATCTATATTTACATTAAATTTCCAATTTTTACATCACAAATGACTTTTTGGCCCTTAAAAAATTACAATATATTTCATTAAATTATATTATCATTTATAATTAATTAAATATCATTTAATAATATTATTTTATTAAAATAAATTTTATTTCATAAAAAATAGAATTTATCTAAAATAGTTTCTTAATTTATACTATATATTTCCAAAAAATACAATTTCAATTTCTTTGAATCAATAATTTATTTCTACCAAACACATTATATAATCAAATTAATAATAAAAATGGCTAGATATAAAAATATTTTTATTAATAGTAAAATATAAAAATTCACATTTCTTGGGTCTAGATACATAATACCCTATGAAACTATAATACTCAATAAGGGTAATATGTGCGATGATGGTGCTTTCTTAAGGTGGTTTAGCGAACATGTTTAGGGCCTTGATATGGAAAAACTTGAAAATATCCCACAAAATGTATCTATTATGTTATAGTTGTTGAATCACAACACTGGATTGGTCAAGTTCAAAGTTCACTGATTCCATATCCCATAGAAGCTCTAAAAAAGTGGACTTCCTAGTGTAATATCCTACTAGTAGAATCCATAATTTCTTCCATTCGTGTTAATTATAATTTATCATAACCCTTTAATATATACCAATATTAATGGTCAATCTGTGATGAATATATTGTTAATGTTTAATATAATCAGTGGTTTTTTTTAAATCTTACATTATATATTTTATAACTATCCAAGACAACCAACGTAGTACACGTTTTTTCCATAAATGCATTACATAATATATCATTTATTAATTGAAAATGGAATTACTTTTCTAAAATTTTGGGTTTTTATAGGATATGAATATACCATATAAATCCAACTTAGGTTATATAAATATAGAAAACCACTCAAATCTGAAAAAGGATCCATCCTGAGAGAAGACTAGAAAATGTTATGATAAATATTCTAAAAATATTTCATCCTTCATACACATGTAATATGATTTTTTCAATTTCCATCAAATTTTGCATTGGCCTTTTAATGAGACACCACTTTCTAAAAAAAAATTTACCAAATGACTATCCGACAAGCCTATTAAATCTAAGTTGTAAACACATAGAATAATAAGCCATACACAACTTCACTTGGGATCCCATATCAAATAAAATTACCTTCGAAAAATAGGTGGTGACTTGGGGGAGGGGGGTCTACATAAAAAATGATAGTAGAAGGAAGCCTATGAAACCTCATGGTATCTGTCGCATATATATTTATACCTTCCACCACATTTTTTGTATCCTTTATCAAAATAAAAATAGTATCTTGGTAAATCAATCAATGATGACCCAATTGTAATTCTTCCACCATGATGTACGAAGCAATCCAATAATGATATCCACAGATATATCATCATATTTCTAGGTGGGCACATAAAAAGGTTGATGTACAATACAAGGTTATGGTTCTCATATTTAACCTACTGATAGTTATAAAATCATGGCATAATAACCTCTATGTCACATCCTATACTTAACCACCAAAACCAGGGATTAATGTCATAGTAAATCATGGTGGCCCTTGGGTGAAATTTTTATTGAGAGTGATGGAAGTCCTCAATTACCACTCTCCACAAGAATATGGGAACAACATCGAGTCTCTTAGATCTATGAATTACTTTAAAAGATAGATACCACTCTCTAGTGACCTCTCCACTATTTACAATTTTCAGGATACATTGGAACTACTTGTATCTTTAATTATTATATTAGGTGAGATCAAGGAGCAAAATAATCAAATGAATTATATCAACAAACATATACCAAACCTATTCCTTTACCTAAAAATTCATTTAATGAAAGTGAAATATCAGCTTCCATTCATCACTATCTTTTTCAAATCTTCATAAGGAAGTTTCCTTCTAAGATAACTAGTGATCACAATCCATTTTCCTCTTATATATGGGATGTTAAAATTGAATTCCTAGATGTATTTCACAATATAATTTTCTTGGTATTCAAATCCTACTAATAAATTACGTAACTCATGCTCTTATAAATGGTATATACCATGAATATCTCCCTAAAATGGTATTTCCTCTCATATTTAAGAGCATTCATACTTTTTTAAGATCAATGTTACGGGCAGGGTATTCATTATCATGTGATCAATGTTGGTGGTAATTATACACCACCACATGATCACCCTACATTAGGACAAAACAGAAACCCATAACTGATGCATCATAATAAATGATAAACTCATGACAGACTATGGGTAGAATCATAATATGGTCATAACTCAAATTCCATTTTTAAATCATTTATTGTTTCATAAAACATATGGATCCATTATAATTACACCACTTTCCTAGTGATATCCGTCAAGTATGAAGAAATATTAGAGAAAAAATTCATAATTTTTTGTGTAATAACATAGTAGACCCAAGAAGCTACATATCTTAAATATATTATTTGGTTCTTCCATAGAAATAACTTATCCAACCTTTTCAAGTAAAATTGTAATGCCTAGTAATTAATAGAAAAATTTCTTCTTGTGGTATTTTTATGAATTACATGGAGGTTTAAACCACCATTAATTGGGTTTTGAAATTTTCTAAAATCATCATAGTTTTCTAAGTCAACTACTAATTAAATATATATTTCTATTAGTAAAATTATTGTATAACCACTGTAAATATGTAATTAGTAAAAATTTCAAAACCCTATTATAATGAATATAATGGTTTATATTATTGTGTAATTATAATTTTTAATAGTGGTTATAAATGCCCTAAAAATATTTCTTAGTGGCTAGCTTAGTTATATTTTTTTGTATATTAATTTTTATCATAACCACCCCAAAAATATATTATGATGTTTTATCTATGCATACTAGTATTTAAAAATAGTTCATCAATAGGTATTGACATTTAAAATTGATGCAAAATAATGAGTTTCCCTTTTTATTTTGAGATATTTATGACTACTTCTAAACACTAAAAAAATAAATAGGATACATGGGGCATCTGAATATGATACTAATTATACTTTAAAAAATAGATATCTTGTAACATCCAAGATCGACATACCCTTGAACCAGTTGGTGGACCGGTCACCACATGACCTCAAGCGAATCTCCCCGTAAGCCCGCGACTGCTGACTAACAGAGAAGGTCTATGGATAGTTAGTGGGGATACTATACCCTGATATTTAGACTGAAAATTGAAAATAGATAATAAACTCAGACAAAAATAAAAAAATATATAAATATATAGTCAACTGAATAAAGAAAGTCTTTAACACCAATTTATACAATGCATTCATGTCATAGTAATACAAATTGGAAAGTAGTAAACAAAAAATCATTTTTTAATCTTAGTATGGAAAGAAGGAAAATAATCAAATTCCCATGGGTGATCTTTACAAGCATCCCGAGCTCCCCCTTAGTCCTTTTCACTTAACTCCCAAGTACAAGCAAACAACAACATGTAAGATCCAAGGTCTTGAAAACAAGTAGAGTCAACTCGGGTACCCTAGTGCACTGGAGGCCTAAGTAGGGTGTGAGATATAAATCTCAGTAGGCCAAGACCACTGGTGTCTAGCTCAATATTGGAAATTCAAAATAATTAAAAAAATGTTGGTAAATTGAAGTAATAATAGAATTGAATAAATAAACAACAACCCATCCAGGTTCCTAAGGCACACCTAAATGAGATACATGCTTCATCTCATTGCTAAAAATAATAATCTGAATAGGAACTATATATAAAAAATACATAAATTAATTATTTTACACATTTTTTTAATATTATTTATTCAACCACATGAATCCCCAGGTTCCCATGGATACCCGTATATCAATGCCTATCTCAGTCATGCTGGAGTCTCGACCGCTAGTCCTATTCAATTCAAAATACATTACATGAAATCTGATTTAATTAACCATTTATTTCAATTCATGTACTAAAAATTGGACCCATAGTCTAATGTCCATCAATGGGTGTATAAAATCATGTCTATCACCCTCATGAACATTTGGTGTATCTGTCCCTGTCCCACAACCCATGGGTATTTTATGCATCAGAACATATCCTATAAAAGAATATTTGTATGCATGCAGGGTTTAGAATGCCAAGTCTAGAAACCTATGAGTATTTAGAGAATAATTACCTGTATCGTATCCCATTTATAAATCCTACATATATATTTATCATGAGTGTAGAAAATAATGACTAGCAGCCAAGGATCCGATCCATTAATTAATTCAAAAATTAATTAACCAAGTCCATTAATTAATTAAATTACTAATTAACATCATCAAATTCACTACTAACGTAATAATTACTTAAACACATCAATTCCATTCATTATCTTGATAATCAAATAAACATAACTATAATGTAAATTAATTCAACCATTAATTAATGTCATCAACATGTCTTATTAATTTAACAATTAACGAATGCAAAAGAATCCCTATCAAAATCCTATAATTAATTTTACAATTAATTATCACCCGAAAACAATCTCAAAATTATATAATTAATTCACAAAATAATTATCTCCATGAAACCATCCTAATATAATATAATTAATTGAAAAATTAATTATCTCTAAGGCAAATATTTCAATATCATATAATTAATTCATAAACTAATTATCTCCAGGTAGCCATTTCAATATAACATATTTAATTAGCAATTTATTTATCTTAACTTAGCCTAAATAAATATCTGATAATTAAACCCTGATGAATAATCTATATTATAATCTCACAACACATAATTACTTCATAGTTAATTATCTAAACTTAACAAGTTTATTGTCTCATAATTAATCCCTCGATTAATTATCATTTCAATGAACATAATTAATTCATAATTAATTATTTCAATTTAACCAAATTAATATCTCATAATTAATTCCTCTAATAATTATCATCTCAAAGCACATAATTAATTTATATTTAATTATCTCAACCAAAAAAAATTAATTACTCGTAATTTATAATTGGATTAATTATCATCTCAAAGTAGATAATTAATTCATTGTAAATTATCTCAACTTAACCAAATTAACTACTAATAATTAATCCCCCAATTAATTATCATTTCAAAGCACATAATTAATTCATAATTAATTATTTCAATATAACCAAATTAATATCTCAAAATTAATTCCTTGATTAATTATCATCTCAAATAATATAATTCTTTCATAATTAATTATATCGACTTACCAAATTAATTACTCATAATTAATCCCTTGATCAATTATAATCTCAAAGAAGATAATTTGTTCATATGTAATTATGTCAACTTAACGTAAATAATTACACATAATTAATATCCCCATTAGTTATCAAATTCACTACTTCGAAGCATAAAATTAATTCATAATTAATTATCTCATTCCCCCAATAAAAAATTTAGTTCAACATTTCAGTTAACATTACCAAAAGCAGTAAATCAACCAAATGACATTTTATTACTTAGGAAACGTTTAGAACCCTACCTCAACGAATTTGGCCAAGCCAAAGCTTTATAACTCAAATTGCAACCCGCCCGTGCATATACACTTCCACATTAATGCACACATGCACATGAAATTGATCTAAATAACTAATAACCACAACCGCTACTCACAATTAGTGCGGTGGGGACCAATGCACACCAAAATAATCAACTGCAACCCAATTACACCATAAGTACATAATTTAAATGGTGTGAAACTGTTTATTGAGTATATAGGATTACCCTAATATGACAACGATGAACCAAATCTAGCTGAGTCATTTTTCCTTCATTGGTGGTGGTCATAATATGAACCAACAGGTCCTAAGACGTCATCTCCACTACCTTGAATCATTAGAAATGAAGAAACCGAATCAATCCCAAACCATAGGGTTTCGGCCTAATGATGACCAGGTTATGGAAAGCCGACATGGATGATGTGAAGAATTAAACTTGTGAAGTATGAATTACCTTGATAAGACAAAGAAACCTCATGGGTAGATTAGGAGAAACCAATGTGCAACGAGGAAGCCAAGAGAAATGGGTAGTGCACCACCCATGGGAGTGTCCGTAGGGGGAGGGGTCTCGCATCACCTGTGTTGTGCAGCTCTCCCTATTGTTTTCTCTGTTAATAAATTAAATTCATTATTTTATGTAACACCCCACGCTTCTACGGTACGTTTCTCTTTGAATAATGCGATAGCGTGTGTTGTACGCAACATCGAGTTCTAACACACACCACAACCGATCAAACAAGCCGTTATGAATAGTAATACCTACTTTTTGAAATTATATATATTTTATATGTGAAAATGGAATTCATTTTTGGATTTGGAATATCAAATTTAGCCTAAGGTTAAATTTTGGTACATTTTGGATAACTTCAATTTTTGATGAATAGTGAAACTACTAAGTGATAGTTAAAAAACTGAATTTTTCATAAAACATAATTTTACCGCTTCTGTGAATGGAATTTCAAAAATCCGAGAGACACAGTTAATATCAAGAAGTAAAATTTGGTTCAATGAGATGAAAATAATTTTTGGTGAATAGTAACTTTTTACTTTTATTTACCACAGTTAAAAGTAAATAGGTTAATTAAGGGTAAAAATGATATTAATATTACCCCAAAACATGTCCTAATTCTATTGGAAAAGTTTATATCGACCAAAAACAACCTTAGGAATAATATATTATCATTTAGGTCCACTTGGATTAGATTAGGACATTGATTATTATTTAATTCAAAGATGAGTTAAAAGAGTTAAAATCAGAGTTTATTTACTTAAACATTTTTAATATAGGGTTGTACATAAGATAAATTATATTGTAAATACTCATTAGAAATATAATACGATTCCCTACATAATTATAGTTTATTTATAATTTTTAGACATTAAATAACATAATTTATTTATGACACAATGATGTTGCAATAATTACCATAATAGTGAAAATTTTAAATAATTGATATTATAAATACCCAAATAAATATAATTTGATACTTTAAATGAATTAAATTAATTTTCTAGGATAATATGACATATTAGGATTGATTTAATGGACTTTTTTCGAAGTAACCATTCTGTTATGAGTTTCACAAAAATCAACTATTGAATAGTGTCAAAATTGACATAAAAGTGTTTTTAAAACAAATATTTTATTATTTATTGATATTAAATTCCTAAAAATATAAGGTTCGGACAAAGGACTTATATCATGATAGTTGTATCATTAATGGACCACTTGGGGGTCGGTTGGATGTATATAGTATGTTTATTAACTATATAATATAAAAATACAAAGTGGTAGGGTAAATGTCAAACTAATTAACTAAGAGTTAAAACTAAAAGATAAGGTTAATATAGTAACCCAAACCTATATAAATTCTACTGGTTGAATGGTTTTCGACCTATAACCACCTTAACCTTTGAATAATCAACTTTTTATCCATTAGAAACCGAATATGAATTTATTATAAATTAATATTTCTAGCTTTTCCAAAGGTGCCCCTCACTCCTCTTATAAAAGGGAACTCCCCCTTCTCATTACTTCACACCTTCAAAGCCTTTTGGTTCGGCCAAACTCTACCCATATACTCTCCAAACATCAATCACTACAACCAAGAGGCATTAGTTTGATCAGAAAGCCAACCTAGGGAGCCCTTTTGATCAAATCAAAAGGAAGAACCCGAAGAATGGGTAATGATTTCACCACCCGTTTCCAAGTTCCTTTCTTCTTCCACTTCTTCTTCCTTTATTGTTACCATTCTAAAATAATAAATCCAGTATAATATATATACTGGGATGTTATTATAAATATGGAACAACCATATTCAGTATTCTATCCATCCTTTAAATAACATGTCACCATACGTGCGTACGTACGACTTACCGTCTCCACGCCGTGGTGTAATTGTTATTCAATAAATTATTATTTTGATGGGTATAATAATGATGTGTAATTCATGTAAATAATAAATTTAACATGATAATGATTCTGTATATATGATATTCCATCCAATTATATATTATTTTAATATCAAAAGAATGATATTGTCGCTCGTGCGTACGTACGAACTACAGT
Source organism: Viscum album (assembly GCA_963277665.1). Classification (NCBI taxonomy): domain Eukaryota; kingdom Viridiplantae; phylum Streptophyta; class Magnoliopsida; order Santalales; family Viscaceae; genus Viscum; species Viscum album. Next base: position 1,882,981,413 of record OY728130.1, read on the forward strand.
CTCCACGAACGTGATGAGATTCATTCTCCATAATATCCATTGAAGTATAATTCTCATTTGATGATTAATAATATAATCTAAGGACGTGATATCATTCTGGATATGATTATGGTAAAACCTATCCATGACAATCATGGCTTACGTAACAAAACATATAAAAGAAAATGAGTAAGTTAACACCCGAAACAATAATAATACTAAGATATTATTAACAAATCATTGTTAAAAGATCATATATGATATCATATTAATATATATGATTCTTTTATAATTTAATAACAATTATTTCACCATTATACATGAGGTTAACCCACCCTCAACCAAGGAAAAGTGAAAGGTAAGGGTTATTTCACAATCTCTTCATTATCTGAGGTTGTTTATACGTAATAATCTAATGGGATCTTTTTATCATCCACATTCATGTTTCTTAAAAATGTATTTCAAAACATTTTTACTATTTAAAAGAATATGGGATAATGTCATTTATACCCTTGTTTTACTATTTAAAATAATTTTATAAAGGAATCTTTCTGTCATTTTCAAAACAAGGTGCTTTTTAACCTTTTCGACAGAATTAAGGTATGAATGTTTTTTTAACTTATACGGTGGGTGCGGTTATTTTCCGCCGTTATAAAATTGTCAAAGCTTCCCTTACACGTTTATAAGAATATTTTCAAAGAAAATGTTTTATTTTATAAATATATGACTCTTAAATTACTTCAAAATAGAAATAGATATTTCTCTAAAAAGAGGTTTGATTTCATCTATGTCAACATCCTTTGATGGATTTTACTCTTATTTGAAGTTGATTTATTATGATACAAAACTTCTATGTTGTATTGAAGGTTTTGTGATATTTTTGACTGTGGATGTGTTATTTTTATACCATTCATGGTTTATGGATGAATTATTTACATTTCTTATGCTAGTTTTAATACGAATGTTTATGTTATGTTTAAACCTTTTCATATGGGAATGCATTGGAATTAATATGTGACGGGTGGAGCCCGCTATAGCTCCTCGAGGCATCAGTTGGTCTCATGAGACAAACTAGTGTCTTGGCACAAGGCCTTGGAAAAATCTTATTCGTAGTCTTGGCAAGAGGCCTTGGCTATGTGGTTATGATAGTTTGGGATTATGCATTCCATCATTATGAAAGTGGTTATTGATACTGCATGTGATTATTTGATTAGTAGAATATCCATGTTAATAATTAAATGGCATTATTTCATTTTACTTTTTCCATACTATGTTGATGTTCATGTTTTAAAGGCTTTTGTTTTAGTTATATATTGGCTTAAATGTTTATTCTTATTTTTGTAAGTTTCCGCTATATTGTTATCCTTACTGGGCATTTGAGCTCACCCATTTTGTATGTTTTATTTTTCTTAGGATGTGAAGAAGTATGTTATGAATGACCTGAAGGGATAGTATGTGGGGATATGAGTGTGGAATATTGAGACTATGTTTTTTTAGTAGTTTTTCACTTTATAATGTAATACTTTATGAATATATCTAGTATTTCCAAGGCTACTAAATCAATCGGTCTTTCGATATTTGATCTTTCTTGTGATCATGCCAATGTAATGTAATAATGCACCGACTCTGGGTAACTGGGGTCGGGGCGTTATAGTTGGTATCAGAGGAAGTTTAGTAAATCCTTGGAATCTAGATTTAGATAAACTCTGATTAGAGAACGTAGACCTAAGATGATCTTTGAGGATTACTATAGAAGAACTTCCTAGAATTTTTGTATTGTAGTGATTTTGTGAGTTTTCTGAGAAATAAATCCCTGTCTGGATACGAGCAAGTAGAGGCGGCTCTAGCACAGATGTACCTAGGGGTAAAACCCAAAAACACCGCTTTGAGCTAGACTCGAACGGGAACCGGTGCATGACAACAGGCCTTGCTGCACTCTTGGTTACGAATCTCCTAGGGGATATGCTTAGGATAACTCTCATTTTCTTTACAAATCATTATTATGGGTTTATGAGTACATACTTCCTCAAAGAAAACATTTTTATGAATATGGATTATATCCATAAATATTTCAATTTATGTTAAGTGTTTTATAAGTATGTGATTATGTATTTTGATTCATAAACTGATCTAGATCATGCCATTGTTTAGAAATGGCGCCTAGTGGAAGAAATGGAAACCGTATCAATGCACACACTCCATGTAGGGATTTCCCTCCTACTCAAGATAATTATAATGGAGCTGCTGATGAAACTGGTTTCAGTCAGCTAATCACCATACTGTGACAACTCACTCAGGTTATGAATAATAACCTTACCCGTTTGGAGCACCCTGATCCACAGCATGGAGGATCAATGTTAGATCGATTCAGGAGGCAACAACCACCAAATTTCAATGGGAGTACAAATCCCTTAGTAGCTGAGCAATGGATAAATTCCCTAGAGAAAATATTTCAGGCTTTGGGGAGTAGTTAAATGGAAAATGTTATCATGACAGTTTACCGACTCACTGGAGATGCTGATAAATGGTGGTCATTGATTCAAAACACGAAGGAAGATGATGAAGTATAAAATATGGAATGGAGGGAGTTCAAAGATCTATTTTTAGAAAAATACTTTCCTCGCGACCATCGAGAAGATATGGAAAGGCAATTTCTGAGTCTAAGACAAAAGGATGATGAGAATGTCCCAAATTCTGAGGATAACTTTACAAGGTTAGCAAGGTATGCTGGACATTATATAAGTAACCCAAGAAGTAAGATGGATCATTTGTTTGATGGGTTAAAACCATTTCTATGTTGAGCATTAGTCTCACAATCCTTCTCGTCGTACGAAGACATTGTCTCATGTGCTATCAAGACCGAAAGGGAGTTCTCTAAGTCTTATGACTTTAAAGCAAAGCAAGGGAAGAAGAGACCTGCTGATCAATCTGGGTATGGAAATAAGGGGAAGAAGGGAATGTTTGAATATCCATCCTGTGGTAAATGTGGTAAGAAAAATCCCGGTACTTGCTTAAAGGGAACGTGAGTCTGTTACAAGTGTGGTGAAAAAGGCCACCATGCTCGTGATTACAAGGGGAAGAAGGAAGCTACCAATGCTCAGTGCTACAATTGCAGGGAGATGGGGCATTATGCAAATGAATGTCCTAAGCGTCAGGAGAACTTACCTCAGAAAAGGCCAAGGGATCAGGGCCAATCTTATGCTATCACTACTTCTGAGGTAGAAGCTCCGAAAGACATGGTGGTAGGTAATTTAATGGTTTCCTAAAGTTTAGAAAATGCATTATTTGATTCTGGATCATCGTATTTTTTCATATCTTCCCAGTTTGCTAAGAAAATTAGATATTTCCAATTTGATTTAACAAGGGAGTATTTAGTTAAAACTCCTAAGGGAAGTATCATTGCAACAATGTTTTGTGAGTCAGTCCCCATTAGAGCACATAAATGTTCTTTATATGCTGATCTCATCGTCATACCTATGATTGAGTTTGATATAATCCTCGATATGGACTGGCTTTCAGACTATGATGCGAATATTTATTGTAAGAAGAAAGAGGTTACGATTCTTGATGATGATGATGATAAGGAACACCTTATCTTTAGAGCAGAATCGTCACTGCCTAGTTCTTATCTAAATCCACCCCCAATAGCTCAACTAAATTCAATTATTTGGGAGGAAGAGAATGAAATAACTATGGGTGAGGAAAGGAATGTCCAAATAGAGGATGTACCTGTTGTGAATGAATATGTAGATGTATTTCCAGAATATTTACCTGGACATCCTCCAGAATGAGAAGTTGAGTTTTCCATTGATTTAATTCCTGGATCATGGCCTATATCGAAGACCCCTTATAGAATGACCACTGTAGAATTAGTTGAACTAAAGAAACAACTAGAGGAATTGAGTAATAAGGGAATTATTCTCCCTAGTGTTTCTCTATGGGGAGCCCATGTTCTTTTTGTTAAAAAGAAATATGGATCTATGAGGTTATGTATTGACTATAGGGATATCAATGCTATAACAATAAAGAACAAGTATCCCCTACCTTGCATTGATAATTTTTTTTACCAACTGCATGGAGCTCAATAATTTTCAAAGATTGTCCTTCGATCTGGATACCATTAGTTCTATGTGAAGAAGGAAGACATTCCAAAGACAACATTTCGAACCAGGTATGGGCATTATGAGTTTACCATAATGCCTTTTGTATTGACTATTGCACCCTCTGTATTCATGGATCTGATGAATAGAGTTTTCTAGGAGTATCTCGACGAATTTGTGGTGGTATTTTTTGATGATATCTTGGTATACTCCAAAACCTACGAAGATCATGAAAATCACTTGTGAATTATCCTGAAGACTCTGAGAAGACATGAATTATATGGGAAGTTTAGAAAGTGTGAATTCTGGATTCAGGAGATTTCTTTTCTTGGCCATATTTTCACTAAATATGGAATCTCTGTTGATCCTTCTAATACCAAGGCAATCCAGGAATGGCCAGCACCTACGAGTATAACTGAGGTATGTATTTTTATTGGTTTGGCAGGTTATTATCGACGTTTCATCAAGAATTTTTCCCGATTGGCTGACCCATTAACGAAGCACACACATAATGGGGTTAAATTTGATTGGGCAAAAGCGTGTGAAGAATGTTTTTAAGAACTGAAGGGATGATTAGCCAATGTTACTATATTGAATCTACCATCGGGGAATGATGGGTTCGTTATTTATAGTGATGCATTGAAGAAAGGACTTGGTTGTGTCCTTATGCAGAATGATAGAGTTATTGCCTATGCATCACGACAGTTGAAAATTCATGAAAAAAACTATCCTACTCATGATCTAGATTTAGTAGCTATGATACTTACTTTGATGATATGGAGGCACTACCTCTATGGTGAAAAATATGAGATTTATACTGATCACAAGAGTTTGAAGTATATTTTATCACAAAAAGAACTCAACATGAGGCAAAGGAGATGGCTTGAATTTCTCAAGGATTATGATTGTACGATACACTACCACCCGGGGAAAGAAATCAAGGTGGAAAATGATTTGAGCAGAAAAGACCACAGAGTTTTGAACGTGACGAGAATTGAAAGGGATCCAATTTTCATGGATCTAGTGAAGATGGACATGGGAATAACCAGGGATGGTGAAACATCAATGCTTTTTCAAATGGTTGCCAAACAATCTTTACTAGAAAGTATTAAGAGTTCTCAGACAGATGATGAATAATTTAAAAAGAAGATTAATGATGTGAATGATGGGAGATTGAGAGAATTTGTGTATGAAGAAGGAATTTTGAAATTCGGGAAGAGACATTGTGTTTCTGATATACCTGATCTAAAAAGGGAATTGCTGGATGATGTTCATAGTTCCAATTTCTCTATACACCCTGGAAGCACTAAAATGTATAGAGATTTGAAGGAAATTTTTTGGTGGGACAACATGAAGAGGGAGATTGCTGATTTTGTGTCAAGATTTATGGTTTGTCAACAAGTGAAAGATAGAAGGCAACATCCTGGAGGAGTCATGCAACCTCTTCCCATACCGAAGTGGAAATGGGACAATATTACGATGGACTTTGTCATGGGACTACCAAAGACTCCTAGAAGGAACGATGCAATATGGGTTATTGTTGATCATCTTACCAAGTCAGCACATTTTCTTTCTATAAGAGAAGATCTACCCCTGGAACGTCTAGCAACACTATATATTAATGAAGTTGTGAGACTTCATGGAGTACCCCTATCGATTGTTTCTGATCGTGATCCCCGTTTTACTTCATGGTTCTGGAAAAGTCTTCATAAATCCCTGGATACTGAATTTCATTTGAGCACTGCTTATCACCCTCAAATGGATGGACAATCAGAACGAACTATTCAAACCATAGAGGACATGTTGAGATCTTTCTCACTTGACTTTCAGGATGTGTGGGATCAATATTTACCTCTGGTAGAATTTTCCTATAATAATAGCTTCCATTCGAGTATTCAGATGACACCATATGAAGTCTTATACGGAAAGAGATGTCGTACACCAATCTGTTGGGATGACATTGGTGAAAGAAAACTTGTAGGCCCAGAACTGGTGGAGGAAATGATGGAAAAGGTGAAGGTAATCCAAAGTCACATCAAAGCATCTCAAAGTATGCAGAAGAGCTATGCCGATAATCGAAGGAAGGATTTGAAATTTCAAGTCGGTGATCATGTTTTCCTGAAGGTATCTCCATGGAAGGGAGTCATACATTTTGGTAAGAAATGTAAATTGAGTCCCAGGTACATCGGACCTTTCATAATTCTAGAACGAATTGGGGTTGTAGCTTACCGATTGGCAATGCCGCCAAGTCTCTCCAAAGTTCACGATGTATTCCACGTATCTCTATTAAGGAAATACATGCCTGAACCAATGCATGTACTCACCTATGAGGAATTGGAACTGGAACCCGATCTGTCATTTTGCGAAGAGCCCATCAGGATTCTTGATACGAGATAACAGGTACTGAGAAATCGGACGATGCGTCGGGTAAATGTTTTATGGAGAAACCATAAGATGGAAGATGCAAACGTGGGAACCCGAGGATCTTATGATGAAGAACCACCGGAGTCTTTTCAAACGGTAGTATTCTAGAATTTTTGAAGACGAAATTATTTGAAGGAGGGGAGAATGTAACACCCCATGCTTCTACGGTATGTTTCTCTTTGAATAATGCGATAGCGTGTGTTGTATGTGACATCGAGTTCTAACCCACACCACAACCGATCAAACTAGCCGTTATAAATAGTAATACCTACCTTTTGAAATTATATATATTTTATATTTCAAAATATACTTCATTTTTGGATTCGGAATATCAAATTTAGCCTAAGGTGAAATTTTGGTACATTTTGGATAACTTTAATATCTTGATGAATAGTGAAAATTACTAAATTTTAATTAAAAACAAATTTTCTAATCGAAATAATTTATATTGATAAATTATGAATTTTAGTGGTTTTAAAGTATATTTAGAATATATTTTTACCATTTTATTCAATGGTGTTCATTATAATTACTTTCACTTTGAAATTTGACCGAAACAATTGTCAATCTTTTGGTATATATTGTTTCTTAAAAACACGCTATTTGTTGTAACATCGGGAATTAATTATAAAATTAATTAATTCAACTTATATTTTTGGAATTCTTTAAAATAGACATCATTTTTGAATTCGGAATATCAATTATAGCCTATGGTGAAATTTTGGCATTGTTCTGAAAAACATCAATTTTTGATGAATAGTGAAACTACTAAGTGGTAGTTAAAAAACTGAATTTTTCATAAAACATAATTTTACCGCTTCTGTGAATGGAATTTCTAAAATCCGAGAGACACGATTAATATCAAGAAGTAAAATTTGGTTCAATGAGATGAAAATAATTTTTGGTGAATAGTAACTTTTTACTTTTATTTACCACGGTTAAAAGTAAATAGGGTAATTAAGGGTAAAAATGATATTAATATTACCCTAACACGTGTCCTAATTCTATTGGACAAGTGTATCTCGACCAAAAACAACCTTAGGAATAATTTATTATCATTTAGGTTCACTTGGATTAGATTTAGGACATTTATTATTATTTAATTCAAAGAAGAGTTAAAAGAATTAAAATCAATGTTTATTTACTTAAACATTATTAATATAGGGTTATACATAAGATAAATTCGATTTTAAATATTCATTATAAAGAAAATACGATTTCCTACATAATGTTATTTTATTTATAATTTTTAGACATTAAATAATTGAATTTATTTATGACACAATGATGATGCAGTAATTACCATAATAGTGAAAAATTAAAATAATTGATATTATAAATACCCAAATATATATAATTTTAGAATTTTAATTGATTAAACTAATTTTCTAGGATACTATGACATATTAGGATTGATTTAATTTACTTTTTTTGAAGAAATAATTCTGTTATGAGTTTCACAAAAATCAACTATTGAATAGTGTCAAAATTGACATAAAAGCGTTTTTAAAACAAATATTATATTATTAATTGATATTAAATTCCTAAAAATATAAGGATCGGCCAAGAGACTTATATCATGATAGGTGTATCATTAATGGACAACTTGGGGGTCGGTTGGATGTATATAGTAAGTTTATTAACTATATAATATAAAAATACAAAGTGACATGGTGAATATCAAACTAATTAACTAAGAGTTAAAACTAAATGATAAGGTTAATATAGTAACCCAAACATGTATAAATTCTATTGGTTGAATGGTTTTAGACCTATAACCACCTTAACCTTTGAATAATCATCTTTTGAGCCATTATAAACTGAATATTAATTTATTATAAATTAATATTTCTAGCTTTTCCAAAGGTACCCCTCACCCCTCTTATAAAAGGGCACTCCCCCTTATCATTACTTCACAGCTTCAAAGCCTTTGTTTTCGGCCAAAATCTGATCAAATACTCTCCCAACTTCCCTCAAAACAACCTAGAGGCCTTAGTGTGATCATAAAGCTATCTTAAGGAGCCCTTTTGATCAAATCAAAAGGAAGAACCCGAAGAAGAGGTAATGATTTCACCACCCTTTTCCAAGTTCCTTTCTTCTTCCACTTCTTCTTCCTTTGTTGTTACCATTCTAAAATAATAACTCCAGTATCATATATGTAATTTGATGTTATTATAAATATGTTACAACCATATTCAGTATTCTATCCATCCTTTGAATAACATGTCACCATACGTGCGTACGTACGACTTACCGTCTCCACGTCGTGGTGTAATTGTTATTCAATAAATTATTATTTTGATGTGTATAATAATGATGTGTAATTCTTGTAAATAATAAATTTAACATGATAATTATTCTGTATATATGATATTCCATCCAATTATATATTATGTTAATATCAAAAGAATGATATTATCGCTCGTGCGTACGTACGGACTACCATCTCCACGAACGTGATGAGATTCATTCTCCATCATATCCATTCAAGTATAATTCTCTTTTAATGATTAATAATAGTATCTAAAAACATGATATCATTCTAGATATGATTAAGATACAACCTATTCATGACAAACATGGATTACGTAAGAAATCATATAAAAGAAAATGAGTAAGATAACACCTAAAACAATAATAATACTAAGATATTATTATCAAATCACTGTTAAAACATCATATATGATATCATATTAATATATATGATTCTTGTTTAATTTAAAAACAACTATTTCACCATTATACAGGAGTTTAACCTACCCTCAACTGAGGAAAAGTGCAAGGTAAGGGTTTGTTCACAATCTCTTCATTATCCGAGGTTGTTTATACGTAATAATCTACTGGGATCTCTTTATCATCCACATCCATGTTTCATAAAAATGTATTTCAAAACATTTTTAATATTTAAAAGAATATGGGTTAAAGTCATTTATACCGTTGTTTGACTTTTTATAAGAGTTTTATATATGAATCTTTCCATCGTTTTCCAAACAAGGTGATTTTTAACCTTTTCGACATAATTAAGGTAAGAATGTTTTTTTAACTTATACGGCGGGTGCGGTTATTTTCCGCCGTTATAAAATCTTCGAAGATTCCCTTACAAGCTTATAAGAATATTTTCAAATAAAATGTTTTATTTTATAAATATATGACTCTTAAATGATTTCAAAATAGAAAGAGATATTTCTCTAAAAAGTGTTTTGATTTCATCTATGTCAACATCCTTTGATGGATTTTACGCTTATTTCAAGTTGATTTATTATGATACAAAACTTCTATATTGTATTGAAGGTTTTGTGATATGTTTGACAGTGGATATGTTATTTTTATACCATTCATGGTTTATGGATTAAGTATTTACATTTCGTATGCTAGTTTTAATACGAATGTTTATGTAATGTTTAAACCTTTTCATATGGGAATGAATTGGACTTAATATGTGACAGGTGGAGCCTGTTATAGCTCCTCGATGCATTGGTAGGTCTCATGAGACAAACTAGTGTCTTGTCACAAGGACTTGGAAAAAACTTATTTTTAGTCTTGGCACGAGGCCTTGGCTATGTGGTTATGATAGTTTGGTATTATGCATTCCATCATTATGAAAGTGGTTATTGATATTGCATGTGATTATTCGATTAGTAGAATATCCATGTGAATAAGTAAATGGAATTATTTCATTTTACTTTTGCCATACTATGTTGAAGTTCAAGTTTAAAAGGCTTTTGTTTTAGTTATACATTGCCTTAAATGTTTATGGTTATTTTTGAATGTTTCCGCTATATTGTTATCCTTACTGGGTACTTGAGCTCACCCCTTTTCTATGTTTTATTTTTCCCAGGATGTGAAGAAGTAAGTTATGAATGACCTGCAGGGATAGTATATGGGGATATGAGTGTGGAATATGGAGACTATGTTGTAGTAGTAGTTTTTCACTTTATGATGTAATACTTTATGAATATATATAGTGTTTCCAAGGCTACTAAACCAATCGGTCTTTCGAGATTTGATCTTTCTTGTGATCATGCCAATGTAATGTAATAATGCACCGACTCTGGTTAACTGGGGTCGGGGTGTTACATTTTATATTAATAATTAGTATAATAATAGTAATAATAACCATAATATTATTATTATTACCCATTAATATCACACATATTTGAAAAAACCCAACTCCCCAATAACAAATCATTTAATTAAATTCTTCTCAAACAGATTTAAATAAATAAATTCCCCCACTCATCATTATTTAATTAAATTATGTCAACAAAATTTAATTAAAAAAACCCCATTTTTCAAAAAATAATTAAATTCATCTTAAAGTTGAGTTAAATTAGATAAAACCTCACCCTCACATTTAAAACATCGTTTAATTAAATTCATTTCTAACTGAATTTAATTAAATAATTTTCCAACACATTATTATTTAATTAAATTAACCTCAACACCATTTAATTAAATAAATCCCAAAAAAGTAGTAGTAATCATTTAATTAAATCCCTTCCAACTCAATTTAATTAAATAATTTCTCTAGTCCCTGTTATTTAATTAAATTTCTTGAACACAAAATAAGTAAATTAAAAACTCCAACTCATCAACATTAAATTTAAATTTGATTCTTTTCATCTAAATTTAATTTAATAACTTATTAATTTGATGGTCATTTAATTAAATTATATCAAAAATTAATTTAGTTAAATAAAACCCCCCTCACCTCATTTATTTAAATTCCTTTAAACCAGGAATTTAATTAAATTAAATTACCCTAAAACTCAAACCTGGGTAAGCGGCATAGTTTAACTTGCACAGTATGACAGACCATGCAAATACCATGAACCCAATATCGGATAAATATAGTATCCTACATGACTGACCCATATGGCTCTACTAACCATGCACAACCCATGTCAATGTCTCTACCTTTCCTTTTTTGAAACCATGTTTTTGGGTCTGGTGCACCTGAAACCCATTGAGCATCCTGGGAAACTCCTGGAGCCTTTAATCAAGCCAAATATCAATGGCTAAAACAATCCGCACTCAGAAAAAATCATCCCAAATAATGGTTAAAAAACTTAATTTAGCATTCAATGAAAAATATAAAAAAATATATTTTAACTAGGTTTAAAAACATGGGGATTTATAAACTACCCACATTAAAAAATTATTATCCCTAAGAAGCCATCTAAAGCTATTACAACACTGACGAACCCAACAAGGTGATAAACTCTCATTTGAATGATTGTGTTGTGTTCCCAAAAACCCAACACACCTTTAACCATTTCAGAACTCCAATCCATGACTCTTTCCTTAAAAGAAATTTCCATCCAAGGAAACCCATACTCATTGTTAAACAAGAGACATGCCTCTAAAATGATTTCAAATCCACCATATGTATGTTAAAGTCCTTACTCGACTTCTGGTGACCTCTCCAAGTAAATCCATCTTAAGGAATCATTTAAACTGTCATGCCCCGGTATAAAAAATGGCATAACCCAAAGAACCATGCATCTTGCATTCATCCTAGATGACCACCACTTATCAATCCCAATGAATTTTAATACATTTCCATGGTGTAAGACCGATGCTATATCAGTGCCTCCAGGATGAGGTCAAGATAGGGAACATGCTCGTCTCAATTAGAAGAGCACACTAAGTGTAATCCTAGGTCACCAAGAAGGACAATCGAACTATCACCAGTCAACTCTTTATGAAAAGATCATCATCACTTGTTGATGCGTCATCAACCAAACCTCGATTCCTATTTCACCCAAGGAAATCATGTTAATTCAAATCATAGCACTAAAACTCTTCAAAAAAAAAATCTCAGTTTCCAAAAAAAAATTCACACCACCAACCTTATCAAGTCATGCTGCTAAGAATGCACCACCATGTTTATCAGAGTCGATGTGAAACTACCCACCTTAAGAGTGTCCCTGTCATGTAAATAATGTACTAGATTCTCCCAAGAACACAATTTCAAAAACACCTTAAATGAATGTGTAATTTTGCATGAACCATGATCACCATGTCAACATCTCACATAAAGTCTAAAATTTTAAACCGAATGGCGTGTCAAAACACCTGAGTCCCATAAAGTCATCCTAGGTAGTGGGATGATCTTACCTTAACCCCCAATATATTTACTGTAAAGTTAACATGTGATCATCTTTAATGGATAACCATGTTCAAGTCATGTCTAACCTACTGAACCAAGCATTCATCATTTCTTATTCCCAAAACAAGGGTCAAGATACAATTACTACCCATTTAAAAAGGTTTACATTCATTAAAACCCAGAAGTCATACTTGCGGCAATGATACTAAAATGGTACCAACATAAAAAATATCACATCATAAAAAAAGAAAACATCCCCTTTAATCATTTTACATTCAATTTCATTTGATTTTAAACAGATAATTTAGTATATAAATTCTTTTTTAACACAAAGGCGACCTCAGAGAGTACCATTTATCCCAATCCAAGTTCTTCGAAAAGCAACCCACAATAGTTCATTCAATAAAAACTCAACAGTTTTACATTTATAACAATTTATAGACACAAAATGGTTATACTATGATCAAACACATGGGTGGACATAAAAAATTGATGAGATGTCCATACCAAGTACCACCGGAATTTGGCACCCATTCATCATAATAAATGTTTATTTAACATTTTATCTTTCTTATCTATTTTATAATCATTCTAATACATGGGTTACCCTTTTCCTAGTTATAAGGTTCCCATACACCTTATAACTAAAATTAGATCCTATAATAAAAGCAATAAATCAATTTCAAAACATGTATCCATTTACACATAAAAAAAATCTATAGCATGTTTTCAGAAACAGTAACACAATAGCATTTTATAACACATAACCATGGAATCTAATCATCTAAACATGTCATACTAGTAGGCACGCTAAATCAAATCAAAACAAGGAATTCTACCCAAGGCACACAATAAAAATTTGTAGGCCTCATACTAATGTAACTACATGGCATGTCATATGCAAGGAATGGGAATCTCTAAGTTCTATGGATGATGCATGTATTGAAATTTCATTTCTATATTAGGCCATCTAATATTTTCAAATTTTCTAAAAACCAATAAGCAGTGGAAAATACACCAGTCACTCAAAATGAAATCACATCAACTCTAATCTCAAGTAGTACAATCATAAATTCCTATCCCTAGACACTTGGTTATTTCCCTTATATGGGGTCATAAGTCCCAATAATGGATATTAAAATAGCACAAAAACATTCCTTGTCTCCTATCTGCTAACCCAAAATAGAATGAAAAAGGAAATCCATTGAAAAAATGAACCCCTTTGATACCACTTTGTAACATCAATGCATGGCTTACCCTCAAACCGATAACTGAACTGGTCACCACATGACCTCAAGAGAGTCTCCCAATTTTCCCAAGGATGTCAAATAGCATTGAGGGTGTATGGATTGTCAGTGGGGAGACTATGCCCTCATATTCAGAGTGCATAGAAAAAAAAAGATAATAAACTTAGACAATAGAAAAACAAGATATAAATAAATAGTTAAGTGAATAAAGAAAGTGGTTAATGCTAGTTTATAAAATTAATGTATGTCATCGTGATACATATATGAAACCAGTAAACAAAATAGCATGATTTACATCTCAGTACGGAAACAAGGAAGATACATTAATCCCCAAGGGTGATCTCCTTGAGCATCCTGAGCTCCCACTGGGTCCTTTTATCCTAACTCCCTTGTACCCGCAAATAGTAACAAGAATGATCTAAGGTCCTACAAAAAAGTAGAGTCTACTCTGGTACCCCGGTGTAATGGCAGCCCGAGTAAGGTGTGGGATATAAATGTCAGTAGGCCAGGACTACCGATGTCTAGCTCAATCTTGGAAATTAAATATTATTAAAAAATGTGTAGGTATAACTGTGTAATAACATAATTGAATAAGTAAACTACAACTTATCTTGGTTCTTAAGGGACACCCGACTGATATACCTACAACAGCTCGTAGATAGAAATTATATTTTGAATAAGAACTATATATATAATGCATAAATAAACTATTTAACACGTTATTTAATATTATTTATTTGACCACATAAATCCACAGGTTCCCCTAGACACCAATATCTCAACACCTATCTCAGCCATTCCAGAGTATAAACCCTTACTCATATTCAATTTAATAAACATTACATCACATCAGCTTTCATTAACCATTTTTTTAATCATGTACAACCAATTGGACCCACAGACCAATGTCAATAAATGGGTGTAGAAAATAATTTCTAAGACCCTCATGAGTATTTGGAGCATGATCCCTTGTCTCACAACCCATGTGTGTTTGAAGCATCAATCCCTATCCCATAAAATAATATTTTCATGTATTCTTAGTTTAGAATTACATGTCTAGCACCCCATGATTATTGGGAGCATTTGTCCCTATCTCATAACTCATTTATCAATCGTACATATATATTTATCATGGAAGTAGAAAGACATGTCTAGAACCCTAATATTTCATACATACATTAATTCATAAATTAATTAACCTGGTCTGTTAATTAATTTAATAACTAATTAACAACATCACATTAACTACTAACTCAATAATTAGTAAAACACAACAAGTCCATTCGTTACCTTGGAAATTACATAACAAATACTATAACTTTAATTAATTCTACCACTAATTAAACTCATCAATTTATATTATTAATTTAATTATTAATTAACAAAAAGGAAACCCTCTCAAAATCAAATATTTAATTATATAATTAATTATCACACAACAACCATCTCAAAATTACATCATTAATTCAAAAAATAATAATTATCTCAAGGAATCCATCCCAATATTAGATAATAAATTAAAAAATTAATTATCTGCAATGCAACTGTTTCAATATCACATAATTAATTTACATATTAATTATATCAAGGCAGCTGTTTTAATAAAACATAATTAATTTTAAATTTATTTATCTCAATTTATCCCAAACCAATATCTCATAATTAATCCCCAATTAATTATATTTATTATAATATACTATCATATAATTAATTCACAATTAATTATGTATACTTTAGCAATTTAATATCTCATAATCAATCCCTTGATTAATTATCCTATCAAAGTACATAATTAATTAAAATGTAATTATTTCAACTAAACTAAATTAATATCTCAAAATTAATTCCTCGATATACTTTCTTCTCAAAGAACATAATTAATTCATAATTAATTATCTCAATGTAACCAAATTAATTACTTGTAATTAATCCCAAGATTATTTATCATCTCAATGCACATAGTTAATTCATAATTAATTATATCAACTTAACGAAATTAAATACTCATATTTAATCCCCTGATTATTTATAATTTCAAAGCACATTATTTATTCAAAATATATTATTTCATAATAACCAAATTAATATCTCATAACTAATTCCTCAATTAATAATTATTTCAAAGAACATAATTAACTCAAAATTAATTCATAATTAATTATCTCAACTTATCCAAATTAATTACTAATAATTAATCCCATGATTAATTATTATTTCAAAGCATATAATTAATTTGAAGTACCTATATCAAATTAACCAAATTAGTTACTCATAATTAATCACCAGATTAATTATGAATTTTATAACTTCAAAGAACAAAATTAATTCATAACTAACCATATCATTCCCCTAAACAAAATTTAACTCAATATTTAAGTCAATTTTATCAAAAAGAATAAATATAAAAAACTACATTTTATTAATTAGGAAAAGTTTAGAACCCCACCTCAATGAATCTAGTTGATCTAAATCTTCCTAACTCAAACCATAAACCGCTCGTGCGTACTCACATCCAAATTAATGTGCATGAATACATTGAATTGATTGGAACACCTAATATCCACAATAATCACACAAAATTAGTGCGGTAGGGACCAACTCACACTAAAATAATCAAACGCATTAAAATCAAACCATAAAAACCTAATTCAAGAGGTGAAAACCCATTTATCTGATACATAACCTTACCCGAATATGATGGGGTGAATCAACTCAAGAAGAATAACTTTTACTTTGGTGGAGATAATTGGAATACAGACCAAAATGACCCAAGATATCATCCACACAACATATAATAGGAAAAAATGATGAATGTGAATCAATCCCGGACCTTAGGGTTTTGGCCTAACAAATACTAGATAAAGGAGAGCCAAGACGACTGATGAAAAGAATGAAACCTGTGGAGAAGGACTTAAATTGATGAGATAGACATCTTATATGATGATACTTCAATAAACCAACACATGGAGAGGGAGGTCCGAGAAAGGGGGGGAGCACCACCCATTGGAGAGCCAAGAGGGGGAGGGGCCGCACCTCACATGTGTTTTGCACCACTTCATCTGGTTTTCTATATAAATAAATCAAATTACATGTTTTATTATAAAAATTTTTGTTATAATAATAATAATAACAACCATCTTATTATTATTACCAACTAATATCACACATTTTTTAGAAACCCCAACTCCATAATTACACATCGATTAATTAAATTCTTCTCAAACGAATTTAATTAAATAAATTATCTAACTCATAATTATTTAATTAAATTATCTCAACATAATATAATTATATATAATCCCCATTTTTCATTAAATAATTAAATTCATCTTAACCTTTAATTTAATTAGATAAATCCCCAACTCTATATTAAACTCATCATTTAATTAAACTCCATTCCAACTAAATTTACTTATATATATATTCTGACTAATTATTATTTAATTAAATCCTCTCAACAAAATTTATTTAAAAAAACCCCCACAACACATTAATCATAATTTAATTAAATTTTTTCAAACATAATTTATGAAAGTAATTTCTCCAATTCATGTTTTTTAATTAAATTCTCTAAACAAAAAATAATTAAATTAGAAACTCAAACTCGTCAAAATTATAACTAAATTTTATTCTTTGAATCAAAATTTAATTAAATAACTTATCCATATAGAGGTCATGTAATTAAATTTTCTCAACATTAATTTAATTAAATGAAACCCCAAACAACTCGTTTAATTAAAATTCTTTCAACCAAGAATTTATTTAAATTAAATTAACCTGAAACTCCAAACAGGGTAAGCTGAACTATTTTACTCACATGGTTTGGAATACCATGAACCAACCATGTTATAAATATAGGATACCAATAGTATCCTACATGACTAACCCATATTACTTGACTAACCCTACACAGCCTGTACGAACACCTCTACATTGCCTTTTTTAAAACCGAGTTTCCAGGTCTGGTGCTCCTAAAACTGATCGAACCACCTGAGAAACTCCTGGAGCCTTTACTCAAAAATCATATCAACACATTAAATAAACCCAACTCATGAAACTTCATCTCGAGGCATGGTTTTATAGCCTACCTGAGCATTAAATGAAAATGTTCAAATAACTCATACTTTAACCCTGTTAAAAAACATAGAACATTACATATATCAATAACATACTAAATTTAGTAGTTAAAATAATTAACAAATAGATAAATTAGAAACATTACATCAAAAAACATTCTAAATACATAAATATGTTTTTCCCTAAAAAATTTTAAAATGGTAGAATGTATATGTTTTCTAATAAATATGAAACTCATGAATAGTGGGCTCTAACTTCAACTCTATTCATCTAAGAAAGGATGGAAAACCAAAAATGATCTATGCTCTTAATATTCTAGTTGAATAATAACCTATGGTTCCTTAGATGCATGGGTTTAATGTAATTTTTACTATAAATTTGTTTTAATTATATATTTTATATAAAAAATATATTTAGAATAATTATTATAAAAATATAAACATATTAAGATAAATTTAATAGATTCAGTACCACTAGTATCAAGGTAAAATTTATAGAGGAATTATCATACTCATACCCTTAAATATATATGAAAAAATAACAAGAATTACATTTGATCTCAATATCAAATATAACAAACAAGCAATATTTATGTTGACTTACTTTTACTTGATTATTAAAAGTATCTTTCTTCCAAATAATGATAATGTGTTACCATTCATGATGTGTGATGGAAAGGGACATCATCTCGTATAATAATTTTAAAAATATATTCATATAATGTCATTATATATCATATGTAGGTACCCTATACATGTCAAATATTACAATTAGTATACATATTTAATGAATTATTTTTTCAATTTAAAAATTACATTCCAATCACTATCAATCTTCAATACTATCCTGACGATAATTTTGACACCATATTATTAATAAAAGATTCATTGTAGACAAATCTATGTGATCCACCTAATATCTTTATAAAATAAAACATCAATATAAAGTTATTTTAATGAATTTACCATAATATTGGTTTCAGATGAGTATATATTCCGATTTATAAATTAAAATTCTCCAATGGTAGATATAAAATATATTTTATAATTTGTCTTAATACCCATGTCTATTGTGGAAAATTATATCATAATTATTAATTTTTATTAGAATTTACTACAAATATCAAAATTTTATTATTTGAATTAGACTTTAGATACTATATAAGTGGATAAGATTGAGTATATTAATTTAAGAAGAATTTTTTTAGGATTTTTAGGGGGCATTATTAAAGGGTTCTATGAGAATGAATTAGTATTTAGGTGATAATAGGGGGCCATATAGTACGAGATGTTAAAATGTATAGTTTAGAGATCTATAAGTTTGTATGAATTATAAAAATAAATTATTAGGATATCAGGAATGTGTTTTTCTAAGGATAATTACTTTTTTATATTTTTTGTAATTTTTTTAGAGTCATGAATTGAAAATAGATAAGGGAATATCAAAATTTAGGAGTATACCTAATGAAGGTGGGGGCATATCAAATTGGTTCACTAATATAAGAGTTATGGAATACCCATTAATATATTTAAATCATTTGGTTTTTGCATTACTATATCAAAAAATAATATAAAACAATTTAGAACATGATATATGATATAAAATAAAATTTTTTGTTGATGATGTTGTACATGGACTAATTAAATCATTTGATATTGTGCATTTTTACTGAAAATCTGTTTTTCAAATTCATCACTAATATCCTACAAGTGTCTAATATTGATAAGGATTACCATATTCAAACCTTAATTAAATCTATTATGTGCATAAAAAGTCATTTTAGAAAATGAATCCAAAATATATGGATTTTTTTCTTCACACACAATAGTATTTACCAGTCCAGATAAATTACCGTAAATAAATTCTAAGAAAACACTACTTATGCCATATAATCTTTTAACCCATTTTTATTTTTATAGAAAAATGAAAATTTTCCAGGAAAATTTAACACAATAATGTAAATCACATTTCTATAGTATCCCAAATTTATTAATTTTTTAATATTCCACCATTTTTTTCAAACCTTACTCAAGAAAAACTAAATAAAACCTGAATACATTAATATTATATTTAACACCTAATCATCCAACATACAATGTGATCATTTAATTTGAATTAAACTAAATTAAAATGAACATTATAATATTTCATGGTACAAATAATCTAATTTTATTATATGAATGTAAATTTTGAACATACTAGGTTAAAATAATCCTAGAATAAATTTTTGAAATGTTCACATATAAATAATCATTTTTAAATAATTGAAAATTATTATTTAACTATTCATCATTTTATTTTTAATTATTTTTTTATAATTTATATAATTAAAAATATATTGATTATTAATTTTATAGAAGTAAATATAAGATCATTTAGAGGTAAAAAGTGATATTTTTTAGAATACTATTATTAAATGCATAATGTTTTCCGATTTTTATTAATTAAAATAGTATTCAATAATGAATGATTTAAATTAAATTTATATATTATATATATATATATGAATTCAAATCCATAAAATTATTATTAATAGTCATACAGTTAATTTAAGATCATCTTGTTCTTGAAAAATATATTTTCATTAAAAATTATTTTTCATCACATTTTGAGTGTTCTGTTTCAATTTAAGTATACAAAATATTTTAATTTAATTTGATAAAACTGATTCCATATTTTTAATAATAACAATTAAAATTATTTAACGAGGTAATAATAATTTTTATTCCAAATGAATAGTAAAAATAATAAAACTGTGTAACTCTGATTAAGTTTAAGACTAGTTTCTCGGGGGATAATCTAAAAAAATAATTGTAAAAAAACTAATTAAAAAGAATTGTTTAGTAATATTTCTAGAATAACCTTATAAAATTTTAATATGAGTCATTTTTGAGATTTTTTTCTTAGAAAGTGACTTAATACTATTTTAAAACTATAAAAAATTACAAGTGTGTCACTCACCTCAATTATAAAAGGGAACCATGTCACCTCACATATTCACACATTTCGAACCATTCAGTTGAATAAAACACTATAAAAATATATCCTTTAAATCAATAGGAACATTTTAGAGGTTATTTTCTTCCAAAAATACGATCCTTATAGTCATTAAGAAGATATCCAAACATGGTTTCTTTAAGAGAAGGAAATCGTCTTCACCAAGCTCTTTTTTTTTAATTCACATTTTACCACCATAAATTTCATCCTAAAAATTAATATTTAATAAAAATCATACATAAAATATACTTTGATGTTATAATATTTATTTTATAATATTTATCCATATCCTTCTCTATGAAATTTGTAAAAAAAATCGCCCATGATTACCACATACTATCGCATCACAAACTGGTGTAATATGTTTTCCATCACCACAACACATGGATAGTCATAATGATGAAACTAATTAGCATATATAATAATTATGATATAATTTTTAATCTTTATATTTAATATATAATTGACATCTTTACCCTTTCTCCCATAAAAAATTACAACGTTATAACAACCCATCTTCTCTCGAATGTACAACTCATTTGTTTTTTATTTGAAACCATTTTTTATCATGGTAAACATGCACTATGGAGTAAAGAAGGATCTATGAGTGTCCATGAATTTTATAGATCACGAATCTCAACAAATAGGAAAATATGGTAGGCCACATGGTTACCACATGGTTAGTACTAATTGTGTGGGGTAATCATGTGGGGCTCTCAGTGGCCTAAAGGTGGCAGCATAGTTTTTTGAAACATTGTGAGCCTAGGCATATGGCTTTGAAATTTTTCTCAAAAACATTACGTGTGTAATTTTCATGGGCTACATATAGTTACCCAAACCATGTGCCTATCGTATTCAAAGTCTTCCTTGGGTATTGGTGTGGCACACATTTGGCGTACGGGTTGGCCACAAATGTGGTCAAACCATGTACCCATATTAGGATGGGGAAGATTAAAAATTTTCACTCAAAATGTTTTTTATACATAAACCCCTTGCATTTCCTCCTTTTCCAGCATACAAGAGCTCCTCCTCTCTTGTTGAGATCTCCTTGAATCCAATACAGTGACCAAGGTATCCCCCTTTTCTAATCACTAATCTAAAGACTATTGGATGTTCTGGATAGCTAGAGGTATGATCTCTAATCCTATATCTTATTTTCATCTTTTTTTCTTCATATATTGTATGCTATTTAGGTGTGAGATTATTCGCCTTATTTTTAGGGCATTGGACCACTCGTCTTTTTCTTCTGATCTAATTCAAATTTGAAGCTGATATTGTATGAGGATTCATCTATGGCCTTACTATAGGTGGTATAATTGTTTTCTATCAAAGTTGAGTTGTTTTCATAGCCCCATTATCATGACCAACACTGGCCATTTTCACACAATACCTTAACATGTGTTTCTTCTCTTTAAAATGTTATACACATGTAGTTATAATATTTAGGATCAATGATAAGTGTTTAGTGGATTCAAGCCTCAATATTTGACACCACTTGAGTGTTCTAGCTTGAAATTCCACTTTATATTTAATTGATTAAATGACTAGAACACATTCTAAGTGTTATTCTAGGATTTTAAATGGATTTTCCCATCATTATGCACCTGTACGATTTTTCCAATCAACTTCTAAATGCTGGGATTAGTTGATATAAAATTTCAACGACTTGGTCAATTAAAAGGATTCTTCATAAAGAATCGATTATCTTCAATATGGATTTATTTTCTCAAATAAATTATATATATTAATTAAACAATTGTTTATGGTTTCCCAGGAAACACCAATTGATGCGTGCTTTATTATATAGATATTATGAACTACGACACCCATTTATTCCTAGGGATTAATAATAATGATATTAATTAGGGAAACCACATGATTATATTATTATTACTTTTATTATTTTTATTTTTATTATTATTTGTCCATTGAAATTGGTTGTGGAATGATGGACAAGTGACTTGTTGATCATGAAGTTTCACTATCCCTTACATTGAGTGTTGACCATGATGTCTCTCACTATTATACTATTAGATGGGTTATGGGAAAGACACTCCAAATTACTTTATATTAGGGGTTGGGTATGAAGTCTCACTCTAACTATATTGAGTGTTGATCATGACATCTCACTTTCATTATGATATTCATGGAATGCACCCTTTCCTTGAGCCTATAGCTTATTAAACTGGATATGGATGCTTGAGTTACACCCAAGGTCCATCCAACACCTAGTATCCAGGTATATGACTACATACATCTTTATATACTTATTTCATATAGGTGGAAACAATATATAGTAATAATATATATTATTACTATATATATGTATGGTTATTGATTGTACTCTCATTTTGGACTATGGTGAAGTATGTAGAAGAGCAGAGTATTCTATAAGAACCCAATATGCATGGTATTTCTTTGTTAAATAATGTTTATTATTCTTATTACCTACACATGGCTATTATTTTATACACATCTTGGATTACTTCTAGACATAATTGGTGGTGGTATACTGGGATTTTATCTCACACCCTACTTGGGCCACCTTTGGTGCCCATGTAGATTACATGAATATATGTATGGATAAGGGAAATAAATAAGATATATATGTTTTTTTAATTATAATATGGAGAAAGGGAGAAGTTGACCAAGCGTATAATCGAGATACTAGTGGAGTAGTATCATGTCCTTTTGTTTTTATGTATAGCTTGTTGTATATGGCAGTCCCTTATTTCCCCTTTTTTTATATCACCCTGTAATGAAACCATTGCATAAAACTCAACCTATTTTGTTTTGATATTGTTATAGTTGATTGTTTATTTATGATTTCTCAGTTGTTTATTATATCTATTATATAATTATTCTGTTATGGCGGGTTACTGGCCTGGTTATTATTGCATCTGTTTATATATGACTTTATTATTATATAGTTAATTAGTACATTTGTTATGCCACTCTGATATGAGTGTATAAATTCCCCACTATAACACATTATTCCCTCACTACTAGTTGGAATCCTCTGGCATATCAGGAGGTCTGATTGAGGCCATGTGACCCATAAGATCGGTACATGGGTAATGTGGATTCATTGCTGGGTCGTCAAAATGCGGTTTCAGTGGCATTACATTTCCTTTTTATTATTGATTGGGTATTTTAAAAGATACTAGGATATGATGGAATTTTTCCATGAGCCTGTGTTTTGGAGTTACTAACCCATATGTAAGGGAAAACCAAATTACCTGGGATGAGTTATTGTTTTTATAGATTATGCCAATTTTAGTTGATATGACTTCACATTTGGGTGACACACATGTTTTGTGGTGCTATTACTATTGGTATTATAAATTTGAGATTTCTTTTACTTTGGCCAAATGAAATGAGGAAATTCATTTCATGTGTCACTATGCGCAGGTAAGGATAGATATGACATGTATTTTTCCATGCCACATCCACTTTCATCATTCATTTTCTTATGTCATATTATTAGTTCCTTGATTTAAATATACATAAATGTGATGAAATTATTTATAGGATTATAGAAACGTATTTGATACTTGAAGTGTCTACAATAACCTAATTTTTTTCATGTATAGATTAAAGCATGCGCCATAAAGAGTCAAATATTACATGTTCTTCCATAGACCAATGGACACATTGGATGGAACATGATACAATTCAGATTAACTAGAATCCACTTTATAATTTGTTAGGTGTATGGGAACTTATATATTAGAAATGGTGATCCATATAATTCAACCATTTACAGATATTTAAATTCATAAATGATCAAAAATTTAAAATGAATATTAATTTTAGAATAAAATGGTAATATTATAAGTGTGATATGAGACATAAACCTAGGCGTAGTCTTATTAGTGGGTATATGGTGTTGTCTCTTATTCTATTATATCATATTATGATTTTTCTTTCAAATAGACCTCAATTTTGGATCACGTAGAGAGGTTTGATATTTTAATTAAAAGGTTATGTCTTGGTCTTAATTGTCTATCTATAAACATTTCCAAATGATTAATTCTCTTTTGAGGTATGTGTTTTGGTTTATAGAATCATTCCACCATAAAATTCTCAAGTTTCACACCTTGATGGTCATAAACACCATGAACCATAGGTTGTGCACCCTGACTGTCCAATGATTCCTCCTATAATACCCCATATGCAACCACCTGTTGTTCCTAACATGGGCATCAAATCCCAATTATGAGAGGGTTTCTTCCACATGATACAAAATATGAAATGTGTTTCTCAAACATCCATGAAAATGATAGATTTGAATTAGTATTTAAATTAGTAGTATCTTCCCACCTTTTGTGGGATAGTGGAGCTCATGCTACTAAATCAACGTTGGAGTCCATGCTTTCTATCTTTGAGAATCTAGAGAAACCTCCCGATTTGAGGTTCAAACTCACTACTTATATGTTATGTGATTCTACTAAAATATAGTGGGATTTTATTACGTAGGAATATCGACATCGAGATATGTTTTGTTAAGATTTCTATATGATATTATATGACTAATTCTTTCGATATAATTGAGGGGTGGGTCAACTAGAGAATTTATGAACCTGCATCAGGGATCCATGTCTGTCATCGAGCATTATACTTGTTATAGTACTAAATCGTTTTCATTTGATATACTTCAAATATAAATCTGATATTGGATGTGGATTCTTCTACAACTTTATGGTTGTCAGTATAATTGTATTACCTCAAATTTGATTTCTTTTTATAGCTCTTCCATTGTGATGAACACTATTCACTGCCACACGTTACATTAAAATATATTTCTTCTCATTAAATTTCTACATGCATGTTGTCATACACTCAAGGATCGTTTTTATGTGTTTATAGGATGAAAACCTCAACCATAACAACCCCTTGTTTGTGATATCTTGAAATTACCCTTTATATTTAATTAATTTAATAACATGAAGTACTTTTATGTGTTCATCATGGTTTGTAAATGGATTTTTCCACTCTTATATACTTGTATAGTTGTCTAATGTGCCGTTTAATTTCATGAATTATATGAAATGGATTTTCAATGCCTTGTTAAATAAAATGGATTTTTCATATAGAAAATATTAGTTTCAATATGGGTTTCTTTTATAAAATGAATTAAATAGAATAAATCAAAATGAATTATTATTGTTGGAAAATTAATTCCAATTGATGAATAATTTGTTATATAAATATTATGAACTGTGAAATATATTTGTACATGGGGATTGATGATAATGAAGCTAAGTGGTGATTAGAAATGATATTATTATTATTATTATTATTATTATTATAACTATTCCACTGTCATTGGTTGTGGAATACTGGATAAGAGATTAGTTAAGCACGAGGTTTCACTCTCCCTTACATCAAGTGTTGAGCATGATGTCTCTCACCATTATAATATTATCTGGGTGATGATAATAACATTCCATGTTCCTTAGTGTCATTTCATGGGAATGAAATCTGACCCACATTCTCGATTGTTGAGAATGATGTCTCACATTCAGTACAAGATTCAGGGATTTTACCATAAGCTTGAGCCTATAGCTCATTAGACTTGTTATAGATTCTTGAGTTATGCCCCAAGTTAGCCAACACCTTGTATCTAGTTATATGACAACATAAATCCTCATGTACATAGTGTATATTGGTGGATATAATATATAACTATAAAATATATTATTACTATTAATTTGTAAGGTTACTAATCAAACTCTCATTCCAACCAACAAAGTAACAGGAAGAGTTACCAGATTCCCTATAGGAAACTAAGCTGGCTAGTATTTATTTGATCAACATTTGTTATTTTTATTATTAACTTCACACTCATGTTGTTATGCACACTACTTATATTACTTCTAAACACTGTTGGTGGCTGCCTAATATGATATTATCTCACCACCTACTCGGGCTGCCTTTAGTACCTGAGTAGATTACTTGACTGCAAGTACAGATAAGGGAATGTTAAATACTGTAGATGTTTAATTATTTTTCAATTTTAAATTGTTTCATGGGATAAGAGGATCGATCATAATATAGAGATACCAGTGGACAAGTCTTTTTTCATTTTTTATTTATGTATAGCTTGTTTTATAAGCCTGTCGCATGTTTCAATTTTTTATCATCATTCTATGACATAATTGTAGATGAATCATCCAGTTGAATTTTTATATTATTATATTTGCCTGGTTATTTATTCATTCACATTTGTTTATTATATCTATTATATTCATCTTCCACTATTAATGGTTACTAGTATAGTTCTTATTTAATCTATTAATATATGATTCTGATGTTTTCTATTAATTTTTTCCCTCTACTGTGCCACTATGATATGATGGTATAGTCTCCCCACTATACCACCTGAGACTCTCACTACTAGTCGGTAGCCTCTTGCGTAAGGGGAGACACACTATAGGCCATGTGACCAATGTGCTCGGGACACTGGTTAATTAGGTTTCGGGTTGGGACATTACAATGTGATATCATAGGTGTTTGGTTTCCTTTGTCTTTTTGTTTGGGTATTAGATCTGAGACTAGTATTTAATGTTATTTTTAAATTATCATGTTCTTGCAAGTAACTAACCCACATATAGGGGAAACCCTAATTTCCTAGGATGTGTTGTTATTATTTTTGATTATCCTATTATTGTTAATAAAAATTCACCATGGGGTAAAGAAAATGTTATGTGATGTATTACTACTAGTATTATTATAGTGATATTTCTTTTACTTCGACCGAATGAAATGAGGGTGTTCATTTCATGCATCATCATAGTAACGTTAGAAATAATATGTTATCCTTTTTCCATGCCATGTATATGTTCATCACGCATTTTACAATTTAAAATTATTAGTGCCTTGATTATTATATACAGAAATGTGATGACAATACATGAAGGAATGATAAAACATAATTTTCACATAATGTGTTTTCCATAACCTCATAGTGTTTTCCTGCATAGGTTAAAGAAGTCACCATGAGTATTCAATTATGGAACATTGATCCATGGACTGTTGGTCGCATTGGATGGAATGTGTTATGATTAGATGGATTCCACATTTTTATTTGTAATGTGTATGGGTCCTTATAAATTAGAAATGGTGATCCATCTAATTAAACCATTTATAGAGACATAAATACAAAAATGAGCAACAAAATAAATTGAATATGACTTTTAAAATGAAATGGTCTTATTTTATGTGTGATGCAAGACCTAGACACAGAGCCAAACTTTACAGTGGGTATATGGGTTTGTCTCTTATGTTCTTATGACATATTATGTTCCTTTTATTTCACCAGGACCAATATTTTAAATGAGGAAGAGAGGTGTGTCCATTTCATATAAAAGCTACATCCCTATCCTAATTACCAATCTATAAATATTTTCATCTTTGGAATTCATTTCTGATGCATTCATTTAGAAATGTAGAATCATTAAACCACAATAGACTCAAGTCAAACACTCTGGAAGCATTAAAGACCATGCACTAAAGGTGGTGGGCCCTGATCCGCCAATTATTCCACATGTAGTGCCTGAAATGGAACCACTGGTCATTCTTGACATGGGAATTGAAACCTAATTCTGAGAGGGTTTCTTTCACATGATGATAAATATCCAAGGTTTCACTGAAATTACCCTAACTATGGTAATGTTGAATAGGGAGTTCTAGTAACAACATCCTACCACGTTTTTAGGGGATGGAAGACCACACGCTACTGATTCATGGATGGGGGACAGGATTTTGATCTTTGATCTTCTTGAGATGCATCCAGAGTGTAGGGTCCAACAAGCTGCTTTTATGTTACATGATTCATCCAAGACATTGTGGGATGTTATTACCCATGAAGACTGACATTGGGATATGGTATGGAATGATTCCCAAATGATATTATATGACTAGTTATTTCTAGAGACTTTAATGGCTAGCAATGATATATAATTTATGAACATGTGGTAGTGGTCCATGTATGTCATGGAGTATTCTACTCATTTTACTGACTTGTAGTGATTCACACCCAATCTTGTGGGTTATAATCTTATGACTATGAGGTTATTTGATGATAAGATGGAATACTTCATATAATCACAGGTTAATTTTTTTTAGGTTGACTACTATTTGGGATATAGCCAACTAGACCCTTATCAAAAATATGAATATTGAGGAAGATGATGGTGGGAAAACAAGTGGGTAAACACTAAGATCTGTTAGTGTTACATCTAGTGGGAAAAAGAGTAATGTCAAGGTCTTTAATGAGGGTTGTATTAGTGTGGCATGTCAGGCTGATATTTTTTATCTTTTAGTACTGTAGGAAGAAAGGACAGACAAAAACTCGGTATTTATAGGCTCTGTTGAAATACATATGATGTGAAAGGATAGGACATATCCAGTGCTTCTATAGGACCTTTACATCATTTCCTAGTGAACAAGGATCTACACCAACCAAACGTTCTAGGGTAGGGCCAATAGTATCAATCTAGGTATAAATTTGGAATACCACCAGTTGCTTAGGCCATGATAGCAGGATTTAAGTTAAGATATTAATTAATTTCATTCCAACTAATAAATAAAATTTATTATCTTCAATAAATCTAAGACCACATTATAATAATTATATAATTTATATTTTCAGGCATGTTCCAACATACTCCATAACAAATATTATATAACATTCTAATTAATTAATATTTGTCAGTAGACTCGATCTTGGTTTTCTCTAACTACTCCTTCATTAATTAAACAACCAAATAAATATTTTATTAATAAATAAATATTTTATTCACAATCTAGTGTATAAATATTTATTAAAATATTCAATAAATGAAATTAATACTTTATTCACAAGCCGTAATATAAATATTTATTTATTTTTTTAGATCAATATATCTTGAATACAATTTTTCCTTAGAATTGAAAATGATATTTATTCCACTAATTAAGCTCAAATAATATTTAATTGAGATCAATAGAAACACATAGTGTGTGTCCCTTGATGATTCATTGTCATTTTCATTAGTCGGGCCTTCCTAATGTCTATGATTACTGTCTGGAAATGGGTCAAGACACCCAAGAGGAATAACATAATTTCGGAACATCAAAAAACACTTAAAAATTATCACTATATAATATATTCCATTTTTAAAAATATCTAATTATGAAGGTTTCACATTCGTGTCACCAACCTATTTGCATGACTTGTATTTATTTGACAATCTGAAATAAACACATCATTACACTATGGCTATAGAATTTAATGCAATGTTAATATTCCAATAAAATTAATGGGATATCAGATTTCATAAATATAGAATTGAAAAATAATCCCTCCACATATTTATTAATGTCATGTCACTCTTGACCCACTCAATGTTTCCAAAAGTTCCATGATCTATTATTATCATGGATTAAAAAAATTCATCTATTTATGTAAGTTGTAACATACATTAATAATAATCTTAAAGTATAAGGACCCTCACACATGATCATAGATAGGAATATCCAATGAAAAAACAAGCATAATTACTACTGGTAGGTATGTTCTCATAATATCCTATCTTGGAGATTATCATGTTTGATCTTCAGGAGAAGTACCCTTATCTCCTTTCAAGTACTCACAACTGACATTCTAGGTATTATGTGTCCCATTATAGTATGTTATCCAACCACATGACATTATTTGAGTATATCATCACAACACATCAAGGTTCTCATCATAGAAAAGAAATGTTATGACCCTATCAATGAAGCATATACTCTAGGTATTAATCAACATGTAATAATATGTTTTATTAATATTCAATTCATCAAATATACATGTAATAAATGTAAAAATAGCTGTTCTTAGGAAACCACCTCCAGCAAAATCCCACTTGGACTCAAGCCAACTGCAGATGACCTTCTGTTTACTGAACCTCACATGACACTCATGTTTGTATTGTGTTAAGTCTATAGTCATGGGGTCTAACACATTATATTCTATAGAAATACATCTCAATTCATCTTTGTCACTCTTAGAAAAATAAATCTAGAGATGATACATCCAATGTATGTGATTTATCCATTTATGTGACCTTGTCTCTTTTTCATGGACCCTTTATGCAGTATTATCATATTAGAGCATGATAGGATCTTTACAACTAGATATAACATCAAGATCTTAAATAAAGTTTTTCATCCTTACTAATTCATTAGAATCCCCAGATGAGTCAATATACTGAGAATCTAGAATATAATTTTCAACCATAGAATTCTTTGAGCTCTACCATCTCACAACACCTCAGTTGAAGAAATGTGATACTTCTACCAAACATAATTTTTTTCTGAAGGATTGTATATGTAGTATCCATTTTGTTCTTTTGGATATCCTATAATGATATAATTTCTTCCTCAGGGTGAAAGCTTGTAACTTGAAGAGGATTTAATGAATTATTCACAACCCCACACATGTAAATATGAAAATAGGAGTTTCTTTCAATTCCATAATTAGTATGGTATACTATTTTTTTCATTATTTTGTACTCATTTTAGTACGTATGCTACTATTTGAAATGTATATCCATAAAAGGATAATGGAAGACTCACACAAATCATCAGTAATCGGACAATGTCAAACAATATATGGTTCCTCCATTCTCATACCCCATTCAATTAAGTCATATAATGAGGTGTGAGTTGAGATAAAATCCCAACCACTCTTAAATAATCAATGAAGTCTTGATTAAGATATTTTCCACCATGGTCTGAGAAAAGTTTCTTAAAATTCTGACATATATGGTTCAAAAATTCATTATTTTATTCCTTGAAATTATCAAAATAGTCTGACTTAATACACATTAAGTTGAATTATCCATATCTACTAAAATAATAAGTAACATTTATGAAGTATGATTACCCACCACTTAATTTAATAGGAAATGGTCAACAGACATCGGTATGAAAAAATTCAGGAATCTATGTTTACCTTTCACCTTTCCCACTAAATGGGGGTTTGGCCATTTTTCTGTGTAAACATTCTTGATATACCCCATGTAGTTTTAGTTCCAAAGGATATAAGTATCCCTCTTTATGAAATTCATTCATGTGATTTTAATTTACATGACCTAGCCGATGAAGCAAAATAATGGTTTTGTGTGATTCATGGGAATTTTGACCCACCTTAGGAACACAACTAGATTATAGAAAATTCCATTGGACATTTCAAAGTATCAGAAATGATCTAAAAATATTAAATGGCATAAAGGGAAAGTGACCTATGTGAGGAACCTTTTCCAAGGGCCAATGCAGCAAACCTCTGCATCTAGAAAACAAGAACACAATCTTCTTATATATCCAAGTGTGTATCCCCTACATGGTAGACCTACTCTAAAGAGCTGCACCATAGAACTATGTGGAAACATATTTTATGTACCCCTATGTGGGGGATATATACTGAAGAGCTATGTAGCCGATATATGCCAACAGACTCTTGTCATCCAGCCCCCCTCAATGCCAATAAATAGGACCCTTGGGCTCCCTATTTGAGGACTGAAAAATGTTAAAAGAACTATTGATGCTCTTATTGCATAACTCTTTCACCCTAGTCCCCCATATTACCTTAGTTATCACTCTTAAACCTGATATAAGAGAGAACTAGATGGGTTAAGAATGTTTTAAGTACCTTCATTGATTGAAACAAAAAACATCTAACTAAGGACGCTTTTTTCATAGAGAAAAATCTGTGTAAGTATGTCCTATTCCTTATGGACCTACACAGGGATATTCAAAAAACACTAAAGGAGACCTGAGGTGTAGATTTAAATCTCACACATGTGTTGTCTTCCTGGTAGTCTTTTTTTAAGAATTCATATGATTAGTGCTCATGTGTTATGTGTTTTTTCAATCATCGCTAGGACCTGCATTTCACTCTAGTGAGACATAACTTACTCGGCATACCTACACTGCCAAGCCATGCCTGGGAATTATGCATATCACCTGGTAAACCCTCTTCCAATCCACTCATGGTAGGGTATCTCTTTCCTTGGTTCCCTTTTCTGAAATGTACTAAGTTAAATCCTTGACCTAAACCACCTGATATATCAAACCGCTGGTAAAGACACATCAACATGTCTACCATTTGGGTTTGTATATCTATAGTCAGTGGTTTTCCCACATTCATATTCTAAGGGAGTTAGGATCATTGGTATTTTTGTAGGTTTGTATATCTATAGTAACATGGATCCTGACCTGAGGGATAGTGTTGGAAGGTTCCTTGTCTTGGATTCTACGAACTGGTCTCGGTTCTCCCCTTTTCGTCTCTATGATCTATAGTCTCTAGTTACCAATAGGGAGAGTGAGGGTCACACCTTCTTTTCTATTCAACAAAAAAATTATCCCTCCTCTATTGGGATCCATAAAAGTAATCCCACCTAGAGTATGTCAGTAGTCTTTTGTGCCAAACCCAATTACCTTCACCTTCATTTCCCCTTGAAGGGTTTATTGCTCCACACCTTCTCCCACCGCCACCTCGACTTATTTCACATAGGACTAACCCCTTCCACCAATAGAAGATAAAATATGTGGTTTTATGAATCCTTGACATCCTCTAATTTCCCATACTTATCATGAATTATGTGAGATTAGATATTTGTGATGGTCATATCATCCACACAATACACCTCATGTTTTGAACTATGAGTACACTGATTCCCCCCATAATTGTGATATGTAGGAAGGCTTCACCGACTGCCCGATCCCACTAGATATCCTCTTTCGGAATCCAAACCTAACTTCCTTAATCTCAGAATCCTCCTTAGGAGTAGTCCCTGATTTAACCCTCCCAAAATCTTTATGAGTTAATTCATCTCTCATAGACCCTATTATAAGGGAATCCCATTTAGAAGTAATCCCCAACCTATTTGTCTCAAAGGGTCATACACCTCTTCAGGAGACACCGAACTATGTGGGCTTTGATTCCCATATGAGTGTGATACGTAGAAATCCTCCTAGAAGTTTGAACCCAACATTCCAAATAAAACATATTCTCTTTAAGATATATTTCCAATAGGGTCTAATTCAAATTGGAACCTCATATCCTTTACATGATCCTTGGGATTCTTAGGAATAAGTTCCACACCAAGATTTAACTAAGAAACTTCTTTTTAGATGTCCTTACCACAAGAAATTATACTATATGGTTAGGTCATCATCACACAACCTTAAATTGTATGATGGGTCCTATTAAGTGGCACTGAACAATGGGGGTTCACATTCCTTTCACAAGGATACATAGGTAGCCCATTTATATGTACGATCCCATCAACAACAAAAACTATTGTCTCCCTGGACGATAATAAATTCATGATTTCCGCACTGAGTGGCTTTGAAACCAGTATTATCATAAAAATGGTTAAAAAATCTCTAAATTGTATATGAGAGGATACCATTGATGGAGAACGTCGAATACATATGGATATCTCCATTAATGATGAACCTTGAATACATACAGATGATTCTAAATTTCACACTTGCTAATACTGGATTGAATGTTCTATGGGAAACATATGTTATACTTGGTAAATTACTAATGATTCATGAACATATCTTAGATTTATAAGAGAGTCTAAGAGTAGGCAATAATTCCCCCCAAAATGGTGTGATGATCCTGATCTCCCATCCTCTTGACCAATGTGATTTCTTATGTATTTTAGGTCAAAACCTAAGGAACATCTTCCCTTCCAAATAAGGCCCCATTGGATACATAACAATTGGATGGGTTTGGTTCCATAAATAAATCTGATGGATATCGTTCAGATGTAGTGACTACTAAGCAGAACACATGTTTTGGGGAAATAAAACCAAAAATCATGAATCTGACGTGAATCCTCAACCAAGTTTATAGTGTTACCTATTTCTTAGACCCCAATTAATTGAAAAAGGAGGTCCAAACATGGGGGTCAATATTGCATGTTTCCATCTAAAATCCCAACATTTTAATGGTGTTCATTATTTGCATTTTTCAAATTTTCTCATAACTCCCGTCATTCCAAATGGATTCCACCATGTTTTCACCTATGAATGCCCCAACAATTGCTCAATCTAGATCCTCATCTGATGGAAGGACGTCATCACCAACTCAGTTCCTTCAACATTTTCTCTCAATTGAAATGGTTCGAGACTACCATCAACATGGTACAATCCCAACTAGCAGGTTTCCCTACATTCTCTCTAAGTTAACAACCACTCCTGATCTTTTGGTCTGTGGTGACTGATGATCAAGAGGTATATGGCTCCAACCACCATATTTAAACGTTTGGAGTTATTATCCTTAGAATGTAATAACCAACACCTTCCATATTAAAGTGAGGTGGATTAAGAGGTTACTCAGGACCTCAAATCGATGACACAGTGGTCCTTCCGAAATCCTCCCACCAAAAATTTCTACCAAACCCATGCGGTAGAAAACCCTCAACATAATGAGGGTGTTATATTTGGCTATTTGGCCAATGTCCCTTAGACTCGGGCACATAATAGGAACCATTGGGGACAACGACCATCCAAAAGGGAGAAGGTTCCTATCTTTTACCAATCTGGAGAAGTCCATAAACCCAACATGGTGGAAAAAGTCGAACAAGAACATACACCCGTCTGCCTTAATCCCACCAGGCAACACACTCATCTGGTAGCACCAAACTAATAACACCATTCAAATATGGTGGAGTACCATGGGTAGGCCCATACACTTGCATACAAACTATCATCTAGTCAACCGACTCATCTGACTCCATTCATGGAAGCCCACCAATCAAATATGGTGACAATTTTTAGGCAAGAACATACAACCCTCAACACTTACCAATCCTACCAACAGTCTCATCTTTTAGAATGGAAAGATGGACATCAAATGTTCTTAGGGGGAAATAGATAGTATGAAAATACCCATGCCACTATCAATCACGCCTACCAACATTCTACATTGGCAGTACCCAAAGAATTTAGTCGGAAATCTATGATGAAAAACCTATGTTAGACTCAACTCTCTTCCCCCACACATGAGTACTTTCAGTATACACTAATAGTAAAGGGAGGACAAGAGAAGTTACATACACCTACATCAGATTTATAATGGACGTATATTCCCATTTTGACCGTAGAATTCACCAACAAAATTTTAGCAATGGTGAAGTGGAAGAAATTGTTTTTACCCATATCCTGGAAACCTTCTAGAATATCATAATGTAAATTTGGCAGTACCAGAGGGACAGACACAAAATTCTATCACCATGCATGTGATGAATCAACAACATGAAATCCCAAAGAAGATACATAACTCTATTTCAGTCAAAGAAGGTTATGGGGAATACTCCCCCATATCATATTGACAACCAGATTGGGAACATACAACCTTTTCAATTAGAGGTAATTTTCCAATTTTTTAGACTAATCTAAGGCAGGAACATACACCTTCCCCTAATAATCACTTCTCCTAGCATGTGGCCCCTAATTTGTGTAAGAGAACATATGGGAAGATGTACTTACAATCATAGTTGGAAAATAAAGAGTAAATATATTATATGGATCCACTTATTACATGAGTTCCTTATTCCCTCATACATTTATCAGTTGTAACATAATATAATACCCTCCCATTACATAATTATGGGAGTATTAGCTGTATTTCTGAAGATCCCAATCATACACTTCATCATGAAGGCTTGCTTCATGAAAATTATATCAATCTAGAGAATCTATCTCTGGATGAGAGTTACCACAACCCTCTGTGTGTCCAGAAGACCAAGGAGAAAGAGGATATTTCCCTTTCTTTATTCCTCCATGGTGGTCCTCCCCATGATGGCACTCGCTGTGAAATTTCTATCTACAAGAATTTTTCACATTATCAAGATAATTTTATAATTGAGAATGTAGTGATGAGAAAGACCTCTTATCTTGAGAATCATTACAACAAAAGTCCAGTCATGTTTGATTCCTTATTCAAATAGCTGATATAATTTCTCTACCAAAATACAATCCTAGGTGATAGTCATTCTCCAAACATTCCTTAGGTCATTTTACATCCAATATGGAAGAGGAATACAAATTACCATATTGATTGTGAATAAACAATTGAGAAGCATCCACTTTGGTCAGATCATGTTTAGAATCATTTTGAAAAATATTTAAATGGATTTTTCGAATATGGGAAAACAATTCGACAAGGGTGAAATACCAATCATTTTCTGGCCTTTCGCAACCTCTCTGTAGAGACCCGAAGCTTGACGTACATGGACATTACATTACTTTTGCGGAATACTTAGTACATAACAAAAACACACACACAAGGATCGTAATAGTTTAGTGTCTTTGGAAACTCGGAACGTAATCTTCTAATCGTGGTGGAAGATCTTCAACATCTCCCATAAAGATATTCCTTTTTTATACCTAAAACCTTTCTTTATATCCTGGGGAAAAGAAAACATAAAAGGGTGAGCTCAAATGCTCAGTAAGGGTAAACAAAAGAAATAATCAATCACATCATATTCATAAGAACATAACTTTTGGAAATCTTAACCTGCAAAAGAGAGCAGAATTTCATAACATGGGTTAAATCATAGTAGTGAAATGAAATCCCAATAATAATAACTTAAAACATGAAACTTTGTGGCATACACACATAATCATGGAAAATCATTTCTTGTTAGTCATGACTAATTTCCAAGACTATCTTAGTGGACAAAGTCCCTTTCTGAATCGAGTAACCCTCATTTCAGTCCTGTTTCACTGAACCGGTATAACCTACCATTCCAGCCATGTCTATCTCATGAGATATAAAATCTTTACCCAATGCATTGGAGGGAGATATAGGTCCCACCCATCTTATAATGAATCCTTTCTTATGTGTGCCACATAATCATAAATCATACATCATCGCATAAACCATGTAATAAAAATGGGATTCTTGAAACATCATGACATCATAAAAAAAATCTTATAAGGCAAATGACTTCATAAAAATAATTCCCTCATAACATAATCAAATCAATGTAATTAAAGGGATAAAAACAGAACCCTTTATTATCTTAGATGGAAAATAATTTTGATAAAACACTTGAACTCCATTCTTGAGGAAAATATCCTTTCTTATTCAAAAACACTTTTCTTTTCTTAACATGTCATACTAAAAGAAGTTGATCAAAAATAAACTTGAAAACTTATAAAGGAATATTCTTGGAAATAATGTTTTAAAAATCCATTCTTTCCGTATAAGTTAAAGAAAAACATTCTTCGTACTTTTGTCGGAAAAGTCAAAAAGTACCTCGTATGAAAAACGACAAAAGATTCCTTTCATATTCTTTACTAAAAACTCACCAAAGGGTAAAATTGGATTTAAACTGTTGTAAGTGGATGGAAATAATATTACATATTGAAGAAACATATATGTGGATGATAAAATACACCCCAGTAAATACCAAAGTATAAACAATCTCGGATAAAAATGAGATTGTGAAATTTCCCTTACCTCAGGTCCGACTTGCTTTGTACGTGTCCGAACCTCCTGTATAATGATTTACATAATGTTATTGACTTATTACAGAACCATATTCATTGTTATGATATCATATATGGTTCACTTATGAAATTATATTACCCGTTCTTTTGTAAATTCCATGTTAAAGAAGCGTTTTGGGTAAAATCGTTTCATTTATCTTAGGTGTTTTGACTTGTTGTTCTTGACATCATTATTACTTATATCATGATTTACTTACTTCCAGAATATAAAATATGATTTATATATCATATATATTCAGTATATATATATATATATAATAGATAGATAAATAAAATGAAAAACACCGTTCATGGAGACGGTAGTCCGTACGTACGCATGAACGCTGTTTTACTTTCCTTATTGTCTTGAAATGGAAGTAAGTAGATGACATGCATATATATATATATACATAAATCCAGTAGCTTTATAATGTCATATATTTCATTATTATTTCTTATATATACTTTATAATCATTCTTAAATGATTAACATGGAGAATGAATCTCATCGCGTCGTGGAGACGGTAGTCCGTACGTACGCACGAGCGATGATATCATTTCCATAAATATTGAACTGAATTGGAGTGGATTATACAATATATCAGAATAAATATGATGTTGTAATAACTATGTATAGTTATTCTTTACACCATTATACCCATCCATGTAAGGTGGTGGTGGAAAATAGATTACACCACGGCGTGGAGACGGTATTCCGTACGTACGCACGCGCGGTGATTTCTTTTTCCGTAGGATGGATAGATGGTGAAATAGGGTTGTTTCATACTTATAATAAAATATCAGTATATGAGTGATACTGATGTTATTACTTCATAATGAAACAACCTAAGAAGAAGAAGTGGGAGAAGAAATAAAGATGAAAGAATTGGTAACGGTAATTACCTCTTCTTTGAAGCGCCTCTTTGAGACCTCCTCTTAGGGCACTAAAATTGGTCATTGAGGAAGACCAGAACCTCTAGGATGTTGCTAGGGAAGTGGAGAAGTGATTTTGGCAGGGGTTGGCCGAGCTTGAGTGCTCAAAATGGTGTGAGGTGGAGGGGGAGGAGGTGTCCTTTTATAGGGGAGGAGAGGGGCACCTTAGGAATTCTTAAAAATATTAATTTATAATTAATCTATCCCCACTTAAAAACCTCCAAAAATGACTCATATTCGAAGATTAGATGAGATAGGGTTGTAATCTCATCAACCAATCAAATTTAGACATGTTTGGATATTATTTTAAACCTTATCAATTAGATTTAACTCTAAGTTAAATAATTTAACTTTTACCGTGTCTTTTTGTTTTCATTCAATATATGTTTAATACACTTACTATAACATGCCAAACGAACCCCAAATTGTTTATTATTAATATATATATCCTTATCTAAGTCATTTGGCCGAACATTAGATTTTTAGGAATAAAATAACAATTAATAATATAATATTTGATTTAAAAACTATTTTGTGTCAATTTTGACACTATTTGATATATGATTTTTGTGAAAGTCATAACAGAATTATATGTTCGAACCAAGTTGATTAAATCAACATTAATATATCATAGTAACCTAGAAAATTAGTGGAATTCATAAAAAGTCTCAAATTACATTTATTTTGGTGTTTATAACATCAATTATGTCAATATTTCATTAATATGATAATTTCTGCATCATCATTGTGTCATAAATAAATTAAATTATTTAATGTCTAAAAATTACAAATAAAATACGATTATGTATGAAATCTTTTTAGATTTCTAATGAATATTTACAATCGAATTTATCTTATGTATAACCCTATATTAAAAATGTTTTAGTAAATAAACTGTGATTTTAACTCTTTTAACTCTTCTTTAAATAAATTTATAATAAATGTCCTAATCTAATCCAAGTGGGCCTAAATGGTCATATTTTATTCCTAAGTTTGTTTTTGGTCGAATTACACTTGTCCAATAGAATTAGGACATGTGTTAGGGTAATATTAATATCATATTTACCCTTAGTTACCCTATTTACTATTAACCGCGGTAAAAATCGTAAAAAGTTACTATTCACCAAAAAATTATTTTCATCTCATTGAACCACATTTTAGTCCTTGATATTAACCGTGTCTCTCGGATTTTCGAAATTCCATTCACAGAAGCGGTAAAATTAAGTTTTATGCAAAATTCAGTTTTTAACCTACAACTTAGTGGTTTCACTATTCATCAAAAATTGAAAGTTTTCAGAAAAATACCAAAATTTCACCCTAGACTAATTTCGATATTCTGAGTCCAAAAATGAAGTCCATTTTGAAAAATAAAATTTATAAAATTTCAAAAAGTGGTTATTACTATTCATAACGGCTAGTTTTAATAGCATATTGTTGTTTAGTGAAACTCGGTATTGCGTACGACGTAAGCTATTGAGGAAGGTCGCGATTGCGTGTAAAGCAAGCCAAGCAAGTGTTGTGTAGAAAAATATTCCTTTGATAACATAAAATTCTCGGGTGTTACATTCTACCCCCCTTAAAAAGAATTTCTCCCTCGAAATTCGTCACTTTGCAACAAACAGATGAGGATACTTCTCCCTCATCATATCCTCAAGCGCCCATGTAGCTTCTTCAAGTTGGTGGTTCCTCCATAAAACTTTCACCAATCGAGTGGTCTTGTTTCGTAAGACTTTTTCACTACGATCCAGAATCTCTATCGGCTGTTCTTCATAAGAAAGATCTTGCTCCAGCGGTACAACTTCTGAGCTAAGTACATGTGAAGGATCCGGTATGTACTTTCTCAGGAGAGATACATGGAACACATCGTGAACTTGAGAGAGATTCGGTGGAAGCGCCAATCGGTAAGCTACCTTCCCAACACGATCCAGTATTTCGAAAGGACCGATATATCTAGGGCTCAACTTCCCCTTCTTTCCAAATCTCATAACCCTCTTCCAGGGAGATATTCGTAAGAACACTTTATCACCCACTTCAAACTCTAGGTCTTTTCTTCGGTTGTCGGCATAGCTTTTCTGTCGACTCTGAGCTGCTCTTATGTGTTGTTGAATAGATCTGACCTTTTCTGCCATTTCATCTACGAGATCAGGTCCTAATAGCTTTCTTTCCCCAACTTCATCCCAACAAGTTGGAGTCCTGCATTTCTTTCCATAGAGAGCTTCATAAGGAGCCATCTGAATACTGGAGTGAAAGCTATTATTATAAGAAAATTCTACCAAAGGTAGGTGTTGATCCCAACCTCCTTTGGAATCCATAGAGCAAGCTCTCAACATATCTTCTAGGGTTTGAATTGTTCTCTCTGACTGACCGTCTGTCTGGGGATGATAAGCAGTGCTGAAACTCAACTCTGTATCCAGAGTATGCTGAAGACTTCTCCAGAACTTCGAGCTAAATCTCGGATCCCGATCAGATATAATAGAAAGTGGTACTCCATGCAATCTTACCACTTCCTTTACATATATCCTGGCAAGCTGACCTAGAGAGAAATCCTCTCTAATAGCAATGAAGTGTGCAGACTTTGTAAGACGATCAACTATGACCCAGATAGCATTATTGCCTTTGAATGTTTTAAGAAGTCCTATGACAAAGTCCATAGTGATGTTTTCCCATTTCCATTCAGGTATGGGTAATGGTTGTAACATCCCCTTAGACTTCTGTCTCTCAGCTTTAACTTGTTGACAAACCAAGCATCGAGAGACATATTCAGCAACATCTCTTTTCATGCCATCCCACCAGAAGTACTGTAACAACCCAAGATTTTATGAAAAATATTCTTTTTAATTTTATTAATGTCTTGTGTTGTACGCTACACCAAAAGGAGCTTGCACAACACGCATCCTTGACTTGCCTTGCATTACACGCAATCGCAACCTTCCTCGATAGTGTGTGTAGTACGCAATAACGAGTTTCACTAAACAGCGATATGCTATTAAAACTAGCCGTTATGAATAGTAATAACCACTTTTTGAAATTTTGTAAATTTTATTTTTCAAAATGGATTTCATTTTTGGATTCGGAGTATCGAATTTAGCCTAAGGTGAAATTTTGGTACATTTCGGATAACTTTCATATTCTGATGAATAGTGAAAATTACTAAATTATAATTAAAAACAACTTTTTTAATCGAAATAATTAATAGTGATAAATTATTAATTTGAGTGGTTTTAAAGTATATTTAGAATATATTTTTACAATTTAATACAATGTTGGTCATTGGACGTAATTTCACATTTAAACCTGACATAAACAAGTGTCAATCTTTTGATAGATATTGTTTCGTAAAAACACGCTATTTGTTTTAATAGCGGGATTTAATTATAAAATTAATTAATTCAACTTCTATGTTATGAATTTGTTAAAATAGACTTCATTTTTGAATTCGGAATATGAAATATAGCTTAGGATGAAATTTTGGCATTTTTCTGAAAACTTTCAATTTTTGATGAATAGTGAAACCACTAAGTGGTAGGTTAAAAACTGAATTTTGCATAAAACTTAATTTTACCACTTCTGTGAATGGAATTTCGAAAATCCGAGAGACACGGTTAATATCAAGGACTAAAATGTGGTTCAATGAGATGAAAATAATTTTTGGTGAATAGTAACTTTTTACTTTTTTTTACCGCGATTAATAGTAAATAGGGTAACTAAGGGTAAATATGATATTACTATTACCCTAACACATGTCCTAATTCTATTGGACAAGTGTAATTCGACCAAAAACAAACTTAGGAATAAAATATGACCATTTAGGCCCACTTGGATTAGATTAGGACATTTATTATGAATTTATTTAAAGAAGGGTTAAAATAGTTAAAATCAAAGTTTAATAAGTAAATCATTTTTAATATGGGGTTATACATAAGATAAATTCGATTGTAAATATTAATTAGAAATCTAAAAAGATTTCCTATATGATGGTATTTTATTTGTAATTTTTAGACATCAAATAATTTAATTTATTTATGACACAACGATGATGCAGTAATTATCTTATTAATGAAATATTGACATAATTCATGTTATAAACACCAAAATAAATGTAATTTGAGATTTTTTATGAATTCCACTAATTTTCTAGGTCACTATGATATATTAATGTTGATTTAATAAACTTGGTTCGAACATATAATTCTGTTATGACTTTCACAAAAATCATATATCAAATAGTGTCAAAATTGACACAAAATAGTTTTTAAATCAAATATTATATTATTAATTGTTATTTTATTCCTAAAAATCTAAGGTTCGGCCAAATGACTTAGATAATTATATATATATTAATAATAAACATGTTGTGGTTCGTTTGGCATGTTATAGTAAGTTTATTAACCATATAGTGAAAGAAAACAAAAAGACACGGTAAAAGTTAAATTATTTAACTTAGAGTTAAATATAATTGATAAGGTTTAAAATAATATCCAAACATGTCTAAATTTGATTGGTTTATGAGATTACAACCCTATCTCATCTAATCTTCGAATATGAGTCATTTTTGGAGGTTTTTAAGTGGGGTTAGATTTATTATAAATTAATATTTTTAAGAATTCCTAAGGTGCCCCTCTCCTCCCTTATAAAAGGGCACCTCCTCCCCCTCCTCCTCACACCAATTTTGAGCACTCATGCTCGGCCAACCCCTGCCATTTTCTCCTCTCCACTTTCCTAGAATAATCCTAGAGGTTCTGGTCTTCTCCAAAGACCAATCTTAGTTCCTTAAGTGGAGGATTCAAAGAGGCGTTCCAAAGAAGAGGTAATATCCATTACCGATCTTTTCAATTTCGTTCTTCTTCAACTTCTTCTTCTTTAGTTGTTTCATGATAAAGTAATAACATCAGTATTACTTACATACTGATATGTTATTATAAATATGAAACAACCCCAATTCACCTTCTATCCATCCTACGGAAAAATGAAATCACCGCGCGTGCGTACGTACGGAATACCGTCTCCACGCCGTGGTGTAATCTATTTTCCACCATCACCTTACAAGGATGGGTATAATGGTGTAATGAGTAACTACATATGATTATTATGAAGTAATATTGATACTGAA
Organism: Viscum album; assembly: GCA_963277665.1. Lineage (NCBI taxonomy): Eukaryota > Viridiplantae > Streptophyta > Magnoliopsida > Santalales > Viscaceae > Viscum > Viscum album. The sequence continues at coordinate 1,883,025,936 of OY728130.1, forward strand.
ATAATATATATATACTCCAATACAATTCCACGATCATAGGAACGATATCATCACTCGTGCGTACGTACGGAATACCGTCTCCACGATGTGATGCGACTCGTTCTACATGATCTTCATTTCATAATGATTATATAAATGAATTGAATGAATTAATATGGTATATACTACACTAATACCATTCTGGAAATGAATTATCTATAACCTAAAGATAAGAATAAGAATTTATTCGACAAAACACGCATAAGAACAAAAAGTTATAAAGACCCGAGTAACAAGTAACAATGAAATATTACTAACAAGAAGCTAATAATATGACCATATATGATATCATATCAATATGTATGATTCTGGAATAAGTCAATAACATTATTTAAACCATTATACAGGAGCTTCGGACACGTACAAAGCTAATCGGACCTAAGGTAAGGGAAATATCACAATCTCATTTTTATCCGAGATTGTTTATTCGTAAGTATTTACTGGGGTGTATTTTATCATCCACATCCATGTTCCCTAAATATGTAATATTGTTTCCATCCACTTGAAATAGTTTAAACCCAATTTTACCCTTAGGTGAGTTTTTATTAAATAATATGAAAGGAATCTTTTGTCGTTTTTCCGTACGAGGTACTTTTTGACTTTTCCGACAAAAGTACGAAGAATGTTTTTTTTAACTTATACGGCATGAATGAATTTTTAAAACATTACTTAAAAGAAGCTTCCATTACAAGTTTTCAAGTTTATTTTTAATCAACTTTTCTTTTATTTTAATGTTATATGACATGTTATGAAAGGAAAAATGTTTTTGAAGAAGAAAGGATATTTTCCTCAAGAATGGAGTTCAAGTGTTTTATCAAAATTATTTTCCATCTAAGATAGTAAAGGGTTCTGTTTTTATCCCTATTATTAAATTGATTTGATCATGTTGTGATGGAATTATTTTTATGAGTTCCTTTATCTTATATGAATTGATTTATGATGTCATGATGTTTCAAGAATCCCATTTTTTTTACATGTGTTATGCGATGATGTATGTTTTATGATTATGTGGCACACATAAGAAAGGATTCATTATAAGATGGGTGGGACCTATATCTCCCTCCAATGCATTGGGTAAAGATTTTATATCTCATGAGATAGACATGGCTGGAACGGAAGGTTATTTCGGTTCAGTGATACAGGACTGAAACGAGGAGTGAACTCGGTTCAGAAAGGGACTTTGTCCACTAAGATAGTCTTGGCAATGAGTCATGACTAACAAGAAATGATTTTCCATGATTATGTGTGCATGCCACAAAGTTTCAAGTTTCATGTTATGATTATGGGGATCTCATTTTCACTTCTATGATTTGTTCCATGTTAAGATATTATGATCTCTTTTGCAGGTTGTGATTTTCAAAAAGATATGATATGATTTTTATTTCTTTTGTATACCCTTACTGAGCATTTGAGCTCACCCTTTTATGTTTTCTTTTCCCCAGGATATAAAGAAAGGTTTTAGGTAAAAAAAAAATGGAAGATCTTTACGGGAGATATTGAAGATCTTTCACCAGGATTAGAAGATTATGTTCCGAGTTTCCAAAGACACTAAACTATTACGATCCTTTAGTGTGTGTTTTTGTTATGTACTAAGTATTCCGCAAATGTAATGTAATGTCCATGTACGTCAGGATACGGGTCTCTACAGTTGGTATCAGAGGAAAGGTTTAGTCAACCTTTGGAAACTAGGATGCGAAAACGTTAGTGAGATCCCTAGAGATATTTCTAAGGTATGTCTAGGGATGTCCCTAGGGATAAGTATACGTATAGGTTATAGTAATAGAATTACGCTAACGATCATAGAATTAAACCAAAGATGTTGGATATTGAAGGTACTCCCCCTTTATTATGTTGTTTTCCCTAGCATGATTTTTGCCTCTCACACTATTCTTTTTGGGTTTTAGACGATGGCTGGAACCCGAAGGAACCGTGTTGATCAATGCAATGGACAATGCAATGATTGCCCTCCTGAACAAACAAATGTTATGGGAGATGGAGTGCAAAATCTTATTGCTATACTTACACAAGCTATGAATCATTCTGGACTTCCAAATGAGCAGAGAAGGGAACAATATTCTATTGAGTCCTTCATGAGGCAACGTCCACCTTCTTTCAGTGGGACTTCCGATCCACTTGTTGCTGAACAATGGATCAGCACCACTGAAAAGATATTTTCAGTTCTTCAATGTTCTGAACATGATAAAGTCATCTTAGCAGTATATCGTTTGGAAGGTGAAGCTGATCAATGGTGGAATCTTATCAAGAATACGAGGCCAAGGGATGAAATTGAGTCCATGGAATGGGACGAGTTCAAGAACTTGTTTTTCAGTAAGTACTTCCCTCGTATTCTTCGAACAAAGATGGAAAAGGAGTTTATTGAGCTGAAGCAGAAGGATGATGAATCTGTTGGTATATATGAAGCGAATTTTACAAGACTTGCAAGGTATGCATCTGGCATTATCATCCAACCTGAAAGTAAAGTTGATCGATTTTTCAGTGGCTTAAAACCAAGTCTTCGAAGGGCATTAGCTATAAGAGACTTCAGTAGCTATGAAGAAATTGTGCGTTGTGCTATCAAGGTAGAAATGGAAGTTGGTGTTACATATCCATCTCATGGTTTTGACAAGAAACGAAAGATGGAGTTCAAGGAGAAATCTCATAATAATGGTGAAAAGAAGATGAATGTTTCCTTATGCACAAAGTGTGGAAAGAAGCATGGTGGAGATTGTCTTAAAGGAACTAGAAAATGTTTTAAGTGTGGAAAAGAAGGTCATCGAGCAGCTGAGTGTCGAAGTAATGGAAAAAGGGTTTCTAATGATGTGAATAAAGCAAACACTGCAGAGAACGCACCGCCAACACTTCAATGCTTCAAGTGCAAGGAAATGGGGCATTATGCTAATAATTGCCCTAATCCAAGGGTTAGTGATGATCAACATGAGAAACCACTGAAGGCAAAGGACAAAGGGAAATCACATGCGATCACTATTGGCAATGTTGAATATGATAACGATGTGGTGGAATGATTAAGTGTTTATGTAATGGGATTCCAAAATAATGTTGTATCATGGAGTATTGGAATATTTATGTATTGGTTTAATGTGGTATTCAAAGTGATTGAGATATTTTTGGAAATAAGATGATATGCGCATAATGAAGGGAAAATAAGAAAATGAAATGTTTAACAATATTCATGAGCTCATGATTGATATAAGGACTAAGTGATATCATGGATTGAGTATATAGAATTTTGAGGATTTTGGTATGTGGAAAGTGTTAACTTTTAACTGCATTCATGTTTTCACTAAGGTATTCAAGATAATACATGATTAAGGACTTTGAATGTTTAGAATGTGACCAACAAAACATATCTTATGATATGTGGGGATCAACGACAGTATTAAATCTCTGGTAATCGTTGTCACTATATTATGAGAGTGGACTGCAGTATTATGGATAAGCCTAAAGATTGAAATGGATTATGAGTATTGTTTAAGGATCGAAGTTTTCTCGATATTATTGATGGGATGTTATAGTAATATAGTTTTAGAAAAAGGACAACCTGCAGGACGGGCGACAGCCCATCGCTTCGGACAAGGCTGTAGGAATCAAACCCACAACCGAAGTGCGACTGGCCTTTATCGCCTACCACTGACCTACAGGAAGTCCCTATTTAGTAGAAACTAGTTTTATTATATTAAGCAGTATGATATATGAAGTATAAGTCCATTTTAGGAACCATATATGATTAATCTCACTATAGATCGATTTATGCATATAATTTTTGCTAACCTTTTGTTTGAGACAGATGGAATGACCCGTCATTCTATCACATTATCTGCTAACACTTCACGAATAACAAATTCAACTTCATTTATTTATGATATGAAGTGGAAATTGTTCAAGGCACGAACAACAGTGAGATTGTACCAAAATAAAGTAAGTATTTATTCTAATTCAAATTTTCAACTTTAGGGAAATGATCTTGAAAACCAAAAATGTTGTCCTAGTGATCTTATACCTGAGGAATCAGATGGTACCTTATATCATCACAAATTTATGGATTTGTGATTTTTGGCTTTTCCATAGCCATGTTCTCTACCACTCTCCATCAGAACATGATGGTTAGATTTTTCTTCCATATCCATATTTTTACCTATGTGGAAACCCAACAATTAGTTTATTTGGGTAATCGTTACATTTCATACTTTAGTTTTTAAAGCCAAGTTTTGGTATTCCTTTTTACGATGTGGGAAACTTTTGAATAGAAAACCATTTATAACCCCGACGAATTTCGAGGGCGAAATTCATTTTAAGGGGGGTAGAATGTAACAGCCCAAGATTTTATGAAAAATATTCTTTTTAATTTTCTTAATGTCTTGTGTTGTACGCTACACCAAAAGGAGCTTGCACAACACGCATCCTTGACTTGCCTTGCATTACACGCAATCGCAACCTTCCTCGATAGTGTGTGTAGTACGCAATAACGAGTTTCACTAAACAGCGATATGCTATTAAAACTAGCCGTTATGAATAGTAATAACCACTTTTTGAAATTTTGTAAATTTTATTTTTCAAAATGGATTTCATTTTTGGATTCGGAGTATCGAATTTAGCCTAAGGTGAAATTTTGGTACATTTCGGATAACTTTCATATTCTGATGAATAGTGAAAATTACTAAATTATAATTAAAAACAACTTTTTTAATCGAAATAATTAATAGTGATAAATTATTAATTTGAGTGGTTTTAAAGTATATTTAGAATATATTTTTACAATTTAATACAATGTTGGTCATTGGACGTAATTTCACATTTAAACCTGACATAAACAAGTGTCAATCTTTTGATAGATATTGTTTCGTAAAAACACGCTATTTGTTTTAATAGCGGGATTTAATTATAAAATTAATTAATTCAACTTCTATGTTATGAATTTGTTAAAATAGACTTCATTTTTGAATTCGGAATATGAAATATAGCTTAGGATGAAATTTTGGCATTTTTCTGAAAACTTTCAATTTTTGATGAATAGTGAAACCACTAAGTGGTAGGTTAAAAACTGAATTTTGCATAAAACTTAATTTTACCACTTCTGTGAATGGAATTTCGAAAATCCGAGAGACACGGTTAATATCAAGGACTAAAATGTGGTTCAATGAGATGAAAATAATTTTTGGTGAATAGTAACTTTTTACTTTTTTTACCGCGATTAATAGTAAATAGGGTAACTAAGGGTAAATATGATATTACTATTACCCTAACACATGTCCTAATTCTATTGGACAAGTGTAATTCGACCAAAAACAAACTTAGGAATAAAATATGACCATTTAGGCCCACTTGGATTAGATTAGGACATTTATTATGAATTTATTTAAAGAAGGGTTAAAATAGTTAAAATCAAAGTTTAATAAGTAAATCATTTTTAATATGGGGTTATACATAAGATAAATTCGATTGTAAATATTAATTAGAAAGCTAAAAAGATTTCCTATATGATGGTATTTTATTTGTAATTTTTAGACATCAAATAATTTAATTTATTTATGACACAACGATGATGCAGTAATTATCTTATTAATGAAATATTGACATAATTCATGTTATAAACACCAAAATAAATGTAATTTGAGATTTTTTATGAATTCCACTAATTTTCTAGGTTACTATGATATATTAATGTTGATTTAATAAACTTGTTTCGAACGTATAATTCTGTTATGACTTTCACAAAAATCATATATCAAATAGTGTCAAAATTGACACAAAATAGTTTTTAAATCAAATATTATATTATTAATTGTTATTTTATTCCTAAAAATCTAAGGTTCGGCCAAATGACTTAGATAAGTATATATATATTAATAATAAACAATTTGTGGTTCGTTTGGCATGTTATAGTAAGTTTATTAACCATATAGTGAAAGAAAACAAAAAGACACGGTAAAAGTTAAATTATTTAACTTAGAGTTAAATATAATTGATAAGGTTTAAAATAATATCCAAACATGTCTAAATTTGATTGGTTGATGAGATTACAACCCTATCTCATCTAATCTTCGAATATGAGTCATTTTTGGAGGTTTTTAAGTGGGGTTAGATTTATTATAAATTAATATTTTTAAGAATTCCTAAGGTGCCCCTCTCCTCCCTTATAAAAGGGCACCTCCTCCCCCTCCTCCTCACACCAATTTTGAGCACTCAAGCTCGGCCAACCCCTGCCATTTTCTCCTCTCCACTTTCCTAGAATAATCCTAGAGGTTCTGGTCTTCTCCAAAGACCAATCTTAGTTCCTTAAGTGGAGGATTCAAAGAGGCGTTCCAAAGAAGAGGTAATATCCATTACCGATCTTTTCAATTTCGTTCTTCTTCAACTTCTTCTTCTTTAGTTGTTTCATGATAAAGTAATAACATCAGTATTACTTACATACTGATATGTTATTATAAATATGAAACAACCCTAATTCACCTTCTATCCATCCTACGGAAAAATGAAATCACCGCGCGTGCGTACGTACGGAATACCGTCTCCACGCCGTGGTGTAATCTATTTTCCACCATCACCTTACAAGGATGGGTATAATGGTGTAATGAGTAACTACATATGATTATTATGAAGTAATATTGATACTGAAATAATATATATATACTCCAATACAATTCCACGATCATAGGAACGATATCATCACTCGTGCGTACGTACGGAATACCGTCTCCACGATGTGATGCGACTCGTTCTACATGATCTTCATTTCATAATGATTATATAAATGAATTGAATGAATTAATATGGTATATACTACACTAATACCATTCTGGAAATGAATTATCTATAACCTAAAGATAAGAATAAGAATTTATTCGACAAAACACGCATAAGAACAAAAAGTTATAAAGACCCGAGTAACAAGTAACAATGAAATATTACTAACAAGAAGCTAATAATATGACCATATATGATATCATATCAATATGTATGATTCTGGAATAAGTCAATAACATTATTTAAACCATTATACAGGAGCTTCGGACACGTACAAAGCTAATCGGACCTAAGGTAAGGGAAATATCACAATCTCATTTTTATCCGAGATTGTTTATTCGTAAGTATTTACTGGGGTGTATTTTATCATCCACATCCATGTTCCCTCAATATGTAATATTGTTTCCATCCACTTGAAATAGTTTAAACCCAATTTTACCCTTAGGTGAGTTTTTATTAAAGAATATGAAAGGAATCTTTTGTCGTTTTTCCGTACGAGGTACTTTTTGACTTTTCCGACAAAAGTACGAAGAATGTTTTTTTTAACTTATACGGCATGAATGAATTTTTAAAACATTACTTAAAAGAAGCTTCCTTTACAAGTTTTCAATTTTATTTTTAATCAACTTTTCTTTTATTTTAATGTTATATGACATGTTATGAAAGGAAAAATGTTTTTGAAGAAGAAAGGATATTTTCCTCAAGAATGGAGTTCAAGTGTTTTATCAAAATTATTTTCCATCTAAGATAGTAAAGGGTTCTGTTTTTATCCCTATTATTAAATTGATTTGATCATGTTGTGATGGAATTATTTTTATGAGTTCCTTTATCTTATATGAATTGATTTATGATGTCATGATGTTTCAAGAATCCCATTTTTTTTACATGTGTTATGCGATGATGTATGTTTTATGATTATGTGGCACACATAAGAAAGGATTCATTATAAGATGGGTGGGACCTATATCTCCCTCCAATGCATTGGGTAAAGATTTTATATCTCATGAGATAGACATGGCTGGAACGGAAGGTTATTTCGGTTCAGTGATATAGGACTGAAACGAGGAGTGAACTCGGTTCAGAAAGGGACTTTGTCCACTAAGATAGTCTTGGCAATGAGTCATGACTAACAAGAAATGATTTTCCATGATTATGTGTGCATGCCACAAAGTTTCAAGTTTCATGTTATGATTATGGGGATCTCATTTTCACTTCTATGATTTGTTCCATGTTAATATATTATGATCTCTTTTGCAGGTTGTGATTTTCAAAAAGATATGATATGATTTTTATTTCTTTTGTATACCCTTACTGAGCATTTGAGCTCACCCTTTTATGTTTTCTTTTCTCCAGGATATAAAGAAAGGTTTTAGGTAAAAAAAAATGGAAGATCTTTACGGGAGATATTGAAGATCTTTCACCAGGATTAGAAGATTATGTTCCGAGTTTCCAAAGACACTAAACTATTACGATCCTTTAGTGTGTGTTTTTGTTATGTACTAAGTATTCCGCAAATGTAATGTAATGTCCATGTACGTCAGGATACGGGTCTCTACAAGTACTCTTTCAGGTCCTTATACATCTTCGTGCTTCCAGGATGAATAGAGAATGATGAACTATGAGCCTCATCCAGCATCTCCTTCTTTAATTCGGGGATGGGAGGAACACAAACCCGATTCTTGAACTTTATTATCCCATCACAATCAAGGTTGAATTCAGGAACATTTCTCACCTTCTTTTGTAACTCGACATCTTCTTTTTGTGCCTCTTTAATCTTCACATTTATAGATGGTTGAACATTTATTTGAGAAAGATAAGATTTTTCCCCTTCCATTATAATTCCAAGATCCATCCTTTGTAAATCCATAAATATTGGATCTTTTGTGATCCTCATCATGGATAAACTAGCATGGTCTTGTCGACTTAATGCATCTGCCACCTTGTTTGCTTTCCCAGGGTGGTAATGGATTGAGCAGTCATAATCCTTAATCAGCTCCATCCATCTTCTTTGACGCATATTCAGCTCCTTTTGTGTGAAAATATACTTTAAACTTTTATGATCAGTATAAATATCACACCTTTCACCATAAAGGTAATGCCTCCAAATCTTTAATGCAAAGATTACCGCAGCCAACTCCAAATCATGTGTTGGGTAATTTTGCTCATGGATTTTCAACTGTCGTGAGGCATAAGCTATCACCATATCATTTTGTATAAGAACACACCCCAATCCCTTCTTGGATGCATCACTGTAGATCACAAACCGTTCTCCACTACAAGGCAGTGTGAGCACAGGTGCACTGGATAACCTTCTTTTTAACTCCTTGAAGTTCTCTTCACATTCCTCTGTCCAGACAAACTTAACTCCCTTCCGAGTCAACTTGGTGATTGGATTAGATAATCGTGAAAAATCTTTTACAAAACGTCGATAATATCCAGCCAAACCAAGAAAACTTCGGATCTCAGTTACTGTTGTTGGTCTCGACCATCTTTCGATAACCTCTGTTTTTGCTGGATCCATAGATATCCCCTCTTTTGAGATTATGTGACCCAAAAATGCAACCTTTTGAAGCCAAAATTCACACTTGGTAAATTTGGCATAAAGCTTCTCCTTTCTCAGGGTCTTCTATATAATTCTCAAGTGATCTTCATGTTCTTCCTTGCTCTTTGAATAGACAAGAATATCGTCTATAAAGACTACCACAAATTGATCAAGATAGTCTCTAAAGACTCTATTCATTAGATCCATGAAGATAACAGGGGCATTAGTAAGACCAAATGGCATCACTATAAATTCATAGTGTCCATACCTTGTACGGAAAGCCGCCTTTGGTATATCCTCCCTTTTGACCCTTAATTGATGATACCCTGAACGAAGATCAATCTTGGAAAAGTATTGAGCTCCGCGTAGTTGGTCAAATAAGTCATCAATGCGTGGAAGAGGATATTTGTTCTTGATAGTGATCTTGTTAAGTTCTCGATAATCAATGCAGAGTCTCATTGATCCATCTTTCTTCTTAACAAATAGAACAGGTGCTCCCCAAGGTGACGCACTAGGGCGTATGAATCCCTTATCAAGATTCTCTTGGAGTTGCTTCATCAATTCCTGCAACTCAATTGGGGCCATTCTATAAGGTGTCTTTGAAACAGGCAAAGCACCCGGTACGAGTTCTATTGAAAACTCAACTTCACGATTTGGTGGAAGACCCGGTAATTCCTCCGGAAAGACATCATCAAACTCCCGTACAATGGGCATATTCTTAATCGTGAGTTTCTCACCAACCATTTGAGATAAATAACCTTCATTTAGTGGAATCAATACCCATAAGATGGAAGAAATTTCCACTGGAAGGTTATGTTCATCCTTGCATTGATAGACGATCGTAGATTGATCTGGAATATGAAATGTGACTTCCCTTCTTTGGCAATTGATATGAGCTCCATGTAGAGAAAGCCAATCCATGCCAAGAATCACATCAAATTCCACTAAAGGAAGGATCACAAGATTTGCAGGAAGCACTTTCCCACAAACTTCGATCGGAGAAGAATTATAAACTTTTGATGCGATTGATGTGCCATTAGGTGTTGTCACGGCTAACTCAACATCTAATTGTTGAGGTAATACGGTGATACCCTTAGAAAAGTCTTCAGAAATAAAAGAGTGGGTGGATCCAGAATCAAATAAAACATTTGCTACTTTAGAGTGGATGGTAAGTGTACCTTTCACCACATCGTTATCGTACTCCACACCGCTGATAGAAATTGCATGTGACTTTCATTTGTCTTTAGCCTTAAGATTTTGTTGACGTCGTCCATCATCATCAACCCTTGGATTTGGGAATTGATTGGCATAATGCCCCATCTCCTTGCACTTGAAACATTGAAGTGTAGTAGGTTCATTCTGTGTATCCCTTCCTTTGTTTGCATCATTAGACATCTTCTTCCCATTATCACGGCATTCAAATGCCTGATGACCTTCCTTTCCACATTTAAAACATTTACTTGTCCCTTTAAGACAACTACCTCCATGTTTCTTTCCACACTTTGAGCATAATGGAAAGTTCATCTTCTTTTCAGTGTGCTCTTTAGAGTTTCCTTTGAATTCCATCTTCCTCTTCTTATCAAACCCATGTGACTGATGGGTTACTCCATTCTCCATCTCGACTTTGAGAGCACATCGAACGATTTCCTCGTAGCTATTGAAGTCCCTTATGGCTAACTCCCTTCGAAGACTTGGTTTTAAGCTACTAAAGAATCGATCGATCTTACTCTCAGGTTGGATAATAATACCAGAAGCGTACCTTGCAAGTCTTGTAAAATTTGCTTCATAGGTACTAACAGATTCATCATCCCTTTGCTTCAGTTCAAGAAACTCTTTCTCCATCTTTGTTCGGAGAATACGAGGGAAGTACTTATTGAAAAATAACTTCTTTAACTTGTCCCATTCCATAGACTCAATTTCATCCCTTTGCCTCGTATTCTTAACAAGATTCCACCATTGATCAGCATCTCCTTCCAAACGGTACACTGCAAGGATGACATTATCATGTTCAGAACATTGAAGAACTGAAAATATCTTTTCAGTAGTACTAATCCATTGTTCAGAAACTAATGGATCAGTAGACCCACTGAAAGAAGGTGGACGCTGCCTCATGAAGGATTCAACAGAATGTTGCTCCCTCCTTTGCTCGTTTGGAAATCCTGCATGATTCATAGCTTGAGAAAGTTGTGTGAGCATGGCTGCAAGATTTTTCATTCCAGCTCCCATATTGTTTGGTTGCTCAGGGGGACAATCATTGCATTGCCCATCGCATTCCGCATTAACACGGTTCCTTCGGGTTCCAGCCATTGACTAAAACCAAGAAGAATAGTGTGAGAAACAGTAATTATAATAGGAAACCACATAATTCAAGAATAAAATTTTCATGCTTATGGTCTTATCCTAGGTTATTCATGGCCATTTCTAAGATTGTGTTCTATGCTTAGACTTATTCTTAGGGTTCTTACTAAGGCTTTCACATCCTAGTTTCCAAAGGTTGACTATACCTTTCCTCTGATACCAACTATAACGACCCATAACTTACATACATTGTTAATATTTCAAAATTGAAGCACACTTATTACAACATATGACAAAACCACAAAGGACCATATAGGTATAGTGTCTTTAGAAACTGGGAAACATAAACAACTAGTTCATAAATCTTCTACAATGTCTCCCATTTATTTCATCATATCTAGGGTCCCTTTTAGCATATTCTACTTAATATCCATCTTTCTGACCTGGGGAAAAGAAAACATAAAAGGGTGAGCTCAAATGCTCAGTAAGGGTAAACAAAAGAAATAATCAATCACATCATATTCATAAGAACATAACTTTTGGAAATCTTAACCTGCAAAAGAGAGCAGAATTTCATAACATGGGTTAAATCATAGTAGTGAAATGAAATCCCAATAATAATAACTTAAAACATGAATCTTTGTGGCATACACACATAATCATGGAAAATCATTTCTTGTTAGTCATGACTCATTGCCAAGACTATCTTAGTGGACAAAGTCCCTTTCTGAATCAAGTAACCCTCGTTTCAGTCCTGTTTCACTGAACCTGTATAACCTACCATTCCAGCCATTTCTATCTCATGAGATATAAAATCTTTACCCAATGAATTGGAGGGAGATATAGGTCCCACCCATCTTATAATGAATCCTTTCTTATGTGTGCCACATAATCATAAATCATACATCATCGCATAAACCATGTAATAAAAATGGGATTCTTGAAACATCATGACATCATAAAAGAAATCTTATAAGGCAAATGACTTCATAAAAATAATTCCCTCATAAAATAATCAAATCAATGTAATTAAAGGGATAAAAACAGAACCCTTTATTATCTTAGATGGAAAATAATTTTGATAAAACACTTGAACTCCATTCTTGAGGAAAATATACTTTCTTATTCAAAAACACTTTTCTTTTCTTAACATGTCATACTAAAAGAAGTTGATCAAAAATAAACTTGAAAACTTATAAAGGAATATTCTTGGAAATAATGTTTTAAAAATCCATTCTTTCTGTATAAGTTAAAGAAAAACATTCTTCGTACTTTTGTCGGAAAAGTCAAAAAGTACCTCGTATGAAAAACGATAAAAGATTCCTTTCATATTCTTTACTAAAAACTCACCAAAGGGTAAGATTGGATTTAAACTATTGGAAGTGGATGGAAATAATATTACATATTGAAGAAACATATATGTGGATGATAAAATACACCCCAGTAAATACCAATGTATAAACAATCTCGGATAAAAATGAGATTGTGAAATTTCCCTTACCTTAGGTCTGACTTGCTTTGTACGTGTCCGAACCTCCTGTATAATGATTTACATAATGTTATTGACTTATTACAGAACCATATTCATTGTTATGATATCATATATGGTTCACTTATGAAATTATATTACCCGTTCTTTTGTAAATTCCATGTTAAAGAAGCGTTTTGGGTAAAATCGTTTCATTTATCTTAGGTGTTTTGACTTGTTGTTCTTGACATCATTATTACTTATATCATGATTTACTTACTTCCAGAATATAATATATGATTTATATATCATATATATTCAGTATATATATATATATAATAGATAGATAAATAAAATGAAAAACACCGTTCATGGAGACGGTAGTCCGTACGTACGCATGAATGCTGTTTTACTTTCCTTATTGTCTTGAAATGGAAGTAAGTAGATGACATACATATATATATATATATATACATAAATCCAGTAGCTTTATAATGTCATATATTTCATTATTATTTCTTATATATACTTTATAATCATTCTTAAATGATTAACATGGAGAATGAATCTCATCGCGTCGTGGAGACGGTAGTCCGTACGTACGCACGAGCGATGATATCATTTCCATAAATATTGAACTGAATTGGAGTGGATTATACAATATATCAGAATCAATATGATGTTGTAATAACTATGTATAGTTATTCTTTACACCATTATACCCATCCATGTAAGGTGGTGGTGGAAAATAGATTACACCACGGCGTGGAGACGGTATTCCGTACGTACGCACGCACGGTGATTTCTTTTTCCGTAGGATGGATAGATGGTGAAATAGGGTTGTTTCATACTTATAATAAAATATCAGTATATGAGTGATACTGATGTTATTACTTCATAATGAAACAACCTAAGAAGAAGAAGTGGGAGAAGAAATAAAGATGAAAGAATTGGTAACGGTAATTACCTCTTCTTTGAAGCGCCTCTTTGAGACCTCCTCTTAGGGCACTAAAATTGGTCTTTGAGAAATACCAGAACCTCTAGGATGTTGCAAGGGAAGTGGAGAAGAGATTTTGGCAAGGGTTGGCCGAGCTTGAGTGCTCAAATTGGTGTGAGGAGGAGGGGGAGGAGGTGTCCTTTTATAGGGGAGGAGAGGGGCACCTTAGGAATTCTTAAAAATATTAATTTATAATAAATCTATCCCCACTTAAAAACCTCCAAAAATGACTCATATTCAAATATTAGATGAGATAGGGTTGTAATCTCATCAACCAATCAAATTTAGACATGTTTGGATATTATTTTAAACCTTATCAATTATATTTAACTCTAAGTTAAATAATTTAACTTTTACCGTGTCTTTTTGTTTTCTTTCACTATATGGTTAATACACTTACTATAACATGCCAAACGAACCCCAAATTGTTTATTATTAATATATATATCCTTATCTAAGTCATTTGGCCGAACCTTAGATTTTTAGGAATAAAATAACAATTAATAATATAATATTTTATTTAAAAACTATTTTGTGTCAATTTTGACACTATTTGATATATGATTTTTGTGAAAGTCATAACAGAATTATATGTTCGAACCAAGTTGATTAAATCAACATTAATATATCATAGTAACCTAGAAAATTAGTGGAATTCATAAAAAGTCTCAAATTACATTTAATTTGGTGTTTATAACATCAATTATGTCAATATTTCATTAATAAGATAATTACTGCATCATCATTGTGTCATAAATAAATTAAATTATTTAATGTCTAAAAATTACAAATAAAATACCATTATGTAGGAAATCTTTTTATCTTTCTAATGAATATTTACAATCGAATTTATCTTATGTATAACCCTATATTAAAAATGTTTTAGTAAATAAACTTTGATTTTAACTCTTTTAACTCTTCTTTAAATAAATTTATAATAAATGTCCTAATCTAATCCAAGTGGGCCTAAATGGTCATATTTTATTCCTAAGTTTGTTTTTGGTCGAATTAAACTTGTCCAATAGAATTATGACATGTGTTAGGATAATATTAATATCATATTTACCCTTAGTTACCCTATTTACTATTAACCGCGGTAAAAATCGTAAAAAGTTACTATTCACCAAAAAATTATTTTCATCTCATTGAACCACATTTTAGTCCTTGATATTAACCGTGTCTCTCGGATTTTCGAAATTCCATTCACAGAAGCGGTAAAATTAAGTTTTATGCAAAATTCAGTTTTTAACCTACCACTTAGTGGTTTCACTATTCATCAAAAATTGAAAGTTTTCAGAAAAATACCAAAATTTCACCCTAGACTAATTTCGATATTCTGAGTCCAAAAATGAAGTCCATTTTGAAAAATAAAATTTATAAAATTTCAAAAAGTGGTTATTACTATTCATAACGGCTAGTTTTAATAGCATATTGTTGTTTAGTGAAACTCGGTATTGCGTACGACGCAAGCTATCGAGGAAGGTCGCGATTGCGTGTAAAGCAAGCCAAGCAAGTGTTGTGTAGAAAAATATTCCTTTGATAACATAAAATTCTCGGGAGTTACACTCTCAAAACAAATTTCAGGATTGATGGTAGAATATCTCATTTATAATATCTGTCTCAACATATGGAATACTCTTCATCATCTGAAATCCAAATTATTACCATATGATGAATATTAGGGTCATGTCATGGTAATAGAAGGGTTACAACTCCTAATGGACTTGGCATCTCTCTAGGTTTCCCAATATCCAATCACTGATAATCAATAAGTAGATATCCAATTTCCATGCTCAATGCATTAAAAATGTTGCAATAATTGATTACAGCAACCCCATATGGTGTTCATATTAGAGGACGTGGTACACACGTAGCATTTCATTTAACTACATTAAAAACTTAGAAAACCCCACCCAATGTGGTATCATTAAATTTTATTTCCCCTGAATGGATACAACTAAAAAATTATATTTATAAATAAAAAAATGCTTACCAAGAACATGCCTTGATTAGTATTCACCAAACTGAGTCCCAAAGAGAGAATTCTATTGAGATAATTTTGGATCAGGCATTTGAGAACATTAAGAAGGCCTCCCACTTAGAGGATGTAAGCCATTAGATTGCAGAAATGTCAGAAATATCCCAACAGTCTTCCGAAATATTTGATTTAAGTGGTTGTGAGATAATGAACTCAACCAATGTTTGGACCAGAATTCATAAAATCAGAAGAGCAGTTTTGCTAATATCAGCCATTGAAGTTCAAGAGTCTCCCAACCTGTAGGGATGGGGGATTTTGTAATGGAATATTTTAATTCAACAAACTGAGTTCCAAGGATTGGAGAAGAAGGATAGGAACACCCCCAGCTTTCAGGGCTGGGGGATTTTTCACACCCACAAAACCCTCCTCAGCAGATGTAAGATTTCTCTTCATTAAGGCAGTATCCACAAAGCTAACACACAACTAAACTATACAATTATTCGCTTCAGCTTACTATCTATCCAAAAGTTCATGGAAAATCCGAATATAGTAGAACAATGTCTCTTAGAGGGAATAGAAGGAGATTATCTTACATAGATACTAAAAGAATGCTAACAATTCACTATGTGTTATTGAATTTCATTAATACCATTATAGAATATTCTACAGAAAATGATTCCAAATGAGGGGAGTATGAGGTTTAGTTGTTATTCATAATAAGATACTCACTATATAAAATGAAGGAGGTGTGTGTACTCATAATTAGAGGCCTACCCATGGGCTATCCAATATAAATACCAACAACGCCACCACCAGTAGTTTTACCAATCATCACACTAGTTCATACTCAAACTGTTGTACCAGTACAGGTCCAAACTCATCTAGATATTCCCCAAATTCTTATGAATCAAATTGAGGCATTAAAAAAACTATCGAATTCTATGGAAGGATGGCACACACTAGTGAAACCAAAAAATAAATCTTACTATGAATGGGTAGATCTAATCAATACCCCCTAAAAACTTTTCAAATTCAAAATTTCCAATCATTAATGGATCGAGAGATCCATAGCAACACTTAACACATTTTTTTTCTCACTGTGATCCCATGATGGGGACCCCTGAACCAAAAGATTCATTAAAGCTCTATAGTTTTGTGCAATCATTACAATGGTCGAACTTTGTATAGTATACAAGTTTTTAGTGTCGATCAATTAATTTATGGGAATAACTCTGTTAGAAATTCTATGACAAATTTAGGTCAACACAACCGAAGAAAATTGTTTTTCGTCTTACAATTTGAAAAAAAAGAGATAATTAAAGAGGTTTATATTTCATTTCTTGATGGAAAGGATTAACATATTCCTTAAATCAACCACTCCCTGATGAAGAGTTTCTACCAATCTATGCAAAAAATCTATATGTTGAGTTATGCACACCACTAAAAGCTATAAAATACACAGAATGGTTTCAGGACCTTCCTTCAATATCCCCAAATTTGGAGAATTCCATTTCAGAAACCAAATATATGTCTCATGTAGTTCGTCAGTTTTAGGAAGAAGAATAGGGAAAGAAGAGGATACTATAATTACACTCAATCAAGCACGTGTACCTTCTTCTACTTCAAAACATACATCGTAACACAAGGCTCTACCTCCCGAATGTCAGTCGCAATGATTGCCTCATCAAGACGATAAAAAAGAACAAAGGTGGAGATTGTTTGGGGAATTAATGAACACAATATATTATTTTTTAGAATTAAAAGGTTCCCTATTACATAATTTCATCTTTTGAAAACAATTTAGTTCAGTTACCAATGTCAAAGAAACCAAATAATGAAGGAGACTAATATCTACCAAATTATATCCCCTTTAATCAAAAGTTAGAGCACCGTATTCACGAGTGTTTTGTTTTCAAAGATTTCCTACAAAAATGGTAGACAATAGAAAAGAGAAACTAAAAAGTTCGTCGACCCATGTAGCATGTGTTACTGCTACCGATCTAGAGAAATAAGGGGGATGACATGATGTGAAAATTAAAAATAGGAATAAGTATGATGATTGGATGGTTAGGAAAATGTTCAATCCAACTCATGCTATTTTATAAACATAGTCGAAACAACCAAATGTTCCTCCTACCACTTTTGTTACAACAAAGCCAACATTATCAATCGGTCAGTACTCTAAAGAAAAATTATCAATGAAGATACATAATGAGAAGGATAAAGAGAATTTAGAAGAAGATGAGATCATGTTTGGGATAAATTTTTCCGTGAATTTGGAAGATTTCATGCCAACTATATCAAAAAAAGAGGCACCGCCCAACTAAATTGCACAAAAAGAACTGAACTATCAAGAAGAATCATCACCTTCTGGGGAATTGATCTTTAGTTATGTTAAAGTTATCCACTAAATCCCCCTATGAAAATGATGATTCTAGTTATGAACCTGAATTCTATTTACTTGATTAGGTAACTAGGGGAAGACATCAAAGTCGAGGACAATGGCGGAGACGTGGATATGTTATTATCCACTATTTTAACGACACCCCTTCTCGAACCATTTACGTGGAAGAAACACGTGGGAGAGACATTCATCAGGCTTAGAAAGAACAAGGGAAATCTTCTACACATGACATGTTCGGGCCCGACATGATCCTCTTGGAATAACGATCAAAGAACATACCAAAAATATCTTGGAAGGTAGATAGACCTAGTCAGTCTAATATTCCATGAGCATAAATATTTCTGAATTCTTCCCCAATATATAGTACATCTATATCAAGACAATGAACTTCCAAGACAACAAACAAACTACACCTCTATGCTGAATAATGTAGGTCTTTGGACCAAAAGTATGACATTTTGAAAAAACTAGATGAAGTACCAGACAAGTTATCAATCCTGGATGTTTTGAATATGTCAAAAGTTCTTCAAAAAGCACCTATTGAGGGGTTTTCCAGTACTCAAGAGTTTCAAACCGAGGTTACTGCTGCTGAGGTTTACATATAGAGAATGATCTTTTAGAATGTCATGCAGTTATATCTTTGATGGATTAAGATGAATATTATATTGTACATGGACAATTAATTCCCTTTTATTTATCTATAAAGTTTAATGATACATACATTCAATGAGCCTTCATTGATAATATCTTAGGAGTCACCCCATTCCCATCCATAAACATCGTTGATTAAGTCTCACTGAATATGATTTATCTCCTTCTAATCTGATGTTTCAAAGTTATGACAATAATGACCAAGAACCTCTAGGCGAGACTAATCTTAGAACTCAGTTTGGGGATCTTGTATGAAATTTGGATTTCATGGTTATTGGAAAAGACACAACTTTAAACATTCTTCTTGGAATTTCTTTGCTACATTAATATGCGAAAATTCATTCACTATACCACGAAATGTCTCAAGTATTGCATCAATAGTCAAATTGGGACATTGTATGAAGACAAGGATCTTTTCAAAACATGTGACTTTGAGTATGTTGAGTCATAATTATATTACACAAAGGGAACATGGTCTGTGGAAAAATATAAAAAAATAATTAGTTTTTGGAATGGTCTGGAAAAGATACAAACCAACCAATTCAAACATCTCAATGTAGATTACATGTTTCCTATCAATAAAAATGAAAGGATATACAAAAATCTAATCATTCAACCAGTGACATCAATAATTTCAGCTGTGTCAATGGAGCCTAACAGCATGGGAGAAATTGTTGATATACCAATCAGTGATAAAAGATTAAATGGAGATTTCTTCATTTCATCCACCAAACTTCAGAAAGCCTTTGCTTCATCAGTCATGATAGATGAATTTGTCTCATTAGTAGAGAAATAAAAGGATTTCAATTCCCAACCCATTATTTTCTATTCAATGCTCTAGGAAGACCATTCATCATCTGTTGGGTCAGAAATGGTTTCCACTTCTTCGGGGTGTCCAAATACGAAGTCCTCTTCTAGTTTGGAAAGTCTTTATTCATCACCTACCCTTCATGAAGAAACATAAAAGGTAACACATGATTAAGGGGAAGAATTAGATCTCCATGATTCCCCTCTATCATTTGAGGAAGGTTTCTCCACCATTGTTGATGAGTTCTGAGAAATAAATATGGGTACATAAAAAGATACCCACCCCACTTTAATTTGTGTGACCATAACGTATGAAGAGAAAAAGATGTATACTTCATTTCTAAAGAAAAATAGAGAGGTTTTTTTCTTGGAACTAAAGATAAATTCCTTTAATTGACCTCAAAATAGCTACCAATAATTTGGGTTTTCTAGAAGAGCATCAAGGATTTAAGTAGGGAGTGAGAAGAACACACCCAACTCATGCCTCTAAAATTGAATCTGAAGTAGAGAAGATTATCAATGATGACATCATCAGAGAGGTGAAATATCCCAAATGGATGTCTAAAAATTTCTCTATGATAAAAATGAATGTGAAAATAAAATTTTCATTGATTTAAAAGATCTTAACAAGTATTGTCCCTAGGATGACTTTCAGATTCCAATCATAGAACATTTGATTGATGCAATAATGAGTTACATAGATCTAGACTTCATGAATTACTACTCTAGGTATAACCAAATTTGATTTTCCAAAAAAGATGAGGAATATATATATTTTAGGGCCCTTCATGTCTTATGTTTCTATTAGGTAATGTACTTTGGCTTGAAGAATTCTAGTGTGACATATCAATGTGAAATACACCATATTTTCAAACCCTTCTTGGAGAAATATGTTGAATAATCTATAGGTGATATTGTGGTTAAATCTAGAAGAAATTATGATCACTTTTATAATCATGATAGCATATTCATTGAGCTTCAACAACATTATTTTATGATGAACTACTTGAAATGTTCTTCTAGGGTAACCTTGAGAAAATTTCTCAGTTTTCTTGTACGTGATCTTGGTAACAATGTTGATCCCAAGAAGAATAAGGCTATCATTGGTACATCACCTCATCAAAACATGATATAATTGAGACTAATTCAAGGATACTTGGCTTATATATGGAACTTCATAGCTAATTTTATAGGAAAGTGTTTTCCCTTCACCAGATTAATGAAAAAGGGAGTCACTTTTTAGTTGACTAATGAATGCCAAGAGGCATTTGATACCCTCAAGAAATATCTCTTGATCCCAAAATATTAATTCCACCTATTGAAGGAAATATACTCATTCTCTAAGAGACATATTCAGAGTGATCAGTGGGTTACTTCATTTAATATAAGATTGATGCTAAGAATGAAAACTGCCTATATTATCTTAGTCTAACAATGCTCGATATAGAGGCTCGATATTCATGTATCAAAAAGTTATCCTTGGCATTAATCATTGCAATTCAGAAGATGAGGAACTACCTACAACATCACAAATTCCACATGATATGTTATAATAACCCACTCAAATTTATCCTCATTCATCCTATACGGGCAGGACGTTTGGCACAGCGGGAAACTATTCTGTAACAGTTCGATATCCAATTTGTTCCTCATAAAGTAGTAAATGGAAAAGATTCAGTAGATATCCTTACTGAGAACCCGTCTATGGAATAGATATATTTTAATACTGAACTTCCTGATGCTGAAATATTCTCTATTCAAGATAGTCTCCAAACATGAGAAATGTACGTTGATGGTGCTTCCCTAAGTCGAGTGGGGAAGAGAATGGAAAACCCTAAACTCAAATGAAAATTGGTTAAGAATTGTTCTTATCTTCACAGAAAAGGTAGTGTTTACATATTAATTTTTCTTACCATAAGGAAACACCAACAATTATGCAGAATTTCAAGATCTCATTGCAGGCCTAGAATTGGCAGTCCATGTAAAATTGAACCACCAAAACGAGAAAGGTAATTCAGAATTAACAATAAAACTAATCAATAGGTAATACAATATCAAAAAATAATGATTAATCCCTCTATGTGATTATGTAAAAGGCTTAATGGTTGAATTTCCCTAATATCCAACATTATCTTATATACCGCGTTGAAAAAATTCCCTAAGTTGATTCATTGAAAAATGTATCCACAACATTGGAAAATCAAAATCGGGATGAGGAAATATTTAGTATTGCACATTATCATGTGGTTACACCTTCTTCTCAAATTAGAGTGGAGGAAATTAATGAAATTAGATCTATTTTTGATCCATATATTCATACAATAGGATAGATGACACCTATCATGAAATATCATTAAAATGAAGTACTTCCTCAAGATAAAGCTAAAAAAGAACAGATCTAGTGATGAGTGGCCAATTTTACACTTGATGAAAGGACATACTACCATGATATCTTCTAAAAATGAGTATTTGATGGAGTAATTTTGAGGTGTATTGATTGAGAAGAAATTGCAGTTGACATGAACGAAATACATGCAGGAGCATGTGGTGCTCACCATTCTGGGCATAGCCTTTCTGATCAAATCTGGAGGCTTGGATACTTATGGAATTCAATGACATAGGATTTTACAGTTTTTACCACAAAATGTCACCCCTTTAAAATAAATTCCAACTTCATTTATTAACCCCAAGAGTTACTACAAGAGCTAAATACACCTATCCATTTTCCACATGGGGAATGGATGTAGTAGGACATTATCCTCTAGTTATGGATATGTAGTTTATGTATATTCTTACGGTTAATAATTTCTTCTCCAAATTGTCTGAGGAAATACCTCTCAAAGAAGTTGGGTCCAAAGGCATTATTAGCTTTGTCAAAGCTAATATCATTACAATATCTGGTGTCCCTAATACCATATAGATTAGTAACAACCCTAATTTCTATTCTTTTGAGGTAAAGAATTTATATCAGGAGCACAATATCAAATCCAACCATTCATCTTGATATCATGCATCAACTAATGGAACGATAGAGGCTTTCAATAAGACCCAATCAAATATACTATAGAAAGAGGATGATAATGAAATGAAATCTTGGCCTAATAAACTTTTTTATACTTTATTGGAATATCGGACTAATACCTATATTGTAGCATAGGAAACTCCCTACTCATTGGTTTACAAAATAAATGAAATTTTCAATATTAAAATTTAATTTCCTTCAATCCAAGTTTACATCTGTGAACAGTTATCTATAGATGAGTAGTCTCAGATGTGATTTGATGAGCTGGAATGATTAGATGACAAGATATTTCAGACTTTAAATCATTTGGAAGTCAATTAGGACAAAATAGCATGATATTTTAACAAAAAATGTCACCCCCTATCATTTCATCAATGATAATTAGTATTAGTCCTTAGGACTCTAATGATACTAGGAAAGAAGATTCCAAAGCTTTATCCAAAATGGGAAGGACCTTATTCCATACATAAGTTCTACTATAATAGAGCATATCCCCTGATATCAATGGATGGATAACTTATTACAACTCCTACCCATGCAAGATTATTAAATAATTACATTGTGTAATAACATAGAGTATTGTCATAGTTTCAAGACATTAAACTACATAACAACCATATACATCCATGTTGAACGATTTTAAAATGCATATCATATTTCTCCTTATCACATGATGTTAAACTGCATGATATCATTTGACCTCACTACATGATATTAAATTGTACAATTAACATCTTCTTCATTGGACATTATGAAATAACTAAGGACACATGAAATTGGAATTCCATGTGGTTATTTAAAAAATTAGTAGCATCCATGTGCAAGAATTACTTACATCATTGCAACTCCTTAGTGGCACATGAATTCCATTTCACATTATATTTGAATTAGATATACATAGAGAACTTATATCAAGAACTAAGTGTGGTTTGATTCTCATTCCAATGAGATATATAGAGATGCATAGATCTATAATCATTGGCCCAACTGTAACCATAAAAAATTCATTTCTCATTTCATCCTATATATGAACCAAAACTATATAGAGTACTCTTCTAGAATACATGGTTGGATCATCATACAATATTGTGTCTTAAGTTTAACCATTATTCTAGAATGCATTAAAAGCCCATTCCTCTCATATGAAAATCAATTTCTATGGGGAATGGTTTAATCAAGAAGTGCATGGGGCTTGATTCAAAAAAAAATTGGATACATAGAGACTCCTAGATCTCCAATCATGGTACCATCCACGACAAAAAACCTCTCCCCAACATCAAAATGTGACTGATATGAGGAACAATATCAATAACTATGGGTGGATTGATTATTTCTCTAGTAAGATACATAGTGACACTTAGGTATTATCCCCTTGTACAACTGCAATATTCCTTTTCACATTGGAATCACTGAATTCCCTCACTACAAGACTCTAAACTTAACATTATAATGTCTCTACTACATGAATCTAAATTTCAAGGCATAATGTCCTCGTTGCATAACTCTAAACTAAATAGTATAATGTCTTCACTACATGACATTAAATTGAAATGTACCCAAAGAACTACGTGAATCTTTATTCTCATCCCATTGAGATACATAGTGATGACTATGCATTATCTCTTAGGCCCAACCACGGGGTAAAAAATTCCCCCAATTCCACATGAAATTAACAATCTATGTGGGAGTCCTCATTTTTGGTCCTCTATTTAGAGAGCCATCCAAGGAAATATTAAATGCAACCATTTTACATATGAGTCAGATCCATGTAGGAGGGTCCAAACTCATGGCAAATGTGGATTAAAAAATACTCATGTGTTTTAAAAAACACACCTTTCACATTTCACACTCTTAATAATGGATAATTTTAGATCCTCATAATCTTCCTTTGGTTTCTAGTAGAAGAATATATGATACTTGAGAAGTCTTTTTCCTGACTATACATTACATTCCCCATGGTGGCCTTTCATAATTCACCTATATAATGGTCATGTACATCAATGGATGACACTTTTTGGCTATGCAGCACATGTCCCAATCATCCCGGGATAATACAGCCCCCATAACAGGTTTATCAAATAGTGGTAACTTCTTTATAATGAGAAGCCTCTTCTAACCCTTTAATCTTTGAAAAAAATATATAGGAATCTGTATTTTGAAGCATTCATCTATCGTATATTTTTACCATATCTCTTCTCTCAACCTAAATACCTCGAAGATCATAGATTACACATTTTCCCATTCCATGTGTTCAAAGCATATTTAAATAACCATGGATCATTTGAACACATATAATTCATTATTCCCATGTTATTTTGGTCCCATCCATATGACCTAAAACTAAAAGAACCATAATTCCTATGTTTAGAAAAGAAATTTGTAGGGAACCAATTCCTCCTTTTCATTGGAAATCATGATTGGAAATACACTTTATGTAATCAGGGAGATTTCTCCAAAATCCAAACTCATTGATTTGGAAAATATGAATCTCCATAAAATTTGTTCATTTTTAGTAATACAATGTCTCATACCCAAGATAATTTTCTTTGACTGTGCAGTATGTGCCCCTAGGTGGCCTTGCATAAGTTGCCTACATATTAGGCCTATCATCCAAAAGATGACACTTTTTGATTATGCAACACATGACCTAACTAGCCATGTATAATACACCCACCATAATAGTTTTTTTTTCAAGCAATGGTATCTTCATTCATGGAAAGGACTTCTTATAATGAAATTATCCCTTTTTCCACATCACGTCTCAGATTCATAAATCCCCAAGTAATATCTTACAATTCTCCCCTTCCATACCTGAATATGGTTGTGCATCTCAAAACAAATTACCTAGATTTACAGAACTATCAAATATTTGGTTAGAGCTAAAGACCTTTAACTAATTCCACATAATGTCTTAACAGCATTAATATAAACTCCATAGATCCTATAATGTCTTTAATGTATGACTTTAAACTGCACAACACAATATCAGAAAGACCCATTTCTGAACAATTTTAATCATTCTTCATATATATCAAATTCATGTAGGAATTATTTTATCCATTCATAGCCTATATTAGCACAAATGGCACCTTTATTATCAATCATCATTCCTTGGATAATCCATCCATTGTGGGCTTCAGATATCCAAATACTAAAATTCTTTGTCTATTAGCAATAGAATGTAAAAATTATTAAGAGATCATTTATATTACATGGTAGCACATCCCCAATTGGACTTGCATAAAATTCACCTATATAATGGGATTGTTAGTCAATGAATGTCATTGTTTGGCTGTTAAAAATATTACCAAATTGGCCTATCATAATAAATCCCCCATAATGGGTTTTTCCAAATGGTGGTAACTTATTACTTGGAAAAATACGTTCTGTATTCTTATAATTCAAATTTTAGTTATGGTTGACATAAAAATCATGATTCAAGGTTCCCCATGGGTGTATCTAAAAAATATATGGAATTCACTAGCCATCAAATCCTTTATTTGTTTCTAATATGAAAACTCATGGTCAAATCTATTCAGAGTAAAATGATTGCCTTTTTATTCTATGATACATTTCTTTAAACGTCTAATAAAAAGACACATAGTACACATCAGGCTGAAAACCCTTAAGGGGAACCCTAGAAAAAAGTCGAGTCTCACCTCTCTAGACCTACATTTTGTATGGATTAGGAAATATTGACCAATAAAATGTCAAAATATAATATGTTTGAGGGGTTTTATATATAACCCTGGTAAAAATAAAACTATTCTCACTAGGCCAATTGGTTTAGGAAAACACTTGAGCACCCCCATTCATGTTATTGTAAATATGATTATATTATATAATATTTAGATGTTATAAAAATCACCATTGATGTTGGAATTACTTAAATAATGAAAAAATGAAGACATATATGATTGGAGACAATATTATTTTCATTTATATTGTAAAAGAAGAGGAACATCCATAGAATGGAGCCTCTATGTCTTGTGTTAAAATAAAATCTTAGAATGACTATTCATCTTTTTAATGGCTTCAATAGATTTATCATCTACTTATTGAAGCTGATACAGTTAAGAAACATCATCCTTTATACATTACAAAGTGATTCTTTTGAATTTGAAATGGTAATTATCTATTACAATTGGGTTTCTCCCAATATGTTGTTTAATTGCTGAACCATGTTGTGAAAAACATCCATTTTCTGTTGAATATGTATCATCTCTTTCATTTACTCCTAAATTTGTTGGCCAATTTCTATCAACCTATTACTATGGTTGAACTCTTACTCAGCTACTGCAGCATGGAAACTCTCAAAATTAATAAGTAGTTTTTCCTATTCAAGATATTGCTGCAGTAGATGTTCTTGCTCCCATCGACGAATGGTCTCTTTCATTACATTTTAAACTGGGTGATAATTAAATCCACTCAATTAAAATATTCAAAATAGTTCTAAGAGTTCTCTAAAATAGGAGGAAGATCATCCAAAGGCTTATCAGCAATTATCTTACAATTGTTTCCAAGACTTTTTTAGCATAATGCCAACAAAAAATTGCATCTCTAAATTTGAATCTGATTCACTACCATGGGTAAAAATGTACTCTTGAATAAAATCTCTTAGAGAGGTGCCTTGCGCTAATTTTTTCACAACATTGGATACTTCACCATCTGTTGATGTTTGAGCCAACATAGGGGTTTCACCTTTTAAACTAGTTGTGGTAGCTGATATCCCTAAATGGTGAAATATAATCATTTTTAACTTCAATGGAATGAAATAAATGGAGCATGATCTAGAAATTCAATAACATTATTCCAATAATGAGTTGGATTCTTGATTAGATTCATCCCAAATATTCTCAACATTAGTATATTGAACTAGTTTTTCATACGGAGGGGAATTCTCTTGAGTTTTCACAGTTTCCATAATAAAAGGGTGTGGAACATCTCCCAATAAGGGATTCATAGTTGGTTTTTCTCCGACCTCAACAGAAGTTGGATAAAGTGGAATGCCCCATTCATGAAGGACCTTCGCAACAATCTTTAAAAAAAAGCTGCATAAGTTGAACTTTGATGTAATGTACCAAGTAAAAGAAGATCAATTACGTATGGAAAATTTATGAATGAGAACTTACATCATTGAAATTCATTATAGAAGTCCCCAAAATCCATAAAGTAACCTATAATATTAATGTATGGATTAATGGTTTCCATCATTTCAGTGTATACAACTTTATATATTATTGAATCCTCACCATTTAAGGTATCCAAAAAAATTTCCTCGATGCCCAAATTGGCTCTACTAACTTTCTGTTCCATTAATTTATTAAGTGGTTCCATCTCATCCGATCATTCCAAGTTTGGATCGGCACTAGTATCTACTTTATATTGCCTAGGATCCTCATTCCCTTTTTGGAGCAATAGGAATATCATCATTGATTATCGTAGGATTCATCAGCACAGGAAAATTATCTGATAGATTATGGATAAAATAATGTTAAAAAAAACATTTCATACCTAGAAGAAATTAATTTGATATTACACTAACCATTTTCATTATCTTTAGAAATATAAATAGATGCAGTTATATCCCTTGGTACTCCACCTGTTATGATAACAGATTCAGCGGTAATAATTTGTACTCTACTTGGAGTTTCATTCTTAGTACTTGAAGGAACTGTTTTTAATCCTATATTAAAAGAGAGAGATGAATATCCTATGAGATTATGAACATGGTCACCAATTTGTATCTTAAGAGTCCAAATACTAGAGGACAACACAAATTATGATTTCTTTGACGTACACATCAGATCAACCTCAATGATTTCTTGTGTTTGTTTTCATAATCTTGTGGAGAGATTGCAATACTCAACTTGGCAGGGAAACTTGAGGTAGTGGCTAAGGAATTTATATTGTCATTACTTCATTCATGATTTTTCCTACTTGAGAATGTTTTGGAGACTTGGGTAGATAATTTTATGTCATATTGGGGGAACCATTATATATATACCTTTTTGACTTGAGAACCTTTCTTAAGGTTTATTCCCTAATTTCAAGATGAAAAATTCAATCTCATCATGATTAATTATGGTTAATGTAAAAATGGAATTGAAGAAAAAATAAATGGGAAATACCTACTCAATATGAACATAAATTTACCATTCCTCTTTAGGGTGATCAATTACACCTTTACACATCCCTTGATCCATCATATCAGATACTCATTTTGAGGCTGAGACTTTTTCATCGGTTTCATATATAATGGTATCCAACTATGCAATATGCTCCCATACATTATCCAGATTTATACCTAGATAACAATAAGAATGTTTTTTAATAACACCCACATCTAGTATTTGAATGACAGTTCAGAGTAATTCACATGCATATCTACGTTAATAATTTAAGGTTTCCTATTATTCAATATTTAAAGGCCAAACATAATTTGTTTTTGTTGTGGTTGGATGCCGAGATACTCAACACCATCTAATTGAAAATCCTCTTTAGACCTCTTTTTTCTAAAGAAAAATCTACAGATGGGATGGTAATCTCTTTATAATGATGGAGAATAGATTACCCCAGTGCTGTTGGTATTTATTTCCTATCATTAGTCTTATAGGTGGATCTTTTTTGAAGATGTTTATATGGTTTTGAAGCTTCTAAAACCTCTACATGATCTTTTGTTTTAGACTGTTGACAACAGTTTCAACAGAAAATAGTTGACGTGGGTGATACATGATATATTACATTTGTTTAATCCCCCTGAGGGTATGAAGAAGCCCATGCTTTTACATATCGACCCTCTTATAAAATTGATCCATATGATGGAGATGACATAATTGATAATTTAGATTTTTCTAAATCCATCAAAATCCAAAATTGTCTGGATACCATTGGATGTTTCTCATTCATAACATACATGGGAGGAAATGTGCTTGATTTTTGAATAAATTTAAACATGAGATAAAACATATAAGATAAATAATTATCATATACAATTTTACCTTCAATCTTGTTTGATAACACACTATCCCTAAATTCCATCATATAGGCCCTCAGCTCGTAATTTGCTTCCTTACTATCTTAAAAAAATGATCTAGTTTTTGGGTTACAAAAAGGAAATAAGATTAATTCTCCCAATTAATTCACTTCCCTCATCACTACATCAGGTTTCAGGTTCAAAGGATGAATCCTAGAGAATTTATGAGAAAATAGAGTAAATTTACCACTAAGGACTCTAACTAAATTCAACACCGAATATGAAGAAATGTGTACCGCAATCCATCCCCAAAACACGTGAAATTCTCGTAAAAGTCAAAATGGGGAATTACCATTGTAAAAATACTGAATGTAATGATATATTCTTTCTAATACATGGGTTTCCAACCCAAAATATTTTATCTTGACCAATTTGGTTGCAATAATAAATGTTTTTGGCCTTACAATACCATTGGACTCATGGATTGGAAGCAAGTAAATGATTAGCCGCATGGAAAAGAAGCCGACTAAGCCTCCCTTTGAATCAATATCAGACTTGAATTTATAACCCCAGAGTTTATAGTCACCTCTATCAGATGTGGGCCAGTATATTCCTAATATAACATGATTATCCATAGAAGGGAAAATAGTAGGATGTCCGCAGGTGGGTCCTTTCTCTTTTGTAGGTTCTAAAAAAGGTTCTATCCACATTCTTTCATGAATATATTTATTTCATTTTAGAAATTACTTTTCTATTTTGAATAATTCCTGAGCCAATGGTGGGTCCGAGTGACGTCACCCCATGTTGATACTGGTGGAATGAATTAGTTATATATTTCCTTAAGAATAATAATCCTAAATATTTGGTAGATGCCCCATAGACTGATGTCAACCTCACTATGTGTGAATTTGAAATTATTTTTTTCCAGAATCCATAAGATCAACAATTCAGGAATGAAGTTATTTTTTTGAATATATGTTTTTTTATACAAGATTCTTTATAAATGTGAACATGTGATAGTTCATTTTGGAATTTGGCACAAGTCCTACATACCCAAACCACCCAAATCCATTCAGGTTTAAATCCTCCCGAATGAAGGTTTCTATCTTCCTTCTAACTAGTATACTGATTTGTTTGTGAATCAAAAAAGGTTGAACCATAACAACAAATCATCGGCTCTACAACATGATCTTTCATATCAGGGGTATAACCAAAATGTTGTAAGATGAATCCAATAGGGTATGTTCCCTCATTAATAGGCATACATTTCATGTTTATATTCATTCAATGATAGTAAGAGTATTGGAAAAACCATATATTTGGAATGTATCTCCTATAAGACAAAATGTGGGCATCTTATAAATTCTTATTTATGTATAGAGGCAGATAGTGGCTTCCGGGATATTCAAATTGGTATGGAATTAAGCCTTTCAGCAACCTAGAAAGGGTGCTCTCAACAACATCATAACAGTCTGGTCCAATAATATTCATCATATTGTTTTGATGAACATTAACTTCCTTAGATGCAATGATCAAGTGCTCTATTTCCTGCAAAATAATTTCCAAATTTTCCCCATTAAGATTGAATTTTGACATAAATTTTTTTAAATTTTAACCTAATTGAATTTTTGAATTTAGTAATGGAAAATCTAGGGAGAGCTCCTTAGACAAGGTCATCCAAGTAGGTCCATTGAGAAGGATCCTAGTGCAAGTCCTTCAATGAAATACTTAACTGTAACTCTATCTCTTAAATGGTTTAACCAAGAGAAATATCAAGGGACCAATGTGAGAGCACAATGCGAAAATAATGGACGAGTCAGCTACACAATGAGAGGGAAAAATCTGAGATTCTAGGTGAAGAAAATTTCAAAGTAACATGGATATTTATAAACATTGCTAGCCTACACGGAAGATCTGAATGACATAGCTCCACCTCATAACTTCATTACATAGCTACACCGTTGACCTACATAGTTTCAAATAATCTTTCCATAATATTTTCCCCATAAACTTGCCTTAGGACTCGATGCTCTTTTTAATTAGATCCAATTCTGAGGGAGGGGGGAGATTTTTTGACAGTCCTTAGAAAGACAATAAGATCATAAGTAATCCCTTTGAATATTTCAAAAGTATCAAAAATAATCTAAAGGGAGTAAAAGACATAATATTCAAGGGACCTATGTGGGAACCATACTCTAGGGACCTATGTAGAATATCTGTGAATCAAGAAAACTATCACACATTCTTCTCATACATCCCAGTGCACAACACCAATGCGGTAGACCTATGTTGTAGATATACACCGTAGAACTATGTGAAAATATAAATCCTATAACTCTACATGGAGGATCTATGTGGAAAAGCTAAAAGGAATACCTATGCTGACATACACCTTTCCAAAAGCCCCCTCTTTTCCTAAAAATAAGGCCCTTAAGCACCATATTTGAGGACTAAAAAAAGTTGGAATAACTCTTAGGATCCCATTGCGTATCTCTTTCGCACAAGTCCCCCAAATTTCCTCACTATGAATTATAATACATGAGGGAAGAGATAATTAGATGGGATAAAAAGGTTTTTAGTCATTTCAGACTTTTAAACAATACAAATATGATTAAGGACCCTTCTTCCATAAAAAATAAGATGATTATACAAAGCATATTCCTTATAGACCTATGTGGGGCTCTTCTAAAGATACGAACGAAGACCCTGAGGGTTTAGATTTAAATATCACCCAAGTTTTGTCTTCTTGGTAGTCCATATATATGCTCTCATTAGGTTATTTCTCTAGTGTTAAGCATATTTTCAGTCATCACTAGGACCTGAACGACACACTTGCATGACCTATCTACAGGGCAGACCTACGCTGCGTAGATTCACCTATGACCTATGCATATCACCTTGTAACCCTATACAAATACACTCATGATATGGTATACCTTCAGGGTTCCCTTATCATAAAGTGACTAAGTTTGAGCCTCCACCAGTACCTCTAGACTTATCAAACCTTTGAGAAAATTACATCAGCATGTCTCCCATTTGGGTTTGTATATATACAATCATAGGTTTCCCACATTCGTCTTCTAAGGGTGTCAAAATCATTGGGATGTTTATAGGTTTTTATATCTACAGTAACAAGGATCCTTACTGTAGAGACCCGATGCTTGACGTACATGGACATTACATTACTTTTGTGGAATACATAGTACATAACAAAAACACACACACAAGGATCGTAATAGTTTAGTGTCTTTGGAAACTCGGAACGTAATCTTCTAATCGTGGTGAAAGTTCTTCAATATCTCCCATAAAGATCTTCCATTTTTTTACCTAAAACCTTTTTTTATAACCTGGGGAAAAGAAAACATAAAAGGGTGATCTCAAATGCTCAGTAAGGTTAAACAAAAGAAAAATCAATCACATCATATTCATAAGAACATTACTTTTTGAAATCTTAACCTGCAAAAGAGTGAATAATTTCAAAACATGGGATAAATCATAGTAGTGAAATTAAATCACAATAATCATAACTTAAAACATGAAACTTTGGGGAATTCACACATAATCATAGAGAATCATTTCTTGTTAGTCATGACTCATTGCCAAGACTATCTTAGTGGACAAAGTCCCTTTCTGAATCGAGTAACCCTCGTTTCAGTCCTGTTTCAATGAACCGGTATAACCTACCATTCCAGCCATGTCTATCTCATGATATATAAAATCTTTACCCAATGCATTGGAGGGAGATATAGGTCCCACCCATCTCATAATGATACCATTCTTATGTGTGCCACAAAATCATAAATCATACATCATTTCATAACCCATGTAATAAAAATGGGATTTTTAAACAACATGACATCATAAAACCATTCATATAAGATAAATGAATTCATAAACATAATTCCATCACAACATAGTCAAATCAATGTAAAAATATGGATAGAAACAGAACCCTTTATTATCTTAGATGGAAAATAATTTTGATAAAACACTTGAAATGAATTCTTGAGGAAAATATCCTTTATTCTTCAAAATTTTTTTTCCTTTCATAACATGCCATACAACTTTAAAATAAAAGAAGTTGATTAAATTAAACTTGAAAACTTTTAAAGGAATATTCTTGGAAATAATTTTTTAAAAATCCATTCATGCCGTATAAGTTAAAAAAAACATTCTTCGTACTTTTGTCGGAAAAGTCAAAAATTACCTCGTATGAAAAACGACAAAAGACTCCTTTCATATTCTTTACTAAAAACTCACCGAAGGGTAAAATTGGATTTAAAATATTGTAAGTGGATGGAAACAATATTACATATTGAGGGAACATGGATGTGGATGATAAAATACTCCCCAGTAAAATACCAAAGTATAAATAATCTCGGATAAAAATGAGATTGTGATATTTTCCCTTACCTTATGTCCGACTTGCTTTGTAAGTGTCCAAACCTCCTGTATAATGATTTAAATCATGTTATTGAATTATTCCAGAATCATATTCATTGTTATGATATCATATATGGTTCACTTATGACATTATATTACCCGTTCTTTTGTAAATTCCATGTTAAAGAAGCGTTTTGTGTAAAATCGTTTCATTTATCTTAGGTGTTTTGACTTGTTGTTCTTGACATAATTATTACTTATATCATGATTTACTTACTTCCAGAATATAAAATATGATTTATATATCATATATATTAAGTATATATATATATATATAATAGATAGATAAATAAAATGAATAACACCGTTCATGGGGACGGTAGTCCGTACGTACGCATGAACGCTGTTTTACTTTCCTTATTGTCTTGAAATGGAAGTAAGTAGATGACATACATACATATATATATATATATACATAAATCCAGTAGCTTTATAATGTCATATATTTCATTATTATTTCTTATATATACTTTACAATCATTCTTAAATGGTTAACATGGAGAATGAATCTCATCACGTCGTGGAGACGGTAGTCCGTACGTACGCACGAGCGATGATATCATTTCCATAAATATTGAACTGAATCGGAGTGGATTATACAATATATCAGAATCAATATGATGTTTTAATAACTATGTATAGTTATTCTTTACACCATTATACCCATCCATGTAAGGTGGTGGTGGAAAATAGATTACACCACGGCGTGGAGACGGTATTCCGTACGTACGCACGCGCGGTGATTTCTTTTTCCGTAGGATGGATAGATGGTGAAATAGGGTTGTTTCATACTTATAATAACATATCAGTATATGAGTGATACTGATGTTATTACTTCATAATGAAACAACCTAAGAAGAAGAAGTGGAAGAAGAAATAAAGATGAAAGAATTGGTAACGGTAATTACCTCTTCTTTGAAGCGCCTCTTTGAGACCTCCTCTTAGGGCACTAAAATTGGTCTTTGAGGAAGACCAGAACCTCTAGGATGTTGCTAGGGATGTGGAGAAGAGATTTTGGCAGGGGTTGGCCGAGCTTGAGTGCTCAAATTGGTGTGAGGAGGAGGGGGAGGAGGTGTCCTTTTATAGGGGAGGAGAGGGGCACCTTAGGAATTCTTAAAAATATTAATTTATAATAAATCTAACCCCACGTAAAAACCTCCAAAAATAACTCATATTCAAATATTAGATGATATAGGGTTGTAATCTCATCAACCAATCAAATTTAGACATGTTTGGATATTATTTTAAACCTTATCAATTAGATTTAACTCTAAGTTAAATAATTTAACTTTTACCGTGTCTTTTTGTTTTCTTTCACTATATGATTAATACACTTACTATAACATGCCAAACGAACCCCAAATTGTTTATTATTAATATATATATCCTTATCTATGTCATTTGGACGAACCTTAGATTTTTAGGAATAAAATAACAATTAATAATATAATATTTGATTTAAAAACTATTTTGTGTCAATTTTGACACTATTTGATATATGATTTTTGTGAAAGTCATAACAGAATTATATGTTCGAACCAAGTTGATTAAATCAACATTAATATATCATAGTAACCTAGAAAATTATTGGAATTCATAAAAAGTCTCAAATTACATTCATTTTGGTTTTTATAACATCAATTATGTCAATATTTCATTAATAAGATAATTACTACATCATCATTGTGTCATAAATAAATTAAATTATTTAATGTCTAAAAATTACAAATAAAATACCATTATGTAGGAAATATTTCTATCTTTCTAATGAATATTTAAAATCGAATTTATCTTATGTATAACCCTATATTAAAAATGTTTTAGTAAATAAACTTTGATTTTAACTCTTTTAACTCTTCTTTAAATAAATTAATAATAAATGTCCTAATCTAATCCAAGTGGGCCTAAATGGTCATATTTTATTTCTATGTTTGTTTTTGGTCGAACTACACTTGTCCAATAGAATTAGTACATGTGTTAGGGTAATAGTAATATCATATTTACCCTTAGTTACCCTATTTACTATTAACCGCGGTAAAAAAAAGTAAAAAGTTACTATTCACCAAAAAATTATTTTTATCTCATTGAACCACATTTTACTTACTGATATCAACCGTGTCTGTCGGATTTTCGAAATTCCATTCACAGAAATGGTAAAATTAAGTTTTATGCAAAATTCAGTTTTTAACCTACCACTTTGTGGTTTCACTGTTCATCAAAAATTGAAAGTTTTCAGAAAAAAGCCAAAATTTCATCCTAAGCTATATTTCATATTCCGAATTCAAAAATGAAGTCTATTTTACCAAATTCATAACCTAGAAATTTCATTAATTAATTTTATAATTAAATACCGCTGTTAAAACAAATAGCGTGTTTTTAAGAAACAATATCTATCAAAAGATTGACACTTGATTATGTCTGGTTTATATGTGAAATTACATCCAATGACCAACATTGTATTAAATTGTAGAAATATATTCTAAATATACTTTAAAACCACTCAAATTAATAATTTATCACTATTAATTATTTCGATTAAAAAAGTTGTTTTTAATTAAAATTTAGTAATTTTCACTATTCATCAAAATATGATAGTTATCCGAAAATTACCAAAATTTCACCCTAAGCTAATTTCGATATTAAGAATCCAAAAATGAATTCCATTTTGAAAAATAAAATTTACAAAATTTCAAAAAGTGGTTATTACTATTCATAACGGCTAGTTTTAATAATATTTTAATAGCATATCGCTGTTTAGTGAAACTTGTTATTGCGTACTACACATGCCATCGAGGAAGGTCGCGATTGCGTGTAATGCAAGGCAAGTCAAGGATGCGTGTTGTTAAAGCTCATTTTGGTGTATCATACAACACAAGACATTTATAAAATTAAAAAGAATGTATTTTTTTTTAAAATCTTGGGCTGTTACATTCTACCCCCCTTAAAATGAATTTCGCCCTCGAAATTCGTCGGGGTTATAAATGGTTTACTACTTGAAAGTTTCTTTAATAGAAACCCACATCGTAAAAAGGAATACCAAAACCAACCTTTAAAAACAAAAGTATGAAACATAATGGTTACCCAAATAAACTAATCACTGGGTTTCCACATAGGTGAAAATATGGATATGGAAGAAAAATCTAACCATCGTGTTCTGATGGAGAGTGGTAGAGAACATGGCTATGGAAAAGCCAGTAATCGCAAATCCGTAGATCTGTGATGATATAAGGTACCATCTGATTCATCAGGTATAAGATCACTAGGACAACATTTTTGGTTTTCAAGATCATTTAAAGAATTAGAATAAATACTTACTTTATTTTGGTACAATCTCACCGTTGTTCGTGCCTTGAACAATTTCCACTTCATCTCTTAAATAAATGAAGTTGAATTTGTTATTCGTGAAGTGTTAGCAGATCATGTGATAGAATGATGGGTCATTCCATCTGTCTCAAACAAAAGGTTAGCAAAAATTATATACATAAGTTGATCTATAGTGAGATTAATCATATATGGTTCCTAAAATGGACTTATACTTCATATATCATACTGCTTAATATAATAGAACTAGCTTCTACTAAACAGGGACTTCCTGTAGGCCAGTGGTAGGCGATAAAGGCCAGTCGCACTTCGGTTGTGGGTTCGATTCCCACAGCCTTGTCCGACGCGATGGGCTGTCGCCCGTCCTGCAGGTTGTCCTTTTTCTAAAACTACATTACTATAACATCCCATCAATAATATCGAGAAAAACTATATCCTTATACAATACTAACTTATGTACAACATAATCCATTCAATCTTTAGGCTTATACATAATACTGCAGTCCACTCTCATAACATAGTGAAAATGATTACCAGAGATTTAACACCATCGTCGATCCCCATATATCATAAGATATGTTTTGTTGGTCACATTCCAAACATTCAAAGTCCTTAATCGTGTATTCTCTTGAATACCCATCGAACCTTAGTGAAAACATGACTGTAGTTAAAAGATAACACTTTCCACATGCCAAAATCCTCAGAATTCTATATACTCAAACCATGATACCACTTAGTCCTTATATCAATCATGAGCTCATGAATACTGTTAAACATTTCATTTTCTCGTTTTCCCTTCATTATGCGCATAATATCTCAATCACTTTGAATACCACATTAGACCAATACATAAATATTCCAATATTCCATGATACAATATTATTTTGGAATCCCATTACATAAACACTTAATCATTCCACCACATCGTTGTCATATTCAACATTGCCAATAGTGATCGCATGTGACTTCCCCTTTTCCTTTTCCTTAAGCGGTTGCTCATGTCGATCATCAGTAGTCCTTGGATTAGGGAATTTATTAGCATAATGCCCCATTTCCTTGCACTTGAAGCATTGAAGTGTTGGTTGTGCGTTCTCTGCAGTGTTTGCTTTATTCACTTCATTAGAATCCGTTTTTCCATTACTTCGACACTCAGCTGCTCGATGACCTTCTTTTCCACACTTAAAACATTTTCTAGTCCCTTTAAGACAATCTCCACCATGCTTCTTTCCACACTTTGTGCATAAGGAAACATTCATCTTCTTTTCACCATTATTCTGAGATTTCTCCTTGAACTCCATCTTTCGTTTCTTGTCAAAACCATGAGATGGATATGTAACAACAACTTCCATTTCTACCTTGATAGCACAATGCACAAATTCTTCATAGCTACTGATGTCTCTTATAGCTAATGCCCTTCGAAGACTTGGTTTTAAGCCACTGAAAAATCGATCAACTTTACTTTCAGGTTGGATGATAATGCCGGATGCATACCTTGCAAGTCTTGTAAAATTCGCTTTGTATATACCAACAGATTCATCATCCTTCTGTTTCAGCTCAAGAAACTCCTTTTCCATCTTCGTTCGAAGAATACGAGGGAAGTACTTACTGAAAAACAAGTTCTTGAACTCGTCCCATTCCATGGACTCAATTTCATCTCTTGGCCTCGTATTCTTGATAAGATTCCACCATTGATCAGCTTCACCTTCCAAACGATATACTGCTAAGATGACTTTATCATGTTCAGAACATTGAAGAACTGAAAATATCTTTTCAGTAGTACTAATCCATTGTTCAGCAACTAATGGATCAGTAGACCCACTGAAAGAAGGCGGACGCTGCCTCATGAAGGATTCAACAGAATGTTGCTCCTTCCTTTGCTCGTTTGGAAGTCCTGCATGATTCATAGCTTGAGAAAGTTGTGTGAGCATGGCTACAAGATTTTGCATTCCAGCTCCCATATCGTTTGGTTGCTCTGGGGGACAATCATTGCATTGTCCATTGCATTGATCAACACGGTTCCTTCGGGTTCCAGCCATCGTCTAAAACCCCAAAAGAATAGTGTGAGAGGAAAAAATATTGCTAGGGAAAACAACATAATAAAGGGGTATTACCCTCAATATCTAACATCTTAGGTTAAATTCTAAGATCATTAGCGCAATTCTAGGACTATAACCTATACGTATACTTAACCTTAGAGACATCCCTAGACATACCTTAGAAATATCTCTAGGGATCTCACTAATGTTTTCGCATCCAAGTTTCCAAAGTTTGACTAAACCTTTCCTCTAATACCAACTGTAGAGACCCGATGCTTGACGTACATGGACATTACATTACTTTTGCGGAATACTTAGTACATAACAAAAACACACACACAAGGATCGTAATAGTTTAGTGTCTTTGGAAACTCGGAACGTAATCTTCTAATCGTGGTGAAAGTTCTTCAATATCTCCCATAAAGATCTTCCATTTTTTTACCTAAAAACTTTCTTTATAACCTGGGGAAAAGAAAACATAAAAGGGTGAGCTCAAATGCTCAGTAAGGTTAAAAAAAAGAAAAATCAATCACATCATATTCATAAGAACATAACTTTTGGTAATCTTAACCTGCAAAAGAGAGCATAATTTCAAAACATGGGATAAATCATAGTAGTGAAATTAAATCACAATAATCATAACTTAAAACATGAAACTTTGTGGCATTCACACATAATCATAGAGAATCATTTCTTGTTAGTCATGACTCATTGCCAAGACTATCTTAGTGGACAAAGTCCCTTTCTGAATCGAGTAACCCTCGTTTCAGTCCTGTTTCACTGAACCGGTATAACCTACCATTCCAGCCATGTCTATCTCATGAGATATAAAATCTTTACCCAATGAATTGGAGGGATATATAGGTCCCACCCATCTCATAATGATACCATTCTTATGTGTGCCACAAAATCATAAATCATACATCATTTCATAACCCATGTAATAAAAATGGGATTTTTAAACAACATGACATCATAAAACCATTCATATAAGATAAATGAATTCATAAACATAATTCCATCACAACATAGTCAAATCAATGTAAAAATATGGATAGAAACAGAACCCTTTATTATCTTAGATGGAAAATAATTTTAATAAAACACTTGAAATGAATTCTTGAGGAAAATATCCTTTCTTCTTCAAAAACATTTTTCCTTTCATAACATGCCATGCAACTTTAAAATAAAATAAGTTGATTAAAAATAAACATGAAAACTTTTAAAGGAATCTTCTTGGAAATAATTTTTTAAAAATCCATTCATGCCGTATAAGTAAAAAAAAACAGTCTTCGTACTTTTGTCAGAAAATTCAAAAAGTACCTCATATGAAAAACGACAAAAGATTCCTTTCATATTCTTTACTAAAAACTCACCGAAGGGTAAAATTGGATTTAAACTATTGTAAGTGGATGGAAAAAATATTACATATTGAGTAAACATGGATGTGGATGATAAAATACACCCCAGTAAAATAACAAAGTATAAACAATCTCGGATAAAAATGAGATTGTGATATTTTCCCTTACCTTATGTCCGACTTGCTTTGTAAGTGTCCAAACCTCCTGTATAATGATTTAAATCATGTTATTGACTTATTCCAGAATCATATTCATTGTTATGATATCATATATGGTTCACTTATGACATTATATTACCCGTTCTTTTGTAAATTCCATGTTAAAGAAGCGTTTTGGGTAAAATCGTTTCATTTATCTTAGGTGTTTTGACTTGTTGTTATTGACATCATTATTACTTATATCATGATTTAATTACTTCCAGAATATAAAATATGATTTATATATCATATATATTCAGTATATATATATATATATATAATAGATAGATAAATAAAATGGAAAACACCGTTCATGGGGACGGTAGTCCGTACGTACGCATGAACGCTGTTTTACTTTCTTTATTGTCTTGAAATGGAAGTAAGTAGATGACATACATATATATATATATATAAATAAATCCAGTAGCTTTATAATGTCATATATTTCATTATTATTTCTTATATATACTTTATAATCATTCTTAAATGGTTAACATGGAGAATGAATCTCATCACGTCGTGGAGACGGTAGTCCGTACGTACGCACGAGCGATGATATCATTTCCATAAATATTGAACTGAATCGGAGTGGATTATACAATATATCAGAATAAATATGATGTTATAATTACTATGTATAGTTATTCTTTACACCATTATACCCATCCATGTAAGGTGGTGGTGGAAAATAGATTACACCACGGCGTGGAGACGGTATTCCGTACGTACGCACGCGCGGTGATTTCTTTTTCCGTAGGATGGATAGATGGTGAAATAGGGTTGTTTCATACTTATAATAACATATCAGTATATGAGTGATACTGATGTTATTACTTCATAATGAAACAACCTATGAAGAAGAAGTGGAAGAAGAAATAAAGATGAAAGAATTGGTAACGGTAATTACCTCTTCTTTGAAGCGCCTCTTTGAGACCTCCTCTTAGGGCACTAAAATTGGTCTTTGAGGAAGACCAAAACCTCTAGGATGTTTCTAGGGAAGTGGAGAAGAGATTTTGGCAGGGGTTGGACGAGCTTGAGTGCTCAAATTGGTGTGAGGAGGAGGGGGAGGAAGTGTCCTTTTATAGGGGAGGAGAGGGGCACCTTAGGAATTCTTAAAAATATTAATTTATAATAAATCTAACCCCACTTAAAAACCTCCAAAAATGACTCATATTCGAAGGTTAGATGGTATAGGGTTGTAATCGCATCAACCAATCAAATTTAGACATGTTTGGATATTATTTTAAACCTTATCAATTAGATTTAACTCTAAGTTAAATAATTTAACTTTTA
Source organism: Viscum album (assembly GCA_963277665.1). NCBI lineage: Eukaryota > Viridiplantae > Streptophyta > Magnoliopsida > Santalales > Viscaceae > Viscum > Viscum album. The sequence continues at coordinate 1,883,068,531 of OY728130.1, forward strand.
CCGTGTCTTTTTGTTTTCTTTCACTATATGGTTAATAAACTTACTATAACATAAAAAACGAACCCCAAATTGTTTATTATTAATATATATATCCTTATCTAAGTCATTTGGCCGAACCTTAGATTTTTAGGAATAAAATAACAATTAATAATATAATATTTGATTTAAAAACTATTTTGTGTCAATTTTGACACTATTTGATATATGATTTTTGTGAAAGTCATAACAGAATTATATGTTCGAACCAAGTTGATTAAATCAACATTAATATATCATAGTAACCTAGAAAATTAGTGGAATTCATAAAAAGTCTCAAATTACATTCATTTTGGTGTTTATAACATCAATTATGTCAATATTTCATTAATAAGAAGATTACTGCATCATCATTGTGTCATAAATAAATTAAATTATTTAATGTCTAAAAATTACAAATAAAATACCATTATGTAGGAAAGCTTTTTAGCTTTCTAATGAATATTTAAAATCGAATTTATATTATGTATAACCCTATATTAAAAATGTTTTAGTAAATAAACTTTGATTTTAACTCTTTTAACTCTTCTTTAAATAAATTAATAATAAATGTCCTAATCTAATCCAAGTGGGCATAAATGGTCATATTTTATTTCTAAGTTTGTTTTTGGTCGAACTACACTTGTCCAATAGAATTAGGACATGTGTTAGGGTAATAGTAATATCATATTTACCCTTAGTTACCCTATTTACTATTAACCGCGGAAAAAAAAAGTAAAAAGTTACTATTCACGAGAAAATTATTTTCATCTCATTGAACCAAATTTTACTTACTGATATCAACCGTGTCTGTCGGATTTTCGAAATTCCATTCACAGAAACCGTAAAATTATGTTTTATGCAAAATTCAGTTTTTAACCTACCACTTAGTGGTTTCACTATTCATCAAAAATTGAGAGTTTTCAGAAAAAAGACAAAATTTCATCCTAAGCTATATTTCATATTCCGAATTCAAAAATGAAGTCTATTTTACCAAATTCATAACATAGAAATTGCATTAATTAATTTTATAATTAAATCCCATTGTTAAAACAAATAGCGTTTTTTAAGAAACAATATCTATCAAAAGATTGACACTTGATTATGTCTGGTTTAAATGTGAAATTACATCCAATGACCAACATTGTATTAAATTGTAAAAATATATTCTAAATATACTTTAAAACCACTCAAATTAATAATTTATCACTATTAATTATTTCGATTAAAAAAGTTGTTTTTAATTATAATTTAGTAATTTTCACTATTCATCAAAATATGATAGTTATCCGAAAATTACCAAAATTTCACCCTAAGCTAATTTCGATATTAAGAATCCAAAAATGAATTCCATTTTGAAAAATAAAATTTACAAAATTTCAAAAAGTGGTTATTACTATTCATAACGGCTAGTTTTAATAATATTTTAATAGCATATCGCAGTTTAGTGAAACTTGTTATTGCGTACTACACATGCTATCGAGGAAGGTCGAGATTGCATGTAATGCAAGGCAAGTCAAGGATGCGTGTTGTGAAAGCTCCTTTTGGTGTAGCGTACAACACAAGACATTTATAAAATTAAAAAGAATATATTTTTTTTAAAAAAAATCTTGGGCTGTTGCACTTACTATGGAGATAGTTTTGGTATGTACACATTCTTGGATTCTATGGATGGGACCATGTTCTACCCCTTTCTTCTCTAGGATCCAGAGCCGCCAATTCCCAAAAGGGAGAGTGAGGGTCAGACTTGCTTTTCAATCAACAAGAGAAAATCCCCCCTCCTCTCCTAGGATCCACTAAGGAAATCCATCATGGAGTAAACCCCTAGAAATTCAAGATGAACCCAATGAACTTCACATTCATTTCAAATTGAAGGTTTCATTGCTCTTCTCCCTCACCCACCATCGCCTCAGCTTCTTTCACCATAGGCTCGGCCTCTTCCAGTAGTGGAAGAGAAAGTGTGTAGTTTATTGAATATTTCACATCCTATTGTTTCTCACACCGATCATGACTCATGTGGTCTTAGTGATTTTTATGATCACAATATCCACACAACCCACCTCATGTTTTGTACCAAAATAACTCTTATTAGAACTATAATTGGAATACATTGGAAGCCTTCACCCAGGGCCCGAGCTCACTGGATATACCCTTCAGAAAGCCAACCATAATTCCCTTAATATGATCATCCACCTTAGGATTAAGCCCAAAATTATGTATCCCAAAATCCTCAGGTGTTAAGAAATCTCTCACAGACCTTGTTACAAGGTAATATTCATTAGGTGTAAGCCCCAACCTATTTCTCTCTAAGGATCATACAACCTTGCGAGATGCACAAAACTACGTGGGATATGATTCCCATTCGAGTGGGATACATAAGAAGTCTCCATAAGGTTCAATCCTAACATTCCAAATCAATTATGTTCTCCCTAGTCCATATTCTAAATAGGGTCTAATTCTACATGGAAACCCATATGTTTTCACGGTTCATTGGGTTTCTTAGTCATAAGTTCCACTCCATGATTTAACTAAGCACCTTTATCTTATATGTTTTTACCACATGACATTAAACTATACAGTTATGTCCTTATCACTCAACATTAAAAGGCAAGCTGTTTCCCATTAAGTAGCACCGAACTACAAGGGTTCAGATTATTTTCACAAGGATGTGTAGGTAGCCCATTTATGGGTATGAAACAAAAAAGAAAATAAACTTTTGTCTATCGGGATGAAAATAAATTCTATAGTTCCACAATGACTGGATTAAAAAGAAGTATAATCATAACAATTGGTAAAAGAATTTATAAATATTATATGATAGGATACCATTGATGGAGATCCTCAAATACATATAGATATCTCTATTAATTATGGACCTCAAATATATACAGATGATTCTAAATTTCACACATGATAATAATTGATTGATAATTATATGGTAAATATATGTTATACTTGGTATATTATTAAGGATTCATAAAAATATCCATAATTAATAAGAGAGTCCCAATGTAGGCAATACTTCCCCACAAAATGGTGTGATGAGCACGATCTCCCATCCCATAGACCATTGTGCATTCTTATGTATTGTAGGTCAACACCTGATAAATTCCTAACTTTGTAAAGTAGATCCCTATGGATACATAAATCTTCGATGATTTAGATTCTGTAAATAAATCTGATTGAAACTATCCAAACGTAGTGATTCCTAACCATAACAAACATGCTGAGTTAAGAAAAATAGTAAAGTAACTTCGTTATCGATTTATATTATTTGGTTTATGTAACACACCAAAAAAGACCATTATTTAAATGTGTCTTACCAAAAAATGCTATCATTATAAAATAAGAATAATTTATTTCTAAATTTTAAAATTAATCAATCTATATCGTGTCAGAATATAGAAATAATATGTGGCTAACTGAAGGAATGTAATAAAAACCCTTTAAAATCCAAGATTATTTAAGTTGAAAATGTGAGGTGATTGTCCCAAATAGATAGAACCACAAGTTTAGATTTCATGACTACTAAAATATCTAACTCACCTCATTTAATCTCTTTGAGTCTACTTAGTTCCTTAATATGAATACATATGCTATCCCCACAAGCTGTATCTAATACCCATTTTTAAAAAATCATAAATTTCAATCGATAAAAAATGCACATCAAGATTCTCCTTACTTCTTTATATGGGTGAATTTATTATTCAAATTACCCTTTTTTCCATATGTGAAGTAGATAACATCTTGTCACCTTTCTTTACCCTTGATCTTACTCTTCTTGGAAGGGTTTGGGGATGCTTTGGCCTTAAAGATATTTTCTTTCCCTCTTAATTTTTTCACCATCAGGGTGGATATTTTTTCACACTTCACATCCTTATCTACTTGGTAAAGAATTTTAAGAAGATTTTGAAAAGGCTTCTCAATGTTTTTCATTTTAAAATTCACAACCAAGAGGGGGAATCTCGGAGGGAGTGATGCTAGAATGAGGTTTGTGCCCGGTTCATCAAAGAGTTTAAACCCTATAACCCCTATGTGATCAATGTATCCAATGATCTTGACTATGTTAGGGATAGATACAACACAATATTCGAGCTTTATCTGAATGTGAACCTTGGAAATATCAAACCATTATTATCAAGCTCTCTCTTAGTAAACACCATGGAGGTTCTTAGTCATGCTATATGCATCCATGCTTTCACAAAGCATCCTTGGTTTACTAGAAACCACTGAAAGCATAAAACATTGAATTTCAACTGCATCAATCAAATTTTTATCATAGATAAATAACTCTTCATCACATTCCACTTTTTCAGGTGGATCATATATTGACGAGTATAGAACATATGATTTCTATTTATGGTGTAGCAAAAACCAGTGAATTCTAAACCACTATTAGAATTTACTTCTTATTATGAGGCTCTCTTTCTCTAATATTGATTGTAAGGATTGTGTGGATGATGAACTAGTCATTTTTTTCTACAATTAAAAATTATTTATTGATTTTTACTTTTCATTATTAAAAAATAATTGTGATATAATAAATTATATAACTATTTATTTTTTGTGTTAAATATTCCACTATTCAATAAATTATCTATAGCCCTTTTCATTGAACAGAGAATTTATAGTTCCATTAACATTATAGTGGAAAGGATCCCCATTACCTATTTAATGATATGGAATTTGGCCATGAAAACCATAATAATATAATTATGTTGGAATTGTTTCCAACTGCAAACTTGCAGCTCCTTGATCCGTTAAGTGGATTCCCCAATCATGAAATCCTGACTTGGGGTTCTTCAATACTTACCTCCAAATTTTTATTTAACAGACTGTGGTATTTAAACTTAATTCAATATTGGACAAGTAAAAAAACTGTCATTATAAATCAATGTTAAAAGTAAATTTCTAGGCATTGGACATGGGCTACACATAGTTAGATGGCTTCATTCCCTATCAAGTAACGAATGGCATAATCTGACATAATATTTAATTTAGGGATAATAATTTTGTATGAATTTTTTTTATTATTTTATACATAACATGACTGTTTAATATTACATGGATGTTAATTAATTAATAAAAAATATTGGATAAAAATTTATTTCCTAATTCAATTATTTTATTTCCAACTTTTCACATTAATTAATTTATTTATGTGACTACGGACTTGAATCCCAGAAAATTATAATATAATTGATAGAAATAAATAAATAACTAAATAAACCATTCATGAGTTTTATGTAACTGTTTATTTAATTATATGACCTTAAATTAGTATTTTACATAGGGTAAATAACTATTATTTTCGATCTTGGAACAAGTTACAACATTCCAATTGTCCACCTCTATGTCACTTGGGTTGGAATCATTAATGTTCCATCTTGAATGACCTCCACGCGACTTGGGATGCTCAATTGATTACAAATATTAGTTACTCACATGTTGGTGAGGGGAACCAAAGGATTGGATAAAGGAGATTACATAAATATCCTTATACACGTGGTTCCTACATAATTAGGTAGGGAGGGATGTGTAGAGACTTGATTTTTACCATGTAAAAAATTGAAATATTTATAAATATATTTACAGTGCTAGGCGCTGAGACCACATGCAATTTTGATGCCCAGGGTGCCCAAAATTAATTTTATAAAAATAATAAATATATTTTATATTACGTGAACAAAATTAATTAAACAAAAAGTGATAAATCATAAATGGTTGATCAGATAAAAAATAAAAAACCATGATTGTGTCTGGAATGCAATTTTTACCCTAGGCGTAAGACAAAATGAGTCCGCATGAGATGTTTAGACCCCTCAATCGTTGATGGTGTGTTTAGATAATTAATTAATTAATTAATTAATTAACATAATGAAAATGTCTATAAATTCTGGTTTATGGGTTTTTGGATAGGGTTAGTCTCATAACCATGGAAATATCTATCATTCCCTTTCCAATGGTGGATCATGACGAATGACAAGTCCATGTATAAACATGAATTAAAGCGCAATGAATGAAATGAATTCTCTTGAATTCAATAGAGGGCACATTTTTCTGCAAAGATCGATCCAAAATAGAGTTAGGACTCGTATTTTGGTGTTTTATACTCAAATATTAAATGTATTATTTAGATATATCCTTTTTCTGGAATCTATTCCCCCTGTATCATTTTCATGTGCAAAAATATTGGAATTTAAATTTTTTATCAATTTTTCATCTAACCCCAAAATCATGTTCCTGTTTTTTTCCAATAATTCATGGACCAATTTTTTTTAAACCTTATTTTATGGTGGGTTTCTAATTCTATTATTCATGTAAATAATAATGGAATCGTATTCGGTCTCAATTCGATAGTTATCGGGAAACCCGAACCCGATCGGGTGCCCGTATTCACATTGAATCTATGGAATGTGGACAACTTGTTGATAAGAGCACAGATCTAGATAGCTTGTGAGGAAAATAATATTGATTCAACGTTTAAACATCAAGATCATCAAGAACATAGTCATGATGAAGAGTAAAATGGATGAATGTTTTCTAGATATTTAGTAGGGAAATATTTCGATGAATGAAAGGTGTCCGAAATGATCCGTTGCCAGATCCAATTATTTCAGATCCACTATAGGGGATATCTATTGATATTGAAGTATATTTGACACCATGAATCAGATTATGATGTTATGTAAAAATATCGATTACAAGCCATGTTCAATGAAGAACACATGTCATGTAGTTCTTTAGTGGTTGCGCTAGGGTTTGGGAAATGATAAGTATTACATAGAGTGTAGCCCTCCCTTACACACCATGTACCGCCTCCCCAGTTGGACAAACTGTGAGATGGGTCCCATGGGTGGAGAATTTTTGTAAGAGAAACACATACACAGCTTGGACACACGGGTGGTATCCTTTGTGGACAAACACATCATGTACCAAAGTATATAGACATGGGGTTTGAGTACATGGACATGGACATCAGACATGGTTAGGTCAATTGATTGGTGGAACATTCCATGTAGTATGCCTATATTGTTTGTACCTCTACATGGGTGGGACCCATGAGTTGACTAGAGAACATGACTAGGCTGTCAAGAGGGACCACAAGTTCTGTGGTTCCCCTCACATTCCATGTTCAAATTGAGCTCCATTGAGAAATATTTAAACCTCTTTATCTCTTTTTGAACATAGATTTTGTCCTGTGAGATGCCTATCATGATTTTTTTCTATGTAAAACATGATGGTTTTCTCCTAAGTGGATTTTTAGATATGATGTTAATATTCCATGTTTGGAATGTGCTAAAGAGACACCTGATGATGGAGGGGATCTAAAAAATTCACCAGATCGGCACTGGGATTATCCTCCAATTGGGATTGGTAGTGGCATTTCCTGATGGTAATTTGGGGGATACCCTCTACCTGGGCTCGGTAGTGGTGTCCCCCAATGATCTTTCTGATTTACCCTCTAATCGAACCTGGAAGTGGCATTCCTCGATGTTCCAAGCTTAACCTCCAACTAAGAAAGGAAATGTAATTACCTAATGAAAACATCTAGGCCTAACCCTCCATCTTTGTTGGGAAGTGACATTTCCTTGACGACTGACAAGGCATACTCTTAAGTAGGAATGGGTTGTGGTGTTCCCCAATGTCCTTAGGTAGTGGTACCCTCCAACTAAGCTTAACAGTGGAATCCATCAGTGAAGACCAGAGTATGCACCTCCTAGCATACCAGGTCATGGAATAATTTCATAAACTAGTGACCCCTCGACTATGAAGCACAATGTAAATGCTTGATTTGATGATCCTTTAGACTCATGAGAAAGAGGGAAACTTTCCCCACCGAGATTCATCCTTCTGACTTGACATAAAACTATGCGGGGTTGTCAGTTCTACCCAGATCTTTTAGAATCATAATGTGGTGATTGAGTCCATTTGACATTTGTGCCATAGGCAGACGCATGAGGTGTTTGGTATCACATATAGAATTTACCTTGGAACTATTGCCTACTCATCTTTTAGGGCTATTTTGTGAGATTGAGATCCCCTTACACTCTTGTTTGGGATTCATAGTCTGAGATTATATATATAGATATCCAACTTCAGTACCCACTCCTTGGATATATTTTCTCTCTTTCTAGTAGTGCTGATGATGCTTGGGGTATTCCACATGATGTTCATGTTTAGATTCTCATAATTGGATGATTCCACTCTCCTACTATATGTAGTGAAGACCAAATGAGAATTTCATATCTTCATAATTTCAAGCTAATTTTGTTTGGATTTGTTCAATTTCACTCTCTTATTGTGTTGAGCTATACTATTTTATAGTATACTAATCTATCTACTATTGTCCTCTTCAGTGTATCTCTTACTACTCATTGTTCACCTTTTTTGGTAATTCTACCTGGTATGTATATACTCACCCCTTCATGGGATTTTCCCAACACATGTCGTGGCTTTTTCAGATGGAAGAAAGATTGATCATGACTTCAGATGATCTTGGGGATATGAACATCTTAGACAACATATGGTGGTGATAGCTTGGGATATAGGAGTTGAGGTCTTAATTGTTCACTTTTATAGTTTCTTTTAGGTTGGGACTCATTTTTTGGGTGGGTGTTTATTTTTTTTATTTCATTTCATTCTACACTATAGTACAACATTCTATTTAATGGACCATATTCCATTTGGTTTATTTATAGTAACATTTCATTTTTTATTTATTTTCCTCTAGACTTTTTAATTGAGTTGACTATGTGTTTTTACAGGTACTTAGGAAAAGGCCTCTAATAGTATAGTTGTTCCTCCGGTGTTTGTTTCTACCCCTGGCTTATGATGGTGGGCTTGGGGTAGCTATGGCTCAAGACCCATGTTGGGTATGGTCCTAACAAAGCAGTAACATAGAAATATCATTCATTTGGATGTTGTCCAAATATTTTACCCTTAAAAGGATTGGTTGGGTTTAGGTAAATAGTGTTGAAGTGTATCAAGTGTGGCTCTCATTCCATGGAGTAGTCAACTCTTCAGGCATCTAGATTCATTTAGTTGTGAAGGATTATATGGATGTATTCCCTATAGAAATTTAGTGACAACCATCGGGGAGGGTGATGGATTTTTTCATTGAATTTCAACCAAGGAATACATCAATATCTTGGGGTAGTCCACCAGGCATGTTGATCATCCAAAACAGATAGCAGATGGACCACCACTATAGAGACAACCTTGTGATCATGGATCTCCCATATGTCGATAGGGTGGTCCCTAGAGAGGTGGAACTAGAAGAGGAGTAGGATGATCTGAAGGTGGGGGATGATTCTATGAGTTCTATCCAAAACCACCACTATGTGGGACACATTATGCTTAGGGAGATGGCATTAAAGGCCATGGAGAACCGCATGCTTTTGGTGTTTATAATCCAATGACAGACAAGATGATTTGAGGTATGATCTTTGTTAATTATACTCATAATAGTCACAAGTTCCATTTATTATTTTTTATCTGGACTCTTTTTGTTGGTGTTGGAGCACCCAATAGAGTCTCTAGCACAACTTCTTTGTCATGGGGTTCCTACAATGAATGTTTCTTTTGTATCCATCATCTATCTATTATGCGAGCTATCTCTTGAAGGAGGGAGGTTCACATGGGACCTACTGGTTGTCACCATGGAACCCTATAACCTCATATTTGGCTTGGATTGGTTTTCCATGCATTAATACTAGATAAAATGTCACCAAAGACGAGTCATATGGCTACACGCTAATGGTACATGGTTCTCTTTTTGGTGAAGGAGACCTGGTAGTAGAACAAGAAAGTGTTGTGAGAAAGAGGTTGTAGACTATTAACCATCAGCTATCGAGTGTTAAACTTGGGGTAGTCAACTCTTCAGGCATCTAAATTCATTTAGTTGTGAAGGATTATATGGATGTATTCCCTAAAGACATTTCGTGACAACCTCCTGGGAGGGTGATGGATTTTCTCATTGAATTTCAACCAGGGAATACATCAATATCTTCGGTAGCATACCAGATAGAACCCATTGAGCTCTAGGAGCTATAGTTGCCGTTGGAGGACCTTCATGAGAAAGGTTTCATCAGATCCAGGGTGTCCCCCAGGCTTCCTTAGTTGTGTTTTTGAAAAAGGAAGATGGGAGGTTGAGGCTCTATGTGGATTATAATTTCCTGATCTAGGCCATGATAAGGAAAAATTACCCCATACTGTGGATTGATGATCTATTTGATGAGTTTCGGGGTGAGAGATGGTTATCTAAGATTGATATATGGTCCTACTACCACCAATTGTGGGTCCAAAAGGCTAATATTTTTATGATGGCTTTCAAATGTTGTTATGGCCATAAGGAGTTCCCAGTGATGCCCTTCAGTGTGAAAAATTCCACCACTGTTCTTATTTCGTTGATGAATCGGATCTTCCAGGCATACAAGGACCAGTTTTTTGTTGTGTTCACTAATGAAATACATATCAACACTACAATAGAGAGGGAGAATAAAGGGCACATGAGGTTGGTTCTAGATTTACCTGGAGGGCACCAGCTATACAGAAATATCTCAATGTTCTAGTTATGGATATATGATGTTCAATCTCTGGTGATTGTCATTTATGAAAAAGGTTTAGTCATGTATCCAGTGAATATTGAAGCAGTGCATTATTAAAATCCTCACATTAATGTGTCAAAAGTGTGAAGCATTCTTGTTTTAGCGGGATACTAACAGAGATTTGTGGCAGACTTCTCTATAATCATAACCCCTTTGACCACTTTGACGTGGAAGGGAAATACATTTAACTCATCTAAGAAACACTAGAAATACTTCGAGGAGTTAAGGTAGAGGATGTTGATCTGTAGAGTTTTGTGACTACTAGAGAAAGGCATTGTGTTCATAATGTGTTGTGATTCTTCAATATTTGGTCTTGGTTGGGGGTGGATGTAACAACATGCCTTCATTGCATTCTCGTTAAGATTGTTGGAACCCATGAGTAGAACTATGCAACTTATTACCACAATATTTGAAAAGTATCATTCTCCTAGAGGATGTGGAGACATTACCTTTTGGGAGAGGGATTTGTGGTTAGCTATGACTACCAGAGGCTCACGTACATCTTCTCTCAGAGTGACCTGAACTTGAGGCAACGACACTTGTTGGAGTTCCAGGAAGACAATGGATTATAGATATTATATAATCTAGAGAAAAGAAAAGATGTATCACATTCCTTTAGTAGTACATCTGAAGATCTCTTATTGTGGGATGCTTCAAAGCAGTTACCTTCCCAACAGCTGACCATGATGGAAAAGGAGTGTAAAACGTTTCTTCGGTTGATAATGTTGTATCCTTGACTCTTTTAGAATGTTAGAGAGTCCTAATTGGGAGACATTTAAGGTGAGTTTTTGTGTGATCATATATCCACAAGTTACACACCATATTGATATACTGAAGGAGGGAATCTTGAAATCTTATTCCAAGTGCAAATAGTTGTTGTAGTCGTGATTTAGGAAAAGGTGATGTGGGAGTTCTACACTTATCCCATAGTTGTACGTATTATTTTGGGGAAGATGTAAAAAGATATTCAGTGGTAGTTTTTGTGGATTTAAATGAGTTGAAGTGTTCCTGAGTTCATCTCATGGTGCCTTACCTATCTGTAGGTGAAGGCTGAGCCCCACGTTCCGACGTGTTTGTTGCTACCTCTTGTGACCCCGATGTTGAAATGGGATGAAACATATATGGAAATCATCATAGGTTTTCCATGCACAACAATAATCCATGAATCTCTTTTTGTGGTAGTGGACCAACTCATGAAGTTTTCACAGTTCCTTTCTATCATGGAGAAAATTTAATTACTGTGTTTGGGGAAGCTATATGTATGAGAGATCATCCAACTTTCTAGATTACCCAACACTACTGTCTCCATTAAAGACAAACAGTTTACATCATGATTGTTGAGAAGACTACATGAAGAATTTAAGTACCAGTTGCATATGAGTATATCCTTTAACACATAGACCGATGGGAAGAAAGAAGACATTACCCTGGTGCTAGAGGGATATACTGGGGGCATGCATGTTGGATTTTGTCTAGATATGGAAGGATGAAATAACTTTGGTATATGTTGTGTACAATAATACATATAACTCTATATTCAACCTGGACCCTTTGGGGCCCTATACGGTAGACCCTGCAGGTCACGCATATGCTATATGGAAGTTAGAGAGTCATCCTTCAAGGGCCTAGAGTTGGTGCAGGCGACGATGGAGAATGTGTAGGTCATCTGTGAATAGATTATGACAACCTAGAGTAGACATAAATAATACACACACTATTTTTAGAGGTTCATGTAGTTCATACAGGGAGACCACATATTCATGAGAGTCTCCCCACGATGAGGAATGCAATGGTTTTGATGGGGTAGTAAGCTATCGTTGACAGTCATCAGGCAGTTTGATACTGTTATGATGGTTATAGAGGTTATATAATGCATTTCCCTACCCCCACAGCTTGAGTAGGTGCACAATGTCTCCCATGTGTCACAGTTGAGGAGATATATTCATGATCCAAAGCACATAATAAACTGCGGTGAGCTAGACATCAGAGATGGAGCCACCTTTTCAGAAAACCCAGTGGCATTCGATGGATGATAGGAGAATACCTTTCGAGGATGGACCATCCCTTTGGTTCGCAAGTTGTGGTAGCACAAAAACGTGAAGGAATGTTATGGGATCACGAGAGTTGGATGCAGGCTCAATATCCCAAGCTTCTTTCCTAGATTTTTATTTCAAGAATGAAAATATTGAAAGAGGGAATGATCTATAGACCTAGTTTTTTGACTTGTAAGATTTTTTTAATATTTTTAAATATATTTCAAGATCTAGACGCAGTGTTGAAATGCAATTTCATGGCCCGAGGTTCCCAAAATTAATTTAAAAAAAATATTAAATATTCATTTACTGTGCACACATTTTAAATTAAGGAAAATATGATTACTCCTAAATGGTTGATTGGATATGAAATCTGAGACCACATTTGGGTTCATAATTTAGTATTTACCCTATGGGTGATATAAAATGATTCGGCACAGGATGTTCATACTACTCGCCCATTGGTGGTGCATTTAACTGAATTAATTATTAATTAATTATTATTTATCAATTAATTAATTCAATCCATTTACTGTAAAAAATGTCTATAATTTTTTTGTTATGGATTTTTTGTAATGGGTTAGTCTCATATCCCTCAATTTTATGGTGAGAGCTCTTGTTCCCTTTCCATTGGCAGATCATGACAAACAACGAATCTGTGGATCAACGCAGATCCAAGCACAACGAATACAGCAGCTTCTATAGAATTCATTGGAGAGAATTTATTTCACCAATGATTGATCAAATATTGAGGTAGGACTTCACTTTTGGTGTTTTATGCCCTTAAATTAAAAGTATAAAGAAAATCCATGCTTTTTCATGGATTTGTGCCCATTGAATATTTTTCGTGTGCTCAGATATTAGAATTTAAATTGTTTATAAACTGTTCATATAACCCTGGATGCCATTTTTTGATTTTTGGCCAAGAAAGCCTGGCCAAGAATGTTTAATCCGTGTATTTTGGTTCTTTTCTCACTCTATTATTCATGTTATTCACTATCAAATCCCCATGGATCCCAGTTCGATATTGGTACAACAACCCGAGCCCAATTTGGTTCCCGGATTCATGGAGAATCTATGTAACATGAACAATTTGTAAATACGAGAATAGATTTGGAAAGATCATGATAAAATTACTTCTGATCTGATGTTTAGACTCCGAGATCTTGAAGCAAGAAGCTATAATGATGAGTAGAATAGATGTCAGTTTTCCGGATCATCATCATGGTAGTATTTTAGAAAATAATGGATGATAAATGTGAGTCTCACCCATATTTTAAGATTTAATATCAAATCCAGGAGACATAAATGGATATTGAAGTGTATATGAAGTAAAAAATAATTATCATATGTTCTGGAAAAATCTCAACCACACACCGGGTTCAATGAAGAACACACATCATGTAACTCCCTTAGTGACGACACTTTGGTTTTTAAAAATATTAGGATGACATGGTCTGTATCCCACCATCACTCACCGTGTACCACTTCCCTAGATAGACAACCCATGTGATGGGTCACACCAGTAGAGACTCCATGTATGAGAATCACAAACAGAGGTTGGACACACAGGCTTCATCCCGTGTGGACCAAATTGTCATGTTCCAAAGTACACAGACATGAGGTCTGATTACATAGACAAAAACCGATCCTTGGATAGGAGGGAAACACTATGCATTACATGTACACTATGTGAACCACTACACATGGAAGATACCTATTTGATGACCAGAGAACATGACCAAGCATTGAAGAGGGACCACATAACGTGTGGGTCCTCTCACACACCATATTCTACTTGATATCCTTCATGAAATCACTATCCCTATGTATCTACTTCTTTTGAACATTGATTTCCCCCGATTATTCCTATACTGAGGGTTTTTCAAAGTAGAACATGACTTTCCCATCAAAAGTGGAATTCAAGATTTTATGGGAATGTTCTAGGTTTGGCATGTTTTGAGGTGACACCCGATGATGGAAGTGATGAGAAAGATTCAACAAAGTAGTACCAATATTATTCTCCCACTGGGTTGGGAAATAGAATTCCATGACAGCTGTTCTAATCATAACCTCTAGCAGGGCAGGGAACTGGTGTTCCATGATGATTTTTCTGAGTTCACCTCTTGTCGTACTAAGTACTGCAATTCCACATTATTCCGGTCTTACCCTCCTACTGTGCTGGACAGTTGTGTTCCCTGATGACATTTTCTAGGCAAAACCCTCCAGTCAGGCTGGGAAATGGAATTTCCCTGAAGACTCATCAGGCATACCCTATAGTACGATTGGGTAGTGGTGTTCCTCGGTGACCTTCCCATGTGGTACCCTCCAACAAGGTTAGCCTGTGACATTCCTTAGTTACTACTAGAGTAGGACCCTTCTAAAAAACCAGGGCATGAGATCCTTTCCTAAATTGGTGACACCTCAACATTAATGTGCAATGGAGAGGCAAGGATTGATTAACTTTTGGACTCAAAAAATAGGGACTCTTTCCACACCAAGACACATCATTGTGATGTGACATAAAACCATTAAGGTGAGTCAACGCTGCCCAAAGTGTATATTATCATGGTGTGGCAATTGAGTCCCTTTGACTTGTATGCCCTTGCTAGATGCATGGGGTGATGGGAATCACAAATGGACTTTACCTTAAAACTATTGGCTACTCAGGTTCTTGGGATGATTTGTGAGATGGATATCCCCTTACTCTCTTGATTGGGATTATTTTTATGAGAATATGTATATATCCTACTTCATTACCCACACCATGGGTATAGTCACTCTCCTTTCAGGTTAGGTGATGACATTTGGGGTAGGCCACATTCGTTGCATGTTTAGCTTATCATGGTTGGATGAGTCCACTCTCCTTCTATAGGGAGGGAAGACACAATAAGAAGTTAGACTCCTCATCATGTTGAGATTCTTATGTTAAGATGAGTTCACTTTCAATCTCTTATTGTGCTGATTTGTAATATTTTACCGTACCTTGTTATATCTAATTCTTTACTCTTTAGTTTATCTTTTACTATTCCCCCTTCACCTTTTTGGGGAATTCTATAGTGTATGTATATACACATCCCAACATGGAATTTTCCTAACATGAGCCATATCTTTTTCAGACACTGGATAGGTCAATCATGATTTCATATTAGCATAGGGATACAACATTTTTGAACTACGCGCATACGGTGGTTATAGATTGGGTTACAAAATCCGAGCAACAAATTGTTCTCTTTTCTAGTTTTTTTTTCAGGTTGGGACACATTTTTCGACTGGACATGTATTATTCCCTTATCTTTTTAGTCTAATATACTGTAATTTTTTCTGTTTAGTGGTTCGTACATATATTTTTTATTTATTACAGCGTTTTATCGTTTATTTCCTTCCCTCTGCACTTTATAATTGAGTTTTTTATGTGAATGTGTATAAGTACATAGGAAATATTCTCCCTAAGTATAATTTTTGTTTCAACATTTTTCACCACACCTAGCCTATAAAGGTGGGTTTGGGGATGTTGCAGTTCAAGACATATCATTGGTCGGGTCATGATAGAGTGGTATCAGAGCAAGTTCATTCCTTATAATGTTTCAAACATTTTCCCCTCAAAACGATTGGTTGGGTTTTGGAAAATAGTTTCAAAGTGTCTTGAGTGCATATCCCAGGATAGGGAGTCTAGTGATGGTGTATACAGTCGATGAATCCATTCATCAGGACCCTGAATACCCACTTTTCAACTCGACACCTAGAGAGATTCGTTGAAGGGAAAAAGGGTCTACGTATAATATAGGATGGAGTCATTGACATTCCCTATTGAGTCAGCTCCCCATTTTTGTTTTCAATATATATATATATAAATATATATATTCTCGTATGATTGTTGTAATTCATGTCAATTTTCAGGATGCCTCCACATTGCCAGTCGTCCTGGATACCAGCTCAAGTTCATGATGACGACCTTATGAGAGACGAGGCCTCAGTTCAGGGTCCATCATGTGATCCCATTCCTTCAGGTGGCTAGGTAGAATCACACCCACCTGTCAATTATTAGATATTGACAATGGAGTAGGATTAAAATGTACGTAGGCTGAGTGCACTCTGTGAGTTCTAGCATCAAGGACCATTGAGGTTCTATGGTGAGCGAGATCCCCAGGCAGCAGTGGATTGGATAGAATCAGTGGTTCCTATCTTCAGGATTGTTCACACCCTAATAGATGAGATGGTGGATTTTTAATCTATTATCTTCCATAGAGAAATTGGACATTGGTGGATCTTAGCTACCCAGATGCATGATGAGTCTAAAATATCGTAGGATGACTTCTAGTAGCTGTTTCACAAGGAGTAATACCCCTCCTATTTATGTTTAGTTTGGATTCAGAAGATTATGGTGATCCAAATGGGAAGGGAGAGGGTGGATGAGTACACTGCTAGGTTCATAAACCTTACATTCTACTCTCTCAAGATAGGGATATATGTTTAATTCCTCACATAAATGTTTGAGAAGGGACTTTGCAGAGAGATATGAGTCAGTGTAGCGCCCTTTTGCATAGCCACTTATATTGGGGTGTTATAGCAGGCACATGGGATTGTGAGATTTATATCACAAGGATGCCACATAGATGGATATGGTTGTGGGAATGACAAGGATGAGTCATCTACACCAGAAGGCAGTCATAAGAGATCTTAGGCCAAGAGGATCTTCCATGAGCAGGCTCAAGGATGTGTTCATATAGTACAAGGGAAGAATATAGATCCAAGGAATCTCATAGAGGGTCAACGCTATACATTTGAAGGGAGAGGTCACATGGCATGGGACTACCTGAATAGGCATGTTGAGTATCCAAGACAGATAGAAGATGGACTTACCTAGAAGAGACAACACCATGATCCATGATCTGCCATGCATGGACAAAGTGGTCCCCAGGCAGGTAGAGATGGAAGAGGATAATCATGATCTGTAATAGGGTAATGACGCTATGATTTCCTTCCACCACCACCACCTGGTGGCCCTCATCAGGATAAGGTAGATGGTGGTTGGGGTTGCGGAAACCTACAATATTTGGATGTTATTGATCCTCTGGATCATGAGATGATTCATGTTACTGTCTGTGTTTATTCTTATCTTACATCATTATTAATAGACAAAGGTTCCATTCATTAATTTATATCTTGACTCTTGGTGGGAGAGTTGGAGCTCCCAATAGAGATGCTAGAACAATAGCTCTTTCTTGAGGTTCCAATAATGAAGGCTTCTTTAATATCCTCCATCTGTCGGCAGTGTGAGTTATTTCTTGGAGGATATTGGTTCAGGTGGGACCTACTAGTCATAGCGATGGATCCCTATGATTTCATCATGGGAATGGATTTGGTTTCTATGGTTTGATCCCAGATCTATTATCACCATAGATGATTTATATACCTAAATATTGATGGGATGATATTCTCTTCTTTTTGTGTGAGAGAGACCTCGATGTAGGACAAGAAGGTGCTGTGAGTAAGAGGTTGAAACCTATTACCCATCAGCTAGTGAGTGTGAATCTTGGATATAAGACTCTTTAGGAATCTAGATTCATTTATCCATGGAGGATTATGTGAAAATATTCCCTAAAGATGTTCCGAGACTACCTATGATTCAAGAGATGATGTTTTTCATTTAGTTGAAACTAGGGATTGTCTTGGTATCTTCTACAACATACCAAATGGAACCCAATAAGCTTCTAGAGATATGGTAGTAGTTGGAGGAACATTGTGAGAATGTTTTAATCAGACCCATTGTGTACCCCAGGGTTCCGTGGTTCTATTTCTGAAAATGGAAGATGGGAGCTTGTGGCTCTGTGTAGATAATCATCACCTGAACTAGGGCTCAATAAAGAACAATTAGCACTTTCCTAGGATTAAAGACCTCTTTGACCCATTGTGGGGTGTGAAATGGTTATCCAAGATTGATATTAGGCCTGTATACAACCATTTCTGGTTCTAAGAGGCAAATATTTGGGAGTTAGATTTCTGATATATTTATAGACAGTACAATTCCTAGTTATTCCCTTCGGTGTGACAAATTCCCCATGACTTTTTATGAATTTGATGAACCGGATCATCCAACCAAACATAGAATATTTTTTATTATATTCATCGATGAAATATTCATTTAATATGAGACAGAGGAATAGTATACATGGAACTTGAATATGGTTCTCTATTTACATCGAGGGAACTGGCTTTACAAAAAGCTCTCAAAATGATAGTTTTAGATATTGAAGGTTCATTTTCTCTGTAATGTCATTTATAAACATGTTTTAGCTGGGGATCCAGTGAAGATCCAATTATGAAATTCTTTGGAACCACACATTAATTTGGAAGACGTTCGATGATTTCGTAGTTTAGCAGGGTACTATCAGCGATTTTGGGTGTAATTACCCAAAATGGAAACCCCTTGGCCCATTTTGATATATAAGGGAAAATCGTTTACCTTGTATGAGGATCTCCATAAGGCCTTTGAGGAGTTTAGGTAATGGCTGATAATAACTCTAGTTTTGAGACTACTAGAGGAAGGTGTTGAGTTCATACTGTATTGCGATGCCTTAGAAGCTAGGATTGGATTCGTGTTGATGCTAGGGTAGGCAGTCATCACATATGGGTCAAGGTAGTTGATACCCCATGAGTAGAACAATGTGAATCATGACCAAGAGATAGAAGTTTTAGTAATCTCATTGAGTATGTGGAGACATTACCTTCTAGGAATGCACTTTGTGGTCTAATCAATCCACCAGAGTCTCAGGTACGTCTTCACTCAGAAAACCTAAACCTGTGGCATCGACGCTTGTTGGAGTTTCTATAGGACTATGTCTTCAAGATAGTCTATAATCATGGGAAGGGAAATAATGTAGTATATTTCCTTAATAGGAAGTCTTCAGGTCTCTCTTTGTAGGAATATTAAGAGTAGTTAGCTTCCCTATAGAAAATCCTAGTGAAAAAAGATGGTACATGTTTTCTTCAGTCGATGTTGTTTCCTTCTTCGTTCTTTGAGCATGTGAGCGAGTCTCAGTTAAGAGACATTGAATGAGATGTTTTGGGTGTTAAAATATCCATAAGAGAATCACCACATGGATATTAAAAAGGATGGAATCATGACGATTTTTTCAGGGGATGAATGGTGGTTCCAGTCATGAGAAAATAAGAGGTGATGTGGGAGTTCCATACTTTTCCCTATATTGTACATCCCAGTTTTTTGAAGATGTGCAATGACTTTCGGTGGTAGTTTTGGTGGACACGCATGAGATGAAGCATAACCAAGTTTGTCTCATGGTTTTTTAATATCAGAAGGTTAAGGTTGAGCAGCAGGTTTCGAAGGGTTTTTATAGCATCTTGAGATCCCAGAGTTGAAATGGGGCAACATATCCACGGACTTCTTCATAGGTCATCCGTGAATAGAAAAATGCCATGATGTCATCTGGGTGATTATGGACCAATTCACCAAGTCAGCACACTTCATTGATATTATAGTTTAGATTTTAGTAGGGAGTTTGAGGAATATGTATATACAGAATATTTTCCACCTTCATAGAGTACCGTCAATGATTGTATCTGGTCATGGCGCACAGTTTATGTCATGATTGTGGAGAGGCCTATAAGAGGCATTCAGGACCGAGTTACAAATGAGTACAACCATTCAACCCCACACTGATGGTCATCCATACTACACTTTCCATGTTCTAGAGGATATTATGAGGTCTTGGATATCATATGTTCATCTGGATCTTGGAGGATTGACCACACCATGATTCACTGTTTCATTTTCACCCTTACACCAATATACAAAACTAGTTTTTATTGAAAATTATAAAAATAATTACAAATTTTACTCTATGATTGATTCAATTATGTTTTTTTATCACTGTTAAAAAGTTCAATGTTAATTGTTTTGATAATTACATTGTAGGTGGAGGTGATTTGGAGGGTCTATGATGAATTCCACGAAAAATGGGCCAAACTGCCAAGGTTCCAAGCACACTAGTAGATTATACCACACACTTCTACTAAACTGTGAATCAAAATGTGAAGAAAATTTTTGATCTGGTCAAAACTTTATTGGGTTAGATTTCATCTGAAGGAATCCAAATCATATTGGCCCCTTAAGTGGCCAAATAAAACTGATCTATCGAAGACATTGAATCTGCATGAAGTCAAAACTAGTGTGTTGTGTTCTTTCCATATCTCCAGTTGTGATTGTCCAAATTGTTCCAAATATTTGGTGGAGATAGTCAATAGGTGGGGATGAAACCTTGTAATTTTCTCAAAAGAGATATAAGTATTTATGGACATAGAAAACCATGGGATAATTGGTTTTAAGAAATCTGTTTTCCTAAAACCACCTTCCACTTTTCCCCTAAAATGGAACATTGGGATCCTAATTTTCAAGTTCAGTCATGAAGAAAAATTTCCAGTATTTTTGTGATTAAAAGGATTCCTATCATAATCCATGATGTTCTATAGGATCCTATCTTCATAGGGGGATCATGGATGAAGGAGAAGTTCCACATGAGCCTCATTCACCACTCGATGGATATCTACATAGAGGATGATCATTTTGATGGAGGTACACATACTTGGGAGGGAGTTTGATAACTTTTTCTTCCTCTAGTTTTGAGTAATTTGTGTGTTAAATATTTCTCTTTTGTTTATACTGGATACACTAATCCTCTGAATACATTTCATTTGTTAAAATTAATTGAAACATGTTTTATCTCAATAGTTATTTGGTTGAGATTTCAAGTGGGGATCTTGGGTTGTTCCGACTGGGAAACACATGCATCCAATTTCTCTCACACATACATAATATATTAAAATTATTTGGTATATTTCAATATATTATTGAGATTAAATCCTTGAAAACAAGATTTTTTACTTGAAGGGTTGGTACCTTGTGTAACTATTTAAGAGGCAAGAGGGGAATCAAGATCTTGAAAACCCTCAATAAATGAATTTAATAAAACCATGTGTATTTTTCAGAACAATGAATTGTCCAAGTTGTGAAGTGAACATTAAATGACCACCTTATATAATAATTCAAAGACACAACCTTTATTTATCAACTATTAAACTTTTTGAATCATGTAATTTTCTTAAAACTATTTTTAAAACAACCCCCTTTGGTTCCTTTTTATTAAAAATTCACACTATAAACCACCAATTATCCTTGAGAGACAACTTAGGGTATTAAATATTCTATAAATAAACCTTAAAAACATAGTCAATTTTATTTTTCATGACAATTCAGAAAATATTTTCATCATAACCAGGGAATGCTTTGGTTTTAGTGCCTATTTTTAAGGAAATTAAATTTTGTGAATATTTATTTGTTTTATATTATGGATTTTAAATTTTTTAATGTCAAAATTTATTTATTGTGTGGGTTGTTTTCCTAAAGTGTTCTAATCTAGGATATTTACCACTATCAAATCCAAATTTGAGAGGATCCTACGTTAATGACATCACGACACATAAGACAACGCTTTGAAGGAGGACACACCACAACATGATACTTTTCTAAACCCATATTATTCAGAAACAAAATTAGAAACAAAAATTAACATATATAAAATGAATGAAATCAATCTAAAACTAAAATAACTAACCTCATAGGATGTCGATATCCTACACACATATATTCAATCACAAGGCAAGGAACCCAATTTTAAAGTGAAATCATGTTTAATTCATTTATTACGATGATTCATTGGACATGCTGGAGAAGATCAACACATGAATTTAAAATAATTTCTTACTATGTGTTTGACATTAAAAAATTCTAACGTGGATGAAGAAAAAGTAATGATTTGGGTATTCACATTTTCATTAGTATTCGTTGTTAAATATTGGTTGCATTATCTTAATTCAACAGTTAAAGGTTGGGATGACATGCAATGACTTTTTTAAACACTTCCTAGCCTCTAGAACTATAAAAATAAGCAAAGAAATATGTGAGATAAGATGATATGAATGGTTAATGCATCATAAATACTAGGAAATATTTAAAAGGATTTCTTAAAGTTTCCCACACAACTAAATAATTGATCAACTTTTAATTCATAATTTTTATGAAGGATTAATACCTATTGATTGAAATAATATTGATACTGCTACAAGTGGTGCGCTAGTTGATAAGACCCCAATTATTTTAAGAACCCAAATTTATATCATGGTATTGAACACTCAAAAATTTGGTTCAAGATCTAATGTACCAATTCTATGTGTCAATGAGGTGAAAAGTACTGAATTGAAGAAAAATGTGTACATGATGTTCGAAGAAGTAAGTACCCTTCTTTAACAACATGATCTTCCAATGTAAAATCCCAATCTCCTCCTCCCATCCACTATGGATTACATTCTTATGAAACCCATTATTCTATCCAATTCCCCCAACTATGAGAAAATTATTAGGGTTATGATGTTATCTTTTCTGAATCCCATATAACCAATCGTTTATGAAAGAAAATTATTATCCATCCAACCCTAGGGGGAAAGAAAACAAAGATTGTGGGAAGGGGGTATTCCAACCAACCTCAATAATAATGGAACCAACTAGAGTGGAGTAGTCATTCACCACAACCACCCAGAAATACCCAACCACCATAATGGATTTTTCTAACAACCCCTTACAAATGATCTGACTAGACTAGAAGACATTATGAATCAAATGGATTCCAATAATATCCTATAAAAAACCACCAAATCATTCATACAAGACCTAAAAACCCAATGAGGCCAAATTTCTAACTCTGTGGGGGAAATTCAAAATCATGGGTTAGGTAAAATACCCTATCAACTAGTAGTTAACGCTAGGGATAATTGAAATGTTAGTTCCATAACCATTTAGAGTGGGAAACAACATAACACCCAAATGATCCCTCCCTTAGATTCATCTCCTCCTAAGGAAACCACCATCCCATCTTCTAAAAATTGTTGAAGAGTAGAAGATCCTTATTCTGAGAGAAGCCCTTCCAAAGTAAGGAGTGTTTCTGTTGATGAGTCACCTATCCCAACCATTCATCTTCCATTTTCCCAAAGGGACACCCACCCAAAAAAATTAAAATAAACAGAACATGACAAATAAATCATTTAAACATTCAAAAAAGTACAGATAAACATTAAATTGATTAATTCTGGGAAGAATATTCAATGATATTCTATGTTTTTTAAGGATATGTGTACACACCAAATGTGACTTTTTGGTGATTAAAAGGTGATATTGGTGAGGAATGTCTCTACATTGATCGATCCATCACTTACTACAAAATTAAATGATCCTAGAACATTCTTAGTTATTTGTACCATAAGGGAGTATTCATTTTCCATTGTTTTGCTTGATTTTGGTGCTTCAATATATATGAATCCTTAGTCAATTTTCTCTTAATTGTAGGTTGGGGAATTAAATCCCACTGGAATTGTTGTTCAATTGGATAATTACAGTACAAAACATCCTACTCATGTGTTAGAGTATGTTATTCTGAGGGTAAAAAATTTAATATTTCGTACGTATTTTTATGTGCTAAAAATAGAAGATTAAAGGATGAATTGCCATGCACCAGTTATATTATGGAGATCTTTCTTGAAAACCAAAAAAAACATAATTAATGTCCCCAATGGTATATTATTTATGATGTTTGATGGAGACATTTTCCACTTCAACATCCTTGATGCCATGAATCACACCTCATAAGAACATTTATCTCTCTCTATTAACTCTATTTATGTTCTCCCTTAACTAAAACACTATTTTTATTCCACCAATCCCCTTTCTGAGTTTTATTCATTGATTGAAATGATAGAAAATTAATCATGCATAGAATTTGGTACCATATTAGAAAAATGTCATGATTTTTTTAATTAATGATATCTTGAACACTAAGGTTCACATGACCATCGATGATATATGTAACATTATAAATGCTCATTCATTATATGAGGATGATACCATAGAGAAATTAGATGAGATTAGTGACCACTCACTTTCAATCACTCTTCCATCAACCCAAAATCCACCTAAATTGGAACTAAAGAAACTACCACAAGATTTGAAATATTCATATCTTGTGAATATATACAAGATTAATGTCACCATTGAATGTTCACACCATCCAAGGAATGAATTGAGTCAAAATTAACATTTGAGGGAGAATAAAAAATCATTGGGATGGACACATTCGAACATTCCTGGTATTATCCCATGAATTTGAACACATCATATATTGTTAAAAGATGAGGTGATACCAATGAGACAGCCATGATGTATACTAAACCCAAAACTTATAGAACTTTTCAAAAAGAAGGTAATAAAATTAATAGCTACTAGAATAATTTACCCATTCTTTGACAGCCAATGAGATAGTCCAATAGAATTAGGTCCTAAAAAACCAGTCTTACAGTATTAAAAATTGAAAACATTAAATTGGTTTAGACTCGTGTGAAGAATAGTTTGCATGTTTATATAGACTATCAATGATTAAACAAACACACTAGGAAGGACCATTTTCCACTACCATTCTTTGAAAAAATTCTTGAGAGGCTTGCAGGGAAGTACAATTATTTTTTCCATGAGGGGTATTATAGATCTTTTAAGATCTATATTCCCCCCATGAATAAGGAAAAGGAAACATTTACATGGCCCTTTAGAACATTTTAAAATAGGAGAATTCCATTTGGTTTGTGAAATTCTATTGGTACTTTCCAGCGACGCATGGTTAGGATTTTTCAGGATTTCTTGGATAATTGAATAAAAGTATTCTTGGATGACTTCACTGTTTATGAATTTTATTTTAATGAATATTTGAGTATTCTTGGGTCAATCCTACATCATTGTATTAAAAATAATCTCATATTAAATTATGAGAAATGCCCTTTCATGGTGTGATAATGTATAGTTTTTGGGAAATATCACTTATGGGGATGGTATCCAAGTAGATAAATGGTATCTCCCAAATTTTCTAAGGATTTTAGGGTTAAACAGTCACTTATAGTTTATCTTGGGTTGTCGAATCCTCAGAGACCTAAGATGTAACCTACAGAAAAATACATTCTATGGATTGTTTTTTGCTATGAAGTGGCCAAATTGTGTTGATTTAAGATAGTTTTTAATGAACTCTAAATATACATAAGTGAATTCAAATTATGAGAATGTGTTGATCCCAGGTTATCACTTAGGGTGGATTTGATGCATTCCTTTTTCAACTATTTCAATTTATTATATTTGAGATGGTTTCATTTAATAAGATAAAAAACATCATCACATCCTTGTCTAATACCTACACACCCTAATACTAATCACCTATACACTTGTAGGATCAATGTTTTGAGCACTCCAAGGTAAATTATCGTATTAGCACTTGAAGTGTGCGGCCTTAAAATTAAAAAATCAC
Source organism: Viscum album (assembly GCA_963277665.1). Taxonomy (NCBI): domain Eukaryota; kingdom Viridiplantae; phylum Streptophyta; class Magnoliopsida; order Santalales; family Viscaceae; genus Viscum; species Viscum album. Next base: position 1,883,094,601 of record OY728130.1, read on the forward strand.
GTATAAGTTTTAAAATCCTCAATAGAAATTCTAAATTAAAATAATTGATTAGAAATTAATAGTGTGAGAAATAACATCCAATCCATCCCCTTAATACTACCTTGGATCATCCCATAATAGTGTTATTCCTTCATTGATGCTATGGGTTCAATGGAAGTGGGAAATATACTTATTAGGGAGGAATTGAAGAAGTAATAAAAAAACCACCACTGCACCATTGTGTGAATAATTTTACAATGTTTGGTGTGAATAAATTTCACAAAATGACGAAAAAATATCCAATTTATTTAAATAATAACTTAATAATAGAATATGATGAATTTTTATTGAAAACAAAGGTGATTAGAACAACTTAAAAATGAATAAGAACAATAAAACCTCAAATGAAAATATTACAATTGAATGAATCAAAGCAATAAATATCATAAAATATTCCTCCACCACTGACATAAATAGCCATTTCAGGAGGATTGGGAAGATCCCCCAAGAGTCCAAGTCATCCCACATGAGCATGGTAGACCTAGGGTGGTGGAATGTTTGTGGTATTTAGAACTTTCCACCCATAATCCAAAATGGCATCCAGCCTGCATTCACAAAACAGAATCACCTGAATAAGATTCTAGATGGCCGAAATGGTGTGAGGCATAGAATAATAAAATTAAAATACAGATGTCCCCTATCATTCTGTAAATTTTCTACCCAAAAGAGTTTATGTTTAATAAGATATGTGTAAAATGGTGGGCAATGATTCTAGGCCATAGAATCTAGACTAGAATTTTATCTCCAACATGGGAGACCTGGAAAACCATTAAAAGATAATAATTAGCTCTTGTAAATGTTGGATAAAATCAGCTCCAAGATGTATTTTATGCTCAGTTAAATTTTTAGAATCATTGTATTTGTATCTTAGTCGCTATAGTCACTTTATTGGGATGATGTCCCATTTACTTTTCCCAAAATTTATTTTCATGAATCCCCATTATGGTGGTCTTCCAATGTGAATCATAAAGTACTAAAAAATTATGAATTATTCCCAATTTAATGATAAACCTGAAAATAAAATATGAAAATAAAATCAAGACCATTGGGTATTTTATATGGTGTTATAAAATGTACTATGTAATAATACATTTTAAGAAGGACATACAATCATAATATGAAATGTTATTCAAAGTGTAAAATTCGCTAAAATTGTGTTTATGAATAATAAAGAACATGAATATTATATATATTAATAGTAAATATTTTCCTCCTTCAGTGGATAATCACACCCTTAGCTAGTTTTTTTTAGTCCCGAGCGAAATATGTATATAAAATGTGAAATTCAAATTCTATTTTCCAAAACATTTAAATATACAATGATCATTAAGAACCCTTATACAAGAAATTATTGAAAACCATAAAAATATTTTAATACAAGGTAGTTTTATAATTATATCCCATGCCCAATCCCATTCCTTTGTTCAAGTTCATTGCCACATTTCATTCAATTTCAATTAAGCATGATGAAGTGTTGTGTATCACAATATACATCGAAGTTCATATTTATTGATGGGGAAATGTTGAATGTGCTATGCGGAATCACATTTAAATGTTAAGATGAGTATTCAATTGTTATTTATTTATTTATTTTATTTATTTTATTTTGGTTTTTTCAATTTTTCCATGGTTATTCTAACTACACTCAATAGAGTCAACCCTTGTAGCGAGATTTTTCTGATGACTCCAAAGCTCAATGATCATTGGGCACCATGTAAAACCCATATACTCAGGAATTTGATCATATTAAATAAGTTGAAAACAAAGTAAAATTACCACAAATAGAGATAAAATTACTAACTCTGGGCCAGAAAACTATAGAGTCATGATCCCCAAGTTTCTAAAGCCATGCATTAGGTTTTTTAATTTCTCTACACGCAAAATTATTATTATTTTATTTATTTTTGAATACTCATATTAAATCTAAAATGATCACCAATGCCATTATATTTATTTCGGGGACCCCATGAACTCAAACTAATACCAACCAATATAGAAGATTTGAATTTTGTTTTTTTATTATAGGGATGAAAATATAAATGGTGAAAAATCACATTAGACAACATCACTTTCCAAAATCTATGCACATGAACATACAATCGAATTAAGAATAGAATCATGGAATGAAAAATTGTTTGATACTCAATTTCAAAGTGTGTAATGTGTATTATCATGTTCAAGGTTAAAGGAGATTTTCCTTCCATTTAGGAACACTTTTCTTTCAAATCATTTATTTATTTTGTTTTCACATCAAAGAATTTTTTTTATTTTATCTCCCCCAAACATATAATAACATTGTCCCTAGTGTTTTAAGAATTGAAAATTTTTAAGGGGGTAGAGGCATAGAAGGGGAGTTCAAAAATGAAATTGAAAATGATGATCATGGAATAAAGTCACCTGGAGGTTAAAGTTCAAGTTCTTGTTTCTCCAATTTAGACCTTTGATATCAATGTCACTTGCACAGTTCCCTAAAAAAAGGAAAAACAAATATATATATATATATATATATATATATATATTTACATATTTATATAACAAAAAATGTAAAATTTTAGTATATATACAAAAAAATATAGAATTATGAAGCACTATATGTTGTAGATTAGGGCTAAGCACTTGCCCCTGTCTCCCTTAGGACATGAGATCAAGTCCCCGTGGCTTTTCTGACTGTGACAAGGGTTTCCAACAACCTACGATGTGTCCTTTTATATTTTTTTAATTATGATTATTTTTTTTTTATTTTTAATTTTACCAAAAAAACCCATAAAAATAACATAAAATAAACTGATGAAACATTGTCTTCTTTTTAAATTTTTGGGTAAGGTATTACTCTGGGATCAAAACTTATAAAATGGATGAATACGATGTTCCCCTTTTCATACCCCATCCATGCTCATTATATATGAGCAAGTCAATAGTCTAAGGTGTTATAATATTTAGAGTTGATTGAACAATTAAATTTTTTAAATCTAAAAATGATTCATTAATACTATTTTAAAATAACTATGTTCACAAAGATTAGAAATATGAAAAACCATAGGTTTCCTCCTATGAAACACCTTTGATTAATGTTGTTATCTCGATATGAACCCCCCTAACATACCCAATACCAACTTTCAACATTTTATAGACTCCATATTTCTCCACTTCTAATATATATAGATTGATTCTTTGTTTCGAAATTTTTTCATGTACAAAACTATGCTCCACAATGAGTTGGAAAATTCAAGGAATGTAAATAATAGATGATGCGGTTTCCACTGTAGTCCTTCCAATGACATCAATGATCATTATATCATCATTGGATCTAAGATAAGAAACAATGAAAATAGGATGGTTATTGATATTTATAATCAATAAAAACACGAGGGAGTATATAAAGGACATATGTTCAATTTCCTGCAGACTAATACATTCTGATATAAGTTGGGACTTTGAATTAATCTCCATTTCATTTTCAAAATCACTAAATAGAATTCATTATTCTGGAATAGAAGATTCAACCACCAAATTGGAAATATCAGTGTTAGGAATGGGTATGGACTCAAATTTTGTGATTTCTCCCAATAATTTAGGGATCATTGTTCTTAAAAATCTTCAATGGAGGTATCATCAGGATAGTAAATCCCTGATGTCAAATTTCCCTCCTATGAATAAAAAAATCATTTTCCTCTTGATTTAAGAATCCATCAAAAATGGCTTCATGTTCGTCAGTTCTCTAAGACTCAAAGGATTCTTCTTTGGAATTTTCCTGAGAATTTTGTGTGTAATAATATGCTTCTATCAATATTGAGGAATGGAAAACCATAGTGGGAGTGTGTTCCATACACATTTCAAGGCATTGTAATTCGACTCTCAAGGATGAAACCTCATAATTCGTTCTCACCATTTATTGACACAATTTCTCAAGTACATGATGTGGATAGGTATGGGCAAGGTGTTGAGATAGATTGTATATTCCAAGAAGATAATTAAGTTGTTGGAATTTCATGGGAGGGTGTTTAGATGGGATTTGTAGGGATTGAAACTCATTATATGTTGAAATATTTTGTGGGTCATTTATGTTAAAACATTGTGGTTTATTAGATATTTTATGATCCCACCATTATAAATTAGGATGGTCATTGTACTTCACACATGAGGTTTAGTGATCAATGTCAGGATAGGTTCCCCATGTTTGGATTTGTTCAAAATTTCCTTCCATAAGAGTGATGCGGTGAAAACAGGGAATTTTTATAAAAAAAAGGATTCTAGTTTCTAATACAACTTACATAGGTCCCTGGGAATGGCGCCCAAATTTGGTCTCGCCCAAATTTAACCACCATTTAAGGGTTAGGCGGTCTCTTGTAGTTCATTTTGGGTAGTCGAATCATCAGAGGCCTAAGAAGTAACCTAAAGAAACATACATTTAATGGAACGTTTTTGGATATGAAGTGGACAACATGGGTTTATTTTATATTGGTTTTTGTGAACTATAAACATACATATGTGAATTCAAATTAAGACAATGAGTTCATATTGGGTTATCACTTGCAGTGTATTAGATGCATTCATTTTTAAACTATTCCAATGTTTTATATTTGGAAAGGTTTCATTTAATAAGATCAAACATCATCATCAATTCCTAGATTAATGCATACAAAACCAAATACTAATCCCCTATACACTTGTAGGTTCATTGTTTTGATCAATCTAAGGTAAATGTTCATATTTGCGCTTGAAGTGTGCAACTTTAAAATTTCAAAATGATAAATAAGTTTTAAAATCATCAAATGAAATTTCCAATTTAATGAATTGATTATAAATTAATAGTGTGATAAATAACATCCAATCCAGCTTCTTAATACTCCCATGGATCAACCCATAATAGGGTTATCCATCCATTTATTCAATGGTTTCAATGTAAGTGGGATGTAGACTCAGGAGCGAGGAATTTCATAAGCAAACAAAAAACAATATAAAGAAAAAAATCACTCCACCATTGTGTGTATAATTTCACAAGGATTTTTGTGAATAAATTCACACCATGATGCAACGGTATCAATGTGAAAATTATAAGAACATAATAAGAGGAGATGAAGAATCTTTATTAAAAACTAAGGTGATTAAAACAACTTACAAATGAAGAATAAAAATACAAAATCAAATGGGAATCATTAGATTTAAATAAAATAATGCAATCAACATTACAAACTCGTCCAACATGACAACCTTAAATAGTCATTTCAAGAGGCTTGGGTCGATTCCATAATAGTATTATTCTTCCTACTTGATCATGGTAGGCCTTGGGTGGTGGAGAGTTTGGGGAATTTAGGCATTTTCACCCTTGACATAAAATGACATCTATCATTCATCCAAAAAATAGAAGCGCCTGAAAAAGATTCTAGATGGACAAACTAGAGTGGGCCATAGGAAAAGAAAATAAACATTCTGATGTCCCATTATTTTCAGTAAAGTTTCATCCCAAAAGACTTTATGGTTTATAAGATATGTGTTAAATGGTGGTATGTTGTTCTGTGATGTAGAATCCGGACGAGAATTTTATCTTCAACATGGGCCACCTAGATCTCCATTAAAACATATGAATTATCTCCTGTCGCCATTTGATGAAATGTTCTCCATGATGTCATCTATATTTATATAAAATTTTTGAATAATTTGTCTTGAATATTATCTGATAAGGTCTATTTATTGGGATGATTTCCAATTTACTTTTCCTAGAATGTGTTTTCATGAAAGCCCATTTTGGTGGTCTTCCATTGTGAATCTTCAAGTACTCCAAAATTATGAATTGTTCCCAATGTAATGATTAACTTGAAAATAAAATATTAAAATAAAACCATGACCATTGGGTTTTTTATACGGTGGTAAAAATGTACCATGTAATAGTGTATTTTAAGAAGGAATTATAATCATAATGTTAAATGATTTTCAAAGTGTAAAATGCACTAAAACTGTGTTTACAAATAATAAATCACATGAATATTATATATATTAACAATTAATATTAGCCTCAATTAGTGGCTAATCAATAAATTTAATGTAGATGACATTTCTTCCCAACCATTCCCCAAAAATGTATGGGATGTGCGGTCTTTCCAAGTTCATACTGAATTTTACAACTATTTCATTCATGACCTTAGTAAAACTACACCCCTCTAGATTTTCTGAAAAGAAAATGAATTTTCCATTGATAAATAATTTTAGGTAGATTTTAATAAGTTAAAATGGATTATTATTTCACCCACAATAATCCATCCACCTCGGTCGGATTTACCATTTGAGCTCATGTGTGATGCCTCTAACTAGGTGATTGGGATAGTCTTATCACAAAGGGTCTATCAAGATCCACATATCATTGTTAAGCCTCATGTACATTGGACCCTACCTAAGAAAACTACACAAAAATTGAAAATTAATTTCTTTCCATTGTGTTTGTATTGGATAAATTTAGGTCGTATCTTTTACGGAACAAAGTCATTATGTTCTATTTCCATGCAGCCCTCTGGTATATTTTTATGAAAACAAAATCCAAACCATTTGTCATTCGTTGTACACTCCTCTATAAGGAATTAAATTTAGAAATTAAAGATAAAAAAGAGTTTATAATGTTGTGGCAGACCATATAAGTAGGTTCCACCCATCCTCAACCATTGACTCATCCCCCTATATTCACATTAATGACATGTTTCAAGATGATAAATTTTATCCTGTGCATGATTCCATTCCTTTTTATGCCAAAATTGTAAATTATTTGGTAGAATCTTACATTCCTATTGATTTTAATAAAACCTAGGCTGACCATCCAAAATAAGAGTCCCGTGGGTACATTTTAGATGACCAAAACCATTGGAGAACATGTAGTTATCAATTCATTTGGTGTTGTATTCCCAATATCACTTTCTATTCTATCCTTAGGTTATGTCACAATATTATTTGTGGGGACCACTATGGTTCCCAAAAGACTAATCACAAGGTCCTTTATTTTGGTCTCTTTTAGCCAACTCTTTTTTGGGATCCCCATGATTTATTTAAATCTTGTCCTCTCTATCAAATAATGTTAAATGTATCTAAAAATTTAAATGCCACAAAAAACCCCTTTATCTTCCATGAAATTTTTGATGTTTTTGGAATTAATTTATGGGACCATTCCCTAATTCATTTTTAATCTTTACATTTTTTTGGAAGTGGATTGTGTTTCAAATTGGGTAGAGGCATGAGCTAAAAGACTGATAATTCTATTGATGTTATGAAATTTTTAATAACCAAAATCTTTTGAATTTTTGGAATACGTAGCTTCATCATCAGTTGCCAGGGTTCTCATATCTAAAATTGAATAATGAAATTTTTTTGGTATTAATATGGGGCCAGGCATCGAGTGTCTACTGCTTATCACAGACAAGAAAATGGTCAAGATGAGGTTTTGAATAGAGACGTAAAACAAATTCTTGAAAAATTGGTTCAACCCAATATAAAATATTAGTGTCTTATACTTTATGATTCAATATGGGACTATCGTACTTCTCTCAAAACTCTAATTAGCATGTCACCATATCAGCTAGTTTTGGGAATGAATACTCACTTTTCTATTGAGATATAGAACCAGGCCTACTAGTCCTTCCAACAGTGCAATTATAATCATTTTGTTGGAGGTTCTCAAAGGATGTTAAAAATATAGGAGTTGGAGGAAATTCTTAGAGAGTCATTTGAGAACTCTGGGATTTATATGGAGATAACCATGCCTTCCCATGACAATCTCATCCTTTATCGTCAGTTCCACATTTTGCAGAAGGTTCTCCTTTACAATTCAAGGCTAAAGTTTCATCTCAGTATGCATTGTTCCCACTAGTTTGGCCCATAAAATGTAACTAATGTTTATCCACTAGGGATTTTCTAGGTACAAACTAACGAAACAAAGGAAACCATCACATTCAATGGGTAGTGTATTAATCACTTCCATGAAGCCCTTTTGAAGTTTCCAATAGAGGAACTCCAAGTTCAAGAAGCTACCTACCAATGACAGCCAGAAGTTTTTATCCTTCCATTCCACAATCTATTTTTTTATAGTTGGTACACTACACAATTTAGGTGTGGGGGATGGGTATATTCCTACGTTAGTTAGAAATTTCCATTATCATTAATATTTTTCTCCTTTTCGCTTTCCAGATTGTATTGTCACTTTCTCCCCTCCCTTTCCTACCCCCATAAATTTTGTGTCCGAATGTTAATTTCTGATTTCCACATTATCATGGAAAATGATTCCCCATTAATCATGGATGTTATTGAAAATTAATGACAAATTTATCTATTTCATGTTGTTTTAACATTCAAAAAAAAATTCAAATGAAATGTGAATTTCTTCAAGAATTCAATACTTTTGTCTGAATTTTTCATGAAATTTGGTTGTTTGTAGATGATATTAATGGTTTTATCATTTTGAAACCACTGATAGGAATGGTACACTTTGTATAAATAGTTTAAGGGAAAACTGTTTTAAATAATCTCTCCACCCATCATTGCACCCATTAATTAAGTTTGATAAATTATTACTCAATAGATGGTAATTATAAGTTAGGATAATTCATAACTACCTTCAAAAAGATATGTCCATATCTTTTTTCTATATCCGATCTATTTTATTAATGTATCGGATTGGAAAATGCATGTGTACCAATTATCCAAATATTGTACACCCTTAAAATTTTTTAAAAAGGGTTTATATTGGGAAACTCAAAAACCTCCCTTCCTCGACTTCTGTTCTTGTTATAACTTTTACAATTACCTTCGTCGGGAGATCAAACATGGGTTGAGAGAATAGTGTGATATTATTTCCATGTGAAACTTTTGAAATGAAATAATAAATGAGGGGAGTGATGAAATGTAAAACATATGGGGATATCTAGGGTGGGAGCTTATGGTTTTGACATATGGGAATGCTTAGGTGAGTGGGTCTTGAAATTTTAATGTAAATAATGTAGGGAAGGTATGGTGTAATATATAATGTAATTAGACTATTTTGAAAAGCACTTTTATTTACTCAATAGAAAGTGGGAAGAATAGCATGAAAAGGGTGTCATAAACACATATGGATAAATAGTGACATGATTATCTTTTAAATTATTTTATTCTATTGGTATCATGAATCAATGGAAATTTCATTTTAAATCATTTTTTGAGATGTCAATTTCAACGATCACAAATAATAACTCCTCAGTGTGATTTTTTTATCACAGCTCTATCTAGAAATAAATTTTCAATAAATGTTAAATATTTATGTATTTTGAAATATATACATGAATAATGTTTGTAAATATGAATTTTCCGAGGAGTTCCAATGTTTTGGTGTGGGTGTATGATCCCACCACGATTCACTATTTAATTTTAACCCTTACACCAATGTGCTAAAGATGTTTTGTATTTAAAATTTTAAAAATAATAAAAAATTGAACGTCATTTTTTATTAGATTATTTTTTTAATCATTGTTAAAAAGGTATTTTTTACTAATTTTTATAATTACATTGTATGTGGAGGTGATTTGGAGGACACATGATGAAGTCTATGAAAAATGGGCCAAACTGCGCAGGATCCAAGCAGACTAGTGGACTAAACCACACAATGATTCTAAAACGGGAATCCAAATGGGATGATACATTATGACATGGTCCAAAATTACAAGGATACATTTCATATTAAGGAACTGAAGCCCCATTCGAGAATTATATGGCCCAACCAAACTGATTGGTCCAAGACACTGAATCTGTACGAAGACAGTGGTTGTGTGTTGTGTTATGTCCTTATCTCTGGCTGTGATGTTCGAAATAGTTATAATGATTTGGTAGTAATATTTAGGAGGTGAATATAATTTTTTTTAATTTTATTTAAAGTGATATAATAACCTTTGAATTTTGAAAGCCATGGTCCAAGTGGTTTTAATAAATATGTGTGGCCAAAACCACCATCCACATTTCTTATAAAATAGAACCTTGGGATCCTCATTTTCAGGTTTCCCCAGGAAAAAAATCTATCATATTTTGGTGATTAAAATGTGTCCTCTCCTCATCGAAGATGTTCTGGAGGCCCCTATCATTATAAGGGTATCATGGATGAAGAAAACGTTCCACCCGATCCTCCTCTTCCTCTCGATGGCAAGCTAAACGGTGGATGGTCATTTTGAGGGAGCTACACATAATTGGGAAGGAGTTCTATCACTTGTTATTCTAATGATTTTGTGTAATTTTTGTGTTATATATTTCAATTATCTTTACCCTTGATGATATTATCAATTAAATACATTTCAATTGTTTTAATTAATGGATTTGTTTACCCTAACACCGGTTGGGTTGAGATTTCAAGTGGGGATCTTGGGTTTTTTCCAATTGGGAAACACATGAATCCAATTTATACCACAAATACATAAGATATTTGAATTATTTGTTAGTTTACACTATATTATTTATATCCAATCTTTAAAAACACAATTTTTGTTCAATTGTTGGTACCATGTGCAATGATTTAAGATGCATGAGGGGAATCATGATATTGAGAACCCTTAACCAAAGAATTAAAAAAACCATGTGAATTTTTGTGACAATGAAATATCCATGTTGTTGAGTGAATTTGAAATGACCACCTTCTCTCAAAATTCTAGAACACAACCTTTATTAAAAACCTATTAAACTATATTAATCATGTCATTTTCTTAAAACTGTTTTCAAAACAACCCCCTATTTTGTACATTTTTTTAAATTCACACTATATACCACAATCACTCCATGAGGGATGAACTAGGGTCTTCCCTATACTATAAATCAACCTTTAAAACATAATAAATTAGATGTGTTAGAATAGCGCAATCAAGGATCACAACCTTTGGTAGAGTTATCATACAACAACAGTTACCACTCTACTATCAGAATGGAACCTTTTTAGGCCATATACAAGAGACACTATAGGTCACCCTTATTATAGATGGTGGTTGGAGAGACATCCATCATGGGCCTAGAGTTAGTTCAGGTGATGATAAAGATTGTGTAAGTCATCCACGAACAAATGAAGATGACATAGAGTAGATTGAAAGCCAATGTAGATCTCTATAGTAGGCCCTTGGAGTTCGAGCATGGTGACCACATCTTCTTGAGTGTCTCCCAATGATAATGAATATTGTGGGTTTTCTAGGGGAAAAACCTATCGTTGAGGTTCATCAGGCCATTCAAGATTGTATGCAAGTTTGGTTTGGTTGCCTACACCTCTCCCTACCACAACAGTTAGAACGACTACTTGATGTATTCCATGTATCGCCACTAAGGAGATATGTGCATGAACCTACACAAATCATTTACTAGGGAGAGATGGGAACTGGATATGGATCCACCTTTGTAGAGCACCTGGTGGTGATTGGGGACCGATAAGTGCAGACCTTATGAAGATAGTCCATCCCGTTGGTTCACATGATATGGAAGCATGGAAATTCTAGGAGAGTTCGTTAGAGTTGGAGAGAAAGATGCGGGCTCAGTTTCTAGTTTAATTTTACTTGTTTTTCATTTTGAGGATGAAAACTTTTAAGGAGGTAATGATGTAGAGACCCGTTGTTTTATTCTATGAATTTGAAATATTGATAAATATATTTCTAGAGCTAGGCGTTCGGAGGACATGTAATTATGAGGCCAAGGTTTCCTAGAATTAACATTATAAAAATATTAAAAATATTTTATATTTAACACTCATAGTTAATTAATGAAAATGGGATAAATCATAAAAGGTTGATTGGATAAGAAATCAAGGTCTATGGTTGTGTTCATAATGAAATGTTTACCCTAGGCGTGACATAAAATCAGTCATTGCAGGACACTCGTACCCCTCGTTCATTGGAGGTGCATTTAAGTGAGTTAATTATTTAATTAATTAATTTGTTTTAACATAAATAAAAAGTCTATAAATTTTTTGTTATGGATTATCAGGTTTTGTATGATAACCCTATAGTTACCAACAAGAGCTATCCTTCTCATTATTTTCGTGGATCACAATGAACAATGAATCCTTGGATCAACATGGATCGAATTGTAATGAATGCAACACCTTCTCTCAAATTCATTAGCGAGCATGTTCTTCAACAAAAATTGATCTCAAAAAAACCGAAGGACTTGGATTTCCATGTTTTATGCCCATAAATTAAATGAATTGAGTAGATCCATTCATTTTCACAGATTTTTTCCCTTTGAATCATTTTCAGGTTCCCAGATATTGGAATTTAAACTGTTTATCAATTGTTCATTTAACACCAGATGGAGGTTGTTGATAGTTTTCCAAGAAAACTTGGACAACAAGGTTTAAACCTTGTATTATGGTTCTTCCATCCCTCTATTCTTCACATAATTCACTGTAGAATCCATGTAAATCCCAGTTTGGCTGTTTTCTAGCGACCTGAGCCAGATTGGGTGTCCATATTCAGGGAGAATTGATTGAATCTGGATATTTTGTTGATACAAGCATAGATATAGAATGATATAGGAGCTAGGACAATAGATCATATGTTTAAACATCATGATAACGAGTAACAGATCCATGATGATGAGTTAAACAGACAACAATTCACCGAATATTCATTGAATCCATTTTCCGCTGAATGACGACCGACAAGCATGAGTCTCTGCCAGATCCAAAGATTTCAGATGGAATCCAACTAATATTGGAGGATATTAGAGCATATTGTAAGTAAAGAATCAGATTTAAATGATTCATAAAAATCCAAACTATACGCGGTGTTCAATAAAGAAGACATTACATGTAGCTCCATTTAAAGGTGATTTTTTTGGTTTGGGAAAAGATAAGGATGAAACAGTGTGTTGCACACCCTAACATGTTGTATTCCCCTCCTAGTTGGAGAACCCATGTGATGGGTCACACGAGTGGGGTATTTGTGTAAGAGAATCATTGACACAGGTTAGCCACACAGGTGACATCCCGTGTTGACCAAAATTCCATGTACCAAAGTACAAAAACATCAGGTCCAAGTACATGGACATGACCTCTAGACACAGGACAATACCAAGATAGGTGGGATGCACCATTGTATTACACCGACACGGTGTATACCCCATTATGGACAGGACCCGTGTGATGACCATAAAACATAATCGACTGTGAGGAGGGACCACCCGCCATGTGGTTCCCCTCACATGTCGTGTTCTACTTGAGCTCCGTCAAGTGACATTTAACCCTTAGTATCTCCTTATTTTGAACTTAGATTATGGACCATGATATTCAAATACCGAGTGTTTTTAATCATAGAATGTGATGGGGCCCTTAGAGGCAGCTTCTGAGATACCATGTGATTATTTATGGTTTGGAATGTGCTGAGGCAACACCCAATGATGGTAGTGATCAGACAAATTTACTAAATAAATATTGAGCTTAACCTATAGCTAGGATTATTAGTGGAATTCCCCAATGAAAATACAGGGATTACCCACTAGCTTGTCTGGATAGTTGGATTTGTTGATGATCTTCCCATGATACCCTCTAGTCGGACATGGTAGTGTGATTCTTCGACATTTTGGTCTTATCCTATAGCTGGACAAGGTGGAGGAATTCCTTGATGAAATCTTCTATGAATAACCATCCAAGTAGGCTGGGAAGTGGAATTCACCTAACGACTCACCAGGAATACCATCCAGTAGGGTTGGGTGGTGTTATTCATCAGTGACCTTCTTGAGTTGTACTCTCTAGCTAGACTGGGTAGTGGCGTTCGTCGGTTAATACCCGAGTAGGACCCTCATATTGTACCAGGGCATGATATCCTTTCCAAATTTGGTGTCCCCTTGAATTTTCGGCATAGTGGATAGGTGTAGTTTCATGTAACTTTTACCTCATGAGAAAAAGTGAATCTTTCCCACATAGACACGTCATTATGAAAAAAACTGAGAACCATGCTGGTGAGTCCGTGCCACCCATAGAGGATAGAATCAAGTTGTGGTGATTGAGTCCCGTTGAATTATGTGCCCTGGGAATATGCATGAGGTGCTAGGAATCATAGATAGAATTTACCTTGGAACTACTTTCTACCTATCTTATTTTGTTGAGCTGTGAGATGGAGATCCCCTCACTCTATCGTTTATCTACATTGACTGAGAATATATATATATATATCCAACAATAGTAACCACTCCATGGGTATGGTTACTATAATGGCCCAGATCCTAATGGTCTATTACATTGTCAAATCTTTGTGCTTGATGAATCCTAGAGACCATCACTGACTTGTTGAGGAAGTTTCCAAATTTCAGGTTGAACGAATGGTGGAACCGATGGGCATCAGGGGCACTGATAGGAATCTATGGCACCGATTCTAAGTGATTCCACACTGACCAGGGCCAGTGCATCGGTTCCAGGGTTTTTTTGACTCACCCATTTGTGATTCATTTCCCTCTTCTTCTAGACATTATAGTTTCACTCCCATAACATCTCCTTTAATATAAAACTATTTTAATACCCCATTAAAAGTTATTTAAGCCCCGTAAATTATATTACAAATCCACTAAGACTCGGGAGACCCATGAATTACCAAAAATTATGGCTTTTTTTTAGTTCCACAACCATTTTCTCATTTTATAGTCTCCTTTGTTTTCTAGTTATGACCCTATTTGGTGTTTTTCTCCATTTAATGGAACCCTATAAAATCACCACCAGGCATTGGACTATCTCAACTTTCTCTAATGGAATCATTAAATCCCAATTAGTTTCAATGTTTTAAACTTTTGTGACACGTGGTCGATCTACGATCCAACCATTAAGTACATAGAAATGGTCTCACTAATTCTAGGATATAGTCTCTTCTTAAGATGAGATCCTTTCTTCCTTATTTCTTTTCATTTCCCTTGGTGTTCCTAGGGAAATCTGTATAAGATGAGTCGTGCTCCCTTGTAGGAGTCATTTCTGTTCATCCATGGATTTATCTTTTCCAGCAAGTTGTTCTATCCCATGTTCTCTACACAGTGAACGGTGGTCACATTAAGGTTTTCTTATATGGAATTGATGAATACTATTCACGAAATGAGAATTATATAATAATTTTATATAATCAGAAGATAACTCATGTAAATAAAATAATGGGTAGGGTGTTGTTGATCTTGGTTTCCTATTTTTAATTTTTTACCATAGATCCTCTTAGGGGTGTTGTGGCTGTATGGATTCTGAAAATTACGACCACTGGTGGACTTTTCTTGTGCACTAGTGGTATTTCGATGTGATGTTTTGATATACATTGATAACATGATATATGGTTAATCATGTACACTCGGTTAAATAAATGGATGGACCAGGATTAATCTTGTTCTGTGATCACCCCAGTTATATTAAAATGGAAATTAAAGAACCCATATTGGTTAAATTTGAGTATGCTTGGTTGGATGGTTGTGGTTATGTGATGTGTTTTCTAGAATTTTTTTATGTTGGCTTGGTATGTGGGGTGGTACATGGGGTTTTGTTAGTGTCTTAGTCTAAGATACTGATTGATTGTGGAATGGATGAACCTATATGTAGTCGAGCAACCATTTTGTTGTTTTATAGTCACGAAGCGACATAAAACTGTGGTACTGTGGTGTGGTTCTAGACCAGTTACATAGTGGGACTAAATTGGGGGTTTTATTAGCAATAGGGATATTAGGATGGGTTGTGTAATAATTAATGTGAATTATTTACATTGGAGAATGATAGTAGATAGTAGTTGAAAGGTGATGTGAAGTGGGACTGAAAGTCTAGTTTTGTGGTGTTGTTTTGTGTTTTTGTACAGTGGGACTTAGTTTTGTTTTGTCTGTTTCTTGGTGTGACTACTTTTTCTATTTTCCCAGTAGTATCTGAATGATTTAATAGAATCCCCTTAAATAAATACATCAATGGAAATTTAATGAAAATGGTGATGGGTTATGCTTTGGCAGTTGCTGTTGTATGGTTGTGCATATAAGAGTAGCAGCGAAAGCAGTGCTAGGGTGGGATTTTTGTCTATTGTGTAAAACTTGTAGGTTGGGGGTGAGTTTTCTATTACCTATATAAATATATTTTAGTTCATTGTTTTTTCTATACGTACCATACCCTTTTTTGCACTATGTTCCAAACACCTCCATTCCATGTGGGTGGGTGTCTTGCCTAAACATCATTGTGGGAGGATGGATATATAGTTACTAATTTTCTTGCTTGCACCCTCTTTCAGATCATACTGCTTGGGCGTATCTAGGCCAGCTCTATGGTCTTAAGACTTACCATAGTTTAAGATTCTTTAGTTGTGTGATTTTTTAGATGAGGGGCTTAGGTGTTTGCGTGCCAAATTTTTTTTTCAAGTATCTTCAAGATGATGCCTATGTGTCTTCGGGCATGGTGGTGGTTGTTTTGGCCCAGGTGTCTTTGGGTGTGGCTATGGTTGTTGTCTCCCAAGTGTCTATAGCCATGGTTGTGTGTAGTATATGGCCTATGTGTGTGCGGGCAGGTTGTGGCAGTGGACTCTGTGTGGGAAGAGTGGAAGGGAAAAGACATTAGAACATTAGGAATGAGCAGTTAACTAATTTGAAAAGCAGTGTGTAGGGCTCCAAAATATCTATGTGCTTATACTGCTAATTTATTTGACATGTGTTATTTGGTGAGTGTGAGTTGGCGAGGCTGGGATGGTTTGTATTCCCTGGTAGGTGGGTAGAGGTTCTAATGTTTCCTCATAGGTAAGTTAGTATGTTCCCTCATCTGTGCATGGCTGGCTTTAGTTTTCTTAGTGGGTATACTTGTATACTCAACCTACATATATTAACTTATTTTCACATTTCTAGGATGACCTTGAATATCATGTTATACATTACGAGCTCGGGTGTATGAATTAGTTGATGTTTCCACTGAGTATATTTTCTTATGGTACTGTACATTGATGTTTTTTTACCTTGCATCAGATTTACTTTTGAACATGCATGTGCAAAAAGGCATCTGGGATTAATTTTACATTCAGGATTTGGAGTTGTTTCAGATTTACCATCTTATTTTACAATATTATTCTATAAGAAGGGTAATTCCTTCCATTTATGTGATTTTCTATACCCTTGGTGCTATTAAAAACTCTGGGGCCTACTAATGGTGGGATTCAGGGGGGGTCATTATCTCACCTTCACCATGTGTATGGAAGGGTATGGCACTTTTCCATCCCTTCCCTCATCTTGGAGAAGGCGTGTTCTTATAGAATGGTATCAAAAGTGATGGTTGAGGGATAAGATGGAGTTTGGGGTTAGGCACAATGAGTATTGAATGGGTTGGTAGGGAAAAAGTGTTAGGAAATATTTGTGTAGGAAATAGGCCATAGAAAATGGTCTGGGTCATGAAATTTTAGGGGCCCCCGTGATCTGATGCAAGGACTCTAGACATACTAAAAGAATAGTTGAGGTTACACTGATTGTAGTGTAGAGACCCTAGGAATGACACATGAATCATAATGACATGTTTTCTTTTGTGTCTTTGGTATTTTTTGAATAATAATAATCAAATCTTTCAAACAAGATTTGAAAAGGAATTTTACAATCTACTCGGTCTTAGGAGTTCATTAATTATCTTTTCAGCTATTGAAGCCAGATATCCTCTATGAGTTGTAAACACTGTCGATGCCCAAAAAGTTTATTTTCTTAACCAGTGAAGGGTCGATTGAGAGGTGGAGGATTACTAGTGGTAGAAGATGATAGTGAATTCTTGCGACAGACCCTGGGAAAGTATGAGGGTAGAATCTCAGACCAAAAGATGGAGAGATATATCCTGGAGATGATTATTTATCTCAACTTGATCCATGCATCGGTATAGAATTGTGTTCCTCTATCAGTGAGCCTAGTGTGAGGAGTGGTGTGTCAGTGGTTGATGCTTTGTCTCATGGGAGAATAATGAAACTGAGGTTCTATGACTGATATTGAGAAGGAATTCTAGGTAGAATTCATTTCGTCCATGAATAAAGATGAGAAGAGAAAGGATATTCTCGACATTCAGTAATGGAGTATGTCGGTAAAGGATTTGGGGATCAATTTCAAGGGTCTCCTTTATTTTTCTCTGAACCTCTTTCAGAATGAGGACTCACGGGGCAATCTATTAGAGGTGGAACTTTGACATTCTATTCAGTATGATGTTACTCCCTTCACTCTGCCAACGTACTTGGAGGTTCATAAGAAAGATGAAGTGGTGGAGAGGATTCATACACTATGAGGTGTGTCACTATAGAGGAGCTAGCTGAGTTTGTCAAAGGGGAAGGTAGTCAGCAGCAGGAAACCAGCATTAGGGCCATCCAGATTTCGGCCAGCAGGGAGTAGGCCTTAGTAGTTTCAGTTCTGATCTCCTGTTCCTCACCATTTATGCATGGTACAAGTACTAAGGTTCTTTACCTATGTTATCTATGGGAATATTTAGAATCAGTTCCATGTTCAAGTGCAATATGGTGGTGGTGGGAAGGTTCGACGCCCACCAAAATAGTAGCAGTTTCCAGCCAGGCCTAACCTACAGTAGGGGCAGGGATCTCCTACTCCACTGAGGGAGGATGATGCTGGAGGAGTTCATCCTTAGGGCACTCCTTAGGGACCTCGAACAAAGAATGGGAAGGGGTGATGACAACAACTGAGGGGTAGAGGAGTTCGACGTGGTTAGTTGCACACTGCAGAGGTAGTAGTTCTAGTAGGTCTAGAAGTCGTTTGAGGTACAATTAGCCTTTTTATTACTATTGAAAACGATTAGTTTGATTTAGGAGCTTCACAATCTGTTGTTTCGCCGAGTATATCCCATACCCTGGGTCTAGACATAGAGAGACTTTCCATTCCCCTGTTGGTGAGTATGCTAGTTGGAGGTCAGGATAGCATGTTTGTTGTTTTCTTGAGGATCTAGATTGATGTTGGGACCACATCAGTCTAGTTGAGATCTTCTTATGCTACAAAATTCTCCAAGATATTTCATCCTAGGCACCAAATAGTTGTTTTCTATGCACGTCATTATCGAATGCTTCTAGATAAGAGTCATGTTCTCATACATGGGTAGCCAGCATGTAGCTTTTGTTGGTGGGTAGACTTTCTAGGAGGGAAACTGATGTGTGGGACCCCATCTTTCCTTGTTAGCCGATCTGTGATTAGAATCAATATACTATGATATTTCATATGTTCTAGGGATTTCAGTGAGTTTCTGGATGTCTTATCCAAATAGGTTCGAATACTACCCCCTCGACATGATGGTGAGTTCGGGATAATCTTACAACCCGTTTCCCTTCTGATTATGAATGATCCCTATTGAATGGAACGTTATGAATTTTGGGAGTTGTGTATTTAGGTTGATGACCTGATGAAGAAGGGTTTTATCCGAATAAGTGTGTCTCCATGGGGTGCTCCAGTCTTGTTATCAAATAAGGCAAACATTGGTCTTTGGATGTTCATAGAAAATCGAAGACTAAATTAGGTGACATTCAAGATTCTTTACCACCTCCCGAGGTTAGACAAACTTTTTGAACAGTTGAAGGGAGAAGGTTGGTTCTCAAATATCGGCTTGTGGTTAGGACATCAACAGTTGAGGGTAAAGGAGGGTGACATCCTGAATACTGCTTTTAGGTGAAGGTATGAGCCCTTTGAGTTCACGGTCATGTCATTTGTCATTACAAACACACCATTTGTGTTCATGGGGAATATAAAAACTATTTTATATGAGTATCTGGACCGGTTCATGGTCATGTTTATCTATGATATCATAATCTACTTAATATGAGATAAGGATCACACTAATAATCTATAGATAGTTTTGGATGATCTCTAACACCGCCAGCTTTATGAGAAGTTTTCCTAGTACATGTTCTAAACACGAGAGGTTCACTTTTTTGGTCACGTGGTGTCCTAGAGGAGAATAGTAGTGGAACCATCGAAGGACTAAGCAATTGTTTCATGGGAAACAACCAAGAACGTGACAGTGGTTCGTAGTTTCCTGGGTCGCATAGGTTACTATCAGAGGATCATACTCGAGTTCTCTCGAGTTTCATTGCCTTTGATAGCTTTGAATAGGAATGAGTAGGATTTTATATGGAGTGAGATGTTCTAGGAAGATTTTAGTTATCTAAAAGGGATGATGGTCAGTGCCCTAGTTCTAATGTTTTTAGTGGAATGGGTAATGTTCGAAAAGTTATGTGATTCTTCTGGTCTAGGTGTGGGGAATGTGATCATGTAAAAATATTGAGTGATCTCTTTTGGTTCTAGGAAGTTATGCCCTAATGAATGTTACTATGCCACCCACAACCTGAACCATGAATCGGTTCTATTTGAGATGTAGATTTGGTGTTATTACCTTATTGTGGAACTCTTCGTGGTCTACCCATATGACAAAAGATTCAGGTATATCATCTCATAGTGAGACCTGAACTTGCTGTAGTAGAGGTCGATAGAGTTTTTTAGGACTATGAAATCAAAATATCATACAACCATGGAAAGGGGAATGAGGTGGACGATTACTTCATTAGGAAGTAAGATAAGGATGTGTCTTGGGAGTCAGAATATTCTTGTGAGGCGATGGATGAGTTGGTTGCTTCTTACGTGGGATTGAGAATTGAGGATTTTAGGGGATGCATTTTTAAGATTAAAATGTAGTATTAATTGGTATGGCAGGTGGATTAGTCTTAGTGGAAATAATCAGAGTATAATGTGATTCATGATCGCATTAGCTAGAGTTACGCTACAGAAGGATGACTATAGGACAACCATAATCTGATGTTGTTCTGAGGGAATCTATTTGTCCCGGGGGCGATGCACAAGAGAGGTCTTAGTGAGTTCCATAACTCACCCCTGGAGGTATATCGAGGAGTCTTCATGATGTAACATATCTTGATAGGTCATTTTTTATGGCCTAGAGTGAAATGAGAAGTGGAAGAGTTTGTGGAAAATTTCCTTGTGTGTCAACAGGTGAAGGATGAACTCTGTGTTACTGGTGGTCTGTTGCTGCACTTAGACATTCTTGAGTGGAAGTAAGATGCTATCTTTATGGATTTATTCATAGGACTACCAATGGATGATAGAGGATATGATTCCATATGGATAGTGGTGGATCGATTGATGAAGTTGGCTCACTTCGTAGAAGTTAAGTAGTTGAGCGCAATGGATGCATTAATAGAGAGGTACATGGGTAAAGTGATGCAGCTTCCTGGAATTCCAAAATCCATCATTTAGGATTGGGATAAATGATTTACATCACAATTATAGAGGGGATTGAATTGTGCTTTCAACACCCAGCTATTCCTTAACAATATTTACCCCCTCACATGGATGGGCAGATAGAGAGGACCGTCTAGACGTTGGATTATATGCAGCGATGATGTGTTTTGGACATCAGAGGATAATGGGTATGAAAAAAAAATCCTCTAGTGGAGTTTTAAAAAAATAATATCTATCAATCCACCATTGAAATGACACCGTTTGAAGCCTTGTACATGAGACCGCATCTTTCACCCATGAACTCGACAGAGGTTGGGGAGGAACTTGTTCATGGCCTAGAAATGGTACAGATCATGATGGAGAAGGTTCAACATGTCGGTGAAAGGATGAAGGAATATTAGGACCATAATAAGTCATATATCAATCATTGGATGAGACACAAGGAGTTAGAGTTTGGGGACCATGTTTTCCATAAGGTCTCCTTCGGTGTGGACCACAGATTCTTTCCAGGGGAAATATACTTTATCCTAGGTTCATTGGACCCTTTATGGAGTTGGAATGAGTTGGAAATCTATCATATCATCTGGAATTACCACAGTAGTTAAAGAGGATCCAAAACCTCTTTCGTGCCTCTCAAATCCTTCTATATCTACAAGATGACTCCCACATCCTTGATTAGGGAGAGTTTGATATTGAGTATGATGTGATGTTTGTGGAATAACCAGTGAGAATTGTGGATCATAAGGATAAGGTGCTTCATAGATGGACCATTTTCTTGGTACATGTGTTATTGATGCATGGGGGCCTCGAGGAAAGTACAGAGGAACCGGAGGCACAAATGTGTGACCAGTACCCAGAGTTGTTTTGAGATTTTCCCTTATGTTTTTCTGTTGTGCCATTCTTAAGATGTAATGTTTTACCCTACTTATTGTATGATATGTTGATTCCCTGTTCTCATTTTTTTTGTTAAAATTCCTAAAAATGCAGAAGGGTAGAACCAAATCCTTAATCAAGACACACTAATATTGATGTGATTAATCCGACGCTGACAGTCAGTGCCATCCAAAGTAGATAGTATCATGACCAGGAGGAAGAATCTCCCTAAACCACGTGTTTTAATGGTGTGACATTTTTGTGATTGTGTGGATACTTGAGGGAGAGAAGTGGTAGCATTTCTACATTTGTTAAAGAGATATATGTGGAAGATATGTTCTTGGATGTCGAGGTTTTATTCCATATTTCGAACAACCCAGGGTGGTTTGTACATGAGAGGTATTTTACAAAGTGTTTTTTTGGACCCCTCTCTTTTCTTCAGGTTTACTCTTAAATTATCAAGGGTGAGAATAGTTTGAGAGGTATCTGATGTAATGGATCCAACCATACTAATCCATTAATTTTTCAAATCATTGGCTTTCTGGTGTCCTGAAGGCCATCAGTGGCTCATTGAGGAGATTTCCAAATTGTAGGTTGAATGAATGGTGGCTTCAGAAGGAATCAGTGGAATCGATCAGCATCAGTGGAAGCAATTATCGATCGTGAATTGATGTCACCGATTGGCTGTAGTGCCACACCGAACAGTTTAAGAGAATCAGTGCCAAGGTGCCAGTGACTCACCCATTAGTGAGTCATTTCTTTATTCTCTCAGACATTCCGGTTTCACTCCCATAATGTCTCTTTTAATTTAAATGTGTGGAAATACACACTTTCAAAGGAATTTGAGGCCCGTAAAAGATATTTTAAATCCCCTATGATTCGGGTGACCCATGAATTTCCAAAAAAAATATCCTTTTTATCAGTGTCACACCCTTTTCCGAATTCTTTCACTCTCTCATGTTTTCCAGTTAAGCCCATGTTAGGTGTTTTTATACATTTAAAAGAACCCTTCTAACTCTCCACTATGTGTTGGACTATTCCAACTATCTCTAAGGGAATTATTAAATCTCAATTAATTCTACTGTGTGAAACCACCGAGCCATGTGGTCAAGACAAAATATGACATTTAAGTATATCGAAATGGTCTCCCTAATTCTTGGATATAGACTCTTCTTAAGTTGAGATCCTCTAATCCTTATTCCTTGCCATTTCTATTGGTGAGCGTAGAGACATTCCTTCGAGATGAGTTTTGTTCCCATGAAAGAGACCTTTCCACTCAGCCTTGGAGATTTCTTTTCCTGCTTGTTATTCCATCCCCTATTCTTGGTGCAAGAGGGAACTTCAATCGTTGATCATCCACTTAGGGATTTTATTTTTATTCTATTTAATTGGTCATCATGCATGCTGGAAATATTAATGTTTTCTTGTAAGGAATGACAAGATACTCTTCTTGAAATGAGAATTAAACATTAATTTAATATTATCAAAAGATAACTTGTGTAAATAAAATAGTGGGAATGGTGTGGTTGATCTTGATTTACTATATTTATGTTATTGTCTGTGATTCTCTTATAGGCATCATGAATGTATGGCTTCTGAAAATCATGAGCATTTGTGATTTTTTCCTGTTAACTAGTGGTATTTTGTTATGATGTTTTGATATATAGATATAACATGAAATTTATTTAATCACATTCAACCAGTTATATAAATTTATTCCCCAGGATCAAACATGTTATGTGATCACCCATATTAAATTAAAGTGGAAATTAAATAAACCTTGTTTGTTAAATTTGAATACTCTTGGTTTTGTGGTTGTGGTTATGTTATGTGTTTCCTGGTCTTGATTATGTGGGATTTGTATGTGGGGTGGTACCAAGGGGGGTTTTTGGTGTCTTATGCAGAGAGATTGATTGAATTTGGAATGGATGAACTTGTAAGAAACTAATCTTCCTTTATGTTGTGTTATGGTCTTGAAAAGGCATCGAGTAGTGGGACTGCAGTGTGGTTGTGGACAGATTATGCAGTGGGACTTCATTGGGGATTCTTTAGATTGCGGGGATGATGGGATGGGTTTTGGAATAAGGAATGTGAGGTATTTACTTTTAAGAATGATAAAAATTAATAGTTTAATGTGGATGTCCAGTGGGACTGAATGTATAGTTTTGTGCTGTTATTTTGTGTTGTTGTACAATGGGACTTAGTTTGGTTTTGTTGGTTTCTTGGTGTGGCTATGGTTGTTAGTTTCATGGAAGTGTTGGAATAATTTAATCTAATCCCCTTATATAAATACATAAATTCTAATTGAATTAAAATGGGATGGTTTATGCCTTGGTAGTGGGTGTTGTATGGTTGTAAATGTAGGAGTGGCAGTGAATGTAGTGCTGGTGTAGGATTATTGTTTGTTGTGTAAAACACATAGGATGGAGATGAGTGTTTCAGTTCCTCTATCTCTCTCTCTCTATATATGTATTTATATCTTGTGATTTCTATATTCACCCCACCCTTGTTGAGAACTACATGCAGAACACCTCCATTTCGTGGTGGAGGGTGTATTTCCCAAACATCATGGTGGGAGGATGGATCGCTGGTTACTGATTATCTTCCTTGCACCCTCTTCCAGATCTTACTGCTTGAGTGAATCCGGGATGGCTGTAATTTATTGAGGCTTACCATATTTCAATATTCTTTAAGCAATGGATTGTTTTGGATAAGGGGATTAGGTTTATGTGGGCCAGGATTTTTTTCACAAGTATCTTCGAGATGAGGCCCAAGTATCTTCCTGCGTTGCGGTGGTTGTTCTAACCCAGGTGTCTTCGGGCATGGCGGTGGTTGTTGTGGCCCAGGTGTCTATATGCGTGGATGTGTGCAGTTTGAGTCCCAGGTGTGTGCGGGTAGATTTTGGAAGTGGTGATTCATTTTGTATGAGTGGCAATATCAATTTGTCTAATCGTTAGGAATGTGCCGTTAACTTCTGAAAAAAAAAGCATTGTACAAGGCTTCTAATTATCTATGTGATTATACTAATAGTTTAAATGATTTGAGTTATTTAGAAAGTGTTCTTGGGTGAGGCTGGACTTGTTAGTATTCCTTGGTAGGTGATTTGATGTTTTACTATTTCTTTAAATGGAAGTTATAATGTTCCCTCACTTGTGAATGACTGGATTTAGTTTTCATACTGGGTATTATTTTATACTCACCCTAAATATATAAAACATTTTTTAAGTTTCTAGGAGGACCTTGAATATCATGTTGTACTATAGTATTTCTAGAATCAAGATTAGTTTCTGTTACTACTGAGTATCTTTTCGTTTGGTACATTATGTTGGTGTTTTTGTACCTTATATCCGTTTTACTTTTGAACATGCGTGTTGCAAAAGGTTTTTGGATTTAGTTTTACCTTCAGTATTTGGATTTTTTTGTATTTACCATCTTATCTCCCAATATTTTTCTATAAAAAGGGTACTGCCCTCCATTTATGTGAGATTCTATACCCTAGGTGCTAGTCGCCAATTTAGGGCCTACTGGTGGCGAGACTCAGGGGTAATTATCTCTTCTTCACCTTGAGGAAGGGAAGGGCACTTTGTTGTCACTTTCCCTCACCATGGAGAAGGCGGTTCGTGAGAGAAACACTTCTTCTCGGGGAGGTGGATACACGTGGGGTATGAAATGTGCTTTCTATGTTTATCTTCTCAAGGTTAGATGTGTCAACTATCCTACTATAGATAGCGAAGGCATGATGATAATTTTATCTTCCCACCGTGCCGATCTCTTTTTGTTTGGATGAGTTAAATTTAACTTTATTGTTGGGTTGATCTGAAATAATTTATCATACCTTGTTATATCTAATAATTTTATCTTCAGTGTATCTCTTACATATCCCCCTTCACCTTTTCAGGGCATTCTTTTGTGTATGTATATTCTCACCCCTACATGGTCTATTCCCAACACATGTCATGTCTTTTTCAAAAAGAATATTGGTCAATCATGACTTCATAGAAGCCTTGATATACATACTACTGGACCATGTAATGACCAAAAAATTTAATAATGAAAATTAATCTTGATCTAATTAAATGTATTACTATGTAAAATTGTTATATTAGACTTATTCACTTAATTGTTTTTATGTTTTTAAGATTTTAAAATAACATTGATAAATTTTCCATTGCTAATATAGCCATTTAATAGTGATCACATGATTAGTATAAATATAGAGCTTTAAAAAATCCAATTTACTCAGGCAACGGAGGAGATGGCCTCATCTAGTAGAACATCTCCATACTAAGCTGATTTTTCAGAGCTACGAAATGAGGTAGTGTCACTGGGCTTCTCTCTTGACCGAGCCCAAGCTGAGATTTAACACATTAATCTTGAACGGATCCGCCTATAGGAGAAGTGGAAGTTAACAGAGATTACTACCAGATTGATATTATCTGAGCCTCCCTAAGAGTCTATCCCCATCACAGACCTTACCCTTTAGTCTTATGTGGACGTTATAATGGGTTATGTAACAAGACACTATCATTATGATGATGTGATTTTTTTCTGTATTAATAACATACATTCATGTTATTATTCTTACTTTGTAATTGGTTTTTTAAAGCACCAATAGTATTCATCTGAGAAATAATTTTTGATGAATTAGTTGATTTTGGAATTAAATAATATTTCAATAAAATATTCTTACTAAATTACTTTTTATAAAATATAAATGATCAAATAATTTTTCATGAATACAATTTTAATTTTTTTAAGGATTGAATTTTGTTTTTTTTTCAAAACCCAATAAATTTTCATAAATGTTGGTTATTATTTTAAAAGTAAAAATTCATATATTTATAAAATTATTTAGATAAAAAAATATTATATTTTGGAATAAGGACATCGAAATTATCCAAAAGTGAATTTTTTCATAATTTTCTGAGATAGTCGAATTTGTGGAAAAAAATAAATACCGTTTAAATATATTATGTGCTTTGTGATATCATATTGACGCAATAGTGATGTGAAAACTAATATAAAAACTATGTTCGGACAATATATGTTTTTATATTAAAATATTGTTATTTTTGATTTGTTGGATTAATTTTATTGTGCCTTAGTGGACCCTAAAAGACATATAAAACATGTTAATCTTTTAAATGATTTCCTTGACAGTGTGACTGAACTTCACATAATCAAGCCTAATATTTTTAGAATTTCTGATATTGGACTTATAAAATAATTTTTTCCAACCAACATTGACAAGAACATGAGAAAAACCATGGGGTGGTTTGTATTTTTGATTTTTTTTAATGTGTGATGTCCAAAACCTAAATAATTAAGAATTCCCTCTCATTTCCTTTATAAAGCTACTAAATCTATCATTCCCCTTCAATAAAAACCTTTGGATCTCTACCAAAACATGAAATCCTCTCTCTATAATTCATCCATGTTTCCCTAAGCTCCCATGAAGCCCCTCTCAAGCCTCTCCGAATCCTTTGTGATCAGACTTCCCAGTAAGGGACTTATTCCTTTCTCATTTTTGACCAAATTTATTTATGATGTTATACTGTTTTATTTTCAATTAAAAATTCTGGGGTATTATTTTTCACCTACCCTATACTTCCCTCCCTATTTTTAATTATTATAGACCCCTTTATCTCTCATTAATTCTTCCCATGTACACCCGTTACCATGATGAAAATCTGAAACGAATTTCTCTCTCCTCATTTACATTCACTCTATTCTTTTATATTATGAATATAAATTCAATTACATATTTTGGGACATTTATCTACATTACCCACTTAAATTCCATTTCATGTACATATGGTGATACACCACTTTCTCTCTCATCAACCATTTTTATTAATTTTAATATCACACTATTATGCTGTAGAAATTACACCGTGATTTTCCATGCCAAAGTCATTGTATAGTGAATACCATGCCCATTTCTCTATCTAGGGTATTCACCTTTATTAAAATTTAATTATTGATTTTAGAGTTTCATATATGAATTCCAAATTCCTTTATCATGGATTAAATGATGATATTTAATTAACCATGGTATATGATCCATGTGGTACACTTATGCATGAAATGAAATGATTAAGAAAGGTGCACGCTGATAGTGCTCCGATGCATTGAGTAAATATTAGTATCATAATACATCATGTGAAATGTGGGGTTAATATTGATAATTCAATTACAATAAGGTTTTACTCGTGATACATGTGCAATGAACCTTCGATCATGATAATATAATGTTAAATGTTGTTTCCACATTTCAATGTTATTTTAATCATGCTATATCATGAATTTATGTTCATGTTTCTCTTAAGCTCTATTGATATGACTATTGACTAAAATGTAATATATTGTTCATGTTATACCTTGTTTACTCCCTTATTGGGTTTTATAGCACACCCATTTCTTATGCATGTCATCAAGTTATCCCATGCAATGCTAATTTTGAAGGAATTTTGTGGTCATGTAAAAGAAGTTTTCAATAAAGTTGTTGTGTTTTATGTTATATGTTGTTATGTTGTGTTCCAAATTTCCCAAGACTCTAGACCTCTAAATCCTCTGAGCTGTCTTAAGTGCATTATTATGTAATAAATCATGTTTATGTGTGTAATAAAGAGCAGGGTTGTTAAAGTTGGTATCAGAGGATAGGTTTAGTTATTTTTGGGATTAGGACTAGAAACCCCTAGTGAATGCATTTGGGATAATAATAAATATAATAAAAACATCCTTACTTTTTTTGAGTATTGATTAAGTGGTTTACCAATCAAATATATCCTGATCTAGATACGATTAGGTAGAGCCTACTCTGGTAAAATTGTATCTAGAGTTAAAACCCAGAAACACCACATTGAGCTAGATTCGAATGAGCACTTGTGCATGAAAATGGGGCTTGATAAACTCTTGGTTATGACACTGATGGGTGATATGATTTGGTAAATTCATAAGCATAGTAAGATCCTTTATTAAGGGAATAAAAAAACACCATTAAAAATATATGTTGGGAAGTAGATCATTGATAATATAGATTGAAGCCTATAAATTCATAAGTTATGGAAATAACATCAATTTATATGTCATCTATTTTATATTGGATTACCAATTATTTATCACCCCTAACATTCCAATTATTCCAGAAAATGGCCAGTAATATGAGGAATATGGCTAACAACCAATGAGAAGGGAAAAGTGAGGAATTTCCCAGTGAGATTCCCAATCAAATTAGAGCTTCAGAAGGACATATCGTGATTATGCCAAACCAGCTATCATAAACCATGATTAAGATTCGGAAAATTATTTAATTCCCAAGTAATTAAACGAAGAGGAAGATGAAATCTCATGAATGTCCATATACTAATGTTGATAAGGGTAAGAAGACCCAATTTTCTTCATGAAATAAGTGTGGAAAGAGGTACCAATGGAAATTTCAAAAGGGGAATAATAGATTTTTTAAGTGAGGAATGGAAGGGAAAAAAGTCTCAAATTACCATGAATGAATGGATGATTTTATGGATAGAAAAATGTTTTATCTAAGTCATATTACATAATTCTAGGCTACATATATGGAGAATTCCGGCATTACCCATGACGATTCTTTACTGAAAGGGATGAGAATAATGATGAGAATCATCAATCTCCATGATCAAGGGAGCAAAAGAAGTCCTATGCAAAGATTGATAATGATAAATGAATCACATGTAACCACATCCTTAGATTACTATATGTATAAATTTATATATATTCATGTCATATTAGTATATGTTTTATGTTTTCTCAGAACATTGAGTTTCCAAAAAAATGTTATTATATCATTAGGGAAAAACATCTATAAGTGTTGTATTATATGTTGAAGCTTGTGGTAATGTTCTATTGAATATTTTATAAGTCTAATTTTTAAGGAATTTGGGGAAAAACTAAAATGTCATTTCCTATGCCTCATGGAATTTGAAAATTCATGAGAAAAACAATCCCACACATGATCTAGAGTTAGTGGTAGGGATCATTGCATTATAAATCAGGAAGCATAATCTCTTTGGTGGAGAAGTGTGTAATATATAAGGCTAAAAAATTCATCAAGTATATATTCACATAGAAATATTTGAACATTCACCAATGAAGATGTTTAGAGATGATCAAAGACTATGAATACTCAATCCATTACCCCGAGGGAAAGTGAACAAGGTGGTAGATGTTCTAAGTGGAATGGACCTATCGATTCTATAATTGATGAGAATTGAAAAGGATATAATCTTATTAGATTTTATGATGATGGACATGGAATCATAAATAAGGAAACATCATCAATCCTTTCATAATTTTTTGCACAATCATCTCTTTTGGAAATGTTCATGGATGCTCAAAATGATGGTGTGGGAAGTCAGAAGAAATTAGAAACAATCATAAAAGGTAAATCCTCATATTTCAATGTTAATGAAGAAGGAATTGTGAGATATGGGACAAGAATATTAGTTTGATAAAATCTAATGTTAAAGAATAAACTTTTGGATGATGCACATAGTTTGAATTTCATTATTCATCCTAGAAACACAATGATGTATTGGGACCTCTAAGTGAAATATTGTTGGAATAACATGAAGAAGGATATCACGGAGTATAGATAAAAGTTCCAAGTATGTCCTCAAGTGATGTATGAGAGGAGGATGTCTAAGGGGATGATGCAACCATAACACATACCATCATGGAAATGGGAGAACACACCATGGACTTCTTCACCATAATTCTAAAGACATCCAAACGAACCAATGATGTCTGGGTTGTTATTGATTATCATAAAGGACAACACACTTCATTGAAATTCAAGAGGATTTTTTATTGGATTAACTAGAACGAGTATATATTAGAGAATTTGTAATGCTGTATGCAGTACTACTATCTATTGTATTTGATCAAGATCCATGATTCACCTCAATGTTCGGGAAGATTCATCAACATGCTCTGAATATTGATATGAACATTATCATGACTTATCATCCTAAAACCGATGGATAATATGAGCATACTATCCAAACACAAGAGTAAATTTTGAGAGAATTTATAATGGTCTTAAAATGATAATGGGATCAATATATTCTTTTGGATGAGTTCTCTTACAATAAAAGTTTCCACTCACGCATCCAAATAGCTCATTATGAAGCCCTATATAGAAAGAGGTGTAGAACACCAGAATTTTGGGATGATGTTGGGAGGAGAAAACTTTTAGGTCCATAAATGGTCTAAGAAATGGTGTAGAAGGTTAATACTATCTCGCAACACATTAATGCTACTCAGAGTCGAAAAAAGCATTATGGTGATGATTATCAACGAGACCTAGAGTATGACGTTGGAGACATGGTATTTGTCTATATATCACCGTGGAATACTATTATGAGATTTGGGAAGAAGGGAAAGCATAGTCAAAGGTACAATAGACCTTTTGAGATCCTTGATAACATTGGAGCTATGTCATATCGACTAGTACTCACGCTGAACGTATCTCATGTACATGATGTATTCCACATATCACTCTTGAGGAAGTACATACCATACCCATCGCATGTACTCAATCCAATGGTGGTACCATTGGATAATGACCTATCCTATTAAGAGAATCTGGTAGTGATATTAGATCTCATTGAAATTTTCTATGAAATAATAAAATTCCCCTCATCATGGTGTTGTGGAAAAACCAAATATTTGAAGAAGAAACATGGGAATCAAATGAAGTGATGATGCAATGTTACCCTCATATGTTTTACTGTGGTAAAAAGAAATATTGACGGAGAAATTTCTTAAGGGGGGAAGATTGTAACGACCCAAACTTTTATTAATGAAAATTCCTCTTGATATGATTAAATGTATTACTATGTAAAATGGTTATATAAGACATATGAACTTCCATGGTTTTGTGTTTTTGGATTTTAAAATACCATTGATAATTGTTACCATTTCTAAAATAGCCATTGAATAGTGATCACATTATTTGTATAAATATCAGGCCTTATAAAATCCAATTTACTCAAACAAAGATATTGATGGACTCATCCAATAGAATTTCTCCATACGAATCCTATTAGTTGGAGCTCGGAAAGGAGGTAGCATCACTAGGATTATCTCTTGGCCTAGACCAAGAAAAACTTTAACGCGTTAGGGAACCATATTTATTCTATAATTTTAAAATGTCAATTATGGATAAAAATATCCACTTCCTGGGTGACATTATCTCATATTTAGAAGTTTCATTATACTTAGATAAAGCGAGTGATTTAGATTCGTACAATAGATTAAGAATGTTTTAGACATACAAAGATTATTGGGGATTTATGGATATTACTGATTCTACATCTAGGATTTATCATTCAATGAAGGGCCTCCCATTGGTCTAACAAAAGATGGTGTGAATTTCATATGGCCATAAGCTTCCATAATATCCATTCATATGTTGAATGGTAGATTGAATTCAGCACTAACACAGATTCTTCGGGAGCCAAGAATGAGTTATAAAATCTATTGTGACGCATCAAGTATCGAGATGAGATAAGATCTGATGTAGGATGATCAAGTCGTTGCATATGGGTCTCATCTGTTTAGGCCTCATGAGTAGAATTACTCGACACACGATATCAATCCAGATGATGTAGATCATGATACAAAATTTTGAAGACATTATATACTTGTAGAGAGTTTTTTGGTATTAAATGATAACAAAATCCTAAATTATAGCTTTACGCATCATGATATCAATCATAGGAAGCACATCATGGATGAGTATCTATAGTCCTTTGATTTTGAGCATGCTTAAATTCATGGGAAAGGCAGTGTAATAGCCGAAACACTATGCCAGAAGACTCAAAAAAGGAGATTTAGGAGTCTAGTGGCGAGTGACCACTCATGGACTTATTTTCAATTATTCTTGTTATGGTTTAGGATGATCATTGGGAGACTATCCTCTAATCCTTAACCATTACCTATACACTCCTAGAATATGTGTGAATGAGTCAAATTTCAGATCCGAAGGATTTAGCCTTATGGGAAAGTATCTTAGATGTTGATTCATCATGTATTTAGACCATGGATAAGGTTGAGACCCTAAATTTTCAAAGATTTTTATGGGTCATAGTAGACATCAAGGAGGTGATGATGTAGGAATTTTCATTCCCCATCATGTTTAGTACATCCCAGTGTCCCCAATATATATCAAAATTTACATCATTGGTATTTGTGTCATGGTATGAAGTGGCAGACAAAAACTATCACTCTATATTCCCCCTATTAAGGGGAAAAGGAAGGACATTAGACACTGGAAGGAATTTTACAACTTTTTTCAATTCCCAATTGAATATGGGAAGATGTTTCTATGTACATTGTGATTCTTTATCCCATATCACCTCATGGAAATGATACAATTTGGGTATTCATTGATCGTTTGATGAAGGTTGCAAACTTATTAACTATTTGAGAGACCTTCTTAGTAGATGAGATTGAGAGGATATACATCTGGGAGGTCATAAATCATTATAGAAATTATTTAACTGTCATATCTACAGGGATTTCCACTTCACATATCAGTTCTAGTAATAGTTTTATAAGGAATTGGGGACACATATTCTTCTGAGACCGACTTATCACCTTCACTTCAACTGACAAATAGAGTGTATGATTCAAGTTTTGGATGACATGATCAATTATTAGATTCTTGAGATTTTGGTTTTTTGGGAGAAATACATACCAATTGTTGAGTTTTTTATAATAATAGTTTTAGGCTACCAACTAGATGGATCCTTATGAATCTTTATATGTTAGGACTTTCTAGTCACCTTTATGCTGAATAGAGGTAGGGGAGGAAACAATGCTTGGACAATATCTCATTTAGGAGACTACAATGAAGGTCTAGGTGATAAAAAAGATCAATATAAGAGATCAATCGAGATAGAATTCATATGAAAATTTACACTAATGACCTCTTTAGTTGGAGGCCTTAGATTGGGTGTTATTTCAATTTTTTACCATGTTGGTCCATCGATGTATTCGAAGGCCAGGTAATCTTTTTACTCGATTTATTTGTAATTTGGAGTTTCTGAAATGAATCATAAAAGTGTGTTAAAAGATATAAATTTCTCAGAGATATCAGTCTATGTATGATTTCATTCACATATCTTAGCTTATCCAGTATTATCTAGACTTATTACACATATTACATCATAAAAATGTTGGGATAGAGATTTATTCTTCCGTAAATAATTACCAAATATGTTTCATATATCAGGGTGTGAAGACACTCTTGGGTAGTTCAGTTCCTTTGGTATGGGTTATATGGTAGAAAATCTGAGTAAATGATGATACATAGGAGTAGGAAGCTGATATTTGTGCTCAAGGGCAAGATCTATTCTCATACAATTCATCTTTACCATAAGATAGAAAACTCATGGATGAGTTACATTAATGAGGGGAGGTTGTAACAACTCAACTTTTCTCAGAGGTTATGCTCATTACTTTTTGGATTGAAACCTTTTTTAACTTGGTAAACAGAAACTATGTCTTATGGAAGGTTCCAAGAGTATCTACAACTTATCTGAAGCCCTTGAATCCATGAAATAGGGAAATAGTGTAGGTTGCACAGTTACTATGTGTTTACTACACAATTAGTACATACCACCTAGGGTAACCATATGGGGCTCTCATTATGCTAAATTAGGAAACATATTATTCTCAGTCTATGAGTACCTGGTGAAAAATACATGCAATTTTCTCTAAAAAATTGTAGAGGAAAATTTCATAGGCTGCGAACAATACCCCATAACATTCACCTATCTTGTTGTAGGTGCTCATTGGGTAGAGGTGTGGTGAATTCATGGTGCTATGTGTTAGAAAAATTTTCATCCAATCCATGAACCCTTATCCATATTAGTGAAATTACAAATTACCATCATGATTTTTTAACATAAATCCATTTATTTTCATCCTTCTTTTCCAACATGTTGGTTCTCCTTGTCTTATGTTGACCTCTCCCTCCATCTAACCTAGGGACCAAGGTATCTCCCCCATTTTGAATACAATTATATCACCATAAAATTTATTGGATATATATAGGTATTCTCTCTAATCCCAGAACATCTTTTAATCATTTCTCTTCAAACCTCCTGATCTTTTTATGTGCGATCTAATTCTCCATATTTTCATGGTGTTGAACCATTTTTAATTTTTTACTTAACCACATTATATATGAATCAAATTATAGATGAGGTGTCATTAATGGATGTAATGTAGGTCGGATAGTTGTTTTATCTCAAATTTGAGTTGTTTTCATAGCCCCGTCATTTTTCCTCACACTGATCATTTCAATACATTATCTTAAAATTCATTTATTCTCCTCAAATGGATAAAAAAATGTAGTTATACTCCCAAGGATCATTTATAAGTGTTTATAGGATTCCAAACACAATAATAGCCTCCCATGGGTGCTCCATCTTGAAATTTCCTTTTATATCTAATTGATTATATAACCTGAATACCTTCTACATGTTTAGATTTCATTTTAAATAGAATTTCCCAATCTTATTTAATTATCACGTAGTCTAAAGCACCCTCTGAGAGCTTGGATTACATGAAATGGAATTTTAGACCCTTGGTTAATTAAATTTCTAGTTATATATAATATCTTAGCATCAAGATGGTTTTCATTGCTTTTATAAATTAAATGTATTAAAAAATGAATGTTAATGGCTGACAAGCCCAGGAAAATTGAAATATACATGCTTATATGATTATTTTGAATTGTGACACCCATTTTTACATATGGATTAATGAAAATGATGCTAATTGGTAATCCAACATGATATTATTATTATTGTTGTTATTATTATTATTATTATTATTATTATACCATTAACATTGGTTGTGGAATGATGGATATGGGACTTGCTAAGCATAATGTCTCACTCACCCTTACATCAGTTGATAAGCATGAGGTGTCTCATAGTTATACAATTATATGTGTAATAAGCATGAAATTTAAAATTCATATGTATTTTATATTGGGCCAAATGTCTCACCCCACCTATCTTGAGTATTCATCATGACAACTCACTTTAATTATGAGATTTAGGGCATAACCCTCTATTTGATCCTATAACTCGTTAGGCTGGTTATAGACACATGAGTTATTCCCCAGGTCTAGCTAGAACCTAGTATCTATGTATATGACTAATTATGTCATCATTTACTCATCTCATATAGATGGATATTGTATATAACTATACTATATATACTATTACTATATATATGTATGGTTACTGGTCAGAGTATCATTCCAGCCTACATCGAAGTAGAAAGAGACGCCAGTTTTCCTATAGGAACATGAGATGGATCATATTTATTTTTTCAACAATTGTTATTATTACAATTAAATGCACACTATTGTTACTATATAAACTACTAGTATTACATCTAGACTACATTGGTGGTGGCTAACTAGGATTTTATCTCATAACATACTCGGGCTGCCTTGGTACCCGTGTTGATTCCTCAACTACAAGTATGGATAAGGGTAATCCCCCCTAAAATATAAGTATGGTTTTTTTACTTATAGTATGGATAATTAGAGCATATTATTGAGAATATGAATGAGATTATATGGGATCATACCTTCATCATTTTTTGTGTTTATGTATATCTTATTGTATACGCATGTCCCCTATTTCACATTTTCGCATATTTGTATTCCATGGAATCCTTGTAAATGACTTAGCTTGTTGGATATTGATATTATTATAGTTTCATGGTTATTTATGATTAAACATTTGTTTATTATATCTTTTATATTCATATTTCACTATAGCATGTTACTGGTATAGTTATTATTACATCTATTTATATATTCTTCTGCGGTTGACTATTTATTTATTATGTTTATTCTGCCACTATGATATGAGGGTATAGCCTCTCACTATAATACCTTAGACAGTCACAATCAGTTTCTGACCACTGGCGTATGAAGAAACATGCTTGTTTCCTTGTGACCTAGTGACTCAGGACACTAGTTTAGTGGATTCCAGGCAAAAACGTTAAAAATGTTGCCTATGCATACATACAAACATCTGTCTCCATTAAGTGATATGATTCATATTGAATGAAAAACTTTAAAAATGATTCTAAAAATTAATATAATATATAAATATGATATTTACAACATTAATATCATTTTGGAGATTATGAAACTATATCTAATGAACAAGAACTATAAATTCTATGACAAAACATTATGAAATAAATATAGTAATGAGTGATTATTAATGAATGAGTGATAATAAGTTATAAGATGATATTATTTGATATTATAAATATGAATATGGTTATTTTATAAATTAATATCCTTTTTAAGAGTATTATTCAAAAAGGTTAAAGGACATTCATACAAGTAGATGTTTGAGGTAAGGGATTTCTTATCTAAATTTCAATTCATTTGGTTAAACATTTACTACATTGACTATGTTATCCCAAGAATATGTGAGATATTCCAAATGATTTTATTATTATTTATTTAAATTTGGTTATTTTTTTCCCATTTTTACACATAATAAATTCATTGATATAGTCTTTGTAATGTATTTTGTCTCAATTTCCACTCCATTGATATGTATTTGGTGTTAGAGTTGGTGTCCTAGAACCAACTATTTTTACTTTGATTTCATTGATATTTGATGCAATAAATATCAATTCAATGATCATATTAGATATTTTTCATTGTTCTGGATGAATTAAATGTAATAATGTCTTAGATTATTTGTCACATTGATATGGTCATAGTAGTTACCCTCTATGAAGAGAACTTTGATGTTCTATTATAATTTTCATTATGTGGTTGGATAACATACTATGATGGGACACATAGTATATAGAAAATCATGTCTGAGTGCTCGTAATTAGATGAGACTTCTTCTCAAGATGTTTGTACTTGGTAATCTCAATGATGATTGATTATAATAATAGACCTGCCCGAAGGAATTCCAAATGTTTTGGGGTCATTAGATATTCTTATCTGTGAGCCTGTGTAATGGTTTATATTCATTAATATTATTATTATTGCATGTGTTGACACACACAATTAGATTTTCGAAAGAAAACTGTCACACCATATTATTGTGGGAATTAGGGTATATAGGGTGCATCAAAAATGAAATGTTATTCATGGATAAGTCAAGGAAGGATTTTCCCTTCCATCTTTATGAATGTTGATATCTCATCCTTTTCATTGAACTAAAACTGTCAATTTAAATTTTATGGACACGGTGTCACGTTGTGTTTATTTCAAATAGTTAAAGAATGACGTATCAATAATATAGGTTGATGAAATGATCATGCAACATTTTTGATGATATATTGTGATTAAGGGATTATATTACATAGTGAGCATTCATATGTGGATATCGTTATTTCGACTTTAAGTTATTTCTGATGGGTTCCTCAAACCCTTTTAGGATTGTAATCTTAGATTCTTGGAAGACAGTTAAATTCCAATGAGAAAAAATCCTAGATGGTCAAACTCTATTTGTTTCTTGTTGGTCTCGATTACATTATAATTGAATTTAATTAATGGAATAAATATTAATATCATGATCGAGGAATAATTTTATTCATGTTATATTGATCTTGTAAATAAAATAAATATTTATTCACCAGATTGTGAATAAAATATATTTATTTATATTAATGAATATTTAATAGATACTTTTTTACTAGATTTTTAATCAAATATTTAATTAAGGGAATAAAATATTTAAGCAGGTATTCAATAAAAGAAAGGGGAGTTTTAATGGGCCAGGACCATGTCCCGTGATAAAATATTTACTTACAAGTCGGTAAATATTATTTATTCATTTTTCACAAGTTAGTAGACTAAATAATAATAATAATAATGTTATTTTGTGGAATAATATTTTATTAATGGTTATAATGATATTTAATGGTTATTATTCAATTAGATTTTGTAATTTAAATCCTTTCACTATAAATAGACAGCTATGTCTATTTTGTAATTCATTCAAAACCAATTCCATGTTTGGGAATAGTGAATTGTTGTGCACAATGAATTATCTCTGGAATCATCCTCCTCTCCCCCTCTCAAGAATGAGAAACACAAGAGAGAATTTCTTGAAGACCAATGAATAGGATATCACGAATGAACAATGCAAGACATTCGATTCACCGTACTAGAACCCAGAGAATGAGTTTATTGGAGTCCATTGGAGCACATGTGGATACCCACTAGATGGATTATAACATTGGATTTTCATAAACACAATGAACACAATCTCGAAGGGCCGTTTTAGGTGATCAATAATCATTAATTAAGAATTTTCCTAAGACCATCCAGTTATCTATTTAGATATTAAATAAATTAAATATAAATTTTATATGCCAGATCCTCGCTCATTGTTTTAGGAAAAAATTATAAAAAGAAAATTCAATATATTGACCTCCACAACATTGATTCCACTTCACCCAAGATAATAAAGTTGTATCAGAGAGGTCATGATTAAATTTATAATTATTTATTTTCTTGTTGATCTATACAAAATCATGGTTTTATTTTCATTTCATTTATTTATTCTTTAATCTAATTTGAATTTACATGTTACTAACATATTAATAGTGTTCGTTTAGTTTTTCATTTTCTTATAGATTTAAGAAAAAATGAAGAATGCCTGAAGATGCCATTGGGAAGTGCCAAATAATTTTCTAGTAATGTTGGGTTACATGGCATGTGGCCAGAGCACATTCAATATACCCTAGTGCATTGTATCAAGATGTGCCAAGAAATTATATGCACACAATTATTTTATTGCACACTATGTGTTTTTGGGCTATCCTGGAACACGATAAGTGGATTCAAGGAGTGTAGCATGTATGTACATTCCATTTAGTCTTGGAGAGTTAACATACCGAATCGCCTATCGTGGGCCTTGGATATATGAGAACCGAGGTACATGGAGTGTAGATGAATGTACCAACCATGTAGTCTCCATTTTATATACAAAATTAAAATTAAATTATATTTGAAAAATTACTAAATTGCAACCTTATTTTATTAATTAGAACACAGTTTTGTGTCTAGCAATTTAAAAATTATTTTAAATAAATTTAAATTCCCCATTTATTTACTATAATAAATGAATCATTAATGGTTCTGTTTTTTATTTTCTATGAAATCCAAATTGATGGGTATGTGCAATTAAGCTTGGATGATTGTTAAGATAAAAGGGAATTATTTAATTTATCTATTAATAAATACCACAACATTTAACTTAATAATAATAAACAAATAAAGAAATGAATTATAGTTAGTTAATTTTTTCATATTCATTGCATGTATGACTAATCATGAGCTTGAACAAGACCTATTTTCATGTTAGAATTTATTTAACTAAATTTATTTCACAGTTTTGAAATTATTTAAGGTTAATTTAAAATATGGCCTATGAGTCATCCCTCCCTCCATTATGATGCAGGACCTATGTATCCAAGGATATTTATGTAATTACCTTTAACCAATCCTTTGGTTCCCATCACCTGCGTGTGAGAAATAAATTTTCGTAATTAGTGGATCATCCTATGGCATGTAGAGATAGTTCAAGATGTAACCATACTAGAGGAAAATCAGTGATACATAGGTGGACATGTGGGATGCTATAGCACATTCAATGTTCAACATACAATGTTATTTTTTCTAGGTAATTGGTTGATTTAATTTTTGGTCATTAAATCAAAAATTTGATAAGCTCTTTATCAGGTAATTAATTTAGTATTTATGTTCTATATAATGCATTAAAATAATATTTATTGATGCAAGACCATGATAACCTAAAAAAATAATATGGAAAGTTGAAATTTAAATAATATTGATTATGTGTAAATTTTTTATCCAAAAATTGTTAATTAATTAAGTAAAGATACACTTAAAAATTAAAAATAAATGTAAAGGATAAAAAAATAAAAAACTTTATGCATAACAAAATAATATACCTCAATCTAATATTTTGTTATAATAAGACTTTGTTTTCCTTATTTAGAAAAAAACATAGTAGAACTATGTTTTTGACCAACCCTTATTAGGACAGTTAATTTTATAAGGGGAGTTCTTATAACAGTTTTGGGTTGACTTACCCATTTTACATAAAATGGAGTTGGTATATCTAGACATTATGTATTTTGGAGGAATGTTTTTAGAAAATCAAAGATAGGATTTTTGGATTGGATAGTCCACTCAACAGGTCAAGGAGTTGTAAGCTTGTAGTTGGAAAAGAATTGCCTATATAAATACCTTAAAAATTGCCCAACCAACCCTTGATGGGGTTATAAGAATTGGAATATGGATCCCTGCCAATAGAATGTCCCAGAAACTGCACAGTCCATGTTCAATGGTGAGGGATATTGGGACTTAATAAAATAATGGGAGATTTAATAAAATCAATTAATTTATTATTTTTCACAAAATTTGTAATCGTGAAAAGTACTAAAAATCTTATATTTTAATTCTATAATAATATAAGAATCTAATCATCCACATCATCCCTATGATCAATATTCGATAAAGACAATATCCCCACTAGCAATAACTTACATGAGTGGTTTATAAGCCTTTGGGGTTTTCTACACCATGAATAGAAATATTACGTTATAGAATCCTCAATGCTTGATCCTCCTGCTAAAGAGACGAGTGATGAAGGGTCTCTAGTATACTAAAAAAATGAAACAAATAGTTTAAATTCAATGTTTGATGCTTTCATATATTTCTAGTGAATTCATGTGGTCTCATGAAAACATGGATGTGTATAGCTTGGTTGAGACCCTCTGTGGTCTTTACTATGAGAGAGCTAGATCTTAAAAATTTGAGATTTATAAGGAGATCTTTCAGTGTATTCATGGAGATGGTCCCCCAAATGGGATCATGTAGTCATGATCATTGGCTATATTCCACACATATAGGTTCTATGGTTTAAACTCTTAGATAATTGGACACAGATCTCATTCTGGTATCACCCCCTCAAAGAATCTCTAGTTATCTTGTAAATTTTAATATGAAGAACATTGAGAAGTATCTTCTAGATCTTCTTATACTCCTTGTTGATAAATATATGAATCCTGAAATTCATTCTATCCTTACAGTGAACAAATATTAATGGAAACCATAGATCTTTATGAGAAAGTATTTATCACGGCCTTCCAAGAAGAAGAAGTTGAATGGGGTAGAAAGCGAACATGATGTTGTCTATTTTCCGTTTTGTATAAAGTGCCATTGGAAGAAAACCTGCACCCATCTAAATAAGAAGGGGAAACATCTGGTTCATTTTTTATTGAGTACAATTTATCGATTCTACAGATTTGGTATTAGATGCAATTTTGGTGCTCACATATGTATTCAAAAATAGGAACAAATTATATTAGGAATAATTATCTGAGGGGAGGTATATCTTTAAGAATCAAACATAGATAAATTTATTTTTGTAGCTATTGGGGACTACCACCTCACATTACCGACCATAATGATCATGGTTTTAAACGGTTTTTATTATTTATCTTTGGTTAGCATAAAAATTATTTCTATATATAGACTATATAAGTATGGATTCATTTTTAAATTTGGAAATAAATTTTTCTTCTTTTATAAAGACAACATTTATTATGATAAGGAACATTTACATAATTGTCTTTACAGGTTGGATTACATGAACCATGTAATAGAAATTGATAATAAAGATACTTCACATGGATCATACCAAACATTAACATTGGTATCACTAGCTAGGTCATGTAAATGAATAATTCATTACAAAATTTAATCAAGATTAATATTTAGATTATTTTTAACTAAAACAGTAGTTGTATGTCATGAATATTTATAAGAAAAAATGAACAAAACCCCATTTAGTTGGAAAGGTAAAAGGGATAATTAGATTCTTAAATTAGTTCAAACAGATGTGTATGGACCGTAATCTGTTGAAGAGATAGGTGGGTAGTCATACTTCATAGCTTTTACTCATGATTTTCTTAGACGTTGATATATTTACATAATGAGGTATAAGTAAGATTACTTTGATAAATTCCATGAATACAGGATTGTATTGGAGAACCAAATTGGTAGGAATATTAAGAAACCCCTCTCAGACTATAGTGGAGAATATATTAATCAATATTTCATTGATTACTTACAAGAGTTTGGGATCGTATCCCAACTCACTCCACCTTACAGACCACAGTGGAATGATTTAAGAGAAAGAACGAACTTCACTCTATTGGACAGGGTGAGATCAATGATGTGTCATACGAGTCTTCCATTATACTTTTGGAGATACACATTACAAATAATGGAACACATACTAAACCAAGTACCATCTAAATCGATAAAAGGTACTCCATACGAACTACAGAGCAGTTGAAAATCCATGTAATCGAATTTACATGTGTGGGGAAGAGAATCATTTGTTAAGGCTTCTTTAGGTAACAAACATTCACCCAAAGGCACGAAGCATACCTTTATAGGTTAACCTAAGGAATCAAGGGGATATTACATATATGACCCCTCAGAAAAAAATGTTATGGTGTCCAGACACACCATATTATTTGAGATAGAGAACATATACAAAAGTAATAATGGGAGATAGATAAACTTCAATGAAGTTGAGGATTAAGGCACAACAGAGTTGGTATTGGATCTGATTACATAAATCCCCATGGAAGAAGAAACTATTCTAGATACACAAGTACTATGTAGGAGTACAAGAGAAATTAGATAACCAAAATGGTATAGTTTATAGTTATCGAGGATAGTGGCTCATTACTAGTTGATAATAATGACCCCTATCCTAATAGGAAGTATTAAGTGGAAAAAAATATTCCATGTGGAAGGAATCTAGGATTTTTGAAATCAATTAATTGTACCCAAACCAACTCAGGATTTTGGTAGATCATCCAGTGGATGTAAAATATGTTGGATTCAAATGGGTATTCAAGAAGAAAATGGACATGAAATGATAATTCAATAGCTATAAGTTGTGACTAATATCAAAAGGGTTTAAACAAAATCAACGAATAGACTACGACAGACCCTTTTCACTA
This sequence comes from Viscum album, assembly GCA_963277665.1. NCBI lineage: Eukaryota > Viridiplantae > Streptophyta > Magnoliopsida > Santalales > Viscaceae > Viscum > Viscum album. The sequence goes on from OY728130.1 coordinate 1,883,138,809, forward strand.
ATTATAATATTGAAATTAATTATAATTCCACTTTCCATTATGGTTTACCATGACTATGATATTTGGAAGATGGATGTCAAAAAAAAATTCCTTAATGGGAATCTTCAAGAACATGTCACCATGACACAGTGTAAAGAGTTTGTGACTCCAAAGGATCCCAATAAGATATTAATGGTTCAAAAAATCCATACATGGATTAAAGAAATCATCCAGGTCATGTAACCATCATTTTGATGATTCCATAATCGAATTTGTATTTATAAAGAATGAATTTGAGCCATGTGTCTACAAATGGTTTAGTGGGAGTGTAATCATTTTATTAATTTTATATATTGATGAAATATTAATTACTTAAATTGAAATACCAGTCTTACAGTCTGTTAAGCCATGGTTGAATAATTTATTTTCCATGAAATAATTGGGACAAGAAACATATATTCCTAGGATCAAGATCAGTTGTGATATATCCAAGTGTTTTCTCAACCTAAGTCAAAGTACATACATTGATAAGATTCTAAATATATTTTGTAGGAAAAAATCAAAGAGGGGATCATTTCCATTTTCAAATTCCATTAATACTTCAAAGAAAATGAGTGCTCGATCCCATGATAAATGAAATAGAATATCAAGGATTCCATACAAATATATTATTGGGCCAGTCACGCATTATATGCTATGTACTAGGCAAGATTTCACCAACTCATTAGGTGCGGTAGGAAGATATCGAGTTGGTCCTGGAGACGACCATTGGATGGTAGTCAAGAAAATCCTTAAGTATCTGAGGCATACTAAGGATATGTTCATAGTTTACGAATGAGATGAGAAACTATTCATAATAGGATACGTAGATAATAGTTTATAAACTAATCTAGATGATATAAAGTCACAAACATGATACATATTCACTTTGAATGGAGGTGTTGTGAGATGGAAGAGCTCAAAATAGTTTACGGTCACAAATTCTAAAGTAGAGTCCGAGTATATTACATCTTATGAGGTGTCTAAATAAGAAGTTTTGATGCCCAATTTCATCCAATATATTGATGTTGTAACTATTAGTACAGATCCCATCACACAATTTTGTGATAATACTGTAGCGGTGGATCTCCAAAAAGAGATAAGGTTACATCATAAGATGAATAAAATAATTCAAAATTATCATCTATTGAGGGATTTATCATAGAGAGGAGAGGTTGCAGTAAGAAATATTTCCCCAAAAGACAAGATGATGTACCCATTGGCTAAAGCCTTGACTTAATAGAAACATGATTATCATGTGAGTTCTAGTAGACTGAAAGTTTTAGGTAGTTGGATGTATTCCAGGTGGGAGTTTTTTAGTGTTGTGTCCCAGAAAAAACTTCTTTTACTTTGATTACATGAATATTTTAAGTATTAAATGTTAAATTAAATATCTGATTACATATTTTTCATTGTTCAACAAGACATTAATGTAATATTTTTATTGAGTATTCCTCACATTGATGAAGTTATAGTAGTTCCCTTCTATGATGAGAACCGTGAAGTGCTATAACAATATTCATAATTTAGTTCTATGGTTGGATAACCTACTATGATGGGGCACATAGTACATAGAATATATGGTCCATGTGCTCATAAGAAGATGAGACATATTCTCCTGATATTCGCACATTATAACCTCTAAGATGAAAGATTATGAGAACATACCAGCTAATATAAATTTCAAATGTTTTGGTGTCATAAGATATTCATATCTGTGAGTGTGTTTAATGGCCCTTAGACATTAATATTATCATTAATTCATGTAATGACTATAACAATTATATTTGCAGATGAAATCCATCATACCCTATATTTTCAGGATTTAAAGTACCATCGGTGCATCATGAATGACATGTTATCAATAGATATCTCAAGGAAGTATCTTGCCACTTCCATCAATATGGAATTTGGTATCTCATCCTTTCGATTGAAAAAGAACTGTTACCCTAAATTACATGGCCATAGAGTAATGATGAGTTTATTTCAGATAGAAAAAAATGATGTATCGAGCATATTGGACGAGGTCACCTTCATGCAACCTACTTGATGAGATATTGTGATAAAGGGATTATATTATAAAGCGAGCATTCATATTTGGTTTTCATCATTGTGACATTAATTTATTTCTATTGGGTTCCTTGACCCATTGTTAGATAATAATCTTATACAATAGTCATGCCCACCAAATGCCAATGTGAAAAAATCCAAGGGGGTCACACACTAAGTGTTTATGTTGGTCTCAATTAAATTCTTTTTGAATTTAATTAATAGAATACATATTATTCTCATAATTTAGTAACAAATTTATTCAATTTAGGATTATTTCATAAATTAAATAATTATTTATTCCCCAGATTGTGAGTAAAATATATTTATTTATTTTATTGAATATTTAATAAATTTTTTTACAAGTATTTGAATAAAATAGTTCTTGAAGAGAATAAAATATTTACTCGGGTTTTCGATAAATGAATGAATAGTTAAGAAGCGACCAAGACTATGTTGGGTGATAGAATAATTATATATGAACATGTAAATATTATTTATCCATTTTTTGCAATTTATAACACCGAAAAATAATAATAATAATAATAATAATAATAAGTTTAATAGGATTACATTAATGGTTATAATTATATTTAATGGCTGTTAGGAAAATAAATTTTGTAACTGAAATCCCAGCACCATAAATTGATAGTTATTTCTATTGTGTAATTCTTTCTAAACCAATTCCATGTTTGGGAATAGATAATTGTTGTGCACACAAAATTATCTCTCCAATCCTCATATATCCCTCTCAAGAATGAAAAACCCCAAAGAGAATTGATTCAAGACCAAAGAAAAAGACCTAAAGAACAACAAAAAAAGACATTCGATTCGCCAAGCTTGCACCCGAATAATGAGTTTCATTTCTCAGAGACCATTGGAGCACATGTAGATACACACTAGAGGGATTCTACCCTTGGATCCTAACAAAAGAAATGAACTCAATCTGATAGGTCCTTTTTAGAAGGTCAATAGTCATCATTGGAGAAATTTTTTAAGACCATGTATTTATTTCTTCAGACATTAAATAAATAAATTATAAATATTTGGTGTAAGATCATTGGTCTTGGTTTTGGGAAATTATTATTAAAATATATTTTAACAAATCTTCTTCCACTACAATTCATCAACTACTCCTAGAACCATCATTTGGTACTATGATCCTATTTTATTTTTTGTAGTATATACATTGGAAATTTTATTTATTTAAAATTTATATATATATTTTTATGATGATTAATGTTTAAATACAATTTTACTCTTTCAAGGGGTATAAATTTAAAAGTGACAAAAGAGTCAAAATGAATTTTTTAAACATATATGATATTAACCGACATCCCCGCATCCATATCCTTTTTATGATATATATTGTGTTATATAATTTTTTAATGTTTTTATATAGAAAAATATTTATTGAAATATTATTTTATTATTTTCATACTATTTTATTTTATTTTAAAAATTATAATATTTTAATTAAAACATATTTTCAAATGAATTTATAGTCATCATTTATCACTTATTAGTTTTTTTGTCCTCAAATTTCTATTGGAACATTCAATTTCGCATGAGAATATTTCATTGGCCATTAAATTTTTATAAAACATACATTTAATTTGTATCATATATATTGTTATTTCTCAAACTGTATACTATTTCAACATAAAATATTATACTATGAAAGTTACTTGATCAACTGGGAAAAATATTGATATTCCATGTTGTTTACTCCATACAAAATTTTGTTAAAAATCAGTATTTTTTAAGAATTAAATTGATCACTAAATATATGTGGAATTCACTAGAAATACTATGTTGGATGGGGCTCAAAATTACATAACCCCTCAAAGCATCAATATTTATCATGAGAGAAACTAGTTAGCATGCATTATTAAATGATTTTTTTAGTATATACCTACCCATAATTTAAAATATCGTATTGAAAGACGAAGAGGTAAATATATCATGAGGCCTAATATCATGAAATCAAAAATCATGAATTTAAATAATTGATAATTTAGTTATTATTTATCCATGAGATTATTTAATTGATATTAACCATAGACTCATTTCGCTGTGACGTTTTTGATTAAATTGTTTACGATTTTAGTTATTTGCCATGAATTATTGATTATACCTTATTTACTAATGTTAGATTATGTTGTGTGTAGCCATTAATAGGAATTTTTGATCACCAATATTTTTTTTCCTTTCCACGTTATATAAAGAAGGAATCATTGATTACATTCTAGGATAATTTTTTTTACTGTTATACTTCTAACGAATTGAATCGTCGGGGCCCTCGTGGCTAGTGGATGGACAAGATTTCAAAACCTTAAGCTTGCCTCCATAGGCCAGGGTTTGAAAAAAGGTTCCAAGACGGCATAACATAAATGGAATTCCTTTTACTAGTGTACTTATATGCTCTCAACTGACTATCTCAGTGAAACCATGTAGTCGAATAATAATGAAAAGGCAGTAACATATGAAGTAAAACCTTGAATGCAATAACCTATAATAAATTAAATTAGAGTATGATAGAAAAAAACTAAAGTGTAAAGGTGAAAAATTGAACAGAAAACCATAATATATGTCTCAGCTGGACAATAATTGGAATAGAATATAGCTGAAATATCCTGACTCCTAATCACAAAGATGAACCCCTTTACATGGTCCATGAACCTGAGTATCCCTATGATATTTTCAAATCACTGTCGATATGTCCATAGGTTTCATAAGACATGAAGCTTGTTGGGAAATACCATACAGGGATTAGTATATAAGTACCCCGTAGGATTCCACAAAATCTAAAGAGAGGGAAATAGAAGGCATTGTATAAGTATTCATATCAAACCAAATAAAGAGGGAAAATGAATACCAATAACAGACACACACACAAATACTCTAAAAATAAACCCATATGAGAGGGAAAGGATATCTCTATCTCATAGCCCAGTCCAAGTTAATGATTCTACAAAGATCTTAAAAATTTCATCAGTGATTACATGCATCTCATGTGTCTGATGAATATATGACTTGGACCTCCACGTCACTATATCTCTACATCCAGAGGGATGTAATCTTTAATAGAAATAGGACCCACACCTAAGAAAGTTAGAAGAATTACACTAAGAGTAATGAAATAGGACCCACTCCCTAGGCTGATGGGGGGGGGGGCATACTCAATGTTTTGACGACCCACGTCCTAGCACGATAGGGGGTTTCCACTAGGTAGGAATCAATATATATACTACTGAGTTGTGCATCTCAGGGATCTACTAAATGTAAGGAGTAAATGTGTTGTATAATTTCATGGAGTTTATAAAGTATAAATAGAGGACCCACACCCTTTTATTGTAAGGGATTCAACTCTGCATATGGACGACCCACACCCTAGTGCCATAAGGGATCCCAATAAGTTGGTAGAGGATCCACATCCTTGTCCCATAAGGGGGGGGGGGGGTCCAATCAGTGGGTAGAGGACTCACTCCCATGTTACATACATGGGTGTCACTTAAACTAGTGCAATGAGAATGGGGGACCCACAAAATAGTATGATTCTGGTGCTGTGATCCTCGACCTCTCTATGATGATCCTGCCAGATCACCGCCATCATCAAGAATCTTTTTATTAATATTTATTCTTAGAACATACCATTTCATATTTTGAAATCCACTATACAGGATACCATCATATTATTTGTGAAAAAAATACCTTGTATAGGATAATCATGGGAAAATATATGAGTATATACAAAGGATATATGAATGCTGGAAGTTTCTCAATAAAAGATGTACAAGACATTTATGGGACCCACATGACATGTGGTTCCAATCCACTGCTTTCTTGTGTTCTTCTACGGACATGACTCCGAGGCCCTATCACCATTCATGGATTTTAAGGGGGACACATGATGTGTCTCATCCTCTTGAAGCCATCCTAAGAGCTCCTCGCTATGCCTCTATTTGTCGGATCGTTCCCATGTACATGGTCATGCCTGGGAACAACCCCTATTCTTCTGTACCCCTAGAGTACATGGAGTGTCCTCCCAACATAAGTTCATGTACATGATCCAGCTAACACATGGCTTGGAAACCTAGGGAGGTTCAATGGTTTTTTTGGCCTAACCACATGACATACGAGCCTTAACTTCCCCCGAAACCCTAACATCATAGTAAGGGGGCAATAACTCATGTGTGTTCATCACAGTACATGTTATAGAATACAAAGTAATTATAGAATAATAAAATTATATATCTATTAATATTTATGAATTATATAGTAATTTTATATTAATGTTTATACAATGTCTTATAGTGTACCAGACACACAACAACGAGTTTCTTTGAAATATTACATTTCACACAAGACTGATTTATAACAAAAAAATAATATATTATTAATATTATTATTTTATGACGTAGATATCTCCTAGAAATTGTATTGACAAGAAGGAATAAAACTAAATATATTATGTATATAAATTTTTATTAAATGTTTTTATATTCATCCAACAAATATTATACATTTAAAATGAGAGTAAATCAAATTTTAAGCATATAGTACTCAAATATTATTTGAAAGCAGTTTACCACCTTTTGATAGAAAAACCATTTAAAATCTATTTTTAACACTTTAATAATTTTTTTTTCATAAAATAAACTTATTATTTTGAAGAGGGCGATCAAAATTTAGTTTGTATATTTTTTTGTTATTTTTATAATAAAATTCATATTTTAATGAATAGTGAAAATGCTTTGTTTTAATTTAATAATGAATTTTCATATAATTATTGTATTTATATATTATCCTTTTAATTAGTTTTAAAGAATATTTAGATTATAATTTTTTCATTTAATCCAACTTTGTTCATTGGAATCAAATTTAATATTATAATTTGATATAAAAACATTGGGATCTTTTGAATGATGTTAATTTTAAAACCAACTTTCTCATTTAATCAAAAAAATTGTTGTAAATTTATTTTATTCACTTTTGTGTTTTGAATTTTAATAAATGGACATAAATGTGAGTAATCTATTTGAAAATTTGATTTAATAGAATCAAATTAATTTTTGCTGAATAATATCTTTGGTAATTGTTTTTATTTCTACGATTAATGGTAAATCAGGTAACTCATGGTTAATATAATGTTATAAATATTATGAAACTACCCTAACAAATTTTTTAATATTATTTTATGAAACATTATTTACCAAGACAATACGTGGACCGAAATTGAGTCCTTTTGAATCCACATGAGTTTCATTATGACATTAATAATATTTTATTTAATGTAAAAATAAAGATGTCGTAAACATATCTCTTTTTACTATTTTTTAAATATGGGGTTATATAAGTGATATATTTAATAATATATATTAATTATAATTATAAAAATATTACACACTTCATGATAATTTATTTATAATTTTTAACCATTAAATATGTAAATTTAATTATGACACAATGATGATGCCATAATAGATTTATTAAAGGAAGAATCAAATAAATGATAATATTAATATTAAAATAAATATAAATTGAAATATTTGATGCTATACAAAAATTATATTTATGAATTAAACATGTTATGATTTAGTTAAACTAGTGTTCTAGAAGTAATCATGCTGTTATGATTTTTTAGAAAAAATCAAGTAAAAAATAGTTTCAATACACACGTAATTGAAATTTTAATAATATGATATATTTAATTAAATGATTTAAATTCTTTAAAAATACTATATTTATCAAAATTTTTTTGATAATCATCCATTATTGTCAATTCTTTTTAAAAAACACTATAATATGTTATGTTTAAGAATGGGTCTGTATAGTTGGTATCCAAGGAAAGGTTTAGAAAAATTTAGGGATTTGGAGTTTTGGTTAAACATATGGTATGTTTATATATCCATTTTTTCTAATTTAATCCTTCATCAATTGATTTTTAATATCAAGGTAATTCGATTAAAAATGGATGGAGGAGGATCTCAATCAACATTACTATCTCTTCTGGACGACTTTCTTGTAATAATTATTGCAATGTCATGTATAGATGATTTTGAATCTTTTTCTAAAATACAAATCACCTTAAAAGAGATGTATGAGATATCAAAAACCTACTATATACCTCAATACAACCATGGATCATGGTTTTTTCTAATAAAATCACATTTTATCAATATTTTCATTTTTTAAAAAATGTAAATATTATCAATTCATTTTCAGATATTTTACCTTATCACATGTTTTTGAAGAATATTATTATTTCGAAAAAGCTGCCAAAGGAGACCCTTGTGTAGCCTATTTATATTTTATTTTAAATTATAGTCTTCCAGAACATACTTATTTTATTTTAAAAGGACATTCTATTGAATGTTTCAAAACAAACTCATTCCAAATGTTTTATAAAAATTAGGTCTTATATGATGTTTTGAAATTATATTTAATACAATATTATTTTCAAAAAATATTTATCTATTAACAACCATATGAAAAAAATTGTACAACGTTAATTTAGAATAATGAACAAGTGATTTTTAAGAATCTTTAAATCATTATTGCAATGCATGGACCTTCAATCTACATGAACAAAATGAAGATGAAGTTAGGAGGACACCTTGATCAAAGTAAAATGTTCTTTATTTTGGTAATAGATTTGTTAAATCATATGGAGGTGAAATAAAAATTGTAATTATATATAAGAATTCATGAACTAGTATGTTGAGGTAGTAATGATTTGGGATGAAAATGAGAGATATAAGACAACTTTTGAGATTAAAAAATTTTATGGTTATTTTTTTTGGATTTTTTTCCATATTTTCCAAATGTTATAACAATTAAATAGTTTTAGAAAAAGGAAAACCCATATGAAGGGTAAAAAATATGTTTTTTAAGACAATTCCATGGGAATTGAACCCACAATCGACGGGTGGCAAGGAAGTATCACCAACCACTAGCCTATGTGAAGTCCATAGTTGTTATGAATTTCTATTTTCACTTAAACAAGTTGATGGAAGAGGAATAAGTTCATTTTGGTAACTAATGTTTTATCAACTAGACTTCCTTGGTAGTGAAAAAATGATTTTGGGATTAAGTGATAAATTTTCTTTTGGAATGCATTTAATATTTTGGGAACCATATATGACTAAGGTAAAAAGAATACTATGCTATTAAAATTGAGGAGTAATGGTTCAATTTTATTTTGGAAGAATATATGTTTTTGTTGTGGACTTATAAGGATTCAGGTTATTTATGGAAATTGTTAACCTATCTAGGAGAATATGTGATTTTGGAAATTTCAATTTTTCTATGAGACATTAAGAGTGATTGATGTTATTTGGATATAAATGATAATATTTATCTTAGATGAATATGTAATGAAATTCTCCTGAGTTTCGGTATTCAAACATTGTATGCATCACTTTTGAGGGATTTTAATGAGGTTAATTTTTTGAATGGTCTATGTTGAACTGTTTGTATTACTATTTAATTTTGGTGATTAAAAGTTATTTTCATCATCTAATTTTTTATTATTTTATTATAATTATTTTATATTAACATAACCAAATTGGTTTTGGTTAATGTTTTTAGAAAAAAAAAATATATTTAATATATTTTATATGTGATTATCTAGAAGTTAATTCTATTTTTCAGGTGTGGAAAAATAAACAATAATACACATCATCTAGAGAGAATGATGAGTTTGTGTGGGAATTTTATTAAAGGATGAATCTTTAATTTTCAAGCAAGTATTTTTCCTTATGTTCATAATCTATGAATTAAATGAATTACTCAACAATATAAAAATATTTTGAAACAAAAACGTTTTCCTTTTACATTTTGTACTAAAATTTTAAATACTACTTAACCTATCATAAATTTATTGTTTTTTTACTGTTAACTTTCTCCTTGAAATGTATTCTATCACAATTCATTAGAACTTCATGGTTAGTTTTTTCTTCCATATCCATGATTTATTACATGGATCCCTAGTTTGTGCTATCTTAGGTGAGCTTGGTAATTCTATTTCATTCTTTTAAAGAGAATTATTTATTGAATCCTTGTCCAATGTGGAATTTCAATGATGCAATTTTTAAAAGTGAAACATTACTTACAGAGCCCAAATTTAAAATTGCGATGACATGATTTACAAAGGGGGGATGTAACATCCCACTAAATTATAGAATAATAAAGTTAAGAATATATTAATACTTATGAATTCGATATTATGTTTACCTTAAATTGGACTCTATGTCTGATAGACTACCTAATAAACAGTAATATATTTCTCTGAGATCTTATATTGGACGCAAGAAGGAGTTGTACCTAAAAATAATATATTATTAATATAATTATTTCAAGTTGTCGTTATTGCATAGCCATTATATTCTCATGAATTAGTAGAACTAACTATATTATGTTTAGATATGTTTATGAATGTTTTTCACATTCATCCAATAAATTTAATAGTCTTAAAATGATAATAAATCCCATTTTAAGCATATAATACTCTAATATTTTTAAATGGTAGATAACCACCTTTTGGTAGAGAACCTATTTTAAATATTTCTTTCAAAACCAAAATAAGATATATTTTTCAAAATAATCTTCTTATTTAGAAGTGGGATATCAAAATTGACTAATGTAATATTTTTTATTTGTTTGATATAATTCATATTTTAATGAATAGTGAAAAATACATCATTTTAATTCAAAAAATGCTTTATCATCTAATTTTTTTTTAAGTCTTAGATTATCAAATTAATTAGTTTTAAAGTATATTTAGTTTATATTATTATTATTGAATCCAAAATTAGTTATTGGTATAAATTTCATATTGAAATTGGATATAAAAATATTGTGAACATTTGAACGGTGTCACTTTTAAAAATCTCTTTCTCGTTTCGTCAATGGAATTAATTTTAAATTAATTTTATACGCTTATTTATTTTTAATTTAAAAATATTTATAGAATCTTTTTAATAAGTATGAAAGATTTTATATAATAGGATCAAATTATTTATTGGTTAATAATAACATTCATAATTATTTTTCTTTCCACGGTTAAGGGTAAATCGAGTAAGTCAAAGTTAAAATAATATTAAAAATATTATAAAACTACAATATAACGTTTATTAATATTATTTAAAGAGTTATATTTGACCCAGAAAATAATTGGTCCTATATTGGGGCCTATTAAATCCACTTGGGTGTGATTATGACATTAATAACATTTTATTTAAAGTAGAAAAATGATGTCATTAACATGTATCTCATCAGTAATATAATTTTTATATGGAACTATATAATTGATATATTAGACTATATATAGACCTTATAAATATAAAAGTTTTATCTAAATTAGGATAATTTTTTTATAATTCTTTAGACAACAATTTCTAAATTTATGACATAATGATGATGCAGTAATAGATTTATTAAAGGTGAAGTCAATTAAATGATATTAATAATATTAAAATAAAAATAAATTTAAATATTTTATGACATCCAAAAAAATTATTGGTTAAATAGACATATTACTGACTATATGAATAGTTTTTTTGTAGTATTCATGTTTGTTATGATTTCTTTTAAATTCATATAAAGAATACTATCAAAATTGACATAATTCATATTTTAAAATATGAAATATTTAATTTAATGAATTAAAATTTCTAAAAATCTAAAAATCACCCAAATAGTTGTGTTATGTCTCAAAATTTCATTAATGACTCATTAATTGGTCGTTGGCATCTTATGGTAATTATTTTAAATCCAAAAGTGTTAATTACTTAATAAAATGGTTAGTGTTAGAAGGGTAAAAACATAAAGATAAGGATTAAAAAATATCCAAAACGTGTCCAATTTTTGTTGTATGAATATATGTTGACAAATAATTGTCATATATTCTAACCAAATCATCATGGTTCTATTTGGAATAGAAAATGAATTTATATGAATTTAATACTTTTTATAATTCCAAGAGTGCCCCTCCCCTCCCATATAAAAAGGAACTATTATTCTCTTTTCATTTCACATAAAAATAAATTTATCATCCAATATCTACCCAAAATCCTTCCAAGATTACCTTCACACATTCATTATGACCCATTTTATATAGAAGGCCCTTCATATAGGTGTTAATGTTTTAAGAAAGATGATCATCTGATGTAAAGTTAATGTTTTTATTTAAGTGTTTCGATTTTATTTCTTCTTACAATTAAATAGAATATACTCCAACCATGATGATAAATTAACTCCAATATAATCAATATAATTATATATTACTATGTTAATATCATCATATAAATCCATATCCACTACCATCAAATGAGAATGGAATTAATCCTTCACGCTTTTGTGTGAACTATCACCTCCCCGATCCAATATAATTTATTTTCCACAACCCATTCTCATGTGTAGTTATAATGATTGAATTAATATTAATATATGATATTAATGAAACATTAATCAATATAAGATAATAATATATTATTATTTTTCTTACTTTCAATGAACAAAAAAATGATAACATCGTTCATGCGTACGTGTGAACTATCACCTCCATGAAGTTATGTGAATCATTTTTACTCTATAAATTAATTATATGATATATATAATTATATTTAAAATATTAATATAATTTTAATGTTTATATGATCATTCTATAAAGATAAAATAATAATTACCTTATTTCCGTAATGATCAATGAAAAATGAAAATGTTGCTCATACGTACGTACGAACTATCGTCTCCATTATTACAGTGCTGTTCATTTTTAAAAACCCTAATTAATTGTTTCATTTAAAATAATAATTAATATATAAATTTTATTATTATTTCTTGAATATTACTCTTGAGATGATAGAATTATGACCACATGGACTATTGACATCATACCAAGTTTATTTTTGACTTAAGTGTTGAATATTTACAAAATATCATATATGAACTTAAATAATTATATAATTGTCATAACATGGTAATAAAAAAGGAAAAAAATGTTCTCATGAATGTATAAATTAACCTGTGCTTATTATTCTAGAATATAATGATTTTACGTGATGAGTTGGACTGATGTTAAGGGATTTCGTATCAATCTCATTTCATTCATACATATTATGATGTTATAAACCACATTTTTTTATTAGGTGTATAATAAAAACCATTTATTTTTAATTTAATTCAAAAAAATTAAGAGGGAATTTTTTTTATTTGGAGTGTTAACTTTATTTGTTGACAGAATTAATGTTTTATTAATGTATAAAATTACAATGAATTTTCTGCCACCGTGACCATTATTTGATATTTTTTCTCTCTATATAAAACAATGTTTTTAAAAGAAAAATAATTATCATATTACCTTTTTAGGTAATTTTGTATTTATAATGGTTTTGAGAATTGATTGACAATATATAAATATTGAAATGATATATTGTTATTGCAAAGTTGAAATTTTATTTTCTTATTGTTCTTATTTTAGGTGTTATGATTATGATAAGGTTATTTGGAATTGATTATGTATATGGGAGGATTAGTAATAATGTGAGGGCGAGAGAGCCCATGATAGCTCCCAAGTGAATTGTGTAATGAGACATAGTTAAACTATTGGCTTTTGCCTAAGTTATTTAGGCAATATATTGTGATGGGTATTCTAAATGTGACAATGAAGGTTACTCCTGATTTATCTATGAAGGATACAATGTATGAATGATATGGATTCCATAAGTATATTATATGATTTAGGATTACTATGAGTTTTACTTGAATCATATGATTTCCTAAGGTAAGATTGATAGTATATGTATTGTGGGTGAAAAGTATGAATTTTTCAAAACTGATTTCATGAGTTTAAAATATTCATGGACTGATAGTTTCTTCCATTAATTTATATCCCTTGCAATGATATTTTATTATCCCATGTTTTAAAGTATTTTTCATATGTATTAATATTTATAAGGATAATGAGGATTTCTTGATGAAATTATTGATCATGTGTCTTGAAATGAAGGCATGTTTTATTTTAAATAGGGTTTAAATTGGTTGGAAAAAATCGATATTGAATATAAGTGTGCACATGTAATGTATGGGTATACTTTGTAATGGTTTTTCCTCTGAAACTCTAAACTAAAAATATCCATGAATATTAACTAAACATCAAAAACACTAGAATGTGTTATGGTTAAGGCTGGTCCGTTATATAGGTTGTGTAGCCAGGTTTTCATCATAAATTATGTTTTTTCACACAGATCCTAGATCCGACACATATGACATGATTTACAACTACTAGTCAATCTTATTCTTACAAAAATCAAAGGTAATTATGTTGGTTGTCAATTTACATGCCCTTGATGATCAGAAATTGGAATCCTACCACCCGCATGATGCCCATCACATCGCCCATCCATCTCCTATTCCCTGACATCACTACATCAGATCACAGATACATGGACATATAACTCACATCCCACATACAATATAGATCAATATAAAATTCATCATCCAATTCATCATTCACTAATACATTGAGAATCTAGGGGTTTGATCACACATGAACTCAGCTCTGCAATGTTATACCATGACCCCGTAGGCCAACGATATTGACCATGAATAACAATAGGGATAAATTCAACAAAAATATAATCCTACATTTCACAAGTGTTATTATCCATGAATTTTATAATGGGTTTTTCTATAGGATATGAAGTGTTATATCAAATATAAATTGAATAAAACAATTACTATTTCTGAAATGGGATCATTCAAAGATCAAAAGATATGAGATTAATGAATAGAAAATATAATCCATGCTGATACTTATAATAAATGGTTGAAGCCACATTTTAAGAGATCTACCTCAATTATGTTTCAATATTTGTGGAAGAAAATATTCTCAATTGATGTGCCGATCCTGCTACAGGTACTGCTTGCCGATCCACCTCAATCTAATCATTATTCGTCCTCCGATTCTGATTCTCCAAAAAAGAACACTACAAGTCTCCTCTAAAATCCTAGAGGGTTATGTGGATAACCACAAGTAATTTCTAAAGAATAAACTATATATTAAAAAATTAGGTTCAAGCATTAAATGAAATAATTAAATATTTTAATTAATTAATCCACTTAACGTACGATCCAATGGATACCTCATATAAATGTCTGATGCTAATCAACTTTAGTCATGCCTATAGTAAAACTCCCATTCTAGATTCAAATGTGGCCTCATATTTCTGATTTAAGGATCCACTCAAGAGATAACCAATTATTTCTTAAAAACTGCTCCTATGTAAGATTAATATATTTAATATTTTTCCAATATTATTTTTTGGCTCACCGGGCCACTTAATCTCATATTTTCATAGCACCTGGATAAAAATATATTTCTTCATATATTTAAAATTATAACAAGGAAAAGTGGGTCACCACATTATTCCCTCTTAATGTTTTTCCCATTTAAATGTACAAACCAAACAAAAGGTGTGGGGGGAATTAGAGCCCTCATCTGGATCTCCATGTCTAAGGAGCTCTATAACATGCTCCCATGATTCCACAACACAAGAACCAATTGAATAGTCTATCCTCACAAGAGCCTATCATGTTGATCCTTTGTCACCACCAGGTACTATTTTTATGTGGATACCTCCTCGATGTCCATCTCACCTCAGTATATAACGAACAGAGGATCATGCATGTATGTCCTCAGTTGTGACACATGGAAGAGGTCATGCACCCAATCCAACCATATGGGTAAGTCTAGGAGGTAAAAAAGATCTCAATACATCGATAGGATCTCTAATGGCTTCATAAATTCCAGGGATACCATTCCTCTTTGGTGAAACCTCTACAATACTCATATTGGGGAGACCCTTAGGAAAACAAGGTCTCCCTACTCAAACACCACATGCATTTGATGTTGATCTGTGTAAGATTTCTATCAAATCTAGGTTTTCCTCATACAAACTATAATAACCTGAGATTTTATGAAAAATATTCTTATCAATTTCATTGATGTCTTGTGTTTTGTGCTACACCAAAAGGATCATGCACTACACGCATCTCTGACTTGGCTTGCTTTACATGCAATCACAACCTTCCATGACAACGTGTGTTGTACGCAATACGGAGTTTCACTAAACAACGATATGTTATATAAACTAGCCGTCATGAATAGTAATACCCACTTTTTGAAATTTTATAAATTTTATCTTTCGAAATGGAGTTCATATTCGGATTTTGAATATCTATATTAGATTATGGTGATTTTTTGGTATTTTTCTGAAAATTTCAATTTTTGATGAATAGTTAAAATACTAGGATACTGTTTAAAAACATACATTTTATATAAATAGATATTTATTTTATGTAAATTTATTTTAGGTCAAAATTGATAAATAATACCTATATATGTTCAATTTAATTCATTTGAGTCATTTTAGAATAATTTTAGATATATAAAAATTTTATTGAACTTTTCACCATCTTTTACCCACCTCTTAAGAGAATTTGAAAATCGACATAAAACATAAATTTACCACTTCTGTGAGTGGAATATCGAAAATCCTAGAGACACGGTTAATATCATGGAGGAAAATGTAGTTCAATAAGATAAAAATAATTTTTGGTGAATAGTAACTTTTTACTTTTATTTACCACAGTTAAAAGTAAATAGGGTAATTAAGGGAAAAATGATATTATTATTACCCTAAAACATGTCATAATTCTATTGGATAAGTTTAGTTCGACCAAAAACAACCTTAGGGAAAAAATATTACCCTTTATGTCCACTTGGTTTAGATTAGGACATTTATTATTATTTTATTTAAAGAAGAGCTAAAATGGTTAAAATCAAAGTTTAATAACTAAAATATTTTTTATAGGGTTATAAATAAGATAAATTCGACTATAAATATTTATTAGAAATATAAAACTACTTCCTACATAATGGTTTTTTATTTATAATTTTTAGACAATAAATGATTTAATTTATTTATGACACAATGAAGATGCAGTAAGTTCCTTATTAATGAAATATTAACATAATTGATGATATAAATACCCAAATAAATGTAATTTTAGACTTTTTATGAATTAAAATAATTTTATAGGTTAATATGACGTGTTACTATTGATTAAATTAACTTTTTTATTACTAATAATGTTGTTATGATTTTCAAAAAAATCAATTACCAAATAGTGTAAAAATTGACCTAAACCAGTTTTTAAAATAAATATTATATTATTAATTGTAATTATATTCCTAAAAATCTAAGGTTCATAAAAATGACTTAGATAAGGTTATATATGTTAATAATGAACCACTTGGGGGTTCTTTTGGCTTTTTATAGTATGTTTATTAACCATATAGTGTAAGAAAACAAGAAGACACGGTAAAAGTTAAAATATTTAATTTATAGTTAAATCTAAATGATAAGGTTAAAATAGTATCGTAAACTTGTATAAAACATATTGGATGAGAGGATTTCGAACCATAACCCCTTTAGCTTCGAAATAAATCACTTTTGGAGCTATTATAAACCTAATATGACATTATTATAAAATAATATTTTAAGTTTTTCCAAAGGTGCCCCACTCCTCCCATATAAAAAGGGCACCCCTTCCCTCTTCTCATCACACACTGTTGAGCCTTGAAGATCGGACAACACCTGACCATTTCTCATCTCCAATTCCTTAGAAAAATTCTATAGGTTCTGGTCTTCACAAATTACCAACTCCACTCTCTTAAGAGGAAGCTTAAAGGAAGTGCGTCGAAGAAGAGGTAATCTCTTCTTCTGATTCTCTCAAGTTTGTTTCTTCTTATACTTATTCTTCTTTAGTTGTATCATTATAAGGTAATAACATTAGTATTAATTATATACTGATATGTTATTATTAATATGATACAAACTTACTTCACCTTTTATCCATCCTATATAAAATGAAATCACCGCATGTGCGTACTTACGGAATATCGTCTCCATGCCGTGGTGTAATCTATTTTCGACCACCACCTTACATGGAAGGGTATAACGGTGTAAATAAATAACTATATATTATTATTGTAAAGTGATATTGATTCTGAAATATTATACATACGCTTAAATACAATTCCACGATCATTGGAATGATATCATCTCTCGTGCGTACGTACGTACTACCGTCTTCATGATGCGATGAGATTCATTCACTATGTTAACCATTCATTAATGATTATAAAGTATATATAATGAATAATAATGAGATATGTGAAATAATAATGATAATGTATTTATGTATATATATATTTATGTCATCTAATTAATTCCATTCAATGCAATAAGTAAATGAAAACATCGTTCATGCGTACGTATGACCTACCGTCTCCATGAACAGTGTATTTCATTCAATTTATCAATCTGTCATATATATATGTATATGATGAATATATACTATATATAAATTTTTTTTTTACATTCTGAAATTATGTAAATCAGGATATAGGTAATAATATCAAGAACAAAAAGTCGAAACATGTACAATAAGTTAAACGATTTTACCCAAATCGCTGCTTTAACATGGAATTTACAAGGGAACGGGTAATATAAATTTATAAGTAAACCATATATGATATCATAAAAATGAATAGGATTCTGTAATAAGTCAATGACATTATTTAAATCATTATACAGGATTTTCGGATACATATGAAGTATATCAGACATAAGGAAATGGATAATTATTCAAATCTTGTTCTTATCCGAGATTGTTTATTTGTAAGTATTTACTAGGGT
Source organism: Viscum album (assembly GCA_963277665.1). NCBI lineage: Eukaryota > Viridiplantae > Streptophyta > Magnoliopsida > Santalales > Viscaceae > Viscum > Viscum album. The sequence goes on from OY728130.1 coordinate 1,883,157,645, forward strand.
TATCGTTATCATCCATGTCCATGTTTTCTAAAAGTGTTTTTATGTATGTTTAAAGTCCTTTTTACCCATTTTTTTACTTTTACCACATGTTATTAAAGGACTATTTTTTTATTTACCATATAATAAAATTTTTGTGTTTTTCTACAAATGTACGAGGATAATGATTTTTTTAACTTATATGGAAGTAATAGATTTTTACGGTTTCATTACACCTTATTTTCTTGATGCTTAATCTATAAGATTTCATGACTATTTTCAAAAAAAAATCCACTTGTTTTAAAATTTCATGGAATTTTGGGAAAGGAAAATGATTTTTAATAATAAAGGATGTATTCCTCAAGAATTTATTTCAAGTGTTTTATCAAAACCATTTTCCATCTAAGAAGACATTATTTAATATGTTTATGTTTCAAGTATAATATCTCTATGATTTACATGGTTTCAATTTTCATATGATTAAATGATATCCATTTGTTTTATGTGGATTATGTTATGATGGGATGATGTTTATGAAACCCATTTTATTCTTCAGGTTATGATGAATGATTTATATTTTTGTAATGGAACAAGTAAGAATGATTTCATTATGAGATGGGTGGGACCTATATCTCCATCCAATACATTTGGTAATGTTTTATATCTCATGATATAGACATGGATGGAACAGTAAGTTAATCCGGTCCAGTGTTACACGATTGGAATGAGTAGTGAACTCGATTCAGAAAGGGACTTTGTCCACTAAGATGGTCTTGGAAGCAATTCCTTGGCTACTATGGAAATCATATCATGTGATTAATGGTTTGACACAATTAAATGTTTTATTCCCATGCTATTTTATCATGATTAATGTTTCTTTATTCACTATGCCTTATGTACTGCCACGTTTTATGTCATTACCCACGATTTTGATGTTTAAACATTATGTGCATGTTTTTAAGTACAAATGTATATGATTTGTATTATTTTATCCATGATTACCCTTACTGAGCATTTGAGCTCACCCTTTATATGTTTTCTTTTCCCCAGGATTTAATGAAAGGTTTTAGGTAAGAAAACCAAAAGGGTAAGATCTTTATGGGAGATGATGAAGATCTTTCACCAAGATTAGAAGATTATGTTCCGAGTTTCCAATTACACTAAACTATTACGGGCCTTGTGTGTCTGTTTTTGTTATGTATTAATTATTCCGAAAAAATTATTGAAATGTCCATGTACGTCAAGCTTCGGGAAATTACAGTTGGTATCAGAGAGAGGATTAGTTAACCATTGGAAACTAGGATGCAAAAACTATAGTGAGATTCCTAGAGATATTTATAAGGTAAGTCGAGGGATGTCCCTAAGGTTAAGTATAAGTATAGGTTATAGTCCTACGATTACGGTAACGATCCTAGAATTAAACCTAGGATGTTAGATATTGAAAGTATTCCCCGTTTATTATGTTGTTTTCCTAGCATGAATTTTGCCTCTTACACTATTCTTTTTGGGTTTTAGATGATGGCTAGAACCTGAAGGAACCTTGTTGATCAATGTAATGGACAATGCAATGGTTGTCATCCTAAACAAACCAATGTCATGGGATATGGAGTACACAATATTATTGACATAATTATGCAAGCTATGAATCATTCTGGACTTCCAAATGAGCAGAGAAGGGAACAATATTCTATTGAGTCCTTCATTAGGCAATGTCCACCTTCATTCAGTGGGTCTTCTGATCCACTTGTTTCTCAATAATGGATCAGTACCTTTAAAAAGATATTTTCCATAATTCATTTTTCAGAACTTGAAAAAGTTATTCTTTCTGTTTACCATTTAGAAGGTGAAGAAAATAAATGTTGGACACTAATTAACAATACGAGGCCCTGAGATGATATTGAATCCATGGAATGGGATGAGTTCAAGAAATTATTTTTCAATAAGTACTTCCCTCATATTCTTCGAACAAAGATGGAAAAGGAGTTCCTTGAGCATAAGAAAAAGGATGATGAATCTGTTGGAATATACAAAGCGAATTTTACAAGGCATGCAAGGTATGGATCTGGCTTTATCATTCAACCTAAAAGTAAAGTTGATCGATTCTTCAGTGGCTTAAAACCCAGTCTTAGAAGGGAATTATCTAAAAGAGACTTATGTAGCTATGAAGAAATTGTGTGTTGTGCTATCAAGGTAGAATTAGAAGTTGGTGTTACATATCCATCTCATGTTTTTGACAAGAAACGAAAGATGGAGTTCAAGGAGAAATCTTATAATAATTATGACAAGAAGATGAATGTTTCTTTATGCTCAAAGTGTGGAAAGAAGCATGGTGGAGATTCTCTAAAAGGTACTAAAAATGTTTCAAGTGTGGAAAAGGAGGTCATCGAGCAACTGAGTGCCGAAGTAATGGGAAAAAGGTTTCTAATGACATGAATAGAGAAAAGACTACCGAGAATGGTCCACAAACACTTCAATGCTTCATGTGCAAGGAAATGGGGCATTATGCTAATCAATGCCCTAATCCAAGGGTTAATGATGATCGACGTGAGCAACCTCTTAAGGAAAAGGATAAAGGGAAGTCACATGCAATCACAATTTGTGATGTTGAGTATGAAAATGATGTTGTGGAATGAATAAGTGTTTATGTGACATGTTTCCGAGATAATATTGTGGAATCTTATTTAAATTATCAGGGAATATTGTAATATCAATGTATTGGATCATTATGGTTTTTAATAATTTTATGGTACTAATAACCATGAAGAGTGATTGAAATATTTTTGGAAAGAGGATGTAATGCTCACAGTGAAGGGAAAATGAGAAAATAATATGTATGATCGTAATCATGATCTCATGACTAATATAAGGACAAAGTGATATCATGGTTTGAGTATATAAAAAGTTTGGGATTTTGGTATGTGGAAAGAGTTAACTTTTGACAGCATTCATGTTTTCACTATGGTTTAATGGGTATTAATTTTTCAAGATAATATAGGATTAAGATATTCAAATGTTTGGAATGTGATCAACAAGATATATCGTATGATATATGGGGGATAAATGATGGTATTCACATGCTTTTTTGATGAAATTTTTAGTAATCATTCTCTTTATACTATAAGATTGGATAGAAGTATTTTAGATAAGCCTAAAGATTGGAATGGATCATGTTGTACTTAAGTTAGTATTGGTTAAGGCTAGAAATTTTTTCGATATTATTGATAGTATGATATAATAGTGTAGTTTAATAAAAAGGAAAACCTGCAGAACAGGTGACAACCCATCATCTCAGACAAGGATGATGGAATCGAACCCACCACCAAAGTGTGACGGGCCTTTATCGCCTACCACCAGCCTATAGGAAGTCCCTGGTTAGTAGAAACTAGTTTTATTTTATTAAAATCTATGATAGATGAATTATAAGTCCATTTTAGAAACCATATATGATTAATCTCATCATAGATTGACTTCTGTATATTTAATAAATTGTTCTAAAATTTTTGCGATAGAAATAGATGGAATGGCATATCATTCTATCGCATAATCTGATAACACTTTATAGAAGACCAATTCAACTTCATTTCTTTAATAGATGAAGTGGAAATTGTTCACGTCAAAAACAACAGTGATATTTTAACAAAATCAAGAAAGTATTTCATTTAATTATTCTTCAACTTTAGGGGAATGATCTTGAAAACCATAAATTTTGTCCTAATGTCCTCATATCTGATGAATTAGAAGCTACCTTAAATAATCAAAAATTTATGGCTTTGTGATTTTTGGCTTTATCATAGACATGTTCTCTACCACTCTCCATCAGAAGTTGATGGTTAGGTTTCTCTTCCATATCCATATTTTCACCTATGTTCTCCTTTGTGGAAACCCATTGATGAGTTCATTTGGGTAACTGATATGTTTCATACCTAAATTTTTAAAATGATGTTTTAGTATTCCTTATTTATGATGTGGGTTTCAATTAATGAAACTTTCAAGTAGTAAACCATTTATAACCCCGATGAATTTTGAGGGTGAAATTCAATTTAAGGGGGTAGGATGTAACACCTAAAGATTTTTTGAAAAATATTCCTTTCAATTTCACTGATGTGTTGTGTTGTACGCTACCCCAAAATTATCTTGCAACACACACATCCCTGACTTGGCTTTCCTTACATGCAATCACAACCTTCCACGATAGCGTTTGTTGTACGCACTACCGAGTTTCACTAAACAACGATATTTATATAAACTAGCCGTCATTAATAGTAATACACACCTTTTCAAATTTTATAGATTTTATCTTTTGAAATGGACTTCATTTTTGGATTCAGAATATAAAAATTATCCTAGGTTGAAGTTTTGGTATTTTTCTGAAAACTTTCAATTTTTGATGAATAGTGAAAACACTGGGTTACTATTTAAAAACCGACTTTTTATATAAATAATTATTAATTTTATTTAAATTTATTTTAGGTCAAAATTGATACATAATACCTATATAAGTTCAATGTAATTCATTTGAGTCATTTAAGAATAATTTTTATATATAAAAAATTTATTGAACTTTTCAGCGACTTTTACACACCTCTTAGGAGAATTTGAAAATCTACATAAAACTTAATTTTACCACTTCTGTGAGTGGAATTTCGAAAATCCGAGAGACACGGTTAATATCAAGGAGTAAATTGTGGTTCAATAAGATAAAAATAATTTTTGGTGAATATTATGTTTTTACTTTTATTTACCACGGTTAAAAGTAAATAGGGTAATTAAGGGTAAAAATGATATTATTATTACCCTAAAACATGTCATAATTCTATTGGATAAGTTTAGTTCGACCAAAAACAACCTTAGGGATAAAATATTACCCTTTAGGTCCACTTAGATTAGATTAGGACATTTATTATTATTTTATTTAAAGAAGAGCTAAAATGGTTAAAATCAATGTTTAATAACCAAATCATTTTTAATATAGGGTTATACATAAGATAAATTTGAGTATAAATATTAATTATAAAGACAAAAATATTTCCTATATAATGGTATTTTATTTATAATTTTTAGACATTAAATGATTTAATTTATTTACAATACACTAATTATGCATTTAGTACCATATGAATGAAATATTAACATAATTGATATTATAAATACCCAAATAAATGTAATTTGAGACTTTTTATGAATTCCACTAATTTTATTGTTTAATATGACATGTTAGTATTGATTCAATTAACTTTTTTTGATCTAATAATGTTGTTATAATTTTCACAAAAATCAATTACCAAATAGTGTCAAAATTGACATAAAACTGTTTTTAAAACAAATATTATATTATTAATTGTTATTATATTCATAAAAATATAAGGTTCAGAAAAATGTCTTAGATAAGGTTATATATATTAATAATTAACCACTTGTGGTTCTTTTAGCTTTTTATAGGAAGTTTATTAACCATATAGTGTAAGAAAACAAGAAGACACAGTAAAAGTAAAAATATTTAATTTATAGTTAAGTCTAAATGATAAGGTTAAAATAGTAACGAAAACATGTCTAAAACATTTTGTGTGAGATTATTACGACCCATCGCCACTTTAGATTCTAAATAAATCTATTTGGAGCTATTATAAACCTAATATGACTTTATTATAAAATAATATTTTAATTTTTTCCAAAGGTGCCCCTCTCCTCCCTTATAAAAAGGGCACCCGTTCCTTCTTCTCTTCACACCCTTTTGAGACATGAATCTCAGACCAACCCTGAAAATTTCTCTTCTCCACTTACCTAGAAACATTCTGGAGGTTATTCTCTTCACAAAATACCAACTTTTCTTCCTTAAGAGGAAGCATAAAGGAGGTGCGTCGAAGAAGAGGTAATCTCTTCTTCCGATTCTCTCAAGTTTTCTTCTTCTTCTAATTATTCTACTTTATTTGTAACATTATAAAGTTATAAAATCAGTATTACGTATATAATAATATGTTATTAAAATATTAAACAACCTTATTTCACCTTCTATCCATCCTACGGAAAATGAAATCACCGCGCATGCATACGTACAGAATACCGTCTCCACACCGCGGTGTTATCTGTTTTCGACCACCGCCTTACTTGGATGGGTATAATGGAGTAAATAAATAATTATATATGATTATTTTAATGTGATATTGATTCTTAAATATTATACATACACTTTAATACAATTCCACGATCATGGGAATGATATCATCGCTCGTGCGTACGTACGGACTACCGTCTCAACAACGCGATGAGATTCATTCTCTATGTTAACCATTCATGAATGATTATAAAGTATATATAATGAATAATAATGAGATATATGACTTAATAATGATACTGTATTTATGTATATATATATTTATATCTTATGATGAATTCCATTCAATTCAATAAGGAAACGAAAACAGCATTCATGCGTATGTACGGCCTACCGTCCCCATGAACGATGTATTTCAATCCATTTATCAATCTATCATATATATATATATGTATATTCTGAATATGTATTATATATAGATCATGATTTAAATTCTGGAATATGAAAATCAGGATATAAGTAATAATATCAAGAATAACAAGTCGAAACGCGTACAATAGATGAAACGATTTTACCCAAATTGCTCCTTTAACATAGAATTTACAAAAGAACGAGTAATATAATGTAATAAGTGAACTAAATATGATATCATAACACTGAATATGATTATTTAATAAGTCAATGACTTTATTTAAATCATTATACAGTAGGTTCAGATACATATGAAGCATATCATACATAATGTAAGGGAAAATTATTCCAATCTCGTTCTTATCCAAGATTGTTTATTCGTAAGTATTTACTGGGGTTATTGTTATCAACCATGTCCATGTTTTATAAAAGTGTTATTATGTATGTTTAAATTTATTTTTACCCATTTTGACTTTTAGAACATGTAATGAAAGGAATTGTTTTTTTACCATATGAGGAACTTTTTGACTTTTCCAACAAAATTACGAGGAGAATGATTTTTTAAACTTATATGGCAATAACAGATTTTTATAGTGTCATTACACCTTATTTTCATGATAAATAATATATAATATTTCAAGACTATTTTCAACAAAATCATCTTATTTTAAAATTTCTTGGAATTTTGTGAATGGAAAATGATTTTAAATAAGAAAGGATATTTTACTGCAGAATTTATTTCAAGTGTTTTATCAAAACTATTTTCCATCTAAGAAGACATTATTTAATATGTGTATGTTTCAAGTATAATATCTATATGATTTACATGGTTTCACTTTTCTTATGATGAAATGATATCTATTTTTTATATGGATTATGTTACGATGGGATGATGTTTATGAAACCCATTTTATTCTTTGGGATATGATGAATGCTTTATGTTTATATTGTGGCACAAGTAATAATGATTTCATAATGAGATGGGTGGGACCTATAACTCCCTCCAATGCATTGGGTAAAGATATATATATATCATGAGAGAGACATGGTTGGAATAGTAAGTTAATCTAGTTCAGTGTTATAGGACTGGAACGAGGAGTGAAATCGATTCAGAAAGGGACTTTGTCGACTAGGATGGTCTTGGCAGCAATGCCTTGGCTACTATCAAAATCATATCATGTTCTTAATGGTTCGACACAATTAAATGTTTTATTCCCATGCTATTTTATCATGATTAAAGTTTCATTATGTTCTATGCCTTATGTACTACCATGTTTTATGTCATTGTCCAAGATTTTAATGTTTAAACATCATGTACTTGTTTTTAAGTTCAAATATATATGATTTTTTTATTTTATCCATGCTTACCCATACTAAGAATTTGAGCTCACCCATTATATTTTTTCTTTTCCCCAGGATTTAAAGAATGTTTTTAGGTAAGAAAACCAAAAGGCGAAGATCTTTGTGGGAGATGTTGAAGATCTTTCACCACGATTAGAAGATTACATTATGAGTTTCCAAAGACACAAAACTATTATGGTCCTTGTATGTCTATTTTTGTTATGTATTATGCATTCCGTAAAAAGTATTGAAATGTCCATGTACATCATGTTTTGGGTCATTGCAGTTGGTATCAGAGAGAGGTTTAGTTAACCTTTGGAAACTAGGATGCAGAAACTTTAGTGAGATCCCTAGTGATTTTTCTAAGGTATGTCTATGGATGTCCCTCAGGTTAAGTATAAGTATAGGTTATTGTCCTATGATTACGGTAACGATCCTAGAATTAATCCTAGGGTGTTAGATATTGAAATTAATCCTCCTTTATTATGTTGTTTACCTAGTATGATTTTTTCCTCTTACATTATTCTTTTTGGGTTTTAGCCGATGAATGGAAACTGAAGGAACCATGTTGATCAATGAAATGGACAATGGAATGATTAGCCTCCTAAAAAAACCAATGTTATGGGAGATGGAGTACAAAATCGTATTGATATACTTATGCAAGATATGAATCATTCTAGACTTCCAAATTAGACGAGAAGGGAACAATATTCTATTGAGTCCTTCATGAGGCAACGTCCACCTTCTTTCAGTGGGTCTTCTGATTCACTTGTTGCTGAACAATGGATCTGTACCATTGAATATATATTTTCCATACTTCATTGTTCAGAAAATGAAAAATTCATTCTGTATGTTTACCGTTTAGAAGGTGAATCATATCAATGTTGGACTCCAATTAAGAATACGAGGCCCTGAGATGAAATTGAATACATGGAATGGGATGAGTTTAAGAACTTATTTTTCAATAATTACTTCCCTCGTATTATTTGAACAATGATGGAAAAGGAGTTCCTTGAGATTAAGAAAAAGGATGATAAATCTGTTGGTATATACGAAGCGAATTTTACAAGGCTTGAAAGGTATGCATCTGGCTTTATTATTCAACCTAAAAGTAAAGTCGATCGATTATTCGGTGGCTTAAAACCCTGTCTTCGAAGGGATTAGATATAATAGACCTAAGTAGCTATGAAGAAATTGTGCATTGTGCTATCAAGGTAGAACTGGAAGTTAGTGTTACATATCCATCTCATGGTTTTGAAAAGAAACAAAAGATGGAGTTCAAGGAGAAATCTCAGAACAATGGTGAAAAGAAGATGAATGATTCTTTAGGATAAAAGTGTGGAAAGAAGCATGGTGGAGATTCTCTAAAAGGTACTGAAAAATGTTTCAAGTGTGGAAAATAAGGTCATCGAGTAGCTGTGTGACGAAGTAATGGAAAAAAGGTTTCTAATGACATGAATAGAGAAAATACTACTAAGAATGTCCTACCAACACTTCAATGATTCAAGTGCAAGGAAATGGGGCATTATGCTAATCAATGCCATAATCCAAGGGTTACTGATGATCGACGTGAGCAACCTCTTAAGGAAAAGGATAAAGGGAAGTCACATGCGATCACAATTTGTGATGTTGAGTATGAAAATGATGTCGTGGAATGAATAAGTGTTTATGTAAAAGGATTCCGAGATAATGTTGTGGAATCTCATTTAATGTATCGTGGAATATTGGAATATCAATGTATTGGATCATTTTGGTTTTTAATATATTATAGTACTAATAACAACAAAATGTTATTGAAATATTTTTGGAAAGCAGATGTAATGTGCATAGTGAAGGGATAGGGAGAATATAATATGTATGATAGTAATCATGAGATCATGACTAATATAAGGACAATGTGATGTCATGGTTTGAGTATATAGAAATTTTGGGATTTTGGTATGTGGAAGGAGTTAACTTTTGACAGCATTCATGTTTTCACAAAGGTTCATTGGGTATTCATTTTTCATGATTATACATGATTAAGATATTCAGATGTTTGGAATGCGACCAACAAGATATATCGTGTGATATATGGGGTATAAATGATTGTATTCACATGATTGTTTGATGACATTTCTAGTAATCATTCTCTTTATACTATAAGATTGGATAGAAGTATTTTAGATAAGCCTAAAGATTAGAATAGATTATATTGGACATAAGTTAGTATTGTTTAAGGCTAGAAATTTTTTCGATATTATTGATAGAATGATATAATAGTGTAGTTTATGAAAAAGGAAAACCTGCAGAATGGGCGACAACCCATCGCGTCGGACAAGGAAGCGTGAATTGAACCCACAACAAAAGTGAGACAGGGTTTTATCACCTACAACTAGCCTACAGGAAGTCCCTCGTTAGTAGAAACTAGTTTTATTTTATTTATCGCTATGATAGATGAAGTATAATCCATTTTAGCAACCATATATGAATAATCTCAGTATAGATGGTCTTCTTTATATTTAATAAATTGTGTTGAACTTTTTACGATAGAAATAGATGGAATGACCTATCATTCTATCGCATAATCTGCTAACACTTCAAAGAAGACAAATTCAAATTCATTTCTTTAATAGATGAAGTGGAAATTGTTCATGGAAAAAACAACAGTGAGATTGTACCAAAATCAAGTAAGAATTTCTTTTAATTATTCTTCATCTTTAGGGGAATGATCTTGAAAACCAAAAATGTTGTCCTAATGTACTCATATCCGATGAATTAGAAGGTACCTTAAATCATCGAAAATTTATGGCTTTGTGATTTATGGATTTTTCATAGCCATGTTCTCTACCACTCTCTATCAGAACTGGATGGTTAGGTTTCTCTTCCATATTGATATTTTCACTTATGTTCTCTTATATGGAAACCTAGTGATGAGTTAATTTGTGTAACTGATATGTTTCATAATTCATTTTTTAAAATGTAGTTTTATTATTCCTTTTTTACGATGTGTGTTTCTATTAAAGAAACTTTCAAGTAGTAAACCATTTATAACCCCGATGAATTTTGAGGGTGAAATTCATTTTAAGGGGGGTAGGATGTAACACCCCGAGATTTTATGAAAAATATTCCTTTCAATTTCATTGATGTCGTGTGTTGTACGATACACCAAAAAGAGCTTGCACTACACGCATCCTTGACTTGGCTTTCATTACACTCAATCACAACCTTCCACGACAGCATGTGTTGTGCGCAATACCGAGTTTCACTAAACAACAATATGTTATATAAACTAGCCGTTATGAATAGTAATACCCACTTTTTGAAATTTTAAAAATTTTATCTTTAAAAATGGACTTTATTTTTGGATTCAAAATATCAAAATTAGACTAGGGTGAATTTTTGGTATTTTTCTGAAAACTTTGAATTTTTGATGAATAGTGAAAACACTGGGTTACTATTTAAAAACCGACTTTTTATATAAATAATTATTTATTTAATTTAATTTTATTTTATGTAAAAATTGATACATAATACCTATATAAGTTCAATGTAATTAATTTTAATCGTTTTAGAATAATTTTAGATATATAAATATTTTATTGAACTTTTCAATGTCTTTTACCCAAGTCTTAGGAGAATTTGAAAATCTACATAAAACTTAATTTTAACGCTTCTGTGAGAGAAATTTTGAAAATCCGAGAGACACGGTTAATATTAAGGAGTAAAATTTTATTCAATAAGATAATAATAATTTTTGGTGAATAGTAACTTTTTACTTTTATTTACCACGGTTAAAAGTAAATAGGGTAATTAATGGGGAAAATGATATTATTATTACCCTAAAACATGTCCTAATTCTATTGGATTAGTGTAGTTCAACCCAAAAAAACCTTAGGGATAAAATATTACCCTTTAGGTCCACTTGGAATAGATTTGGACATTTATTATTATTTTATTTATAGAAGAGCTAAAATGGTTAAAATCAAAGTTTAATAACTAAATATTTTTTAAAATAGGGTTATAAATAAGATAAATTCGACTATAAATATTCATTAGTATGATTAAAAGATTTCATACATAATGATATTTTATTTATAATTTTTGGACATTAAATGATTTAATTTATTTATGACACAATGATGATGTAGTTGTACCTTATTAATGAACTATTAGCATAATTGATTTTATAAATACACAAATAAATGTAATTTGAGACTTTTTATGAATTCCACTAATTTCATAGGTTACTATGACATGTTTTCATTGATTCAATTAACGTTTTTATAAATAATCATGTTGCTATGATTTTCAAAAAAATCAATTACCAAATAGTGTAAAAAATGACATAAAATAATTTTTAAATCAAATATTATATTATTAATTATTATTATATTCCTAAAAATATAAGGATCAGACAAATGACTTAGATAAGGTTATATATATTAATAATGAACCACTTTGGGTTCTTTTGGCATGTTATTGTAATTTTATTAACCATATAGTGTAACAAAACAAGAAGACACGGTAAAAGTTAAAATATTTAATTTATAGATAAATCAAAATGATAACTTTAAAATAGTAACATAAACTTGTCTAAAACATATTGGCTGAGAGGATATCAACCCATCCCCACTTTAGCTTCTAATGCAATCAATTTGGAGCTATTATAAACCTAATATGACTTTATTATAAATTAATAGTTTCAGTTTCTCCAAAGGTGTCCCTCTCCTCCCTTATAAAAAGGGCACCCATTCCCTCTTCTCTTCACACCCTTTTGAGCCTTGAATCTCGGACAAACCCTGCCCATTTCTCTTCTCCACTTCCCTAGAAACATTCTGGAGGTTCTGGTCTTTACAAAAGACCATCTTTACTTCCTTAAGAGGAAGCTTAAAATAGGTGCCTCGAAGAAGAGGTAATCTCTTCTTCCGATTCTCTCATGTTTCTTTCTTCTTCTACTTATTATTCTTTAGATGTCTACTTATAAAGTAATAACATCAGTATTAATTATATACTGATATGTTTTTATCAATATGAAACAACCTTATTTCACCTTCTATCCATCCTATAGAAAACGAAATCACCATGCGTGCGTACGTACGGAATACCATCTCCACGCCATGGTGTAATCTGTTTTCGACCACCACCTTACATGGATGGGTATAACGATGCAAATAAAAAACTATATTTGATTATTATAAAGTTAAATTGATTATGAAATATTGTACATACACTTAAATACAATTCCATGATCATGGGAATGATATCATCGCTCGTGCGTACGTACGGACTACCGTCTCCACGACGTGATGAGATTCATTCTCTATGTTAACCATTAATGAATGATTATAAAGTTTATATAATGAATAATAATGAGATATATGACATAATAATGATACTAGATTTATGTATATATATATGTATGTCATCTAATTGATTCCATTCAATTCAATAAGGAAACGAAAACAGCGTTCATGCGTACGTACGTCCTACCGTCTCCATTAACGGTGTATTTCATTCCATTTATCGATCTATCATAAATGAATGTATATGCTTAATATATATTATATATACATTATTTTTTACATTCTGTAATTAATTAAATCAGGATATAAGTAATAATATCAAGAACAACAAGTCGAAACATGTACAATAAATGAAACGATTTTACCCAAATCGCTGCTTTAACATAGAATTTACAAAAGAACTGGAAATATAAAGTCATAAGTGAACCATATATGATATCATAACAATGAATATGATTCTATAATACGTCAATGACATTATTTAAATCATTATACTGGTGGTTCTGATACATATGAAGCATATCAGACATAAGGTAAGGGATAATTATTCCAATCTCGTTCTTATCTGAGATTGTTTATTCGTAAGTATTTACTGGGGTTATTGTTATCATCCATGTCCATGTTTTCTAAAAGCGTTTTTATATATGTTTAAAGTCATTTTTAACCATTTTTGACTTTTACCACATGTTTTGAAAGGAATATTTTTTTTACCATACAAGGAAATTTTTGACTTTTTCGACAAAAGTACGAGGGGAATGATTTTTTTAACTTATATGGAAATAATAGATTTTTACAGTTTCATTACACCTTATTTTCATGATGCTTAATCTATAAGATTTCATGACTATTTTCAAAAAATTACTCTTCTTTTAAAATTTCATGGAATTTTATGAATGGAAAATGATTTTGAATAAGAAAGGATATTTTCCTCAAGAATTTATTTCAAGTGTTTTATCAAAACCATTTTCTATCTAAGAAGACATTATTAAATATTTGTATGTTTCAAGTATAATATCTCAATGATTTACATTGTTTCACTTTTCTTATGATGAAATGATATCGATTTGTTTTATGTGGATTATGTTACGATGGGATGATGTTTATGAAACCCATTTAATTCTTTGGGTTATGATGAATGATTTATGTTTATATTGTGGAACAAGTAAGAATGATTTCATTATGAGATGGGTGGGACCTATATCTCCCTCCAATTTATTGGGTAAAGATTTATATCTCATGATATAGACATGACTGGAATGATATATTAATCTGGTTCAGTGTCACAGGATTGGACCGAGGAGTGAACTTGATTCAGAAAGGGACTTTGTCCACAAAGTTGGTCTTGGAAGCAATGCCTTCGATACTATGGAAATCATATCATGTGATTAATGGTTTTCCACAATTAAATGTTTTATTACCATTCTATTGTATCATGATTAATGTTTCTTGATGATCTATGCCTTATATACTGCCATGTTTTACGACATTGGCAAAGATTTTTATGTTTAAACATTATGTACATGTTTTTAATTTCAAATATATATGATTTGTTTTATTTTATCCATGCCTACCCTTACTGAACATTTGGGCTCACCCTTTTCTTTTCCCCAGGATTTAAAGAGAGGCTTTAGGTAAGAAAACCAAAAGGGGATGAATTTTATGGGAGATTTTGAAGATCTTTCACCATGATTTGAAGATTACATTCTAAGTTTCCAAAGACACTAAACTATTATGGTCCTTGTGTGTTTGTTTTTTTATTTATTATGTATTCTGCAAATAGAATTGAAATGTCCTTGTATTCCAAGATTTGGGACATTACAGTTGGTATCAGAGAGAGGTTTAGTTAACCTTTGGAAACTAGGATGCAAAAACTTTAGTGAGATCCCTAGAGATATTTCTAAGGTATGTCTAGGGATGTACCTAAGGTTATGTATAAGTATAGGTTATAGTCCTACGATTATGGTAACGATCCTGGAATTAAACCTAGGATGTTAGATATTTAATGTAATCCCCCTTTATTATGTTGTTTTCCTAGCATGATTTTTTCTTCTTACACTATTCTTTTGGGGTTTTAGACGATGGTTGTATCCTGAAAGAACCGTGTTGATCAATGTAATGGATAATGCAATGATTGTCCTCCTGAACAAACCAATGTTATGGGAGATGGAGTACAAAATCTTATTGATATAATTATGCAAGCTATGAATCATTATGGACATCCAAATGAGCAT
Source organism: Viscum album (assembly GCA_963277665.1). NCBI lineage: Eukaryota > Viridiplantae > Streptophyta > Magnoliopsida > Santalales > Viscaceae > Viscum > Viscum album. Next base: position 1,883,172,941 of record OY728130.1, read on the forward strand.
TGAAGGGAACAATATTCTATTGAGTCCTTCATGAGGCAACGTCCACCTTCTTTAAGTGGGTCTTCTTATCCACTTGTTGATGAATAATGGATCAGTACCATTGAAAAGATATTTTCTATACATCATTTTTAAAAACAAAAAAAAGTCATTTTGTCTGTTTACCGTTTAGAAGGTGAAGCAGATCAATGTTGGACTCTAATTAAGAATACAATGCCCCGAGATGAAATTGAATCCATGGAATGGGATGAGTTAAAGAACTTTTTTTTCAATAAGTACTTCACTCGTATTTTTCGAACAAAGATGGAAAAGGAGTTCCTTAAGATTAAGAAAAAGGATGATGAATCTATTGGTATATATGAAGAAAATTTTACAAGGCTTTCAAGGTATGCATCTAGATTTATCAGTCAACCTAAAAGTAAAGTTGATCAATTTTTCAGTGGATTAAAACCCAGTCTTCAAAGGGCATTAGCTATAAGAGACTTAAGTAGCTATTAAGAAATTGTGTGTTGTGATATCAAGGTAGGACTGGAAGTTGGTGTTACATATTCATCTCATGGTTTTGACAAGAAACTAATGATGGAGTTCTAGGAGAAATCTTAGAACAATGTTGAAAATAAGATGAATGTTTCTTTATGCTCAAAGTGTGGAAAGAATCATGGTGGAGATACTCTAAAAAGTACTAAAAAAATATTTCTTCTGTGGAAAAGAAGGTCATCGAGCAACTGAGTGCCGAGGTAATTGGAAAAAGGTTTCTAATGACATGAATAGAGAAAAGACTACCAAGAATGGTCCACCAACACTTCAATGCTTCAAGTGAAAGGAAATGGGGCATTATGCTAATCAATGCCCTAATCCAAGGGTAAATGATGATTGACGTGAGAAACCTCTTAAGGAAAAGGATAGAGGGATGTCACATGCGATCACAATTTGTGATGTTGAGTATGAAAATGATGTTGTGGAATGAATAACAGTTTATGTAAAAGGATTCCGAGATAATTTTGTGGAATCTAATTTAATGTAACGTGGAATATTGGAATATAAATGTATTGGATCATTTTGGTTTTTAATAATTTTACGGTTCTAATAACCATGAAAAGTGATTGAAAGTTTTTTGGAAAGAAGATGTAATGTGCATAGTGAGGTGATAAGGAGGAAATAATGTGTATGATAGTAATCATGAGCTCATGACTAATATAAGGACAAATTGATATCATGGTTTGAGTATACAGAAATTTTGGGATTTTGGTATATGGAAAGAGTTAACTTTTGACAGCATTCATGTTTTCTCTAAGGTTCAATGGGTATTCATTTTTCAAGATAATACATGATTAAGATATTCATATGTTTGGAATTTGACCAACAAGATATATCGTACGATATATGGGGGATAAATGATGGTATTCACATGTTTGCTTGATGAAATTTCTAGTAATCGTTCTCTTTATAAAATAAGATTGCATAGAAGTATTTTAGATAAGCCTAAAAATTGGAATGGATTATGTTGGACATAAGTTATTATTGTTTAAGACTAGAAATTTTTTCGATATTATTGATAGAATGATATAATAGTGTAGTTTATGAAAAATGAAAACCTGCAGAACGGGCGACAACCCTGTCGCGCCGGACAAGGATGCGTGAATCGAACCCACAACCAAAGTGCGACATGCCTTTGTCGCCTACCACTAGCCTACAAGAAGTCCCTGGTTAGTAAAAACTAGTTATATTTTATTAAGCGCTATGATATATGATGTATATGTCTATTTTTCTAAAAATATTTGATTAATCTCAGTGTAGATAGACTTCTGTAGATTTAATTAATTGTGCTAAACTTTTTGCGATTGAAATAGATGGAATGACCTATCATTATATCGCATAATCTGCTAACACTTCACAGAAGACAAATTCAACTTCATTTCATTAATAGATGAAGGAGAAATTTTTCAAGGAAAAAACAATATTGAGATTGTACCAAAATCAAGTAATTATTTCTTTTAATTATTCTTCAACTTTAGGGGAATGATCTTGAAAACCAAAAATGTTGTCCTAATGTCCTCAAATCTGATGAATTAGAAGGTACCTTAAATCATCACAAATTTATGGCTTTGTGATTTTTTGCTTTTTTCTAGCCATGTTCTCTACCACTCTCCATCAGAACATGATGGTGAGGTTTCTCTTCTATATCCATATTTTCACCTATGTTCTCCTTTGTGGAAACCTAGTGATGAGTTAATTTGGGTAACCGATATGTTTCATACTTCACTTTTTTAAATGAAGTTTTAGTATTCCTTTTTTACAAATGTGGGTTTCTATTAAAGAAACATTCAAGTAGTAAACCATTTATAGCCATGACAAATTTCGAGGGAAAAATTCATTTTAAGTGGGTTAGAATGTAACACCCCGAGATTTTATGAAAAACATTCTTTTCAATTTCATTAATTTCTTGTGTTGTACGTTACACCAAAAGGATCTTGCACTACATGCATCCCTGACTTGGCTTGCATTACACATAATCGCAACCTTCCACGACAGCGTGTGTTGTCCACAATACTGAGTTTCACTAAACAACGATATGTTATATAAACTAGCCGTTATGAATATTAATACCCACTTTTTGAAATTTTATAAATTTTATCTTTCGAAATTGACTACATTTTTTGATTCGGAATATCGAAATTATCATAGAGTGAATTTTTGGTATTTTTCTGAAAATATTCATTTTTTGATTAATAGTGAAAACACTCAGTTACTATTTAAAACCCAACTTTTTATATAAATAATTATTTATTTTATTTAAATTTATTTTAGGCCAAAATTGATACATAATACCTATATAAGTTCAATGTAATTCATTTAAGTCATCGTAGAATAATTTTAGATATATAAAAATTTTATTGAACTTTTCACCGTCTCTTACCCATCTCTTAGGTGAATTTGAAAATCTACATAAAACTTAATTTTACCGCTTCTGTGAGTGGAATTTCAAAAATCTGAGAGACACAGTTAATATCAAGGAGTAAAATTTTGGTCAATAAGATAAAAATAATTTTTGGTGAATAGTAAGTTTTTACTTTTATTTACCACAGTTAAAAGTAAATAGGGTAATTAAGGGTAAAAATTATATTATTATTACACTAACACATGTCATAATTATATTGGATAAGTGTAGTTCGACCAAAAAGTACCTTAGGGATAAACTATTACCATTTAGGCCCTCTTGGATTAGATTAGGACATTTATTATTATTTTATTTAAAGAAGAGCTAAATTGGTTAAAATCAATGTTTAATAACTAAAAAATTTTAATATAAGGAAATACATAAGATAAATTCGACTATAAAAATTAATTAGAAAGATAAAAAGATTTCCTACATAATGGTAATTTATTTATAATTTTTATACATTAAATGATATAATTTATTTATGACACAATGATGATGATTTAATTACCTTATTAATGAAATATTAACCTAATTGATTTTATAAATACCCAAATAAATGTAATTTGAGACTTTTTATGAATTCCAATAATTTTCTATGTTAATATGACATGTTAATATTGATTCAATTAACAGTTTTTGAACTAATCATGTATTTATGATTTTGACAAAAATCAATTATCATATAGTTTCAAAATTGACATAACATAGTTTTTAAAAAAACTATTATATTATTAATTGTTATTATATTCCTAAAAATATAAGTTTCGGCCAAATGACTTAGATATGGTTATATATATTAATAAAAAACCACTTGGGGTTCGTTTGTCTTGTTATATTATGTTTATTAACCATGTAGTGTAAGAAAACAAGAAGACACGGTAAAAGTTAAATTATTTAACTTATAGTTAAATCTAAATGATAAGGTTAAAATAGTAATGTAAACTTGTCTAAAACAAATTTTTTGAGATTATTTCAACCCATCCCCACTTTAGCTTCTAAATAATTCAATTTGGAGCTATTATAAACCGAATATGACTTTATTATAAAATAATATTTTAAGTTTTTCCAAAGGTGCCCCTCTCCTCCCTTATAAAAAGGGCACCCCTTACCTCTTCTCTTCACACCCTTTTGAGCCTTGAAACGCGGCCAAACCCTGACCATTTCTCTTATCCACTTCCCTAGAATCATTTTTGAGGTTCTGGTCTTCTCAAAAGACTAACTCTACTTCCTTAAGTGGAATCTTAAAGGAGGTGTGTCGAAGAAGAGGTAATCTCTTCTTCCGATTCTCTGAAGTTTCTTTCTTCTTCTACTTCTTCTTATTTGGTTGTATCATTATAAAGAAATACAATATGTATTAATTATATAATTATATGTTATAATAAATATTAAAAAACTTTATTTCATCTTCTTTCCATCCTACGTAAAACGAAATCACCACGCGTGCATACGTACGGAATACTGTCTCCACGCCGTGGTGTACTCTTTTTTCAAGGACCACCTTACTTGGATTGGTATAATGGTGTAAATAAACAACTATATATGATTATTGTATAGTGATACTGATTCTGAAATTTTATACATACACTTCAATACAATTCCATGATCATGGGAATGATATCATCGCTCGTGCGTACGTACGGACTACCGTCTCCACGACGCGATGAGATTCATTCTCCATGTTAACCATTAATGAATTATTATAAAGTATATAAAATGAATAATAATGAGATATATGACATAATAATGATGGTGGATTTATGTATAATTTTTTTATGTCACCTAATTAATTCCATTCAATTCAATAATGAAACAAAAACAGCATTCATGCATACATACGGCCTACCGTCTCCGTGAACAGTGTATTTCATTCCATTTATCGATCTATCATATATATAAATATATATGGTGAAAATATATTATATATAAATCATGTTTTACATTTTTTAATTAATGTAATCAGGATATAAGTAATAATATCATGACCAACAAGTTGAAACACGTAAAATAAACGAAACGATTTTACCCAAATCGCTGCTCTAACATAGAATTTAGAAAAGAACGGGTAATATAAAGTCATAAGTGAACCATATATGATATCATAACAATGAATATGATTCTTTAATAATTAAATTACATTATTTAAATCATTATATTGGAGTTTCAGATACATATGAAGGATATCAGACATAAGGTAAGGGATAATTATTCCAATCTCGTTCTAATCCGAGATTGTTTATTTGTAAGTATTTACTAGGGTTATTGTTAAGATCCATGTACATTTTTTATAAAAGTGTTTTTATGTATGTTTAAAGTCCTTTTTACCCATTTTTGACTTTTACCACATGTTATGAAAGGAATATATCTTTTTCCCTTATGAGGAACTTTTTGACTTTTCCAATTAAAGTAAGAGGAGAATGATTTTTTATCTTATACGGAAATAATAGATTTTTATGGTTTCATTACACCTTATTTTCATGAAGGTTAATCTATAATATTTCTTGAATATTTTCAAAAAAATCCGATTCTTTTAAAATTTCATGGAATTTTGTTAAAGGAAAATGATTTTGAATAAGAAAGGATATTTTTCTCCAGAATTTATTTCATGTGTTTTATCAAAACCATTTTCCATCTAAGAAGACATTATTTAATATGTGTATGTTTCAAGTATAATATATCTATGATTTACATTGATTCACTTTTCATATAATGAAATGACATCCATTTGTTTCATATGGATTATGTTACGATGGGATGATGTTTATGAAACCCATTTTATTCTTTGGGTTATGATAAATGATTTATGTTTATGTTGTGGCACAAGGAAGAATGATTTCATTATGAGATGTGTGGGACCTATATCTCCCTCCAATGCATTGGGTAAATATTAATATCTCATGAGATAGACATGGATGGAACGGTAAGTTAATCCAGTTCAGTTTTTCAAGACTTGAACAAGGAGTGAACTCGATTCCGAAATGGACTTTCTCGACTAAGATGGTCTTGGAAGCAATGCCTTGGCTACTATGGAAATCATATCATGTGGTTAATGGGTTTCCACAATTAAATGCTTTATTCCCATGCTATTTTATCATCATTAATGTTTCTTTATGATCTATGTCTTTCGTACTATCATGTTTTCTGTTATTTCCCAAGATTTTGATGTTTAAACATTATGTACATGTTTTTAGGTTCAAATTTATATGACTTGTTTTATTTTATCCATTCTTACCCTTACTGATCATTTCAGCACTCCCTTTATATGTTTTCTTTTCGCCAATATTTAAAGAATGGGTTTAGGTAAGAAAACTAAAAGGGGAAGATCTTTATGGGAGATGTTGAAGATCTTTCACCACGATTTGAAGATTACGTTATGAGTTTCCAAAGACACTAAACTATTACGGTCCTTATGTGTCTGTTTTTGTTATGTATTATGTATTCCGCAAAAAGTATTGAGTTGTCCATGTACGTCATGCTTTGGGTCATTACACACACATGGATCACTTAAACACTATCTATCATCATCTCCACCATCTATGGATTGATAAGAGATGCATATTCAGTCTTAGTCGATCACAAGGGTTACATGCTGGGTTTCCCGTACAAGGCCATGAAACACATTATTATAATTATAGCATGATAAGTATTATTATAAGATAACTCTACAAATGTAAAGTGATCTTATTATCTCTAACCAAACTTGAAATAAAAATCCCTCAACATATCCTCCAACACATAAATATTGTGTTTGGTACCCATTTGTTTGGGGGTAAAACATTGTACTCATCCACAATTAGGTCCTGAATTCCTTGTACTGGCCTTCCCACAATAGTGATGCAAACTATATATCATGATAAGAGATAATCAACGAGGGAAATACATGGATATATATGATCTACCATACAAAAATCTATCCCGAACTTTCCAATTTACTCTAATCACTAATGGAAAGGAAGTGTTACAACTTTGTATGTTAGTAAACTATAACCCATATGGAATCTGAGCCCCTCACTATCTAGGAAGTCGCTATAAAAAATTCTAGGGACATGCCATAGTATTTCCTCTCTGGGATCTCAATATATTATGTCGAAAATGATGGATCCTATCATTCATCCTTCACCTACTAACATGTGAGTCATCAAGAGATGAACTCAGCAACACTCTGCCTCATGCCATCCTAAAAAAATAATCCTTTGAAGTTCATTTTGCATCCTCCCTACATCATTATGTACAACCAAAGTAGAAGTATGCAGTTCCCCCATCATTTCTTCTGTCATCAGGACCAGAACCACCATCCATCCCTAGAAAATAATGATGTGTTCTGTTCCTTCAAAAAATCCATCTGGTGAATCTCATGAAGGTATATGGTCACAAATAAACTCGCAGTCAATGTCTCAAAACTAATGCTCCCTCATAATATAATTAAGTGGAGGAGTCAATACCATTGATTGGAGATAAGTTTCATCCCATTAATCCATTCAGGATAGCAGTATGAAATACAATTATTTAGAAAACTACTACCCCAAGAAAGATTGTGACTTCCTTCTCAAGGAATCTACCACCACACTGCCCTTCCGAAGATTATAGACTATCTCAATGTCACAGTCTTATGGGAACTCAAAAACAGTTCGAATGAATTAGGTTTACATCTATCTATATGAATATATACCTAAGACTCTAATGGTATAAGTAATCAATGATGCACTCTCCTATAATATAGTGACACCACATCTTCAGAGAGAATACTACTTCTACAATGTTAGGTTTTTGATTCATGTAATTATACTCATGGGCCCTCAACTACCACATCCCATATAAGATCATTTCCTACATCTACATCAACAATCATCTAATCCAAGATCCAAAGGCATCATAATAAACTAAATACTCTATTACCTCCTCCCATAGTCTCAAAATAGGATCACTAGTTATCCTCTACCTCAACTCCTCAAAGTCTCTCAAACACTAATCAGTCTATGTAAATGGTATCTATGTATACATTAGTGTAGAATCCAATGTTTTTAACTACACTAAAATATGGATGTTTTTTTAACTTTTTCTTTTACTAAACTAGTCATTTATAAAACCAATCTTTAGAAAATAATTACTTTAGATGGAACCTATTAAATTGGTGTTTTTGGACTTTGGAGAAGGATAATAGAGTTCCTTGGGTGGTTCAGTGTGTTTAGGGGGCACCAAACTCATAAAGGTCATGTTTTATAAAGCATTAGAGAGTGCATGGTGTGCACACAGTCTTCCAAACCATGTGGAACATTTTCGGTAACCATGAAGCTATATTTCAAATAAAAATAGTGCCTTTTCACTTGGACTACACACATATTCTTATACTATGTGCCTCATTCTTGGGAAGGCAGTAGACACCAGACAATTTGTTAACGACTTGGAAATCTGTGCAGGTCAAACCGTGAAGTTGTGTCTGTTTTTAAATTTAATTAATACTAATTTAAAATAAAATGAAATAAAATTTTAAAAAAACCACACACTCATATCCCTCAAATCATAATTCACCCAACACAAAGGGGCTTTTCCCTTCGTCACACATAGACCCCCTCCTCGGCCTCCTCTTATACCTTCAATCCAGCAAGGTTTTATTCAATTTCAACGTCCGAATATCCTTGTTATGAGTCTTCTATCATTTATATCACCTTTACAAGCTTAAATACATCCTAATAATTGATTAGGATGGTTCGAACAAACAGTAGGGATTCATGGTTGTTCAAATTTTTAGATTATTTTGTTCTAGTTTGGTGAAAAAGGACTCCTAGGTCTCGTTTGATAGTGGTCCATCAACCGTCACAAAGGCATGGAAGTTTAGGTGTTTTTGGTGCACTAGTTTGGTTTGGAGGGGTGTTTTTGTGGTTTCTACCGATTTCACACCTCTTTAATTAAGGTATTTATTTGATTTTGACTCCCTGTTATTCAATTGGCAGGGTGTTGAGCTCTATCCTATGGTTTTGGGGTGATTTGGTCATCTCCTCCGTTAGAGGTAAGGTTTTTAAAACCGCTAGTTGTTACGCACCATCTAAATTGAGGGTTTTTGGAGAATTATGTTTTTATTTAACCTATCTTTTAGTGAATTGGGATGTTTCATCTAGTTTTGAGTGTCCAAGTCAAGGGAGACTCACTTGTGTATTCATAGGTATGTATATATATGTGTGTTGGTTCCCCTGTTACGTGTAATATCACCCATGGAACTAAATTTCATGTTTGGGTCAAGGTGTTCCTATGTATATTTATGGAATATGAATGCGTAGGTGAGTGGAGGATAGAGTATTCATATAATCATACATGTAAGGATCCCCTTGCTCATGGTCATGGCCATGCGGGTGTGTGAATAGGGGCTATGTGTCCTTATATGTATGCGAAGGTGTATATGCTCAGTTGGGGAGAATCTTATCATAGTTATATATAATTAATATTAGATGTGTACAACTTAGTTCCACTTGGGGAAGGGTACCTTTCCATGTCCTTAATATTATTAAATGATTTAATAAAGTTGCCTACTGCACTTTTGTCATAAATTAATTCATACAATGAAGTACTATGTCCAATTACTATAAAATTTTAATTTATCAAGTTCATGATTTGAATGTTAAATTTAATAAATGATTTTTTGATAAACAATATCAAATTTTTATAATAAAACCCCTCCAATAGAGTTTCCCTTCCTTCAAGCTAATAAATTGTGGTTTGTCCTTGCTTTTTTGACTTGTTTGTTTTTATAATTCTTCTGCCTTGATGTTATGTTAAAATATGTAATATTTAGGACATGAACTTAATGGCATTACAAAGATAGAGTAACCTTTTTGAAATAATGAAAAGGACCATGGAACTGCCTAAGTTCTTGGCCTAGTTTTGAATTGTATTTAACCATGTGCGTTGTTTTCCATAATTGTAGTTTAGTGTTTCCACACATTCGGGCCATCGTTCAGGTGTTCCTTTGCTTGGAATTTATAAAGGTAAGACTTTATATATCAAATGGTTGAGTTATCCTATTAATTACATCATGGAATGTTCGATATATGCTAATCAGTTTACCCATCTATGGTAGGTGCTTGACTTTGACAATAAAATGTGAAATTTAAATTGGAAAATATATTAAGTGTATCACATGGCCATATTAGTAGTAATTGAATAAAGATTTCATGTCCATAGAACCCCTTTACATGTTTTTGTAAGGTATAATAGTGAACCATAATTAATAAATATGCCTTAATGGATTTTACTAAATGGTTACACTACTGATTGAACATTACATTATAATGTAAGATAAGGCTTAAACCAATGAATAAATGGTTGAAATGCTACTTGTCATTTCCACACTAATGGAAGGCACGGATTGAACCAATAAATAAATGGTTGCAATGCTACTTCACCGTTCCACACTAATGGATGGAAAGGCTCGGACCTAAGTGAATCATTACAAGACACCTTTAGTAAATAATAATAGTTATACTCGAGATTTCATTGGTTTTTTATAAGAGAATACCTTGAGCACTCATGTAACCCATTCCAAATTCAAGGATGGGTTGCTAAGGTTAAGACTCACCTAGACCCCATTCCTTGTATTATCTTGGGATTCCCAGTATATGGCCATTGGGTCCACCAGCGGTATTGTAGGATGCCTTTGATACACTCCTTGCATCAAACATTGACAAGTATGTTCCTTGCAAACACTCCCTGGACCCAATACTTACTTTAACTCATTTTACCTTGTATGCACTCCTTGGAATCGGCAGTAACCTCATCGTGGAATGCCTTGGACTATTCTCTCTGGATTACACCCTTACCCCTTATCTAGACCCCTATTCTACTAGTTTAGCATTCCATGAGGTCAATGTTACAATGGTTATTACCCTGGAACTCCATCACCCGATATCATTGTTAGGTAGCCTTGTTAGGTATAGCGACCTTCACTACTTATACAATCATGAGGTTTTTTCCTTGGTTTTTACCTTGGGACTTTGTTACTAAATACAATCCCCTAATGCCTTGGATACACTCCTTGGGTCCAACATTGACAAGTAGGTGCCATGGTTATAGCACATATGTCCCAGTCATTGCTGAGCCCCATTTAGCTTGGATGAAACTCCTTGGACTCGGTAGGTGACTTGTTCAAATGTGATGTATTAATAAAATGGTAATAATCAATAAATAAAATGATTACAAGTCATAAAACAAGCCAAGGGATGACGTAGGTACTTGGGTATATAGACAAATTGTACTGCAAACTTTATTTATGCATGCTTGCATGCTATTTAATATATATTAAATTGTTGGGATTGGGTTATACATCAGTGGTGCCAACCTACTAATCTTTATATCTCAAAACCTACTCGAGCTACCATTACACTGGGGTACCTGAGTAGACCATTCTTTTTCTCAAGGCCTTGGACCTTTATTGTTGTCTTTGTCTTGTATAGAGGAGTTTTGAGCAAAGGACTGAGCTATAGCTCAGGATGCTCATGGAGATCGCCTTTGGGATTTTAGTTCTTTTATTTACATGATTATTATATTTTGTTGTGTTGAAAAGAATTTTGTACTATTACTTATTTATATAATGTATTAGTCCCATGGTATGCATTCTTCTATTATATAAACTGGCATTGGACACTTTTGTTCATTTATATGAATTCTCTCTTCTGTTGCTTTGTCAATTATGAATTAATTCTTCTGTTGTTGATTTCTATTTACTCTGTAATACCATTGTGCAACTCTGATAATAGGGTATATTATCCCATCTAGAAATCCTTATACACTCTGAGCTTTCTGGAAACCTATGAAATATGTTGAGGTGCGCTCGAGGTCATGTGTTGACCGATCTGACCACTGTGTTAGTGGTGAGTCAGATCCGGACATTACAAATAGTATAGTCAAATGGGCTACAATCCTAGAGAAGTTATCCATAAATCCCATGTAGTACCCCAAAAAGTCAAGAAAACTCTTCAGGCCCAAAATATTCTTGGGTCTATCCTAATAAATAACTACATCAATATTTTTCAATCCCATAACTAATCCATTCTCATCAATGACATGACCCAAAAAGTGAACTTCAAGGATCCATAACTTGCACTTTGAAAAATTACCATAAAGTCGACTATCCCAATGTAACTCTCCCGAAGTAAGTCTATGACCGTCTTTAGGTGTTCTTAATACTTCTATAATTCCTATTTTAGATGATTAAGTAATCAATTAATAAAACCAAAAATTGATCAAATTATGGATGTAAGGTCTGTTTCAACAAAGCGATGAAAATAATGGGGGAATTCATAACACCACATGTAGTCACCAAGAACTCATAGATTTCGTAGAGACATAAAATTTGAAGCTATAGAATATCAACTTCACAAACCCCCAATTGGTTGTAGACATGCCTAATATTGACCATTGAGAACCATCTCACGCCCCACAATTGATCAAAGAGATCATTAATACTCAATATGGGGTAATTTTCCTCTATCATGGCCAGGTTTGGGTAATGATAATCAATATAAAGATAAAAGACATTGTCCTCCTTCTTCATGTAAAAAACTATAGAATTCCATTGGGACACACTGGGGCTAACAAAAACCTCCTCTCAAAGGTCCTCTAATTGAACCCTCATATCGCAGATCATGGCATGTGCCATCTTATTTGTAATAGAAGATATTTGTGAGGTACTAGAGTCTAATTCAAAGAAGTAAACCATCTATTACCTCATAGATATCTTCAAAACATACTTAGAGAATATTTTAATATATTTATCCACCAAATAATGAATTCGAATGCCTGAAGATCCTACTGCACCAAGGATAAACTCAATTAATGATTGGTGAGGCATTTAAGCCTCCTACTCACAAGACCCATAAGCTCAGCAATGAGATCTATCTCTCCTTTTAAGTATAATCATATATCATCCCTTTCCAGGTATATAATACATATAAAATGAATATAAATTAGGGATTCACCCATGGAAAACCATTCTATTTCCAAGATATCATCGTAAGGTCATATTGTGACAGCCAAGTGTTCCCATGAAAAAATCTATCCACTAAGAGATATCTTGTACTATCTATAGAAAAGTAACATAAAAGAATTTCACCTATTTAGAACCTATAGAATGTGATGTATTTTTAACGACTAAAAGGGTAGATATTTCTCTCTAATGATGTATATATAAAGGAAAGAGTGACCTGAACTTTACCTAAAACTACTAGAGAAATTGTAGAATAATCATATATCATACCTCATACCATATTGCGAGATTCTAGTTTTATAAATCCATAGATTTTAGGTACCTAGGACCCTCACTACCAGATCCCTATGCTTGTCATGGACCACTTGGTGTTGGTCGAGGAAGTATCTCATAAAATCACCATCTACTAGTAGCTCTTCCTCGTGGAGTCCCACATGCCCCTTTTCAGGCTCTGCCTCCCTAGGGGCTTCCCTAGCTGTGTTAGGGAGAACCGTGATAATGGAATTTCCTCTATCATGGAAGAGCATCCATTGCATTCCTTCCCTCCCCTTCACATCGGGTTGGACAATCACATTCCATGTGACCACACCTATCACCTATCTTAAAATTTCTTATCTTCTAGATGACAAGGTCCCATGCACGAACCCTACACCACTTGTCCGTGTAACTATGACCAGATTTGATGAGGGATCCTATACTGAGATCCTACTTATTGGTGCCCACTAGCCACTATAGATGAATCAAACCCACTTACAGCTCGTACTCCATAACATCCCTTAACTATGAAGATCTCCATTGTCAGTTGGATCTCTGTCACACCATCATATTTGGGAATACATAGGTGTACCACACATGAATAGATGTTTATATGGTGACCCTGATCGAACTCAAGAACTTGGAAGTAACCATAAGAAACCATGTAGAGGGATCACTATATATGTTTTTTAATTCTTGTGGCATAATCAGCTACTATCATGCTACCCTACTGCAACTCAAATATATATTGGATCCAAATTGAGCACAAGCATGATGGTTAATACTCATCGTGAAACAAATTATGGAATTTAGACAATGTGTGCATCTTCTGATCAGGGGTATGTATAGGAACACTCCACCAATGTCCAACTTCTCCATAAAAAGGATAGGCTTCTAGTTTATCGACATGATCTTATAATATCTGAACTATCCCTAGGACTCAAAATAATGATCAAGAAAATCCTCCATCATATGGGGATCTATATCACCGCAGTGCCGCAATGGTCTATGATGTTTGAATGTGAAAAGCGTTATAAGTGTACATGAATTCTCATCCAATAATATGATTACTAATTGCATATCAATTAGTGAGAGTAATAATACCTTCCCACCTAAAAGAAACACATCCTGGGATGGCCTCTGAACTGGGGCCTCATCACTCACCGGATCATCATCATTATCCTGAACAACTAACTTGAATGGATGTATTTGTAGAGGTTTAATGAAATTAATAATGATGTACCACGTTCAGATTAGAATATATACAAGGGAATCTTAAATAAGAAGAATATTCAAAATACTAAATCCTATATGAATCATGTAACAATGTTCCATTCAACCAATATCTTATTATATTGAGCTGATAATCAAGTATAGAGAGTCTTGTTGGGTGGATACAAGAGCTTCCATAGCCACACTCTGTTCCCTGGCCAGAAATCCTGACTTGAGACATCATAAAAGTGTTTCCCTATGTTCCCCAATAATATACATAAGATGAAAAAAATTTAGACAGCATCCTGATGCGAAACCTCCTTTGATACCACTTTGTAATGACCCAACCATCCATGGCGCTCCTGGCGAGTGGATGGTTAAGCCATCCTAACCCCCAGGACACCTCTATAGACTACGGTCTGGAAATGAGAATTGAAAAATGAATAACATTAATTGGATTACTTTTACATGTTTACCAATACACACACACCCCAAATTTGATAGATGAAACTTTGTAGATGGATGATAAATAATGGTTGTAATATCTAGAGTAGAACCATGAATGTAATAACCTCTAGGAAACAAAATTAGAGTATGGTAGAAAAAAACCAATGTATAAAGGGTAAAATAAATTCCCAACAAAAAATTCAGTCCCAACCTAACAATAATTGAAAAAAAAAATAGCTGAGAGAGCCCATCTCATGATTTATAGATTGAACATTATATGTTTTCTATGTGCTCGATTGTCCCTGTGATCCATTGAAATCACTGCTGATATTTTCATTATATATATAAGACATGAAACATATAGGTGATGACCATATGGGGGTGATTATATACATACCTAGTAGGAAAACCTGAAAAATGAAAAGGGTAAAATATAATACATGACAGAAGTAATCATCTCAACCCAAAGATAGTGGGAAAGAGAACCCCCCCACACATATTCTCATGAAAAATGCACACACACAAGAGATAAAGGGGATCTTCGTCTCTCACCCAACCCTTGGATGATGATTCTACTGATAGATATATAGTTATATCATAAATTCTCAACAACTAAAATGTTTATCCAAAGAATTTATGAGGAGGACCCACAACTTTCCATTACTCTTTAACTTGAGGGGGTAAAATCTATAATAGAATGTGAACTCACACCCTAGTACATTAGGGGAATTCGACTCATAGGAATTATAGAGGACATGTGCTCTAATATGGTAGGGGTATGACACTCAATGTATTGGAGACCCATGACCTAGAATGATAGAAGGGTTCCACTCAGTAGGTATCAGTGGGGGACATCCACTCTTGTGCATCTTGGGGTTCCACTAAATATACAAACGACCCACACCATACAATGATAAGGAGATCTTTTTCGTACAATCAAATAGGGGAATCATGTCATAGTATAGTATGGGGATTCCACTCTATACATTAAGTAACCACTACCTAGTTCCATAGGGGGGTTCCACTCAGTGGGGATATGACCTGTTCCCAAGGTCTATAGGGGTTACAACTCGAACTAGTGCAAGGAGTATGTGGGTCCTGAAATATAGTATGACATGAGGGTTTCCAGACACATCTCCTTTCTAAAGATCCATCCTAATCACTTCCATCATGATGTGTTACCTGAATAATCATCATTCTTAGAACATTCCATGTCATATGTAAAAATTCACTATAAAGGCCAAAATAACATTCTATGTGGAAAGATTTGTAAGTCATGATACTCATAGGCAAAAATATGAGTCCATAATAAGGTTATATGAAAGGATTAGGTTTCTCAAAAAAGGGGTACACAATGTGTACAAGAACGACATTGAATGTGTTCCCTCTCCACTTCTTATATGTGTTCTCTTCTTGACATAGCTTAGAAGCCATGTTTCCATACGAGACATGCAAGTGGTCCCACACAATATGTATTATCCAAAAAGGGAAAAACATGTGCTCATGGTTTTTATCATGTTTATGGGGATATTCTGTTGTACCTTTCCCAATGTAGGTACATTACCCATCCCTTGTACTCCCAATGTACTTGGGGTTTTCTACCGCATGGGCTCTTGGGTTTGTGCCAGCTGGCATACATCTTTGGCTCCTAAGAAGGGTCACACAACATGTCATAATGGCCACATGGTTCTTCCTTTTAAACTCCACATAAATATATAGTGCCACATCTGGGGTGTACTTCATGAAATGTGTTCTTCATAGTATAACCATGTGGTCTGGTTTTCCATATAATGTTTGGTTTTTCACATGGATCCAAAAATATACTAGTTTCTCTCCGATTTATAGTTTTTGACCAGCTGAAATCCACTAGAAATAAAAGAAAATGATGCAAACTATTGATTTTAGTGTCATTAGCTGTATAAAAATTGGAATTTATCCACCCTCATGATGCCCATAACATCACTAGTGTGTCTCCCAACACCTCTCTATATCCAACAACCATAGAGATCTCACCCAATCTAGAAAATTGTCTCGATATGTCATTAAATCACCGTCTCAGTCATCATTCACCATTCTATCATGAATTTAGGTGTTCGATCATTCTCAAACCGTCCTTGATAATGCTGAACCATGACATCGTAGTCCAATGATGAATCAAAAAAAGAATGTTGTGGAGAAATACTCAAGAAAGAATTAGTACTTTATTGTCAATGTTTTCTAGGATAATATTTTCCTAATAGGGATGTTTAGTAAAGATATAATGGAATATAAAATATAAATTGATTCATAAAATTTAAATTTATGGAATAAGCATGTAAAAATAATAAAATATAATATATGTAGGAATCATAGATAAAATATACTCTCAAAAGGGCAGAAAATGTAATTTAATATCCCTACATAGATTTTGGATTGATGGGTTTCCAGGATTTCATTCTCCAGGGATGTGGGGATCCTACTAAATTCTCTGCTTGTTGATCCTCCTCAATATGAAAATTGTTGGTCAACCAATTCATATTATACAATTAACAACACTCCAAATCTCCTCTAAATTTTCCCATGTTAATGAAGATAATATTTAAAAAATTTCTATAGAAAAAAATGTAGGGTGGAAGTTTAGTTTTGGGTATTAAATGAGTTAATTTATCAAATTTAATCAATTAAGACACTTAATGTAATTTCTAATGGTTTTTACATACAAACATCTATTTTCAGAAAGATTTAGGTTATGGTTAGGGTAAAACTGATGTTTTGGAATCAACCATCTCCTCATTTTTTAATTTTGTGGCTTCTCATTAGAGATTACACATTATTTATAAAAAACCACATGTGCAAGACAATATTATATTTAATATTTTCATAATATCATGTCTGGGATCACTGAGATGTGGAATATCCGAATTTATAATGAACTGGCTGTAATTTTTTTTAATATTTTAGAAGTCTTATAAAGAAAAAACATGGTCACTGTAGTTATGTTTTATATTTTATTTCAAAAAAATATGGGAATCATATATGTATCTAGTTTTCTTAAACTACTAAACTGATCTGACCATTGTGGTATAATCTTTGGAATTTTATGATTATGTAATAAAGTAGAAACATACAATATGTTTCTAGTGTCAAGGTTGTTATATTTGGTATTTGAGAAATTTTATTAAAATCAATGGTATCTAGATTAAGTAAAAAATATACTAGGGAACATAAGCCAAAGAAAAACAATTAAGATATTTCTAATAGTAGGAAAAAATCATTTATATTTTGTTGGCATACATTCTATGGTTTTCCTTATAATACATCCATGTCTAGATACAGTAAATAGACATGATTTTGGCACTGATTCATCTAGGGGAAATAACCCCATAAGAGTTTGTTGAGTGTATCTTGATGAAGATTTTGGTGAATGGAGAATGGTCACTTTTTTTAACTTAGTTTGACACACATGATAGATATTTTTGGTTAATTCACATTTTATATACACACCATTATGAAATATTTGAAAATATTTCAAAGAAACCATTTTTATGATTCTAATATTAAAAATTTATAATGTTTAAATTTATTTCATGTGTTGTACCTAATTTAAAATTATATATTATAACATAAAATTCCTAATTTTATGAGATAAATTAATATTTTTAATTTTTTAGAAATGGTTCATGGTAGGAAAATTTGTATTAGTTCCCATATAGATTTCCTTACTCAAAAAATATATAATTATTGTGGGATCTGAGTAGATCATGGGAATATTAGGAATTTTGATGTAGGTTATCATTAATAAACTTGAAAATATTGAGAAACATGATGCTCTATGACATGATACACCAATCTTGTATCATTTTATGCTATATAAGACTCTTTTGATGGATTTACTAATCAAGCGGTTGCTGAGAAGTTTATTAAGTCCCTTAAAAAGTTATTTATGGTGTTGTGATGAAATAAAAGGGAAAAAGTTATGTTAATAGTGTGTTATATTAATTTACATGTTGATTAATATTTTTCATTAGTCTGATTACTAGATTGGATGAATAAATTTATCGCATGGAATAAATATGTTTTAAAAGAATTTTTTTAATAAAATTTTACCACATGAGAAATGAACTAGAATGAAGAGAATTTTCCATATCTTAAATCAAAATAAAGAGGAATGTTCTATAGTTTATGATGCTACATTTACAAACAAAACCATGTATTCAACAAATTACCAATGTTATCCACAAATCATGATTTACAATTTATTTAAAAAAGATAAATACAAACCTCTAAAGGGCACCGGTTTCTCAAAACATTTTTCTCATTTGATTAAATAGTATTATGTTCCACCAAGGAAATTAAGGGATTTTATAGATCATATATATTTAAGTAAAATAATGAATAGAAGAGGATGGATTATGAAGAAGGTAACATTCTAATGAAGAAAAAGGGAATGAATTAATTTCCATCATGTGATATTGTGGAATTAAACATCCGAAATGGGTTTGAAGGGTATATGAGTTTTTTATAAGTGAAAAGGTATGGTTCATATGGATAATGATTGTAAGGGGAATAAAGAAACAATATTAATCTAGTGTTTCAAATATTGATAAATTGGTAATTATTCTCACTAATTACACATGATTTAAACAAATCTACCACATATGAGGACAAGGGGAGAATCACAAGATTATGTGATCACTACATATATGGTTGACTTCCCAAATGATATAGTAGTAGGTATTTTAATCATATCATCAAATTTCCTTAATTTGTTATTTGATTCTAGATCTTCACCCCCTTTGGAATCATCCATGTTTCCCAAAAAAAATTATAAATTTCCCCAGAACCATAAGAATGGAGTTGTCAGTGATGACTCCAAGTGGAGTTCTTACTACAACAATGATGTGCCTTTTAGTTCCACTATAACACATAGAAATTACCTATTTTCAGACACGAATATTTAACATTTTGTGTATTTTGATATGATCATGGGTATGGATTTTATATCAAAATATAAGGAAAAATTTTACTTCCAAGAGAATGAAATTATGATTTGTTAATAATATATAGATTTTTTTATCATTATATTGGAGAATTCATCAACTATGACTTTTCGAGATCCATATTCAATAGATATTCTCTATAAGAATATTTGGAAAGAAAAGAAGGCACAATATCTGGATTGAAAATTTAATCTTGAAATCATGGATATATCCATTGTTTAGGAATAAATTGATTTATTTCTTGAAGAATTTATAGGGTATCCACCATATGTGAGGTTGAGTTTTCCATTAATTTAATTTATGATAAAAGACATATATCAAAGACTCCCTATATAATTCACTATGTAGAATTAGTGGATTTGAATTAAAAGAACATGATTTGTGTGATAAGGGATTTACACACCCTAGTGATTCACCTGTGGTATCCAATATTATTTTAATTAGAAATAATGACACTTTAATGAGTCCATGCATTGATTACAGGGAAATCAATGATATTATGAAAAACAAAAAGTATCCTCTTACACAATTTGATGAATATTTTGATAATATTAATGGAGATAAATACATTTTTATGATTTAAAATTATTTTGGGTATGATATATTTCTATTAGAGAAGAAATATATTCTAAAGAGGGAATTTTATTCAATGAGTGGACATTAAGATCATATAGTAATTCAATTTGGATGGACTAATTCACCCTCATTTTGTATAGATATACTAAATAATATATTCATTGAATATCATGATAATTTTATATGGTATTTATTAATGAGTTATTAGTGTAGTATAAAATATTTTAAGACCATTAGAATCACTTGAGGATCATTCTTATGATTCATAATGGTAATGTGTTATATGAAAAATTTACTATGTGTGAATTATGGAATCTGAAATTTAATTTTCATGGCCATATTGTCTAAAATTGTGGATTAGCAGTTGATCCTATAGATAGAATGTCACTCAAATAACATCTTATACCAATTAAAATAGATGAGGATCATAGTTGTATTGGTTTGGATGTTTGCTATTGGAAATTGTTTCAAAAAAATTCCAAATTTTCTGTCTCACCAAACAATCTTACATGTAAAGGTTTATGATCAAATTGATAAAGTAATGTGAATAATGTTTTGAATAATTTTAGTGGAGATTGTTCATTTCTTGGATTTTGAATCTTCCATCACGAAATGATGGGTCTGGGATATCTATATTGATGCCTCAAAGAAGGGACTTAGTTATTTCCTTATATAGAATGGTAAATTTATTCCCTATGCATCAAGGTAGTTCACGACTGATGAAAATAATTATCCGACTCATAGTATTGAGTTGGAAGTCATAATATATTCTTTCAAGACATAGGTATAGAAAAAATTATGATATATATGTATATCATAAGAGTTTGAAATTCATCTTTTCACAATAATCACTCAACATGATTCAAATATGATTGCTCGAGGTACTCAGTGGTTAAGATTTCATAGCACCCTACCACCCATACACTGGAAATAAGGTAGTTGATACATTGAGTTAGAAATATCATAGAGTCCAAAAAAAATGGGGAATGACAGGGATGTTATAATAATGGATTTAATGAATTTGGGTTTGGGAATAATTAATGACGTGGAAGCAGTACACCTTTTTTAAATTATTTCTAAATCATCTTTATTTGAAAAGATAAAACAATTCGAACATGATGATGAAAATTATAAAAATAAATACAAATCTTTAAATTATATAAATTAATAGAATTATGTTAATGGATATAATGTTATGAAATTTGGAAAGAATCCATGAGTTATATCTATTCTCAGGCTGAAAATGTACAATTTTTTATGATTTTGATAGCTCAAATTTCTCTATACACAATAGTAACACCAAGATGAAATTCAATTTTATGTGAAAAAACTTAGTGGGATAATATAATGTAGTAAATTATAGACTATGTATTAATATTATTTTTTATTCAATCAGTTATTGCTGGGAGACGACAACTTAGAAGAGTCATGAAACCTCTATATATTTTTATGTGTAAATAGGATGACATTACTATTGAATTTTTATGGGATTTACAAATACTACAAGAATGAATGATTCCATGTGGGTTATTATTGATCACCATAAAAAATTCACACATTTCTTCACTATGGGAGAATATTTACCTATTGGGATTCGTACACATTTCTTAACTGTGAACACATTTCAATTGTGTTTTATTTTTATCCCTGATTTACAGAAAATTCTAGAAAATTCTTTAGAAATATGTTGACCAAAATCATACTTTAAGAATCGTTTATTATCCCCAAAATGATTAGAAGTTTTAAAGGTATATTTAAACATTAGAATATATCTTAATGTTTCTCTCACATTAATTTTAATGTGTGTGGGATATGTATTTAAATTTACTAGAATTTGAATATAATATTATCTTTTATTCAAGTATTCAGTTGGAACTATATTAACCATTATATTGAAATTGATTTTTGAAACCAACCTATTGAGATGAAGTTGGGGAATGTAAGCTCTTAGTACAAAAAGGTGTTAAGTAAAAAATAAAAAAGCTAAAAACTATCCTGACCCATATAAAATAAAATAAGATAAATCAAAAGTAATGTGCGGATAACTGAATTAAATATTTTTAATTTTAAGGGGATATCACATATTCTTGAAAGTATTTCCATAGAAGGGTGTTATAGGGTCTAGTATGAAAGTGGAACAGAGTCCCATGTTCTTCAGACCTTTTAAAATCCTAGAAATAATAGAATATGTGGATTACCATTTGGGAATGACACCAGGCCTCTATAAAGTGAAAAATGCATAACATGTTTTATTTTTAAGGAAGCGCATGCCACACCCAACACTTATGATAACCACTTTAGAAATAGAATTGTAACCCGTTCTATCATACCATGAAGAGACTATCAAGATTCAAGGCACCAGGTAAAAAAGGTATTGGAATCGTATGACTAGAATGGTAAAGGTAATTTGGAGAAATTATACAACAGAGTAAGAAATGTGGGAACTATAGGATATTTTAAATAATAAAAACCCTTATTTTTTTGGAAATCAATATCCCTAAAAATTTTGGGGATTAATTTTTTAAAGGAGGTAAGAATCGAACATAAGAAATTCAATTAATATAAGTGTAAATTTTATTTTTATGAAACTATAACAGAATTAAAATTTTTATTATTTCATTGCAAAATGGTCTAATTTAATAAGATGAATATCAATTTTGAACAAACTTGGTAAAAATAATCCTAGAATAAATAAAAGATATCTTATAATATAAAAAAGATTTTATGAATAATTAAAAATATAGTATTTAAATATTCCTACATTAATAATAATAATTTTTTATAATACATATAATTAACCATTTATTGATTATAAATTTTATATAGATAAAGGTAAGATCATTTATATTTAATAGGGCTATTTTTTATAATACAGTTTTTAAGTGAATAATGTTTTTACATTTCAATTAATTAATATAAAACTTAAAAATTAATGATTTAAATTGAATTAATATATTATATATCTAAATATATGAATTTAAAGACATATAAAAATTATTACTAGTCATATAGTTAATTTAAGATCATATTATGCTTGAAAATGCATTTTTAGGAAAAATAATTTTCACCACATTTTATATGTAGTTTTTTAAATTAAATTATACTAATTATATAGATTAAATTTGATAAAATGGATTAAATATTTATAAAAAATTTAAGAAACATTAGGTAATAATATTAACTAGTTTTTGTTCATAATGAATTGTAAAATTGTAATAATCTATTACCACAGTAAAGGTTAAAATAAGTTTATCTTTTGGTTAATCTAAAATTATAATGGATAAAATGACCTAAAAATTGATTAAAAGTCATTTTTTTGGTTTTATTCCAAACATACTATTATAAAATTAGAACATGAGTAATTTTGGATCAATTTTTCTAATGTAGTGACTTAATAATATTTTAAAACATTAAAATATTACAAGTGTGCCACTCACCTAAATTATAAAAGGAAACCACCTACCCTCACATCATCTTACATTTTTAGCCTTTTATCTATGAAAAAATACAAAAATATATCCTTAAAATGTAAATATATATTTTTAGGTGTTTTTCATCCCAAAAGACCAATCCTAGGGCACTTAAGAAGAGATCGAAAGGAGATTTCTCTAAGAGAAGTTAATTATATTCACCAAGCTCTATATATTTTTTACATCTTCATTAACCACATCTGATTATGTATTAAAAGATAAAATATAATAACAAAATTATCTACTGAATACTAAAACGTTATTATTTTTTGTAATAACATTTATCCAGCTTTTTCTCCATCAAATGGGGAAAACAATAACTCTTGTTTATGATTGGATACTACCTCATGAATTGGTGTAATTGTTTTTAATCAATCACTAATATGTATAGTAATAATGAAGTAATTATTATATATACATGATAATTATGGAATAAAATTTATTTTTTCAATTTAATATATCATCTAATTTCTTACCCTTTCACTTAGAAAAAACGAAGGTGTTCCTCTATTGTAAGTACGACCTACAATCTCCATGAAGCGATTTGATTCATTTTCCATGAAAACCATTCAAGAATGATTCTAAAAAACTATCTATTGGATATATATATATATATTGTTACATTAATATAATTCATTATATGATGAAACTACATCCTATACACAATAACCAAAACCTCTATGAAAAAATATGCATGATAAAACGAAGTAGTTAAAACCTAAAACAATGATAATAATAAAAGGTTGTAGAAAATGAGTAAACAGATGGTATAAGAGGATAATATATGATATTTAAATTTATATATATTGTTTTGGTACACATTACTTACATTTTTGAACCCATTTTAATGGAGTGAAAAGAACATTAAACTAAGTGGAAGTGTGAGGTAAGGGGTTTCATAACTCAATTTTCATTCATTGGGTTATACTTCAGCTTAATTAACAATGTTATGTAATGATTATATATGAAATGAAATCGTATTATATTATGTTGTATTTAAACTATGGAATACCACCTTTTTGTTACATTATTTTTTGGACTTGGTATAAAATAGAGGATTTTTATAGTTTAGTTTCTTAGAAATATGGTATATAATACATGAAAACATAAAAAACATTTATAAATACAATTGAAATAAATATTCATAGTTTAACCCTAAGATAATTTTACATAATATCATATTCGGGGAACCTATATTAGAGGAAAAAGGGTGATCCTGAAGCCCAAAAATGGAATAAGCAAGAGAGACATAAAATATGTGACCATGAGACATCACAATAAGAACATGAGACATAACAATAAAAAAATGAGAAATAGTAATATAATAATAATAATAATAAGAATCAAAACATGGAAATGTGTCTAAAACAATATAAATTAAATATTAATAATAATATCACTAGGGTGTCGTAAATGAAAATTACTAAAGTTATTCACCAAGGTATCGTTAAACATGTCATTTATGGAGATTAAATTCTTTACATAATGAATTATAGTGCTATTAGGGTGTAATATTAATTTTTATTAATTTATTTCATCCACATATATCATAATAAATAATTTAAATAATATCTTGTGGATAATAAAGAGTGGGTTTATTTTTAAACTCATGGCGTACAAAAGCCCTTAAAGATATGATCATTACTTCATTTTTAACCAATGAAAATTAAATGTGGACTTAATATATATAAATACCAGAATATATAAGTATTTTAAATATATTTGAATACCCACTAAAAATAAAAAATGTTTGGGTATTCAAATATAACAGAAAAAATAATTTCTCGTGTAAAATAGAGAAATTTTAGTAGTAAATTATGCAGCATAATGAGTGTAAAACATTGTTTCAGAAGAGGGTAAAATGAATGAGAAAAAAGGTACCCAATTGATAAAAGAATATTTTTATAGTAATGGGTAATATCAAGTGTAAAAATAGAATATAGATTTTTAAATTATAAGGGACACCACATAAAAAGTGATCTTGAATGAAAATAGAATTAGAGAATTCCCTTAACTTGAAGTGTTGTTCCTAAAAATTGGGGATGGTACCTTGGGGGCTTGAGGGAGCCGTGGGCGTAATCCTTGGGATTAAATGAAAA
This sequence comes from Viscum album, assembly GCA_963277665.1. NCBI lineage: Eukaryota > Viridiplantae > Streptophyta > Magnoliopsida > Santalales > Viscaceae > Viscum > Viscum album. Next base: position 1,883,198,890 of record OY728130.1, read on the forward strand.
ATGATTTTAATATATTATGGACTAGTTGTAAAGTTCAACATATAAATGGGTGGTTATTTATAACAAAGGTTTCCCTCTTGCGTTAAAATTTCCAAATATAGGTCTTGGAAATATAGGTTTTTTAAATTGAAGAACCCTTACATTAACCTTAGGTTTTTCTCATGGTTTTCGACATTTGACTCACAATTTATGATATTTAAATTATCTGGGATAGAAATAAATTTTAAATAATTATTTTTGCTTGGAAATGTAAATTTTCAAGAAAGTTTTTTTTTAAATATAAATTTTCCATTTTAGACTTTGGAAAGATACTTATAGGTTTTTAAATTGATTAAAATATATTAAAATGATTAATATTATTAAAATAACAAATTTTTATCATGTATTTTGTTTAATTAATTATTAAGTCATTATATAAAAATTATAAAATCACAAAAAAAACCAAAAATTGAAAACTGTACTTTTTACTATTCGTTGAAAAATAATGTATTTTATAAAATTATCATAAAATAAAATTAACCTAATTTTAATGTGAAATTTTCAAATATAATATTTAGTTTATCAGAATAATTTCTAAACATGATAATTTTTATTTTTAAATAGAAACTACTTATTTATTTTTAAATAGATTTTTTTTAGGCACATTTAAATTTCTGAGAGTTATAAAACCTTTCTTAAGCCACTGAAAAATTATTTTAACATTTATATTTAAACAAAAAATTTCCGTAAAAATTCTTTCATTAATAAAAATATTATTCATAATATCTATGTTTAGTATAATAATTAACATGTTTTATAAAAAATAAAATTATGTTTTATTTATGTCAATAAATAAATTTATCAAATTCATCTCAATTTAAAATATATTTAATTTAAGAACAAATATAATTAAAATGAATTGATGGAATATTAATTTAAATTATAAATTGTAAATTATACATTTTTTAATTATGTCCTGTACATGTAATAACTTATTACACATGAATACGCTCTATAGGTAAGTTGTGTGGTGGTGGTAGTTTCATGGGGTGGCTCAACTAACATAAACTAAGTGGCAATATACACTAAATTTAACATCTCCCATATGATATTTACGTTAAGTCTCCCTTGATAAATATTATCTAGGGGATGGTCAAGGGGGAACCCCAATGTGGCTAAAATGCTCCAAAGTTCTGACAAATGGGATTTTAAAGGCATGAGTCCACTAGTAGACGCCATCATTTGTGATTTCTACATCAATTATCATTTTTAATTACTACCTATATAAACAATTACTATAATCGAAAAATTATCAACAAAGGGTATAGATCCTATGGTCTTATTGACAATCAGTAATATTGGACAATGCTCATATAATGTTCAAATCCCAATAGTCACATTTCCCTTTATACACTATAAATACCAATTCATTATTTCACTCAAAAGTCACTATAATTTCTTCTTAAGTTTATATTTTATTATTTTAATATTTTGATTGGTTTAATAATATTTTGTTTTGATTCTATATTTTTGGTCACAGGGGTGATGATTTTAGAAGATTGAGGTGATCCATATTTTCTCGTTTTAGATATTCTACTTTATATTTTTTGTGAATTCATAATGATTTGAATTTTAATTGGTTTGATATATGAATAATTTAATGACCATATTAAATTGGATACGGTTTTGTTAGTTCCTCTATTTTTTGTATGTGTATAAAATATTATAATATATATATATATATAATATTTAGGAGAAAAATATGATCTAAATAGTCTGGGTCATTACATTCTATACTCCTTAATAAATTTCATTGCTATAAATTTAACTCACTTTATTATTTTAGAAAAGGCGAGTGTACTTATCTCTCATTTCCACCACTATTTTCCACATCACATATTCATATTAATGGTCCATCCACAACACATTGAAAATATGAGTTATCTTGTTATTTTGAACTTTTTCTTTATGGTACAAGATCTCCACCAGCTACTCCTCAGAGGAGAGGTCATGTTCCTATTTTACCACCTCTAGATTAAATAAATATGATGGATCAGGTATTTACTCAGTCAATAGGGATATGTGGAATATGTAAAGAAGTTGAGGAATATTTAGTGTAATTTCTAGATGATAAGACATTATCCCTATGCGATAAAGGAATTAAAGCATCCAATGTACCATGGTCTAAGCTTCCCTTCCTTCCAAATCACATGACTCTCTTATATAGTTATTTTTATGGAAAACGTTATCTCTTACATCAGAATACAAGTCCCTCTAATATTTATTAGTATAGATATTCTCCAGAATATTCTCATCCTTTTAATGTTTTTATATAGAATGAACATTTTCTAATACCTCTTACACAATATTGGGCCTAAGTACCATTCTCTCACCGAATTCATCCCAATAAGTAGGTTTTTAGCATCACTTCTCATATAGATATTCATAAGGTTATATTTGAATACTCGAGTGGAATTTTTTATTGTATGATAGATCAATTAATGGGAGGGGTCGATCAAATACACATTTAAACTTCATTTAAGATTTTATTAGTATGTATTTGTGTGTTTGAATAGTCTTTTCAGATTAGAAATCATTTTGGGGATGATAAACCATACTGAAATAGAATTTTGTATTCAGATACTATTGAATACTTCTCCTTAATTTAGATGTGAACCTTGTATCACTATCATAAATGATATAAAGTGATTTCCTATTAATCCTCACAAATTCCTCTTTGTATATCTTATAGTATTTTCCAAGAGAGAAATATTCCCAAATAAAAATGAAATGGAATGTCTTGGAGTGATGATCCACTATATCCCAAATTTTATATTTTTTCATTGGATGTTATTAAGAGTCCAGTGATGAATTCTATAGTGATATTATCCCACATTCGTGTTGGTATGTGTAGTGGACGCAATACACTTTTAAGAAGTTTCCACATTACCTTCACTTGTTAATATATTAAGCACCTTGTCGAGTTTTCAGTAGTCTATATTTTCAAATTATCGCACAAATAATGATAACTAAGGTCCCTATACATTTTAGTTCTTATAGGATGTAGATATAATGTAGAGCTACGAGATTCATCCATAAAATCCTTCATTATGTCTAGGATAGATGGGACACATATCCTTATACAAAAATTTAGTACTTCTTCTTGATCAATATTATATTTAGGAAATTTTCCATTCATCACATCATCTTTATTATTTTATAATAAATAATCTTCTCCTTGACCTCTGTTGATATTATGTGGTAATTATGGTTTTGAAATCATTTAGGATATGATTGATGATCTCCCTTCCCTCATTAATCTCATGTCCAGACATGATAGGTCCTTGATGAATGGATATCCTTGAATCCTCATCATTACCAGCATAACTGGTCTTTCCTACTTAATGGATCATCGAATTTGTTTTCTCTTCTAGGGTGAAAATGAATTAAGCATTTATAGTATTGAAGAAGTTCCAACCATCTCCTTTGTCACATGTTCAATTCCTTTTGTGTGAATATATAATTCATACTTTATTGGGATGTGTATATATCACATTTATCCCCGTAAAGATATTTTCATTATTTTTTATAGAAAAAATAACTACAACTAGATCTAGGTCATGGGTCGGGTAATTTTAATCAATAGGCTTTAATTGTAGAGATAAAAAAGTGATAAAATTTTCCTTTTTTATGAGAAAACACCATATACCATTAAAATATGCATTAATATTATTGAAAAAACTTTCATCGATAGAGGTTTGAGTTATCATAAGTAAAATAACCAATATATTCATCAGTTCATGGAAGCTTTCTCCAAACTCCTTTGTTCAATTGAACATAGATCCATTTCGAGTTAACGTGGTTAGTAAATTAAATATTCATGAAAATATTTTCACAATCCACCTATAATATCCTACTAAATCATGAAAACTCCCAATATCTTTTACTATTTTAGGATAAGGACAATCCTTTATAGCCTCGGCCTTGGCAAGGTCAACTGATATTCCTTCAATGGTTAAAATGTTCCTGAGAATAAAATTTATTGTATCGAAAATTACCAATTTACTAATTTGGTAAATAGATTCACCTTCCAAAGTGTATTCAATATAACCCTTATATTATCCTCATGACACTCATGAATTTTGGAATATATTTGAATATCATTAACGAATGATTCCATGAATTTAATAAGGTTCTCTTTAAAGACTCTACTAATAAAATCTGGAAAAAATAGTAGGAACATTAGTTAAGATGATGGTCATAACCAAAAACTCATAATCAACACAACCTTTTCAGAGGTTAGTATTTGGTATATATAAATTCTTTAACCTCAATTGGTGTTACCAAGATGTGAGGTTAATCGTGGAGAATTGTTGAGCCCCATGATGTTGGTCAAATAATTCATCAATCCATAGGAGGGTGTAATTTTTCTTTACTAAGATCCTATTAAGGTCTCAATAATCAATGAATATCCTCACTGATCCATCATTATTTTAAAAATTGAATAGGTGATCCCCCATGAGGCACCCTTTGTCCATAAATCCTTCCTCAGAAGATCTTGATGTTCTTTCTTTAATTCCTATAACTCTACCTTTTACATTATATACTGGGTCATTGATATCATCTTGAATCATAGTATTATATCAATGGAAAAATATATATCTCTATTTTGGGGAGGTCAAAGTAAATCATTAGAAAAAATGATAATGTATTCCTAAATTATTGGAACATTCTCTATCTTTAAACATTCATTTCCTTCTCCATCTACATTGATTAACTCCATAAAGAAGGCCATGAGAAGTCATTCTAGACAAATCTATCGTCAGGATATTTCTAATTTCAAAATAACTATAGTTTTTCCATTCATGATTACTAAAATTTCTTTGTTTATTCATTTGATCTTCGCATTATACTTTGAGAGAAATTCCATCGCTAGTAAAATTTCAAATTCCACCATGGGAGAGAATACTAGATTTTTTATGAGATTATATTCTCTAAAGTCTAAACGTGAGTTTGTATACAATATTAATCTAAGGATAATACCTCAAAGAGTCCTAAAATTCAAATATTCTTCTAGTATATTAGGGATTGGCTCATTATTCTTTGTGGAGATAGATAAGATAATGGAATGAGTAGAACAATAATCGAACAAAGTACATTCTAGCTTTGAGAGCACAATGAATGTACCTACCACCATATTATTTGGAGCCTCAACTTAAGAAATTATGATAGATCATTCTATACAATTATCCCTTTGACTTTTCTGTTTTTGGTGGGGGTTTTTCTCTATTATATTTGTATTTTAATAGTAATTGAAAAATTTACCAATCTATCCCAACTGGAAGAATTAAACATCTAGCTTGGCTTAGACCATCATCCCTTTATTTTTAGTGTCGAAAAGTTGATTCCTCATCCCACCATGATAGTTCCAATATATATTCCCTTCTATTTAACACTTGAAACATTTTCCACTCCAAATAAATTAGTTCCCCTAATGATTCTTCCCTCATTTTTTGCACATGTGAATTTTCACCTGCATTCCTCCACTTCCATAATCAAAGTTATTCCCTGAGGTTGTATCTATTTCTCTCTTATTTTAATTTGAACTATATGAACAATAAATCTCTCCAAAATATAATGCAACCTTTATAGAACTATACACTATATCCTCATAGACTTTATTGCCTTGATGTTTCAAATTCCCCTTAGAGGAGGCCTTATTCCACCAAAGACTATATCAATCTATACCTTAAGATCCATAAGAAAGCATGATGTGTATCAAGAAAGTATTTAAAATTTATCTTCATAGATTACCACTAATCCTTTTTCCTTATAATTTATATCTAGGAATTTCTTATCCATTTTTGTTGACATTGAATAGGGAAATAATTTATTAATAATAATTCCCCCAATCTATTCTGTTTCCATAACAACAATCCTCATTTTTGGATTTATATTTTTTCATAGTGTGAACCACTAATATGCTTTTCGATATAAGTGGTAACCTTCCAAGGTGACATTCTATAACTTCTAACCATGGAGTATAGAAAAATATCTTTTATATAGATCTAATCCATTGTTCATTAATCAATGGGTTAGTAGATCAACTAAAAGTAGGTGGTCACTGATGCATGAAGGAATCAATGGAATGGTGTTCCCTTCGAGGAGAAATTAGTCTCTCGAATTGATTCAATTAGTAGTTAGAAATTAAAGTTAGTCGATTCATCATCCTTTTGAATTTCATCATTCTAACATCCATCAAAAAGGTGTTAGAGCATCATCTTTTGCACCCATCACTTATGTTGTTCCTCCTATTTCCTGTCATTTTTATAAAATATTAAAATATAGTGGAAAATGTGTTACTTTTAAGAATAGTATAATTATAAAGAGTGTTTATTAATGAAAATTTAATTCTTAAAAATGATAAAACCAAATACCAAAAGAGGCATATATGCATTGAAAACTATGGAATACACATTAAACCTATTACTAACTAAGGAAAAAATGGGATTCCATTCATGATATGGAGTGGAATGAAACCCAATTTTCTCATACACATGTATAGGGTTGCAAAGAATTTGTTAATGATTTATTGGGCAAAAAACTAGCACCCAGGGCACAAAGTGTATCTTTTTATGGTATCCCTAGGAAACAAATAGATACTACCTATAAAACCCCTCATAGAAGAATGTAATTATTGCAAGACATTCGATCATTCCTGAGAGGGATAACATCCTAAAAAATGATAGTGGGAGAATTATTGACGTTGATGTAGTTGATTATCAGGATACGAAGGAATTATTACAGGAACAAGTTCCACAGGTCCCTGTGGAAGTGGTAGTTCCTAAAACACACGTACTATGTTGGAGAACAAGAGAGGTATGGGAAATAGAGAGATATTTTTTCCCTATCACTAAGGAAGGTGACTCATTATTGTTGTACAATGATGAAACTATCTCCTACAATGATGAAGTAGATAGGACAAAAATGCAAGATGGAAGGAAGCTATGAATTCTGAGATGGATTCCATGTGTCATAACAATGTCTGGGTTCTGGTCGATGCGCCAGTTGATGTAAATCGTGTTGGGTTTAAATGGGTAATAAAAAAGAAACTGGATATAGAAGGTCATGTTAATAACTATAATGTAATTCTAGTGGCTAAAGATTTTAAACAGTGTCACAGAATTGACTATAATGAAACATTTTCACTAGTTTCCATGTTTAAATCCATAAGAATCATACCTTCCCATAACAGCTTTTCAAGACTATGGGATTTGGAATATGGATGTCAAAAATTCATTCCTCAACAAGAACATTTATAAAGTTGTCTACATGTCACAACTAGAAGTGTTTGTGACACCAGGTACTGCTAAAAGGGTATGCAAGTTGTAGAGATACATTTACGGATTAAAGAAATCATCAAAATCATGGAACATTGAATTCAATAAATCCATTAGATTATTTGGTTTCATTATGAATGAATGTGATCCATGTGTTTACAAGATGTATAATTGGAATGTGGTCCTTATCCTAGTAGTGTATTTTGATGAAATATTGATTATTGGAAATAACATACGATTCATAAAGTCATTCAAGGACTGGTCGAACATCTGCTTCTCTATGAAGGAATTTTATGAAGCATCTGACATTCAAGGGATCATGATCATTCATTTTCAATCCAAGAGGCTTCGTGTACTAAGTCAAAGTACATACATTTACCAGATACTAAAGAGAGTTATTATGGAACAATCCATGAGGGGATTGTTTCTAGTGTCACATGGTATACATCTTTCCAAGAAAAGTGTCCCCTATACACAATTTGAGAAATATATGAGGAGTAAGATTCCATACTCTTCAGTGATGGGATCTATCATGTATGCCATTTTATGTATCATTCACAATGTTTCTTATGCACTATGCTTAGTAGGTAGATATCAAGTTGAATTAGGAAAATAGCAGTGGACTTTTTCCAAGACTATCATTATGTATCTGAGAAGAACATAGGAGATGTTCTTGGTGTATGGAGGACAGGAGGAGCAAGTAATTAGAGGGTATGCTGATACTCGTTTGCAAAAGGATCATAATTATTTGATGTTTCGATCAAGATAAGTTTTCTATCTCAATGGAGGAGCGGTGACATGGAATATTTAAATACAGCAAATTGTTGATGATTCTATAGTAGAGTATGAATATATAGCATCTTCTAATGTAGACGAGTATGCCATATGGATTTGAAATCTTTTCTAGGATCTTGATGTGGTTCCTAGAAGTAATGATCCCATTACATTGTATTGTGATATTACTATTATGGTGGCTCTTGAAAAAGAGACAGGGTCACATCAATGGACAAAGCACTTACTCTGAATGTATCACTTCTCGAGGGGTTTCTATAAAAGTTTTGAAGTTGTAGTGGGAATATTTTCCATGGAAGAGAATGTGGTGGACATCTTGACTAAAGGATTGTCTCATCAGAATCATGAATATCATGTGAGAGCTTAGGGACTGGGGATTGTTAGCATTTGGCTCCAGTTCAAGTTGGAGTCTATTGGAGTTACTACTCAAGAAAAAAAATTCAATGTAAATTATGATAATCCTATATTCACTGTATAAATATTTATAAAATCCTAACAACATCAATATTATTCATCTACATGACATAGTTTGTGAAAATTTCCTAATTATAGATGTCACACTGAAAGGTCACAGTGGATCCCAATATTAATGAGAACCCAGAAGTTCCATGAAACTATTGATGAATATATATTCTATGTCTAGATGGTATCATTTAACGAGACATAAATTATACAAGAAATAAGGGGTGAGAACTCATGAAACTATGAGGCACCATCTCACGTTTTTCAACCTTTGTAATATATGGGAGTATATTATGAAAACAAGACCCAATGATAGGAAACCCACATTCATAACTGTCATTGGAAGTTCATATATATAGACATGTGTATTGGTCCATATAATTTAAGATTATTATTAATGGGAATTATGAATCTGAAACATATATTTATTAATGAAATCTGGGATAATAGATGTTCACGGTGAGATATGATATGTTGCGTACGTCATGAGTAATACCGATTATTCAATAATGTGGGAGAGGATTTTTCACCTCTACAGAAGTAGATATCTCCTACCCTTTTATGGAAATTATATATTATTACTAAATCCATGTCCATGGTGTTATGTAGGAATGTTTAATTCCATGAAGTCGTAGAATGTTCAATCAAGCACATGGTTTTGTTGAACATTCATGTAAATTGTCGGATTGAAGATATCATTACAAAGAGATTATATTACATGACAAGCATGCATATGTGGTGAAATTTCATTGTGACATTAACCTTTTCTATTGGGTTCCTTGACCCATAGTTAGATAGTAATAATGGAATTTAGGAAATCCCACCGAATGATAATGAGAAAGTGGTCTAGAGAGTCACACAATATGTGTATCTAGTATCTCAGTAAAATTATTAATTTATTTAACAAGTAGAATAAATATTATTCATGTTTGTGGTTTAATTATTATTCAATTATTCTTGATCACATTTATTTCATCACTAGTGATTTTAGAGAATATATAGTGGATGTAATATTTATTTGACAATGAATAATGCAGTTATATTAATTTAATAAATAAATAGTCATTGTTAATGGCTTGGTAAATATGGAAGAGGATTGGTGGAACATATTACGTTTCTGGTGATAAATAATATTAAATATTATATGGTTGAATAATATTTAATTATAGCATGTATTTTAATCACATGCTATGGAAATAATATAATTGCTATTAATATTTGACATGGGGTTTCACATGGAATAATAAATTATGTAATGAAACCTATTCCAATTATTTATTATTACGTGATGAATTAAAATCCCCATTATGTTATTCTTATCTATTTAAGACAAGGGGTCATTTGACCAGCATAACAATCGTTGTGTGCAAAAAATCTTTGAAGAAAATCTATCGATCCTAGAGACCTCTTCCCTCTCCAAGAACTCTCTAATGAATGAGAGAGATCCTCATCCACCAGATCAAGGAGAATGGTTTGCATGCGATTCTCAAGGATATCAGAGGTCGACATCGCAAGTGTATGGATCTTCCATGATTGAACCCAATGACCCCTTCTAAGACAACTAGAAATACGTGGAGCATGTGTGGATCACAAAAAGTGGAATCTTATCCTTGGATTCAGCATCGCAACGAAGATGCACATAATACCTATGGTCAGACATGTCAACGAAGAGTGAATCACTATGGAAGTAATTATATAATTTAATTAAATTAATTATAAATAAATTATGTCAATCCAATCTTATCAGTTCAAGGATATCAATTTTTTCTTTCATCATTTATTACATTCCATGGATACTAGCGTTCATCATCAAATTGATCCCTAACTAATCATCGATTATAGAAAGTTGTAATGTTTGGTACATGCCCATATTATGCTTCCTACGGCTCCTATAACCTTTAAGGGGAATGAGATGGGTTATAATTTCATTTATAATTATTTTAATAATTCATTTATGATTTACACTGAATAATTTAGTTTTTTAATTTTTGATAAAAAATTATTTTAATATGAATTTCGAGATATGTTCCTTCATATCAATTATCATAGATCTAAGAGAAACAAATTATATTGTGTTTGAAATTAAATAAAGGATCTCATCAGGTTGAACCAATGGTTTTTTCCAGATAACATAAGAATACACATTGTGTAGTTAGATCTAGATGTTGTGTATTTGTGTTCAATGAAACAAGAGTAATTCGGAAATTGGTCAATCAGTGTGCATTAATGACATATAGTGTAGTTAATTCTTACACTGTGTCTGGATAGGACATACTAAAACACATTCATCCATACTATATGCCATGGGGCCCACTAGTCATGGAATGTAGTCCCTTCTAGTCAGGGTCATGTTTTGTATCCCATACATGGCTTGCCAGGATAGGGACCGTATAACGTGGAGTCCACATGACGTGTGACCCATAAGAAAAGTCATGTGCTCAGAAGATTTATGATGTACACCTCACATGGAACTTCCCTAGGAAATTACATCAGATTGATGGTGAGGAGGGTACATGCTATGTAGTCGGATCTACACACTGTATACTATTTCCAGATTACAGAGATTTAAAAACTTATTATTATATAATGTAATACCTTGATACATCTATGTTCGTGTTGAAATAAATATAGGACACAACATGTGATAAGTTATATATATATATATATATATTATATTCTAATTATCATCTGCCTAATTTTCAGTGATCTACACATCATGTATGAGTTATATTACAATTATAATTCTACGTGCATGCATCATCTAACAATGAATAAGGTATATACAAGTAAAAATAAATGTTGGGTAGTTTTGGATGCGTATTCAAAGAGTTTCTTCCAAGGTACAAGTAATTTACAAGTTTTTGGATGAGAATCTCAATTAAATTCAAAAAAGGATTAAGAAAAAAAGGATTTATTAATTAAAGATAATGATTAATCGATTCAAGTGTAATTTTTCTCAATAAGGACAATTAAATAATTTAATGATAGTTTTATAAAATATGTAATTTTTTTCATGAATGTGGATGATCATGGGATAGAATAGACATTTGAATGTGATTGGTTCTCTTTTAATTTATCTATTAAATTAAATTGTTGGCCAACATGACTTAACCTCATTAATAATTTTGGAATGCGTGCCCATGGTCTCTTTTATGTCATACCCATATTACCCCTCACCTGTGTGTGAGTTTAATGTATATTTAATGGATATATCTCCCAATATATTAGAGGTGATTCAAGTTAGGAGAGAAGGAGAAACAAAACCAAAGAGATACAATGGTATACATGTGGATTTCTATAAACATGAACCTTAAACGGTTCAAGGTGACTATCCAATAGTTCAAGGTTAGTTTATCAACCTCTAGATAAAATAAACAATAGTAAAGAACATTATAATTCCCTTTATTTTATCTATGTCAGTTTTATGGTTTTTAGTTATAGATGTTTGACATGATCACATAATTAATGAACTAAAAATCATAAAAGATTGAAGTAAAATAAAAAAATGGATTATGGGTAAATATTATCTGTACATTGTTAATCACTTAAGTATATCCCACATAACATTAACTGGCATGTTAAAAGATAATAAGTTGAAATTTATGCATAAAATATAAAATCCATTAATTAAATATTTTTACGGTATAACCTTCCATTACACTGGATAAAATCTAACCATAGTTTAATGTGCTTGAACAACCCTAGTTGGGGTGCTTTCAATTATCAGGTAATGATAATTTCTAGTTTTGGGTTGACTTAACATAGTTTACATGAAGCGTTGAATTCCCTATTACTACATGGTGTAACTGAGAGGCAATGGTTGAGGAAATCTAAAATAAAAAAATTTAGGATTTGGGAGTCTACTCAACAGATCAAGGATCTTTGAGATGATGTAGTTGGAATTTGAAATGCCTACCTAAAACCATTCGAGTTTCTATACTAACCATATTTACTGTAATGAATAGGGAAATATGGACCATTCATGCTAGAATGTCCAAGAAATAGGATATTCCAAAGCCAATGGTGAGGGATATTGTGTTCAAAAAAATAGTTAGAGTCTAATATTTATTAATTTTTTTATTTTCCTATATTTATCTAGATAAAGTACTAAAACTCTATTAATATTAATTTGTAGAAACAAAAATCCAAATGAAATAAAACATATCATTATAATCCATACCTGAGAAGGAAAAACTTCTAACCAGGAATAATTTTCAAGACTGGAAAAGGCGCCTTTGGGTTATTCTTCTCCATGATAGGAAACATTATGGTATAGAAGAGCCTTTACCAGTTGCTCCTGGAAATGGGGAATGTGGTGAGGAACTATATATGTATGAGAAACATCTGAATGATGCTATGGATGTTCAGTGCCTTATGCTATCATCCATGACCAATGATCTCTTGAAGAAACATGAGGAAATGGATTCTTATTGTATGATGCCTCATCTTTGGGATAACTATCATGAAAATGTGAGATAGGTGAGGTATAAGATCTCCAACACTTTTTTCACTAATAATCATGGAGATTCACCACCAACTGGACAACATGTGGTCAAGATTATTGGCAACATTGTGTGTCTAGAAATCTTAGGAAATGAATTACTAGATGAGTTTCATACAGACCCTATATTATCATCAATTCCAATGATCATCGCTATTTTGGTTGTAAATTTTAATATGTACAATAATGAGAAGACTATATCCGAGATTCTTACCCTGATTTTCCATGTTGATAAGGACATGGGGTGTAATGAATCCACATTCCTTATGGTGAATAGAAAGAGGAAGGACATGGAAAAGGGTCATATGATTTTTAAATTGTCTAAAGTTATCAAGCAACATTTGACCAAGAAGAAGAAGATCCAATGGAAGGGAAAGGGAAATGAGATAATATGATTTTCATGTGGAATTTCAGGACACTTGAGGAGGAAAAACACCCAGAGGTAGGGTGATTCCAAAGGTACATTCATTTTTGAGTGAAATCTTTCCATTTCTACACATTGGGTATTATATATATCTTTTGGTGCTCACATATGTATTAAAATGTGGGAACCAAGTAGATTTATGAAAATTAATAGAGAGTTGGATCTACAAGCTACTAATGGTGTGAGGCTAGCTGCTCTTTCCATTAGCGACTACCACCTCACATTCCTGACATGAATGCATTTTGGTTTTACATGGATTTTATTTTGTACCTAGTGTTACCGAGAAAAAAATTTATGTATCTAGTTTGGATAGATATGGATTTATTTTAAAGTTCGAAAATAAATGTTTTTAATTTTATATTGATACCATATGTTATCGTATGGAACATTTAAATAAATGTTAGTATGTATTAAATTGTGAGAACCATGTTTTGGAAATTGATTACGAACCAAGTTTACATGACTCGTTCCACACCCATTTGTGTCCTCACAACCTTGGTCATGTAAATGAGAGGTTCCTGAAAAAGCTTAGTCAATATGGTTATTAAAATATTATAAAATGTAACCACTTGATAGATTTCATGCTTGTTTGTAAGGGAAAATGAATAAACCACCATTCGGTGGTTAGGTTGAAAGGGCCAGAAAGCTTCTAGGGTTGGTGCATACTAATGTGTGAGGATCATTTGTAGTAGAATCTAGAGAAGGATATTATTACTTCATTAATTTTACTAATGACATGAGTAGATATGGTTATATCTACATAAAGAGGTATAAGTTTGAGACCTTTGAGAAATTCAAAGAGTTCAATAATGAAGTAGAGAATAAGCTTGGTATGTAGATAATGAAACATCAATTGGATCAAGGTGGAGAATATCTTAACAAATAGTTCATCGACCTTTTACGAGAGTCTAGGATTCTATCTCAACTCACTGCAACTTATACAGCACAATGGAGTGGTGTTAGGGAAAGGAGGAACCGTACCAAATTGTACATTTTAAGGTTGACAATGAGTCATGTAGATCTTCCAATATCCTTTTGGGAATATTCAATGAAAACCACAACACACACGTTAAACCAAGTACCTACTAAGGTAGAAAATATTATTCCCTTCCAGATGTGGATTGGAATGAAATCCACCTTTTTGCTTAAACATGTATGGGGAAGTGCAGAATTTGTTAAGGCTTTCTCAGGAAACAAACGAGCTCCCTGGAGAAATTTTTTATCTTTATAGGGTATTCTTAGGATATAAAGGGATAGAACTTATAAAACCTCTCAAAAATGAATGTGATTATTTCCAAATAGGCTATCATTATTGAGAGGGAGTACATCCTCAAAAAGGATAGTGGGATACATATTGACTTTAATGATTTCGGTGGTTAAGATACACAGTAGTTGGTACATGAACAAGTTACACAAGTCCCCATGGAAGAGTTATTTCTTGAAACACATGTATTTCATAGAGGCACAAGAGTTTTAAGGAAACAAAAGAGATATCATTTCATTTTCACTGAGGAAGGTGGGTCATTATTGCTGGAAAATAAAGAACCTATCTCCTAAATGGAAGCACTATGGTAATCAGAAGATGCGGGATTGATAGAAGATTTGGATTTTCAGAAGGATTCCATGTATTAGAAGCAAGTCTGGGTTATGTTTAATGTTCTAGTTGATGTAATGACTATTGGGGGTAAATGAGTATTCAAAAAGATACTGGAAATGGAAGGTCAATTTAGTACCTATAAAGCAAGGCCAGTGGATAATGGTTTTAAACAATGTCATGGAATTGAATATAAGAACCCTCTTCACAAGTTTACATGTTTGAATCCAGAAGAATCATACATGAAAGATAAACTTTCCATGTCTATGATATTTAGATGATGGATGTCAAAGCAACATTTCTTAATGGAAACATTCAGGAAGATGTCAACATGACACAACCAGAAAGATTTGTGACACAAGGTGATTCAAAAACGGTATGCATGTTGTATAGATCCATTTATGGATTAATGAAAGCATCTAGATAATGGGACATTCGATTCAATGCATCCATAAGTGAATTCAGTTTTGTTATGAATGAATGTGATCCATGTGTTTACAAGCGATTTAATAGGAATATGTTCATTGTTGTAGTAGTGTATGTTGATGAAATATTTCTTATTGGAAATGACATACTGGTATTTCCCTGAATCAAGTTGAACAAGTTCTTCTCCATGAATGAAATAGGTGAATCAACCTACATTCTAGGGATCAGGATCATTTTAGGAAGATATCAAGTAGATAGAGGAGAACATCATTGGACTTCTATCAAGAATATCCTGATGTATCTAAGAAGAACTAATGATATGTTCTTAGTGTATGGAGGAGACAAGGAGCTTATCATCAGAGGGTATGATGATGCTGGTTTTCATATAGATCATAATGATCTAAATTCACAATTAGGATATGTTTTATGTCACAACGGAGGAGCTATGAGATGGAATAGATCAAATCATTTGGTTGTCAATGATTCTACATCAGAGTCCTAATATATAGCCTAATTTGATGCATCCAATGAATCTATAAAGATTTGAAACTTTTTTAGGAGAATGATGGTGTGCCTAGTAGTATGGATCCCATTACATTGTATTGTGATAATACTACAACGGTGGATCTTGAAAAAGAGCCAAGGTCATATCAACAGACAATGAACATACTCTGAAAGTATCACATCATGTGGGATTTCATTCAAAGGGGTGAATTTACAATGAGTAAATTTTCCACAGAAGATAACACGGTGGATCCCTTGACTAAAGGCTTATCCCAACCGATTATGAATATCATGTGTGAGCTAGCGTCCAAAAGGTTGTTAAGAGTTGGATCTAGTGCAAATGAGAGTCAGTTGGAGTTAGTACCCTAGAAACCAAAATCATAATACATTATGATAAACCTGTATTCATTTCAAAAATATTTATAAAATTCTTATCACATCATGACCGTTCTTATGCGAGTCAGAGTGTGTAATAATTTCCCAAGAATAGATGTTGCACTAAAAGGTGATAGTGGGCCCCTTGTACGATGAGAACTCGAAAGGGCCATGAAACTACTCTTGAATATATGTTCTATGTACGAATGATATCATTTTATGGGAAAAAAATGATATATCATACATGTCATGACCTGTACCCCCCGGGGCCCATGCCATTAGTACCCCAATCCCGCCTTCCCTAGGAGAGGGGAGGGTGACTAGCACCGGAAGGGCATATCCCTGAAACTGGGAAGGCATTTAAATTGAACCTATAAATTCACACAACCAAGAACACAAAAAGATAGAATCAAAAAGTAAACTATAATTAAACATGGTGTGTACAATATGAAATGGGGTCCAGAATACAAGCCCAACTGGAAAGTACAAGTAAGACTGAAAAACAGGTCCGGTGAACAACTAACAAGGACCCTACCTAAAGGGTAAGTAAAACTCTCGAATGGTAATCCTGGTGGATTATCTAATCTAATTTCCACCTTCAAGCAGCCTCCAGTATGGTACCATTGACCTCGATCAATGATGTTCATTATCTGCACAAGACACTACAAGGTGTGGGCATAGCCCGTATAGGGGTGAGTATAACGATACTTAGTAGGGAGCCCAATACCCCCAAGGTCTCTAGGAATCTACAAAGTATAAACCACAAAGCACATAAAAAACAGTCAACCCTACTTAGGTATATACCCATAAATAAACCTAGGTTATCAAGTATACCCATCTAATTCATGAGGAAACCCAAGGCCCAAATCTTTTTCCAAAAGCACAACTGTTCCACGGAGAAAGAATACCACGAAGATAACACCACAATGGTTTGTACCACAAAGGTAGTACCATAGAGAAGATTACCACAAAGCTATCACCACAATGGTATGTACCACAAATGTACTCCACATTGAAAATTACCACTAATGTATCAGCTTGAAGGTATGTACCACAAAGTTATGCCACAGAAGAGTACCCCAAACTTATAAACTCAACTCACACCAGGTATAAAATAAGTATGAAATTATAGATGATTAGATATGTTTCTAGATAAAATTACTTCATCAGGAACCTATACTACTGACCCACATAAAATCTAAGATGACCCACACATGATCTGAGGATGACCCAGACAAGATCTCGAGATGACCCACACATGATCCATATCGGCAGACCCACATAAGATCACTGAGCATTGACCCACATAGAATCGATATTTGATGACCCACACAGGATCGTTGAGTTCTAACCCATGTAGGATTGGAATGCATTGACCCACATAGGATCGCTGAGTTCTTACCCACACAGGATCTGAAGATGACACACACAAGATCTGATGATTCATCAAGTACAGCCAGCCGCAGGGTTCCCGCCATAAGCATGGTTGATTCTGTTAGGTTATACTTCTCAAGTGATCTGTCGATACTTAAAATTACACTAAGTCCCAAATATAAGTATCAAAAAGTTATTCCATGTCATAAGGGACCCAACGCAACTGGGGGCACGTAAATCAGATGCTGGGTCTATACGTTATTAATGTTTCTATTCTGAGGGCCCCGGTTGGATTCAGGTTCAATCCAACCCGGCCGTATTCCAGAATTAACCAAAAATCAAGTGTAGTATACCAAAATGAGCATCTTGGTTGAATGATTCTGGTTCTATAGATAGTTTGTCAAACAGACACCTGGTTCTCCTGATATGGTCACAAAGGCTTATCTGGGTCCAGATGGGCCTGGGTCCAGTCATACCCAGCCTAGGCTGACCCGGCCTGGTTTGGTTCAACATGAACCAGTCTGGGTTTGGCCTGGTTGGCCTAGACCACGCTGGGACTGGCCGTCTTGGTACGGCCTGAGGGGCATGTCCTGTTGGGGCGTGACCCGCTCAGCGGGTGCGGTCCGCTGTGGCGGGGCCCACCCTAGCCTCTTCCTGGGTGCACCCCCCAGTATTCCAAATGGTTCTAGGACCATTTAGCTGTCGCCTACTGGAACATGGGACCCTTCGTAGTAGTCCTGCTTGGCAAGACGCGACCGGTTGGTTTCCCTGACAGTTCTCCTCCCAGCGTTGCGACGACACCGCTGTCCTCCCCGTGATTGGCCGAGTGACTCCCGCCCTCCAGCCTCTACTATGGCCAAGACGCCGCGGTC
The DNA here is from genome assembly GCA_963277665.1 of Viscum album. Lineage (NCBI taxonomy): Eukaryota > Viridiplantae > Streptophyta > Magnoliopsida > Santalales > Viscaceae > Viscum > Viscum album. The sequence goes on from OY728130.1 coordinate 1,883,217,533, forward strand.
TATAGCTCCTACGATGTGGAAGCATACTGCCACTTCACCACATGGCTGGCCAGATGTCAGCATCCATTCTACTCTGCCGAAGCCAATGGGTCGCGGCCTTCTGCTCATTCGATCATGCGGACGCGCATCTCCCAACCTCCATGCGGCCAACTGAATTCTGGCCGCTGTCCTCCCACCGCCGCAGCTGAAGGGCCACATTCTTCTTTGGTGGTGCAGTTGTGCCACTGCCGTCATCACGACCCATCAATAACACGTTAACATTAATGATGTGGAGGGATCCGACCATGATTTTTTGGCCCGCAACCTCCACGTAAGACTGATAGTAGGTGATTCAATAGGATGTAAACAACATGAAACTAAGAAGAACAAACATGAAAAACCAAATTCCAAACCCCTATCTTTTTTGAAAATTGGATATGGCGTATGGAAGAGGTTGAATTCGATGAAGGGGATACCGGCGTTTGTCTCTCCCGCAACACATTTCCGAACTGGGCTTGTGCTTCATGTTCATTCTTTATTGGGGGGTGGTTCTTCATTGGAGGATCTCATTCTAAGTTCTCCCATTATCTCCCATTTTCCAATGATCCCATCCAAAAGGGTGAGGAGCCATCTTTAATTGAGGTTATATTATTAATTCAATTGAAGTTTGAAGCTTAATTACATTAAAGTTTCCACATTAATTGGTGGAATTCCAAGGGTTAACTCACATTAAAATGGAGTTTTGAGTGGTCCCCACCACCAAGTATTCAAATTGGAGGTTTCATGAATATAAATTAAAAGTTTTTGTTTTATTTTATTTTAATTCTTTTAAAATCCAACAAAAATCCAGAAAACTAACTTCCTCCTTCGACCTACTACGTTCGAGGTGAAGGTATCGTTAGGAAAATACTGGTGTTGTGAGTTCAACTGTGTCCTAAGATTTCAATTCCGTTCACCATTTCAAAAGTAAAAAATGAAAATCATGTGTTTAATGAACGTACCTAATTTTTTTTTTCATAAATTCATTTCGGGCACACCCTGCTTATAATCATGCACCGTTAATTTTTGAATACTTGTAATATTTCCACATAAATAAAAACATCACAAGGAAAAATCTTGGTCTTTACATTCTCCCCACTTCAGGGCTTTCCGTCCCCTAAAGCCACAACACAATCTTGGGAAAAAAGTTTGGGTAATGAGCACAATTCTATGACTCTGGCACCCATGTGCTCTCCTGGAGGTTCCCGTGCTACAACTGTACATGCAAAAAAGGTATCAGCCACCCATGAAGGACTCTCTCCTATCGATCATCAATCTCTTTTTGAACCTTTTAAAACATTGCTCCATCCTCTATATCTAGCTCTCCCCAGTCAATAATGTCTAAAGGATCATGTATGTATCTCCTCATCTAGGATACGCAGAAAACATCCAGCACTCAGTGCAACTGAGGTGAAAGAGGTAAGCAATAACCACCTCACCAAATTTACTGAGGAACTTAAAGGGTCCGATGAATATCAGATATAACTTGCTACCCAGACCAAATCACCACAAAAATTGATGAGATGAGACTCATAGAAAGACATGGTCACCATCCTCAAACTCCAAATGCCTCCATCTTCTATTAACATAAGACTTATGTCTGCTCTGTGTAGTCTTAATCTGCTCCTGGAAGATATGATCCTTTTCCATGGTAGAGTATTCCATCTCTAGTCTCATGAGTGCTGACTCCCCTAGGTGAGTCCAGCATAGAGGTGATCTGCAAGGTTTCCCATACAATGCCTCAAATGGTTCCATACCAATGGTGGAGTGGTAGTTGTTATTTCAGGCGAACGCGACCAAAGGCAAGTGATCCTCCCAATTTTGGCTGAAATCATGGATGAAAACACACAACATGTTCTCAAGGGTCTAAATGGTCCACTCAGTCTTACCATCCATATGAGGATGGAAGGTAGTGCTCAACCGAAGCTGAGTCCCAAACGCCTCCTGTAACCCCTTCCATAACCGGGAAGTAAAACATGCATCACGATCAGAGAAAATCATATAATGAACCCCATGAAGCCAAAAAATCTTCTGCATGTAGAGGCATCCCAATACCTCTTCTGATCCATGTTCTCTGATAAGTAGGAAGTGGGAATACTTGGTGAGTCGGTCAACGATCACCCAAATAGATTCATTCCTCTTGGACATGCGTGTAAGTTCTATCGAAATTTCCATGGAAATTCCATCCCACATCCACTCTTGAACCTCTAGTGGATGATCTATGGCTACTGAAACCCACTGATCTACCTTCACTTTCTGAAAATTGAGGCACTGAGAGACAAACTCGGTTATAGATCTCTTCATTCCCGGCCACGAGTGCTGACGCAGGAGGTCCTGGTTCATCCTCACCACTCCTAGATGTACCGCTAGAGGGGACATATGGAACTCCCTCAACACATCCTCTTGTAGTTCCACTGGTACCATAGTACATCCTCTGAAATGGATAACATGATCCCAAATTCCTAAAATCCATCAGGTGTCTGTCCTGTGTATATCTGAACACGTCAAGCCTCGCAGTCAGTGTCCCCATGATGTGCCTCACTGACTCGCTGATGGACTGGGGAAGGGACTATTAGAGATTGAAGATAAGTTTTTCCATATAGATCAACATATGATATCCTCAAAGCGACTAGATGGTCCATTGCCTCACTTAGAAACAATATACCAGATCTCTTACTAAGTGAATATGCTACTACAATCCCCTTACCAAAAGTATAGACTATCTTGAAGTTATAGCCCTATAGGATCTTAAGCCAATGTCGCTTTCTCAGGTTCAGGTCCTTATGAGAGAAGATATACTTGATACTCTTGTGATCAGAGTATACTATAAAACGTTCTCCTGTCATGTAATGTCACCACATCTTCAAGGAGAAGACCATTGCTGCTAAATTCAGGTCATGAGTAGCGTAGTTCTTCTCATTCTGTCTTAGATATCAAGAACTAGATGTGATCACTGCTCGCTCCTGCATCAGGACATATCTGTGCCTGGTCCCTGATGCTTTGTAGTAGACTAGGTACCCAATTCCCTCCTCTGGTAGCCTCTAGATGGGGGCACTCATAAGTCTCTGCCTCAGCTCTTGAAAACTCCACTAGCATCTCTCCAACCAAAAAAAGGGTTACCCCTTCTTTGTCAATGCTGATAAGGGTTCCACAACTCTGGAAAAGTCAGGAAAACCCCTCTGGTAGTAATCTTCCAAATATTGGAAACATCACACCTCTATCAAACTCATGGGTGGCTCCCAAGAAAGCACAACCCCAATCTTCTCTAGATCCACCACAAATCCAACCTTCGAGATAATGTCTCCCAGAAAGTGGACCTCTCATATCCAGAACTAGAACTTTGAGAGCATAACATAAAGCTAGTGCTCTAGGAGTGTGTCCATAAATATCTAAATATGATAGGCATGATCCTCCTCTATAGCTGAGTATATCTAGATGTCATCGATGAAGACTACCACAAAGCGATCAATGTATGGCTGGATGATCTTATTCATGAGTCCCATGAACACTGTTGGGGTGTTGCTCATGCTGAATGACATAACGATAAACTTGTAATGGCCATACTGATATCTGAAGGCCATCTTCTGCACATCCTCATCTCGTGCCCTGAGCTGGTGATATCCTGATTGGAGGATTATCTTCAAAAACCACCATGATCCATTTAGCTAATCAATGAAATTGTTAATCCTGAGGTGCATGTACTTGTTCTTCACAGTCACCAGGTTTAGGCAATGATAGTCCACATAGAGTCTCAAACTCCCATATCCATTCATGGTGAACAAAATCGGGGCGTCCCAAGGAGAACCACTAGGCCTAAAGAGCCCCTTGCTCTGCAATTCCTCCAGCTATACTCGCAGCTCTCATAGCTTGGCGAGAGCCATCCGATATGCTAGTGTAGATATATGTTCTGTCCAATGGTAAAAGTCAATGTAAAAGTCCACCACTCTGCAAGGAGGTAGACTAGAAATATCATCATGGAAAACATCAATGTACAGGTCCACTAGTACATGATAGCATGAACTCTCAATATAAACTTCTCTGAGGGTAAGGCTAGCCAACTGATGTGTGATTGACAACACCCTCCTATAGGTAAGTCCATCTTGTTCTGTAATGGTTTCCTTCTCACTGGTGAAGGTAGACATAGTCCTATCAGTGCGAATACACCGCACCTTGTGCCTAATATAGTCTACCTGATCATGGAATGTAGATAGCCAGTCCATATCCATCATGACATCGTAAGGCCTCGACGCCACTTCTAGAAGATCACAACTGAAGATCTCACCTCCTAGAGTTAGCTCACACTACCGACACCAGTGTGTAATCTTTGAATGCTCTCCTGTAAGAGTCTCTTGCCAAAAGGATCGAGCCAACAGCTCCACCAGAATCTATGAGCTCTGAATAACAGTAATGGAAATTAATTGGGGACTGGAACCTATGTCTATAAGTACTGCATCTCGGGTGGAATAGGCACAAATCACACCTCGTATCATCTCTAGATCTCTGTGGTGGTATGCCTCATGTTCTTAAAGCTTTGCTCATCCCTATCCACCTACTGCTCTATGGTCGGGGTGGACCACCTAGAGGTGGTGGTGGTAGAACCTTGAATCGCCACCCACCACCTACTGCACGCCCATCTCCTCTTCCATGTCTGCCTGTTGCCTGCAGACATCCCTGATCAAATATTCACCTCTACCTAGGTGGTCCTTCGACCATCTTCTGGTCGTCCGTATGGTAGTTTGTGTTGTCACGAGCCATGTGAACCTACCCACTACATGAGTAACACTGTATGCTCCTCACCCATCGTGCTCCATCTTGAGAGCCTCACACAACCAACCATGTATCCTACAATCATCGTCCTATTGGTCTGGTAATCTTGGAGCTCTACATCATTTTTCTGCTGCCAGCTACTGATGACTCTTCTACGTGTTGTCTAGTGGTGGGTCTCTTTGACGGTGACTGCTCAGTAAGGAAACTCTATGCTAAGAGTTCTCGCTCTAACACACCCGCCTACATTAGGATGCTGAGTGAAATCATCGAAGCTCTAATCTTCTGTCTGAGCCCCGGCTCAATGGTCCAGGCCCTAAAGAAAGGTTCCTGCACTAGGTCCATCGTGTAGCGCGAGTGGTCGGTGAACCATTCTGAATACTGAGCCACGACAATGATACCCTTCTACAAGTGGAGAAGATCATATATACGCTATGAGTTTAGGGTCGCTGGGATGAACTCTGCCCTGAAAAAGATCTCGATTTCTACCCAGATGCGATTCACCTCATCGTGAACCTGGAGCATCATGCTCCATCATTTGCATGCTGCTGCCTGAAGAAGACTTGTAGCAAGGATTACCATGAGATCAGCCGGTGTCCCTACCAATCAAAAATCTCTTACCACGGCCTCCAGTTAGTCCTCAGCCTCCTTTGTATCCTTATCCCCCTGGAACCTTAGTGATCATTGGCACTTGAACTCGTGCAATGAGCTCAAGCATCATTCACCCTATGCCATTAGGGTTGGTGGCATCAGCTGCCCAATGGGTAGTGGTGCTGCGGGTACACCACCTGATGGTAAAACTATTGAAAGGGGGCCCTGAACCGAAGCCTCATCGCTCAGTGGGATATCATCACATAATCTATCTAGAACCATTACTGGTTGTTTGCATGGAGGCATCCTGAAAAAAAAACAGGTGCACCACGATCATTATGTTATACCCGCTGAGATGAATCAAGGAGATCACAATTTTTTTTCAAAAACACACACACCATAAGTTTTTTCGTGCACTGAGTCAGAAATCAGAATTCAAGGTCCTGGATTATGGATACGCGACCGCCACACTAACACTAGATTCCCAAAACAGATAACCACACTCATAACAATATCACTATTTCTGGTTCACGGATCAGAGTCCATGATATTCTGTAGAACTGAATCATCTGATACTAATTTCTCAAGACCCATCCCCTTGGGGCTTGTGTCGTGACTACACAAAGCCTACCTTCCATAGGCCAGGGGCTGGCGACTAGCACAGGAAAGGCATATCCTGAAAACCGAGAAGGTATTTCCTTTAAACCTGTAAACTCAAAAAACCGAGAACACAACAAGATACTTGAACAATGTAAACTATAATTAAATAGGGCGTGTACAGTATGTAAGGGGTGCCAGAATACAATCCCAACTGGAAAGTACAAGAAAAACTAAAAAAAAAATCCTTTGAACACCCGCCATGGACCCTACTAGAAGGGTAGGTACAACTCTTGAATGATCATCCCTGTGGATCCTCTTGTCTAATGTCCTTCTTCGACCAACCTCCAGTCTGGTACACTCATCCTCGATCAGCAATGTCTGTCGTCTGCACCAAACACAACAAGTTATGGGCATAGCCCGTTCATGGGTGAGTATAAAGATACTCAGTAGGGACCCCAAGACTTCAAAGGGTCTCTCAAAATCTACAAAGGATAAACCAAAAAGCACAAAAACAACAATCTACCCTACATAGGTATATGCCCATACATATACCTAAGTTATGATGTATACCCATCTCATTCAATAGGAAACACAAGGCCCCACTCTTTATCCAAAAGCACAACGTTTCCATAAAGGGAAGAATACCAGGAACATAACACCACAAAGGTATGTACCACAAAGGTAACACCACATAGAAGAATAACACAAAGGTATCAAAATGAATGTAATTAAAACAGATGTACTCCACAATAAAGATGACCACTAATGTATCACCATGAAGGTAAGTACCACAAAGGTACGCCACATAGAAGAATGCCACATAGGTATAGACTCAACTCCCACCAGGTATATCTTATGTAATGATGTATAGATGATTAGATGTATTGCTAGATTATATTACTTTTTTGAGAAGCTCTACGGCTGACCCACACTGGATATAAGATGACCCACACAAGATCTGGGGATGACCCATGTGGGATCTGGAGATGACCCACACAAGATCAATATGCAGTGACCCCAATATGATCGTTCAGTGTTGAGCCACACAGGATCGATATGCACTGACCCACACTGGATCACTGAGCGCTGACCCACACTAGATCAGTATGCACTGACCGACACAGGATCATTGAGCACGAAACCACACATGATTTGAAGATGAAACACACAAGATCTGAATATGACCCACACAGGATCTGAATATTCTTCATGGACATCTAGATGGAGGGTTCCCGTATTAAGAATGCGTGATTCTTGGAGGTTTCAATCCTCAATCCATCAGTTGATACTTCAACGACCACAAATCCCCACTAAGAAGTATCCAAAAGTTCCACTGAGTAATAAGGGAACCAACACAACTAAGTTTACATCAATCACATGCCCGGTCTATATATCATTTTCATTTCCGTTCTGATGGCCCGGATGGATTCTGGTTTGATCCAAGCTATCCATACTCCAACATTAACCAAAAATCATGTATCGTATATCAAAAGAACCATCTAGATTCAAGGACTCCAGTGTTATAGAAATTTTGTCAAATGGATGCCTTGTTCTCATGATATGGCCACAAAGGCATATCTGGGAGCATATGGGCCCGGGTCCGGTCCGTTTGGCCTGGACTATGGTGGGCCTAGCCCATAAAGGGGGGCCCAGCCTAGGCTGGGTGTGGCATGCTGGTGTGCGGCCCGCGCTGCGTTTCCCATTGGGGTGCGGCCCACTCGGTGTGGCCCACTGGGGCGCAGTCTGCTCGACTGGTGTGGTCCACCATGGTGGGGTCTTCCCCAGATGCCACTTGGGGGGTGCCCCCTATTTCTAATTTTCTGAGGACCATTCGGCTAGAGCATGATGGTGTGCGGGACCTACTGGAGTGGCCCATTTTTGGAGTGACGCGGCTGATAGTTTTCTCGACCCCTTCTCCTCCCAGCATCCCGACGACACAACTGTCCCCCCCACGACTGGTCGAGTGCCGGACACCCTCCGGACTCTGACATGGCCTAGAGGCTATGGTCTCCAGCTCCGGTGGCAAGGACGCTCGCCACCTCTTCGCCACGATTACTGCTAGATGTCGACTACTACCCTACTCCGCCGTGACCGATGGATCGCAGCCTTCTGCTCAACCGGTGGCACGGACGCACACCTCCCTACCTACACATGGATGGCTGGATGATGGCCGATGCCCTCCCAACACTACGGCCGACGAGCCATAGTCCCCTTCGGCCATGCGGTTGTTCCTCCATCATCATTATGGCCCGCAAAGAACACGTCCAAATTAAATATGCAGAGGGATCAATCAATTTTTGTTTGGCCCACACCCTCTGACTTAGAACAGTAGTAGGTGATTCAATAGGAAGGAAAGACTGTAAAACTAAAAAGAACAAACAAGAACAATCAAATTTAGAACCCCTAACTTTTTTCTCATTGGATATGGTGTGAGGAAGTGGATGAAGTCGATGAAGGGGACACCGTCGTTCGTCGCTCCCACAGCACGTTTCCGATCCGGGCTCGTGCGTCGTCCTCATTATTCATTGGGGGGTGGTTCTTCAGTGGAAGATCTCTTTTAGAGTTCTCCCAATCTCTCCCCTTTTCCAATGATCCCAACAAAAATTATGATAATCCACCTTTAATTGAGTTAATATTATTAATTCAATTAAATTTGATAAATTAATTAAATTAATCTAGGCACATTAATTGAGGGAATTACAGGGGTTATCTTACATTAAAGGGTAGTTTGAGTGGTCCACAACACCTAGTATTAAAAATGGCGATGTGAAGAAAATAATATAAAATTTGTTATTTTTTTATTCTTTTAACTCTCCCAATAAAATCTGGAAAACTAACTTCCCTGATTAACCTTCTGCGATCAAGCAGAAGGTTTCCTTAAGCGAATAGCGACACTACGAGTTCAACGGTGTCCTCAGATTTCAGTTTCGAGCACTGGTTAAAAAGTTAAAAACTGCCGTTTGTGCATTTACTAAACAAACCTAAAAACAGTTCAGAAATTCATTCTAGGAACACCAGGTCTCAGAATCACAGATCGTCAATTATCAAGGACTCTTAATATTTCCAGATAAATAAATAAATAATCATGGAACAATATGAGTCTTTACATTACCCAGGGAGGGGCTCATGAAAATTTGAGGCACCTTCTCTTGGTGTTCTTCCTTGGAAAAAATAAATGTGGATATTATGATAACAAGACCCACCAGTAAGAAATCCACATTCATAAGTGTCATTGGATTTTCCTATCAGATGAATTGCTTATTAGTCCTTAGACATTGAGATTATTTTTAATGGTCATTATGACTCCCACACTTAGATGTATTGATGAAAACCATGACAGAATATATTACTATTGAGGTTGGATATGTTGGGTGCATTATGAGTAATTTTTCCATAATGAATAATGCGAGGAAAAATTTGTGACTTTTACAAATGAAGATATATCAAGCTCTTAGATGGATATGATATAGCCTAACTAAATCCATGGGAATGGTTTTCTCAATGAAATTTCAATTCTGGGAAGTCAAAAAATAAGAAATAAAGAACATATGTTAATGGAACTTTCATCGAACCCACTTGATTGGAGATATCAGGACAAATGGATTATAATACATTATAAGAATTCGTATGAGGTGAAATTTCATTGCAACATCAACTTCTTTTTCCTAGGTTCTTTGACCCATTTATAGATAGTAATCGTGGACTTTTGGCGTTCCCTCCTAATGAAAATGAGAAAGAGGCCTAAATGTTTCACACTATGTGTAGCCAGTATCTTAGGAAAATAATTTATTTATTTAATAAGAAGAATAAATATTATTCTCGGTTGTGGTTTATGATTATTCAAGTATGCCAGATTGTATTTATTTCTTTGCTAGTTATTCGGGAGAATATACTACCGACATAATTTTTTATCAGATAATAATGTAGTTATATTTATTTTGTAGAAATATAATAATTATTCAAGGGTAGATAAATATTGAGGAGGAACGGTGGACCAAGTTATGGATCCTGTGAGAAATAATATGAAATATCATTTGGTCAAATAATATTTAAATGTAACATGCAAGTTAAGCACAGGTTGTGGAAATAATATCGTTACTATTATTATTTTACATGGGGTTTCACATGTAATAATAAATTATGTAATTACTCCTATGCGAATTATTTATTATTACCTGGTGAATTAAATTCCCCATTGTATTATTATTCTCAATTTAATCTAATGGGTCATTAGACTGACTTACAAATCTTTGTGTGCACAATATCCTCAGAGAAACGCTCTCGAGCCTAGATAATGCTTATGTATCCAAGAATATTGTTAATAATGAGAGTGATCCTCCTCCACCGGATCGTGGAGAACAATTTGGAAGTGATTCTCAATGAGATCTTAGGCGGACATCGTAAGCACAAGGAACATTCATGATAACACCCAATGACCCCTTCAGTGATGTATGGAGATATGTGGAGCATGTGTGGATCACCACAAGAGGAATAATATCCTTGGATTATATATTGCAATGAATCTAGTCCTCAGACCTATGGTCAGATGCAACAATGAAGAAAGAATCCCCATGGAGGTAAATATATAAATTAATTAAATTAATTATAATAAAAATATATTGATCCTCTCTTATCACTTCGAGGTTATCTTTTTATCATTTATCTTTGATTCAATTCCATGGATAGTTTCATTTATTGTTTTATTGATCCTATATTAATCGTCGATTTCGAAAATTTGTAATGTTGGGTACAAGCCCATCCTTCACATCCGCTACGCCCAAAACCTACATCATCAAGTTATTGTAAATCATATCATATCTATAGATTAAATTTTCATCTAATGAATAAAATAATAATTATTGTGAATAATTCATGTTTATTTATTTATGTGAACCACATATATCATAATAAATCATTACATTGACAACCCATGTATAATAAAAGAGTGGGTTTCTTATCAAAATCATGGTGTCCAAAAGTGCATAAAGACATGATCATTACATCATTTTTAACCCATGAAATGAAAATATGGTTTTCATGTATATATATCCCATAATGAATAATTCATGTTTACATATAGTTGGATACCCTCTAATAATTAATGAGTTTTGGGTATTAAAAAGAATCTAAAAGATAATTTATCAAGTAAATGAGATAGTTTTATATGTAAATTTAGCAGCATGATTTGTATAAAATATGGATCTAGAAAAGGATAAAATGAGGCAGAATAAAGGCCCCCCCATTGAAAAAAGAAAATTATATCATTAATTCTACAATATAATGTAAAAAACGAACTTATATTGGAAATTATAAGACATACCAAAGAGAATTGGAACTTGAATGGAGATAAAGTGGAGATTTCAATTACCATATAGTGTTTTCCCTAAAACATGAAGATGGAATCTTCGGGACTTGAGGATACCATGCGAGACACATTTGGAGGAAAAACAACCTTAACTTCTTGGAAAATTTATTGTAATTGATGGGGAATGGTGAAATGGGTGGGTATTTATAATGAAACGGGATGATTTTTTTTATAATTTTCAAATAACTGTCTTAGAAATCAAGGATGTTGAAAATGAAAAACCATTGTCTTACCCACAGTTTTTTCACATTGTTTTGTAAATTTGAGTCATTATTTATGATATTTTAATCCATGAGAATCTAACTAATGTTTGTAAATACTTCTTATGACATGAAAAATTATATTTTCCACAAATTAATGCTTTAAAACAAATTTTCCATTTTAGACTTTGGAAGGTCACTAATAGGTTATTAAATTAATGAAAATAAATTAAAATAAATTTTTCAATAAAATAACAAGAAAATTTTCATGTATTGTGGTTAATTAATTATAAAATCCTTATGAAATATTTATGAAGTCATAAAACATACTGAAAACTCAAATCCATAATTTTACTATTCATGAAAAAGTAAAATATTTTAGGGAATTATAATAAATTTAACTAAACCTAATTTTGAAAAGATTGTTTAAAAATAATTATTAATAAATCATCATAATTATCTAAATATTGTATTTTTATCATTTAAATACCAAATCCTTACTTATTTATATATAGTTTTTTGAAAGCATTGTTAAAATTATGACACATATAAAACATTTTCAATACCATTATAAAATTCTTTTATCATTTATGTTTTAATTTAGAGTGTTTTAAAATGATATCTAATTAAAAAAAATATTATCTATATTACGTCAATTTTTTTATAAAAATGTATATTTTTTCTAAAAAAATACATTTATGTTTTATTTGTATCCAAAAATCAATATATCAAATTTAATCAATTAAAAAAATATTTTAGTTAAGAAAATATATTATTAAAAAGAATAGATTGGAAAAATATTTTATTTATGCAGAGAAAATTAAAAATTATTTAAATAAAGCCTAGAAACATAACCCCTTATTATACCTTCATACCTTCAAAGGGTAAGGTTTTTGGTGGTGGTAGTTTCATGGTGTGGCTCATGTAACATCATCTAAGAGATAATTTCAACTAACTTGATCATCTCCCATAAGAAATTTTGTTCAATATTTTATTTATGAAGATCGTCTAGGGATTTGTAAGGGGAAAACCTAGTGATGTTACATCCTCCCATTGTTTTGAAAAATGTGATTCAAAAGGTATGACTCTACAAGTTGATGTTGTTGTTTATCTTTTCCGCATCAATTATTTTAATTATTACTACTTATAAACACTAATTATAATGATAAAATTATCATTAAAAAGTATCATTTCCAATGATCACATCAAAAACATTTCATATTGGACAACAATCATATAATAGTACAATATCAATATTCACATTTACCTTTATACTATATATATACCACTTCATTATTTCACAAAAAAATCACTACAACTTCCCCCTTGGTTTATATTTTTATTTTTTAATATGTTGATTGGTTTACTAATATTTTTCTTCATTTATATAGAATTGGTCATAGGGGTGATGATTCTAGATTATTAGGAAGTCCATACATTCCTCTTATAGCTATTCAATTTTATTTTATTTTCCAATTTTAATATTTGGCATTTTAATTGGATTTATAGCCGACTATTGTAAGGTTAATTAATAAATGAGATAAGGTTAAACTGGATCCTCTATATTTTGTATATGTATTAAATTAAATATTATATTACAAAATTTAATTTAAGAAACAAATTTCATTTATAATGTTAGAGATTTTACATAAACCATTTTGAGTTTTTTAAATTATTACAGATAATAAATTCATTGATTAATTGTCACTTCAATGATCATATATTTGTATGGTATTTTCTCTCAATTTCCACTCCATTGAAACATATTTTGTTTTATTCAACTATTTTATTCTATGTAGTATATATAATACATATTTTATTTATTTATAATGAATATATGTTTTTCAATGGCTATTGAAGCTTCAATTCAATTTTACTCATTCATGGGGTTACAGCATAAAACATACCAAAGAGGTAATACATTATTTTAGAATTCCATATGTTGGATTGAATATATATTTCACTGAAATACTATTGTAATTTAAACTTCATAAAATCCATAAATATTCTTATTGTATCTATATATAAAGAGTTTCCATGTTTTCTACCAGATATTACTTTCTTTGGATCATCAATAATGAAAATAAATGTTTAAAGGAATAGGTGATTTTATATCTCATTTTGATTAGTTTTATTTTTATAAATGTCCATAATTTTTAAAATTATTTTAAAAAATCCCATTTTATTTAATAAAATTTTTTATTAAGGATATTTTATGTTACAATTGAACTTTTATAATGTTTTAATAGAATCATTCTAATTTTTTCCATAAATCTTATTTTAATCTTTATTTACAAAAATTTAAAAAGATTATTTCCTTTTAACAAATAATGAGTTCAAATATTATCCCACTAAAATTAATGTTTTACACTATTTATATTATTCAATTATCTTTCAAAAATTAAGTCTATTTTATTGAATATTATTTAAATTTTTAAATTCCATTTTCTTTTGTTCTTGAAAATAGTTAATTTTATTAAAAACAATTTTTATGATGAATTAATGGCCATCCTTTATCTTTTATTAATTTGGTGGGCGTTAAAATTATCTTGATGCTTTCAATTTATTGTGATAATATTTTATTGGACATTAAATTTCTATTAGATATCCATATTCTTTGAATAATGGATATTCTTATTACCTAAACCTGACACCATTTTTGAATATGATGTTTTACTATGAATATTATTTGAATGAATAGAGAAAATATTGATATTCCATATTATTTACACAATAAAAATATTAGTTAAATGTCACACCCCAATATTTCATAGTACATTAGTTCTTCAAATTAATCTAATAACTTACACTACAGGCAACATCAATTTCAAGCACACCACGACTTACAAAACTAGCCATTCAAAAGCAGTTATGAATAGTATTAACATAATCATTATCTTTATATAACCCTAATAATTTTTGAATCCATATTATGAGTTTCTTAGACATAATGGAAGGACAAATTCATTTTTTTCAAATAAAAGACGTATTTTTCAAAAAAAAATGCAATTTAACCGCTTTTTTGTGGGGAACCCTTTTTAAATACAATATTTGAAACATTTATATATCAAATTTTAAAAATTAAACTTCTTCTTTGGGATTGTCACTTAAGAATTTAGTTTCAATAAATTTTTGGTGTTTTTCTAATAACTTTCATATTTGGGTGAATAGTGAAAAATAATATATTTTAACTGAAAACAAATTTTTTAATAAAAATAATTTATAGTGTTAAACTATACATATGAATGGTTTGGATGTATAATTAGATTATATTTTTACCATTTAATATAATTCTGGTCATTTGAAATAATTTTACTTCAAAATTGGACAAAAATAAATGTCAATCATTTGGTAGTTATTATTTCATAAAAATACGCTTTTTGGTTTTGACAACGAGAATTATTTTTAAACTAATAAATGCAATATATATGATTTTAATTTTCTAAAATAGAATTTATTTTTGAATTCATAATATCAAAATTATCTTAGATTGATTTTTTTGTATGTTTCTGAAAACTTTTAATTTTTGATGAATAGTGAAAACACTGAATTATAGTTTACAACTGAATTTTTATTTGAATAATTATTTATTTTATTTAAATTTAATTTAGGCAAAAATAGATATATAATAACTATATAAGTTCAATGTAATTAATTGGTGTCAGTTTATAATAATTTTAGATATATAAAAATTTTATTGAACTTTTCACCGTCTTTTACCCACCTCCTATGAGAATTTTCAAATTCACATAAAAAATAATTTTACCACTTCTATGAATGGAATTTAAAACATTTGAGCGACATCGTTGATATCAGTAAGTAAAATGTGGTTAAATAAGATGAAAATAATTCTTGTTGAATAATAACTTTTTACTTTTATTTACCATGATTAAATGTAAATAGGCTAATTAAGGGTAAAAATGATATTATTATTACCCTAACACATGTCCTAATTCTATTGGATAAGTATAATTTGACCAAAAAGAACCTTAGGAATAAAATATTAACCTCTTTGGTCCACATGGATTAGATTAGGACATTTATTATTATTTAATTTAAAGAAGAGTTGAAAGAGTTAAAATAAAATTTAATAACTAAAACATTTTTCATATAGGGTTACACATAAGATACATTCGACTATAAATATTCATTATAAATATAATAATATTTCCTATATAATTTTATTTTATTTATATTTTTTAGATATTATATAATTTAATTTTTTAATGAATCAATGATGATGCAGTAATTACCTGATTAATGAAATATTAAAATAATTGATAAAATAAATATCAAAATAAATTTAATTTGAGACTTTTTATTAATTAAACTAATTTTATAGGTTAATGTGACATATTAGGGTTGTTAAGATGAATCTGTTTTTTAATTAATAATGTGGTTATAAATTTATAAAAAACAAAATACCAAATAGTGTCAAAATTGACAAAAAAGAGTTTTAAAACAAATATTATATTAATAATTAATATTATATTCCTAAAAATCTATGGTTTGGAAAAACTATTTACATAATGATATTTTTATCATTAATTAACCACTTGGGGTTGTCTTGGAATTATATAGTATGTTTATTAATAATATATTATAAGAATACAAAGAGACATTATAAATGACAAACTATTTCAGTAAGAGTTAAATCTAAAAGTTAAGGTTAATATAGTAACACAAAACTACATAAAACCTATTTGATGAGTGTTTTTCAACCCATATCCACCGTAGAATTTAAATAATCCATTTTGGAGATATTAGAATCCTAATTTTAATTTATTATAAAATAATATTTCTTGTTTTTCCTAAGATACCCCTCTCAATTCTTATAAAAGGGCACTCCCCCTTCCCACATGTTCACACCTTCAAGGCCTTCTCGATTGTCCAAAAACGACCCAAATGCCCTATCAACTGTCATCCCATCATCCTAGAGTCCCTCCTTTAGTCAGATATCCAACTTAAGGTGCCATTTTGATAAAATGAAACGGAAAAACACGAAGAATAGGTAATAATCTCACCACCCTCTTTCAAGTTCATTTCTTCTTCCATTACCTCGTTCTTTGTTGTTTCCGTTATAAAATATTAACTCCAGTATCTTCTATATACCGTGATTTTATTATTAATATGGTAAAGCCATATTCATTATTCTATCCATCCTTTGAATGACATGTCACCATATGTGCGTATGTACGGCCGACCGTCTCCACGTCGTCGTGTAATTGTTATTTAATACATTATTATTTGGATGGGTATAATAATGATGTTTAATTGATGTAAATAATAAATATAACATGATAATTATTCTTTATATATGATATAACATCCAATTATATATTATTTTAATATAAAAAGAATGATATTGTCACTCATGCTTACGTACAGATTACAGTCTCCACGAACGAGATGAGAAGCATTCCGCATCGTATCCATTCAAGAATAAATTTCATATAATGATTAAAAAAATCTTTGGAGACAAGATATCATTATGGATTTGAATAATATACATCCCATCCATAACAAATATTACTCACATAATAAATAATATAAAGGAAAACGAATTTGATAACACCGAAATGACGTTTATACTACGATATTATTAACAAAGCAATGTTAATAGATCATATATGATATCATCTTAATGTATATGATTTTTATATTTTTTTGATAACAATTAATTCCCCATTATACTAGAGTTTAACCTACCCTCGACCAAGGAAAAAGTACAAAGTAAGGGGTTTATTATCTCACTTTTAATTCCGTGAGATTCCCATTGTTCCTCAAATATTTATTGCATGGGGTCTGTGTACTACCCATGATTGTATTCATTTGGCAATATACATTAATTTATGGATATTTAAATCATCATTGTGTGATATATCTTTCATGGGATGTATGTTTCATAAGTTACTGAATTGGTAAGGGAATTAAAAATTTCAATTTCCACTCATTCGGCTTTACGCATACTTCATTGATTATTTTACTCCAAGATTATGTGTGGAATCACTATTCAATTGCTTCTTTCATAATTTACACTCCCCTTTCTGTTGATATTCTTTTGATACACATAATAACTCTATTTATAAATTCTCAAGTCATCGATATGAACTTGATAAGAGTAATTTTAACTCAATCTCCATTTGTTGAGTTAAATAAACAATTAATTGGTGTTGTTTTTACAAGAATATTTGTGAATGTACTCTGATTGATTTACACTGAATATCAAATCATATTGAGTGTATTTATATTTATGTAGTTGATTAATCATTAACCTAAGGATACAGTCTTTACAAGATATTTCATCTCAATTTACACTCCATTGAGACTTCTATGCTGTTACACACCAGATCACTTTTATATGGTGTATATAATGTACTTTGACATAATATATCATGAATCCCATTTATTCTCATGATATTAAAAAGTTTTTATCACCATAATTATTTTTATTCAAGATTCTCTCTTTTGGTTAGGAACTCCAACTAAAATATCATTTTAAAATGTTTTAATGATTTATTATTCTAAATCTTTCTCATTAATGTCAATATTTTAAAAATGGTTATATAGATTTATATATATGGACAATAAAGTTTTAAAATTAAAATTACTTTTAATAGTTTCAATGTGTTATTGGACACTTTGATTCAAAAATCTATTTTAAATGACTTCTTGATAAATAGTGAGACTCTTAAATGTTTTCAAGAAAAAGGGGGATATTTATCCTAAATAGTTTTGATGATTATTTTCATCTCTCTCAATATCATTAATTATTCACTATTGAGGTTGATCTATTATAATAAAATCTTCCATATTGTATTGAATGAGTTATGTTTGACTGTCGATGTGCTATTTTTATACCATTCATGGTTTGTGGTGAAAATATTGACATTTTGTATGCTAGTTTTAATATAATTGTTTAGATTATGCTTCAACCTTTTAATATGAGGAATTCATTGGACTTAGTATGTGATGTGTGAAGCCTGCTATAGCTCCTCAATGCATCAGTTGGTCTCATGAGACAAACTTGTGTCTTGGCACAAAGCCTTGACAGAATATAATTTATATTCTTGGCACAAGGCCTTGACTACATGGTTATGAAAGTCTGGCATTTTTCATTCCATCATTATAAAAGTGGATTTTGGTATTTCATGTGATTATTTGACTATTAGAATATCAATGTTAGTATGTAAATGAAATTATTTGATTTTATATTTTCCATATTATAATGAAGTTCTTGTTTAAAAGGCTTTTGTTATAGTATTATACACTACCTTAAATGTTTATGCATATTTGTGAAAGTTTCTGCTATAATGTTATCCTTACTGATCATCGAATCTCACCCATTTCTATGTTTTATTTTTCATATGATGCAAAGAAGTATATTATGACTAACCTATTGGGATAGTCTATGGGATCTCAGTGTTGTCTATGGAAAACAATTTGATGGAGTTTTCTATTTTATTAGGTAATTTAAACATTATGAAAATATCTAGTACTTCAAGGGCTACTAAACTAATTTGTCTTTCGAGACTTGATCTTTTATGATCATGCCAATGATACGTAATAATGCACCAACTCTAGGCTTCTGGGGTCAGGGCGTTATAGTTGGTATCAAAGAAAGTTTAGTACAAACCTTGAAAACTAGATTTAGATAAACATTGATTAGAGCACATAACCCTATGATAGAATTTGAGGATTAGTATAGAGAAACATCCTAAAATTTTGGTATTGTAGAGATTTTGTGAGTTTTCGAAGCAATACATCTATTTTTGGATACAAGCAGGTAGAGGCGGCTCTAGCATAGATTTACCTAGGGGTAAAACCCAAAAAATATATTTTGAGCTAGATTCGAATAGGAACGGGTGCACGACAATGGGCCTTGCTGCACTCTTGGTTACGACACTCCCGGGGGATATGCTTAGAATAATTTATATTTTCATTATAAACTGATGTGAATTATTTTAATATAAGATGAGAATAAAAGGCATTGGCTAATCTTATGGTGTTTCAAATTGAAAATATGGTGTCATGATATTATCTAAATTATTTTATGATTCCTATTACTTACACAATGATTTCTAGTTTTAGTCAATTGTTGGATTCCAAAGAAGTCATAGTAACTTTGAGAATTATATACAAGGTGGCAACAATGGTGGAAATGATCCAAAAAATGGAATGTTGATAGGCGTAAAAGATATTGTGATCATGCCAAATCATTTTTACAAAAATATGATCAAAAACACATATATTAACCAACTCATGGACTCAAAAAAGAATAGAAAGGTGATGAATGACAAGAGAACCAGAAGTGGAGACCATAGAGAAAAGAATCCTCAATTTCCATCTTGTAGGAAGTGTGGAAGGAGACACCCAGGAAAGTGTCTTAATGGAACAAAGAAATGAATTACTTGTGGGAAAGAAGTATATAAAGGGAATAATTGTGAAGGAAAAATAATGAGTACTATGGAAGAAAATAAAAATTGTCCCAAGAATCCATTTACAACCATTTTTCGTAAATGTAGGGGACCTAGCCATTACCCGAGTGAATGCCCTATTTTATAGGATATTTTCTTAGTCAAAGAAAAATCTATGTGGAAATAAATGGTTGGGGAAATGTTTAAAAGGATTAGTGCTCCTTGTTTATTGTATTACTTTGGAATAATTTTCAATTTTATTTATAACCCCCATAGTTTTCCATGTGAAAATGATATTTGAGGAAGACTTATCTTTTCTCTTGTAAATATAGTTATAAATAACCACTTGGTTTTATATGATCATTGGGT
This sequence comes from Viscum album, assembly GCA_963277665.1. Classification (NCBI taxonomy): domain Eukaryota; kingdom Viridiplantae; phylum Streptophyta; class Magnoliopsida; order Santalales; family Viscaceae; genus Viscum; species Viscum album. Next base: position 1,883,237,857 of record OY728130.1, read on the forward strand.
TTGAGGCAACTACAAGTTATTATATTTTTGGATGAAAATTCATGGAATGAGATAAACATTGTGGTTAAATTATGTTATGGTTATTTTGAGTAATTTATCTCATGTTGGTAATGTTATAAATACTGTTTTTGAAAAAGGAAAACACGCAGACCCTGTGACAACCCGTCCCGTTGGACAAAGCTGTGGGAATCGAACCCACAATCAGAGTTCCATTGGGATTTATTGCCTACCACTGGACTACGTGAAGTCCATGGTTAGTGTGACTAATTATTGTTAGTTAAATTATTTTATTGATCAATAATAAGTTGATTTGAGATCTTATGTCTTATCAAATGAATACCCTTATTATAGGAAAATAATTTTGCGATTAATTGATAAATGTTATTTTGGAAGACATTGGCTTTGTTGGGAAAACTATATGCCCAAGGAAAATAGAATACTATGGGATTTGATTTGAGGAGTAATGGTGGATTTTTATCTAGGTTTTTAATGTGGATTTATATTGATTTGGGTTATTTATGGAAATGATTAACCTTTAATAGAGAATATGTGATTAGGTTAATTACTTTTAAGTATTTGACTTTAAGAGTAGTTGATGCCATTTGGAGATTCAATTTACCATGGAAGACTACATAACAAAATTATTCTAATTTTTGGGTTTCAATATTAGATTGGATTATATTGAAGGATTTTAAGGACAATTGTTTATTTAATGATATTTATTTAACCTTGGGTTGTTGTTGGTTTAATTTTAGAAATTAAGATTACTGTTAATTTCTTTAAAGGAATATCCTTTTGGGGGATTATTAGATCTTGTACTAACTATTTTGGTTTTGATTAATCTCTAATTACAAGGTATATATATAGTTTATCCTATGTGGATCATGTGATTCTCTAGAAGTTTATTGTATCTCTTTCGGTGTCACCAAGTCTTCTTGAATACTCATTGTTTAAAAAAATATGTTAGTGGAAAAAATATATTAAATAATGATACTCTAATTAAAAATTAATTATATCTCTTTATGTTCTTAGTCAATCTCATAAATAAATTCCACATCTTTATGAAATGTAACTTAAAACAAAAAAATGTTTTCCCTTTACTTTTCCTTCTGGGTGACTAATGACCGTTTGTCCCATCACATGTTTGTGGTTTTCTTATTGTTAACATTCTTTTGATCATGTTTTCTATCCCTTTCCATCAGAACATGACACTTAGATTATCTTCCATATCCATGTCTTCCTACATGGAATCCTAGTATGGGTTATCTTGGGTGAACTTTGTACAACTCTTTATTTCTTTTAAAGTGATAGTTTTATTGACTCTTTTTCCAATGTGGGACATTCCATTATATTCCCATGCCCAATTTTAAAAATTGAAAGGACATAATTTATTGATGGAGGGAAGAATGTAACACCCAATGATTTCATAGTACGTTAGTTTTCAATGTAATTCAATAACTTACACTACATGCAACTTCGAGTTCAAGCGCACCACGACTTACCAAACTAGTCGTTCAAAAGCAGTTATGAATAGTATTAACAGAATTTTGAACTTTATATAACCCAAAATATTTTAGAATCAATATTATTAGTTTCTTAGACATAATTTAAGGAAAAATTCATTTTTTCAGATAAAAGAAGTATTTTTCAAAAAAAAAATGAAATTTTACCACCTTTTAATGGTGAACCCTCTTTAAATACAATATTTTAAACTTTTATATATTAAATTTGACAAAATAAACTTATTCTTTGGGATAGTGACATAAGAATTTAGTTTCAATAAATTTTTGGTGTTTCTATGATAATTTTCATATTTTGGTGAATAATGAAAAATAATATATTTTAACTGAAAACAACTTTTTAAATCAAAATAATTTATAGTGTTATACTATACATAAAAATGGTTTGGATGTATAATTAGATTATATTTTTATCATTTAATCCAATTTTGGTCATTGGAAGTAATTTCACTTTGAAATTGGACATAAACAAATGTCAATCTTTTGGTAGTTATTATTTCATAAAAATACATTTTTTGGTTTTGACAACGGGAATTAATTTTAAACTAATAAATGAAATTTATATGTATTGAATTTGGTAAAATAGACTTCACTTTTGAATTCATAATATAAAAACTATCTTAGGGTAAATTTTTGGAATGTTTCTAAAAACTTGTAATTTTTTATGAATAGTGAAAAACACTATGTTATAGTGTAAAACCGAATTTTTATTTAAATAATTATTTATATTATTTAAATGTATTTTAGGTGAAAATAGATACCTAATACCTATATAAATTCATTGAAATTTATTGGAGTTAGTTTATAATAATTTTAGTTATATAAAAATTTTGTTGAACTTTTCACCCTCTTTTACCCACCTCCTATGAGATTTTGAAAATTCACATAAAACTATATATTACCGCTTCAGTGAATATAATTTCACAAATCTGAGAGACACGGTTGATATCAGTAAGTAAAATGTGGTTCAATAAGATGAAAATAATTTTTGATGAATAGTAATTGTTTACTTTTATTTACCACGCTTAAAAGTAAATTGGGTAATTAACGGTAAAAATGATATCATTATAACCCTAACACATGTCTTAATTCTATTGGATAACTATAATTCTAAAAAAAACCTTAGGAATATAATAGTAACCACCTTGGCCCACTTGGATTTGATTAGGTCATTTATTATTTTTTAATTCAAAGAAGACTAAAAGATTTTAAAACAAAGTTTAATAACTAAAACATTTTTAATATAGGGTTACACATAAGATAAATTTGACTATAAATATTAATTATAAATATAAGAATATTTTTTACATAATGGTATTTTATTAATATTTTTTAGAAATTAAATTATATATTTTATTGATGACACAATGATGATGAAACAATTAACTGATTATTGAAATATTAAACTAATTGATACTATAAATATCCAAATAAATTTAATTTGAGACTTTTTATGAATTAAACTAATTTTATAGGTTAATTTTTCATATTAGTGTTGGTTAGGTTAAATTTTTTCGATGTAATAATACTGTTATGAATTTAGAAAAAACAAAATACCTACTACTATCATAATTGACATAAAAGATTTTTTAAAACAAATATTATTTTATTAATTGATATTCTTTTCATAAAAATATAAGGTTAATCAAAAAGACATATATAAAGATAGGTGTATTATTAATGAAATACTTTTGGTTCTCGTGGAAGTATATAGTATGTTTATTGACCATATAATATAAAAATACAAAGAGACATGGTAAATGTCAAACTATTTAACTAAGAGTTAAATATAAAATATAATGGTAATATAGTAACCCAAACCTATCTAAAACCTATTGGTTGAGTGGTTTTATACTGATAGACACATTTAAATTTAAATAATCTATTTTTGAGTCATTATAAACAGAAATTGAATTTATTATAAAATAATATTTCTAGTTTTTCCTAAGGTGCCCATCACCCCTCTTATAAAATGGCACTCCCCCTTCCCTCAAATTCACACCTTCAATGCCTTTTGGATCGGCCAAAATCTGCCCAAATTTCCTCTAAACTATCAAACCTTCATCCTAGATGCCCTACATTGATCATTAATTCATCTTAAGGATCCCTTTTGATCAAATCAAAAGGAAGAACCCGAAGAAGAGGTAATAATTTCACCACCCTCTTTCACGTTCTTTTATTCTTCCACTTCCACTTTATTTGTTGTATCTATTAAAAAATAATAAATCTAGTATCTTCTATATAATGTGATGTTATTATGAATATGGTACAACTATATTCATTATTCTATCCATCCTTTGAATGACATGTCACCATACGTGTGTACGTACGACATACCGTCTCCACGTCGTGGTGTAATTGTTATTCAATACATTATTATTGGGATGGGTATAATACTGATGTATAATTGATGTAAATAATAAATATAACATGATAATGATTCTTCATATATAATATAAAATCAAATTAAATTTTATTTTAATATTAACATAATGATATTGTTGCTCATATGTACGTACAGATTACCGTCTCCACGAACGCGATGAGATTAATTCCCCATCATATCCATTCAAGAATAAATTTCATTTGATGATTAAAAATAATGTTTATAAACATGATATCATTATGGATATGAATAAGATACATCACATCCATAACAAATATTACTCACATAACAAATACTATAAAGGAAAACGAATCTGATAACACCTGAAACGACGATAATACTAAGATATTATTAACAAAGAAATGTTAAAAGATCATATATGATATCATCATAAAGTATATGATTCTTTTATAATTTTATAACAATTATTTAACCATTATACAGGAGTTTAACCTACCCTCTACCAAGGAAAAATTACAAAGTAATGGGTTTCTTATCTCACTTTTAATTCCGTGATATTTCCATTGCTCACCACTTATTTATTGCATGTGGTGTGGGTACTACCCAAGATTATATTAATTGTGTAATATAATTAAATTTATGGATATTTGACTCAACATTGTATGATCCATCATTCATGAGATGTTTGTTTCGTAAGTTACCAAATTTGTAAGGGAATTACAAATTTCAATTTCCACTCATTCGGCTTTACGCATACTTCATTGATTATTTTACTCCATGATTATGTGTGGAATCACTATTCATTTTCTAATGTCATAATTCCCACTCCCCTTTCAGAGTACATAAACTTGATACACATAGTCACTATATTGATAAATTCTGAAGTCATCGATATGAACTTGATAAAAGTAATTTTAACTCAATCTCCATTTGTTCAGTTCAATATCAAATTCATTGGTGTTGTTTTTAAAAAAATAAGTGTGAATGTACTCTGATGGATTTACATTTAATATCCAATCATATTGAGTGTATTTATATTTATGTCTTTGATTTATACTTATCCTAAGTATATGGTCTTTATAATAGATTTCATCTCAATTTACATTCAATTGAGACTTATTTGTTGTAATACACCAGATCACTTTTATATGGTGTATATAATTTACTTTGACATAATATATCATGAATCAATTTATTCTCATGATATGAAAAAATTTTGATTACCTAAATTATATGTATTCATGTGTCTCTCTAGTGGTTAGGAACTCTAACAAAAATATCATTTTAAAATAATTTAATGATTTATTATTCTAAATCTTTCTCATTAATGTAAATTTTTTAAAAATGGTTTTAAGGATTTATTTAGATGGACATTAATGTTTTTAAATTAAAATTCCATTTAAAATTTTCAAAGTTTTATGAAAGACTTTTATTCAAATATCTATTTTAAACTACTTCTTGAAAAATAGCTATACTATTAAAGGTTTTCAAGAAAAAGCGGGATATTACTCTTAAATAGTTTTGATGATTATTTTCATCTATATAAATATCTTTCATTATTCTATATTGAGGTTGATCTATTATAATACAATCTTCCATATTTTATGGAATGAGTTATGTTAGACTGTGGATGTGATATTTTTATACCATTCATGGTTTGTGGTAAAAATATTGACATTTCGTATGCTAGTTTTAATACGAAGGTTTAGATTATGCTTTAACCTTTTCATATGAGGAATGAATTGGACTTAGAAAGTGACGGGTGGATCCCGCTATAGCTCCTCGATGCATCGGTAGGTCTCATGAGAAAAACTAGTGTCTTTGAAGAATGCCTTGACAAAATCTTATTTGTAGTCCTAGAACAAAGCCTTGACTACATGGTTATAAAAGTCCGGTATTATGCATTCCATCATTATGAAAGTGGATATTGATATTGCATGTGATTATTTGACTAGTATAATATTCATGTGAGTAAGTAAATTGAATTATTTGATTTTACCTTTGCCATATTATGCTAAAGTTCAAGTTTCAAAGGCTTTTGTTTTAGTCTTATACACTACCTTAAATGATTTTGCTTATTTATGAAAGTTTCCGCTATAATGTTATCCTTACTAAGCATCTGACCTCACCCTTTTCTATGTTTTATTTTTCTCAGGATGGAAAGAATTTTATTATGACGGACCTGCAGGGATACTCTATGGGATCTCAGTGTTTCTTATGGAAATAATGTTGTGGTATTTTTCCATTTTATGATGTAATATAAACCTTATGAATGTATCTAGTATTTCCTAGTCTACTAAACCAATTGGTCTTTCGAGACTTTTTCTTATATGATCATACCAATGATATATTAAAAGGCACAGACTCTGGGATTCTGGGGTTGGGGCGTTACATTAAAAAAGTATATTTTATATGAATTAATTTTATAATTAAGTATTTAAGGAATTAATTGGACATGCATGGTTGAGTGGGGCCCAAAATTACATACAACCTTAATGTATCGATTGGTTTTTATGAGAAAATAGTACAATAGCCTTATTAAATGGTTTTTTGGTCTATATGTACCAATATTTAAAACTATAATAGTGAAAGGATTTGGTGAAAAAGATATAATGAAGTATGAGATCATGATATCCAACATTATGCATTAACCTCATTGAGAATTCAATTATTATCAATCCATGATATTATTACATTGATATTATCTATGGATTCATCATGTGCAAAAGTCCTTGATTAAATGGAATGTGTTTTCAATTATTCTCTTTACCATATTGATTATTACTTATTTAATCATGATAGATACTGATGTGTATAACTCTTACTAAGAATTTTATCTTATCATTATTTTGTCTTCCTTTCCCTAGGATATAAATAGGTAATCATTGAATGGGATCAATTATGCATAATGATTATTATTACTATTTTTATATTTTATTTAAAATATTAAAATTGGAAAAATGTTTGTTTCTAGTTCATCAAGACTACTAAAATGATCAATCCTTGGTGATGTGATACCTTGTATTTTACACCAATTTAATAAAGTACATACTAACTATGGATCACTAAATTTGGGATTGTTAAATTATAAACATAAAATCTTCTTCACATCTTCAAAGATGTCAAATACAAATATATTAATTCATCTAGAACTACAACTCAATTATCAACATTCATGATCAACACATACAAATTTGAGATCTTATTAGTTATATACAATAATTATATAATTATTATTAGTATTAAATTGATTATAATATTAAAAATGTAAAAAAAACAATAAATAATTCCTTTGTTAATTTAATTTTTTAAATATTATATATTTTCTATTTTAATATAAATTTATTTCTCTGTATCTTCAATTCTTTAATGGAAGGATCTATAATATCATTATGGAGTATCATATACCTATTGTCTTATAATAAATATATTTATTTATGTAAAAACTAATGATATATTCCAAACTTTATGACCTAACATTTGAATGCTTTATAATTTACTATAGGATTATAATTGATTTTTATTATCATAAACATTCGCAAATAGATTCAATCATATTTCAATATTATCTAAATACCATTAATAATTGGGGAGACACTCTTATACCATATAAAATTCAATAATAGGTCGTTCTGGTAACTATTTTGTCTCAAAAAATGAATTAAAATGATCTTGATATATAGTTAATAAAAGGGGACATTTCAGAATATACCATATATGTAATGAGTATTAAAATTTAGATAAACTAATGATAAATATGTAACAAGGAAATTCCTACCTATGAAATACATCCATCAATAATTTATGGGATCTTCAACTTGAATTTCCTTAGACAAAATAATTTTTATATAGACCATTATGGTGAAAAATTATAGAGGGAATATCATCTCCATAATACAAAGTGAAATTATATTTGAATTTGAATGTATGTCACACTCACTGAGGTTTAATGTTCTCTAAATAAACTATATAAAGAATGTGAAAAAATAAATTACTACTATTGTAATTTTATCACATAAAAATTTATACAATTCCAAAGGTAGAAACATCTCAATCTAAATATGTGATTCATTAATTTTAATGCCATGTTTCTTAAAATTTGTTAAGTCAACATATATTGAAATGTATCTTGAATTTTATATAGGTACTTTCACATCTTTTAGTCCATTAATTAAAATATATTTTTTATTTTCAAATGAAAAAACTACCACATGATACATTTCATCATCATTTTATATAGATCATGCTTGATAGTCATTTATTATAAGTCCATACTAGTGTTAAGATGATATTTTTATTTTCCATGTTCATTTTATATTGTAAAAACGAAATTGTCTTATAGATCCCTTTCAATATGCATAATGTAAATATTATGAAAAACTTAATTCCCAATTAGTAAGATTGAAAAAAATAATTTTTTTCTTAATTTCTGTTTACCAACTATATATTAATATATTAGAGTTGTTTTCAATGAAATGTTCTACTAGTACTCTTTCTCAAATTATAAATGAACAATTAATAATTATGAGATGATTTTTGGACATGATAATACTTTTGGTGGTGGGCTCAAATCATTTCACCCATCCACTTAAGATTTTTAAACCAAAGTATATGATTTGAATCTAAGAATCGATGATGAAACATGAAACAACACATTCTACTATATAGTATTATTATAAGTTCAAAGTCAAAGTTACAATTTGGTTCTTATTTCCCATTAGGATTTTTGTTGTATGTTTTTTTATTTTCAACAATTTAACAAAGAAACAAATAATGATTTAGAATATATTTTCTGTCATTTTGAGATGTTTTTATATGAACATGAGTTAATGGAAGATGTTTTAAAAATAACAGAGTGATGACATAATGTTTTATTTAAAGTCCAAAAATGGTAGCATCTTAACTTTTGAAGTGTCAATTAGGAATTTGGAAGAGTAACTATATAATTTGGAGTCATTATTGAATTTTTAATATTCTTTCTAATATTCACAATTTTAATTTATAACTTCATAATATTAATGCTTCACTTTATAATCATAACTTCCAACGTAAATAAAATCATAAAATACGTCTGAAGAGTACTGATGGACTTTATTAGTGTCTTTATAAACATTATAAGAGTCACTCACATGTTTTAAAGAGAAACATATAGTTTTTAAATGTAAATGGGGTGTTTATTAGAGTAACACCTAATCTTCATAAGAGACATTACATTATAAATAATTAGAAAAATAAGATATTTTATTAGAAAATTATTCAATGTTATTAAATTAAATAATATATATATCTTGATCAGTAGTAATGATTGATTATTTAAATTATAAATATTTATATGAATGTTTATTTTACAATAATACAAAAAAATATCTTATAAGGATAACAATTTTAATCTTATTTTTTTATATACGATAAAATATGAATATTGGAAATTAAAATTTCTAATTCACAATTCTATTTGTTGGGAAATTTGCTGCGACTAAACATCAAGGTAATTCTAATAAAATTTATGGAAATATTTTTAGACATGAATTCTTTTAAAATATTTGAATGATCTATCAATGATCCTCATATTATTTACACTCAAATATTGCTTATTATTATTAATGTGTTGATTAATAAATATTTATAATTATTAGTTAATAATATTTTTAGACTGAAAAGAAATCTTCAATATGTTGAAGAATGTACTTCGACATCAAATGGCCAAAACTTCTGATCCATGAGTCCATTTCAGCTCCACAGCAGGTCAAATCGAAACTTATCAAATGAACTAAAACCAAGTGAGATTTAAATCATGTGATAATGAAAGTAAATAAATATATTCAAATTTCAAAATTCAAAAAACGAACTCAATCTTCAAATGACCATAACTGTTAACCTGGGTGTTCGTTTGTGCTCTGCCACATATCAAATCAAATCCTGCGATGAGCTATACACTGCATAGGTCTAGTACTAAATCTTAGAGTATTGTACCCCTTTTTATTCCACCAAATGTCCCATAAGTCCTTTGAAACCGACAGACCGTGGAGCTCCTCCATGGTCTGTGTTGTTCTTTTGTTTTCAGAAAAAACATTTACGCACAAAATCATCCCAATCATCATTATACTCACATAAAATTTGACATGTAAAAAAAGAAGGGTGCAACACAAGTACTTACGAGAAGGTAACACATCCTAGTACTACTCTCACCCATGCATGCTTAACTACAATGTTCAAATGGGATCTGGTGCATTAATGATGGTGTGATCGCACCCAACAGTTCCCTTGCATTCTTTTTAAATATTTGAATGAGATATCAATGATCCTCGTATTATTTACAATAAAATATTTATTTTTATTTATAATATGCCGATTAATAAATATTTAAATGATTAGTAAATAATATTTTTATACTGAGAAGTAATCTTCAACAAGTTGAAGAACGTACTTCGACATCAAATGGCCACAACGTCTGATCTGGGAGTCCATTTCAGCTCCACAACCAGTCAAATCAAATCTTATCAAATGTCCTAAAACAGAGTGAGATTTAAATCACTTGATAATTAATGTATATATATATATTTATATTTAAAAATCCAAAAACTGAACTCGAACATCAAACGACCAAAACTTTTAACCCGGGTGTTCGTTTATGCTCTACCACATATCAAATTGAAGCCTGCAACGGGCTCTATGCCGCTTAGGACTGGTACCAACTCTTCGAATATTTTACCTATTTTTATTCCACCAGAAAGGCCCATAAGGCCTCCGTATCCAATGGACCGTGGAGCTCCTCCATGGTTTGTGCTATTCTTTTATATTCAGTAAAAAAAATTACGCACAACATCATCACAATTGCCATTATACTCACATAAAATTTGACATGTTCACAAAAAAAGTTGAAACACGAGTACATCCAAGGAGGTCACCCATCCTAGTACTACTCTTTTCCAAGCATGCCTAACTGTAGAGTTATAATGGGATCTGGTGCATTAATGCAAGTGTGATCGCACCCAACAGTTCGCATGCATTGTTTTTAAATATTTGAATAAGTTATCAATGTGCCTCATATTATTTACAGTCAAATATTTCTTATTATTTATAATGTGTTGATTAATAAATATTTATAATTATGAGTTGATAATATTTTTATACAAAAAAAGAAACTTCAACAAGTTGAAGAACGTACTTCGACATCAATTGGACATAACATCGGACCCATGAGTCCATTTTAGCTCGACAACTAGTAAATTAGATGCCTGTCAAATGACCTAAAACTCTTTGAGATTTAAATCATGTGATAATGAAAGGACAAAAATATATTCAAATTTCAAATGCCGAAAACCGAACTCGATCTTCAAACAACCATAAATTTTATCCCGGGTGTTCGTTTGTGCTCTGCCACATATCAAATCGAAGCATGCGGCAAGCTCTATGCCGCTTATGTCTGGTACCAACTCTTTGAGTATAATACACCTTTTTATTCTTCCAGAAAGGCCCATAAGGCCTTCGAAACAGATGGACCCTGAAGCTCCTCCATGGTCTGTACTGTTCTGTAATATTCAGAAAAAAAATGTCGCACAACATCATCACAATCGTCATTATATTCACATAAAATTTGACATGTACACAAAAAAGGGTGAAACATGAGTACTTCCCATGAGGTCACCCATCCTAGTAATACCCTCTTACAATCATTATTAACTGAAATGTTCTAATTGGATTTGCTGCATTAATGCTGGTGTGATCGCACCCAACATTTCACATGCATTCTTTTTAAATATTAGAATGAGCTATCAATGATCCTCATATTATTTACTATCATATATTTCTTATTATTTATAATGTGTCGATTAATAAATATTCATAATTTTTAGTTAATAATATATTTATGCTGAAAACAAATCTTCAACAAGTTGAAGGATGTACTTCGACATCAAATGGCCATAACTTCTGATTCGGGAGTCCATTTCAGCTCCACAGCTAATCAAATCGAAGATTATCAAATGACCTAAAACCAAGTGAGATTTAAATTATGTGATAATAAAAGGAAATAAATATATTCAAATTTCTATAGCAGAAAACCAAACTCAAAATTCAAATGGCCATAACTTTTAACCCAGGTGTCTGTTTGTGCTCTACCACATATCAAATCGAAGCCTGCGACGAGCTCTACACTGCTTAAGTCCGGTACCAACTCTTCGAGTGTTTTACCCCTTTTTATTCCGCCAGAAATTCCCATACGACCCCATAAACTGACGGATAGTGGAGCTCCTCCATGGTCTGTGTTATAATCATTTAAAAATTGACATGTTTACAAAAAATGGTGAAACAAGGGTAATTCCTAGTAGGTCCCCCATCAAAGTACTACTCTTTCCCACACACGCTTAACTACAAAGTTCTAATGATATCTGGTTCATTAATGCTAGTGTGATTGCACCCAACATTTCACATGAATTCTGTTTAAATATTTGAACGAGCTATCAACGATCCTCATATTATTTACAGTCAAATATTGCTTATTATTTATAATGTGTCGAATAATAAATATTTATAAATATTAGTTAATTATATTTTTATACGAAAAACAAATCTTCAACAAGTTGAAGGATGTACTTCGACATCAAATGGCCATAACTTCTGATTCTGGTGTCCATTTCAGCTCCACAACAAGTCAAATCGATGATTATCAAATGACTTAAAACCATGTGAGATCTAAATCATTTGATAATTAAAAGAAAATAAATATATTAAAATTTCAAAAGCTGAAAAACGAACTCAAACTTCAAACGGCCATAACTTTTAAGACGGGTGTCCGTTTGTGCTCTTCCACATATCAAATTGAAGCCTGCGTTGAGCTATACTCCGCTTATCTCTAGTACCAACTCTTCGAGTATTGTACCCCTTTTTATTCTGCCAGAAAAATCCATAAGGGATCCGAAACCGATGGATTGTGGATCTTCTCCATTGTCTATGTTGTTCTATTATATTCACCAAAACATTTATGCAAAACACCACCACAATCGTCATTATACTCACATAAAATTTGACATGTACACACCAAAAGGGTGAGAAACGATTACTTCCCAGGATTTCACCCACCAAAATACTACTCTCTCCTAAGAATGCTTAATTTAAAGTTCTAATGGGATCTAGTGCATTAATGCTGCTGTGATCGCACCCAACAGTTCGCGTGAATTCTTTTTAAATATTTGAAAAAACTATGAATGATCCTCATATTATTTGAAGACAAATATTTCTTCTTATTTATAATTTTTCGATTAATAAATTTTTATAATTATTAGTTAATAATATTTTTATATTGGAAACAAATCTTTAAAAGTTGAAGAACGTTCTTCAAAATCAAATTGCCATAAATTATGATCCGGGAGTCAATTTAATCTCCACATCCAGTCAAATTGAAGCTTATCAAATGACCTAAAACCAAGTGCGAATTAAATCATTTGATAAAGAATGGAAATATATATATTCAAATTTCCAAAGAAGAAAATCGCACTCTAACTTCAAACGAAAGTAACTTTTAACTAGGGTGTCCGTTTGTTCTCTGCCACAGATCAAATCGAACCATGCTATGAGCTTAATACCGCATAGGTCTAGTACCAACTCTAAGAGTATTGCACCACTTTATATTCTTCCATAATGTCCCATAAGGCCTCTGAAATCAATGGACCATGGAGCCCTTCCATGGTCTGTGATGTTCTGTTATATTCAGAAAAAACAATTTACGCACAACATCATCACAATAATCATTATACTCACATAAAATTTGACATGTACACCAAAAATGGGTGCTACACGAGTAATTCCCAAGAGATCACCCATCCTAGTACAACCCTCACCCATGAATGCTTAACTGCAATGTTCTAATGGTTTTTGGTGCATTAATGCTAGTGTGATCACACCCAACAGTTCACATGTATTATTTTTAAATATTTGAACGAGCTATCAATGATCCTCATATTATTTATAGTTAAATATTCCTTATTATTTATAATGGTTCGATTAATAAATATTTATAATTATAAGTTAATAATATTTTTATACTAGAAAAAAACCTTCAAGAAGTTGATGAACATACTTCGACATCAAATGGACATAAATTCTTATCCGATAGTCCATTTCAACTCCACAAATAATCAAATCAAAACTTATCAAAGGAACTAAAAAAAGTGATATTAAAATCATGTAATAATGGAAGGAAATATTTAACGCCCCGACCCAATTTAACTAGATTCGGTGCATTATTACATAACATTGGCATGATCACAAGAAAGATCAAGTATCGAAAGACCGATTAGTTTAGTATCCTTGGAATAACTTGATACATTAATAAAGATGACATTACATCATTAAATAAAAACTACAACAATATAGTCTCCATATTCCACACTCTTATTCCCTCATACTATCCCTATAGGTCATTCATAAATTACTTTTTTACATTCTGGAAAAAATAAATCATAGAAAAGGGGTGAGCTCAAATGCCCAGTATGGATAACAATATAGCGGAAACTTCCATAAGTAAGAATAAATATTTAAGGCAATGTATAACTAAAACAAAAGCTTTTTAAACTTTAACTTCAACATAGTATGGCAAAAGTAAAATGAAATAATTCTATTTACTTATTCACATGGATATTCTACTAATCGAATATTCACATGAAATATCAATAACCACTTTCATAATGATGGAATGCATAATGTCAGACTATCATAACCTCATAGCCAAGGCATCGTGCCAAGACAATAAATAAGATTTTGTCAAGGCCTTGTGCGAAGACACTAGTTTGTCTCATGAGACCTACCGATGCATCTATGAGCTATAGTGGGCTCCACCCGTCATATATTAAGTCCAATGCATTCCCATATAGAAAAGTTTAAACACAACATAACCATTCATAATAAAAATAGCATACAAAATGTAAATCCTTCATCCATAAACCATGAATGGTATAAAAATAAAGCATCCACAATCAAACATATCAAAAAACCTTCAATACAATATAGAAGTTTTGTATCATAATAAATCAACTTCAAATAAGCGTAAAATCCATTAAAGAATGTTGACATAGATGAAATCAAAACTCTTTTTAGAGAAATAAATCTTTCTATTTTGAAATAATTTAAGATTCATATTTAAACTAAAACATTTTCTTTGAAAATATTATTATAAGCTTTTAAGGGAAGCTTCAACAATTTTATAATGGCAGAAAATAGCCGCACCCGCTGTATAAGTTAAAAAAAAACATTCTTACCTTAATTATGTCGAAAAGGTTAAACAGGACCTTGTTTGGAAAATGACGGAAATATTCTTTTATAAACAACTTATAAAAGTCAAAAAGGGTATAAATGACTTTAACCCATATTCTAGTAAATAGTAAAAATGTTTGGAAATACAATTTCAAGAAACATGCATGTGGATGATAAAGAATTCCTAGTAGATTATTACGTATAAACAACCTCGGATAATGTAGAGATTTTGAAATAAACACATACCTTGTACTTTTACTTGGTTGAGGGTAGGTTAACATCCTGTATAATGGTGAAATAATTTTTATTAAATTATACAATAATCATATACATTAATATGATATCATATATGATCTTTTAACATTGATTTGTTAATAATATCTTAGTATTATCGTTGTTTCGAGTGTTAACTTACTCATTTTCTTTTATATGTTTTGTTATGTAAGTTGTGTTTGTCATGGATAAGTTGTATCTTAATAATATACAGAATTATATCAAGTCCTTATATACTATTATTAATCATCAAATGAGAATTAGACTTGAATGGATACGATGGAGAATGAGTCTCATTGCGTTCGTGGAGACGGTAGTCCGTACGTACGCACGAGCAACAATATCATTCTTTTGATATTAAAATAATATATAATTGGATGATATATCATATATAATGAATTATTATCATGTTATATTTATTATTTACATGAATTAAACATGATTATTATACCCATCCAAATAATAATTTATTGAATAAAAATTACACCACGACGTGGAGACGGTAAGCCATATGTACGCACGTATGGTTTTATTCAAAGGACGGATAGAATACTGAATATGATTGTGCCATATTAATCATAAAATCAGAGTATATATAAGATACTCGAGTTATTATTTTAGAATGGTAATAACAAATAAAGAAGAAGTGGAAGAAGAAAGGAACATGAAAAAGGGTGGTGAAATCGTTACCTCTTCTTCGGGTTCTTCCTTTTGATTTGATCAATAGGGCTCCATAGGTTGGCTTTATGACAAAAGGAAGGACTCTATGATGAATAGAGGGAAGTTGAGAGAGTATTTGGGGAGATTTTGGAAGAGCCAAATGGATTTTAAGGTGTGAATTAATGAGAAGAGGGAGTTCCCTTTTATAAGAGGGGTGAGGGGCACCTTTGGAAAAGCTATAAATATTGTTTAATAATAAATTCATATTCAGATTCAGATGCCTCCAAAGAATAGTATTTAAATTTTTAGGTGGGGATGTGTCGAAAACCACTCATCCAATATAATTTAGAAAGGTTTGGGTCATTATATTAACCTTATATTTTAGTTTTAACTCTTAGTTAATTAGTTTGACACTTACCATGTCACTTTTTATTTTTATATTATATAGTTAATAAACAAACTATATAACTCTAAGAGACCCCCAAATGGTCCATTAGGGATAAAACTATCCTGATATACATCTCTTTTTCGAACCTTATATTTTTAGGAATTTAATATCAATTAATAATAAAATATTTGTTTTCAAAACACTTTTATGTCAATTTTGACACTATTTGGAAAATTGATTTTTGTGAAAATTATAACAGAATTATTACTTCGAAAAAAGTTAATTAAATCATTCCTACCATGTCATATTATCCTAGAAAATTAATTTAGTTCATAAAAAGTCTGAAATTATATTTATTTGGGTATTTATAATATCAATTATTTTAATTTTTCACTATTATGGTAATTACTGCATCATCATTGGGTCATAAATAATTTAAATTGTTTAATGTCTAAAAATTATAAATAAAATACCATTATGTATGAAATTTATATATATTTCTAATGAATATTTAAAATCGAATTTATCTTATGTATAACCCTATATTAAAAATGATTTAGTAAATAGAAATTGTTTTTAACTCTATTAACACATCTTTGAATTAAATAATAATAAATTTCCTAATCTATTCCAAGTGGACCTAAATGATAATATTTTATTCCTAAGGTTGTTTTTGGTCGAGATACACTTGTCCAATAGAATTAGGACATGTGTTAAGGTAATATTAATATCATTTTTACCCTTAATTACCCTATTTACTTTTAATCGTGGTAAATAAAAGTAAAAAGTTACTATTCACCAAAAATTATTTTCATCTCAATGAACCACAATTTAGACTTTGATATTAACCATGTGTTTTGGATTTTTGAAATTCCACTTACCGAAGTGGTAAAATTAAGTTTTATGAAAAAATCAGTTTTTTAACTACCACTTAGTGGTTTCACTATTCATCAAAAAATGATGTTTTTCAGAAAAATACCAAAAATTCCCCTAGGATAATTTCGATATTCTGAATCCAAAATTGAAGTCCATTTTGAGAAATAAAATTAATAAATGTCAAAAATTGGGTATTATTATTCATAACGGCTAGTTTGATTGGTTTTGGTGTGTTAGAACTCGATGTTGCGTACAACACACGCTATTGAATTATTCAAAGAGAAGCATACCATAGAAGCTTCGGGTGTTACCTTCTCCCCTCTTTCAAATAATTTCGTCAGCTAAATTTCTAGAATACTACCTCATGAAAAGACTCAGGTGGTAATTCATCATATGTTCCCCGGGTTCCCACGTTGCCTCTTCCATCTTATGGTTTCTCCACAAGACTTTTACCAGAAGATTCATCCGGTTTCTCAGTATTTGTTGACTCGTATCATGAATCTTGATGGGCTCTTCGCAATAAGACAGATCAGGTTCCTGTTCTAATTCATCATAGGTGAGTACATGCATTGGCTTAGGCATGAATTTCCTCAACAGAGATACGTGGAACAAATCGTGAACTTTGGAGAGACTTGGCAGCATTGCCAATTGGTAAGCTACAACCCCAATTCGTTCTTGAATTTCGAAAGGTCTGATATACCTAGGACTCAATTTACCTTTCTTTCCAAAATGTATCACTCCCTTCCATGTAGATAACTTCAGGAAAACATGATCACTGACTTGAAATTCCAAATCCTTCCTTCGATTATCAGCATAGCTCTTCTGCCTACATTGAGCTGCTTTGATATGGTTTTGGATTACCTTCACCTTTTCCATTGTTTCCTCCACCAGTTCTGGGCCTACAAGTTTTCTTTCACCAACGTCATCCCAACAGGTTGGTGTGCGACATCTCTTTCCTTATAACACTTCATATGGTGCCATATGAATACTTGAATGGAAGCTATTGTTATAAGAAAATTATACCAGAGGTAAATATTGATCCCATATACCCTGAAAGTCATGTGAGAAGGATCTCAACATGTCTTCTAAGGTTTGAATAGCTCGTTCTGATTGTCCATCTATTTGAGGGTGTTATGAAGTGCTTAAATTATGTTCAATATCCAAGGATTTCTGAAGACTTTCCTAGAATCATGAAGTAAAACGGGGATCACGATCAGAATAAATCGATAAGGGTACTTCATGAAGTATCACAACTTCATTAATATATAGTCTTTCTAGTATTTCAAGTGTTAAATCTTCCCCTATAGTAAGAAAATGTGCTGAGTTGGTAAGATGATCATCAATCACCCATATTGCATCATTCCTTCTAGGAGTCTTTGGTAGCTCCATGACAAAGTCCATCATAAAAGTTTCTCATTTCCACTCCGGTATGGGAAGAGGTTGCCTGACTCCTCCAGGATGTTTCCTTCCAGCTTTCACTTATTGACAAACCATACATCTTGACACAAAATCAGCAATATCCCTCTTCATGTTGTCCCACCAAAAATGTTGCTTCAAATCTATATACATTTTGGTGCTCCGAGGGTGTATAGTGAAATTGGATAATGAGCATCATCCAACAATTCCCTTTTTATATCAGTTATATCGGGAACACAAAGTCTCTTCCCAAATTTCAAAATTCCATCTTCATACACAAATTCTCTCAATCTCCCATCATTCACTGATTTAATCTTCTTTTGAAATTCTTCATCATCGGTATGAGAACTCTTAATCATTTCTAGTAAATATTGTTTGGCAACCATTTGAAAAAGAATTGATGTTTCACCTTCCATGGTTATTCCCATGTCCATCTTCACTAGATCCATGAAAATTGGATCCCATTCAATTCTCATATTGTTCAAAACTCCATGCTCTTTTCTGCTCAAAGCATCTGCCACCTTGTTTTCTTTCCCCAGGTGGTAGTGTATCATACAATCATAATCTTTGAGTAATTCAAGCCATCTCCTTTGCCTCATGTTGAGTTCTTTTTGTGAGAAAATATTCTTCAAACTCTTACGATCAGTATAAATCACACATTCTCACTATTGAGGTATTGCCTACATATCTTTAAAGAAAAGATCACTGCTTCCAACTCGAGATCATGAGTAGGATTGTTTTGTTCATGAATTTTAAAATATCGTGATGCATAAGAAATAACCCTATCATTATGCATAAGAACATAACCATGTCCTTTCTTCGATGTATCACTATAAATAACGAACCCATCATTCCCCGATGGTAGAGTCAATATAAGAGCATTGACTAATCTTCTCTTCAATTCTTCGAAACATTCTTCACACTCTTTTGCCCAAACAAATTTAACCCCTTTACGTGTGAGCTTCATTAATGGGTTAGCAAATCATGCAAAATTCTGGACGAAACGTCGATAATAACCTGCCAAACCAATAAAACAGTGTACCTCAGTTATACTCGTAGGTGCTAGACATTGTTGGATTTCCTTTTTCATATAAGGATAAATGTAGAATCCATCTTTAGAGATAATATGGCCAAGAAAAGAAATCTCTTGAAGCCAGAATTCCCACTTGCTAAACTTCCCATATAATTCATGTCTTCTCAGAGTCTTCAAGATAATGCATAAGTGATTTTCATGATCTTCGTAGCTTTTGGAGTATACCAAGATATCATCAATAAATACCACCACTAATTAATCGAGATATTCCTTGAAAATCTATCCATCAGATCCATGAATACAGTGGGTGCATTAGTCAATTCAAAAGGCATTACTGTAAACTCGTAATGCCTGTACCTATTTGGAAATACCATATTTGGAATGTCTTCCTACATCACACACAACTGATGGTATCCAGATCGATGGACAATCTTTGAAAACTATTATGCTCCATGCAGTAGGTCAAATAAACCCTCAATGCGAGGTAGGGGATACTTGTTCTTTATAGTTATAGCATTGATCTCTCTGTATTCGATACATAACCTCATATATCCTTCATTCTTTTTAACAAAAGTAATAGGGGATCCCCATGGAGAAACACTTGGGAGAATAAATCCCTTATTACTCAATTCCTCTAGTTGTTTATTTAGTTCAACTAATTCTACAGTGGCCATTCTATAAGGGGTCTTCGATATAAGCCTTGATCTAGGAATTAAATCAATGGAAAACTCAACTTCTCATTCTGGAGGATGTCAAGGTAAATATTCCTGAAACACATCTAAAAATTCTTTCACAATAGGTACATCCTCTATTGGAACATTCCTTTCCTCACCCACAGTCATTCCATTATCTTCCTCCCCAATAATTGAATTTACTTGAGCTACTGGGGGTGGATCTAGATAATAATTAGGTGGTGAATATTCTACTCTAAATATAAGGTTTTTCCTATCATCATCATCATCAAAAATCTTAACTTCCTTCTTCTTACAATAAATATTTTCATCATGGTCCGAAAGCCAATCCATACCGAGGATTATATCAAACTCAGTAATAGGTATGACGATGGGATCAGCGGATAAAGAACATTTATGTGGTCTAATGGGGATTGATTCACAAAAATTTGATGCAATGATACTTCCCTTAATAGTTTTAACTGACAACTCCCTTGTTAAATCAAATTGGAAATATCTAATTTTATTAGAAAACTGGGAAGATATGAAACAATGCAATGATCTAGGATTAAATAATGCATTTGCTAAACTTGAGGAATCCATTAAATTACCTGCCACCACGTCTTTCGGAGCTTTTACCTCAGCAGTAGTGATAGCATAAGCTTGTCCTTTATCCCTTGGCCTTTTCTGAGGTATGTTCCCATGATTCTTAGGACATTCATTTGAATAATGTCCCATATCCCTGTAATTGTAGCACTGAACATCAGTAGATTCCTTCTTCCCCTTGCAATCATGAGCTTGGTGGCCTTTTCACCACACGTGTATCAGACTCACGTTCCATTTAAGCACGTACCGGGGTGTTTCTTCCCACATTTACTGCATGATGGATATTCAACTTTTCCCTTATTAGCTTTATTTCCATTCCCAGATTGATCAGATGATCTCTTCTTCTCTTGCTTTTCTTTAAAGTCATAAGACTTTGAGAATTATTTCTCTGTCTTGATAGCACATGAGACAATGTCTTCATACGACGAGAAGGATTTTTAGACTAATGCTCGACGGAGAAATGGTTTTAACCCATCAAATAAATGATCAATCCCACTTCTTGGGTTACGTATATAATCTCTAGCATACCTTGAAAACCTTGTAAAGTTAGCCTCATACTTTGCGACATTATCATCCTCCTTTTGTCTCAGACTCAGAAATTGTCTTTCCATATATGCTCGATGGTCACGAGGAAAGTATTTTTCTAAAAACAGATCTTTGAAATCCCTCCATTATATATTTGATACTTCATCATCTTCCTTCATGTTTTGAATCAATGACCACCATTGATCAACATCTCCAGTGAGGCGGTAAACTGCCATGATAAATTTTTCCCTTTAACTACTTCCGAAAGCCTAAAATATTTTCTCTAGGGAACATAACCATTGCTCAGCTACCAATGGATTATTACTCCCATTGAATGTTGGTGGTTGTTGCCTCATGAAGCGATGTAACATTGATCCTCCACACTGTGGATCAGGGTGCTCGAAATTGGTATGGTTATTATTCATAACCTGAGTTAGTTGACCCAGTATAGTGATTAGCTGATCAGCACCAGTTGCATCACCAACCCCTCTATAATTATCTTGAGCAGGAGGGAAATCTCTACATGGAGTGCGTGCATTGATACAGTTTCCATTTCTCCACTAGGCACCATTTCTTAACAATTGCATAAACTAGATCAGTTTATGAATCAAACTACATAATTTCATACTTATAAAACACATAACATAAATTGAACTATTTATAGATATAATCCATAATCATAAAAATGTTTTCTTTGAGGAAGTATATACTCATAAACACTTCATAATTATTTTTAAATAAAATGATAGTTATCCTAAGTATATCCCCAGGGAGTGTCGTAACCAAGAGTGCAGCAAGGCCCGTTGTCGTGCACCAGTTCCCGTTTGAGTCTAGATCAAAGCGGTGTTTTCGGGTTTTACCCCTAGGTAAATCTGTGCCAGAGCCGCCTCTACCTACTCGTATCCAGACATGAATGTATTTCTTTTAAAACTCACAAAATATTTACAGTACCAAAATTCTAGGAAGTTCTTCTATACTAATCCTCAAATTCTATCTTAAATCTATGTGCTCTAATCCGAGTTTATCTAAATATAGCTTCCAAGGATTGTACTAAACTTCCTCTAATACCAACTGTAATGCACCGACCCCATTTTCCCAAAGTCAGTGCATTATTACATAACATTGGCATGATCACAAGAATGATCAAGTCTCGAAAGACCGATTAGTTTAGTAGCCCTGGAAAAACTAGTTACATTAATAAAGTTTACATTACATCATAAAATGAAAACTACAACAATATAGTTTCCATAGTCCACACTATTATCCCCTCATACTATCCCTACAGATCATTCATAAATTACTTCTTCACATCCTGGAAAAAATATAACATAGAAATGGAGTGAGAAAAAATGCCCAGTAAGGATAAAAATATAGCGGAAAATTTCATAAATAATAATAAACATTTAAGGCAATGTATAACTAAAAAATCCTATTAAACTTGAACTTCAACATAGTATGGAAAAAATAAAATGAAATAATTCCATTTACTTATTCACATGGATATTCTACTAATCGAGTATTCACAAGCAATATCAATAACCACTTTCATAATGACTGAATGCATAATGCCAGACTATCATAACCACAAAGCCAAGGCCTCATGCCAAGACTACAAATACGATTTTGTCAAGGCCTTGTTCCAAGACACTAGTTTGTCTCATGAGACCTATCGATGCATCAAGGAGCTATAGCGTGCTCCACCCGTCACATATTAAGTCCAATGCATTCCCATATACAAAGGTTTAAACATAACATAAACATTCATAATAAAAATAGCATATGAAATATAAATACTTCATCCATAAACCATGAATGGTATAAAAATAACACATCCACAGTCAAAAATATCACAAAACCTTCAATACAATATAGAAGATTTGTATCATAATAAATCAACTTCGAATAAGCGTAAAATCCATTAAAGAATGTTTATATAGATGAAATCAAAAGTCTTTTTAGAGAAATATCTCTTTCTATTTAGAAATAATTTAAGATTCATATATAAAATAAAATATTTTCTTTGAAAATATTCTTATAAGCTTGTAAGGGAAGCTTCGACTATTTTAAAACAGCGGAAAATAGTCGCACCCACAGTATAGGTTAAAAAAACATTCTTACCTTAATTCTGTCGAAAAGGTTAAGAAGGACCTTGTTTGGAAAACGACGAAAAGATTACTTTATAAACCACTTATAAAATTCAACAAGGATATAAATGACTTTAACCCATATTCTAGTAAATAGTAAAAATGTTTTGAAATACATTTTTATGAAACATGGATGTGGATGATAAAGAAGTCCCAGTAGATTAATACGTATAAACAACCTCAGATAATGTAGAGATTGTGAAATAAACCCTTACCTTGTACTTTCACTTGGTTGATGCTAGGTTAACCTCCTGTATAATTGTGAAATAATTGTTATTAAATTATAAAATAATCATATACATTAATATGATATCATATATGATCTTTTAACATTTATTTGTTAATAATATCTTAGTATTATCGTTGTTTCGGGTGTTAACATACTCATTTTCTTTTATATGTTTTGTTATGTAAGCCATTTTTGACATGGATAGGTGGTAACTTAATAATATCCTGATTTATATCAAGTCCTTAGATACTATTATTAATCATCAAATGAGAATTAGACTTGAATGGATATGATGGAGAATAAATCTCATCGCCTTCGTGGAGACGGTAGTACGTACGTACGCACAAACGACAATATCATTCTTTTGATATTAAAATAATATATAATTGGATGGTATATCATATACAATGAATCATTATCATGTTATATTTATTATTTACAATAATTATACATCATCATTATACCCATCCAAATAATAATTTATTGAATAACAATTACACCACGATGTGGAGACGGTAAGTCGTATGTACGCACGTATGGTGTTATTCAAAGGATTTTTAGAAGATTTAATATTATTGTACCATAATTATAATAACATCATAGTATATATAAGATACCGGAGTAATTATTTTATAATGGTAATAAAAAAGAAATAAGAAGTGGAAGAAGAAAGGAACTTGAAAAAGGGTGGTGAAATCATTACCTCTTCTTCGGGATCTTCCTTTTGATTTGATCAAAAGGGCTCCTTAGTTTGGATTAATGACTAAAGTAATGCCTCTAGGATGAATTGAGGGAATTTTAGAGAGTATTTGGGCAGAGTTTGGCGGAGCCAAATGGCTTTTAAGGTGTGAATTAATGAGAAGGGTTAGTGCCCTTTTATAAGAGGGGTGATGGGCACCTTTGGAAAAGCTAGAAATATTATTTAATAATAAATTCATATGTGGTTTCTAATTGCTCCAAAGTGGATTATTTAAAGGCTATGGTGGGGATGGGTCTAAAAACACTCAACCAATAGAAATTAGACATGTTTGGGTCATTATATTAACCTTATCTTTTAGTTTTAACCCTTTGTTAATTAGTTTGACACTTACCATGTCACTTTGTATTTTTATATTATATAGTTAATAAAGTTACTATATACCTCCAACCGACCCCCAAGTGTTCCATTAATGATAAAACTATCACAATATAAGTCTCTTGGCCAAACCGTAGATTTTTAAGAATTTAATATCAATTAATAATATAATATTTGTTTTCAAAAATCGTTTATGTCAATTTTAACTCTATTTTGAAAATTGATTTTTGAGAAAATAATAACAGAATTATTACTTCGAAAAAAGTTAATTAAATCATTCCTAACATGTCATATTAACCTATAAAATTATTTTAATTCATAAAAAGTCTCAAATTATATTTATTTGGGTATTTATAATATCAATTATTTTAATTTTTTACTATTATGGTAATTACTGCATCATTATTGCGTCATAAATAAATTAAATTATATAATGTCTAAAAATTATGAATAAAATACTATTATGTAGGAAATAGTTTTAGAATTCTAATTAATATTTTCAATCGAATTTATCTTATGTATAACCCTATATTAAAAATGATTTAGTAAATAAACTTTGATTTTAACTCTTTTAACTCTTCATTGAACTAAATAATAATAAATGTCCTAATCTAATCCAAGTGGACCTAAATGATAATATTTTATTTTTAAGGTTGTTTTTGGTCAAGATACAGTTGTTCAATAGAATTAAGATATGTGTTAGGGTAATATTAATATCTTTTTTACCCTTAATTACCCTGTTTACTTTTAATCGTAGTAAATAAAAGTAAAAAGTTACTATTCACCAAAAATTATTTTCATCTCAATGAACCACATTTTAGTCCTTCATATTAACCATGTCTCTCGGATTTTCAAATTTCGACTCACAGATGAGGTAAAATTATGTTTTATGAAAAATCCAGTTTTTTAACTACCACATAGTGGTTTCACTATTCATCAAAAAATGATGTTTTTCAGAAAAACACAAAAAATTCACCCTAGGATAATTTCGGTATTCCGAATCCAAAAATGATGTCCATTTTGAAAAATAAAATTTATAAATTTCAAAAAGTGGGTATTACTATTCATAACTGCTAGTTTGATTGGTTGTGGTGGGTTAGAACTCGATGTTGCGTACAACACACGCAATTGAATTATTTAAAGAGAAGCGTACCATAGAAGCTTGGGGTGTTACAAAATAAATATATTCAAATTTCAAAATCGGAAAACTTAAGTTGACTTTCAAACGACCATAAATTTTAACCCTGGAGTCCGTTTGTGCTCTGCCACATATCAAATCGAAGCCTACGATGAGCTCTACCCCTCTTAGGTCGGGTACTAACTCTTCAATTATTGTACCCCTTTTTATTCTTCCAGAAAGGCCCATAAGGCCTCCGAAACCGAAGGACCATGGAGCTCCTCCATGGTCTGTGTTGTTTTGTTATATTCAGCAATTTTTTTTGCACAACGTCCTCACAATCGTCAATATACTGACATAAAATTTGACATGTACACAAAAAAAGGTGAAACATGAGTACTTCCTGTAAGTCACCCATCATAGTACTACTCTCACCCAAGCACACTTAACTGCAGAGTTCTAATGTGATCTGGTGAATTTATGTCGGTGCGATCACACCCAACATTTCACATGCATTCTTTATAAATATTTGAACGAGATATCAATGATCCTCATATTATTTATAGTCAAATATTGCTAATTATTTATAATGTTCCGATTAATAAATATTTGTAATTATTAGTTAATAATATTTTTATACTGAAAAATAACCTTCAACAAGTTGAAGAACATACTTCGACACAAAATGGTCATAAATTCTGATTCGGGAGTCCATTTCAACTCCAAAACCTGTCAAATCGAAGCTTATCAACTGACCTAAAACCATTTGAGATTTATGTAATCTGATAATGAAATGAAATAAAAATATTCAAATTTCAAAAGATGAAAACTTAACTTGAACTTCAAACGGCCATAACATTTAACCCGAGTGTCGGTTTGTGTTCTGCCACATATCAAATCGAAGCCTATGACGCGCTCTAGGACATTTAGGTCTTGTACCAACACATTGAGTATTTTACCCCTATTTATTACACTATAAAGGCATATAAGGCCTCTGAAAACCATGGATCGTAGAGCTCCTCCATGGTTTGTGCTGTTCTGTTATATTCAGCAAAACAATTTACGCACAACATCATCAAAATCATCATTATACTAACATATAATTTCACATGTACACAACAAAGGGTGCAACATGAGTACTTCCTAGGAGGTCAGCCATCCTATTACTACTCCCACCCAATCACGATTAACTATAGAGTTCTAATGGGATCTGGTGCATTAATGCTGGTGTGATCGCACCCCACAGTTTGCATGCATTCTTTTTAAAAATTTGAACGAGCTATGAATGATCATCATATTATTTACAATCAAAAATTGGTTATTATTTATAATGTTTTGATTAATAAATATTTTTAATTATTAGTTAATAATATTATTATACTAAAAACAAATCTTCAACTACTTGAAGAACGTACATTGACATCAAATGGACATAACTTCTGATCTGGGAGTCCATTTCAGCTCCACAACCAGTCAAATTGAAGGTTATCAAATGACCTAAAACCGATTGAGATTTATGTCTTGTGATAATGAAAATAAATAAATATATTCCAATTTCAAAAGCTGAAAACCGATCTCGAACTTCAAACGACCATAACTGTTAACCCGGTTGTCTGTTTGTGCTCTGCCACATATCAAATTGAAGCTTGTGACGATATCTACACCACATAGGTCTGGTATCAACTCTTCAAGTATTTTACCCCATTTATTCTGCCAGAAATTCCCATAAGGCCTCCAAAACCGACCGACCGTGGAGCTCCTCCATGGTCTGTGCTATTCTGTTATATTCAGCAAAAAAATTTATGCACAAAATCATCACAATTGTCATTATACGCACCTAAAATTTCACATGTACACAAAAATAGGGTGAAAACAAGTACTTCTTTGGAGGTCACCAATCATAGTACTACTCTCCCTCCAGCATGCTTACCTGTAGATTTCTAATGGGATCTGGTGCATTAATGTTGGTGTGATCGCACCCAACAGTTCACATGCATTCTTTTTAAAAATTTTAACGAGCTATCAATGACCCTCATATTATTTTCAGTGAAATATTGCTTATTATTTATATTGAGTTGATTAATAAATATTTATAATTATTAGTTAATAATATTTTTTTACTGAAAAAAAAATCTTTAACAAGTTGAAGAACGTACTCCGACATCAAATAGCCAGAACTTCTGATTCGGGAGTCCATTTCAGCTCCACAACCAGTCAAATCGAAGATTATCAAATGACCTAAAACCAAGTTATATTTAAATCATGTGATAAATAAAGGAAATAAATATATTCATATTTCAATATCTGGAAACCAAACTCGAACTTCAAATGGCCATAACTTTTAACCCGAGTGTCTGTTTGTGCTTTTCCACATATCAAATCGATGCCCGCAACGAGCTCTATGCTGCTTAGGTCTGGTACCAAATATTTTAGTATTTTACTGCTTTTTCTTCTGAAAGAAAGTTCCATAGTTCCACCGAAACCGCCAGACTATGGAGCTCCTCCAAGGTCTATGCTGTTCTATTATATTAAAAAAAAAATACGTACAACATCATCACAATCGTCATTGTACTCAAATTTTACCTGTACAAAAAAGAAGGGTGCAATGAATTGTACTTTCCATAATTTCACACATCCTAGTAATACTCTCGTCCAATCACGCTCAATGGTCAGATCACACCATCAGTGTATGTGTTATTATCAAGTCTCCTCCCAAAGGTGCCTCCGGACATGAGGGTTAAGTCAACGGCTTCACTGGAAACTATTGGTTTTGGACATGATTCGTGAAAGGAATAAATGATTGGTACTTATTTCTTTTAATACAGTAGCTAGTAGTAGACATAAACCATTCATCAAATCATTCTTAGATCCATTGGTCTGTGATCCTTGACGATATGCAACTACTCCCTTCCCATGTCCTGTTGCTCCCTGAGCTTAATGGGGACCACAAAGTGAGTGGTTGTAACATGTCAAATAGTACACCACCAAATGCTACTATCCTAACTCTACTTCCACATCTAATACCCTACAGATTAATCTGTCCCAAAATATTCTTCTTCCTGAAACATTTTTACATGCCCATATATATGTGACTGGCGCCAGTTTTTTACATTCCCACTGCTAACATTCACTGGCCGTAACTGCTCAGACAAAGAACATTTAACTACAAAGGTTATCTCTAGAACCCTAATATAGGAAGTAATGAAAATATGAATAATGCGGGCCCAAACGCCATTAAACATACCACGCTCGTATGTCTAAGCCCTGAAGAACAGATCGTATTGTATTCATTGAGTACCTAGAATTGTCGGTACACCTCGATGAATATTCAGCTACTGATATGTCATCCTGCCTAAGATGTAGAAGCTCTAGAGAATTCTCATCCACCTCCTCAAGCAAGTCCTCAGCTGCATGTGAGTCGGGCTCACCTCGGATCCTAAGGGGTATCTAATGCTAAAACTTGTATTAGGCACAAAGCCTACATGTGTCCTCTACCACTACCACCTGTTGTAACTGATGACCAACGGACAATGATATTGCTGACACACTTCCAAAAGGTTCTATCTCATGCAATGATCCACATACCAAAGCCTCATCACTATGCAGACCATCCTCATGGTCACTCAATAGAAAAGACTAGAAGTTAAGATCATTATCTTCTCTACTGGTGTCTCATCTATGTGGAATGATTTAGACACAACCTCCATCCAGTCCTCAGCCGCTTACAGGTCCATATAACCTCAGAACCTCGGGGGCCTCTACCATTGAAACGGGTGTAACACGCTCCGTCAGCGTTCACCCTCTACTAGTGGGGCTGGTTGAAATAGTTATCCAATGGGAAGTGGTGTTGCGGGTACACAACCCGAAGGTGCCAAAGCCATAAGGAGGGCCTACACCGAGGCCTCATCGCTCGGTGGGCTGTCATCACTTACTCTCTCAGGAAACCTAGGTGGCTATCTAAGAGGTTACATCCTAATAAGGAACAAGTGAACCATGGTCATTATATTATACTTGGTGAGCTGACTCCAACGAATTGAAAAGAAATACTTTTCAAAATCCAACGCAATAAATGTTTACATGAACTAAGTCGGAAATCAAAACTCTGGGTCCTGATGTATGGATACGTCTACCGCAGCACCAACAACGGACCTCCTTAATTGAAAAAGACACTCAAAACACTTAACACTATTGAATCATAGAAAATTTTAGAGTCCAAATTCTTCAGTAGAACTAAACTCCTCTGATACAAATTTTTCACGACCGGTACCCCGGGGCCCGTGTCGTGACTACCCCTAGACCGCCTTCCATAGGATAGGGTATGGTGATAGAATCGGAATGGTGTATCTCTAAAACATGAAGCATTTCCTTTAAACTTGTACAAAAATACACAGTTAAACGCAATAAGAAGAAACTAATAAGTAAACTGCTGTAGTAAAAAGAGTTCTGAATGTAAAGGGGTTGGAATAGAAGCCCAAATGAAAGTATGAGTATAACTCAATAGAACATATATTACTTCACGAAAAAGGAAAAAAGCTACTCAGTCATCCTCCGAAGTTCCTACCTGAAGGGTAGGAACATATTGCCTCATCGTCATTCCACATCATTCAATATCCTCCATGTCACGTCATGCCAAATAGTCTACCTTCATGCACCGTCCAGTCCTAGCTCCCTTAACCTCGATCAACATTGTACATTATCTACACCAGACACAATATGGTGTGGGAGAAGCCCATATAGGGGTTAGTATAATTGTACTTAGTAGGGACCACAAGACCCCTATAGGTATCCTAGAGTTCCAAAAAAGAAAAACCTAAAATCAATACATCAACTCTGCTTAGGTATATGACCATACATACACCTATGTTATCAAGATATAGACATCTCGTACATGAGAGAAAAACACCACAAAGGTGACACCCCGAAGGTAACACCATGAAAGTAAAAGTACCACATAGGTAACACTACGAAGGCTACACCGTGAAGGTAAAAATACCACACATGTATCACCGTGGAGATAGTACAATGAAGGTAAAAGTACCACCTAGGTATCACCCCGACAATAGTACTATGATGGTTAAAGTACCACACATGTACCACAACGATGATAGTACCCCGAAGGTAAATTTACAACACATGTATCAAGAAGAATATAATACCATTAAGGTAAAAGTATTAGTTAAAATAGTGTCTCAGCACAAACCAAGAATTATTGAAGTATAGAAGTACAAATGATTTGTCGTGAATCAAGATCATATTATTCTGTCAGGTGGCACGGCTGCTGACCTTACGGAGTCTGACCCACACATGATTGATAGGTACTAACCTCTGATGAACCACACAAGATCTAACCTACACAGGATCGGTATACTATGACCCACATAGGATCGCTGAGCATTGACCCACACAAGATCTCACCCACATAAGATCGGTATGTGTAGACCCACATAGGATCATTGAGCACTGGTCGATAGAGGATCTGACCCACACAGGATATACATGCGCTGACCCACACAGGATCCCTGAGCGCTACCCACACAGGATTGATAGGTACTAACCCCCGTAATTACAGAAACAGGATCCAACCCTCCCATAGTCGATAGGTATCTATCCTCTGTATGATCTATCTCCAACCTCCGCCTCACTGCCTGCCACTGGCTTCCCGTTAGTAGCCTATATGGGAGAACGAATCCTCAATCCATCATTCATGCATAAATGACCACAAAGTTCCCCAAAAATGTATTCCAATGGTCTGTCACATCATAAAGGACCCAACACAATAGACGACGCTTCAATCGGACCCCTGGTCTGAAAGTTATTAGCATTTCCGCTCAGAGGCCCTGTTGGATTCGAGGTTTGATCCAACCCAGTCGTACTCCAACATTATCCAAAACTAAAGTGGAGTATATTAAAAAGGCCATCTAGATACAAGGCTTCTGGTGCCACTGACGGTTTTTCAAACGGTCGCCCGGTTCACAAGAGATGGAAAAAAGGTGAAAATGGGTCTGGATGTGCCCCGGTCTGGTCTGACTCGGCCTGTCCCCACTTGCGCCGACCCGAACCAATTCGGGTCGAATTGGAATGACCCGGGTACGACCTAGTTGGCCTAGGCCATGGTAGTCCCAAACCGTTGAGCCATGGTTCAGCCCGGCACACAAACGGGGGGGGGGGGGGGGGGGGGGCTGGCCCAGTCCTTCAGTACGACCCACTGGGTGGACCACGATGTTTCCCACGGCCAGGTGGCATACTGTTGTGGGGTCCGACCTAGCCGCAACCTCAGGGGGAGGTGCCCCCAGGTGTTTTGAAAGGCTGGATCGCCGTTCAATCGCCCTTCAGGCATGCAGGACTACCAAGCGGTCCCGCTCGGTGCGACACGTCTTTCCAAAATGGATGGACGATTTATCTCCCAATCACACTGACGTCCATCGCTACTCCACCAGCGGCCGACCAGGTGTTGGCTGCCCTCCGGCCTCTACCGTGGCCAAGCGGGCGCGACCTCCTGCTCTGGCAGCATGGACATGCGCCGCTGCTCTGCCACACGGCCAACCGGATTCCAGCCACCACCCTTCTATATCGCGGCCAACGGTCCACGACCTCCTCTTTCGGTGGCATAGATGTGCACCACCCTCCTTCCATGAGGTCCACCAGGTTCTAGCCGCTGGCTTCTTCTGGAAGCCATTAGAGCTTCGTTCCAAGCCCTAAAATTTTGACATTTTCATATTCACAATCCTTAGGTCAAGATCTCTGTGTCTATATGTCGCGCTCAATGAGACATTGTGTTTCCATCACCATTAATTATTTGGCGTTGATGAATTCATGAAGAACACACGAAGAACAAATGAAAAAGGGGCAAGGTATAAGTGCAAGATGATGACCATGTTTGTTCGGCCATCATCATTGTGAATAAATATTATGAAGAATCAACAAAAATATTTAATCATACATCAAATTCAAACCCCAAACTTAAGAACAACGATGAGCGTGCGTTTGTGGAAGCGGTTCGGTGTTCGTCATCCACTGCAACTAGCCACCAACAACCTCACTCGTTCTTCAATCTCCGGTTCTAGCTTTTGGTGTCGCTTGTCATCTCTAGCTGGTACCAGCCCCATCCTCCAAGGGTTTGGCATCACTCCAATTTTTCAGCACTTCGTTGCTTGGTGAAGTAATGTTGAAACCTCTCTCCAAGCTCCATATAAATATGAGAGGGGGAGGGTGTGAAACGTCCATGGGATTACTGGAGGCCCATTAATTAAGAACCTTCCTAATTTTCCAATGGTTCTGTTACTTATAATTGAATGGTCAAGCCATTTATTGGATTGACACGTCACTGGTCCCACGTTGCTTCTTGTTCATTGGGGGAAAGGAATGGAAATAACAAAACATATTTATTTCATTTATTTCATTTAAAAAGTCCCAAAAACATTACTTTTTCTCTAGAACTAATATGGTCAAATTTAAGTATCCATTAAGCGAATCCCAACCTTGAGAATTCAATGGTGTCGTTGGATTTTTAATCCGTGCATTGGTTCAAATGGTAGAAAATGCTGCTCATGCGTTTACTGAACATACCCAAAAAAAGTTCATAAAATTATTAATTTTCACCCTTGAACCATACTGGTCGAGGCTAGTCTCTGACTATGTGAAACACACCCCAAAAAAACCAACAGTACTCTCATATTTCCAATCTATGTTTCCATTTAGATGTTATGTAGTTTACAATAAAATAATTGTCACTTAGTTATTTTATTTACAACCAAAAACTAACTTTCTCTGGTGGCCCACGTCAGCCAAAGTTACTATCTTTCTTAAGAAAGAATACTCTCATGAGTTCAGCAGTGGTCTTAGATTTTTAATCAGAGTTACCATTCGTGAGTATTAAGCATTTGAAAATAAAATAACATTATTTAATTATTTTATTTACGTTTATTCCATTTTCAGGTTTTTTTACAATTGGCTCCTGCTGACAAAACTAAAGTCGCATCTAGGGTAAACCATCCATTCTGAGTTCAATAGTGCCCTCAGATTTCTAATCAGGAAAACCATTTATATTTTATTCCACTTTTTTAGTAAAACCTCTTATGCGCTTTAATTAATGCTTAACAAATCTTAGAAGGTTCATTCCGTGCTCTCCGGGCCTCGAAATCATGCGCCGTCAAAATTCACGGTCTCGAAATAATTCTTTATAATAAAAAAATTATATAGAATTTCTAGGACATTACACTTTATTCATGGTTTTCTTATACTTTTTATTGTTTCAGTTATTTTGATTCTGTAAATTTAAGGATAAATAATTATGTTCAATTGAAATTAAAATCAGGGAACCAATCATACCATATTAAAATTGAAACTGATGATTAACGAACTCAAGGCCAAATAAGAATCTACACTATGAGCAGCTAAAATGATATTTCATTGTTTTTGTAACTCTATATCACAACCAATAATAACTTAAATGATGAATAAAAATTAATTTGGATGATTATAAAGATTCCAGACATTATCATAAGTTGAATTTTAAAAAATGATCCCCAATAGAGGCTTATTTTTCACTTAAGAGTGACTCAGGATGAGCATTGAGTTGGATCCGTACGTGCATTGAATATTTATGTGAGAACCTTAGTGTATTTTGATGAACTAAGATGAATATGTAAAAATAATAAATCTATATTAATTAATGATTCTCTAATTAATAATAATGTTTTCATCCAAGAGAAGAAAATACATGAATAATATTAAGATAATGTAAGGACAAATTCAACTGTTAAGTAAATGTATAGAATTAATGTAACCTACAAGGAATATTTTGTTGAAATTTAATAAGTCAAATATGCTTTGTAATGTTAAAATTAAATACAAGTGACGATAATGTGACCTTAAAAATTACATGAAATAAATTTTAAAATAATCATTTATGGAAAATGGAAAATCAAATATGGGGATACTAGAAGATTATAAAAATAGTAGAAGAATTCAAGAACTAAGTAGGAGATTCATCAATTAGAACCCATGGGGGTACCATTCATCAGTTTGCAGAGCTTATTTTATGTCACGTACAGAGGAAGAATAAAAGAAAATGTGTGCCACGTAGAGGTTATTCATGTGGGACTAAAGCTACTGTCTGTGAGCCGTTTGTGATGCTAGGATTTGATTTGAAATTTAAGGGGAATGATTCTAGATACCATGGTGACACTTAGATACTCATAACCTCATATATACCAAACCATCTACTGATCATCTTGATTCCCCACCGCTCATTCATACATACTAGTGCAAGAACATGATTAGTGTTAATAGAAGGATCAGAGTTTAAAGAACATACTTGAGTCTGTGGCTTGGGATTTATAGAAGAAGAAAGAATCTGATCACTCTAGATAATATTCTCTTTCATTTCTCCACTTCATGTATCATTTTTTAAAGAGCAATTTTATGTAATATTTTTTTTAATGTTATCATGTATAACTACCTAGTTTATGTTGTAAGATCCTATGTTTTTCTTGAGGTACATTTCATCCTTGGTTTGGTTAAATGTGTTGCTTTACATTTTGGCTTAGACCCAAGGATGGGCCATGGGCAGGTTGTGATGTTTTTTGTATTGAAAGGGAAAAACATGCTGAAATATGGTCGTAGGACAGGTAGACATCGTGTACTTGGTCTTCCAACCATGTACATCAAGTACAGGCTATGTACTTGACCATCACTATGTATAGCCATTCTGGTTTAGAAAAATAAAGAGGACAGTACTTCCCATGTAATTTCCCAGTGGGGGGGGGGGGGTTATAAACGAGGCAATGGCTTTGTTTTTTTTTGGACGCACAGAAAACATTCTTCCATTTTTTAACCCAAAAACCCTATATTCTAGTTTTCATGTATTGATGCCATCCAGAATCCGATTTCAGCTTCGTCTATCACGTTAGAACAATATCAGTATGTACTCAATTAATTTTCACTAATTATTGATTCTTTGGAACCATAACAATTCATTTTGGATTTAGGATCATATGCCCTAATATTCAGTTCTTCATCTATTCATCAGATTTTATCCAAAGAGAGATGAATCATGACATGATACAAGAGGGGCTACCAACTAATGTGGAGAGTTTGGTGGTCTATAATTTCATTCGGATTTTCTTGGTGGCCTTAAATCATTCAAACAAAATTCCTTTTTTGGACTTTTCAGTGAGGTCTTGTTTTTGTGAGAATATCTTTAGTAGCTATAGTTGGACCTAGTGAAATTGATGGTGGGTTTGGTTTAGGTGCGTTGGCACCCGTTTCTTGTATAAAGGTCACCCAAGGGGTGCGCGTTAGGGAAATAATTTTTTCATTCTTATTTAAACCACCTAATGGGTGTGTTCTTGGGCTTTCCACTGTAGAGGATTCCCTTAGTTGACTTTATTGATTGAGTAGCTTTTTAGTAGATGTACTGCAACCTTTCTTATTGAATTTCATGTTATTCCTTGTCTATGTTTAAATCTAGGGATGTTAAATGGATGATATGTGTTGGTATAACTATATGAAAATGATTAACGACCTATTAAATGGATTGTAATTGAGGTTAAGCCCATATTCTTATGAAAATTGGTTTGCATGAGTTGTTATGCTCATGGATTATTCTTTCTAATGTGAGTGGATATAATCACCAGGTTATAAATGTATAACTTGAATCCATGGAAGCTTTAATGCTTAATTGAATTGTTTGATAGATGAATTGGACTACTCTCCATGGATCTAGAATGTTGTAGTGGATTCTGTGGGTTGACTCGACCCCTTGGGTATTTATTTTATGGGATTTCTCAGGCGTTGCTACCCCATGGGATCCATCATGGTTGGGCTTGTGTAAGACGTTTTACTAGATTTATCCTATGACCCAAAATAGTTCCAAACTGAGTTTCCACCATAGATTCCAATGGGACATGATGGGATTCCTTCGACACACACTTTGTATTTTGTCCTCTATGGTCTAGATATTTATTACTTGGATTCCTTGGTCTACTGACACCTTGGATCCAGCCATTGGGGTCTATATTTCAATATATTGTGTGGTTGTGGGATGCTACATCAATATAAACAGTGTCCATGGGATACTTGTTTCCTTTTTAAAGCATGGAGGTGTGTTATAGGATACAAATGGATGTATGGCGTGGCCGTGTGACTTATTTACTTGTTATATCTACTTTTTTGGGAGATGATTCTCTTTTTCAAGTACCCTTGAGGGCTATTCAGTTTTACATTACAGTAGATTTATGCCATGGGATCATGCACTTACTTTCTCTAGTTTACACTTTCTAAAACTCTGTATAATTGATTTTAGTACTATATATAACTAGGTGGTTTCCTACTAGGATGTTTATCACACACCTTGTTTGGGCCTCCTTGGGGACCCAAAAAGAATATATGGTTTCAGGTGATGATCTGGGAAAGCTCCCGAGTATTGGTTGATGATTGGGGATTTAGTGAAGGTGAGTATAGGACCAAGCTGAGGCTTGCGATGCTAGGATACCTTTTTGTATTTTTTTTTCTTTTTGGGGATACCATTATTTTAATTCCATGTACTGTTCTGGTTGTTTTATAGACAGTTGTACCACCTGCATCATTTTTTCATATTATACACTTTTAGTTCTTGAAATTTATATTAATGTATTCTTATATTAAATTCAGTTGTCTGATATTTATTGCGATTCTGCTATTGCATGTTTTTGACTTTTAATGTGATACTCTGTTAATGTGGGCATTGTATCCCCTCTGTTTCACCTAGGCCCTCGCTGCTAGTTGACATCATCTGGAATTTGGGGAGATGTGCTTGAGACCTTGTGACTCAACGGTCTCGAAGCACTATTTCGATTAGAATCTGGGTTCAGGAGGATATAATGTGGTGTCAAAGGTTTTTTCCTTTTTCTGGTAGACAGAATGTTTGAAGCCGTTAGACAGGGATTGGAACAAAATGGAATTATGTGATAAATTTTTCGTGGGAGTAGATACCCCACATATAGGGAAAAACTAAATTACCTTGAATTGAATTCTTCTTTTCTCTATTTGACTGTTAATGTTTAATTGATATCACTGTTTGGTGATGCACTTGATTTATGCTATTACTATTGATGCAATTGTTGGGTTTTATTTCTATTTCAACCCAATGTGAAGAGGGAGTTCCATCTCATGCATCATATAGACACTTGTTAGAATCACATTCCATGAATTATTCCATTCTATCTTGGATGAATTAGATATTTCATATTTTTGTGATATTTTGTGTGATATTTGTTCATGTTGCTGTTTTATTTGGGTGCAGTTGATAAAGCTATGATGTCAACTGTTAATATATAAGTAGTATGGGCCCTTATGAATTGGGAAATGACACATTGATGAAATGTAAATGCTTAAATAAACATATTATATGCATGGTTTGGATGGGAGCCATGTTTTGGGTTTATGAGGTGTTATGGTCCCCCATGGATTCAAAAATATGTAAACCCTAAGTAAAATATCTTGAATAACTGAATGTGAAAAGGAAGTAGAACATAAAATTGTGAATAGCTACTTGACATAGACATGATTTTGTAATGGGAGAGAGGCACAATTTCTTGTGGTTCATTGGATATTCCCTATATATTCTTGTATTTAAAAGAAGGTTGTGGGTTTGAATTTGTTTTTTGGATGGTTCTTACCTATCATATGCTTTGAGCTTTGTGCTATGATGTCATCCTTTCCTAAGGCGTGCATTTGGCATTATAGAGACATTCCACCACGACGACCTCTAGTGGTACGCTGCGATGGAGGAGATGACCATACATTCGAGATGGAGGGCCATGAGATACCTCTTGATCCATCTATAGTGCCATTTGTAGCACCTGAGGATGTTCTAGACACATGTGATGAGGCACAGTTCTATCAGGGTTTCATCAACTATATGCAGACATTCCAGGGAGCACCGCATCCAGCCTTGGCAATGCCTGAGTTGACATGGGTGTTCCAAAAACAGAATCCTCTTTCCATTACATATGATGATGGACTATAGTCTATAGAACTGTGGCTAGAGACCATGTTAGAAATTTTAGAGCATCTGGTGATGCCTCCTGAGTAGAGGGTCAAGTTCGCGACATCCATGCTACATGGAGTGAAAAAACATTAGTACGACATTTTGAACCAAGAAGACGGGTTGAATGATATTGGTTAGGCTAAATTCCCAAACCTGTTCTATGGATAATATTACTCTGTGAATCTATGAGAAGATTGGGTGAGAGAGTTTATGAGTATGGATTCTGGCATGATTATAGTTATGGAATACTTGGATAACTTTATAGAGCATCATCTTTTTGTGCTAATGTATCTTATTGATGAGCTATCGAGGGAGGGGTGCTTCGAGGAAGGTCTTATACAAGCTCTCTGATCTCAAGTCAATGTGTTTAGGTCAACTTCTATAACTGATATTGTGAATCAGGTTATGATTATAGATTAGAACCTGAGAATATATGGGGGTACAAAACATGAGAGTGTTGTTTCATTCCCTAGTGAATCTATTTCTTCCAGGTGGATGTGTCATTTTGAGGATTAATCCAACATGGGTGCTGGTCAGGCTATGGTTGCAAGAAACATGGTGTTTTTCCTTCAGTATGGTAGTCGATGCCACATGAAAAATCAGTGCGACAGTGTCCTAGTCGAGTTCTGAGCTTGTGGAAGGATGGGGAACATGTAGCAGTTTTGCAAAACCATCCCTCCATCTGTGAGAAGTAGGGGGTTATATATGACATTAAGATCAAGAGTTTGGTCTTAAGCTCCACATTATGTAGGGAGCTGGATCAGTGCAAGATGGTTAGGCCAGGGCACTGGTGGTCGTGGCCATAGTAGCCATACACCGAGTTCTTAGAAGCGGCATGGTGCATCACCTCAGGGTATTTAGGCTGGGTCACAGGGCCGTAGTACAGGCCAGACAAATGCAGTGCAACATACCTATTAAGAGTAGGATCGCAGACCATCTATAGTGAGAGGTATGATCTTAGTATCTTCTACTATTATGACTTCTATTTTCTATATAGGTTCCTCTCACAACATTTTTCTGTAGGAGTGGTAAATAGCCCGAGGTTTGTTGTTTTGATTTTTGAGGGCCTTTTGATGCTAGAAACATTATTGGGAGTTAGAACGAGTGATGTATGCAAGTGTATGGAATGTCCCATTGAGGTGGGTGGGTGGAACTTCCTCTAGAGTTTGTATGTCCTCAATATGGTAGGGTTTGACATCATTGTTGGAATGGACATGATCATTTCTTATTGATCATACATTGATTTCTATTTCCAGAGGGTGACTTTCACATCACCTAAGGATGTATTGTTTTTTTGAAAGGTGAATGGAATGTATTTGAGAGTATAGAGGGTCCAAAACATAGTGGTATTGGTGGTATGACAACACAGATTTCAATTTTTTTCTTTATTATCAAGGAGTGAATCAGGTAAGAATTCGTCTAGCAGTTGATCAATTCAGGTATGTATTTACAAATGATTTTTTTGTTTACCTCTTGAGGGAGAGGTGTATTTCTTCATCAAGCTAGTTCCAAGAGATGCGCTGGTATCCATTACTCTTTATATGATGCTACGATGGAGTTACAGGATCTCTAGAGGCCACTAGAGTACTTGGAGGAGAAGGGGTTTATCAGACCCATTACTTCTCCAGGAAGTTCTCTAGTCCTTTTTGCGAAAAGGGCAGCACAACTCTTAGACTATGTGTGGTTTATCAGAATCGGAACCAGCTAATGATTGAAAACAGATATCCATTGCCACAGATAGATGACCTTCTTGATCACCTTTTAATATCTCGAGTGTTCTTGAAGATCCACTTGAGGCCAGGATATCACCAAGTACGTGTTTTACCTACATACATACCCCGCACAACCTTTCATAACGGGTATGAGTTATAGAAGTATTTGTTTATGTTGTTCAGTCTGACGAACTCGCAAGTGGTTTCCATGGAACAGATGAACCATGTATTCCATCCATAAAATTATTCTTTTGTGGTGCTTTTCATGGACTATGTGTTTGTGTATTCTCCCAATCGACAAAAACAAGCCACCCGTCTTTAGATCATTTAAGGATACAATGAGAGAGCATCAGGTATATGCTAAGATTGCAATGTGCCACTTTTGGATGGATTAGATTCACTTCCTTGGTCACATTATCTTAGAGACAGCAGTGTCTGTGGACCCAGTGAGGGAGAAAGCTATAGTTTCTAAGGAACATCCCAATAAATTTTTTTAAATACATAACTTCTTGGGGTTAACTGGATAATACAAGAATTTTATATCTGACTTATCAGGATTATCAACACCATTGACAGTATTGACTAATAAGGGTGTGATGTTTGTGTGGTTAGAATATTGAGAGACAGAATTTTAGGAGCTAAAAGGGAGGCTGACATTAGCACTATTACTTATATTTCCAGTACATTGAAAGAGCTACACAATGTACTATGACACTTCAATTATTGTTCTGGGAGATGTGATAATACAGGGATATCTAGTAGTGGAATATGGGTATCAGTAGTTGAGGACCAATGAGAAGAAATACCGTACACATGATCTTGAGTTAGCTATAGTTGTTCATGTGTTATGCTACTGGAGACACTAATTACTGGGAGAGTGTATTGTGTTGTGCATGAACCACACAAGCTATAAGTAAATCTTTATGCAGTGTGATCAGAATTTGAGGCAGTGAATGTGGGTGGAGTACCTATAGTCCTTTGAATTTGAGCATGCCTACATTCCTAATGTGGGAAATTTAGTAGGTGATGCACTGAGTAGGAGGACTCAGATACAAGCAGTTCAGTATGCCATTAGTGAGTGGCAGCTTATGGCATTTTTCTGTGAGATGCATTAGGAGGTGAATGATAGACAATGGACTACTTTTCTTCCATCCTTAGTTGTTTCCTCTACCCCACTGGACAAGGATAGGATGAGGTAGATATTATAATCAGAAGTCCTATTTCTATGGGAAGGTGTGGCTTGTAGAGACCATCCTCATAGTTGGACGGTAGGCGATGATGAGATCCTGCGTATCCATGGACGTGTCTAGGTTCCCGTGGATCTACGTGTGGATTTTATGTCGGATTTTCATGCTTCAGCTTGGTTAGTGCATCCTAGTGTTACCAAGATGTACTGTGACTTGATACATTAGTATTGGTGAATGGGAATGAATAGAGAGGTAGCTAGTTTTGTTACGAGGTGTTCTACTTGTCAGTAGGTGAAGGCAGGACATTAGTGACCAACTAGGGTTTTACAATAGTTACCCATCCCAGATTAAAAAATGGATGATGCCGCGATGGATTTTTTGATAGGGTTTCCGAGGTCACTTCGAGGTAATGATTTTGTTTGGGTTGTCATTTAATGGCTTACGAAGTTCATTCGTTTCATAACGATCAAGCAGACCTTTTGTGTTAATGATTGTGGAATTCTGTACATCCGAGAGGTGGTACAAATTCATGGGGTCATGCACACTATAAATTTAGATAGGGAATCCTTCTTAACATCACGTTTCTAGCAGAGTTTTAAAAGGGTGATGGGTAAAATGTTGATTCTGATCACAACATTCCACCCTTTGATTGAGGGTCAGTCAGAGCGTACGATAAAGGTGCGAGAATAAATTTTGTGAGCATGCATCCTATATTTTGGGGGCTCTTGGGAGAAGAAAATTCCCCTGGTTGAGTTCACCTAAAATAATAGTTTTCAAGAGACAATACATATGGAACTATATGGAGATTTATACAGTAGGTCATGTCGTTCTCCCCTATTCTAGTTAGAGGGAGGTGAGGCAACTTTACTGGGACCATGTCTCATGTAGGAGAATTCTGAGCATGTCTTGTTGATTTAGAAGAGGATAGATACTCCAAAGTCTCATGATAAATCACACGATGATCGCCACAAATTACCTCTAGAGATTGAGGTTGGGGATATAGTTTTTTTCCATGTTTCACAAAGGTTGGGACACAGGTGAATCAGGAGATATGGTAATCTTTAACTAAGATATGTTAGGCCTTTTAAGATTATGAAAGAAGTTGGGTCCTATGCCTATCAATTGCAGTTACCTGAGAGGTACCAATCCATTCACGATGTCTTCCAGGTCTCTTAGCTATGCCACTATCAATCAGACCAATCTCATGTTTTTAGCAAGAGGTGGTTGAGCATCAGGTAGACAACTCATTTGAGGAGAATCTGATTCTTATCATTGACATTAGTATAAATGTTCTAGGAGGATGATTAGTTCCACTAGTATGGGTGCTACGCAGCACAACCATTTATAGGATGAGACTCTAGAGAGGGAGGCTAACGTACATGCTCTGTGGCTGGTGTTTTTTTCAGACGAATCTTGAAAACATTTTGGAGAGTAATTCAGGTATGAATTTCTATCAAGGGGATGACTGTTATATCCTGGTTTTTTCATGAGATACAAATCATCCTTTTGGGTTAAATGGGTTTCTTCCCTTTTTTGTATAGAACCTTGGCTAGGTCATGGCATGTTTGGGATATTTTTGGGAACGAAAAGGGAAAATAGGCTAAAATCTGGTCATTGGATAGGTACACATCGTGTACTTGGAATACACACCATGTACTTCATGTACACGCTATGTACTTGGCCATCACGATGTGTAGCCTTTCTGGTTGAGAAAAATAATGAGGATATTGCACATCGTGTACCTGTGGTACACGTCCTGTTCTTTTTTAGTGGGGATTATTTTTATTAAAGAGGCATCAACTTTGTTGTTTTGACGCACATAATAGTTTCCTTTGTTTTTGGACCCAAAACCCCTCTATGGAAGTTTTTCCAGTATTGAAGAAGTAATGACTCCGATTTGAGCACTGTCTTTCACGTTGAAACCATATCATTAAGTACTTGATTCCATTTTAGTCATTATTGTTTCTATAGAACAACGATTGCACTATTTTTATTTAGACTCATATGCCCTAATTTTCTGTTCATCATCCGTTCATCATATTTCTCTCAAACCATGATAAATTAGAACATGATACTAGATGAGCTATCTAAATCCAAGTCATGGTAGGTGGTCTATAATTTCATGAAACTTTTCATGGTGTTTTTCGAGTATTCGTCCTAAATCCCTTATGTCGGACATTCCGACAATGTCTTGTTTTTGAGATATTAGCATTTAGTACTTGCAGTTGGGCCTATTGAGGTTGATCGTGGGTAGTGTTTAGGTGCGTTGGCACATATTTCTCATTTCAAGGTCACCCAAGGGGTGGGCCTTAAAGAAACACTTTGTTTATTCCTATTAAAACCACAAAATGGGTATGTGATTGTGCTTTTCAATGTAGTGGATGCCCATAGATGACTTGATAGCTTGAGTAGATAGTTTTGGAGATGTAATGGCTCCTTGAATATTGAATATCAAGTTATTCCTTGACTATATTGATAGAATGGCATGTTAAATGATGGATATGTGTGGGTATACCTATATGTTGATGACTAATGCCATGTTAAATGGTTTAT
The DNA here is from genome assembly GCA_963277665.1 of Viscum album. Taxonomy (NCBI): domain Eukaryota; kingdom Viridiplantae; phylum Streptophyta; class Magnoliopsida; order Santalales; family Viscaceae; genus Viscum; species Viscum album. The sequence continues at coordinate 1,883,282,469 of OY728130.1, forward strand.
ATGGGAGCATAGGCCCATATTCTCTTGAAAATTGGTTTGCATGAGTGCCTATTCTCATGGATTGTGCTTGTTTATGTGAGTGGGGATACTAAACTGGTTATAAATGGTTGACTTGAATGTCTGAATTCTTTAATTATTAATTGAATGGTTCGATATATGCCTTGGACTAATATACTTGGATCTGAAACGTGGTAGTGGACGTCTTGGGTTGAATCTTCCCCTTGGGTATCGATTCTGTGGGATGCCTTGAGCCTTGATACCACATAGGATTCAACTTTCTTGGGATCATGTAGGAATTTCTATTTCTTTACTCCACAGACACCAAATAGTGCCTAATCTAGTATCCACCAGGGATGCCCTTGGGACTCGATGGGATGCCTCAGACACGCACCTTGGATCTGTCCCTCTGTGGTCTATATAATTGTTACTTGGATGCCTTGGTCTGTTGAAACCTTGGATCCAGCCCATGTGGTCGACATTTCACAATATGAGGTTTTTGTGGGATGCCACTTCACTATACAATGTGGTCGTGGGATACTTGTTGTCATTAAAAATTGTGGGAATGGGTTACATGATACAAATGGCTTTATGTAGTGGCTGTGTGACTTGATTTGATGTTATTGCTGCCTTTTTGGGAGCTGAATCTCTTTTGCAGGTAGCCTTTAGGGCTTTTCAATTTTACAGGATAGTAGACATATGCCATGGGCATATGCACTGAATTTCTCTTATTTACACTTTCTATCACCTTTGTTCAATTGTTGTTATAACCGTATAGACATGTGTGTTTTCTTATTGGGTTGTCTATTTCCCACCCTGTTTGGGCCTCCTTGGGGACCAAAATAGATTATATGGCATTAGGTGATGATCGAGGCTAGTTCCTTAGTACAAGTTGTTGATTGTGGCTTTAGAGAAGTGGATCATGGTACCAATATAAGTATTGCAATGCTGAGATACCATTTGTTCCTTTTTATTTTTGGGGATACTTTTATAGTATTTCGATGTATAGTTATAGATGTTTTATAGACACTTGTACCCTCTACAACATTTTTGAAAATGAGAAACTATTGGTTATTGATATATATATTCTTATCTTCCTATATTACATTACGTTGTTTGCTATTTAGTTCTCTTACGATATTGAATTATTTTGACTTACACTATGATACTTTGGTAATGAGGCCATAGTCTCCCCATTGACTCACCTAGGCCCTAACGCATTGTTAGAAGCCTATGGGATTAGTGGATTTTTACTTGAGGCCTTGTGACCAAAAGGGCTTGGAGCACCATTTAGAGAGGCATTTGGGTCCGAGACATTACATATTCTATTCAATCATATGGATTGAGATACATTTAATTATACATGTTCATTATTATAATAAATCAATAGTTTCTTTCATATATCATCTAGAGTTTTCATCTTTATATCCTTATATGTATATATTAAATCTAATCCAATTACCAATATGATAAAATCTAAGTATCATTTTCCTTGGTGGATGCAATCAAATTACTTTTTGGAAAAGGTTTTAGTATAATCATCTCAATGAACAAGCATCTCTATTTCAATTTGGTTAGAAACAACAGTTCTCATGATAATTCACTTGAAATGGTAATTTAATTAATGAAAACTAGATAATTTATTCCACTGTAGATGCCTTAAAAATATTGCTTTTTTATCTTAATAAATGTGGATGATTATAATTTTTTATAATCTATCTAGTCCATTTACCCGAATTTAATCAAATCCCCCCAATCTTTCCTTTAAACCATAGTTTATTCCATTTTCATCCGACAAAATAATTACATAATTCAATTACTATTTTTTCTTTTTTTATTTTACGTTGTTTTGGTCTGAAAAAATTTTCATTACCTATGGTTTAAGCCTTCTTACCACAGTATAAGTGTAATTAGGTTATTTATATGAAATTTGGGATTGTTTCAAAAACACAGGTTCGTCGACCCCAATAGAATCTAATATTATGGAATAAAATGGACTGTAGAAATACATCAGTGGGGCCTCAAACAATAGTTTGTTGTGAAATAATAGAGAATATTTGATTCTCTCTAGGTACAATTATGTATACCGGGCAGGAGATTATGATGAAAATAGTTCCAATTTTGGTGGAATCTTTTTTCTAGAGGATTGATGTTTTTGCCAACACTGTGAGATGACAAAATCAGTAGTTATAAGCACTATATAAGCTAAAAATGATGCTAAAAAATTATTGGACACATTTGATATCAATGAAAGAGTATCTTGATGATTTCAGGGTGAAATACGAAAAAAATTATGTTTTTTAGGATCATTAATCATCTATTTTCCTTTCTAAAATTCAGATTATCGCTCATTGTATAAGTACATTGACATATGATTTCCTTTCATCAGTAAGTGGTTTTTCAATGGTGATACTAATCTATAATTAATCCTAACTCAAGACTAATTTCTTGATATTTTTACTTAAAATGTCCCTAAGGATATATTTTAAACTTTTATATTGAAAATGAATTTTCAGCCCCTCTATCTCTAGTGATATGGTTTAGGAGGTCCCCCTACTTATCCATGGATTATGCTGTTAATGGGGGAGAATCATTAACACAACTATATTCATAGAATTATTCATACAATAGGGAGTAGTTATTTTTATCCTTCTCAATTTTAATTTAGTGGTGATTTTCATTATTAAATGTTGGAGTAATTTTAATTAGTATGTTCCCTCATTGAGGGGAGATCAAACTAGTTACTTAGTGGAAGAATTCTTGTCACTGAGGGATTATTGTCCATAAAAACATTCCATTATCCTTTTATCAAGTGTCAAGATTCATATATTTTGATTGAGGATATGAATGAATTTTTTTTAATAAGAAGTTCACTTTCATGAATGAATTTTGATACAGTTTCATGCATTCGAAATAAATCCAAATGGCGAGATTTATGGGCCCATTAGAATTATTGATGTATGTTTTATTTAATTTCATCCATTTATTAGAGACTATATGTAATTATTGGGAATATGTTTGAAGTTTTTTGAGGTTTTTGAGACTATGAAGTTTATATAATAAGTCATGTAATTAATGTAGTGAGGTCTTGAAATTGGAGATGAGGTAGAAATATGGCTAAATAATGACATTATTAGAGTTAATTGGGACTTAAGGATTAGTAATTATGGTCTCCATGATAGTATTTATATACTAAAAAAGATACATTCATGGATTTCGAATAGTAAATTCAAAATTTGTAGGAGAAAAATATCACTTTGGAAAAGTAACTGTAGACATTGGGAGAGTAATGGTATACTTCATAATAGTGTTTCTCAACGTTCAAAGAGAAAATCCCATGCATGGAAGGGTAAATCAGACTATAGAAAATTAAATGGCATGTTCAAGAGTGTAACCCATGAAATTCATACATGTTAGTAGTTATTGAAAAATTAGTAAAATGGGAGATTTATTGGGAGCATGTCGTGGGGTTCTTAGTAAAGAAATATTTGAGCTCGAGAAATTTTTACTAAAACAATTAGACTCTGACTGTCTTTGAAGAAGATAGTGTTTTGTGTGTGATTAAATTTTTAATGGGTTCACATTTTATAGTGATAGTTGGTGAATTTGGATGCTTTTATAAATTAATAAAGGAAGTAGTGGTCCATCCTTTGATTAGTCACTCATTCACCTTCAGTAACTATTCATTTGGATTATAATCTACCTCTCACAAATTAAATCAAACTGATTACTTATTTTAGAAAATTTAGGTTTATAAAAAAAATTTGACTGTAAATTTATTTCAATTACTTACCTATAATATTATTTTAACATCTTTTTTTCCATTGAATTACCTCTATTACCAATTTTTCAATGATTTGGACATAATCCAAGTGTCTTTTGTGTAAAATTACGATAACACGAATTAAAAAAAAGATCTAATCAGAAGAAACTTCTACTAACACAACCATTAAATTTTATGGAGGAGATAGAATTACTATTTAATGATTAAAATTAATCCAAAAGGTAGGTGAAGGGATTATCTAAGGTTGAACCAAAGATGGTTTAATGTTCCATCAATAGATTATTATATAAAGAATACTAAATTTAATAAGATTCAAATACAGTGGTGATCAAGATATCCCTTTTATAGATAATTTTCTCTATTTTATATAGTTCCCAGATAACACTATTCTATTAATTTGTGTGGATATTTTTTCAATCATGTAATTATATAATTTCTATAGGGTTAGGACAAATTTTAGCTCAATGGTTGACATGTTTCTAGAAGAAATGGCCTGGATGAACTCTACAAGGAATCAACACTCTTCCGCTACCCATCCCAATATCCTTTTTAATGGTGTAATGTTCTAATGGTTCATAGTAGTATGAAAAGGAAAATGAGTCTGGGATTTATGAGTTTTCAACTCGTTATTTTACATAATTCATGCTATGAATTATTCTACCTAGGAGATGTCATTTCTGAAAGTATCATTACTTGGATTTTCCAATCATTTGTTGGTGAAGGTCCATAGTTTCATTTTCAGTGGCATTGCAGCTTCTATTAGCAATTGGTTTTCTTGCGTACCTCATTCCCAAAACTATCAACTACAAAAGGATATATTTAAAAGTGAGAGGATATTAAAATGAATTTAATTTGAAATTCATTAATTCATTTTCTTTAAATGGGATCTTGGTATTTTTTTTCTTGGATATAGTATTAAAATGAATCATTCTATAATGAGATAGAGTGGAATGCCAGAGATCCCTCTGAATATGTACTTGTTGGGTGACTTTTTACATACTGTTCATGGATGGATGTCACCCATAATTAGTGAAGAGCTATAATTCTATCATAATACATTCATGATTATCCTGGTAGACTAGCTTCACTCTAACGTTTGAATTTATCCATTGGTGGCAGCATAAGGTGGCATCAATAAATTATATAGTGCCACGTGTATACTCATAGCGGTGGTGATTGAATGGTGGATGCAAATTTTTCAAGTAGAAACCAGCATTAGAAACTCCCAAAATAATTTGGAATGATGTATCATGATTTGTAGGGAATGTGGAGGCTTGGGGTTTATAGTAGTCACTTAAAAAAAGGTAATAGAACGATGGATGGGAAAAGCCTGTGGTAATCATGATTATAGTGAGGGTCATGATCAGTGTTCTTACCATGAGATAGTGGATGATAATGTATCATGGTAGGTATTTTTTCTATGAGAGTGTTGTCAGGGAAAATGAATTTTGCTCCCATAGTCAACTATTTTTGACTTTGGGTAAGTTTGGACATACTACTAGATGATAGAAGATAGAGTTAGTATGCCTACCATGAAACTATGATGCAATATTTTGGGAAGGTTACCTTGAGTAGTGATCATGGTAGGTTGAATGCACAACCACTATTCCTATTGTGTGAAAGTAGGTTTAGGAAAGGGCTAATATATGGTCAACACCCATGGTAAGCACAATGACCATGGATGTCAATTTCCCTCCCAACTATTAAAATTTCCCAATATTCAAAAATATATATTCATGTTTTGTGTAGTATTAATGTCCACCCTAATAATTAATAACGATATAATTTTTTCACATGTATCCAGAATTTAAATCAAATGGATGTGGACATCAGTAAGACACATATTTTGAATCCATGTTAAAATTAATTTCACATTTCATAAAGTCAATAGAATAAACAATTAATCTATGAATTTAACTACAATTTGTAGTATTTTATGTTAATAAAAGGTAGTAAATGTTGAAAATTATATTTCACATAACTCTCCCACACATAGAATATAGTACTCAAGGAAAATGTTGTTATCAAATTAAATTTATTCAAAAATGAAAATAAGGATTGCTACTCTACCTATAATTTAATTAAACATCCCCAGAAAATATAATAAACCGATACATCCATTGTCGAATTTATCATTCCTCATTTGAAAATCAATCCATTTCACTAGTTCACGTCAATTAATGTTTTAGTTTTAGATTGCATCGAATTAGATTTAATTGGAATCAAAATTTTAAAAGGCATTCAATCAACTATCTCTCTTATGTTTCATAAAACAGAGTTTTATTTTTCACTATATTAAAACAACTTAAACGAATGTGTTATAATTCAGTTTCCCCTATTTCTATGGATAATATATTCCACTCAATTCAATGGAATCATTTTTGACATGGATATATTAAAATATATTTTTTCCCATCCATAATTATTTCTAAGGCACTATATCGAGAAAATATTGATATGAAATTATTGAATTACGAGAACACTCCTAGTCCCATTGTATTTGAGGTATATTGTAGCTCCCAATTGCATATTTTTATTTCATTTCCCGAGGACTTATATCATTTTCATTTTAGTTATATATCTAAGGTGTTTATCTCATATATGTTAAGTTTCATTAGATTATGTTTTAAAATTATATTGTCTTAATGTTATGAAATTAATACCACACAAATCTTTTCACACACTCCATCCCCTATTTCTAAGACAAAGAATTCATAAAATAGAGGTAAACTCGTTTATCAATTACCCAAATTTAACAACTTTAGAACCAATAAATTTTATGAACTATATCATGGTATTTATAAACTAGGTATGGTGGAAATTAATTTCAATAAAAGGGTAAAAAATCAAAACAAAAAACTAAACAATAAGAGAAATGTGAAGTACAATATTTTCTTGAAAAAAGTGTTTTTTTATTTATTTTCATATTTTGGATTCTATCTTCCCCACACACATTGTTCAATCACTATTCCATTTTAATTTCTATATTCCTTTTTTAAAAATATATTTTTCAAAACAAAATAAACTACGAGTCCAAAATAATGGAAAGAGACTACATTGAAGTACTTGTTTTTCAGCAAAAGGGAGGATTGTGGAATAATTCATATAATATTTATAACATTCATGATGTTACATCATTAGTTGTTATTTATTCACCTTGAATGATTTATTTTATCATTTTACCTCAATTAAAAATACCACCAAAAGGAAATTTATTAGTTACTATGCATGATAAAATCCATTTGGAATGAAGATTAACTGAAAAATAATCACCGTTGAAGAAAATAGATGTACTTTTTCTCCAACATGATCTTATAATTTCAAGATAAACTTTTCACGTCCAGATTTGGTTTTCATTTTTTATATTTGTGAGTTACTATATGCCTCTTTCCTCAATTCCTCAAGCTCTATTAATAATGATTTCCTTTTTCCCCATCCTTGATAAATTCCAACTTTACGCATTTAACATCCTAATAGGATTTGTTCTATCACTTAATAGAAAATTGGAAATGTTTACCAGAAATAATTAAGTAAGGATAAATACATAATGGGGGTTTCTAAGTAGTTTTATACAACCACAGTGAATCTTCCACCTTCTTACTCTATTCCAAAGGGTTGGGTTGTACTTTCTTCTCTGGGATAATTTCCACATTTCTATGGATACTTATTCCATACAATGAATCTGTGGGTTGTAGTTAATGTATGTATGATAATGAAATATATATTTACTAAATAGGGATTTCATGTTTTTATTGCATAAATGGGTTTATCTTTTCACTGATTATAAGTTTGTTTATTCTAAACCAACAAAATATATTTGATTTTAGAAATTAATATACAGTTTTTGATTCATCATCTTGAGTAGATTTAGACTCAATCTATTTAGACAGAGAGGCTATAGCCAACAATATATAAGAAAACCCATATTAAATTACAAATGGTCCCATGACTTCAATTCCTAAAGCATCAAATGTTTCCCATATAATCAATGGATTTAGGGGAATTTATTATTTTATTGAAATTACACTAGTAAACTAACTGTTTGTGATTTTTTACAGAATAAAAATTTTAAAAGATAAAAGGCAAAAAAAACTAGATTCTAATGATTTCATAGTGGTACTTTGATGTCTAGAATGGCCTCTATATGTATGTGTGTGGAAAAAATTAAATAAATATATTTCTTTCTTGGGAATGAATATTCTAATGATTTGATCATTGTATAATATTTTATAAATAAGTCTATTCCAGAACATAGTTCTTAGAATCAGACTATTATTTATCTGTTCGGTTATTAGAGAATAAATAAGGATCCTTTTTTGGTGACCAGGAAGTTCACTATGTCAACATAAAATTATACATGGGTTAGGTAGTATAGTTTCTCACCAGGAAAAGAGTCATCAAGAATAGTCTTGGAAACTGGTTTCACCTTGACAGTGTGAGTCATCCTGATCATGTGGCTAGCCACTGTATTTTCATATCCCTTCTTGTCGTTAATGTTGAGTTCAATCACTTATAACAACAACATCAATCTTACTATCCTGGGATTTGTATTTGTTTTCATGATCAAATATCTTAAAAGTGAATGATCAGAATAAATAATTACCTTCCTTACTAAGATATAAGAACATTTTTTTCTTAAATCTACAACGATAGGCAAAAAAACATACTCACTATGGTAGTGTAGTTGATCCAAGAAGTATCCATACTTTGTAAAATTTAACTGATCACCCATGGAATATAGAAAATAATCTAAGAGAGCATGAATCCTATATATTTATTTGAATAATGACATAATATATTAATGGCAGAATCCATCTCTATAGGTAGATGATCGGGGAAGTGGTTAAAAATTATTTCAATTTGAAAAAAAAATCATCAATGAATCATCAAATGTAAAGTCAGTTTCAATCATGATTAACTTAGTTTGGGGAAAATCAACTTTTCTAAAGTCAATAATAAATCGTTTATGAAATAAAAAATGTCCCAAAAAATAATTGTAACGCACCGACCCCAGTTACCCAGAGTTGGTGCATTATTACATTACATTGGCATGATCACAAGAAAGATCAAATCTCGAAAGACAGATTGGTTTATTAGCCTTGGAAACACTAGATATATTCATAAAGTTTTACATCACATCATAAGGTGAAAAACTACTACAACAACATATTGTCTCTATAGTTCACACTATTATCCCCTCATAATATCCCTACAGGTCATTTATAATTTACTTCTTCACATCCTGGGAAAAATAAAACATAGAAAAGGGGTGAGCTCAAATGCCCAGTAAGGATAACAATATAGTGGAAATTTTCATAAATGAGAATAAACATTTAAGGCAATGTATAACAAAAACAAAAGCCTTTTAAACTTGAACTTCAACATAGTATGGAAAAAATAAATTGAAATAATTCCATTTGCTTATTCACATGGATATTCTACTAATTGAATAATCACATGCAATACCAATAACCACTTTCATAATGATGGAATGCATAATTCCGGACTATCATAACCACATATCCAAGGCCTCGTACCAAGACTACAAATAAGATTTTATCAAGGCCTCGTGCCAGGACAATAGTTTGTCGCATGAGACCTACCGATGCATCGAGGAGATATAGAGGGCTCCACCCATCACATAATAAGTCCAATTCATTCCCATATGAAAATATTTAAACATAACATAAACATTCGTATTAAAATGAGCATACGAAATGTCAACACTTTCTCCATTAAACATGAATGGTATAAAAATAACACATCCACAGAAAAACATATCACAAAACCTTCAATACAATACAAAAGTTTTGTATCATAATAAATCAACTTCAAATAAGCTTAAAATCCATCAAAGGATGTTGACATAGATGAAATCCAAACTATTTGAGAGAAATATCTCTTTTCTCTAAATCATTGAAAAGTCACACATTTATAAAGGATGTAATTTAAAAGAGATTTTTGAATCAAAGTGTCCCATACCACTTTGTAATATTAGAAAAGAAATATCATTTCAAAGACTTCATGTCCATATAAATAAATCCTTAAAATCATTTTGAAAACATGGACATTAATTAAAAATATTTAGAAAGAAAAATATTTAAAACACTTAAAATTATGATCTTGATAATAGTACCTTTCACAAATTCTTAAAATATTCATTTTTAAATCATTTAAAAGTCACATAATTATAAAATAAAACATTTACATTGAAAATATTTTTATATGCTTGTAAGGGATGCTTTGACGATATTATAATGGTGGTAATTAGCCGCACCCACCGTATAATTTAAAAAAAACATTCTTACCTTAATTTTGTCGAAATGGTTAAAAGCACCTTGTTTGGAAAACGATAGAAAGATTACTTTATAAACCTCTTATAAAAATTCAAACAAGGGTATAAATGACTTTAACCCATATTCTTTTTAAATAGTTAAAAAATGTATGAAATACATTCTTAAGAAACATGGATGTGGATGATAAAGAAATCCCAGTAGATTATTACGTATAAACAACCTCGGATAATGAAGAGATTGTGAAATAACCCTTACCTTGAACGTTTCCTTGGTTGAGGGTAGGTTAAACTATTGTATAATGGTGAAATAATTGTTATTAAATTATACAAGAATCATATATATTAATATGATATCATATATGATCTTTTAACAGTGATTTGTTAATAATATCTTAGTATTATTATTGTTTCGGGTGTTAACTTACTCATTTTCTGTTATATGTTTTGTTACGTAAGCCCTATTTGTCATGGATAGGTTGTATATTAATCATATCCAGAATTATATAAAGTCCTTAGATACTATTATTAATCATCAAATGAGTATTATACTTGAATGGATATGATGGAGAATGAATCTCATCACGTTCGTGGAGACGGTAGTCCGTGCGTACGCACAAGTGACAATATCATCCTTTTGATATTAAAATAATATTTAATTGGATGGAATATCATATATACAGAATCATTATCATGTTAAATTTTTTATTTACATGAATCACACATCATTATTATAGCTATCCAAATAATAATTTATTGAATAACAATTACAACACGATGTGGAGACGGTAAGCCGTACGTACGCACGTATGGTGACATGTTATTCAATGGATGGATAGAATACTGAATATGTTTGTACCATATTTATAATAAAATCACAGTATATATATGATACTGGATTTATTATTTTAGAATGGTAACAACAAAGGATGAAGAAGTGGAAGAAGAAAGGAACTTGGAAAAGGGTGGTGAAATCGTTACCTCTACTTCGGGTTCTTTCTTTTGATTTGATCAAAAGGGCTCCTTAGGTTGGTTTTATGATCAAAATAAGGCCTCTAGGTTGTAGTGAGGGAAGTTGGGAGAGTATTTGGGCAGAGGTTGGCCGAACCAAAAGGCTTTTAAGGTGTGAAGTAATGAAAAGGGGGAGTGCCCTTTTATAAGAGGGGTTAGGGGCACCTTTTGAAAAGCTCGAAATATTCATTTATAATAAATTCATATTCGGTTTCTAATGGCTAAAAAGTTTATTATTCAAAGGTTAATGTGGGGATAGGTCTAAAAACATTCAAACAACAGAATTTAGATAGGTTTGGGTTACTATATTAACCTTATCTTTTAGTTTTAACTCTTAGTTAAATAGTTTGACATTTACCATGTCACTTTGTATTTTTATATGATATAGTTAATAAACATACTATATACATCCAACCGACCCCCAAGTGGTCCATTAATGATACACCTATCATGATATAAGTCTCTTGGATGCTCCTTAGATTTTTAGGAATTTAATATCAAATAATAATATAATATTTGTTTTAAAAACTCTTTTATGTCAATTTTGACACTATTCAATAGTTAATTTTTGTGAAACTCATAACAGAATGATTACTTCAAAAAAAGTAAATTAAATAAATCCTAATATGTCATATTATTCTAGAAAATTAGTGTAATTCATAAAAAGTCTCAAATTATATTTATTTGGGTATTTATAATATTAATTATTTTAATTTTTCACTATTATGGTAATTACTGCATCATCATTGAGTCAAAAATAAATTAAATTATTTAATGTCTAAAAAATATAAATAAAATAAAATTATGTAATTAATCATATTATATTTCTAATGAATATTTACAATCTAATTTATCTTCTGTATAACCCTATATTAAAAATCGTTTAGTAAATAAACTTTGATTTTAACTCTTTTAACTCTTCTTTGAATTAAATAATAATAAATGTCATAGTCTAATCCAAGTGGACCTAAATGATAATATTTTATTTATATGGTGGATTTTGGTCGAGATACACTTTTCCAAAAGAATTAGGACATGTGTTAGTGTAATATTAATATCATTTCTACCCTTAATTACCCTATTTACTTTTAACCGTGGTAAATAAAAGTAAAAAGTTACTATTCACCAAAAATTATTTTCATCTCATTGAACAACATTTTACTTCTTGATATTAACCGTGTCTCTCGGACTTTTAAAATTCCATTTACAGAAGCGGTAAAAATATGTTTTATGAAAAATTCAGTTTTTTTAACTACCACTTAGTAGTTTCTCTATTCATCAAAAAATGAAGTTTTTCAGAACAATAACAAAATTTCACCCTAATCTATAATTGATATTTAGAATTCAGAAATGATGTCTATTTTACAAAATTCCAAACATATAAGTTGCATTAATTAATTTTATAATTAATTCTCGCTATCACAACAAATAGCCTGTTTTTAAGAAACAATATATATCAAAAGATTGACAATTGTTTAGGTCCAATTTCAAAGTGAAATTAATTCTAATGAACACCATTGGATAAAATGATAAAAATATTTTATAATTATACTTTAAAACCACTCAAATTCATAATTTATCACTATTAATTATTTTGATTAAAAAAGTTGTTTTTAATTATAATTTAGTAATTTTCACTATTCATCAAAATATTAAAGTTAACCGAAAAGTACCAAAATTTCACCCTATGCTAATTTTGATATTCCAAATCCAAAAATGAAGTCCATTTTGAGAGATCGAATTTATAAAATTTCAAAAATTAGGTATTTCTATTCATAACGGCAAGTTTGGTAAGTCATAATGCGCTTTAACTCAGTGTTGTGTGTAGTGCAAGTTATTGAATTATTTTGAAGAAATAACACACTCTGTAATATTGAGGTGTTACATTCCCCCCTCCTTTAATAAATTGGTTCCTCACAATTTGAAATTGTTCTTCGAAAATAAAAGGTTGAAAATAAAAAATATCTTTGTGGGAAAACCCACATCGAAAATTGGGTTACTAAAATTTAGTCTTAATATGAGGAAAAGAGAAATGAAAGGGTCACCACCAAATTATGATCTCGGTTAGGAGAACATTGGTGGAAATTAGAGACATATAATTAGAGGAAGAACATAAATATTTATAGGTAGTGATTGAGGTCATCAATCACAAAAAAGTTTAAAATTGAGTTCCTTAAATTCATCAATCTATGATGATTTGAAATACCATCGGTTCAACAAAACATATGGTATTAGGATAACACATTTTTGGTTTTAGGATTCATTAAATAAAGTATAAGAATTAATTTCTTCATAGAATAAGATAAGAAAAAAAAAATAAATTCTTGACATGTAGAGTTCCATCCTTTAACTAATTTCTACCACAGACTCATCTTTCACTCTAAAAGATAATAGAACTTAAAATTAATATTCTATTTATCCTTTTTGTATAGGGTTAAAAAAATGAATTTATAATTAATCTAGAAGAACCCTTAAAAAACGAAATTTTTTCAATCCAAGACATTATGTGGGTCAGTGGTAGGTGATACACCCTTGTCACCCTTCGGTTGCGGGTACAAGTCTCGCAGCCTTGCTGGACACTGAGGGTTGCCGCCCGACCTCCGGGTTGTCCTTTTATGGCAATACAAAATGTTCCAAACTAGAACTATCCAAAACACTTCAGTCCAAAATTTATAAGGAAGGTAAACACTACAAAGATCCTTTTTTCCACGTAATAACATTTGAACACCGTCATCATGTATTTTTTTAAACACTGCAACATCCTGAATTACCATAAAACCATATTGATTACATTCATGATACCTTATTCCTTAATGAATAGTAGATATACTCCTTCAATCCAAAAATGTTTTAAACCCCAACAATGATGGAATATACAAATCATTAATCAGTTTCAAGGTAGTCAATAATATCCAATATAATTTATCCAAATAAATCAGGTATTATTCCAAAATCACTACCTCGGTATCAGAACTATATTATGGTTTATCATTCTCTCAACCATATATTTTCCAAAACTTTATCTTTCTGTTGAGTCACTTTTCATTATTCCACACAATCTCATGTCCTTAATAAAATAGTACTGCATTACAATCCTTATATACTCCATAATTATTATAACAAGTACATTATTGATACAACAGTCAATTGACTTGATCAACATAAGAACACTAATAATTCCTCTTCATCTGTGGTAGTATCATAACTTGATTATTATCCAATAACATCATTTGTGGCATAGTCTGTTGACTGGGACATAGGTTCGCGTAGTGTCCAAACTCCTTGGAAATGAAGCATTGTACATTTGGAACCATTTTCTTACCCTTGCAGTCATGTACTTTGTGCCATTTTCCTCACACTTATAACAAACTCCCATTCCTTTCAGGAAAGTTCCAGGGTGTTTCCTCCCATAGTTATCACATATAGGAAAATTCTTCTTTTCCCTCTTCCCTTTATCCATCTTTCTCTCATCCATCCTTTTCTTCTCCTTCCCTTCAAAGACATAGGACTCAATAAACTCTTTACTTGTCTTATCAACACATGATATTATTTTTTCATATGATGATAATACATGGGAGACTATTTCTCTTATAAATTCTGGCTTAAGAACATGAAAGATATGATCCTTCTTTCTCTTTGGATCATGTGCATTGCTGGAGTTCTCATTCCTTCTACTGGGCATCATTTCTAAACAATGGCATACACTAGATTAGTTTATGAATAACAATACCTAATCCCAAACTTGAAAAACACATAACATAAATTAAATTGTTTATGTATATAATCCATAATCATAAAAATGACTCCTTTGAGGAAGTATATACTCATAAAAACTTAATAATGGTTGGTAAATAAAATTAGAATTATCCTAAGCATATCCCCTAGGAGTGTCATAACCAAGAGTGCAGCAAGGCCCGTTGTCGTGCACCAGTTCCCATCCGAGTATAGCTCAAAGCGGTGTTTTTGGGTTTTATCCCTAGGTACATTTGTGCCAGAGCCGCCTCTACCTGCTCGTATCCAAACAGGGATGTATTTCTCAGAAAACTCACAAAATCTGCACAATACCAAAATTCTATGAAGTTCTTCTATAATAACCCTCAAAGTTCATCTTAGGTCTACGTGCTCTAATCAGAGTTTATCTAAATCTAGCTTCCAAGGTTTGTACTAAACTTCCTCTGATACCAACTGTAACATCCCGACCCCAGTTACCCAGAGTCGGTGAATTATTACATTACATTGGCATGATCACAAGAAAGATCATATCTCAAAAGACCGATTGGTTTAGTAGCCTTGGAAACACTAGATATATTCATAAAGTTTTACATTACATGTTGAGGTGAAAAACTACTTCAAAAACATATTGTCTCCATAGTCCACACTATTATCCCCTTATAATAACCCTGCAGGTCATTTATAATTTACTTCTTCACATCCTGGGAGAAATAAAACATAGAAAAGGGGTGAGCTCAAATGCCCAGTAAGGATAACAATATAGCGGAAACTTTCATAAATGAGAATAAACATTTAAGGCAATGTATAACAAAAACAAAAGCCTTTTAAACATGAACTTCAACATAGTATGGAAAAAATAAAAGGAAATAATGCCATTTACATATTCACATTGATATTCTACTAATTGAATAATCACATGCAATACCAATAACCACTTTCATAATGATGGAATGCATAATTCCAGACTATCATAACCACATAGCCAAGGCCTCGTGCCAAGACTAAAAATAAGATTTTGTCAAGGCCTTGTGCCAAGACACTAGTTTGTCTCATGAGACATACTGATGCATCGAGGAGCTATATCGGGCTCCACCCATCACTTACAAAGTCCAATGCATTACCATATGAAAATGTTTAAACATAACATAAGTATTCGTATTAAAACTAGCATACGAAATGTCAGCACATTCTCCATAAACCATGAATGGTATAAAAATAACACATCTACAGTAAAACATATCACAAAACCTTCAATACAATACAAAAGTTTTGTATCATAATAAATCAACTTCAAATAAGCTTAAAATCCATCAAAGGATGTTGACATAGATGAAATCAAAACTATTTGAGAGAAATATCTATTTTCTCGAAATAATTGAAAAGTCACACATTTATAAAGGAAGTAATTTAAAAGAGATTTTTCAGTCAAAATGTCCCATGCCACTTTGAAAAATTTGCAAAGAAATATCATTTCAAAGAATTCATGTCCATATATATAAATCCTTAAAATCATTTTGAAAACATGGACATTAATTAAAAACATTTAGAAATATAAATCATTAAAACACTTAGAATTATGATCTTGATAAAGAGTACCTTTCACAAATTGTTAAAATATTCATTTTGAAATCATTTAAAAGTCACATAATTATAAAAGAAAACATTTAGATGGAAAATATTATTATAATATTGTAAGGGAAGCTTTGGCGATTTTATAACGGTGGTAAATAGCCGCACCCACTATATAAGTTAAAAAATTTATTCTTACCTTAATTTTGTCGAAAAGGTTAAAAGCACCTTGCTTGGAAAATGACAGAAAGATTACTTTATAAACCTCTTATAGAAATTCAAAAAAGGGTATAAATGACTTTAACCCATTTTATTTTTAAATAGTAAAAAAAATATTGAAATACATTCTTAAGAAACATGGATGTGGATGATAAAGAAATCCCAGTAGATTATTACGTATAAACAACCTCGGATAATGAAGAGATTGTGAAATAACCCTTACCTTGCCTTTTTCCTTGTTTGAGGGTAGGTTAACCCCCTGTATAATGGTGAAATAATTGTTATTAAATTATACAAGAATAATATATATTAATATGATATCACATATGATCTTTTAACAGTGATTTGATAATAATATCTTAGTATATTTATTGTTTCAGGTGTTAACTTACTAATTTTATTTTATATGTTTTGTTATGTAATCCATGTTTATCATGGATAGGTTGTATCTTAATCATATCCATAATGATATCAAGTCCTTAGATACTATTATTAATAATCAAATGAGAATTATACTTGAATGGATATGATGGAGAATGAATCTCATCACGTTCGTGGAGACGGTAGTCCGTACGTACGCACGAGCGACAATATCATTATTTTGATATTAAAATAAAATATAATTGGATGGAATATAATATTTAAAGAATCATTATCATGTTACATTTATTATTTACATTAATTACACAACATTATTATACCCATACAAATAATAATATATTGAATAACAATTACACCACGACGTGGAGACGGTAAGCCGTACGTACACACGTATGGTGACATGTTATTCAAAGGATGGATAGAATACAGAATATGGTTGTACCATATTTATAATAACATCACAGTATATATATGATACTGGGGTTATTATTTTATAATGGTAACAACAAAGGAAGAAGAAGTGGAAGAATAATGGAACATGGAAAAGGGTGGTGAAATCAATACCTCTTCTTCGGGTTCTTCCTTTTGATTTGATCAAAAGGGCTCCTTAGGTTGGCTTTATGATCAAAATAAGGAATCTAGGTTTTATTGAGGGAAGTTGGGAGAGTATTTGGGAAGAGTTTGGCCGATCCAAAATTCTTTGAAGGTGTGAAGTAATGAGAAGGGGTAGTGGCCTTTTATTAGAGGGGTGAGAGGTACCTTTGGAAAAGCTAGAAATATTAATTTATAATAAATTCATATTAGGGTTCTAATGGCTCAAAAGTTGATTATTCAATGTTTAATGTGGGGATAGGTATAAAAACATTCAACCAATAGAATTTAGACAGGTTTGGGTTACTATATTAACCTTATCTTTTAGTTTTAGCTCTTAGTTAATTAGTTTGACATTTACCATGTCACTTTGTATTTTTATATTATATAGTTAATAAACAACTTATATACATCCAACCGACCCCCAAGTGGTCCATTGATGATACACCTATCACGATGTAAGTCTCTTGGCCTAACCTTAGATTTTTTGGAATTTAATATCAATTAATAATATAATATTTGTTTTAAAAACTCTTTTATGTCAATTTCGACACTATTCAATAGTTTATTTTTGTGAAACTCATAACAGAATGATTACTTAAAAAAAGTCAATTAAATAAATAATAATATTTCCTATTATCCTATAAAATTATTTTAATTCATTAAAAGTCTAAAATTAGATATATTTGGGTATTTATAATATCAATTAGTTTAATTTTTCACTATTATGGTAATTACTGCATCATCATTGTGTCATAAATAAATTAAATTATTTAATGTCTAAAAATTATAAATAAAGTATAATTATGTAGGGAATCTTATTATATTACTAATGAATATTTACAATCTAATTTATCTTTTGTATAACCCTATATTAAAAATATTTTAGTAAATAATCTTTGATTTTAACTATTTTAACTCTTCTTTGAATTAAATAATAATAAATGTCATAATCTAATCCAAGTGGACCTAAATGATAATATTTTATACCTAAGGTTGTTTTTTGTGGAGATAAACTTGTCCAATAGAATTAGGACATGTTTTAGGGTAATATTAATATCATTTCTACCCTTAATTACCCTATTTACTTTTAACCGTGGTAAATAAAAGTAAAAAGTTACTATTCACCTAAAATTATTTTCATCTCATTGAACCAAATTTTAATTCTTGATATTAACCATGTCTCTTGGATTTTCTAAATTCCATTCACAGAAGCGGTAAAATTATGTTTTATGAAAAATTCAGTTTTTTAACTACCACTTTATAGTTTTACTATTCATAAAAAATTGATGTTTTTCAGAACAATGCCAAAATTTCACCCTAAGATATAATTGAAATTCCGAATTCAAAAATGATGTCTATTTTACAAAATTCCAAACATATAGGTAGCATTATTTAATTTTATAATTAATTCCCGCTGTCACAACAAATAGCGTGTTTTTAAGAAACAATATATATCAAAAGATTGACAAATGTTTAGGTCCAATTTCAAAGTGAAATTAATTCTAATGAACACCATTGCATAAAATGGTAAAAATATATTCTAATTATAAATTAAAATCACTCAAATTCATAAATTGTCACTATTAATTTTTTTGATTAAAAAAGATAATTTTAATTAAAATTTAGTAATTTTCACTATTCATCAAAATATTAAAATTATCCGAAAAGTACAAAAATTTCACCCTGGGATAATTGTGATATTCTGAATCCAAAAATGAAGTCCATTTTGAGAGATAGAATTTATAAAATTTCAAATATTAGGTATTACTATTCATAACGGCTAGTTTGTTAAGTCATATTGCGCTTTAACTCGGTATTGCGTGTGGTGCAAGTTTTTGAATTATTCTGAAGAAATATCGCACTATGAAATCTTGGGGTGTTACAATAATCAATTTTTTTATAGTTGTTGGATAGGGTAGTGTCAAAATGAAATACACTTTGGATATATCCAATTAAATTCTTTCTTTATAAACCAAATATGCCATGAAATCCCCTTCTTTCCAAAAAATGGTATTTTCCAAAATTCAATACCAACTCTTTCACAATTCATCTTTTTAAAAACTAATAAACACTATCTAAAAAATTTGGAATGAATGTTCCATATACAATGATTTCATCATTGAATATATATAAATGACATTCAATCAAATCTATGAACATACATACCATGTAGTGTTAAAATTTTCTTGAGAAATTGTAGATACCACAAGTTATACTACAGTTGGAAATTGTGCTGAAGGTATATATGATGGAGGTATTATCTTAGTCATAGGGTGATATAGGCACATGAAAATATCTATAAAACCGATCAAGGAAATAATAATTTTTTTACCATCTAGTCTTTCAAGTATGTGTTATAAAAAGGGTTTGGGGAAATGGCCTTTTGTTGTCACATGGTTTAATCTCCTATAGGACTCTCCCATGATTATGGATTCTAGTAGGTACCAATCCATTATAATGATTTCTCATAATTTTATAACTGTTTTTATTTGGAAAATTTTTAATGGGGATCACCCATTGGGAGACCGAGGTGGTATAAATTATTTCATATTTTAAAATTCTATCTACTTATTTTCCTACCTCTAGGAGTAATTGGTTAATCCTCTCTAGGGTTTTCTTACATAATTGTATCCTTATCCAATCATAATTATTTTCATTCAGGTGGTAGTTCTTATTCATGGAATATCCACCAATTTCCATCCTATGGATTTAACAATAATTTTCAAGATTTTCAATACTTGGTATTCATTGTCAGGGTATATGTTGTTGGAGATTATTAACAACAGTTTCTTATTTTCTTTTAAGAAAACATATTTAAAAATTTTGGGTAACATCTTTAATTCTAATTTAGGGGAGGGTTATAGAGATTATTTAATGTAACTATTCTCTGTACTGGACACGAGTACCTGTAAGGAATATTTATTAGTATCCAATTTTATTAAATCATCATAAAAAGTTACATTAATTTCTTCAAATTCATCCATATTTAAAACATATTCTAGAATAAATTCACTTTTAATAAAAATCCATATTGAATAATTTTGGTATTTCCCAATCTTTCCTTGACTAATTTTGTAATAAAACATTTCAATTTCTTCCATAGAGGAACTAATTATCCCCAAATGTTTTAAGGTGAAAATATAATATTCATCATGTGGATGTTGCATTGAATGAATGATAATAAAATATATAGTCCCCAAACCAAATATCATGAAAATATCACCTTAATTGATATTTATTATGGTTGAAATAGTTTTAGGAAGTGTCTTCCTAGAATAATGGGATTGTGATATTTACCTTTACGTTCTTCCATGTTGTGAATGTAGAAGTTATTAGTGAATGGGTAACCTTGTACACTTACCAGAACATCCATTTGAACTCCAAACAAATAGAAAGTGACTATATTGGAATGTTGTACAACCACACTAGAGGGTTTAAGTTATCCCATATGTAGTGAATAATTAATAGAATATGAAATTAATATAATAAAATCTCCCAAGTAACATACTTTTTTGGAAAAAGTGATGTCACCGATTTTGCAAGGAATATCAAAAGTACTTGGATCTTGACATTTTTGTAGAATTTCAGGGGTGACATTATCAGAAATTTGTTTACCTAGTCATACCAATTAATTTAATGTTGTCTACTTAAAATGGTTAACATGACTTTATTGTCTTTTTTATACCTTGGAATCCTGGAAATGTCTTCTCGTAGGGGTATATTTATTTCCAATTTTTTGAAAAACTTCTAGATGCACTTATTGTTGTGATTATTCATTAGTTCTTATTGTTTTATACAATACAACAAGAAAGGGATATGGGTGTTTTTGTGTATCCTATATGGTTTTACTCTTTTCCTTTGATGTTAATTTCATTACCTCCTCCTTAGATACTTTTATATGGAAGATTCTTGATGATTTTTACTTTTAATTTCAATGTTATTGGTTAATCATTTATTATCTTCCAGTTCCTTCCCAAACCTCAATGTAATGTAATTGAAATTTCCATTAAGACAAGGAATATTTTGAGAAATACGTTTATCTAATCCTTTTTTTGCAATATTATTTTGGGTTTTCATGAGACGGTTGAATTTTCATTTTAATTATTTTAATTTAGACCCAAAAATAGTGAGGCTTGTTTGTTGATTTCTTTGAGATTCTATTACTTGTATCAATATGAATTTCATGGATGATTATTGTTGTTTTCCTTGATGCCATCTTTCATGTGATTGGAATTTATATATATATTTGATAGGGTAGAAATGGTTTTTGAGAATCCAACTGGAAAGGCGGTCTTTGAATCTGATGGCTTCCAGCTCTAAATTGGAAAATGGAGAATTATATAAATACATGGTTTCCACATGGTTGATTATAGAATTTTCTTTGAAACCTAGAATCAATAAAAAAAATCCAGTCAGATGAAATTTTGGGACTCCATTAGTATAATCCCCTTGATAATTAAAGAATTGGAAGGCCCTTGTGGGGTTTTTGGTTGATGATTTCTATACATTTTCACAACTAATTATCTTATAAGGGATGTTAATTATTCAATTTAGTTTTCTAATGAGGGTGAGTTAAATAATTTTACCTCTTATACAATTATAGTTTCTTTATCATAAGCATATATTTGGAGTTTATTGAGATACATTAAATATGTTATCTTACCTCATCTGGTGACTAATGAATTAGTTCTCCTCTTCAAGAAGCGTCATGTTAATTTCTCTCATTATCTATTAATACATGGTAAAATAATTATAAGAAGTGATGTTATTCATAAGGCTGATGTGGGTGGGATGTAGTTAGTTTCACAAACAGTTACCCAAATTCATAGGCATTTTCTCTAATTTTCTGTTTTATTCCCAAATATTCCTTTCAATGTTTGGAACTCCTTGAATCAGGAATGAGTTTCTATAGGAACAACGTCTATATCTCCTCCCATGAGTCGACTTCTCTGAAAATTTTAATGTATATAAACTTATTGACTACTACTTCAGGTGATAATGAGAACTCATTCTAGATTACTTGAGCATCAATGACTCCTTGGGTACTAAATCAACTGAAAACATCACTAAAGCCACTTAATAGACTCTTGAGGTCTTCACCAGATAGCCCATAAAACTTAGGCAGTATCCCAATCATTCTAGTTTTGAGTTCACTGTATTGTTGATCATTTAATTGTAATTGTTTATTGTTAATATTGAAACTGGGTGCATATATTTCTCTCAATGTCCTATTAAATTGATCAAAATTACCCTTTATCATTTCATTCATGGTTAAATATTTTTTGGAGGATAAGTATTATAAGAGAGATTCATCAAATTGAATAGTGAAAACTGTATTTTCTATTTTTTTGTCATCCTTAATTTTTAGAGTCATTCCTATAAAATTATCTCAACCTCTTGATCAAAAACTCTAAGGTTGGAAGAACTGGATCTTTTCATTTGAAAGATTGTTTTTAAAACAAGTAAAACAAAACACTGTAATCCATGGAAACGACAACATGTCTTATGAGAGACTATCACATGGCACTTAGAAAAACATTATTTGAACTTAATAAATATGTCTTAAAAATGGGACATAGATTGTTTAAGGAGAAAATATTTTAATGTGTGTGATTAAGTCTTGTTTTTTGATCTCACCTTTTTAAGAGATAGTTGGTGAAATTGCATTATTTCAGAAATCAATAACGTAGTAGTCCATACTTGGATTATTACCTCATTCACACATTAAATTATTATTCATTTTCTTTCAAATATCCTTATAATTAATTTAATTCAATAGATTACTTTCTTCAAGAAATTTTGGTTTAGAAAAAGAATTAATGTGATCAATATATTTCCTTACATTTTCTAGTCTGGTATATGGACATATCAATTTACCCCTGAATAAACTCCATTGTATTCAATCACATGTAGATGACTTAATCCAAGGGTCTTGTGTGTGCAATGAACAAAAAATTAATTATAAATTATGATATAATCTAATGAAATATCTACAAAAATACTATTAAATTATAGAGAGGAGAGAGAAGTCATATTGAAATATTAGAAATCATTATTAGGGAAGGTGAAGGGATTCAACATAGGTGAACCATATAGTGTTTAATGTACCATCAGAGGAGTATTATAGAAATAAAATAAAAATAAATAAGATTAATGACTAGTGGTGATTGAGAGATTCATTTTCTAGAGAGATTTATCTCCTTTATATAGTGGTCAGCTACGACAGTTCAGTTCATGTATGCGGAACATGTTCATTCATTTAATTATGGATTTTATACAAGGATAATATTATCTTTTATCTCGATTATCGACATATTTACATAATGATGGTTCTGGATTAGATTTAAAAGGCATTCGTACTCTTTCACAAACTATCCCCATATCCTCTTAAAATATGGACTATTCTATTGCTTCATGGTAGTAGGAAATAGATAATGGCCCTTGGATTTAAATCATATGACTCATTATTATAAATTTCAATTGGGATGAATTATTCTACCAATGATATTTCGTTCATGTCAGTTCTCCACTTGGATTCTCCCCATATTTGATGATGAATCCCATCTATTTATTTGTATTTGGAACTTCATCTTCTCTATAGACTGGGTTTTCTTTCACACCCATGCTCAAAACTGACACCCACAGGAGGAAATTTTTAAATGTGAGATAATATTCACAAGAACCCAACTAGATGTCGTTTCATTAATTTTCTACCGATGGTATCCCGGTCCTTTTTCACATGACATTGGTGTTAACAAAAAGCATTCTAATTAATGAAAGAGTGGAATTACAAATATCCTTCTAAATATACACCAGAAGGGTGACCTCACACATGGTGTACATGGCTGGATATCACCATTGGTATTTGTGGATGTATTAGTAGAGGATATTACTTTCCTTATTATATTGGTAGTGTTTCTACACCTCATCATCATATTAGATCTAGGGGTGGTAGTTGATGGTGACATTAGTATATTAGATTGTTCCATATGTATAATTGTAGTGGTGGTAGTGGAATAGTGGAGACAACTTTTTGTAGTAGGACCCTATCTCAGAATCTCCATCAAGAATAAAAATGAGTGCTTTTATTTATACGGAATTTAGAGGATTCGGGTTTTTGGTTATAGCTTTAGAGGATATGGCATGGTACGGTTGGTGGGATTATCTTTTGGTAAAAATATTACTGTGGTGGAAACATTTAGTGGGCTTACCATGAGATGGTGCCCCAATGAAATCATGGTAGTAATTCCTACCTTGATAATGGTGGTACAATAAATGTATTTTATTCCTATAGATAAATATTTTTTTCCTTACAAATTTTTTTGACATACGATCAGCTGATGTAACACACGATATGTATGCCTACTGTGAGACCATGATGTTGTAAGGAGGGTGGGTTTTCTTGAGTAGTCCTCATGGTATGTTGAACGTGCATTCACCATGCATACCATGAGATAATAGGTTCATGCAGGGGAAATATATGGCGAACACTCGTAGTAAACCTGGTGATTGTGGACGTCAAGTTCACTGTAGGCCTTTGAATTTTACCGACAAAAAAAAGTTCCAATTGTTTCTAAGTGCAGTATTAATTTCCACCCTAATAATTTAAATGGAAATAATTTCGTTTTGCATAGTGCCATAATTTATTTCAAAATGATGTACACATATATAAACAACATATTTTAAATATAATTTTCAATTATGTTCTAATTTCATTAAGCCAAAAGAAATAACTAATGTAATGGAAATGAAACTACAAGGTCAGGAATTTTCGATGAATAAAATAGGTAAAATGTTGAAAATTTCCGTTCACATCTAGATTATATCATACGATGCTTCACTAGTCTTAAATTGGAAAATGTCACTTGCTAAGTCAATTGTAATGATCAGAGAATTAAGTTCTGGAGATTTACATTGAGATGCATTGAGGAGAATATTGGGTGAAATTCATGAAAGAATTTTAATTCATTATGATTGATAAACCTAAAATATTTGAAATTATTTTTTCTAATTCAAGATGTAAATTTTCAGGATTATTTTACTATAAGAAAAAGGTTTTTTATGGAATTTTTTTAACGTCAGTTCCTAAAACCACCAATAAATTGTTTTGTATTTTTTGTATTTTGAGGTTGTTTTAAAAACTAACTACTGATATATATATATATATATATATATATATTTAAAAAATAAATAAATTTATAAAACCACTATGAAATAGATAGAGTTTTTTTAAAACATCCCCTCTAAATTAATGTGTAAAATATTAATTCTTAAATAATAAATTATGATTTTTTATTAACAATTATGATTTATGATTTATATTCATTTAGTTATTTTATTTCTAATTTTAACTAATTATAGTGTGTTAATTATTAATTTCATATAGTTATAAGTTAATGGTTATCTAAAATATTATATACATTGAAAATAAAAACTCATCATCAAATGACTAGAACTTTTGATCTGGGTGTCCATTTTAGCATCACAATTAGTCAATTAATAACTAATGAAATGATCTATAATTAAATTAGGTAATAATTAGGATATAACTAATAGAATAAAATATATTATAGTTCTATTAAAAGTTGAAAATCTAAATTCTATTTCAAAGAGTCATAACTTTTGATCCAAGTGTCTATTTGGGCTCTACCACATATCGAATCAAAGTCTTCCTTGAGCACTATGCCATAGTAATTAGTGGATTACTATCTCCATTTTTTCAAGGTCAAAATAGATCTCAAAACCTCTAAAATAGAGTTTTTTGTTTCGATATCCTAACTTTTAAACATTTGAATGGATTTCATCTTTGTTTATGAATATCTTTCTTTTCTTTTTAGGACTTCTTTAATTTTATTCCATTTATTGACATTCCTAAGGATTTGATTGTGGTGAATTTATTATGATGTTCTTCTTTAAGGGATTTATTATCTCTTATATATATATTTACTTATATACATTTATGAATATATATTTATAATTTATATATATTTAGCCTTATTTATTTAAAATCATATATAATTGAATTTATGAATGGATATTTATATGTATATTTGGATATTTATCTATACTTATATGTATTTGTAAATATTTATATATATTTGTGTGTGTATGTGGTTATATATATATGTGTGTGTGTGTGTGTGTAAATTTCATTATATGTATATCTTATTATAGAAATTAATATCCATTATTTATTTATTTATTTATTTATTCATTTATTATTTATTACTTATTAATTTATTTACATATTTATTATATGTCGATATATCATTTATTATTTATGATTTATTATTAATTATTATTAAATTATTAGCAAAAATTTATTTACTATTTATTAAATATTATTACACTGCATTTATTATTTTTTATTACTTATTTATTATTTTTTAATTATATTGTTAAATTATTAATTGTGTATTATTTATTTATTATTTATTTATGTATTTAATATTTATTATTCATCAATATTTGTTTCCCACTTATTTATTATATATTATAGTGATCTGTAATTTATTTACTACTTCTTTATTTTTAATTGATATTTTTTCATTATTAATTTATTATTTTATATTATTAATTTAATATTTGTTGATTGATTATATTTTTTTAGTAATTATTATTAGACTATTAATAATTTATCATTTACATATTTTTTTTATTTATTATTTATTATATATCCATTACATATTTATTTTTTATAAATTTATTTTAATTTTTTATTTATTTGTTATTATTATTTATGTTTTATGATTTATGATTCATGTATTTATTTTTATTTGTTATTTATTTATCTATTTATATTATTTATTGATTATTTATTAATAGTTAATTTTTTAATTAATTATTAGGTATTTTTTATTTATTATTTATTAGTTAATTATTACTTAATTATTAGTTATTTATTATTAATTTATTACTTATTAAAATTTAAATATTTTTAATATTAATTTATAATCATTATATATAGAATATTGAATAATTATTTATTATGTATTAATTATTAAATATTTATTATTTACATATTATTTATTTATTTATTATATTTTATTTATTAAGAATTTATTATTTATTATTTATTATTTATGTATTTATTTATTAATTATTAATTACTTATTATTTTTTAGATAAATTTTTTATTTATTACCTAGTTATTTATTGTTATTTATTAATTAGTTATTACATATTTATTATTTATTTATTATTTATCTATTATATAATATTAATTAATTAATTAATTATTCATTAAAAATTAAATATATATTCATTATATATTTTTAATTTCTTATTTGTTAATATAATTATTTGTTTTATCTGT
The DNA here is from genome assembly GCA_963277665.1 of Viscum album. Classification (NCBI taxonomy): domain Eukaryota; kingdom Viridiplantae; phylum Streptophyta; class Magnoliopsida; order Santalales; family Viscaceae; genus Viscum; species Viscum album. The sequence goes on from OY728130.1 coordinate 1,883,310,363, forward strand.
ATATATATAAGTATATAACATACTTTTTACACACAACTTGAAGAGCTTGTTGAAGTGGTAATGTCTCTAGAATAACGAAGAGAAAAGGGGTTTGAATCTCTTCCAGTGTTTGTATATATATATATATGGTAGATTTATGCATGATATATGCATGCATGGTAGGATAAATAAGTAAAAATTAATAATAACAATAATAATAAATAATAGAAAATAATACAATATAAAATAATAAAAAATTAATTAACTATAAAAATAAAAACAATTAAATAAAATTAAATAAAACACTGGGGAAAAACATCTAAAAGCGGTGTAAACCATGACTGCAAGAAATTCATCAGAATAAAAAATTGATGCAAATTGATTCCCAATTAGAAAATACGTGGAGCTTTTAGAAAGGGTCGCAAACCAGTTAGTAGCAGTTTAACCCCCTACTAAATGCCAAATAACCTGCAAGAAACATCTTTTCTCTTGTAGCATTTTCTGTGATTGAACTTCAAGGGAATACCAATGGAAATTATTGATTTTTTTTCCAAAAATATTGGGGATTTATAAAATGTGGAAATGAAGATAAATGACTGTGTTCAAGAATTGATAGCAGAAGATGATACTTTTCTCCAATGAATATTTGTTGTATTGAAGAAAAAGAAAAAGAAAATGTTCATTGACCTACACGGGAATTGAAATTCCAAACATTCTTCTATGAAATTTATCACTATGTTGATCATTTGAGAGAGTTCTATTAAGATGGAGGAAAAAAATCTCATGAATTCATGATCTCATGCCTGAGATGTTCATTCTGAGGTGCTGAACAATAGTGGAAAACTTGGCTATAGTCATGTTCAATAAAATTATTATGTTTATTAGTGATGCTATATCCATTTCATATATAACAACTGTGGCTATAGATTTTTCCTTGGGAAGGTTACAAAAAATCTGTTATAGCTATAGTTTGTCCAGACTAAGGCTATTATTTAGCCAATATCTGTGGTCCGGTCGAATTGAATAATAAAATCCAAATATTAATTTTTTCAAATATATACATATTTATAAATATTAAATGTATATATATTATATTGGTGTTAGTGGAGTAATAAATTATGTTTTTTTGCAAAAGGGATATACATGTTCAAATCTCAGACGAAGCTTGTTGTTTTACCTATAGCCACAAGCTTGGCTCTCCTAGCTATAATGTCCCTTTATAATAAAATATATAGCTTCTAGAATTGCATAGTTCTATAGCCCCATTACTCAGTGCCTATATCCTAAGGTTACAACAATGAGGATAACATTCGTGGCTGGCCAAACCATAACTATAACTTATAACTACTAATAATTGGGTAAAAGCTAAGGTCATGACCATGTGGTTGTGTCCAAATTTTCCAGAGGTGGAGAAGGGAGTATGACTTGTTGTTTCTATTTAATACATGTCTAATAGTCAAAGTAGCTTTCGATGAAGGTGATCCTATTGATACTGGACCATATAGTGTTTCACTAAGGATCATGTTCACAACAAGTCCAATGAGGTAATCTTAGGGTAGGTGGTACTAGGATAATCAATTCCATATTTTTTCTTATCAATATTCAAGTTCAATGATATACTTTTCCATTAATTTTTATAACACATAGGAATCCATGAAATATTCATGGATATACTATCCCCATTTTTGTAATAACTATTGTTTTAGTGATATCTGAGGGCTCAAAACTCACCCCGAACCTGGCTAGGATTAGACTCTAAGATTTATACAAAACCTTATAAATCATCATATACTCTGATCTTACTATAAAAAATAGGAAATGAGCCATGCATTTATTCATGTTTCAAATTTAGTTAATTTTTAATTTAGTTGTGTTTTCATAAAAACATGCCTTATTTTGCTACATTTTTAGTCATTTTTTAAAACGATGATATTTTTTAATAGAGTTGTGTTAATAAAATGCAACTAATATAACTATTTTTGTTTAACATTATTTTAAAACATTACTAATTTATGTTTAGATATATTTTAAAACATGGATAAAACATTAAAATATATTTATTTAGTATATATATATATATATGCCACCAGGGGTGAGAGGGGAGTGGCATCAGCTTTAGAGTCGAAGCTTGAGTTTCCAGTTTTGAGTCCTCTTAGATTCACCCTATGCATTAAATGATTTTTCACTAATTTTCCCCCGACACCCTATAAGATAAAGGAGTTTACCACCACCCCCCCATGACCCACCAATGTTAGGGGATAACTAGTAACACGAACTATATGGAATAGTGGATCTTTTCATGGGAATCCAAGGTTGCATTAGGTTAAAAGGGTATCTTTTCAACCATGTTCCCCCCCATATGGGTGGTCTAGTGGTTAGTGTTGAGGGATATGATGGTTATGTCCAGTGTTCAATTCCAAAATGTTTCTTGTTTTAGCCAAGGTAATTTCACCACCATGCGATTTAATGCCTCGATAGTGAAAGAAATCATGGGGAATCTTGTTTTAATTTTTCGGGTTGCAGTTATCTCCCACGTCACATGGACTATTACACCCACAAGAGAATGTGCTACACTAGGAAGAATATTAATTATATACTTTTCCTAGAGTTTTTTACAAAAAAAAACACACACACACACACACAAGTTTCAACATAATTATGATTAATGAGTTATATCTCAATAAATGATCATATTATAAGTTATATATATATATGAACATAAGAATAATTATAGATACGACTCTATTATATATAAATAAAAATAAGTTTTATTTATAGAAAATTTTGAATATGCATGCATGAATACATATAAATAGGAAAAAAAGCTATATAACATAATTATTTTATATTGGTAATAAATGAATAAATGACCACTAATATATAAATTAATCGAAATATATGTGTGTCTATAAATTTATTATTATAATTATATTATTTAATATATATATAGATATATCTCTCTCTCTGTGTGTTAATATATATATATATATATAAACATATTGATTATATTAAATAAAATTAAAAATAAATTGTATATATATATTAATAAAAAAAATGATCATTAATATAAAAATTAAATCATAAATTTATATATATTTTAATATATATATATATTGATAATTATATTTATATTAACTTATACGTAAATATACATATAAATTAGTATATGTATGATTATAGATTTATATAGATTTATATATGTATTAATATATATATTTTTAACCGTATTAATTTAAATATAAATATAATATAGTATATTAATTAAATAAATGTGACGCCGGAATGAGTGGCTCAGGCATTGAAACATTTCTTCTTTTCGGTAGTTCTTTTTAATGGACATCATCGCTCCCTTGATTTTTTAAATGGAGGGCATGTGTGGTGGTAGGTTTAGTGGGTGGCCAACCCCACCAACCTTTGAGAGAATTAGAGAAGAGGAAGGAGGGGCTATAAGATACCTATAAAAGGAGGCTTCCCCTATGCTAGATATCATCATCTTCACTGAGCTTCTCATCAATGAAAATTCTTTATTATGACTGGTATGTTGTGAGGCAGTTTTCCCATTTATTCGTGAGATATTTTATGATGGGTTTATCCTTATAACCAATAGGGAGCGTGTACCAACATTTACCCATAGTGTTATTTTTAGTAGCCCATGGGGTTTTACGCATTTCATTATGAGGTCGTTCCACATTACATCTAGTGAACGCTTATTTATGCATTTTCACTTTATTTTATCTAATTATTATCACTGCACAAATGGGGTAATAATTTACGCACTCAGAAAATTGTATGAGGTATATGATCAAGCTTGATGGTGTTCATGTTTTTATGTGTTAGTAATTTTCCTAAATTTGATAATGCTATGTGATTGTGACACCGGTTGATCTTTTACATCAAAAAAATTAATTGATATTATTAAATACACCATATTGAAATAGTGCAGTTCTTTGACTGAAAATTTTTCTTGAATGTAGTGTAATTTGATATCAAAAAATTCAATGGTAATAAATTTTCATTGTGGGAAATAATGTTACCAGAAATATTGTGGAAGGGTAATTTCCAAATAGTAGTTGGAGAAAGAACAAAATATGTGATGACAAAGAATAATTATTTTGGGATCTATAATAATGAAATGGATTGAATTGTAGTGAGTACTTTTTGATGTGGCGATATACCAGTCAGTGATGATGTGAAAACTCTTAGGAGGAAACAAATAAAGGATGCATAGATAATCTACTCAGGAGAAAAATGTAACATGATCTATTGACATGAATGGTTTGACCCTCATGACACTTCTCGGGAAGAACTTCTCTACATTGGGAATGATCAAACATTGAGGATATTTGGATTCAATACCTTCAAATTGAATTTCGATGACTGTATTTTTTGAACAATCTAAGGAGAAATCCTTGTGATGGAATTGAAGAAGTCCATATTGTCTTTTGGAAAATTTGATGACATCAGATGTTAGTCTTACACTTAGAATGGAGTGATGAGAATTGTGTAAGGCACACTAGTGCTGAAGATGTCAGAAAATATCTTCAAGAACATGTATGTGATTATGGGTTTATTGTACATCGATGCAGATATATTTATCAGATCGACTACCTCGAAGAGAAGTTAATGATGTCATGGAATCGAAAGCTTCTATATATTTCAGAATGAGGCATGAGGATTCTTATAAATCAGAATTTGATTCTTGGGCTTTCAAAATTATCATTAACATTTTGTGAGAATTGTGTTTTGAGAAAGAAACACAGTTTTATGTTCCGGATGACAACAATATGAAGAACAATGATCTTAGAGTTTATCCATTCCAATGTTTGGAATGCAATAGATATATACCTGGGAGGATCAAGGATATATGAATATTTCATTAATGATTATTCTAGGAGATATTGGATGTACCCAATGAAGAGAAAATCATATATTTTAGAATCCTTCAAAAACATTCAATTCACACAAGGAACTTGAATATGGAAATATGATAAAGTATATGTGGATTGAAAAAGGTGAAAAATATAGAATAGATGAGTTGGATATGTTTTATCAACATGAAGGAATCAATAGATATTTCATGGTGTCACACACTCTATAATAGAATGGAGTGGAAGAGCGGATGAAGAAAACACTTTGAGATAGAACAAGGGCAATGTGGAAGACTGTAGGAATTACCAAAAAAATTTGGGAAGAGGCAGTGGATACCAACTGTTATGTGATCATTTGATCTTCTTTAATTCCAATTGATCTGAAGACACTGATGAAGTTTGGACTAGTAAACCTGATAACTATTCTTAGTTACATTCTTCTAGATGTCTTATGTATATAATATTTAATTCCCACAAAATATCTTTGTTGGATTCGAGATCCAAGAAATGTAACTTCTTGGAGTATGATGATGGTGTGAGGGGGTATCATTTTTGGGACCCCACTATCCAAAAACATATCATTAGTAGAGATGTCATTTTTGATGAAAATAAGGTGAAAATGAAAATTTATAGAGACACGAAGAAATAAAATACCGAAAATACATCATTCAAGGTGGAGGAAAAATATAAGGAAAACATTTTTTCTTATGAGGCTTTACCAGAGCATAAAGATGATGTACCAGTGGATTCAAGACCATGATGGTTAGAACGAGAGAAAATATCACCAGTATGGAACTTAGACCATGTCACTAAGAGAAATATTGCATACTGGTTATTGATAGAGGATGAAGAGGTTTCTTATCTTATAGAGGCAACTCAGATTCCTGTAGTTTTCTCATTGATAGATATAATGAAAGAGGAACTTGAATCCTTGCATAAGAACGGGACATGGGATCTTGTTCCATTACCACATGGAAGGATGGATATCTAAAATAGGTCTTTATGTTCAAGAGATATGGAAAGAACCCATTGGAAAGATGTTATGTGAGACTGGTGGTCAAAAGATATGATCATAAGGTAGGTATTGATTTTGATGAAATATTTTCTCATACTATTAGATTGATGACTTTTATGTTAGTTCTTGATATGTGTAATAATAAGAGATTACATCTAAAGTGAATGGATGTAAATACTACTTTTATTTATTATGATCTTGATAAAGATATATGTTTAATTACACCAGACAACTTTGCAGATAAATGCAAAGAGAACATGGCTTGTAGGTTTAACAAATATCTGTATGGATTCAAGCTGGTACTGAGGTGTTGGTAAAAGATATTTTATTCCAATATTATGATACTTGGATACAACAAACTTCATTCTGGTCATTTTTTATATTTATGGTGTTCATATGGTAATGATTTCACCATCCTTATGTTGTATGTTGATTTCATGTTGGTTGTAGGCTCCAACAATGATCAGATCCAGGGGATGAAGGCATAATAGGAATGAGAGTTTGATATGAAAGACATGGGACTAACAGAAATTATTATTGGGATGCATAGTTACTAATACATAAATAATTGTAATATTTTTCCATCAATGGAGAATTATATAAATAATGCCTTAAAATGCTTCAACATGAAATTATATCATCTAATCAATACCCATACCCATGTTAATTTCATGTTATCCTCTATGATGAGTCATTCAAATAAATAATAGAGGATGAAATTGTCTTGAGTATCATATGAATCATCAGTGGATAGTCTATTGTTCTCTATGGTTTTTACTAGACCTAACATTACACAGGTAGTGGGAGTAGTTAGTTGGTGCTTGTAAAATACAGGACGCGAGAATTGTATCATAGTGAAGATAATCTTGAGATAAATCATGGAGAGCCCATATAATTTTTTATTTTTTGAAATATAATATTTTAATATTAGAGGATATATTTATTTCTATTTTTCAGGTGATCATAATTGGAGGAAATCCACTACTGGTTATGTGTTTACTCTTAAAGGAATAATTGTGATATAGATTTTAGAGATATAGTCTATTGTGGAGTTATCCATGATGGTGGAAATGTATATCGAAGCTAAATAGTCTTGAAAAGAGGAGATTTAGATGAGAATTTTGTTAGAGAATCCTGGGCATAGACATGTCACATTCCATGGTATTTTGATAGTTAGAGGGCCTATCAAATTTCAAGAATCCCTATTTTCATTTTAGGATGAAGAAAATTGGGGTACAATAAATTTTCTTTTCTGATTTTTGGTATAGGAATGATGTGTAGAGATGTAGGAAATTCACACTAAAGAAAATATGACAGATTTTCTAATGAAGGCAGTCGACTCTAATAAGGTCAGATAGTGCAGATCCTTGAGTGGCCTCATAGAGATGTGAAAAACATGATTTGTAGAGGGAAAGGTTGTGTGGATATGTTTTGATGGTTCTCTTTTTTAGATAACATCTCCCCCACTTGAGTTTCCATGGGGAGGGAAGGTGAGGTGGGTGGAAACCCCCACTAACCTTCGCGAGTAGTAGAGAAGAGGTAGGAGTGTATGGAAGAGGACTATAAAAGGAGGCTCTCCCCTCTGATAGATATCATCACCTTTACTGAACTTCTCATCAATAAAATTTCTTCATTTTGAGATATATTTTTTGATTTTGTTTCCAACTTATTCAATTGATATTTTATGAAGGGATTCTCCTTGTAATAGTGAAGATGTGTGTACCAACTTTTACAAATAGTTATCATTCTATTTTCTTGTTGTTTTTTACACCTTTAATTTTGGTGCTTTTCCAAATTACATATAGTGGTCATTTATTTCCACATTTTCTATTTATTCTATCTCATGATTATTTTTAATCCAGTTCTGAATTTCATTCACTTTTATTGGGATGGTTAGTTTTTCATTTTCCCGATGGACACATGTTCAACTTTTTGAGACGACAAATTTTCCATGCCAAATCCATTTAACATGTCCAATAAGAAATTGTGTCAGTATCATGTACCCATAAACATATTTTTTTCATCCTAAATTTTAAATTACAAATAGAACAAGGAATTTTTTCCCTTCTATACAAGGATCAAATTGCAATTAAAAAAATTTAAAAAAACTTTCAATGCCTTATCATATTGATATTAATTCATGGGTAATGTAATAAAATTTTTATAAATTTTCATACTGTTAAATAATATCTATAAAACATTAAATATAAATTAATTAAATAAAACCATGTTAAATATAAAAAATAAACTATGAATAACATATACTCATTAGTAAAATTTTAATGATAATAAATCATCAAATACAAGATTATTATAATCCATTGATATTATGATTTCTATATTTTATGATATAAATATATCATATAACAAATTTAAAATTACATATGGAATAATAAAATAAGTACTACTCTTCAATCTATTAATAAATAATCTATTAAGACATAAAACCGAATTCATGACTGAATCCAGACAAATCATTAAAAAAATAAAATTGAGAAAAAAAAATTCCCTAATAATCAACAAAAAAATTACAACATATTATATAATCTATAAAAGTACAAATAAATTTAAAATATAAATATAGGTTATCATGAAAAACAAGAAATCCAAAATTCAAAATCTCTATTTATATCAAATATTGTTTGTTTATATCATTGAATAATAAACACAAGATAAGAGGAGATATTATAGGAACATAACTTGTAATCCGAAGAAAAAAAGAAGAAGAAGGGGCAGTGGTTCATGTGACAAAGTATAGATAAGGAGAACTCACAATGAAGAAGGTTATATTATTGAAATTATGGAGAACGAGATGTCATAAAAGAGAATAGAAGGTTTAATGGTATAAGGAAAAGTATTGTGGAGGTTCACATAAGGGGGAGAAGATGTTGGGATGGTCTGATAGTGGGGATTGCACATGGGGGGGGGGACCAAAAGGGATTTCTGTGATAAAAAAAGAGTACAAGAGGTGGTGAAATTCATATAATGGGGTTTAAAGAGTTGTTGTTGTTAAATAACCATTTTAAAAAATAGTAATGTTTTTACAAATATCATTGAAAAATATTTCATTAAACACTCATTATAGTTTACTATCACTAATAAGGCATGTTGAACCGGTATGATACACGAGTATTTTAATTAGAAATGTATTTGAATAACTTTCATAGTTATATTTTTTTTAGTGAGTTATAGTACTAAATTTTCTTAGGATAATATTTCTTAGATTCATAAGGTGCACTTTGATGATTCTATATAATGATTATGGTCATAGAGAGTACACAAAACAATTATCAAATGATGCATGTATTATTTTATAGTTCTATCATATATCAAAATATCATCCATGAATACCAAATTTAATTTGTTGTGGTATCTATGAAATATGTTGTTCCTAAGTTCCATGAAAACAACTGAAGCATTGGTTAATCCAAACAATATTGATAGGTATAAAAAATTCACACACCAAATATTAATGTAGTCGTGGAAATATGTAATTGGTTTCCATTAAAAACATGATATCGTGAATGGAGGTAAATATTTTAGAGCAAACTTTCACCATTAAAATGATCAAATAGGTCATCAATATGGGAAAAGGGATTCTTATTCTTAATGTTCACTCGGTTAAACTTACAATAATCAAGGCTCCAGTAGAGAGTACCATATGTTTTCTTAGAAAAGAGCATTGAGGAATCCCATAGAGATACATTAAGATTAATTATTCCATTGGATTCAATGTATTATAATTTAATCATTATTTATTTCAATTTGTTTGATGTTATATTATAAGGGGGTAATGTGATTGGATATGGCATAGGCACCCGATCAATAAAAAACTAAACTTCCCTCTCGGAGGGTAACCTAAGAAATGGTCAAAAACAACATAGTATACTCCATGACTTCTGGAGGAAAAACACTCTCCATGTATAATTGATTGGAACAAAAAAATAGATGATATTAATCTATCTAAATTGAGAACGGTAGGCCCTCCAATTCAATAATGGGTCTCATTCCACTACACACACAAAAAAGTCCCATTAAGAGAAGTAAAGTTCAACCTCTAATGATATACGTAAATATGTTTATTAATGATAGTTATCCAATCAATCTCATTAATAACATCCAACTGATCCATTTTAGGAACAATTAAATCCCATGATATCTGAACATTTGATATAGATAAAATATATAGTGTAAATCTTTGTTCTTACTCTATCTTATTCCTAATAGGAGTTGATATCTCCATAAATCCTGACATGAATTCATGAGGGATATTGATAAATTCCATGATACAAGAAGATATAAAGGAGTCAGTGGCACCTATATAAATTTTTTTCTATAAATGTGGAAATAAGAATAACACATATTATATTATTTTGTCCTGTATCAGGTTTTCTAGGAACATTCAAAATTGAATGAAATTTTTTATCCTTTGATTCGACCTAATATATAACAATACGATGGCCCCTCATACGTATATATCTATTCAAAAATAAATAACCAATCATACCTCAATTCCCATGAGATTATGGTTCCACTTCCTTAGAGGTATCATAATATAAAGTGGAAGCTCTTGGAGATTAATAGACTATACCACAATGAGGAGAGTCAATGGACCTTTAAAATATTTATAAATAGATTGTGTTACCATTACAGAAACAAGCCTTGGTGGATTCTTGGAAGTATTTATTAATTTTCCTAGTTATTTAATTTTTATAGAATGTGAGAAGTCCGCCACCCAATGTTTCTAATAATACAGAATTAGATGGATAAAGGGATCCACTAACACTTCCTTTTATATGATTATCCCACATAATCTTATTTTCAAAGTGAATGCCTCCACTTATAGATTTTATGGAAGGAAAATAAAGAATCCTTGAAATCTGAAATTGGTCTATCTCAATAATCAAGTATTGTTTCAATTCCTACATATAATTGGGGTTATTCAAGAGGAAGGCCAATTATAAAATTTCAGGCCACAATCTGATATCAAAATGTTGGGATTTCATTTCATCATTGGAAAAAATATTAGGAGCAAAGCGAACAATACTAGAGAACTAGTTTTTATACTCCAAAAATATATAGTTTACATGGTTAAGGAATAATATATCGTGAAACCTATTGACTGAAAATTATATTAACTCCTTACACTATAGGTTATGATACTATTTAGACTATTATCTAACTCTTTAGGATCATTACATATATGAATTTATAGTGGATTATGATTATGGAAATCATGATCTGTGTCCTTATCTTAACTTAGACGGAGACCTAATTTCATATCTTGATCATATAAAAAAAATTTATATATTTTTTATCTATCATATCCTATACCATAGGATTGAAATGGTTCAAATTTACTGAAGGAGGAAATTCGAGAAAATTATGTGCAACAACCCCCAAAGGGTTCAATTATGGTTTATAAGGAGGCATTGTACTACATGAAATGAAAGTTAAAAAGTATAATACCATGAAATTAACTAAATAGAATCAATAAAAACTATAATTATACTTTATAAAAAATTATTAACCATAATAAATCATTTAGAAGGGAGATAAAACATATATCACTAAAATTTATATTATATATGGTTTTCCAAATACTGCTTCGATCATGTGGGTCGAACTAGATGGGTAAATCTAGATGCACAGTTTGGATTCCCAATTAATATTATAATTCTACAAGTATAAAGGATAAATGGAACTCCTCCAATTGGGTTTCATAATTTCAAATCATGATCTACATTCAATTTGTCTTAGTCATTCACCCTAGAGAATTCATACGATCATCTATTTTTCAACATTAAATATTTATAAATAAAAAATTAAATCAACACACATTACAAACTATTCATATCCTAACACCTCAATATGACATAAGGCTCATTATGATGAGTTTTATCCAAACACGTTGAACCCACTCCTCATGTCCTGATGATCCAATATCAATTATATCAGGACATCTCCAATAACATAAATGAAAAACTGGGGTTTAATACCATTATTCCCCAAAGTAACTTGGGATACCCTTAATTTGGGTACCGAACCAAGTTCATTGAAACTCCCAAAGGAATAAGATGTGAAAAATCCACTTGATAACTAATAGAAGTGGAGAAAAAAGAAAAGGTATTCAGATGGGGAGCCTTGAGTGTTTGATATAAGAGATAAGGAATGATTATAATAGTAAAAAATGAGATTGTTAAAAGAGATTAAATCACATGTTAATGAACATGGGATGGTTGAATAGTTAGTACAAATATATTTATAAAACATGTTGAAACTATGAGGATGAAAATGAAAACTAGTAGAAGCAGTTTCATGGTTTGGCCATATATGTTGGAAAATAGTACACTGACCATGAAAACACTACAATGAATTGTTGAAGGTTAGGTATAGCTAGGTCACTTAGTTTTCACTAACTATGTGCTGACCCTTAAACAAGAACTATTCTCAATAAAATCGAAGAATTCAATAAAAAAACATGAAATTTAAGGATAACAAATAAAACAATAAATAATGATTTTATTAACTAAAGATGATACCATGTTTTGATGCATCAGGCATATTTTCTCCTTGATTTAATTATATCCCATTTTAATCAAATATTTTAATAGACAATGATGTTAATAGAGGTCCTACATAATCATTGGGTTATTACAACGATCTGTAGACCCATATGGTAGGTGGAATCTTCAAATTCCTCATGAGTGACCTTCATCAAGCACACTGATTGAAAATGATATATATTTTCAACATTTTTTTGGATTCATAGTCATGGTGATCTTGAGATTTATGTTTTCTATATGTTTTCTCCATATGGATTAATTTTTTACATATCATTAAAAACCTATTATAGGTTTCAGATTCAATTTATGTGTTTTAATTATCAATATCTTATAGAAAATATTGTTGGATATGCTAAAAAAACAAATTATCATGAAATATATATTATATATAAGATATTATATAATATGTTGTATAAGAATAATGAGTTTAAATTTATTGATGTTTTACACACTGAGTTTATTCCAAAATACGTCATGGTTAGTGTGTTTTAATCCCACACAAGACCTAGTATTGTGATATCAATCATACATTGTAACTAAATAATTAATCATACAATAGACCAAGTCTCCTATGATAAATGTTATGCAGGCACTACATAATTAATTTCGCAGTGGAGACCAATGTGTTGTGTTAATATCACTTAATGTATTATTTTACGTTAAAATTACTAGTCACACTAGATTATTATTATATAGACACAAGGAGTATATGGTTACACCAATTAATATACCACACATTTGATTTTGTCATATTTGATCCATATTGTAGCCTATGATTTCTAAGGCACTAGTTTACTCTTATACAGATCACCTTTCATAGATTTTCCTTATATGTGCCACCCAATAATATCATAATGCCATGAAGTATTATTATTAGTCGTAATAGGTGATTGATGACCCTAGGATGTAGTTATAATTGACTAAGAAGGAAACATATGTTTTTTAAATATCATTTAAGAAATGATATTAATAATTTATTAATCATTTATAAGTTAGAGTTTATATTATTTTGAGATATTTATTAATTTACAAAGGTGTGTATAAATTCATTAATTTAAAACTACTTATATAAAATTAATTAAATGTTATGAGATATTTATTGGATAAATATGCTTCATATTAAATATTAACATTAATTTTGTTTCTTCAAATTATGCGACATACATAAAAATTCAGAAATAAAATGGTTATTTTTGAAATTTTAATGGTAATTTATAAAAAAAAATTTCAATAAAAAAATAAAAAAATTATATAAATGAAAATAAAATAAAATTATGAATTGTTCAATATAATTATTAATTTTAAATTTCTTAAATTAGAGACCTCATTTGAGAATTGATTGATCCATATCAAAATTGGTTTTTATCATTTACTTCATCAAAGTTTAAATATTATAAAACATGTGATATTTAGAATATATAAATTTTTAACATAATATAATTGAAATATAAAATGTTATATTTCATTTAATAAGATATATATATATATATATAGTGAAACAAACAATAAAAAATACTTAATAATATAAATAAATATAATTCAATATCCCATGAACATCTTTTAGGTGATTCTCAACTATTGTTTTATTTCCATTTTTATTTGGGAGTATTTTAATATTTTAATGGATGGAGATATTTTGTTTGGGAAAATATACAAAATTATATGGATATGTATTTTTTTGAATTAATGGAGTCTTGGTATAAATGTGTTAAGTGTTTAATTGGATTCTATTTTTGGGTTTGGGGTGAGTGTGAGGTTGTTCGGGGTTTTCTAAAGGTTTATATTTCTTGGAGATGGAGTTAGAAATAATTTACACTATAAATCCTTAATATATGATCTAAAATATCTTTTATTCACAAACAATAAAAATTACTAATTGTGAAAATTCATTTATTCTATAAATAACGATCTTATGTTGTAAATTTATCGATCATGATTTTTAACCCAAGGAGACATCTTTTTCAACATATGTGAAACCTGAAACATTTACCCCATAAAACCTTAATTTATGATGAAAAATCATTATTACAAGTGGTTTAATTGAAATTATAACTTAATTTAACAAGGCACTCTATAATATCTTCTCAGAAAAACACTTGGATTACTCCAATGTGTAGTGATAAACTTATTCCCTTCTATCCATATTGGTTTGGAATTTGATCACTGAGGAGTTTCCTCACTGGGTGTTTTTCACCCCTCTTTGCTATCCCACATTGGTTGTGTTATGATCTCATGGTTACTGATGGAATCAAGTTGTATCATGATGTTTTTCAATTTAGTATTTCCTTATTGGTCTCAATATCTATCATTCTCTATTAGTGATTTCCTATTACGAGTGTTGATTTGATATCTAATTAATGATATGTTTCTCTATAAAATATTACCTGATAATGCAAACCATAAATTTATTAATTTAATTGAAATTAGTTATTGAAGGATTAAAAAAATTTTATTCTATAATGTTGGTGGAAAATTTTGGAAAAATTAATGGAGATTATTAAACCCCCCAATATCAATGGCATTGGTAATTTTGGTGTAGATTTGAGAAAATAGATTACTTTATTTGAAAATTGATTTGATAAATATATTTAAAATCTATTAAATTGAATGATTATTTTAGAATACATAGGTTTATGAAAACCTGTGATTTTGTTTTCAAATAGTCAAGTAAAATACAATTAGTTGGGATTTAAATCTTTAATTGATTTGATATGAATAAATATTCCCATAATTGATTGATTGATTGATTGAAGCACATGTGATTCTAGGTAGATATTGGTTAATAAGGACAATAACACTAGTATCTGACCCCTATCAATTGATTGAGGATGAAAACACTAACAAAAAAATTTCAATATAATTTTTTTCCCTAAGGGGGAGTTGAGTCACGACATCCTGAGTCATGGGACATGTGCACACATTGAGATAAGATCACTATTGAGTAGTGTGAAGATATTATTACCCAAAACTAACATACTATGAGCATTGATACAGATTTCATTGATATACCTAATTTTTTGTTTACGTTTCATTTATTTATTGAATTGTTTTGTTCTCGTCAACTACATTATCAAAAGGTTTTATACAAATTGTTCAATTAATTATATTTGGGTATATATTCCATATTTTTTGTATTAAAATAATCTTTTGTTGAAAATATGTGAATTAAATTTCAAATATTTTATATTTAAATTAAAAGAATTTCTAGTTTAATTGTTATGAGATTGAATATGGAACACATGGTGAGACCGTACTAGGATTTATAACTCACAACCAACCTTTTCCTTAAAACATTTGTAGATCTTATTTTGTCAGGTCTGAGCAATGAAAAAGCCCCACTTAAAGGTGGTGGATGTTCATGATCCTTACGATCTTGAGTGATGGAGGAGACTAGTATAGATACTATACACTTGTTACATGGTTTTATCATTAAGCTTAATGTAGGTAGATGTTGTGTCATTTGATAATGCATTGTTTGATTATAGTTTTACCTATTTTATTATCATAGTTTATTTATTTCGAGTTTTGAGAATATTAACATTTCTTGTTTATATTTCTTTTGGAAAAAACATTCCCTATTTATTCTTATATATTTCAATGTGCTAGTCACCAACCCATGGGGATCGAGAATGCTGTATGGGCTATGTAAGATCTAGTTTGGGTATCATGGTACCAGGGGATCTAGACAAGTTTTTGAAAAGTGGTATCAAATGTTTATATTATTAATCATTCCGTGTTGTTAATATAGAGTTGGGTTTTCTTGGAATATACTAGGTAATATTAATGAGACATAAGAGGTAGCTTAGAGTGATATCTTGGCCAACAATAATTGTAATGGGTCTTAAGTCACCATGGGTGATTAGGAAAAGTGTCTTGAGGAATGTCATGATCTATTTTATAGTCTTCTCCCGATTTTATTATATGATCATATAGAATTACACATATTTATCTATTCACGATAGAATTGATATTTCAATGACACTTATTTGAGTGAAGAATCCATTTATCCTTGTTGATTCTTTTTGATTAATCTATTGGTGTTGGGTATAACCATTCCTCTATGAATATGTTTTAATAGGATATTGAGGAAGATGATGGTGATCCATAGTAGTAAAATCATCTAGTTGACCTGAATCTTTTCGATATAGTGGTTATTTCTATCCAATATTTATGAAAGGCACTGAAACTTATTCCTATGAAGACCCCAAATTTTTAACATTATAGGGATAAATCTAGAGATCATAATCAAGATTTTCATTATAATATAAAATCATCATTTAATGATTCAAATGACCATCCAAAAAGGATTATTAAAATTGAGATAAAGGATCTTCATGGTAAGATGATTCATTTGGTCTTTGTGCTATGATAGAATTTTTCAGATTCATATGTGATGTGGGAGAATAGGGAATTGATGAGGGAGTAGTGGCATCATCTCTTACATATAGAAAACTATTTACATGATTTATTGGAAAAATGTTGTTATAGTGGGGAGGTTTTAACATCACCTACAATGAACTGAAAGCCTTAGATTTTTGTTATATAATAAAAACCCTTTTAAGGGAACAAGGGGAACCCAAACAGACATCATGTTTCAGGTAATTTGGACTCTTATTTTGTTTCCCAATTTGTTTGGGATCATTTTTAACATTTCAAGGATAACAAAATTTTTCATGTAAAATGACCAAATGATTGGATATGTGTGTTTTTTTGAAATTAATAGACTTCAAGTATAAATGTGTCAAGGGTTTCAAATGATCCCCGTTTTTTGGTTCTGGTTGAGTTTGATGTATTTTGGGTGTTTTTGTATGTTTTTGAAACTGAGCATTAGTTGTAGAAATAATCTTGGCAATAAATCCTTGATTTAGGATGTAAGTTGTCTTATAAACAACAAACATCAAAATGGATGAAATCAAAAAAGGAGTTACATTATAAATAATTATCTTACACTATAAATTCGTCAATCTGTATTTTTAATCCAAGGCACATTCTTTTTAATCATATATTCAAATTGATTCATTTATGCTATAATCCCTTGATTTATGTTGTAAATTCAAAAGGATTAGTAGTTTAATTATACTACTCACCAAATTTATTTAGGAACTCTACAAAATATCTCCCTGAGACCCCTAGGATTCCCCCTATGCAATGTGAGAAATTCCTTCCCTTCCAGATGTCTTAGTTTGACGTTTGATCCCAGATGAGTTTCATCATGTTATTTTTCATAAAATCTCTGATATCCAACTTTTATATGTGGTATAATCTCAAGTTATATAATGGAATATTTTCTAATTGTGATGTTCTGTGATCTGGAATTTTCATGTTGGCATCCATCACCTTCATTTTTTGTTAGAATTTTCCCATTGTGGGAGTTTATTTGACCCCTAAATAATGGTGTGTGGTTCCATATAATTTTTATTTTCAATTTTACTATTAAATTTAGAGACCCTGGTTTTTCATTTTGGACATTTAAATAATTATCTAAATATTTTCAGTTCCAGGAGCAAAGACAACTCAACATGTCGAGCCACATTTTTCTTCAAATAAATTTTATAAAAGTATTTTATATATTTTATATTTCATGTGAGAGATTTTTACTGAAAATGGGATAACTATTAAATGAAATCTCTGATCAAAAATATGAGATCACATTTGAATCAGTAAGATGCGGTTTACCCTAGACACAACCTATTGTTGGTTGGAATGTGGATGCCAGATATAATGATCATTTGAAGGGGAATTTTAATTAAATTAATTGCTTAAATAAATTACAATATTTAGATGAACTAAAAATAATCCACTATAAATATTATTTTATGGTGGATTTATAAGGTTGAATAAAAAACATTAGGATCATTTAAATGGGGATTCCACCACCTGTCATTGGTGAATTGATATCAATTCAAAATGTGCCACTAGATCATTGTGAATTGAGGTTTATTGAATGATACAAACCATCCTACAAAATTGTTGAATGATTTATTCATAAAATAATTATCTTAATTGAAGTTAGACTTGAAAAATTGATGGTTTTGACATCTTCATTAAACTATTTATAAAGGGATTATCAATATTTTTATTTAGAGGAAATTTTTGAAACCATTACACGAGACATTGATAAATCAAATTGACTATATAATTTCTTCCATCCCCTTTGTGCCATGATTTATCACCCTAATTATACATGATGTAGTTCTTAGGAAAAAAACTATTGAACAAAGATTGTTTCACCCTTTTTTGATTCTTTTCTACCAACTCATCTTCGCATTCTTCATCGTTGGACCATATGTTCATTATTCAGCTATTGGTAGGTAAGACTAAGTAGATTTAGACAACATTATTCATGCAAGATTCATGTGATATGAATAGGTTTTGATACGATTATGGATTAGCTTGTTTTGTGGGATAAATGACATTCCACCTTGGATTAAGAATTGGATGAGGCAACGAGTGATGATTAGAGGCATGGTGGTTCATGAGGTGTTTGTATGGGATTCATGAGACAAATTAGAATCTTATTTCTAACCACCATAGGGATGAAATTGATGGATGGATGAAATTTACACAATTTTTGTGTGTTCAAATGGAAAGATTCATGGTGGTTGGTGTTGATCGAGAATACACCAATCAGATTTGGACTTTTTATAGAAAACCCGACTATATAATATGTATCTTGATGAAAAAATGTTGTGTAGGCCTCATGGGTACATCAGTTAGGCTTTCTAGGTAGTTAAATACCTCAAGCCATGTGGAAACCCCACACATTTTTTTGAAATAGTGATGGGAACCCGATGTGTACTCTAGGATTACAGGGACACAGACACGACTAGGAACCCAACCAGTCTAAAAGGAGATGACCACAGTACACAGACATAGAAATGAGCATTGGTAAGAACCCAGGTGGTGGATTTTTTCCATGTTGTCCCGATACAAACCATATAGGGCTAAAAAGATAGTAATCCATGTATTGGCAAGGTTTACTTCCAAATAGTAGAGTGAGACAACATGCCATGTGGTCCCCCTTACATACCATGTAACCTTATTTTTTAGGAAACTTATTCCTCTCATATCTCCTTTAATTAGACTCATATATTGTTTTCTATGAGTTACCTATCAGAAGTTTTATAGCATTTAGAACATGATGTTGGCCTTTATAGTGGATTTGGAGATATGATAATGGGTTTTATGATTGTCATGTTTCTTTAGGAGGCACTCAATGGTGATAGCGATCGAGCAAGATCCTTAGAGTGGTATTTCCTGAAAGACTAGTGATAGGGTTCCCAAAAAATGGAGTGTAACTCCCTTATGGAATTATAACATGGGTTATCCATCTAGTGTGTGTTAACCCCTACAACATTAGGGTGCGAGTCCTATATCAACCAAAGTGGTAAACCCAATGGAATTCGTGTGTGAGTTCTCTATCAATTGAGTGCTACACACTATGTAATTAGGGAACATGCACTCTATCTACTTTGTGGTACCCTTATCAGATAGGGTGAGGGTACTCCTTATGCTGAGTGGTACCCCCTGATAGAATAGGGTGTAGGTCATTGACCTAATGAGGGGAACCCCTTATCAAATAAGGTGTGGGTCTTCCTTAAACTGAGTGTTACCCCCGTCGAACTAGGGAATAGTTTAATTACCTATATAGTGACACCCCCATATAACACAAGGCCACATGTCCCCTTCATGGATATTTTACCTCCTTGACTATGCTAAATAGTAGTGTGGTGTGATCCCTCCACATGGTTACTCTGCTGGAAAGACACACGAGATACTGGGAATTGTTAATAGACCCTTGGAACTGATGGAATACTCTTTTCCAAGGTTGTTCTATGAGATAGAGATAACTTTTCTCTAATGTTTTTGTTTCATTTATGATCATATATATATCCATGTTGTGGTATTTTTTTATTCTATGTCTATGGGTTGATTTGTCAATTCCTATTTTGTCTCTTACTACTCCCCATTAAAATTTCTAGGCATCATATTGGGTATGTATATACTCACCCCTTCATGGGCCTTACACAGAAATTTCCTGTATTATATAGACCATGGAAAGGTCAATGATGATTAAAGAGAAGCATTAAGATACCCGAATTTATTTAAATATTCAAGGCGGTCAGATCTTGGAGATTCAGAGATGGGATCTCTCAACGCATTACTTTTCCAGTTTTTTCAGGATGGGATATCTTTCTGGGTGGGTGATTTCATTCCCATGTTTATTTTATATTATTATTTCATTCTCTTATACTCTCTAAAGGTTTTTACATTCATGGTTATTTTCAAGATATTTCATGTTTTATTAATATTCATCAACACTTATGTGTGGATACGGTTGGGTGTGTTCGTAGAGATATATTAGGAAAAGGCATCCCATATTAGTTATTAATTTCAGTGCTTATTATAAGGCCTTGTCCTATGGTGGAACGCATGTGGTACATACGACTCTATCCATGTTGGATCATGTCTTGACCGATTGGTGTCACAAGTTGTTCATTTCATAGGAAAGTGTTTGGATTTTCCTCGTAAGAGGATTTTATAGGATTTAGGGAAATATTGTTATTTTAAATTGAGTTTGGATCTTTGGATAGGGAACCCATTGTTAGTGTGGTAGCCGATGTATCCATTCACTATGACTCTGTGCACCTTCTTATTGACTAAATAAATCAGACATTGACAGTAGTTATAAATGGTAGAAACATCATACAAGATTGAGTCATTTGTCTATCCTTCTTGAGTCAACTCCACACACACACTCACACAGATATATATTCTCAATTGGATATGGTAAGTCTTTATTAAGTTGTAAGGATTTATTTGTGAATTTATCAAACAATTCTACTAATTTTGGATCATAATTATGATTAGATGTGTGACACGACCTCCATTTACGTGAAATCATGTTATATTATTCCTCTAATATGATAGGTAGCAGCACAACACCTATTGAGTCTAATATTATAGATGTAGAGAAAGATGAGAATGCACATAGGCTTAGTGTACTCCTTGTGTTCTAGAGGAAGACCCCGTGAAGGTTCTATAGGGAGCTAGAATCCCAATAAGTGGAGGATTGGGAAGAGTTGATGGTCTGAATTGTCAATCATTTCTATACACTGAATGATTTTCTAGTTAAACTGGCAACCTACTTTTTCCATAGTGCAGCTAGGTGTTGGTGGAGCCTAGTTACAATGATTCATGATGTGTTGACACTATCATGATATGGCATATATATGTTGTTTCACGAGCAGTACTAACACTCTTTCTTACACTCAGTTTGGATTCAAAATCTTTTGGAGTTGTGGTAGGGTGGGATGATAGTTTTAGAGTATGCTGCGAGGTTCACAAACCTTAACAAATATTCACTTGATATGATTTCAGATGACAACTTCCACGCAAAAAAGTTTGATTAGGGTTTCCATAGAGGAATCCATGCCAGTGTGGTACCATTATGTATTCCCACATATAATTGACTATTGGAGTTGGCACTAGTTATGGAGAGATTCCTATTAGAGAGACTGAAACAAGATGGATCTGGTAGTGGGAATTATCGGACTGAGACATCTAAAATATCTAGTGTCTATCATTCAATAGGATCACACCATAGAAGACCTCCCAATGAGAAGACTCAGAGATGTGTCCATGTGGTACAAGGATAAAATAGAAGACCATGATGACCTAGAGAGGAGTAGTGTTATGCACGTGATGGGTGAGCTCAAATGAAACCTGATTTCCCAACCTCTCATGCTAAGGAGGGAAGGCTAATATCGGATGGACCACCACGGTAGAGGTATCACTCTAATGACATATCTCTGAGGTAATGGAAGGGTGTCCCACAAGGAGGTATATATGGTATAGGAGGAGGTAGGGCTCTAGGATGAGGATAATTGTGTGGTAGATCTTGATACGAGCTACACCCAACCCCAACACCATGAGACCCATGTTATGTTAATCGTGTTAGTGGTCGGGGTCATGGAATGATGCAGGCTATAGATGTATATGACCTAATATCACACAAGATGATTATAGAAACAATCTATGTGTAATGAAATCTTTCTTCAATACAAGTATACATATGTGTGAGTTATTCCTTTATCTCTTTAATTCAGTTCTGAGAGAGGAATCTCCCTGTTGAGGAATTAGCCAAATAGCATTACCTTAATGGTTTTTAGGGAATGATTGTTCCATATATTTTATTTTATAGAAGTGGAAGCTAATAATTTGTGGATAAATTTTCCCAAGGGACCTTTTGGTCACCACAATGAGACCATATGACATGATCATGGTCATATAATGGTTTTCCAAGGGCCATGCCTATATTGACAATCATCACAGATGATTTTGATTCATTCCCATTGATGAGATGATATAATCCTTTGTGGGTGTGATATATATTGTGGAAGTACAAGTGGAATTTGAGAGGGGGAGGTTGTAACCAATCACCCATTAGTTGGTGAGTGTATCTATTTGAATAACATGCTCTTCATCCATCTATATTTTTGAGGTCATGGAGTATTTCATGGAATTATTTCACAAGGACATTCCAGGACTACCTCAAAAGTTGGAGATGGAGTTTTTCAACAAATTATATTCTAGGGACACTCCGATAACTTTTGATACATTTTGGATTTCCCCTACCGAGATGGTGTGGATAATAGTTAAGTTGGAGGAAATTTGAGATAAGGGTTTTATCAGAACATACGAGTCCCCCCTAAGTAGATCCAGTGATATTTGTTAAAAATGTGGTTGGGAGATTCTGGATTTTTTTGGATTATCATTTCCTATACCAGGACATGATAAAGAACAAGTACCCCTTTCATAGGATTAATGACCTCTTTGATCAGTTGCGGGATAAGATATGGTTCCTGAAGATCAATCTCAATGACAACTATAACTAGTTCAGAGTTCATGAAGATAATATTTCAAAGATGGAATTCTAATGTCATTAAAAACATTATGAGTTCCTTGTGATACATTTTGGTTTGATGAATTCTACCACTGTGTTCTCTACTTTAATGAGCCAGATCTTCCATACGAACATGGAACAATTTTTATTTTCTTAATTGATGACATACCTAGATACTCTGAATTAGAGGAGGATTAAACATATAATTTGAGGATTATCCTATATTTTCATTAGGAGCACAAAATTTATAGTATGATATCAAATTTCTAGTTCTGGATTGAAAAGGTCAAATTTCTATGGAATGTAATTTATGATCATAGATTAGCTATGTACCCTGTGATGATTGATTCCATGATTTAGTGGGATCCACATAAGAGCGAGTTAGATGTGCGATGTTTTATTAAATTATATGTGTAATACTAAAGATTTTTGGAAAATTTCTCAAGAAATGCATCCAATTTTACCACCCTAATATGGTATGGGAAGTTGTTTACTTTGAATGGGTAATTTCAGGGATCCTTTGATGAGTTGACATTGGGGATGATGAGTTATTATATTTTCAGACTATCATAGGAGGGTGTGGAGTAAGCAAGGTAATGAAATTATTATGAAACTCGGTTGGTTGTTTGTTGATGTAGTAGAACGAAATTAATTTTTATGGGTTGAAAAAGTTGATACCCCATGAGAAGAATTATGTGGCTCATGACCTAGAGTTGGTAGTGTTAGTCTTCTTTGTGATGATATGGTGGAACTATCTTTTGGGAGAGAATTTTTTTGTTTACTCAGACCAATAGAATATCAGTTTTTATTCATGTAGAGAGACCAGAACCCGTGATAAATGCATTGGATGTAGTTACAATAAGGCTTTGACTATGAGATATAATATACTGTAGTGATGGGAAATGAGGTGGAAGATTCCCTGAGCAGGAATTCAGAGTCTCATTTAGTATTGGAGGAATCAAAATAGTGGAATTCCTTGCAGCTGACCATGGTGGAGGGGGAGAGTGACAATTTTTTTAGTCAATGGGGATGAAACCTTCACTCATATAGCATGTGAGAGAGTCCTTGGTGGGGAACATAGTCTATAATCTATTTTAGGACCATATATCATAATGATATTTACTATATGAATTTTATAAAGGAGGGAATCATGTAATTATTTTCTAGGGATGGACAATGGTTCTAATTACAATGTTGGCATAGGTGATGATAGAGTATCACACATTGCCTTTGATTTTAAATTATGGTGTGGGGATGTTGTAAAGAAACCATTAGTGGTAGTTTTTGTGCGTATGTATAAGACAGAGCATGTCTAATATTATACCTCATTGTATCACCAGTAAGTAAGTGATTTCCATGTACTAGGTTTCAGTAGGTTTTTTGAAGACTCCTGATATTATTGAGTATGAATGAGATGGAATATCAATGGAATTTTTTATGGGGTTTCCATGGATAGTGATAAGCCATCACACCATTCGAGGGACAATTGACTGAATTAAAAAATTAGTGTACTTCCTTGATTTTAGGGGGCAATGTTCGGCGTGGATTTTGGGGTGGTTGTATGTATGATAGAACCTACATATTATCCTTATACTAGACTAAGGTTAGAGAGGCCTATTTTTTTGTGTCAGATATGGGGAAAATGATGACGTACACGGTCAAGGTGATCTATGAAAGGATAAGAACTACATAGAGAAGGAATAAATATTATACATGATGATATAATATGCCCATCGAGTTCAACCAGGGAGGCTGTGTTTTTATAAGACTCCCCCAAAAACGAGGATTGAATATGTGTGGATAGAAAGGCATGTTATCTTATGGTTCATCGAACCATTTGATATCTTAATGAGGGTTGGTGGGGTTTTTTACTGTTTTTACCCGCCCCCAACATTTGACAATGTGCACGACATCTTTCAGGTGTCCCAGTTGGGGAGATAGGTGCATGTCCCAACACATGACATGGTCTAGGGAAAGATGGGAATCTAGGATGGAGAAACTTTTTTAGAGAACTCAGTGGTGGTTATTAATCCGTAAGAGATAATCCTATGTGGAAGGAACACCACCTAGTTCATGTTATATGGATGAATGTGAGTATGCATGAGAGATCCCAAGAGAGGGAGATCCCGAAACAGTCTTAGTATCCAGAATTTTTTTTTTATTTTTTTAGTATATAAAGCATTCTGGAGGGAATAATGTAGATACCATATTTTTTCCACGTAATCCATTAAAATATTCATAGATTTACTTGTAGATAAATTCACGAATACAACACGTGATTCAGACACCCAATGTTCTATGATTTAATTTCATAAGAATATTTTTTATATTTTATATTGAACATGCACAATTTTTCAAAAAAATGGATAAACCTTATGTAGAGACCCGAAGCTTAACGTACATGGACATTACATTATTTTTTCGGAATACTTAGTACATAACAAAAACACACACACAAGGATCGTAATAGTTTAGTGTCTTTGGAAACTTGGAATATAATCTTCTAATCGTGGTGAAAGATCTTCAACATCTCCCATAAAGATCTTCCTTTTTTTATACCTAAGTCCTTTCTTTATATCCTAGGTAAAATAAAACATAAAAGGGTGAGCTCAAATTCTCAGTAAGAGTAATCAAAAGAAATATCAATCCCATCGTATACATAAGCACATAATTTTTTGAAATCTTAACCTGCAAAAGAGATCATAATTTCATCACAAGGGATAAATCATGGAAGTGAAATGTAATCACAATAATCATAACATAAAACATTAAACTTTGTTGCCATACACAAATAATCATAGAGAATCATATCTTATTAGTCAAGACTCATTGCCAAGACTATCTTAGTGGACAAAGTCCCTTTCTGAACCGAGTCATCCTCGTTTCAGTCCTGTTTCACTGAACCAGTATAACCTACCATTTCAGCCATGTCTATCTCATGAGATATAAAATCTTTACCCAATGCATTGACGGGAGATATAGGTCCCACCCATCTCATAATTATACCATTCTTATGTGTTCCCCAAAATCATAAATCATACATCATTGCATAACCCATGTAATAAAAATGGGATTCTTAAACAACATGAAATCATAAAAAAATTCATATAAGATAAAAGAATTCATAAAAATAATTCCATCACAACATAATCAAATAAATGTAAACAGAACCCTTTATTATCTTAGATGGAAAATAATTTTGATAAAACACTTGAACTCCATTCTTGAGGAAAATATCCTTTCTACTTCAAAAACATTTTCCTTTCTTAACATGTCATACAATTTTAAACTAAAAGAAGTTGATTAAAAAAAAGTTGAAAAATTTTAAAGGAATATTCTTTGAAATAATGTTTTAAAAATCCATTCATTCCGTATAAGTTAAAAAACATTCTTCGTAGTTTTGTCGAAAAAGTCAAAAAGTACCTCGTACGAAAAATGACAAAAGATTCTTTTCATATCATTTACTAAAAACTCACCGAAGGGTAAAAATGGATTTAAAAATTTGTAGGTGGATGGAAATAATATTACATATTGATGAAACATAGATGCGTATGATAAAATACACCCCAGTAAATGCAAAAGTATAAACAATCTCGGATAAAAATGAGATTGTGATATTTTCCCTTACCTTAGGTCCGATTTTCTTCGTAAGTGTCCTAACCTCCTGTATAATCATTTAAATAATGTCATTGACTTATTACAGAATCACATTCATTGTGATTATATCATATATGGTTCACTTATGACTTTATATTACCCATTCTTTTGTAAATTCCATGTTAAAGAGTGTTTTGGGTAAAATTGTTTCATTTGTCGTCCGTGTTTTGACTTGTAATTATTAATATGATTACTTAGATCATGATTAATTAATTCCAGAATATAAAACATGATTTATATATATATATTCAGAATATACATATATATAATAAATCAGTAAATGGAATGAAATACACCGTTCATGGAGACGGTAGGTCGTACGTACGCATGAACGCTGTTTTCGTTTCCTTATTGAGTTGAACGGAATTAAGTAGATGACATACATACATATACACATAAATACAGTATCATTATTATGTCATATATTTCATTATTACTTATTATATATACTTTATAATCATTCATGAATGGTTAATGTGGAGAATGAATCTCATCGCGTCGTGGAGACGGTAGTCCGTACGTACGCACGAGCGATGATATCGTTCTAATGATCGTGGGACTGTATTGGAGTGTATGTATACTATTTCAGAATCAATATCACTATTAAATAATAATATATAGTTATTATTTACACCATTATACCCATCCAAGTAAGGTGGTGGTGGAAAATAGATTTCACCACGGCGTGGAGACGGTATTTCGTACGTACGCACGCGCGGTGATTTCATTTTCCGTAGGATGGATAGATGGTGAAATAGGATTGTATCATAATTATAATAAAATATCAGTATATGAGTGATACTAATGTTATTAATTCATAATTAAACAACCTAATAAGAAGAAGTGGAAGAAGAAATAAAGGTGAACGAATCGGTAAAGGAAATTACCTCTTCTTTGAAGCGCCTCTTTGAGACCTCCTCTTAGGGCACTAAAATTGGTCTTTGAGGAAGACCAGAACCTCTAGGATATTGATAGGGAAGTGTAGAAGTGAATTTTTCAGGGTTTGGCCATGCTTTAAGGCTCAAAGTTGTGTGAGTAAGAGAGGGAGGAGGTGCCCTTTTATATGGGAGGAGAGGGGCACCTTTGGAATAACTAAAAATATTATTTTATTATAAAGTCAATTTAGGTTTTAAATAGCTCCAAATTTATTTATTTCGAAGCTATAGTGGGGATGGGTCGAAATCCTCTCATCCAATAGAATTTAGAAAGGTTTAGGTTATTATTTTCACCTTATCAATTAGATTTAACTCTAAGTTAAATAATTTAACTTTTACCGTGTCATGTTGTTTTCTTACACTATATGGTTAATAAACTTACTATATCAAGCCAAAAGAACCCCAAGTTTTTTATTATTAATATATATAATCTTATCTAAGTCATTTGGCAGAACTTTAGATTTTTAGGAATAAAATAACAATTAATAATATAATATTTGTTTTAAAAACTAATTTATGTCAATTTTGACACTATTTGGTACATGATTTTTTATGAAATTCATAACAGAATGATAAGTTCGAACCAAGTTAATTAACTCAACAATAACATGTCATATTAACCTAGAAAATTATTGTAAGTCATAAATAATCTCAAACTAATTTTTTTGGCATTTATAACATCAATTATGTCAATATTCCATTAATAAGACAATTAATGCATCATCTTTGTGTCATAATAAATGATAATTATTTAATCCCTAAAAATTCTAAATAAATTACTATGATATAGATAATTGTATTATATTTATAGAGACTATTCATGTTTGAAGTTTCATAAAGTTTATCACTAGATTAAAATTATTATACATATAAGATTTAAGAAAGTTACATGTTGTCACATTCTTTGGTTTTAATAATAATTAAATTATTTTCATTGACAAAATTTAATAAAATGAATCTAATCTGACCGTTAGGTGATATCGGTCGACTTTTATTCATCCAATAGGATTTTGATATTTGTTAGGGTAATTTTAAAATATTATATTTACCCTTAATTACCCGATTTACCTTTAACTATGGTAAATAAAATTTACCGTAGTTACTATTCATAATTCCCAAAAATAAAAAGTATCTTATTAACATAATTTGGATCCACTGATTCCAAATATGGAATCAATTTTTCCAAATTCAATACACAAAAGTTGCAGAAATTAAATTAAAATTAATCTCTTTGTCGAAAGAAAATTGGTTTTCTTTAAAACATTGCAAAAGATTGAGTTGATTTAACCAACGAATTCAAGGAAAAATCAATGCTAATGTCATACATTATATTAAATGGTAAAAATATATTCTATTTATAATTTAAAACCATTCAATATTATAATTTATCCATATAATATATTACGATGAAAAAAGTTGTTTTTAATTAAAATATAGCGTGTTTTTACTATTCATTAAAATATGAAAGTTATCAAAAAAATATCAAAACTTTATCTAATGTAAATTTTTATATCCTGATTCAAAATAAGATTTTTATTTTGTCAAATTGAACTTATAAACATGTCAAAAACTAGATTTAAAGTGTGTGCGCCATCAAAAGGCGGCAAAAATGCATTTTTTGAAAAAGACTTATTTTACCCGAAAAATTTATTTTGTTCTTATACCATGTTCTAGAAATGTGTAAGATGAATAATAATGTTATAAAATTAAAAATTTAGTTAACACTATTCATAACGGCTAGTTCATGACAATATTATAATAATATATCGTTGTTTATTAAAACCCAGTATTGCGTACAACACACGCTATCGAGGAAGGTCGTGATTGCGTGTAATGCAAGCCAAGTCCGGGTTGCGTGTTGGGAAAGAATCCTTCGTTGTTTCGAATAACATAATCCAACCATATTTCATTTATACATTGAATATATATATATATATTTATACTCAATGTTGCATAGAATAACTATTATCAAAATTGTGTGTAACACGATCCAAAAATAGTGTTGCGTATACTGCAAGCTAATACGGTGTTGCGTATAGCACTAGGTAATCTTGGTGTAGAATACAACAAAATACATTAATGAAATTAAAAGACTATTTTTCATAAAATCTCGGGGTGTTACATTCTACCCCCTTAAAATGAATTTCTCCCTCGAAATTCGATGGGGTTATAAATGGTTTACTATTCGAAAGCTTCTTTAATAGAAACCCACTTTGTAAAAATGAATACCAAAACCAATCTTTATAAACAAAAGTGTGAAACATAATGGTTACCCAAATAAACTAATCATTGTGTTTCCACATAGGTTAAATTATGGATATGGAAGAGAAATCTAACCATCATGTTATGATGGAGAGTGGTAGAGAACATGGCTATGGAAAAGCCAGCAATCACAAAGCCATAAATTTGTGATGATCTAAGGTACCATCTGATTCATCAGATATAAGAACACTAGGACAACATTTTTGGTTTTCAAGATCATTTCCCTAAAGTTGATGAAATTGGAATTAGAAGAAATACATTCGAGATTTTGGTATAGTCTCACTGTTTGTCGTTCTTTGGACAATTTCCACTTCATCTCTTATAGAAATGAAGTTGAATTTGTCATTCATGATGTGTTAGAAGATCATGTGATTGAATGATGGGTCATTCCATCTGTCTCAAACAAAAGGTTAGAAAAGCTATCAAAAAATACATAAGTCCATCTATAGTGAGATTAATCGTATATAGTTCCAAAAATGAACTTATAATTCATATATCATACCGATTAATAAAATAAAACTAGTTTCCACTAACCAGGGACTTCCTGTAGGGAATTGGTAGGTGATAAAGGCCAGTCGCACTTCGGTTGTGGGTTCGATTCCCACAGCCTTGTCCGACACGATGGGATGTCGCCCGTCCTGCAGGTTTTCCTTTTTCTAAAACTATATTACTATAACATCCCATCAATAATATCGAAAAAACTTCTATCCTTAAACAATACTAACTTATGTCCAACATAATCCATTCCAATCTTTAGGATTATCCATAATACTTCAGTCCACTCTCATAATATAGTGAAAACGATTACCAGAGATTTAATACCATCGTTGATCCCCATATGTCCTAAAATATGTCTTGTTGGTCACATTCCAACCATTCAAAGGCCTTAATCATGTACTCTCTTGAATACCCATTGAACCTTAGTGAAAACATGAATGCAGTTAAAATATAACACTTTCCACATACCAAAATCCTCAAAATTCTATATACCCAAACCATGATATCACTTAGTCTTTATATCAATCATGAGCTCATGGATACTGTTAAACATTTCGTTTTCTCGTTTTCCGTTCATTATGCGCATATCATCTTATTTCAAAAAATATCTCAATCACATTGAATACTACATTAGACCAATACATAAATATTCCAATACTTTATGATACGACATTATTTTGGAATCCCATTACATAAACACTTAATCATTCTAGCACATCGTTGTTATATTCAACATCTCCAATAGTGATCACATGTGACTTCCCTTTGTCCTTTGCCTTAAGCGGTTTCTCATGTCGATCATCACTAACCCTTGGATTTGGGAATTTATTAGCATAATACCCCATTTTCTTGCACTTGAAGCATTGAAGTGTTAGTGGTGCGTTCTCTGCAGTGTTTGCTTTATTCACATCATTAGAAACCCTTTTTCCATTACTTCAACACTCAGCTGCTCGATGACCTTCTTTTCCACACTTAAAACATTTTCTAGTCCCTTTAAGACAATCTCAACCATGCTTCTTTCCACACTTTGTGCATAAGGAAACATTCATCTTCTTTTCACCATTATTCTGAGATTTCTCCTTGAACTCGATCTTTCGTTTCTTGTCAAAACCATGATATGGATATGTAACACCAACTTTCATTTCTACCTTGATAGCACAACACACAATTTCTTCATAGCTACTGAAGTCTCTTATAGCTAATGCCCTTCGAAGACTTGGTTTTAAGCCACTGAAAAATCGATCATCTTTACTTTCATGTTGGATGATAATGGCAGATGCATACCTTGAAAGTCTTGTAAAATTCGCTTCGTATATACCAACAGATTCATCATCCTTCTGCTTCAGCTCAAGAAACTCCTTTTCCATCTTTGTTCGAAGAATACGAGGGAAGTACTTACTGAAAAACAAGTTCTTGAACTCGTCCCATTCCATGGACTCATTTTCATCTCTTGGCCTCGTATTTTTGATAAGATTCCACCATTGATCAGCTTCACCTTCCAAATGATATACTGCTAAGATGAATTTATCATGCTCAGAACATTGAAGAACTAAAAATAGCTTTTCAGTGGTACTGATCCATTGTTCAGCAACAAGTGGATCGGAAGACCCACTGAAAGAAGGTGGACGTTGCCTCATGAAGGACTCAATAGAATATTGTTCCCTTCTCTGCTAATTTGGAAGTCCAGAATGATTCATAGCTTGTGTAAGTATAGCAATAATTTTTTTCACTCCATATCCCATTACATTTGTTTGTTTAGGAGGGAAATCATTGCATTGTCCATTGCATTTATCAACACGGTTCCTTCAGGTTCCATCCATCGTCTAAAACCCAAAAAGAATAGTGTGAGATGAAAAAATCATGATAGGGAAAACAACATAATAAAGTGGGAGTACCTTCAATATCTTACATCTTAGGTTTAATTCTATGATCGTTAGCGTAATTCTAGTACTATAACCTATACGTATACTTAACCTTAGGGATATCCCTAGACATACCTTAGAAATATCTCTAGGGATCTCACTAACGTTTTCGCATCCTAGTTTCCAAAGGTTGACTAAACATTTCCTCTGATACCAACTATAGGGACCCGATGCTTAACATACATGGACATTACATTACTTTTTCGGAATACATAGTACATAACAAAAACACACACACAAGGATCGTAATAGTTTTGTGTCTTTGGAAACTCGGAATATAATCTTCTAATCGTGGTGAATGATCTTCAACATCTCCCATAAATATCTTCATTTTTTTATACCTAAAACCTTTCTTTATATCCTGGGGAAAAGAAAACATAAAAGGGTGAGCTCAAATTCTCAGTAAGGGTAAACAAAAGAAATATCAATCACATTGTATACATAAGCACATAATTTTTGGAAATCTTAACCTGCCAAAGAGATCATAATTTCATAAAATGGGATAAATCATGGCAGTGAAATGTAATCACAATAATCATAACTTAAAACATGAAACTTTGTGGCATACACACATAATCAAAGAGAATCATATCTTATTAGTCAAGACTCGTTGCCAAGATTATCTTAGTGGACAAAGTCCCTTTCTGAACCGAGTCACCCTCGTTTCAGTCCTGTTTCACTAAATCGATATAACCTACCATTCCAGCCATGTCTATCTCATGAGATATAAAATCTTTACCCAATGCATTGGAGGGAGATATAAGTCCCACCCATCTCATAATAATACCATTCTTATGTGTGCCACAAAATCATAAATCATACATCATTGCATAACCCATGTAATAAAAATGGGATTCTTAAACAACACGACATTATAAAAAAATTCATATAAGATAAAGGAATTAATAAAAATAATTCCATCACAACATAATCAAATAAATTTAATAATTGAGATAGAAACATAACCCTTTATTATCTTAGATGGAAAATAATTTTGATAAAACACTTTAACTCCATTCTTGAAGAAAATATCCTTTCTACTTCAAAAACATTTTCCTTTCTTAACATGTCATACAATTTTAAACTAAAAGAAGTTGATAAAAAATAAAATTGAAAACTTGTAAAGGAAGATTCTTGGAAATAATGTTTTAAAAATCCATTCATGCCGTATAAGTTAAAAAAAACATTCTTCGTACTTATGTTGGAAAAGTCAAAAATTACATCGTACGAAAAATGACAAAAGATTCCTTTCATATCTTTTACTAAAAACTCACCAAAGGGTAAAAATGGATTTAACAAAATTGTAGGTGGATGGAAATAAAATTACATATTGATGAAACATGGATTTGGATGATAAAATACACCCCAGTAAATTCCAAAGTATAAACAACCTCGGATAAAAATGAGATTGTGATATTTTCTCTTACCTTAGGTCCGATTTGCTTCATAAGTGTCCGAACCTCCTGTATAATGATTTAAATAATGTCATTGAAATTTTACAGAATCATATTCATTGTTATTATATCATATATGGTTCACTTATGACTTTATATAACCCGTTCTTTTGTAAATTCCATGTTAAATAGTGTTTTGGGTAAAATTGTTTCATTTATCGTCCGTGTTTTGACTTGTAGTTATTCATATGATTACTTAGATCATGATTAATTAATTCTATAATATAAAACATTATTTATATATATATATATATATTCAGAATATACATATATATAATATATTAGTAAATGGAAACAAATACACCGTTCATGGAGACGGTAGGCCGTACGTACGCATGAACGTTGTTTTCGTTTCCTTATTGAGTTGAACAGAATTAAGTAGATTACATACATATATATACACATAAATCCAGTATCATTATTATTTCATATATTTCATGATTACTTATTATATATACTTTATAATCATTCATGAATGGTTAAAGTGGAGAATGAATCTCATCGCGTCGTGGAGACGGTAGTCCGTACGTAAGCACGAGCGATGATATCGTTCTCATGATCATGGTACTGTATTGGAGTGTATGTATACTATTTCATAATCAATATCACTTTAAAATAATAATATATAGTTATTATTTACACCATTATACCCATCCAAGTAAGGTGGTGGTGGAAAATAGATTTCACCACGGTGTGGAGACGGTATTCTGTACGTACGCACACGCGGTGATTTCGTTTTCCGTAGGATGGATAGATGGTGAAAAAGGATTGTTTCATACTTATAAAAACATATCAGTATATGAGTGATACTGATGTTATTACTTCATAATGAAACAACCTAAGAAGAAGAAGTGGAAGAAGAAATAAAGGTGAAAGAATCGGTAAAAGAAAATTACCTCTTCTTTGAAGCGCTTCTTTGAGACCTCCTCTTAAGGCACTAAAATTGGTCTTTGGGTGATACCAGAACCTCTAGGATGTTTCTAGGGAAGTGGATAAGAGAATTTGGCAGGTTTTTGCCGATCTTGAAGGCTCAATGTTGTGTGAGTAAGAGAGGGAGGAGGTGCCCTTTTATAATGGAGGAGAGGGGCACCTTTGGAATAACTAAACATATTATTTTATTATAAAGTCAAGATTGGTTTTAAATAGCTCCAAATTGATTTATTTCGAGGATAAGGTGGTTATGGGTCTCAATCCTCTCATCCAATAGAATTTAGACAAGTTTAGGTTATTATTTTAACCTTATCAATTAGATTTAACTCTATGTTAAATAATTTAACTTTTACCGTGTCTTTTTGTTTTCTTACACTATATGGTTAATAAACATACTGTATCAAGCCAAAAGAACCCCAAGTTGTTTATTATTAATATATATAATATTATATAAGTCATTTGGCCGAACCTTAGATTTTTAGGAATAAAATAACAATTAATAATATAATATTTGTTGTAAAACTAATTTATGTCAATTTTGACACTATTTGGTACATGTTTTTTTATGAAATTCATAACAGAATGATAAGTTCGAACCAAGTTACATAAATCCACAATAACATGTCATATTAACCTAGAAAATTAGTGTAAGTCATAAAAAGTCTCAAATTACATTTATTTGGGCATTTATAACATCAATTATGTCAATATTTCATTAATAAGACAATTACTGCATCATCTTTGTGTCATAATAAATGATACTTATTTAATCCCTAAAAATTCTAAATAAATTCCTATGATGTAGATAATTGTATTAGATTTCTGGAGACAATTCATTTTCAATGTTTCATGAAGTTTATCACTAGATTAAAATTATTATACTTATAAGATTTAATAAAGTGACATGTTGTCACATTCTTTGGTTTTAATAATAATTAAATTATTTTCATTGAAAAAATTTAATTAAATGAATCTAATCCGACCGTTAGGTGATATGGGTAGACTTTTAGTCATAAAATATAATTTTTACATTTTTTAGGGTAATTTTAAAATATTATATTTACCCTTAATTACCTGATTTACCTTTAACTATAGTAAATAAAATTTACCGTAGTTACTATTCATAATTCCCAAAAATAAAAAGTATCTTATTAACATAATTGGGATCCAATGATTCCAAATATGGAATCCATTTTTCCAAATTCAATACACAAAAGTTGCTGAAATTAAATAAAAATTAATCCCGTTGTCGAAAGAAAACGGGTTTTCTTTAAAACATTGCAAAAGATTGAATTGATTTAACCTACAAATTCAAGGTAAAATCAATGCTAATTTCATACATTATATTAAATGGTAAAAATATATTCTATTTATACTTTAAAACTGTAACACCCCAAGCTTTCACGGTACGTTTTCCTTCGAATAATGCGATAGCGTGTGTTGTACGCAACCTCGAGTTCTAACACACACCACAACTAATTAAACTAGCCGTTGTGAATAGTAATACCTACTTTTTGAAATCATATATATTCTATATTTTAAAATGGACTTCATTTTTGGATTCGGAATATCAAAATTAGCCTAGGGTGAAATTTTGGTACATTT
Source organism: Viscum album (assembly GCA_963277665.1). NCBI lineage: Eukaryota > Viridiplantae > Streptophyta > Magnoliopsida > Santalales > Viscaceae > Viscum > Viscum album. The sequence goes on from OY728130.1 coordinate 1,883,346,960, forward strand.
CGGATAACTTTCATATTTTGATGAATAGTGAAAATTACTAAATTTTAATTAAAAACAACTTTTTTAATCAAAATAATTAATAGTGATAAATTGTGAATTTGAGTGGTTTTAAAGTATATTTAGAATATATTTTTACCATTTAATATAATCTTGGTCATTGGACATAATTTTACAATTAAACCGAACATAAACAAGTGTCAATCTTTTGATAGTTATTATCTCTTAAAAACACGCTTTTTGTTTTAACAGCGGGAATTAATTTTAAATTAATTTCTGCCACTTCTGTGTTTTGAATTTAGGAAAATGGATTCCATATTTGGAATAAGGATGTTCAAATTGTGTAAATAGGTAACTTTTATTTTTAGACATTTTGAATAGTTACTGTGGTAAATATTTTATTTACCATGGTTAAAGGGTAAATCCGGTAAATAAGGGTTAAAAAAATAATATTATAATAATACAAAATTACCCTAAAACGTGTCTTAACCTTATTGGTGGACACATACCCGACCATGGGCATCCTTGGGTCAATTTGGGGACCCCTTGGAGCCACTTGTATGTGGTAGGGACACTTTATATTAATAAAGTTAAAATAAAAATAAAAATGGCATAAGCTTACATCTTTTAGAAGAACAATTTTTACATAGGGTTATACATGTTGGATTTTCGATTATAAATATTCATTAGAAAGCTAAAAAGATTTCCTACATAATGATATTTTATTTATAATTTTTAGACATTAAATAATTAATTTTATTTATGACACAATGATGATGCAGTAATTACTAAAATAGTGAAAAATTAAAATAATTGATATTATAAATACCCAAATAAATATAATATGAAACTTTTAATGAATTAAACTAATTTTCTAGGCTAATATGATATATTAGGATTGATTTAATGGACTTTTTTCGAAGTAATCAATCTGTTATGAGTTTCAAAAAAATCAACTATTGAATAGTGTCAAAATTGACATAAAAGAGTTCTTAAAACAAATATTATATTATTAATTCATATTAAATTACTAAAAATCTAAGGTTAGGCCAAGAGACTTATATTATGATAGGTTAATCATTAATGGACCACTTGGGGGTCGCTTGGATGTATATAGTAAGTTTATTAACCATATTATATAAAAATACAAAGAGACATTGTAAAAGTGAAACTAATTAACTTAGAGTTAATACTTAAAGATAAGGTTAATATAAGTACCCAAACCTGTCTAAATTCTATTGGTTGAGTGGTTTTCGACCTATCCCCACCTTAATCTTTGAATAATCAACTTTGGAGCCATTAGAAACCGAATATGAATTTATTATAAATTAATATTTCTAGCTTTTCCAAAGGTGCCCCTCACCCCTCTTATAAAAGGGCACTCCTCCTTCTCATTTCTTCACACCTTCAAAGCCTTTTGGTTCGGCCAAAATCTGCCCAAATACTCTCCCAACATCCCTCACTACAACCTAGAGGCCTTAGTTTGATCAGAAAGCCAACCTAAGGAGCCATTTTGATCAAATCAAAAGGAAGAACCCGAAGAAGAGGTAATGATTTCACCACCCTTTTCTAAGTTCATTTCTTCTTCCACTTCTTCTTCCTTTGTTCTTACCATTCTGAAATAATTACTCCAGTATCTCACATATACTGTGATGTTATTATAAATATGGTACAATCATATTCAGTATTCTATCCACCCTTTGAATAACATGTCACCATACGTGCGTACGTACGGCTTACCGTCTCCACGTCGTGGTGTAATTGTTATTCAATATAATATTATTTGGATGGGTATAATAATGATGTGTAACTCATGTAAATAATAAATATAACATGTTAATGATTCTGTATATATGATATACCATCCATTTATATATTATTTTAATATCAAAAGAATGATATTGTCGCTCGTGCGTACGTACGGACTACCGTCTCCACGAACGCGATGAGATTCATTCTCCATCGTATCCATTCAAGTATAATTATCATTTGATGATTTAAAAATGATGTTTAAGGACTGTATATCATTCTGGATATGAATAAGATACAACAACCATGGCTTATGTAACAAAACATATAAAAGAAAATGAGTAAGTTAACTCCCGAAACGACGATAATTCTAAGATATTATTAACAAATCAATGTTAAAAGATCATATATGATATCATATTAATTTATATGATTCTTGTATAATTTAATAACAACTATTTCACCATTATACAGGAGGTTAACCTACCCCAACCACGGAAAATTACAAGGTAAGGGTTATTTCACAATCTCTTCATTATCCGAGGTTGTTTATATGTAATAATCTACTGGGATCTCTTTATCATCCACATCCATGTTTCTTAAAAATGTATTTCAAAACATTTTTACTATTTACAAGAATATGGGTTAAAGTCATTTATACCTTTTTTTGACTTTTTATAAGATGTTTATAGAGGAATCTTTCCGTCGTTTTCAAAACAAGGTCCTTTTTAACCTTTTCGAAAGAATTGAGGTAAGAATGTTTTTTTAACTTATACGGCGGGTACGGTTATTTTACGCCGTTATAAAATCTTCAAAGCTTTCCTTACAAGCTTATAAGAATATTTTCAAATAAAATGTTTTATTTTATATGGATCTTAAATGATTTCAAAATAAAAGGAGATATTTCTTTAAAAAGAATTTTGATTTCATCTATGTCAACATCCTTTGATGGATTTTAAGATTATTTGAAGTTGATTTATTATGATACAAAACTTCTATATTGTATTGAAGGTTTTGTGATATGTTTGACTGTGGATGTGCTATTTTTATACCATTCATAGTTTATTGTGAAAGTATTGACATTTCGTATGCTAGTTTTAACACAAATGTTTATGTTATGTTTAAACCTTTTCATATGGGAATGCATTGGACTTAATAAGTGACGGGTGGAGCCCGCTATAGCTCCTCGATGCATCGGTAGGTCTCATGAGACAAACTAGTGTCTTGGCACAAGGCCTTGACAAAATCTTATTTGTAGTCTTGGCACGAGGCCTTGGCTATGTGGTTATGATAGTCTGGCATTATGCATTCCAACATTATGAAAGTGGTTATTGATTTTTGCATGTGATTATTCGATTAATAGAATATCCATGTGAACAAGTAAATGGAATTAATTCATTTTACTTTTGCCATACTATGTTGAAGTTCAATTTTAAAAGGCTTTTGTTTTAGTACTTCATTGCCTTAAATGTTTATGCTTATTTTGAATGTTCCGCTATATTGTTATCCTTACTGGGCATTTGAGCTCACCCCTTTTCTATGTTTTATTTTTCCCAGGTAGTGAAGAAGTAAATTATGAATGACTTGCAGGGATATTATGAGGGGTTAATAGTGTGGATATGAAGACTTTGTTGTTGTAGTAGTTTTTCATTTTATGATGTAATGTAAAACTTATGAATATATCTAGTGTTTCCAAGGCTACTAAACCAATCGGTCTTTCGAGATTTGATCTTTCTTGTGATCATGCCAATGTTATGTAATAATGCACCGACTCTGGGTAGCTGGGGTCGGGGCGTTACAGTTGGTATCAGAGGAAGTTTAGTACAAACCTTGGAACCTAGATTTAGATAAACTCTGATTAGAGCACGTAGACCTAAGATGAACTTTGAGGATTAGTATAGAAGAACTTCCTAGAATTTTGGTATTGTAGAGATTTTGTGAGTTTTCCGAGCAATACATCCCTGTCTGGATACGAGCAGGTAGAGGCGGTTCTGGCATAGATGTACCTAGGGGTAAAACCCAAAAACACCGCTTTGAGCGAGACTCGAACGGGAACTGGTGCACGACAACGGGCCTTGCTGCACTCTTGGTTACGACACTCCCGGGGGATATGCTTAGGATAACTCTCATTTTCTTTACAAATCATTATGAAGGGTTTATGAGTATATACTTCCTCAAAGAAAACATTTTTATGATTATGGATTATATCCATAAATAGTTCAATTTATGTTAAGTGTTTTATAAGTATGGGATTATGTATTTTGATTCATAAACTGATCTAGTTTATGCCATTGTTTAGAAATGGCGCCTAGTGGAAGAAATGGAAACCGTATCAATGCACACACTCCATGTAGGGATTGCCCTCCTACTGAAGATAATTATAGTGGGGCTGGTGATGCAACTGGTGCCGATCAGCTAATCACCATACTGGGACAACTTACTCAGGTTATGAATAATAACCTTACCCGTATGGAGCACCCTGATCCGCAGCGTGGAGGATCAATGTTAGATCGATTCATGAGGCAACAACCACCAATGTTCAATGGGAGTACAAATCCCTTAGTAGCTGAGCAATGGATATTTTCCCTAGAGAAAATATTTCAGGCTTTGGGGAGCAGTGAAAGGGAAAAAGTTATCATGGCAGTTTACCGCCTCACTGGAGATGCTGATCAATGGTGGTCATTGATTCAAAATACGAAGGAAGATGATGAAGTATCAAATATGGAATGGAGGGAGTTCAAAGATCTGTTTTTAGAAAAATACTTTCCTCGCGACCATCGAGCAGATATGGAAAGACAATTTCTAAGTCTGAGACAAAAGGAGGATGAGAATGTCACAAAGAATGAGGCTAACTTTACAAGGTTAGCGAGGTACGCTGGTGATTATATTCGCAACCCAAGAAGTAAGATTGATCGTTTCTTTGATGGGTTAAAACCATTTCTCCGTCGAGCATTAGTCTCACAATCCTTTTCATCCTACGAAGACATTGTCTCATGTGCTATCAAGACCGAAAAGGAATTCTCTAAGTCTTATGACTTTAAAGAAAAGCAATAGAAGAAGAGACCTGTTGATCAATCTGGGAATGGAAATAAGGGGAAGAAGGGAAAGGTTGAATATCCATCTTGTGGTAAGTGCGGGAAGAAACACCCCGGTGCTTGCCTGAAGGGAATGGGAGTCTGTTACAAGTGTGGTGAAAAAGGCCACCAAGCTCATGATTGCAAGGGGAAGAAGGAAGCTACCAATGTTCAGTGCTACAATTACAGGGAGATGGGGCATTATGCAAATGCATGTCCTAAGCGTCAGGAGAACTTACCTCAGAAAAGGCCAAGGGATCAAGGCCAGGCTTATGCTATCACTACTGCTGAGGTAGAAACTCCGAAAGACGTGGTGGCAGGTAATTTAATGGTTTCCTCAAGTTTAGCAAATGTATTATTTGATTCTGGATCATCGCATTGTTTCATATCTTCCCAGTTTGCTAAGAAAATTAGATATTTCCAATTTGATTTAATAAGGGAGTTGTCAGTTAAAACTCCTAAGGGAAGTATCGTTGCAACAAAGTTTTGTGGAGAAATCATAAGATGGAAGAGGCAACGTGGGAACCCGAGGAACTTATGATGAAAAACCACCCGAGTCTTTTTATACAGTAATACCCTAGAAATTGCGAGGACGCAATTATTTGAAGGAGGGGAGAATGTAACACCCCAAGCTTTCACGGTACGTTTCCCTTCGAATAATGCAATAGCGTGTGTTGTACGCAACCTCGAGTTCTAACACACACCACAACTAATTAAACTAGCCGTTGTGAATAGTAATACCTACTTTTTGAAATCATATATATTCTATATTTCAAAATGGACTTCATTTTTGGATTTGGAATATCAAAATTAGCCTAGGGTGAAATTTTGGTACATTTCGGATAACTTTCATATTTTGATGAATAGTGAAAATTACTAAATTTTAATTAAAAACAACTTTTTTAATCAAAATAATTAATAGTGATAAATTGTGAATTTGAGTGGTTTTAAAGTATATTTAGAATATATTTTTACCATTTAATATAATCTTGGTCATTGGACATAATTTTACAATTAAACCGAACATAAACAAGTGTCAATCTTTTGATAGTTATTATCTCTTAAAAACACGCTTTTTGTTTTAACAGCGGGAATTAATTTTAAATTAATTTCTGCCACTTCTGTGTTTTGAATTTAGGAAAATGGATTCCATATTTGGAATCAGGATGTTCAAATTGTGTAAATAGGTAACTTTTATTTTTAGACATTTTGAATAGTTACTGTGGTAAATATTTTATTTACCATGGTTAAAGGGTAAATCCGGTAAATAAGGGTTAAAAAAAATAATATTATAATAATACAAAATTACCCTAAAACGTGTCCTAACCTTATTGGTGGACACATACCCGACCATGGGCATCCTTGGGTCAATTTGGGGACCCCTTGGAGCCACTTGTATGTGGTAGGGACACTTTATATTAATAAAGTTAAAATAAAAATAAAAATGGCATAAGCTTACATCTTTTAGAAGAACAATTTTTACATAGAGTTATACATGTTGGAATTTCGATTATAAATATTCATTAGAAAGCTAAAAAGATGTCCTACATAATGATATTTTATTTATAATTTTTAGACATTAAATAATGTATTTTATTTATGACACAATGATGATGCAGTAATTACTAAAATAGTGAAAAATTAAAATAATTGATATTATAAATACCCAAATAAATATAATATGAAACTTTTAATGAATTAAACTAATTTTCTAGGCTAATATGATATATTAGGATTGATTTAATGGACTTTGTTCGAAGTAATCAATCTGTTATGAGTTTCAAAAAAATCAACTATTGAATAGTGTCAAAATTGACATAAAAGAGTTCTTAAAACAAATATTATATTATTAATTCATATTAAATTCCTAAAAATCTAAGGTTCGGACAAGAGACTTATATTATGATAGGTTAATAATTAATGGACCACTTGGGGGTCGCTTGGATGTATATAGTAAGTTTATTAACCATATTATATAAAAATACAAAGAGACATTGTAAAAGTGAAACTAATTAACTTAGAGTTAATACTTAAAGATAAGGTTAATATAAGTACCCAAACCTGTCTAAATTCTATTGGTTGAGTGGTTTTCGACCTATCCCCACCTTAATCTTTTAATAATAAACTTTGGAGCCATTAGAAACCGAATATGAATTTATTATAAATTAATATTTCTAGCTTTTCCAAAGGTGCCCCTCACCCCTCTTATAAAAGGGCACTCCTCCTTATCATTTCTTCACACCTTCAAAGCCTTTTGGTTCGGCCAAACTCTGCCCAAATACTCTCCCAACATCCCTCACTACAACCTAGAGGCCTTAGTTTGATCAGAAAGCCAACCTAAGGAGCCATTTTGATCAAATCAAAAGGAAGAACCCGAAGAAGAGGTAATGATTTCACCACCCTTTTCTAAGTTCATTTCTTCTTCCACTTCTTCTTCCTTTGTTCTTACCATTCTGAAATAATTACTCCAGTATCTCACATATACTGTGATGTTATTATAAATATGGTACAATCATATTCATTATTCTATCCACCCTTTGAATAACATGTCACCATACGTGCGTACGTACGGCTTACCGTCTCCACGTCGTGGTGTAATTGTTATTCAATATAATATTATTTGGATGGGTATAATAATGATGTGTAACTCATGTAAATAATAAATATAACATGTTAATGATTCTGTATATATGATATACCATCCATTTATATATTATTTTAATATCAAAAGAATGATATTGTCGCTCGTGCGTACGTACGGACTACCGTCTCCACGAACGCGATGAGATTCATTCTCCATCGTATCCATTCAAGTATAATTATCATTTGATGATTTAAAAATGATGTTTAAGGACTGTATATCATTCTGGATATGAATAAGATACAACAACCATGGCTTATGTAACAAAACATATAAAAGAAAATGAGTAAGTTAACTCCCGAAACGACGATAATTCTAAGATATTATTAACAAATCAATGTTAAAAGATCATATATGATATCATATTAATATATATGATTCTTGTATAATTTAATAACAACTATTTCACCATTATACAGGAGGTTAACCTACCCCAACCAAGGAAAATTACAAGGTAAGGGTTATTTCACAATCTCTTCATTATCCGAGGTTGTTTATATGTAATAATCTACTGGGATCTCTTTATCATCCACATCCATGTTTCATAAAAATGTATTTCAAAACATTTTTACTATTTACAATAATATGGGTTAAAGTCATTTATACCTTTTTTTGACTTTTTATAAGAGGTTTATAAAGGAATCTTTCCGTCGTTTTCAAAACAAGGTCCTTTTTAACCTTTTCGACAGAATTGAGGTAAGAATGTTTTTTTTAACTTATACGGCGGGTACGGTTATTTTACGCCGTTATAAAATCTTCAAAGCTTTCCTTACAAGCTTATAAGAATATTTTCAAAGAAAATGTTTTATTTTATATGGATCTTAAATGATTTCAAAATAAAAGGAGATATTTCTTTAAAAAGAATTTTGATTTCATCTATGTCAACATCCTTTGATGGATTTTAAGATTATTTGAAGTTGATTTATTATGATACAAAACTTCTATATTGTATTGAAGGTTTTGTGATATGTTTGACTGTGGATGTGCTATTTTTATACCATTCATAGTTTATTGTGAAAGTATTGACATTTCGTATGCTATTTTTAATACGAATGTTTATGTTATGTTTAAACCTTTTCATATGGGAATGCATTGGACTTAATAAGTGACGGGTGGAGCCCGCTATAGCTCCTCGATGCATCGGTAGGTCTCATGAGACAAACTAGTGTCTTGGCACAAGGCCTTGACAAAATCTTATTTGTAGTCTTGGCACGAGGCCTTGGCTATGTGGTTATGATAGTCTGGCATTATGCATTCCAACATTATGAAAGTGGTTATTGATTTTTGCATGTGATTATTCGATTAATAGAATATCCATGTGAACAAGTAAATGGAATTAATTCATTTTACTTTTGCCATACTATGTTGAAGTTCAATTTTAAAAGGCTTTTGTTTTAGTAATTCATTGCCTTAAATGTTTATGCTTATTTTGAATGTTCCGCTATATTGTTATCCTTACTGGGCATTTGAGCTCACCCCTTTTCTATGTTTTATTTTTCCCAGGTAGTGAAGAAGTAAATTATGAATGACTTGCAGGGATATTATGAGGGGTTAATAGTGTGGATATGAAGACTTTGTTGTTGTAGTAGTTTTTCATTTTATGATGTAATGTAAAACTTATGAATATATCTAGTGTTTCCAAGGCTACTAAACCAATCGGTCTTTCGAGATTTGATCTTTCCTGTGATCATGCCAATGTTATGTAATAATGCACCGACTCTGGGTAGCTGGGGTCGGGGCGTTACAAAAACCATTCAATATTATAATTTAACCACATAAGATATTTCGATGAAAAAAGTTGTTTTTAATTAAAATATTGCGTGTTTTTACTATTCATTAAAATATTAAAGTTATCGGAAAAATATAAAAACATTATCAAATGTAAATTTTTATATCCTAATTCAAAAGAAGAATTTTATTTTGTCCAATTGAACTTATAAAAATGTCAAAACTAGATTTAATGTGGGTGCACCATCAAAAGGCGGCAAAACTGCATTTTTTGAAAAATACTTATTTTACCTGAAAAATTTATTTTGTTCTTATACTATGTTCTTGAAATGTGTACGATGAATAATAATGTTATAAAATTCAAAATTTAGTTAACACTATTCATAACGGCTAGTTCATGACAATATTATAATAATATATCTTTGTTTATTAAAACCCAGTATTGCGTACAACACACGCTATCGAGGAAGGTCGCGATTGCGTGTAATGAAAGCCAAGTCAGGGTTGCATGTTGTGAAATTATCCTTCGTTGTTTCGTATAACAGAATCCAACCATATTTCATTTATACATTGAATATATATATATATATACTCAATGTTGCGTAGAATAACTATTATCAAAATGGTGTGTTACACGATCCAAGAATAGTGTTGCGTATACTGCAAGCTAATAAGATGTTGCGTATAGCGCAAGGTAATCTTGGTGTAGAATACAACACAAGACAATAATGAAATTAGAAGAATATTTTTCATAAAATCTCGGGGTGTTAGACCTTAAATAGATTATCATTATGAAAATCTAAGATCATGATATAATCTGGAAAGCATGGTTTTCCCAATTTGTGACCTAAATTTGGTCAGTGTAGGGTGTTATTCTAGAGAGACCATTGACGGGACTGTTTAAATTGAATTAATTATTTATTTTTATTATTTTATTTAAATGAACTAAACATAAATCCTTATTAAATATGATATTATGGAGGTTCTCCAGGGTTATCTTCATAACCCTAATACTTTTGAGGGGAGGATTCCACCACCTTTCATTTGATAATCAAGATGAGAAGAAAAAAAGCCTCCTAATCATGAAAAATTTTGGTGATTTTAACACAAAAAACCACATTCATTTGTGGGAAGACACATTCTTCATCAATGAAAGAACTGGACCATGTTCAGAATCATCAATTTTGGTTTTCACCTTATTGAGCTAACTATTTAATCATGGATTATCAATATTCTTATTCAAATTTGTTTATTGAACACTTAATATGAACCCTGATCAAATAAAATTTTTTATTTATTTTTTAAGCCATGTTGTTCCATGATTTCTCACCTTGGATATCTCAAATAATGTTATTTGGTCAGGAATTCTTGCCCAATGATTGTTTTACCATATTTATTTTTCTTTTATCTAAACAATTATTCATTTCTTTTATTATTAAACCCTGGGGTCACAATTTGACTATTTCCAGGTGGGACTGAGCATAATCGTACCCCCGTATTCATTGAAGATTCATGTGAAAAAACAAAACTATGATCAAAGGATATATCACGATGTTTTTGATTCCTCCATTGATTGGGAATCTGATAACACAATGAGTGCTGTCCATAGATGTTGTGGCTCATGATGAGCTGTTAAGGGCCACGAGAGACAAATTAGAATTTTAGTTTTCGACATTGTAGGGTCAAAACAGATGTCTATAAGTTCTTTACACAATTTTTAGGTGGTATAATTGTCGGATTCAAGGATGTAGGTTCATATTAGGAATTCACAATTAAGATCTTGACTTTCTGCAGAAAACCCAACTACACGCCATATTTCCAAAAGAGAACATGGAACGTAGGCCTCTAGATATGGAAACAAAGTATTACAAGTGATTTAAATATCACACACCACGTGGGACCCCCCAAAATATATGTGATCTAGTGATGGAGACCCAACATGTACTATAGGAGTACATGTACATGGACTTGATCTAGCACACAACTAATATACATGAAAACAACAAAGGTACACAAACACAACCAGGAGCATGTGTAGTGCCCCAAGAGGTTGTGTCATGCTATGTATTCCCCTTAAATGTTTTGAAGGGATACATGGGTAAGAATATATGTAATTACGAAGGACTCAAACAAAAATCAAAGAGGGAGAACATACTATGTGTGTCCCCTTACGACCCATGTACCTTCCTTTTTAATGAAAATTATAACTCTTATATCTCTTTAATTTGGAATCATATTTTGGAAAATGAGTAACCTATCCTGAGTGGTTTTACATATTGAATTAAATAGTGTCCTTTATAGTGGATTTCGAGATATTATGTGATGTGTTCTGAGTGTCACTCTTCTTTAGGTGGTTCTTTATGATGACAATAATCAGGCATGATCATTATAGTGGTACCCCCTGACAGACTCTAGAGAGATTCCTATATCAACTGAGTGGTACCCCCTATGAAATTAGGATGAAGGTCCTATATATAATAATCAAAACTCCTATGTCAATAGGGAGAGATTCTTATATCTATAGAGTGGTACCACCAATGGAATTGGGTAATGGGTCCTCTATCTACTGAGTGGTACCTCCCATCAGATGGGATGCAGGTACTCCTAACAATGAGTGGAACCCTCCTTACAAAATAGGGTGTGGGTACTCTACCTATTGAGTGGTACCACCTATCGGATAGGGTTTAATCCCTCCTTATCCGGAATGTTAAACCCTAGTAGACTAAGTTGAAAGTACTCTACATACTGAGTGGTACCCATTATTTCCCTTGGAAGAGATTTTGCTTCTTGGAGATTGTGTCCCCTCAGCTATGTGAAACAATGATGAGGTGTGGTCTCTCTAATTGGTCTCTCATATGGGAAGACACTTGAAATGACTAATATCATAGATAAACCCTTGTAACTATTAAAATACCATTTTCTTGGGTTGTGGTGTGAAATTTTGATCCCATTTTTAAAACATTTAAATTTAATTTATAAGAAGATATATATATATATATATATATATATATCCATTTCATTGGATTTCATTACTCTATTTAAATTGTTTGAGATAACTATTCCAATTTTGTCTCTTCATTGATCCCCCTTTATCCTTAGGGATGTCATACTGGTAAGTATATACTCATCCCTGCATGGAATTTTACCAGGCATGTCCTGTCTTATGCATATGAGGGACGCGATGATGAAAATTATCAAGGAGCATAGGGATACCCTAGTGAATATGACCGCATATAGTGGTTGTGGACTGAAGATTTTGATTTGGGATTTCTAATCACATTACCTTTCCACTTTTTTCTGGTTGGGACATGTTTATTGTTGAATGGTCATTTTCCCCATTTTCATTCAAATTATTTTGTCACACTCTTTTACTCCCTATACATTTTAGATGCATGGTTATTATATATATATTTTATATATTTTATTCATTATCCCTCTATAATTATTCATTGTGATGATTGGGTGCACGTGAATAGGTACATTAGTTAAAGGCCTCACATATTAGTTATTATTTTAAATTCTTATCACCATCCCCTAACCTATAGAGGAGGGATTGGGTTAATTGATGCACAAGCCCCATTGGGCTGGGCAATGACATTATTATTATTCATTGAATTAAAATGAGTTTATAAATTAGCTAAAATATTGTATTATATATTATTTTAAAGAATTCATGGAGATTATGGAAGTCCCCAATTTCAATGGAATTGAAATTATATGGTGAATTGGAGAAGATTTTTTGCTTGATATTAAAAATATATCTGATAAAATGATTTGAGATGGGTTAAATTGAATCATTATTTGAGAATTAATGAATTAAGGAAAACCAATGATTTGGTTTTAAAATGAGAAATTTATGTAAAAAAACTGGAAATATATGTTGAACTGATTTGAAATGATTGATATACCCATGATTGATTGACTGTTTAACTGAATCACTAGTGAGGCTGGGTAGTTAGTAGGTAATAACGAAAAGAACTCTAGGATCCAACCCATGAAACTGGATTAATGATGAAAAAATTATATAAACATATGATAAACTAAATTTTTCCTCGATGGGAAGTTGAAACATAATGGAATTAATCATGAAACGTGTGTACACATTTTTCCTAGATCATTGATGTGTAGTGTGAAGATCATAGTACAAAAAATATCATACTAGAGGGCTTGATACACATTTATATGATACAAATGATTTCAGGATTACAGATTATTGATTTATAATACTATTTTAACAATGAAAACTAGTTTACATTAATTTATTATAAAAAAATTTATCTTAGGACTATTTTCAATCAGTTTGAATTAAAAAAAATTTCTGTTGAAAATATGTGAATTCCATTCCAAGGATTGTTTTATTTATATTGAAATCGTATCTGGTTCAATTGTTTTGTGATTGATTATAGAACCCATGGTGAGAACCAAATGGAATTTAAATCTCACATACTACCTTTACCATCATGTATTTCTAGATCTTCTTATGCCAGATCTGTGGAAAGGAAGAGTTGCTTGGAGGAGGCAGGTTTTCTTGATCCTAGGACTCTGAGTTATGGATGTGACTGGTGGACTGTGATCCACTAGTTAAACAATTTCATTTTATATCATTAACTATAAAATGATTTTTGTTTTTATGATGTGCTATTTGATTATAGTTTTATATATTTGATTCTCGTAATTTCTCCCTTTGGACTGTTTACTATAATGCTTTGTTTTATTTATATTCCGTTGTTTTGGGGGGAAACATATTCCATATTTCTTCATTTTTATTTCCATTTTCTTGTAACTAACTTCTGGGGATTGAGAACTCCCTCTAAGTCAAATCAGATTCAGCTCAGGTATCAGGGTGTCTAGGGTCGTTCATGTCATATAAAGGCTTTATATCTAATTAATTTAAGACTATCTGTAAAGCATGAGTAAATTTTAAGCTTGTTTTAATTTATTTATGATTTTTTAATAAATTACTTACCAAATTCATATATGAATTAAATAAATATTTATTTATTTCTTCAATACATTAATCGGGAATTTAATCTATTTATATTATAGTTTTGTTGTTCTATGCAATTTAAAAAGTTAAAGTGATTCTATTGAACATGATAAATGCATTTAAAGACTTACATGATATGTAAAATAAATGATTTAGTTTTATTTTTTGTCATATGTTATGAGATTTAATAAAAAGTTTTATTATAGTTTATACATTTCAGGTTTTAGAATAGAGAGGAAATTTAAATTTCTATAGAGTGATGTATCATTATAAATGTAGAGTCTATGTTAGTTTACACAACAACATAGAGTCTTATGTCTTATCATAAAAAGTGTGGGTTGGCTAATTTTCCTATAGGGATCGTTGATTTAATAAGATTCTAATCCTTTACATGAATTATATTTATATACCATATAGATATGATTCATTAAGATATGTATCAATATTGTTGAATTCTAATTTGGGTTAGTAACATAAGATAGGAGTTGGTAAAGGGTTACACATCATATGGTTTTGACATATTAATTTAGATTACTGAAAAATATTACAAACTAAATAATTAGAAGTATACATACATATAAATATAATACATGAGATAAGATTGGGTCATAAATATACATTAAAATACTAAGTGTCAAATTCTGTCAAAAGAAAACACATGTCATGAAATTGGCCATTGAAGTGGTTAGGATCCTACTAAATCAAACTTCTCATGGATTATGTTGTTTAGATAATAAGGGAAATGGATAACCATAATAGTTAGGCAACAAATTCACTTTTTGTGATTTAGGTTACACTTTATTTGGAATCCCTAAACGTTAGGATACTATAGGAATGGTGTTGAGTTTATCCATTTAATAGATTAGATAAATAGTTGTGTTTTCAAATATAAATTAGTCATTTATTATATTATTAAAATTATTTCCTTAATAAATAAATAATTTTTTATAGTAAAAACAAGGAATAATCATTTCATAATTAAATATAAATCATGGACCACAAATGGATATTGTGGATTTTAAAAGCACTGATCATTTTAATGGGAGAAAAATTAATAAAAATACTCATTAAATGAAATTTAAATTAGATACTCGAATGAGAAAATGTTATATTTTAGATTAATTATAACATAATAATAAAATATATTATTGAGAACAATTCTTATAAAAAATGAAGAATAATTTAAGAAATTACTAAGATCATTATGAAACTTAATAAGTTTTCTTAAGAAATAATGGAAGCTTTTTATTTTAGATAAACACCTTCCTAAATAACCAAATATTGAAGTTGTTCAACATGAGAATCTAGCAGCTTATGAGAATAATAAAAGGATTCAATTATGGTATCAAAATTATTATATGCATGTTATCCTTTCGATCTTTATTCTTCACTCATATATTCAATAAGATTAAATATATTAACAACATGGTTATACAGGAGGGTTATTTTATGGTTTATTATAACTATAATTTTTTTTGGAATCATCATTAGACACATTATAACAATGTGAATTCGTTAGTAAAATAATTATCCAAATTTATAAAAGTGTTGTAGAATGATTGACTCAACATGAGGTGTCAATGTTTTGGTGATGTATCAAAAATACATGTGGGTAAAATATTAATGTGGTACATAAAATTTACTTCAAGATTATAAAAATATTTATTCAAATTATTATCGTAGGTAAAATAAAACTAAAGGTAATGTTTGGAAGGAAGGAAATTGTTTCTATATGTTAGAATATATATTAAATGTATTGGTTTAATAGAAATTAACCTTTTCATTTTGAAAGGTATATGATACTAAATGTATAATTTATAAACATTATGAGTATATAAGAGTAAAAAATTGGGGGAATAATTAATGAAACTTATATTATGAATTTAAATTATGAGGAAAAGACTTGTTGAATTATGGTTTTAATTTTAAGGAATAGATTACTCTTATATAGATATTGACTAATTGTTTTTCATTTTAATCTCATTATATTTTGTGACAAAAGATGTTTTGTTAACAAATAGTTATCATGAATGATATGAGATGTTGGATTTAATATACATGGTTTTTGATTCAATAGATTCTATTACATGTATTAAAATGATGATAAATATAATAATATATTTATCTTGGATAAAATAATTTATCCAGGATATATGTTACAATATTAAAGAAAGAGTTTCCAACACTCTATGGTGGAATATTTTAAGAATAAATTTATATTTTCAAATCATTGTTTCTAAAAAAAGAGATTACAATATTTGATATGGATACTACACTATATTTATTATTTATTCCCATTAAATTAAATATTTTCTATTTATTGAAATAATAATGTTTTTGTATGACTGTAATAAAGATTTGAAATGTATAGTGGGAGTATGTCTAAAATTTACATAAGTTAAAAGGCATAATAATAAAACATAGTTCTAGTTAGTATCCAATTTAAATTTCACTCAATATCCCAAAAGAGTTTACGGTATATTTGTAAAGAGAGATATATATATACAAACATTTTTTTCAACAAATCAATCATTGACACATTATAATATAAATGTGTTTTGTATGTGTTGGTGAAGATATATTGTAAATAGTTAAATTAGTTACCAAATAACGATTTAAAGAAAAATTATTTTATAAAAATGTTCTAAGAATAAAAAAGATTACAAAATTTATAATTTTTCTATGTAGATTTTTTTACCATGGTAACATTTGATGTTGTGAAGAAATAAGGTTTGAATTCTAATTGATGGAATTGAACATTTGGATTATGAATCCTACCTGTCACTATTATTTAAACCAGATTTATTTATAGATATTACCAAACAAAGAAGTTTAGTGGGACAATTTTATCAGTAAGTCACATAGAATTATGACAGGAATTAGATAGAGATTTAAATAAGTTAAATCACTAAAATATTATAGAAAAAATAAGCCTGATCTAGTAATATATCAAATGTTATATGGTTAGAGAAGTGCTTATGTATGGTTTATTTTATATTTATTATATGTTTGTTAGAGAAAAAATGTATCATATTAAAGGAAAACATAATATTATCATCCTTCCCATTGGATATATATATTTCATGATCCAAAATGGTAATTAACACTTAAATATATTACATTTAGTTATCTCTAACTGATGTTCTTCATGGATTATAAAAGTTTATGATGAAATGTAAAGGCTATCCTGAGAATTATTTTATATAGAGATAAAAAATATTCTCAGGAGGAATAAAAGATGTTTTGTGTGCTCATTAAACCCCACCCAATATATCATTCATATAGAGTTTCATAATCCATGTATTTGGCATACTAGGGGTTTATGACTCATATTTGGAATTCCCCACAACTGAGGTTTTATATATATCTAGCTTGAAAACCATCATCCTTTGTTTCCTTTATTATAAAAGACTTAAGGATTAACTAATCAGGGGGTATTTTTTTCATGTAATTATTTAGAACCTAAGAAATATGACTTTTTCCCTCTCATATTATTAGTAAGACATCTAGGTCTTCAATTGAGATAAAATGGTATGGGTATGAATATAAGTATACTATAAATAAGATATGATTATATATATAGGTGATGGATATGTTATGTGATCATCCATATAAGATGGATGACATGCGATGTAGTCTTCAACATGATCAATATATACTCAGAGAATCATTAATGAATGAGTAACTATATGAGATGTACATACTCCATGTATTAGGGTTAGTCCATCTTGGATAAATAAATCATATAAAAATGAATACAAGCATATAATTTCATTGGGAAACATAATAATAAATAATCATGATCTTTATAAAGATCATGTAAGAACACTTTGTAGATTTACTTCAAATATTCATTGATATGGGCCACTAATTTTTACAATTTGGGATTTAAAAATTCATAAATATTTTATACAACGAAAATTTCACTATAGTTTGTCTCTATGATTGTGAGAATGATGATAAAAGTTTTAATCACTATGATCATCCATAAAAGTATTTTGGAGGATATTTAGAAGACTATTTTCGTGAATATTTAGAAGGTACTTCATTTGATGTGATACATAATGAATTACTCATAATTTTTACAAAATAATATTGGAAATATCCAAAAAATGGTTTTTGATATTGTTTTATGTGTTGTTTTATAGAATGAGACATAAGAACAACATGTCTATGAGGAATAAAGGTAAATGTGGGATGGACTTATTTGTTCAAAAATGCACCCACCATAAAATGGTGTCTTAGACCAAGCAATGGTCTATCCTTGAGTGTACCATGATAGTGTGAGATAATATGCCTTGGTGGTTATTGAATAGAATTATCTCATTTTATGATTTCACACCAAAATTAACCCAATCATCTCTAAATGTATAATTTTGATAGTTTTTGGTTCTACCTAGGGGGATAGTTCCATGTGGTAAAGAAAAATGACAAAGTTAGAAGGGCGAGCCATGGGGATTAGTTTTCCAACCAAGGGAGTTTCTTAATTATGTGACTAGAGGGTCACACCATGATGAGATATAATTATTGATTTAAACTAACAATTTTATAATAGTATATTATGATTCTAAATTGGAATTCTATTTCAACATAAAAATTTATAAATCATCTGAAGAAGGGGCAGACAGATCCTTCTTCACTTCATTTTTCTCCACTTTCAATCTCTTTGGTTTATGGAAACAGGAGGTCTATTTATTAATAACATAGAGGTTATATTTTATATTTCGTAATTTATTGTTTTATACATTGAGATTACATTAGTTTTTTGTATTTTGAGTTAGGGTTTTATACTGATTTGACTTCAGTATGGTGGAATTGAGTCGATACGAAAAATATTTTTTTGATGAAGGTCCAGGTGAATGTTGAGGGTGGTGCATACCCCTTTTCTCAAAGAGTTAGTTATTGGAGATGACATGATGAGTTATTTTTTATTTATGATTTTCTATAAACATTAATAAACATTGATAATTTATAAATTACATATATTTGTTTTATAATTGAAATAAAATGAGCATTATGGTATTGGGGACTCGTGTGGTTATGCGATGACACGTATGACTTAGATGAGATTTTGAGAGGGTGGATGAGAATTGCATAAAAAGAAGGAAATTTGAATGAGGTATGTGGTCCCTAAAAATCATTTCAATGTTTTTGATTTTTGTTATTTGAAGTGAGATATATTGCCTCAAACCTTGTATTCAATCAAAGGAGAAATGTAACAGATTATTTCCTTTTAAAATAGGATGAAATACATGTAAGTGTCTTAGGTTATTATCGACCATTGAAAACTAGTTTGATTCCTCATCCACTGATAGATGAGGGATTGAACATAAACATCTGATATATGAATTATAGTCCCTAAAGGGGTAATATTTTTGTAACTGAACCTAGAAAACCATGGAATAGGTTCCTTTAGATCCTTCTATGTTGGGAAACATAGTTGATTAGGAATGTTATTCCTAGGGTATGGTCAATAGGATCTTCAGTTATCATGTAACCATCATACCAGGGGGATAAATAGTTGGGTGAGTTTTACTTTCCCACTTGTATGTGTGTACTCAGTTGAGATATCATGTGTAAAGACCCATATCCTTATTGAATTTTATATTATGTGTAAATATAATTTTTTTGCAATGATATGGGGTCTATTTAGAGAACTAAGATTAAGATAATTATTTAAAGGGTTTGAAAATATTTGAAATATGTTTTTGGGCATGGTTAGAGATCCCAGATGTGTTTGGCATGTTTGGGAGAAAATTGGAGTAGGTTCAACATGACCTTTATAAACAAGTTTATTATGTCATGATGAGTGTAATCATAAAGTTATTTTTCTAAATGAAAACATCATACATGACACCCTTGGGATATTTTGTGGACGGAAGGAGAACAGACTACCAAAAGGGTGGATATGCCATGGTGGGTTACTACATGAAGTTTTTCCTGAAAATGTTAATATATTTCATATTTACACAATTTTATTTTGTGAACAGAAGGATTACATACCACCAAGATGGTGGTTGGACCATTGTGGGTGACTATGTGAAATTATTTTAATAAAGGAGAATATCTTATGTGTTTCCATTGATAGATTTTGTGTGATAAAGGAGACCATAACACAGTGATTATGATAATGCTATTGTGGGTTTCTAAATGTGGATATTTTGTAGAGGAAAATATCATATTAAGGGTTTTATCACAACCCAAGGGGTTTTCTATGGAGGAGGAAAACAATTCATATTATGTAATAAGGGAAGATATCATTCCAAAACCTAAGGGGAGGCACCGTGAGGGGCATTCATGGTTAAGGATTTGTGGTGAGGTAATTCATTGCATACATGGGGAAATTTCAATGATGGAACATATGAGGTAGTTATATCAAGAACATATAAGAGGAGGATTATAATATAGAGATGAGGGGTTTTCCATAGTAGTTTCCCAAGGTTGGCCCTTTCCACTATAATACATGAGGTTTTCCACATGAAAAACCCATATGAGGGGATTTATGTTTGGGCCATATGGGCCACACTATAATTGGACACCTATCGAATTTTAAAAAGTGTGATTGACCAATCATTTCATGGATGACCCCTACAATTTTTATGTTAACTATAATGTGGGGAGAGACCATTATTAGCTATATCTCACCCTCCTCCCACTATATTTGACCCACTTAACTAGTGGGTTCTATTTGGATGATTTGGAAATGAACATTACTTGTGTTATTCGTTTATATCACTATATTCACCTCTAAATTTGATATATTTTCATTTATTGGGAACAA
This sequence comes from Viscum album, assembly GCA_963277665.1. Taxonomy (NCBI): domain Eukaryota; kingdom Viridiplantae; phylum Streptophyta; class Magnoliopsida; order Santalales; family Viscaceae; genus Viscum; species Viscum album. The sequence goes on from OY728130.1 coordinate 1,883,367,917, forward strand.
ACATAGTATTTTAACACTAAATACCCTATAACATGGTGCAATTGAGTTAGAATTATTGGTAAATTTTTAAAATTATATATAAGAGTTCACCGAAGGATGATCACAGGTCGTTTCATGTTTTTTTATTATATTAACATTGTTCAATGAATTTTATAAGTATTTTTATTAAATTAAAATAAATTGGTTTTTAGCTGGTGATAGATGATAAATATTTTTTTTCAAGATGGTGTCGGGAGTATTCCAGGGACCGTCTAGGAGTGGTTGGTTTCTATTTCGAAGTGTAAATATGGATTAGTGGGGTTTGGATAATTATTCCAAATTAAATTAAAATATTGAATTTGATATAATTTATTATTATTAATAATTTTGGATGTTTTGAATGGATATAATATATTTGGGGTTTCCATCATCTTGGATGAGGATTGGATGACTTCGTGTAGGGAGTGAGCTTTCATATAGGGAATAAAATATTATATTAGGTAAGTAGTACTAGAAAATTTATGATTTAATTAATCTTTTATTAACATTGTTTTAAAAATAAAACTATACCTAAAAATAAATTCATGTAACATGTTGTTTTGGTTCAATTTTTTTTGGTGAAGATTTAATATCTGATTAATGAAAATATACATAGTTTAATTGTTAATGAGAATTCTAAGAGAACTGATGTTACATGAAAAATTATATTCAGAAGATTAATATCATGATAGTAGTGTTATAGAAAATTCATATGAATAATAAATAATTTTAACATTGTAGTTTTTATTTGAATTATATATTTAAATAGTACAATGAAATATATGAGAATAAGATGCGTAATTATCATGAACCCCTCCCCACAAAGTGTACCCCTCCTTGCCCGGCAGTGTGAGAAGGGAGATAATGTCCCCCGAGTCCCGCCTCCAGTAGGCCCTGGGATGGCGACTTCCACCAAGAGTATAATAAACACAAAAATGGGAGGCATTAGCATTTAAAAGAAAACATGCCAATGAGAGAGATAAGTTAGAAATCAACCAATTACAACTCAACCAGTAAGATAAAAGAAATCCCATCTACACATATGAATTTTCATGCAAAACTACTACCACTGAATGGGGGAAAAATACTCAAAAGAAAGTAAAACAACAACAACCATAATCCCAAACATCTCATGCAATCCCATGATAGTAGAAACCATATTGATCTCCAAATTTCTCAAAGTGACTTGGAAAAAAAGTTTATATATACATAGGGTGAGTATAATAGTATACTTAGTAGGATCCTTATCGAACCCTATCATGAAAAAGTAAAGAAAGCTTGCTAAAGCGTATTTAACAACAAGTGAAACTTACTCGTCACCTAAACAAGTATAATAACTTTCCAAACTCACCATGGATAATCTCACAAAGTAACACATACAATATTATATAATATAATACATAATATCAAGGGTATCCCACTACTAATTCTCCACTGGTTAGCCATGTTTCCCCAACGTCGAACGTCCTAAGAATCTTTCTCCAAAAAGGATTACCCACAGACACCTGGGCGAAGCACCACAACATGTAGTTCATGCAATAAAACCACCACATCCACAGAAGAAAAGTAACCAGGTAGTTTTTGGGAGCCACCACAACTCGCATAATGTGTATCATATATCAGGTATTACACTTCAAGTCATTACAGCCCATAAACCTAGAAAGGATTCTCAAGCCATCATAGCCTATACACGTTACACCTATAGTAGTCCATAGAAAAATATATCCATAATATATGTTTGTGAATAACCACATGCCATTTCAGCCCTCTACACAAATATATGGGGAAAACTAACCAATGGGCCTTCCATCAAAAGTAACTACAAAGAGAAGAGAGTGGGGCCAAAGGGGTTGGTCAACCATCCATCCTCCCACTGGAATGTTGGGGAAAACACCCCCAGGGCTTAGAGTGCCCAGGGTGTCAGTTTCAAAAATTGAAGGGGTGTAGTAGCGTATAGAAACCCAAAAAGTATAGAATATACTATATCTCACAACTAAACTATGGGAAAATCTTAGTTTTCCACTCAACTACAGCTAACATCTCCCGAAATCCCAGCTGCCACATCTAAGCCTAGGTATCCTATAAGCAAACAACCATTTAAATTCCTTTAATTAATTACTTAATTACCTTTTTATCAGTTTCACTTTACGTTAATTAATTAAATAAACATTAATTAACCATGAATGATTTACCCATTATATTTCATTAGCATCACACACAAAGATAATTGTTCCTTTAAATCGCAACCTACGCATTAATCCATAGAAATCTCCAAACCCCATGGGTTAACATCATTTATTCAATTATTTATTTACAGTATTACTGTCCCATATTCTAAGGAATTCTAGAAAAACATTTAATGCTACTAATCACAAGGGGGATCAACACAGTGAATAGATGAACTACCCATCATGTCTTTGCCGCCTATATCCATAGTGTAGACCGATACTCCCTTGAGAAGCTAAACACGGAAAGCACGTGGCATAACCCATTAATCTTCACCCCTTTCTGAAGAAGGGTAATCAAGACTAGATGCCTTGAGAAGTGGGGAAATTAAAGAAGATAAATAAACAAAATGAATCAGAAGAAAACCATACACTTACTTCCAACCCATTTCATCATCCTTGGTGTCCTCCATGACACACCCATGTATAAACAGATGCACCTCGCCACTCTAGGAATCAACTGCTACAACAACCAGTATGCCTCAATTCCCCCATATATCACAATAGCCATCTGGGCTTACGTCACAACACAAGCAGTAAGAAAACAAAAATCATATCTGTTGGGATCTTGGCCCTTGAACAAGTAAGAGGGTAACTCAGAACCCTTCATAATATTATCACACAATCAATTCTTCAATCCATCTAGAATAAAATAATTTATTATTCAAAGGCTCCATATTTGGGAAACCTAAACAGTAACCTATTACAAATAAATTACACAAGCTCACTGCACTATTTTTACTAACATCAAAAAAATACAAAATTAAGAACCATATTCATTTACATGCCTCTTTATCTTTATCCAAATAATTATCAATTAATTCTGGTTTACGTACTTTACCAATTATTATCAAGATTGTACAACTAAACAAAAAAACCATAGATATCACACTATCTAGCAAAAACAAGAGGCAATAACATACGATTGATATCAATTTATTTATATGGTTCAAATATTTATTATGTCAATTCTATTCTGATACAGTGGATAAAACATTCCAACTCTACAGTTTCACGTAAAAACAAAAGAAAAGTAATGAATCCTTTACCTCAAATAGTTCTTGACATTATTTATATGAGAACAGTCCACACAACATATCATGATCACCTCCTCTTGTGAAAACTACATCCAATGAGGATTCCACAGTATGACCACACCAACCAAAACCAAAGAAAACCCCATTAGAAGAATGGAGATCACATTATATAATATTTCAAGGAGAATAATGAAAAGTTTAACCCAAATTAATGATGAAAAATCATACCTTATATCCAAGATTGATGGATACTGCTTAGTTGATCCAAAACAGGGGTGCACTTACACCAAGAAGAACGTCGAGGGAATCCAATCCATTGGGAAAAGTTTAGTATCATGATTCCTACTGGAAAGAAGGAGAGTTTCGAGTGTCTCTCACCAGAGAACAAGGAAGAAGGAAAAGGGAGGAAGATATATAGTCCCTTTATAATATTTAACGAGTCATCAATTTAAGATATAGTGGATTTTTCATTAAAATCCGATCACATTAAACCATGTGGTTTGACCAAGTAAAAGTATCTCGGGCCATAAGAAAAATAATATAGGTGTTATGGTATTTTATTGATCCTTAAATCCCTTAAAAATTGATATAAATGCATTTTGCATCAAAGAAAGCATTTAATTGGAGATACTGGAAGAAATTTGGAAATTTGGAAAAAGAAATATGAAATCATTCTGGAAAAATTGTTCATGAGATAGTAATAGTGAGATAGTAATTGTGAGACAGTAAGTCTGGGATAGTAACTATGAGATGGTATGTCTAGGACTGTAACTGTGAGACAGTAACTCTGAGAGAGTACTTGAAAGACAGTAACGGTGAGACAGTAAGTCTGAGGTGGTAACTGTGAGACAGTAACTATGAGACAGTAAGTCTAAGATAGTATCTATGAGACTGTAAAATGGGAATGTAACTGTGAGTAATAACTGTGAGATAGTAATTGCGGGACAGTAACTGTGAGACAGTATGTCTGAAAAAGTAACTGTGAGACAGAAAATTTTAGAAAGTAACTGTGAGAGAGTAACTGTGAGACAGTAACTATGAGACAAAAGTCAGAGACAGTAACTGTGATACAGTAATTGAGAGATAATAACTATGAGATAGTAAGTCTGAGACAATAACTGTGAGATAGTAACTGTGAGAGAGTATGTCTAAGAATGTAACTGTGAGACAGTAACTCTCAGATAGTAAATGTGTGGTAGTAAGATTGAGATAGTAACTGTGAGACAGAAAGTCTAAAACAGTAACTGTGCGAGAGTAACTATGAGATAGTAACTATCAGATAGTAAGTCTGAGACAGTAACTGTGAGACAGTAACTGTGAGATAGTATGTCTGAGGCAGAAACCGTGAGATAGTAAACTGGAAACACTGTGCATAAAACTGGAAAGTTGGAAATGTGTTGGGGATCAATCACCTTGACCTCTCAAAACACCTAAATCACCATATTTCAGCAAAGGAATGGACCAGAGAGGTCAAAACCATTATACCAGATACCTATCAAAACATTCTCATCCTTGAGAATCCAAAACCAGTCCAAAAGAAAAACAGAAACGGGGTCTAAACAACCAGTCCTCGAGATAACTCTCAATAGAGAGAAATCCATAATTGGAAACAAAATAAAGCCATCTCATAAACCTAAAATGTCTATAAGCACAAAGCGTACATCATTACATTAAAAGAGTTAAACAACAAACAACTCTGGGTAATGAGCATGTATCTGCCACTCATGCTCCCATGTACTCTCTTCCATGCTGCTGTTTCGCCACAAGACATGAGCATAGGGAATAGAATGCCCACGCAACACCATCTCTTAGCGGTCTTCGATCTCCACATGCCACTCCTCTAAGGTCTCATCATCATCAATATAAATATCTCCCCAATCAAAGATGTGAGAGTCATCGTGAAGATAACGATAGAGCCATAACAAATGAAAAGGATTGTGTGTCTGGATCATCTGTAGGGTAAGTGCTACTCGATAATCCATATCTCCAACATGTGTTAACACCTCTAAAGGCCCATCATAACAGAGAGAAAGCTTACTCCCATGACCAAACATTCACATTCCATGATAGGGAGTCGCCTTTAGAAACACTTGATCTCGAACATAAAACTCCAAGGGTATCTTTCATTGATCAATATATGATTTATGATGATCATGTGTTGTCTTCATCCTCTCACAAACCACCTAAAGAATCTCTATTGTATTCTTCACTAGATCTAGTTCATGAATTCCTGACTCTCCCACCCCAGTACAACACAATGGAGAATGAAAAGGTCATCCATATAGGGATTCTAATGGCATCATACTGATGTCGGAGTGAAATATATTATTATAAGAGAAATCCACAAAGGGTAAGTGCCTCATCCATGAACCTCCAAAATCTATAAAACAAGAGCGTAACGTGTCTTCATGAGTTTGGATGGTTCGCTCTGTCTGACCATCCGATTGAGGATGAAAAATAATGCTAAGGCATAACTGTGAAATAAAAGCAAGTTGGAGACCTCTCAAAACCTTGGAGGTAAAACGAGGATATCGATCAGAAATGATTGCCCTTGGGAGTCCATGAATTCTCACCACATCTTCTAAATACTGCCTTGACGAAACATCCACTGAGTTCGACTCCTTGATCACTATGAAGTGGTATGATAATGTTAAACGATCCAATACCACCCAAATAGCATCCTGTCCACCTGGAGATCGAGGGAAACCAGTAAAAAAGGCCATTGAGATGTCCTCCCACTTCCACTGAGGAATATCTAATGGCTGGAGAAATCCGCCGGTGACACGGTGCTCAGCATTGACCTTCTAGAAAACTAAACATTGAGACACAAACTCTAAAACCGCATGCTTCAGCCCATGCCACCAAAACTGACTCGTCAAGGATCGGTACATCATCGTCGCCCCTGGATGCACTCCTAAAGAAGAACTATGGAACTCTCTGATAACCTTCTCGATCATCATCATGGAACAAAAATCCTTGCATGATACAACAATCAGTGTTGTTCATCCTCAGTACAACCATCAGGGCCCTCACCAAAAACAACTCGGTCTCTCCAGACCTCCACCTAAAGATCCCTGAATAGGGACTATTCCACCTACCGCAATTGAAATGACTACACCTTCATTTGGAAAAGAAAACCTCTGCACCCAACTTCTCCCATATAAATATTTAATGTTTATAGTTCTTGAATTAATCTACAGGAATCATAAGATTAACACGCAACATCACTACTTGATTTTTGACTCAGTGAATCAGCTAAAACATTTCACTTTATAGGTGTATACGAAACTTCAAAGTCTAATTAATGTATGAACTGCATCTACTGAAACTATCGTAAGTTTATCTCACGCTAGGAGATAACATACATCATGCTCTTATGATCAGTGAAAACCACAATGTTATAAGGAATGAGGTAATGTCTCTATAACTTTGGAGAAAACACCACAGGAACCAAATCAAGATCATGGGTGGAATAGTTACATTCATGAGGACGCAAATACCAAGACCCATAAGAAACAACTGATATTTTCTGCATCAGAACACAGCCTAAACCCAAATGCGATGCATTTCAGAAAACATCAAACTAAACTCCCCCAGTTGGGAGACAAAGAACTGGAGAACTTACAAACTTCTCCTTTAGATATTCGAAAGATGATTTACACCGATCAGTCTATATGAATGCCTGATCCTTCTTGGTAAAAGCTGTCAGAGGAGTCTCCACTCGAGGGAAATCATCTACGAACAACTTGTAGTATCCTGTTATACCAAGGAAACATTGCTCCTCTAAAATAATATTGGGGGATTCCCAAGACACCATTGCTTCTATTTTCTATGGATCCATAGCAACCCCCACTGGGACACAACATGCCCCAAGAAACGGACTTCTCGAGCACAAAACTCACACATTGATAACTTCCCAAACAACTGATGCTAACGAGGAACTCCCAAAATGGTGTGTAGATGCTTTGCATTATCCTCCTCAGACATGGAGTACACAAGGATATCATCGATAAAAACCACCATGAACATGTCCAAGAACTCACATAACTCAACGTTCATCAATTCCATGAACACAGCTGGAGAATTCGTTACACTGAATGACATTAATAAAACCCCTAATGCTCATGATGATAACAAAAAGAAGTCTTCGGGATATCCTCATCCTTCAAATAAATATGATGACATCCTAACTACAAATCGATTTTTGAGAACCAACTTTTAAACATCAATTGATCTAATAAATCATCAATCCATGGAAGAGTATATCGAATATTTATTTTCACTTTGTTAAAGAGATGGTAATCTACACACAACCGTAAACTGTCATCAAAATTATTCAAAAACAAAACGGGTGAACCCCACAGTGACTCACCCAGCCAAAAAAACCACACTTTAACAAACCATCAAGTTGTATACATAACTCCCAAAACATAGAAGAGTGCATCCTATATGGAGACATAGATATAGGAGACACTCCTAGTTGTAGCTCGATCCCAAACTCAATCTCTCATCGAGGGGGTAATACTACAACCACTTCGAGGAAGATATCAGGGTACTCTTCTATGACCCTAGGAAACACCAACTGCTGAACCTCTCATGAAATCAACATAATCTAAGCCATCATGGATGATAAGTATGGAACACGCCTAAGACCCATCTAATGATCTCACTCACCAACAAACACCTATGGATCTCTATCCGCATCGAAGAACACAACCAGCCTCATGATGCAATCCACGATAGCCGACACTGAATACAACCAATCCATGCCGAGGATGATATCATATGGTGGTATTAATAGACATAGGAAATATACCCAACAGTGGTGCTACCCCAACACTATCTCATAGCTTCTACATACTTCAAACATGTCATATCGACCTCCAACAGGCGTAGTCAACATGAAGGGCAGTGGAAATCTCTCTACCTCATGTACCAAAGCATGGAAAAGGGTAACTAATATGAAGGAATGTGTTTCTCCAAACTAAAACAAGGCATACACCAAGGTAGAAAACAAGAAAAGGGTACCTCGGTCGATGTTTGGCTCACCTAGTGCTGGCAACACTAAAGAATGAAGATGACCACCACCTCGTCAATGACCTCTTTGAACCTAATGAAGACCACCACCACGGTCGTGCTCTGCTCTCTATGAATATAGAGTGTCACTGTGCTATCCTTTTCCTACCTCATCAACCCTCTTCTTCTCTAAAGATGGTGCAACCTGCTGTTGCTGCCTCGGCTAGAACTGCCTCAATGAAGGAAACTGGAGGGGAACACCTGGTGCATGACGACTGATCTGATAGGTCGGGCACTGTTGCTACTGTTGAACTTGACCACCAGAATAAAAAAATTTCTTGATCCCTTGTCGTTGGCCTCAGAGATACTGCCTCTCGAGAAATGAGATGCTGAGGGCTGGGACCTACCCCTGACCGAACATTAACTCTTCTGCCTGGAAAACTTGGAACCCCGAACCACATATCTGCTTCGTGAGGAATCATGATGACTCCCCTCTCTTGATGATCTGGTTCTAGCCAAAGTCCACTCGATGACCTCTTCCCTTTCCAGCACCTCAATATATGTCTTCAGCATATATGGGGTGACTTGGTTCTCGATCTCTTGACACAAATACTCCTTGAAATGCATCACCCTGGCCTCATCATCTAGTAAAAGGTTCGCAACATATCACACAAGGTTCCTAAAATGGATTCCAAAAACTCACACACTGGAGATCCCCTATCGAACGATAAGAAGCTCCTGGAAACCGGATGCCTTCACAGTAGAAGAAAGAAAATAGACCCTAAACTCGTCTTAGAACTCCTCCCATGGGATCTCTGACTAATCGTGATACCAGAGGAACAAGAACCACCACTACCTCGCTGCTCTACATAGCATTGTCACAACCATGGATACCCAGTGATCCTTCTGAGCACGTATTGAAATGAAGCCTATCTCGACCTCCTCCAAACAGTCTTTGGTGACTGCATCAATAATGGAGCCCTCGTAATTCTCCAGACTCTAGTGCTGAAACTTTCGGAGTTTTCTCCTCCAAGTGTTCTCGTCATCGACCTCTACCCTACGGCGATCCAATGGAATTGCCTGCTGAACATCTTCTATGAAATCCTAACGAGCACGTCGACCTGAATCCAAAACTGAAAAATAAAAAATAGTTAGAGATCATAAACCAAGAATATGGGAGACTCTACATTAATTAATTAATTGTTTTCGTTTATTAATTTTAGTATAACGTATCCCAAATTCTACCTATTCAAACCTAGGCCCAAATAAGAGTGATTCGTGATTCTTTCCAAGGTCTCTACCACACAAATAGTATCACCTAATTTAGAATTAATTGAAAACATCAAGGTCCATACATAAGATTATTGGGGGCCCTAATTGCCTATGTCTCAGCCGGTCTCCAATTTTTACATCACTTTCTAGACTTGACTGACACAGTTGTTCTACCAACCCATGAAACCTCACTTGTTCCTAACACCAAAATCCATCCTTTACCTCAACTTGACCTCTAATACAACTCTTTCATGACACCCTGCCCAAAAAGTGTATCCCTTCTAGGCTGAAAATGTGAGAAGTGAGATAATGACCTGGATTCCCACCTCTAGTAGGCCCCGAGTTGTTGACTATCACCGAGTGTATAATAAACACACAAATGGGAGGAATTACTCTCTAAGAGAACACATGCATAAGATATAGATAAGTTAGACACCAAAAAACACAAACTCAACCAGAAAAATAAAAGAAAACGGATGTAAACATATGAAATATCATGAAAAACTACTAGAACTGAAATGGGAAAAACTATATTTACTCAAAATAATGTAAAACAGCCGCAACCACAGGCCCAAACAAATCCTGCAACCCCTTGCTAATAGAAACTAGCATGGTCTCCAAACTGCTCCAAGTGACATGAAAAATAGTTTATATATACATGCAGTGAGTATAACAATATACTCAGTAGGATCCTCCCCGAAGTTTCTCATGAAAAAGTAAATAATGCATTCTAAAGCACATTTAAAAACAAGTGAAACTAACTCATCACCTAAACAGGTATACTATGTTTCAAACCTCAAGATGGCTCCTCTCACCAAGTAATTCATACATGAGTACATAATATAATAATGAATATGAAGGGTAACCCACTAATATTTCCCCACTGGTTTCCAATTTTCCCCAGCATCACACGTCCTAAGTATCTCTCTACAAAAAGGCTTTCCCACTGACACCTAGGCAAAGCACCAAAACATTTACCTCATGCATAAAAACCACCACATCTACGTATGAAAAGTATCTAGGTAGTTTTTTAGAGCCACCATAGTTGTCATAACATGTATCATACATCAGGTATTATGCCTCAAGCCATTACATTCCATAAACCAAGGAAGGATCATCAAGCTGTCACAACCTATACATGTTACACCTATAGTAGTCCATAAAAAATTATATCTAGAATATATGCGTTTGAAAAACCAAAATCCATTCCAGCCCTCTACACACATATATGGGGAAAACTAACCAATGTGCCTTCCAGTACAAGTAACTACCAAGAGAAGAGAGTGGGGACAAAGGGGGTAGTCAGCCATCCATTATCCCACTGAAATGTTGGGGAAAACACCCCCTAGGGCATAGAATACTCATGGTGTCAGTTTCCCTAACTGAAGGGGTGGAGTAGATTGTATAAACACAAAAGTAAAAAATATACTATAGCTCACAACCACAGTACGGGAAAAAACTAGTCTTAGACTCAACAGTATCTAACGCCTCTCATACTCCTAACTGCAACATCTAAGACTAGGTATCCTATAAGCCCAAAACATTTAAATAACTTTAATACATTACTTCATTCCATTTTTATCATTTTCACTTTAAGTTAATTAGTTATTCAAACATTAATTAACCATTAACGATTTCCCCATTATACTTCATTAGCATCACACCCAGGTATCACTGTTCCTTTAAATTGCAACCTCTGCATTGAGCCCCAGCAAGCTCCAAAACCCTTTTGGTTAACATAATTTATTAAATTATTTATTTACAGAATTACATTCCCATATTCTCATGCATTATAGAAAAACATTCTATGATACTAAACACAAGGGGGATCAACACGGTGAGTAGATGAACTACCCGTCATGTCTTTTCCGCCTATAGAAAGAGCGTAGACCCATCCTCCCTTGAGATGATAAACACGGAAACCATGCGGCATACCCCATGCATCTTTTCCCCTTTTTGATGAAGGGTAAAAAAGAACAGCTTCCTTGAGTAGTGGGGAAAATAAAACAGATAAACAACCAAGAAGTATCTGCAAAAAACTAAACATTCACTTCCATCCCATTTCATCATCCCTGGTGTCCTCCCTAACATCCACATTCATAAACCGATGCATCTCGCAACTCTAGGTGTCTACTGATACAACAACCAGTAGGCATCCATGGCCCCACATATCACAATTGCCATCTGGGCCCACATCACAACATAAGTAGCAGGAAAACAACACTCATATCGGTTGGGCTCTTGAACCTTGAACAAGTAAGAGGGTAACTCCATACATGTCAAATAATTATCAAAAAATAAGTTCTTTAGTCCATCGTGAATAAACCAATTTATTATTGGTAGGTTCTATATTCAGGAAACCTAAAGAGTAAGCTATCAAAAATAAATTAAACATGCTTACTGCACCAATTTGACTAACATAAAAAAAGGCAACATTAAAAACTAGAGTCATTTACATGCTTATTTATCTTTAGACAAAAAATTATAAATTAATTCAAATTTACATTCTTTACCAATTTCCATCAATAATGAACAACTAAACAATGAAAGAATAGATATCACACTATCTAGGAAAAACAAGAGGCAATAACATACGATTAATATCAGTTTATTTATTTGGTTCAAATTTTTATTATGTCAATTCCATTGTGATATCGTGGCTAAAACATGTCAACTCTATAGTTGAATGTTAAAATAACATAGAATAAAAAAATCTCCTACCTCAAACAATTCATGATGTTCTTTATATGAGAACAGTCCACACAAAGGATCATGATACCCTCCTCTCGCAACAACTGCATCCACCCGAGGATGCCACGGTACGACCACACCAACCAAAACCCAAGGAAACTCCATTAGATGAATGGATATCACAATATATAATATGTAAAGAAGAAACATGAGAAGGTGAACCCAAATTAATGATGATAAATAATAACATATATCGATGATTGATGGATACTGCTTGGTTGCACCAAAACGGGGGTGCACTTACCGCAAGAAGAACGTCGAGGGAAATAAATCCACTGGGAAAAGTTCAATCTCATGATTCCTATAAGAAGGAAGGAAATTTTCAAGGGTCTACCACAAAATAATTAGGAGAATGAACAATAGAGGAAGATATATTTTTCCTTTAGAATATTTAATAGAGCATTAGATTAAGATATAGTGGATTTTCCATTAAAATCGGATCGCATTAAACCACATGGTTTGACTAAGTAAAAGTATCCCAAGCCTTGGGGAAATTAATATAAGTGTTATAGAATTTGATTCAGACTTAAATCCTTTAATACAAGGATATAAATGCATTTTAATTTAAAAAAATGTTAAATTGGAGATCCTGGAAAAAATCTGGAAATTTGGAAAAGGAAATATAAAACAGTTCTAGAAAAACTGTTCATGAGACAGTAACTAGGAGAAAGTAGTTGTGAGAATTTATCACTAAGATAGTATCTATGAGACAGTAAGTATGAGACAATAACTATTAGATAGTAACTGTGAGGCAGTAACTGAGAGAGAGTAATTGTGAGACAGTTAGTCTGAGAGAGTAAATGTGAGAAAGTAATTGTGAGACAGTAACTATGAGACAGTAAGTCTGAGACAACAACTGTGAGAGATTAACTATGGGAGAGTAACCGTGAGATAGTAAGTTTGAGAGAGTAACACTGAGACAATAATTCTTAGAGAGTAACTATGAGACAATAACTATGAGACATTAACTGTGAGATAGAAAGTGTGTGACTGTAAGTCTGAGACAGTAACTGTGAGACCGTAACTAAGAGACCATAACTGTGAGACAGTAAGTCTGAGATAGTGAATGTGAGATATTAACTAGGAGATAGTAACTATGAGACAGTAAGTCTGAGATAGTAACTATTAGATAGTAACTGTGAGACAGTAATAGAGAGAGAGTAAGTCTGAGACAGTAACTGTGAGAAAGTATGTCTGAGATAGTAACTATGAGATAATAACTGTGAGACAGTAACTATGAGACAATAACTATGAGACATTAAATTTGAGACAGTAACTGTGAGACAGTAAGTCTGAGACAGTAACTCTGAGACAGTAATTATGAGACAGTAAATGTGAGACAGTAACTGTGAGATAGTAAGTCTGAGACAGTAAATTGGAAACACTATTCACTGAAATGAAAATTTGCCAAGGTGTTGCTGATCTGTCATATTGACCTCCCAGAATACCTCAAAAACCATATTTCAGCAATGGAATGGACTAGAGATGTCTGGACAATTACAGAAATAATACTCTAAAATATTATGATCATTTTGAACCCGTATAACTAGATATTATCGAGAGGGATTCCAATCAATGTAATATTTTCTTTTTTAATGTTTTTAAGATTTATAATTGTGATGTTATTAATTATAAATCACTGTGAAGTTTCTACTATAATCTTATTTATTATGATCATTATCTTCGATTACTTCAAAGTATATGAAGACAAAGGTTTTTCAAATAATAAGTGGATAAATAATTATAGGGATATAATGATTGATTTGATTTTTATCATCTTGATAAAGTATGTCCATGTATGTGAAGATATTGAAACATTCCAATGAGATTAGATTAAAGGGATTATAAGGATAAATGTACATGAAAAATTGGTTCATGTTTAATGATATTCCATTAAATTTAGATAAAATTATAGATTTATAATATATACTTAAAATAGTATTTGGTTTTATATTAAGTACCCAATGTTTTGTTTTAAAATATTTTTGGGTTCTTATTTCTATTTCATCATTTGTTTCATTTTTCATATATTTTATATTGTAACAAAAATGAATTTACATAGAATATACTAATATTATTTAAATTTTTATTTTCTAGTGTATTTTAATCTCCATTATGTTTACAATTTAACGCTAATAGTTTTTGAATTTTTTAAAAGATCAAATTGTTGTGAAACAAACACCCAGAGGTTGGTGAAAAATTAGAAGTTACATTTTGATGACAATTCACCCCTCTTACAGTCTTGCTGGATTATTATACTTGGTAAAAACATCGTATCAAATCGAGTCTCTACTTAGTTCTAATACTAAGTTTGGTTTTGATTGATAGTAACATTTAAATTTTTTTAATTGGGGATTATTAGAAATATATTAGTTTCATTACACAAACTATATATTAGTGAATATATTGTTGATTTTAATGATGGTAGGAATACCAATTGAATCTATAAATTATTTTTATCCAGATCATCCATTTATTTTAGATGAAAATTATTACTATACGATTTAACTAGACTTATTATACGCGATAATATTATGTTTCAAAAAAATTATATGGGTGAAAATACATTATTTTGTTATATGATGATAATAAAATAAAGTCAAATGTGTCTTTGTGAATCTAAAAATATAATTTTAATATGTTTATAGACTAGAAACATCATAACATCCAAAATTATTAAAACTAATGGAGCTATACATTTGTTAGATAGTGAATATTTTTATTTTATTCTTATAGAGTTAGTTTCCCAAATGCATTAATATTCCATAAATACTAACAATAGTTTACAATGACATCATGAGAAAGAGTTTTTATATGATCAAATAGTTGAAAAATTTATTAATAAATGTTCAGAATAATTAGAGTCGAAATAAATATCTATAGATTATATAGATAATTTTACTAAATTAAGCCTTTAGGATTTGACTGTAACTCTTATTATATAAGAGAGAATATTGAATGGAGATATTTAATATTATAAGAGAAATAAAATAATAACTATTTTATATGCTTTGAGTGATATTACTTCTTGTGATGTTAATACTCGATCAAATGATTTAGAGACATATAAGAAGAAAGAAATAATCATTTTGATTATAGTGATTCTGTTGACATAAGATATTAATTTTCTCAAATTTTATGTTGAATGAATAATATTATTATAAAAAATTATAATTGATTAGATACATGAATAGATATAAGGGGAAGATATGTGAAGAAGGATTCATCAGATATTACTGGTTATAAATGTAATAGGGCAGGTCATATAAGATTGATTTTTCCTGGACTGAAAAGAAAATATAGAAAATGAAAGTGATACTATAAAATGAAGCGAAATAAAATTTTGAAGTCATTTAACACTATAGTGAAGGGTTTAATAAGATATTTTTATTTTATAAAAATATTTTTAAAAATGTATTGCGGCTCGTTGGAAAAGAAACAGATGAATATTTTAAAATTTTATCTTTGTATCATAAATTTTCTAGTTCATTAGATTATGATAATACAAATTAATAAGATGATGAGAAAGATAAAACAACATAAGATATATAAAATTTTCTTACATTTGATGAAATTTATATATTTATGATTCTTATAAAAATTAAAAATTCTATGTTGGTAAAATAAAATAAATAATGAGTTATATCTTTTTAAATATAATAATATAACATCAAAAAATACTTTCACAATTTGTAAATATAAAATGGAATTAGATTGTAAATCTAGTTCAATATAAAAAATTAATGAATTAGATTTGGGTATGAACATAAAATACAATGTCAGTGATGTAAAAATGATTTTATCTATTATTACTTCTATTTGAGAAAAATTTTATGTGCTTGAAAAATATTTAAAACCAATTATTACTTTTAATGGAATATGTTTTACTTAAAGAAAAATAAATTTTAAATTGTATTTTATTCTTTAAGAAAGTTAACACTTTTGTAAAAAATGCGAATATAGAGGTAACTAGAGAAACATTTCTTCTTTAAATTATGGTTAAATCTTTTACTTTCCATTTACATTTCATTCTAAAATTGTTTTAATGTTGCCAATATAATATAATTGGACAGATATAGGTTCCCAAAATGTTGCCTACTAAAGTGGCATGTTCCAAACATGGTTTTGTACCAGAACCTTAATATTCATAAATTATAGAGAAGATGAAGAATTCTATATTATGAAACATGTGGTGTTTGGATAGTGGAAATTCTTAGTATATGATTAGAGAGAATTTCAACATCTTAAACATGAACATGTTGATTAGTGGATGTGTCACATTTGGATACAATGCATATGATGAAATCATTAAAATAAATAATGTATCTTATCTAGGAAAAAATATAATTTA
The DNA here is from genome assembly GCA_963277665.1 of Viscum album. Lineage (NCBI taxonomy): Eukaryota > Viridiplantae > Streptophyta > Magnoliopsida > Santalales > Viscaceae > Viscum > Viscum album. The sequence goes on from OY728130.1 coordinate 1,883,384,587, forward strand.
TAATTTTATATATGTTATATGATTTAAGATCAACCTTATCCAAATTAATTGGTAATATATTGAGGGTTTTTTCTGATAAATATAAGAAATAATAATTCACTATTCAATGATCTAATGTTACATTCATTATATGAGTTTATAGGAATGAAAATATTTACACACCTAACATTAATGTCCGTATAATCATTCATTTTCATTATTTATGTGATGTGAAATATTTATCATGGATTTTTCATATAAAGTTAAGAAACTAAATGAATTTAATTTAACTAATCTTTCTAGGAAATGCCTAGTTTCGGGTCTACTAGAATATATATTTAATACTTCCAGGTCTTTTAATCCTTATACATCTGGTAAAAAACATATGTATAGTATTAAACATACAAGATACATATCAAATTCCAATAGTTTGTGAAAAATTATTTATTTGGCCCTCTAAAAAATGAATTAATTTGGGGAAATCACATTGTATATATATTATTAGATGATTACATAATATTTATTTCGACATATTTTCTCACATGAATATTTTAATCATTATTTGTTCAAATTTTTTTATATATTTTATAAAAATGAAAAAACTATATCCTTGATTACCATAATGAGTGATCACATTGGATAATTTGTAAATTTAAATTTTGAAAGTTTCTATAGTAAAAATAGTATTACTCATATTTTTCCATAACCTAAGAAACCACCACAAAATGTTATAGTTGAACAATGAGAGATAATTAATTAGTAAGTTTCATGACCTTTTCTAAGTGAGTATTCTATTGCTATAAATTTTTGGACTAAATTTATAAGTACCACTTTCTATACTATATAACTGGTTTTACTTCATCATTTTCTAATTAGAAATCATAATGAGATATAGTCCAGAAAAAAAACAAAACATTCATACATCAGGATATTTGGTATTAAAGTATTTTTTTGAATAGTAAATATCAATGGAATAAATTTTATCCCATGGATGGTGAAAGTTCCATTATTTTGTATTTAATAATCAGAAAGGTTAATCTTTTTTTTAATAAAGGAAATAATTTTTTAAGGAAATAATGAATTAAAAATTTTAGAAATGTATCCTTGTTTTTAGTAAAATGATTTGAATCATGTCTTCTTGGTGCCTATCTTGAAATCAATATTTCTTATTTACCAAAACCGAAATCACAACCACCAATTATAAATAAATTGGAAGATATGTAAATGGAATTTTAGTATCCTAATGTTACTTTAATGGAAGATTAGAAATTGATAGTTGAGAATAAATATAAATCTTTAACAAGAGACTATTCAACCATAAGGAATCATCCCACAAATAATACACGAGAAGATATAAGGTTGTCGGTTAAAACTAGAAGTTGTATATGAAATCCACGTCATAACCAAGTATTCATAGCTGAATTTTAACTTAAAACGGTAGCTGATGATTTGGGTGATTAAAATTGTACAAATCCCATTCTATAAGAACCCAAATAAATTTTAAAGGGATCAATTTTGGACCCTCGTTAAGTGACATAAGGATCTTTAGGAGATATGAGTAATGTTTTTAAGAAATAATGTGACGAAAATTGAACCATTATATGAAATCATGAAGGATTATTACTATGGGATATTATCAAGAAGACTACATAGAATATAGAGATATATATTCTACAGTATATAGGTTCAAAACTTTCTAAATCCTATTATTCTTTGAATCATATATAATTTTTAAAATATTTCAATTGGCTGTGAAAATTAACATTCTTAAAAGATATGTTCAGGAAAAATGTTTATATTAATATACCCATGGTTTTGAATTAATTAAATTTCAAAAAACATGTATTTAAAATGACTAATGATCTTTATTAACTGACACAATCCCAATAGCTTTCTATGATAGACTTACTAGATTTTTACTTAAAAATAATTTTTAGACAATAAATACTAAACCAACTATTTTTATATAGGTTTTTTAAATAGATTATTTTTATTCTAATTTATGTAGATGTAATTATTTATGTTTCAACTAAAAAATTTATTTATCATGGTATTTGGTACATATGAACAATGATTTTGAAAGGGGCATGAATGGTAAACTTAATTTTTTCCTTGGTTTCCATATTCAAAAGAAAACATGAAGAAAATATCAAAACCAAACGTAAATATGTTATAAATTATAATAAAATGATTTGGTTTTGACAATGAATATGACAAAATTACTTTGGTGAGATCCTAAATTAATAAATTTCTTGATGAATATGAGAAACAGATTGATTATGGAAATTATAGTAGGATGATCAAAATATAACTATACCTGATATATATTAAACCATGAATTATGTTTTTAGTATTTTTTAGATCGAGTTTTTAAGGAATTATAACGGAATTACAAAACAAATTTGGTAATTTTTTTCTGTTATCTTAAAGGTATATTATAATCCGTCTACTTTAATCTTATGTTAGTTTATTTTTACATAAAAATTACACATATGATAATTTTTTGGGTCTTAGTATGGATAATAAGTGTACTTCAGGAATAATCCACTTCCTATGAGAGGCATTAGATTCATATTTTAACTAGAAAAAAAAATCGATTTCACATTAAAATTTTTAATCCAAATATATAGAATCTCAAAGCTATTGTTGTAATGTTTTGTGGAGGTAACACAGACTCACACGATTTGGTTTGAATTTTTCTCACACACTACTTTTTTTGTGAAATAACCAGCACAATTTCCTTATATGAAAACCCAGAAAATCACTCATGTTATAAACACATAAGTATAATAAACCATTTTATATAAGTCCAAACAAAATTATATATTGTTCTTGACTTCAATATTATTGAAAAATAACATGCTGACAATTTTTAAAAATCTTAATATTCTAATTGATTGAAATATATTATATCAAAGTTTAGAATAATCAATTTAAAATGATCATTAATTTTACTATTGTTAAATATATATCATAAAAACGAAAATCCATTTGATAATGGTGGAGGAAATTTATTTTTAAACCATATTATTAATTTGTCCATGAATTTGATTGTAGGTTTAATGAAAGAGTTCCAATTTCACTAAAAAGACATGTAATAAAATTTCAACTTTGAATCAGCCACAACACTTATATAATAAATAATATAAAATGATTAGTTAATATAATTACAATGATATTTGAAAAACATACTAGAATATTTTCTTAAAATATTATTAATCAAGAATATTTTATAAAAAAATTAAAAATTAAATACAATCAATAATTTGAAATTTCTTAGAACATGAATATTTTCAATAATTAATAATTTATTGAAGTGGGAGAAATATATATTCACTATTGGGTGAAATTATTCCCATTAATATTTTTCTACCTTTTTCAAAACATTTAAATATTGTTTTGGGAATTAAAAAGGTGGTGAATTTTATGAAATTTTTTATATTTTTTGATAATTGAAGAAAAATTGTATATGTTGGAAAATCCTGGTTTGATATAATTTTGGAAGAGATATTGAATTCAATTTTAAAAAATTTCGTATGTTGTCATAATTTGAAAAGTTTGAGACATGTTATATATATATCACTGTTCATTAATGGGGGTTATATATTTTACTTGTTTATGATTGATGTGTTTTTTGAAGAAAATAAGATAAAGGGAAAATATTTATTTCATCCAAACTGATAAGAATTATTTATTTTAATTTTTGTTTAAAATATCAATTTTATATTCATGTATTTTTTTCAATAAAGGGGATATTTTCATGTAAAATAATCATTTTCTTCCTTTTTTATTAAAATAAAAAACTTATATAGTATGAACATGGTGTAACATGATGTTTTTTATTAATATTTTTTACATTGAATGAAAATGTGTCAAATGAAAATACAAATGATTGAGTGGACAAAAAAATGTTTAGAGAACTTAAATTTATAGATAAATTACATTTCTTTTATTAGAATCACTGCATTTTTACTGAACAAAATTCCTCAGAATATTATGTGCGATGCTGTAGTTATCAAAATTTGATTAAGCTACATCCATTGCAGTTACAAAAAATATAAATGAATTTATAATTTGAACACTGAAGATTGTTATAATGATATTCATAATAGGTATAATAATTTTAGGAGAATAATATAGATAACAATACTCTAAAATATTCGGATCATTTTTATTCTATGGAAATTCTTATCAATGAGAGTGCTTTTGATCAATGTAATATGTTCTATCCATGGGGTCTTTAAGATATTCAATTATGAGATTATTCATTTTTAGTTTCATAGAATTTTATATAATACACATTCTGGATCTCATCTATAGCATCCCGTCTTTTTATAACATAACTTTTCATTCCATTACACGGAACTGAGGATCTTTAAGGTTTAGTGTCTTGGAAACAAGGAACATAAAACATGAAAAAAAACATTCTTCTTAAACACTTGAAAGGCTTCTCCTCATGTTCACCCTAGGCTCATTACTGCATCCCATAACCTGGGGACATACATCAAAAGGAAGGGTGAGCAGAAGGCCCAGCAAGGGAAACAAGTGAAACATTTTACATATGAACTTGAGATACATCAATAAAGTCATGAAAAGAACTTTAAGGCATGAAAATGAAATCATGAGGCATATCATAATAAAAATAAAACTTTTTCATAACATGAAGATGTGGCTACATCATTTAACATAGACAATCATGAACATATCACCAAGGTCCATCCCCAAGGTGTCATTTTAAAATTACCAAGGTTATTCACCAAGGTATCGTGAAAATTGTAATCTCTAGTGGTTACATCATTACCCAATGCATTGGAGCGCTATCAGGGCGCACCCTTAAATTTTCCTTTGTTATCATGTGAGCCACATATATCATCATAAAAAATTTCATAAATAACCCATATAGCATAAAATAAATGGGTTTCATTTCATAATCATAACATTTTAAAAACTGCTTTAAAGACATGATCTTTACGTCACTTTAAAACTACGGAAAGGGAAAGCGGGTCTCATGTATGTAAATCCCAGAATTTAAAATGGAACATTTTGATATATATGTGAATACCCTTGTAGAAATAAGAGCTTTGAGTATTCACTTTATAACATAAAATAATTTTTGAGAAAAGAGAGAGGCATTTTTAGGGGAATATTCTGCAGCATAACGGCTAAGTTTCAGGGTTTTAGAAAACATTGAAATGAGAGGGGACATGGGTCACCCTCTCATAAATGATCCATAAAACAGTAGGGTGAAAGAATAAGAAGGACATATGGACATGGTAATGAAATTTCAGGGACATACCATTTGAAATGAAAAACATGGAAGGAAAAAAAAATTATATTTCTCTTATGAAAATTCGGCAGCCTTACGGTGTCACTTAACTTCAAAAGAAAATGATTTGACAAGATCAAATAGGGTCCCTCATCATATGATCATAAGAGATCAGTATGATAGATATAGAGATAATTCCCCAACATAACAAAAAGTAACTTGAAAGAATTGACATGAAAGTAGAACTTCAAAACGAGAAGGGTGAAGAACCACTTAAAAATTCGGCAGCCTAACGGCGCCACTTAAATCATCAAAATACTGAATTGAAGAGATAAAATGGGGTCTCTCATCATATGAACATAAGATTCATGTATAATATATATAGAGATCATACCCCAATATAACAAAAAGGAACTTGAAATAATTGACATGAAAGTAGAACTTCAAAACGAGAAGGGTGAAGAACCACTTAAAAATTCGGCAGCCTAACGGCGCCACTTAAAACTTCAAAATACTGAATTGAAGCGATCAAATGGGGTCTCTCATCATATGATCAGAAAATATCAGTATGATAATTTAGAGATCATACCCCAAAATTATAAAAAGGAACATGAAAGACTTGAAGGAAAATAGAACTTGAAAACGAGGAAGGTGAAAGAATCCCTTAAAAATTCGGCAGCCTAACGACGCCACTTAAACATTCTTAAAACGAATTGATGAGAGCAAGGGGGGGTCTCTCATCATATGAACATGAAATAGGAAGTAGGATGAATATAAAAGAACATCCTCCAACATAAGAACATGGAGTATAAAAGAAATGACATAAAAGAGATTACTTGAAAAGAAAGAGAGGGGTCGGATCCCTTACCTTAAAATGTAACTCTTAAACCTCAAAGGTTGGGACCTTGAGGGATTGGGGGCACCTTGGGAGGACTCCGTGGGAGGTAATGAGATCATAAATTCGTTGGGAATGAGTGGGGAGTCGAATGGATGAGAGGAGGGCTTGGTATTTATAGGGAAAGTGAGGGGACAAGGCATTAATGGCCAAGGGACACTTCACATGTGCTTTTCTCAAACCCATGTGCTCTCCCTTCTCATTTATCATGGAGTTAGGCCACATGGGGCCCCCAAAACAATAATTCATCACCCTTGGCCGGCCAACCCTCAAAAGATCTCATGACATCATCATGACACCGTTATGATGTCATTAAACATACCGAAACCCTAAAACTGTATTTTTACTATTCACTGAAAATTCAACTTTCTCAGAAAAATCCCAAAATTTCACATTAACCAAATATCAATGATATGATTTCAAAAATGAAATCCATTTTATAAAAATAATTTTCTAAATATTTTTAATTTAATTTTAAAAAAAAAACACTATTCATCGAAAATTCATTTTTTTCAGAAAAAACCCCAAAAATTACCATAACATAATATCGATGCTCTGAGTTCAAAAATAAAGTCATTTTTATAAAAATAATTTTCTAATTATTTTTAATGAAATTTTTAATTAAAAAACACTATTCACCCGAAAAAACTAATACTTGAATAATAATTAATGAAACCGTTATTTAACTATTTTATTGAATCACATTACTTAATCAAGGTGCCTAGATTATTTTAAAACTTTCTTTAAGTGAGATTACTAATCCATTTGGTCATATTACTAATCGTAATCATAAAATCACTATTCATAACTTACTATTCATCAAAAATCAAGTTGATCTTATTAGACTCTAAATTTAGTACTGAACATAATTGCCGAAGACCATTTTTTGAAAATCATTACACATTTTTAATTATTTAGGGTTTACATAAACATATTTAAAATATCCTTTTTCTAAAATTCATCAAAAATATGCAAACTATATTTATCCAGTCATTTCAAAATTCATAAACTTCATCATAAGAAGAAAACCCAATTTTTATTTAATACAAGGATTACAAAAGGTAGTTACGGTCTCGTTACATAACCCCTTATAATACCACCATAGGACCTAAGAGTAAGGTGTGCTAGGGTGATAGAAGCTTGGGGCGGCTCAGTCAACATTCCCCGAGTAGTAATTTCTATCAGTTTGAACTTCTCACGAAGGCGATTCCGTTCCAGCTTCAATGATGATGCTCGGCTTGGATTTGATCCAGAGCAAAGCCCAGTGGTGCTACCTCCTTCCCAATCTCTGTTAGATGGGCTTCGATCGGTCCAAGACTACTAGGTGAGGCCATCAAATCTTCTTTCTATAATAATTAACCAAGATTACTTATATCAAAACATTTTGTTCACAGCGGTCATATTGACCGATGGTTATATAATAGTCAAAACCCACTGATCTCATTTTAATTATAATCATGTTTATCAAATAAAACGTTTTTGTTGAGTATAACAATAACACATAAAATTGGGGAAAAAAATTTATTTAAAAAATTTCAGGTCATTACAATCTTCCACCCTTAAGAAATTGCGTCCTCGCAATTTTAAAATTGGGTTTTGAAATTTCATTGAATGTCCCACATCGGAAAAAGAGTCAGTAAAACTATTACTTTAAAATAAAGAAAGGGAAGTACAAAGGTCACCCGAGTTAACCCACACTAGGGTTCCATGTAGGAAAACATGGACATGGAGGAGAAAACAAAGTGTCAAGTTCTGAGGGAGAGTGATAGAGAACATGATTAGGAGAAAGTTAACCATGAGAAAATCCCAAACTTATGATGTGTGTAAACGGTCTTTGATTACCTAGTAGGAAACGTAAACCAACAACATTTTTGTTTTACATTTCTTTTCATAATTTTGAGGATTTCATTTACTACATAGAACAAAAACATAAGAAAATATACCTACCTTCAAGTAGAGTTTCATCCTTTAACATGTCCCTACCAACACTAATCTTTTCTCCAAATGATGAGAATTCAAAAACACTTGGTCTCATAAAAGCACAAGAATCATCTTCTATAGAATCACATAATCTACAAAAGATTAACTATCTATTTCTTCTATCTTTAAACATTATCCCAAAAACAGAAAGGTTAAGGTAAAACAACTCTTCAAAAAGAAAGAATCTCATAGGAATGGAAACTACTTTTAAATCATCAAAGATCCATGGTACTACCCAAATTTCATCATAGACCATTCCCTAATTAACGGTCCTTAAAATTCCTCAAAACAAACCAAACTAAGATTGAAACCCAAATACAATAAGGATTTGATAACATAGTCTTCCAAAACAACTTCATTGTTTATCTCTAGACAACATCAACCACTCCTAACATCTTATAAAAAAAGTAGCTAACCTAAACATATTTTACCCAAGATAGGTTATTCATTCCCATAAGTAACCTAAATTACTATAAGTTCACCTTAAATTCATCGATTCTTCAAAATATAAGTCAATCTTACTCCTCAATGAAAATACCGTAGTAATCTATTTACCTCGATCAAATATGGTTCCCAAAATAATGAACGTCTTCCAAAATAATAATCATATTTTATTCCCATAATCATCCATGTCATATTAATACAAAAATCGTCGCATTTCCTATCACATTGGTTGTCGGAACATGTTCTTCCATTTCCCACCATTAACTAAGAAGAGAAAGCATAATTAGGGGCTTAAGTACTTAGCTAATAATCATGAAAAGGAACTGAAAGCATATAAGGATAACTTGTATATGAAAGGTATAACCTAACTTGTGATCTCCTAGGTTCCCATCTAGGTTATGAATGATCATATATTCTTATGTGAACCTTTATTTTATTTTATCTTTGTTCATTTAACAATGGTTCATACCAAGCTTATGAATTAACCAAAGCATATCCCCCGGGAGTGTCATAACCAAGAGTGCAGCAAGGCCCGTTGTCGTGTTCCAGTTCCCGTTCGAGTCTATCTCAAAGCGGTGTTTTCGGGTTTTACCCCTATGTACATCTATGCTAGAGCAACCTCTACCTGCTCGTATCCAGACAGGGATGTATTTTCTTGGCAACCCCTTACTCAATACTCACCAAAATACCAGAAAGATTTCCTATTTTAAACTTTTCTATAGGGTTCCTCCTAGAGTTTTCATATCCTAATTTCCACAAATAACTAAACCATCCTTTGATACCAACTATAGCATCCCGTCTTTTTATAACATAACTTTTCATTCCATTACACGGAACTGAGGATCTTTAAGGTTTAGTGTCTTGGAAACAAGGAACATAAAACATGAAAAAAAAAACATTCTTCTTAAACACTTGAAAGGCTTATCCTCATGTTCACCCTAGGCTCATTACTGCATCCCATAACCTAGGGACATACATCAAAAGGAAGGGTGAGCAGAAGGCCCAGCAAGGGAAACAAGTGAAACATTTTACATATGAACTTGAGATACATCAATAAAGTCATGAAAAGAACTTTAAGGCATGAAAATGAAATCATGAGGCATATCATAATAAAAATAAAACTTTTTCATAACTTGAAGATGTGGCTACATCATTTAACATAGACAATCATGAACATATCACCAAGGTCCATCCCCCAGGTGTCATTTTAAAATTACCAAGGTTATTCACCAAGGTATCGTGAAAATTGTAATCTCTAGTGGTTACATCATTACCCAATGCATTGGAGCTCTATCAGGGTGCACCCTTAAATTTGCCTTTGTTATCATGTGAGCCACATATATCATCATCAAAAATTTCATAAATAACCCATATAGAATAAAATAAATGGGTTTCATTTCATAATAATAACATTTTAAAAACTGCTTTAAATACATGATCTTTACTTCACTTTAAAACTACGGAAAGGAAAAGCGGGTCTCATGTATGTAAATCCCAGAATTTAAAATGGAACATTTTGATATATATGTGAATACCCTTGTAGAAATAAGTGCTTTGAGTATTAACTTTATAACATAAAATAATTTGTGAGAAAAGAGAGAGGCATTTTGAGGGGAAAATTCTACAGCATAACGACTAAGTTTCGAGGTTTTAGAAAACATTGAAATGAGAGGGGACATGGGTCACCCTATCATAAATGATCCATAAAACAGTAGGGTGAAAGAATAAGAAGGACATATGGACATGGTAATGAAATTTTAGGGACATGCCATTTGAAATGAAAAACATGGAGGGAAAATTATATTTCTCTTATGAAAATTCGGCAGCCTTACGGCGTCACTTAACTTCAAAAGAAAATGATTTGACAAGATCAAATAGGGTCCCTCATAATATGATCATAAGAGATCAGTATTATAGATATAGAGATAATTCCCCAACATAACAAAAAGTAACTTGAAAGAATTGACTTGAAAGTAGAACTTCAAAACGAGAAGGGTGAAGAACCACTTAAAAATTTGGCAGCCTAACGTCGCCACTTAAATCAACAAAATACTGAATTGAAGAGATCAAATGGGGTCTCTCATCATATGAACATAAGATTAAAGTATGATATATATGGAGATCATACCCCAATATAACAAAAAGGAACTTGAAATAATTGACATGAAAGTAGAACTTCAAAATGAGAAGGGTGAAGAACCACTTAAAAATTCGGCAGCCTAACAGCGCCACTTAAAACTTCAAAATACTGAATTGAAGGGATCAAATGGTGTCTCTCATCATATGATCATAAAAGATCAGTATGATAATTTAGAGATCATACCCCAACATAATAAAAAGGAACATGAAAGACTTGAATGAAAATAGAACTTGAAAACGAGGAAGGTGAAAGAATCCCTTAAAAATTCGGCAGCCTAACGACGCCACTTAAACATTCTTAAAACGAATTGATGAGAGAAAGGGGGGGTCTCTCATCATATGAACATGAAATAGTCAGTAGGATGAATATAAAAGAACATCCTCCAACATAAGAACATGGAGTATAAAAGAAATGCCATAAAATAGATTACTTGAAAAGAAAGGGAGGGGTCGGATCCCTTACCTTAAAATGTAACTCTTAAACCTCAAAGGTTGGGACCTTGAGGGATTGGGGGCACCTTGGGAGGACTCCTTGGGAGGTAATGAGACCATAAATTCGTTGGGAATGAGTGGGTAGTCGAATGGATGAGAGGAGGGCTTGGTATTTATAGGGAAAGTGAGGGGACAAGGCATTAATGGCCAAGGGACACTTCACATGTGCTTTTCTCAAACCCATGTGCTCTCCCTTGTCATTTATCATGGAGTTAGGCCACATGGGGCCCCCAAAACAATATTTCATCACCCTTGGCCGGCCAACCCTCAAAAGATCTCATGAAATCATCATGACACCGTTATGATGTCATTAAACATACCGAAACCCTAAAACTGTATTTTTACTATTCACTGAAAATACAACTTTCTCAGAAAAATTCCAAAATTTCACATTAACCAAATATCAATGCTATGATTTAAAAAATGAAATCCATTTTATAAAAATAATTTTCTAAATATTTTTAATTTAATTTTTAAATAAAAACACTATTCATCGAAAATTCATATTTTTCAGAAAAAAACCCCAAAAATTACCATAACATAATATCGATGCTCTGAGTTCAAAAATAAAGTCATTTTTATAAAAATAATTTTCTAATTATTTTTAATTAAATTTTTAATTAAAAAACACTATTCACCCGAAAAAACTAATACTTGAATAATAATTAATGAAACCATTATTTAACTATTTTATTGAATCACATTACATAATTAAGGTGCCTAGATTATTTTAAAACTTTTTTTAAGTGAGATTACTAATCCATTTGGTCATATTACTAATCCTAATCATAAAATCACTATTCATAATTTACTATTCATCAAAAATCAAGTTGATCTTATTAGACTCTAAATTTAGTAATGAACATAATTGCCGAAGACCATTTTTTGAAAATCATTACACATTTGTAATTATTTAGGGTTTACATAAACATATTTAAAATATACTTTTTCTAAAATCCATCAAAAATATGCATACTATATTTATCCGGTCATTTCAAAATTCATAAACTTCATAATAAGAAGAAAACCCAGTTTTTATTTAAAACAAGGATTACAAAAGGTAGTTACTGTCTCGTTACATAACCCCTTATAATACCAGCATAGGACCTAAGAGTAAGGTGTGCTAGGGTGATAGAAGCTTGGGGCGGCTCAGTCAACATTGCCCGAGTAGTAATTTCTATCAGTTTGAACTTCTCACAAAGGCGATTCCGTTCCAGCTTCACATGATGAAGTTCGGCTTGGATTTGATCCAGAGCAAAGCCCAGTGGTTCTACCTCCTTCCCAAGCTCTGTTAGATGGGCTTCGATCGGTCCAAGACTACTAGGTGAGGCCATCGAATCTTCTTTCTATAATAATTAACCAAGATTACTTATATCAAAACATTTTTTTCACAGTGGTCATATTGACCGATGGTTATATAATAGTCAAAACCCACTGATCTCATTTTAAATATAATCATGTTTATCAAATAAAACGTTTTTGTTGAGTATAACAATAACACATAAAATTGGGAAACAAAATTTATTTAAAAAATTTCGGGTCGTTACATCATCATTGTAATTGAAGGATTTAGATGATATAATGGAAATGTTTTATCCAATACTGTACGGTTCAAGGAATTTACAGATTGAAAGATAGATCTTGTACTAATCAAATTTTCTTAATTATTTTAGGGATCAGATGAGACACACAATCTAATTGTTTTATAGTCAAGTACTTCCAAGGATAAGAAGAAAGGATAAGTTAGATAAAGTATTAAGACCCCCTATTTAAATTTGGATTAATTTGTAGTTTTATAATATCCTTTTAAATGGTTATTTGGTTGATTAAGTAATACACCATTTTTGATGTTAAACAATTTTGTGTTCATATATATAATTCTATAATGTTTTCTAATTTTCCAGATATTGTGAAATTAAGAAAAATATTAATTTTCATTTGTTATATTGATCTCATTGGTAGTGTTTTCTTCCAACATATTTTAACATTCATTATGTTTACAAATTTACTCCCAATAATTATAATTTAATTATAATATCAAATTTTTTATCAACATACACCTTTTGGTGGGTGAAATATTATTATTCATGTTTTCACAATAATTGACCCCTCTTAAAATATACCTATATTGTTTTATCGAACCAACAAACATCTCTCCTTGTTTATGTTTTTTGATCTATAACATGTGGAATTCTATATAACCACTGACCTGCGACAGACCATAAATATTAAATTAATTATTTTATTAAATATCCAAGAATTAAAAAATTGCCAAACCCTCAATAGACATTAAAAAGTGGAATGATTCCTTTTCTACTAATGAATAACGTATTGATTCAAAAGTTGTTCTATAAGATACATGAAATCCATAAGGTGTATAAATTAAGTAAAATGAATTAAAGTAGTAGACCTGGAGATAGGGTGTACGTGGGACACATGGGTTTAGAGTTGGTTCTTCAATGATTTATTTGAAATTAAAATCACTAGATAACTATGTCCCTAAGGGTTAAGGATGTCAACATGGTTATTTGAGTCCCGATGTATTTTTTAAAGATCTGATTATATGATTATTGCCAAAATTGGGTTATATAACTAGTTGAGCTATCATGAATGGTTTTATACTTGGATTAATGGGTGAGATATTTGTACATGTCACATATAATGGGTAATAACCTCCTGAGGGTAGATTAGAATATTAGTGTGTTCCATGAGAAATATATTTCCTTTGGGTATTTATGAGTTCTGAATGAAATAATTTCTTCACATAATGGACTGTGATTCCTCGTATTGAAGATGTGATAATATACCAAAGTGTTGGTCATGTATATTTTTAGGATTTATTAGAATATTTATTCCAAGAGGCCTAATAAGAGTGGCTCTGGATATTCCCTTTTTAGGGAATGAGATATGATGTGGAGAGTTGAAAAGTTTTTGGATAAATGATTGAAGATCTAATTAGCTAGAGTTTATGGGTTATGAGAAAACTATGGGGGTGTTAGCTATGTCTTGGTACTATAATTAGAGAATAATATGGGTCTAAAGGACCCTATAGGATTTACAAATGTGTGAGATGATAATTCCTTTGAGTTAAACTAGAAATCCAGACATGACTAATATGGTCCAAAGATATTTTCATATGTGTCTATGTAGACATTGAGTCATACCCTTAGAAACAAGGATTGATTTTATTGAATAGTGATATAGTGTTAAGGGAGTGAGTTTACCGGTAAACTGTGATACCGTATTATGTGAATGTTAATTGACATTAATGGGGTGCGGGGTCTACCACCAAGTGTGTATGATGTAAGATGACATTTTATAAGGAGTATAGTTCTTTTAGATGATAAAATGCGATAATAAAAGTTAAAAGATTCCCCCTAAGAATTATATGAGATATTATAATGTGGATGCAGCTGAAAAATAATTATAATATTTTTATAGGTGGGGAGTAATTCCCCTTGATATAGTTATATATTATTTAAGGGAGGGTCACCTGTCCCACTAATGTTATATGATATATATGATGTGGGATCCATTCCTACCATTCGGATATTATGGGTTGGTATCCCATCCACCTATATGATTATATGTGATTACAATGGTAGGGAACCAATCTCCATAATGTAATATATGGTATAAGAGTTGGGTTCTAGTATCATTGTTGACATATTACATATGGGATTCCATTACCCCACAATATCATATATGTGATTATATATTGAGATTCCATTCCCCATTTATTTCATATGATATATTTTGGTCGGGTACCATTCCACCCAATATAACATATTTGATTTCAGGGAGAGGCACAATTCCCCCAAATGTGATTTGTGCTATACAAGGAAGAATCCATTCCCCTTGAGAATCATATATATGAGATTATCCATGTGGATCAATTAACCCCCAAGTGACCTTATATATATATATATATTAGATTTCACGGTAGGATATTAATTCCCCCAATAGTTATATGACATAATTAGAGACATTAGACATTAGATGAAACATGTATGATCAATCATAGGTGTGTACATAGAAAATGATGATCATCAATCATTATTTTACTGCATTCTAAAATTACATATTTTTTGTCTGAGAATACCACATGTCCATACATTGAATTACTATCCATGTTATGGAATTCATTATTGGTTCCCTATTGTGTTTTTCCCACACCCTACTCTGGTGGCCGTAGACCCAGGGAACCCGAGTGGACCTCATTGTTATCATTTTCGGGTATGGTAGAGGTGCAGGATGAGGTGAGGCTTCGAGATAAAGATATTTTTTTGATGAACATTATATAATTTTTTTTTGTATATGGGACCATCCTAGTGCGTAAATGGATGGATATATTATTGTGTGCAACCACATTTAATTTGTCATAGAATTATATTTAATTGATTATTAATACTATAAATATGATTTTGGGAGATGTTTGGTTTTTCTTGAAAATATTATGTTGGTATTGTCTCCCCGTGATATCACTATAGACCTGCGATGCTAGTTAGTACCCTTCAGGAAAAGGGGAGAGAAACCTGAGGTGTCATAGCATGACCTGTCCAAACACTATATCGTTTTCTCGGGATGGGTCATTAGGAAGTGGTGTCAATGAATGTTTTCATTATATTAAGAAATACGGTTTGATATGTTCTAGATCGTGTGATGGACCTCATACTGGTGTAGTGAGAACACCATTTTCTTTTGATAAGTCCAATTTTCTTGGGATTGTGGATTATTGTTCCTGGTTTTTACAATTATAATGGATATTTCTATTCTAATATTATATGTGTATTATAGATTTCAACTTGTGTATTTTGTATCATGGAACGTATTTTAATTATACCTATTTACATGAACTGTTCTTTGAATATACGATTCACATTAAATTTGTGTGCTAACATGTTATTGATATCACTGATGATAGAACGATTTATTTCTTAATGTTTCTAAAAACATATATATGATGTTTCACCATATAACATTTTTCATGAATTCTACTCAGTTGAACAATAATATTTTAATCTAACGGTAGGTTATATGGATCACATGTAAGAATTTATTTGACGAAGAAAATAAATTCTCTCTGTAGAGGGATGTATATTGACCCCTCGTGGTTACATAGAGGAACATTATCAATTGATGACCATCCCCTATAACATCATGGGGGAATTTTACATAATATTAACATATTAATATTTTATTACATGCTATAAAATTTCATTGGAAAATGAAATTATATGTATATTTATTTCAATTGGTCCATTAGAGGTAGTCTAGTATGAGCAATTTGATGAGGATGGGTGCTCAAGAGTAGGTGGTTTACTTGGAATGAGATGTTTGATATGTACATGTTGGCACACTAGGGTTGGTTTGTTGGAACATGAGTTAGCTTGTGATATTTTATTGACAAAGTAGAGGTGCTTCTCCATTAGTTGTGAACTATGTGGTACATGGTTTATGGTTTGGGTGTGGGATCCTACTTGTATTGAGATGTGGGTTAATATATTGGTGAATCGAGTTGTATAATTGAGTATTAGTATATTTTTCCCACTTTTATTGAGATTATTTTTGAAATACAATGGTAAACTAAGTGTGTGGTTAAACTATACTTGTTAGTACCTTTAAAAATGGTAATAAAAGGATGATTCCTTTCATTTATGATTTATAAATGGGAATTTAAATAGATATGATTTGTATGAGTGATGATTATTTTGGATTCTATAGTGTCAATAACATAGAGGAACATTTCAATTAATGTTTGATATTGAGATAATGATCAGTTATGTTCCTAAAATTATATATTTTTATGTGATTTTATGTGGTTTATTATGAAGATGAGTATAATCATCTTGTTTAGAAATTATTCCCCGGTGGAAGGTGATTATGTGATTGGCATTGACATGTAGGATATTCCTCTATTGTATTAGAATGAAAGTATAGATGTTATTTTCTATAGATAAATTTTTTTTATAGTAGGGAATGGTCTACTTTATAGTCACATGAGGCTATGATCAATTATGTGTGGCTCATCAAAGCCTGATTTGGGTTGTGCACTAGGGTGGAATGGGATCATGTACATGTTTCATTAATGTTGTATCAGGAGTGTTAACATGGGATTTGTGGAATATCATTGATGAATGAGTAAAAGTATCCACTATGTATGAAAGGTTCCCATTTGAATCATAGATAAATGAGTGGACATGTTTGGTTTAGGGAAAAATGAAAATTCAGGAGATTCTTTCATGAATAGTGTCTTGGTGTTCTAATGAATATGTGTTGGATTGGAAATGGATGGTTATATCATTGATGGATCAATGTTGTGTGTAATTATTATTGATATCTTCAACAATTATAGTAATATTATGGGTTAAATGGATAGGAGAATATTGACCAAGAGGAGCGACCCACATGGAATATTTGAATATATCAAAAAATTATAGTCCATGACCAATATAAGGGAAGATATATGGTGTAGAGTGTAGCATGGATTGTTCGAGTATTTTACATCTTTCATGATTGGAGTTTTAGTAGATTATGTGGTTGAAATTTTGAGTTTTATAAAATAGTTAGTGGATGATGTCTTATAGTAGTTCAGGAGTAATGGTTGGATGAATACATCTAGTGATTTCATGTAATAATTGATGAAGCATGGGTTGTGAAAATTATATCCTTTCTATTCAAAAAAGTGATGATAAAGATGCTAATGTCATAGGGAGCATTGAATTGGACCATGGGGAATGATCCTCATATTGGTATGTCTATAGACACTATGAGAATAGTTGGTGGATGGTTGAAATGAAATAGGAATGTTAGTAAGAAGGTGGATACATTTTTTCGGTTTTCTTTGTGAATACCATATTTGGGATTTACATGTTTTATGATGGATTAAATGTATTTTCATCAGGCTCATGTTGAGATTTTGATGTGAATTGAGGGTGATTCAGGTTATAGGTTAAATGCTTATAGTTATTGGATTAAAATAGTATATTTGTTTGGTTGATGATTTAATCATCAAATTTTATTTATTAAAATGTTCATACATTAGCACGGGTGTTAAATGATCATGGGATGCCTTTAAAAATAGAGGCATAATGATTGGGTGATGTGATATTGTATCAGTATACGAGGCCTCTTATTTTTAGGTAAAGATAACCAATAGTGTACAAACCATTGGTTTTTCTTGAAATTAGTCATGTTAACTAAGAAAATATATTAATCATGCTGATGGACCATCAAAAATCTGATTTTTGTAGACAATATTATGAGGGGTAGTTCCATGGTTTATAATCTGACATTATGATAGGATTCTTATTATGGATAACACCATAATTACAAAAATTAATGGATTGTTGAAACCATGGTTTCATAGGATTAAAAATGTGGTTGAGATTTGTATTTCTATTGGTAACAGTGATGAGTGGGTGGATTAGGTTGTCTAGAGTAACACATCCTACTGATTGGAGTTGTGTAGCCTATACTCATTCTACAATCTGGTTTATAACACAATGAGTTATTGGTGAATTTAAAATTGTGGTTGTTCAGGAATAATGGTTGAAGTAATATTGGGATTACTAGGGGTAATAAGTGTTATGTTTGAGAGTTTATAGATACATGTGTTCTAAAATGATATGAAATAGTGTAAATTTGAGTTCATGGTCCCTAAACAGGGGATGTTTCAAGAACCAAGATTCAGAATATGAATCTTTGGGTTACCACATCTTAATGAGTATTTTTTTGATGTTTTAGGGGATAATGGGTTGTTTTAGGTGATCTATTGAATATCGGAGTTTGGATAGGGAGATCTTACTAGTGAATTTCACTATAGGTGATATACCATGTAATTGATAAGATGTGTTGTAGTGTGGCATGTGTTTCATTCCAAAAATTTACTAAATAAATAACTATATGTATAATGAATCCAAACTTTTATGGAAGGTGTATGCGTGATAATAAATGTATAAGTTGATGTGATACACCACATTGAGGATGGTTGCACTGTGGTGGGTGCTTATATGTGTGAGGTTTTTCATAAGAAAATATCTTATGTACAACAATGTAGGATTTGGATTAAGTAAGTATACAAAAAAATAGTGAGGGTGGAAACATCATAGTTTGTTCTCATGCAACATTTTTTTATTCAATGGAAAAAATCTTAAATATTTTATTCTTTGGATTTTATATAAGTAAGGTGTCTAAACCTTAGTACAAGTGGATATTTCATTATGGTTATGTCAGAGATGTTAATTTTGGAAAGAAAAATATTTTATGCATTTCCTTTAATGTGTTTTTCATTAGGAATGATAAAACACCATAGTAAGGGTTGATGTTCCATGATGGGTACCTACGTAAGGATATATTTCAAAGGAACATATCTCACTCAGGGATACAAAATAGACCAAGGGATTCATATTTAATAATGAAAACTATATGTACTACTTTACAAATAATTTTTATGGGAATATAAAATTTACATCATGAGGGGATATCCCGATAAGGGGATGTAATGGAGTATGATTCAAGGTGAATCATTATTTCATAACCATGTTTTTGTGCGTTAGAGGTTCATTTGGAGGTAGAGGTATCAATAACTATTAGGACATGTCTTGTATTGTTGAGAAAAAGGGTGCACCATATTTGGTTACCAAGGGAGGTCATTTTCCCTATAACATAGTAAGTATTATAATAATAAAATCCTAGTAGATGATCTTTTCATTGTGGCCCTATAATCCATGTGAAAATGGTCAAACATAACTTTTTTAAATGAGGGTTATAACCATAATTTCGGGGGTCCTCTCTTATTATATTTAGGTCAAGAGACACATGAGGAATGAAATTGTTTGGTCATCTATCATTCTCCTCAACCAAAATTCTATCCCCCAAAGAGGGGGTTGTTTTAGATGATTCTAATGTGTATTTTTTGAAATTTATTGCTTCATGATCCTATATTCATCTTTTCCATTGATAAATACAAATTTGATGTCCATATAGTTAGGGTTTTAGCACTAATTATACCAAAACATGGGGGAATTAGGCTAAAATGATGGGTATTTTACTCATCTTGGATAGAGGATGTCCCAGATTGATAATCACATGTTGTTCAATTCAAGGTAAATGTAGGTAGGTTCCCTTATCATATCTATATCATTCTAATTAAGTCGAATTAAATTGATTGTTAATTAGGAGATGAATTATATGGATTTCCCATGCTAGTTTTGGAGAAAAACTATGGACCTTCAAGGTGTTATTTGACATAGTTTCACTGTGATAGGTGGATTAGGGAGATTATATAAGATTATAATTTTTAAATTACATCATTTAATTAGTTATATTGGGTTATAATTAATTATTTTGGTCATTATGGCCTGTTATTAGAGATGAGTTGATTATGTGACCTTAGATGAGCTTGGAAAGTGGAAGATGACATTTAAAGGGAGTAGCTCCATATATGAGGTATGGTTTCCATGAACATCTCTCAATATTTTTGATTTTCGTATTTTTTAGGTGATATGTATTCTATATACTGACACATGATTGGTATTATATTTTAACTGAGATATTTATTGAGCTCCGATGAAATAAAAGAAGTGTCAAATGCCATAATGAATCCTTGAACACTAGATTGACGCCTCATACACTGATGGTTGATGGATTGATTTAAAATGTTTAATATATGATACCTAAAATAAACATGGGCTAAAAATAATGTTAATTTAATGAATTTAGTGGATCTATAATCACTGTGTTCAATGTTTACCTGACATTGGAGCAGGTGCTCCTACGATTTCATAGAAAAGAAAATATCTAGATGAATATGACACCAAGGGGTGAGGATGTGTAATTTTTTGTCAGAAAATTGATGTATTTCTCAGATATAGGATACAATGTCTATGAAAAAGATGGGGTTCTAGAGAAAGATATGTTTTCATGATTGTATTATGAATTGTTGTGATGGGTGTGATGATCTTACCTCCCATATATGATGTGGAGTACCCACCTTAGTGTGGTTCAGATTCATGAAAATTTATATGAGTAGGATAATTCAAATGAGTACTGACATATGGAATTCCTCTGAGTGATTGTTTGAGATCTATCCAAAATTAGATTCTAGATGAGAACCATTCTTGAGTTATATTTATTTTCTAGATTTCATGGCATTGGGATTACATGAGGCTTTATGTCAAATATCTTTGGTAAGTCCCTTGTTGTGAGAATGAGATTTGATGTGGAGAGTTGGTGTGGTTTTGGAACAACTTTGAATGGGATGGGTTATCTTGAGTCTAAATTCTATGAGAAAAAAATGGTGTGTTTGATTTTTATTACCACCTATGAGAAGGGGATGATATGGGTCGAAAGATCCGTAACTGATTCCCTTAGGGATGAGATTAGAATCTTGAGGGCTTCAACATGAATATATTATGTAACTGAGATAGTCTTGAGAGATTACCTAATGTTGAAATATGGTTTTTGAGTCTTATCATTTGAGGTGTGGATATTTCTAGGTGACTAGAAACCTATTGATAAGAAAGTGATCATGACATTGGGACTTAATACCTTGTTATGTGCATGTTATTTGATGACCCTAGTGATGAATTCCTCCCATTGGTGTGTATGATGTATAATGAGATGTCATGAGGTTAATTCTATCCCCTTCATGAATATATGAGACATTATGGGGTGTAATATGGCCCCCAACAAATATATGAGATATTTTTTGCGGATGGTAGCCTCATATCATTATATGAGTTTTACAGGTTGGTATTCATTCACCTTGATTTGATTATATGTGATTACTGGGTGAGAATCCTTTCCCCGGATGTTAAATTTTATTTATGAGTTTGGTTACATTAACTAATTTGTGATATAATGGGAAATTATTCCTTCCATAAAAAAACTATTATATTTGATTTCTGGTCTAGATAACATCCCCTTGATTTTTAATGATATATACAAGGTGGAAGCCACCCCCATGGTGAGAAATTATGAGTGGGTTACATTCCACCTAGTTATATATTCTATTCTATGGTATGTTTTTATCCCCCTATTATGTGATATAATATATATAGGTGGGGTACCACTACCCTATATATGATATATGTGATTCCAGGGAGGGTATCCTTTCCCGCCTAATGCAATTTGATGTATATAGGGTTGGTGTTACCCCCCAGGAATTGTATATATGCGATGATATAAGTGATCCTATTTTTTCCCTTGATTCATTATATATATATGAGATTCCAAGGTGGAAAATGCTTCCCGATTATGGATTTGTGACATGCTCAAGGAAATTTAACACTAGATGAAGAAGGTATGGTATATCCTACGTGTCAACATAAAATACAAGGATCAATGATGGTTTTTTTATTTCATATATACATTATATTTTATTACATTGATTACTTAATATGTGTATATAATTAATTAATTGTCATGTTAGATATTATTTGTGTTGTTCCTCACTAGGTTTTACTCAAACCATTCTTGGGTCGCTTTGACACATGTGTACCCAAGAAAACCTCATTATTCTCAGGTTCACCAAGGGATTACGCCCAATATTATATCATACCAATATATTTATGTAATAGAAAGTTGATATGACTTAGTTGAGGCTTGAATATTAATGTAAATCCACTTTTATATTTAAATTTTTTAGTTATTTTCTATATGTGATTATCCTACTTGGTGATCTGTGGGATGTTTAATTTTTTGCTTCAAATTTATATTTATTATATCATTTTTTTGGATTAATCATAGCCTAATTGTAAATATGTGTGATGTTTAGTATTTATTCTATTTTGTTTGAATCTTATATAGGGGTATAGTATTCCCATGATATCACCTTTTACAATGACTACCAATCTGCAGTATCTAGCATATGGGGAGTCATGCCAGTGGTCTTGTCGAACAACTGGTTTATAAACTATTATGTGGCATAGGGTTGGTGAGTGACATCATGGAACAGATTTAAATAAATGTTGGGTGAGATGGAAGAAGCCAATATTGATATGGATGTGATATAGGCTTTATACTGTCTCCATTGGTGGAGGAATGTATTGTATCACTAGCATGACCAATTAAACCATCATACATATATGGTTAGGTTCATTCTAGTTATTTCAATTAAGATATTATTTCGACCATAGAGTTGACAATAGGATAGATGAAACCGTGTTAAGTGTCTTGAAAAAGATGTGACCTCTTGGAGATTAGTGTATTTCTATGTTTCTATTGAAACTAATTAGGAATAGAATAAGTATGTTGGCTCAGTTATAGCCCTGTTTGAATTTTGTGATGGTAATACGTTGTGTTATTTAAAGGTCCACTGATAAAATTTATGCGTTGTTTGAGAATGATTCAAACCAATATTATTTGGAATATTTTATATAAGGTTCTTAGGAGAGATGATTCCACTAGGTGTAGGTTGTATGAGGATTCACTAAGAGACTATGCCTATAGGTTTATGAAATACGAGGTCCCGAGGTGGGATAATTCCCATTGATGTCTGCTATATGAAGTTCAATGGAGTGAGGATTCCCCTGTGTGTTTTCTATACATGGTTCTTATTAGGGAGGATACTCATGGGTCTAGGATATATATAGTTTTGGGGAGGGAATATTCCCTCTGGATATGATTTTATTAGATGGTCCATGTTGAGATCCATCCTCCTTTTGTGTAGGATTATGAAATGTTCTCAGGTTGAGAACCATTTTCTCTTAGGTGTAGGATATTGATTAGATGGTTATAGGAAGGTGTATTTTTCCACCCTGACCATTTTTTAATAATGTATATAATCAAATATATCTAACGGTGTCTAAATTATGAAAGATTAATCTTATGCATCACCTTAATACCCAAGGAATAATGTTTTCTAATTTTATTTTGTGTCCATATATTATCTGATTATTCAAAGAATATAACTTTTTATATAAGATAAATTTACTAGTTATTTTATAGATACCATATGTGGAGGCCTACCATTTTTTCATAACACCATTATTGGTTGGTTCGGATAATTTATTACCCAATATTATCTCATGACCATAGGTTTTGGTAGTGTAATGCCCAAAGATGGATATTTAAACTGATTATTTTTGGAAAAGTCAATATATGGGAGCAGGTTTAGTACTCAAGACTAGGTGGTGATTATTATTTTTCAATTGAAGTTTATAGTAGTTTTCTATATATAAGATGTTCCTATGATAGATCACATTTATTTCTTCTAAATCTCATTAAATTAATATAGTTCAATGTTATAGCATGGTTATGATATTTTTTGGCAATATTACTACATTTTGTATTTATTCATTTAAATATTGTGACGATTAGTTACATGATATTTTTTATTTTTCATAAATTTATTGTGAGGGTATAGTCTTCCCAAGATACCTATTTATAAAAAATTATGCTATTTATTAGACTTTAGATTATAGGGATGCGAGCCTAAGGTCGCATAAAAAAATGGAATTATTATTGATGAGTGATCTAACATAGATGTTACAAAGTGGTATCGAAGCATTGATTATTTTATCTTAAATTTTGGGATGTTGTTGGGAGGAGATAGGATTTATCAAAACATGTGTTGCACACTATGTCATGTGCCTATCCATCACCTTCATGGGTTGAAGTCCAAGTTACCAAATAAATGGGATTGTTGTTCCTAATTCATGAGGTATTAATTGAATTTATTCTAGTTAATAAAGATATTATTTGGATTTTTGATTTCTAATGTTTTACTATTTCCAATGGGTGGAATGATAGTGTCCTTCCATGCATAATATTTGGAATCTAGGTTCAACTGAATTGTTTATTAAAATGTGTGATAGTTAGTCCAGTTTTGGAAAGGGAAAATGAAATATTGGTTTTGACTATTTAGTGTGTAAAAAATAACTTATTTGGTGTTTTTATAAATATTTTTGGTGTTGATATTCTTAACAGATTCAAATAGATGTGAATTATCCAATTAGTAATCATCATTGGGTGATTCCATTATACGAACATTGATGTGACTATGTTACTTGAGATGGTTTTTGGGTATATTAATTCTGATTGAGTAATTATATCATAGATTTTGCATTTATATTTTTATGAGATTCCTGGTATATGTATATATGCGATAACCATAGGGGTGTATATTTGATTATAATTTATCTTATTCTTTATGAAATTGGAGTATTATGTTTCCTCATGAGTTGTGACCTATGTTGAGTATATTTTTTGGCTAGGTGGCATGTCCCAGTTAGGCTGAGAGGTAACTCAAAATATTGATGATTCAAGTGATATAAATGAATTTGATTATTCTTCTCCTTTATTCAATGATATGAGTTTTATGATACAAGGTTATATTGATTGATCTGTTAGCCAAATCTTGCAAGTTTTCATAGTTATGGGAATTATGTGTAGATTTTAATGTTTCATGTTGAGTTATGGGAGGTGTTATTATGTATCTAGAATGGGAATATAGTTACTTTATGTACATTTAATATAAAATAATGTGAAATTATTTTATTGTGATAGGTCTGAAATGTATGTGAGGCATAGAAAGATTATTAATTAGACAAGAGATAATTCAATTAATAATGTGAACAAAATTGTGATGCATGGAAAACTAATGGATTAGTCACATGAGCCTAGGTTTGTTGTGATTAGTGGATGATGATGGTGAATAGATATGGAATGATTGGGGAAAGGAGAAAGTCAATTTATTTTGTTTGAGTAATTGAAAATTGGTATCGATCCATTGTGATATGACTTTTTTGGGTAAGAAAAGTGGTTTCTTTATTAGATTGTTATCTATATTTGACCAATGAGAAACGATGAATTATGATATTATCATATTGGAAGAGACCATATTGATACCATATAAGTATTGGTGAGTGTTCATGAGAGTTTTTGACTTATTAATTTGCATAACTCCTGTGATAAATGATCTGTGACTTTTTAGAGAATTTAAAGTGGAGATGTGATTGTTGGGTCTTGTGAATATCGATGGAAAAAGTGTCTTGTCTAAAGTGTATGGAGTTAGGAATGTTCCTCAACTATGGTGAGCATGTTACCTGATGGATTGTGAGTTTTAGATGGATTATGTAGTGAATTTATCATGGTGGAATGTGATAGATGAGTGATGGTGAACAAGGATGTAGTCCTTGAGTTGGATCAATCGAGATTTAGATTACAACAATGGATCATCATTAGTGTTTGGAAATGGTTTCATGGTATGATATGTTATTATTTTATTCATGAGAAGTTATCATGATGTATAAATATTTTAGTATGAATGGATCTTCTAACTACAAGTGTTTGGATGATGATGGATATCAAGTATATTCATGATCAGGGATGAATGGAAAGTAATGTCATATTGGGGGAGAACCCCATGTATGATCTATGTTTTATGGGACTATTTTGATCAATTTTTAATGTGTTTTGATAGTGGAATTTTATTTTAAAATACATAGATGAGGACATGTTTTAATGATGGAATCCTGATGAAAGAGACAAATTTATGTGTGAAAAAAATTTTATTACATACAAGTACGAACTAATGTCAAATGTGTCAAGTAATTACATTCATTGATTGATAGATTCTCAATATTGGATGATAATTAGGTGGTATAATTGAGGGTGAATTTTGTGGAACCTGACATTAGGGTGATTGGGTTTAAGGAATTTTAGTGATCATGGGTAACATTCTAACATGTACAATGATGTAAAGGAATATGTTATGGGTATGGTCTCATAAGGGAGACTATAAATTTTGATCAAAATAGTTTTGTGTTTTATGGATGAGATTTTGGGTGAGATATTGTTTTGTATAGACATATAATTTTAACCAATGGTATATGACATCATTAAATTTGGAATTAATGAATTTCACTAGAAATAGGGAATCAATATAGAGTTGGTGGAAATAACAATCATCAAAATGCTTGAGATTGTGGGGTTTTGTGAAGTTCCACTAGTTTGGGTAAAATATTAGAAGTACTATGAATAGTAGAATAAATTACATTCAGATCATGCATAAAATATTTTTGTCCATGATTGTTCATAGAGGATACACGAGGCCACTTCTTGGGTCGGGTGTATTATGGTGGGGATTTTATAATGATGACTCCATTTCAAGATGGTAAAAACCAAGGAAATTTTAATTTTGGACCACTAAGCTAGGGAGGTTCTTTGAATTGTTATTTTTTGGGGTTATTTTTAGTGTTGAAATATCTTTAAATTTTTTTTTAAATGAGGTCGAATGCCCAAGATGTGTTCTGGTTGGTTTGGTGAGTGTTGGAGAATGCTTAAGTGGGCTTGATAAGAATCTCATCCCCATGAATCAGGTCATGTCATAATCTGTTGGTGTTACAAAATTGATGCATTTTTAAGGTATGCTATGAATGTTAGGGGTGTCCTGATTCGATAGGTATTGAGTCGCAGGAGTAGGACTAGACTCGTGACTTAGCTTTTAATGGCTGGAATATTCAAAGGTTTAAAAGAAGTTTGGAAATGAATTTGCAATGCATTTCTATTAATTATAAGTATAGAAGATATTTTAACGAATTTTTGTGAAAATATAAATAAATTGGTTTTAGTCAAAGTGCACAAATAATATGAGACATAGTATATGAAAATGTTTGGGGATTTTATAGTGTCACGACCCGTCCTCGGGGCCCGTGCCGTGACTACCCCAAGCCCGCCTTCTATAGGCCAGGGGCTGGCGACTAGCACCAAGGCGTAAATCCCAGTAAAAAGGGAAGGCATTGCCTTTGTAAAGTAAACCAGCACCACATAGTAAGAAAGCGGAAAGTAAAAACTAAGTGAAAACAGAGTACAACTGTAAGTGCGGAAAAGTAAAAGGGCCGGTATACAAACCCAAACTGAAAGTAAAGTACAACTCGAAATGGAAAACAGCAACTGTAAAGTAAAAGCCGCGACACCGAGCTTTCCACTGGAAATCCCACCTGAAGGGTGGGTACAGATAGCTCCACTGCTCCTCGGGTCCCGCCGTCCGCTCCGAACACGTCACGCCCAGTGGTCCACCTCTAGGTACCGTCCTGCTCTGTAAGCCTCAGCCAAGATCAACGCTGTCCGTCGTCTGCAACCAACACAACGTAGTGCAGGCATAGCCCGTGCAGGGGTGAGTATAAGCTACTCAGTAGGGACCCTGAGACCCCTGATGGTCTCCCAAAATCCACGAAGGATAAACCACAAAGGAAGATACAAACACGAAGTAACAACCGACATTGCTTAGGTATATGCCCATACATATACCTAAGTTAGCAATTCCAATACGCTCCAACCTCCGATCCTAAGTACAACTCAGTCCACACAGGAAAGTAAACGAATTCCACACAGGAAAGCAAAACGAAATCCACATAGGATAGCAAAACTCAGTCCACATAGGAAAGAAACAGGATTCAGCTCACACATGTATACTTCTTAAAAGGATGATACAAATGATCTCTGATCCATCTAAGTCGTCGGACCCACGAAGGATCGAAAGGTAACTAAACCCCGCAAAGACCCACACAGGATCGGGCCCACACAGGACCTGTAGGCGCTGGTTCACACAGGACCGCTGAGCGCAAGGACCGACACAGGATCGGACCCACACAGGGTCGGGCCCACACAGGACTTGTAGCACTAGTCCATGTAGGATCGCTGAGTATTGTAGTCATCGTCGAATCCACCAAGGATCTCTGTACTGTCGTCGTCGCAGTCACAGTAGCAGTAGCAGTAGCAGTAGCAGTCACAGCCAGCACTAGGGTTCCCGAACAAAGCAAGCTCGATCGGGAGGGTCCGCTCCACAAGCCGAGAGGCTGATACATCAATTGTCACAAAGTCCAGAGTTGATGTATCCAAAAGTTCTGTATCGTCAACAGGAACTCAACGCAACAGACGACGCGTCGATCGGACGCCCGGTCTGAGAGTTATTGGCTTTTTCGTCCTAGGGGCCCTGTTGGTTTTTAAGGAAAAACCAACCCGACCGTACTCCACCTGCGTCCAAACCTCGGGCGGAGTATGCCAAAAGATCCATCTCACTATGAGGAACACAACAAAGCTGACGGCACGTCAATTGGACGTCCGTAGCTCAAGATATTAGCGTTTCAGCTCCGGGGGCCTGGTTGGTTTCTTGTACGAACCAACCCGGCCGAACTCAATGTATTTCGAAACTTTGAGTGCAATATACCGAAACGACCGGCTCGATCCAAGGATCGCGTCACCACTGACGGTTCGTCAATCGGAAGTCCGTAGCTCAGGTTATGGGCAAAAGACCGAAATCAATTCGAAAACGGGGGGTCCGAGTCCGGGCCGACCCGGCCCGACCCCCCTGGCTCGGCCCGAACCGGGTCGACCCGAACCGGGTGGACCCGACCCAGGTTCGACCCAGCCCGGCCAGCGGCGGTGCGGCCTGGGCACCGCTCGGGTGCCACGCGCGGGGGGAAGGCCCCCGCCTCTTCTCTCTGGCGGCGCGGCTGAAGCCGCGCCTTTGAGAAACCGCCCCCCCATGTGGGGGCCTGCTTTTGAGAAAACGGGGGGGGGGGGCACTGCCCCCCCATTGTGTAACCACGGCTCGCCCTTTATGGGGGCATGGTTTTGGCCCGCCGGGGGAATTTATTCCCCCGGTCCTTCTCCCTTCCGCCCGGACCAACATGGTCGGCCGGTTCTTCCTCAACGGGACCGGCAAGGCCGGTCCCCCTTCCAGCTTCCGACACCGGCAGCCCGGCGAGCCGCCGGTCTTCTCGTTTCGCTGCGGCCCCGCTCCGGCCGCGGCGCCTTCGATTTCCTTCGATGCGGCGCGACAGCGTCATGTTCTTGATAAATATTTCGTGGCACGGCGCGACTGCGCCGGGAAATTATAGTCTTGTGATTCCCACGTGGTGCGACAGCACCACGCCATCTCGTTCATCCGCAAGGAAATAATAATAAAAAAATTCATGAACAAGGGAGGGGGATTCGGCCGTGTTTGGGTGGTCCGGCCCCCTCCCTCTCGTTAGACGATAACACATAAATATTTATCCTCACGTTTGTCATGCTTGAACCAAGAACGAGAATAAATAAATAATCAACAACAACCCCTACCTCAGTTTCAAGAACGATGATCGTCAACGACCCGCGGAAGACGCGTCGCGGTGGTCGGCGTCACGGAAGAAGGACGTCGATGTCGTGAAGCAAGGATTCAGAGTTCTTTGACGACGATTTCGTCGCGGGAAATCATCGCGGAAGAGATGACCCGGAAGAAGTACGTCATCGGTATCGTGGGTATGACGTCGCGGAAGATGGTTCCCGAGAACATGGCATTCTTCGTCGATGTTTGAAGGTTCTTCGCGTTCTTCGTCAAAGCTTGAAGAATAAGAAGAAGAAGAAGTAGGTTCCAAATTCTCTCAAGATTGTCTAGAGAATTCTAACCCAAATAAAATAAGCTAAAGTCTTATTTTATTCACACAATTATCAATTTCAATTTCAAAGGTTTGAAATTCAAAAAATTCAACTCCATTAATTAACAAAGTTGTCATGTTATTAAAAGAGGAGTTTAAGGGAGTTTTAAAAAAAAATAAGGTGAAGAGTTATGCTTCGTGTGGGCCCCACCACACTTAATCCTCCCAAGGGAGGTTACGTTGATGTGGGTCCCACCTTTAACTCCCTTTGGGAGAGGTTAACCATCAAAATAAAAATAAAAAGTGTTTCCACATTTTTATTTAACTTCTTATAATTTCTCCCAAAAACTAACTTCCGTCCCGCATAAAACGCAACCTCGGAAAAGGTCTCCTTAAGCGAATATCAGCACTTCGAGTTCATCGGTGCCCTTGGAATTGGATTCCGGGCACCGGTTCAAAAGTTAGAAATTTCTGCTCGTTCGTTCACTGAACATACCCAAGCGAAACTTCGGAAATTGATTGCGGGCACTCCGGGCCTCGGAATCAGGTGCCGTCCGAAACCGCATTCTTGTAATATTCCAAAGAAAATTAAGAAAACATTTTCCTTGAATTTTATGGGTCTTTACATTACCCCCACCTCATGGATTTATGTCCCCGTAAAGATATATCAAAAACTAGGGAAACAAATGAGGGTACTGACCACGCATCTGAGCCTCCCGCTCCCATGTGCTCTCCTATAGATTCCTGTGCTGCCATCTGATGCGCACTAGAGGAATCGACCGTCCATGTAGGACCTGCTCCAGTCCATCCTCGATCTCCACCGGGACCTCCGTAAAAGTCGCCCCATCGTCAACGTCAAGCTCCCCATCGTCAATTATGTGCATCGGGTCATGCACGTATCTCCTCAGCTGAGACACGTGGAAGAAGTCATGCACCCGGTGCAACTAAGGTGGTAGAGTCAGGCGAGAAGCCACCTCGCCAATCCTGTAGAGGACCTGGAAGGGTCCGATGAAGCGCGGAGATAACTTGCCGCCTCGGCCAAATCTCTGAATACCACGTCGAGGTGAGATCCACAAGAAGATGTGGTCGGCATCCTCGAACTCTAGTGGCCTCCCCCTCCTGTCAGCGTATGACTTCTGCCGGCTCTGAGCTGTCCTCACCCGCTCCTGGATGACCTGGACCTTCTCTGTCGTGGCCTAGACCATCTCTGGTCCCACAAGTGCTGACTCCCCAGGGTCTGTCCAGTACAAAGGAGATCTACAAGGTCGGCCATACAATGCCTCGTACGGTGCCATCCGAATGGTGGAGTGGTAGCTGTTATTGTACGCAAACTCCACCAAGGGTTGGTGGTCCTTCCATCTACGACCAAAGTCGAGGACACATGCGCGGAGCATGTCCTCGAGAGTTTGAATGGTCCTCTCCATCTGACCATCCGTCTAAGGGTGAAAGGTTGTGCTCAGACGTAGCTGCGTCTCGAATGCCTCCTGTAACCCCTTCCAAAGCCAGGAAGTAAAGAGAGCATCTCGATCGGAGACGATAGATGATGGCACACCGTGGAGCCGCACAATCTCCTGAACGTATAGACTTCCCAAGCTCTCCACTGAGCCCTACTCTCTGATGGGTAAGAAGTGTGCCGACTTGGTGAGTCGGTCAACAATCACCCAGATGGAGTCGTGACCTCTGGAAGTGTGTGGAAGTCCAGTCACGAAGTCCATAGATATGCCGTCCCAATTCCTCTCCGGAACCTCGAAGGTTTGTACCATGCCTGCTGGTACCTGATGCTCTGCCTTCACCTGCTGGCAGGTGAGGCATCGAGAAACGAACTCTGCTACAGCCTTCTTCATGCCCGGCCACCAGTGCTGTCGTCTGAGATCCTGATACATCTTCGCCACTCCTGGATGTACCGCCAAAGGAGAAGTGTGAAACTCTCTCAGCACCTCCTCTCGCAAAGAAACTGGTACCATGGTACGTCCTTTGAAAAGGATGTCGTACTCTGCTCCTAGGGAGAAACCATCAGGTGCCTGTCCCGAGGATATCTGTTCACGCCGTGTCTCACAGTCAGCGTCCTCACGCTGTGCCTCTCTGACCAGCTGTAGTAGAGGAGGGGTGACTGTTAGAGACTGGAGGAAGGCTGCTCCATCTTTATCCATGAAGGATATCTGCAAAGAGGCTAGCTGCTCCGTCGCATCCTCAAGTAGCTGAATTCCCGTCCTCCTGCTGAGGGCATCAGCTACTACGATCCCCTTCCCAAGATTATAGACTATCTCAAAGTCATAGTCCTGGAGGAACTCGAGCCATCGCCACTGTCTCAGGTTCAGGTCCTTCTGCGAGAAGATATACCTGAGACTTTGATGATCAGAAAAGACTGTAAAGCTCTCACCCATCAGATAGTGTCGCCATGTCTTCAGAGAGAAGACCACTGCTGCCAACTTCAAGTCATGGGTAGCATAGTTCTGCTCATGAGGCCTCAACTGACGTGATCCATAGGCGATCACTGCTCGCTCCTGCATCAGAACGCATCCGAGTTCGGTCCCTGATGCATCGCAGTAGACTACGTACCCTACTCCCTCCTCAGGAAACCTCAAGATAGGTGCTCTGGTCAATCTTTGTCTCAGCTCCTGGAAGATCTGCTGACATCTGTCTGACCACATGAAGGGTTTCCCGTTCTTCGTCAAAGCATTGAGTGGTGCCGCAACTCTAGAGAAGTCTGTCATGAATCTCCGATAGTATCCAGCTAGTCCCAAGAAACTTCGATCCTCCGTCACGCTCCTCGGTGGCTCCCAAGCCAGCACTGCCTCGATCTTCATGGGTTCCACTGCTACTCCCACCTCAGAGATGAAGTGTCCCAAGAAGTGGACCTCACGTATCCAGAACTGGAACTTCGAGATCTTACCATAAAGCTGGTGCTCTCGGAGTGTGTCTAGTACAACTCGCAAGTGGTAGGCATGCTCCACCTCAGTCGTAGAGTAAATCAGAATGTCATCGATGAAGACCACGACAAACCGATCAAGGTATGGCTGAAAGATCCTGTTCATGAGGGCCATGAACACTGATGGAGCATTGGTTACGCTGAAAGGCATAACCGAGAACTCATAGGGGCCATACCGACATCTGAAGGCCGTCTTCTGCACGTCCTCGTCTCTGACTCTGAGCTGATGATAGCCTGACCTGAGGTCTATCTTCGAGAACCACCGTGCTCCCTTGAGCTGATCAAAGAGGTCATCAATCCTCGGTAGCGGATACTTGTTCCTCACTGTCACCTGGTTCAGGAGACGATAGACAACACAAAGTCGCAAGCTCCCGTCCGCCTTCTTGGCGAACAATATCGGGGATGCCCAGAGTGAAACACTGGGTCGGATGAACCCCTTGCCCTGCAAGTCATCCAACTGTACACGTAGCTCTCGAAGCTCGGCGGGGACCATCCAATATGCTGGAGTTGATATTGGGGCTGTCCCGGGGTACATGTCAATATAAAAGTCTACCTCTCTGCGTGGAGGTAGCCCTGAGACGTCGTCGGGAAAAACGTACGCAAACTGATCCACCACTTCAGGAAAACCAGGACTACGCACGTCAACTGCTCCAAGGATGAGGCTAGCCAACTGATGAGTGATGTGCTGTCCTCTCCTCCGCGGAAGTCCATCCTGTGCTGCAAAGGCTCCCTTCTCACCGGTGAAGGTGAAACTGCTCCCATCGGTGCGTACACATCGCACCTTGCGCCAAAAACAGTCAATCTGGGCATGGACCATAGATAGCCAATCCATGCCCAATATGACGTCGTAAGGCCTCGACGCTGCTACAAGAAGATCCCAGCCGAATCTCTCGCCTCCTAGAGTATGCTCACACCGCCGGCACCAGTGCGTAATCGTCGAGTCTGCTCTCGTAGGAGTCTCTAGCTGTAAGGATCGAGCCAACGGCTCTGTCGGAATCTCCGAGCTCCGAACAAGGGTAGCAACTATGAAAGAGTGACACGCTCCTGTGTCTATAAGTACTGCAGCAAGGGTGGAATAGACACAGATAGTACCTCGTTTCATCTCAGGTGCGCAGTGGTCGTAGGCCTCTGCTGCCTGGAGCTGTGCCTGTCTCTGCCCGCCTGCTCCCCGTGGTCGGGGTGGACCTCCTGGTGGTGGTGATGGTGGTGGCAGAGCCTCAAAGAGTCACCCACCACCTGCTGCTCGGCCAGCTCCTCTGCCTCGTCCGCCTCCTCCCTGTGGACCACCACAGTTGACCCTAGGCCTCTTCCTCGGTGGTCCCTCAACCGTCTGTTGCTCCTTGGCACGACGGGTCGGGCAGTCACGAGCCATGTGGCCCTGCCCGCCGCACGAGTAGCACTGTCTGCCTCTCGAAAGACTGGCTCCTCGCTGTGTGCCCCGCACTGCTGAGCCAGTGTCCTAAGGTCGTCTTCCTGAAGGTCTGGTCTGCCTGGACCCCTGAGTCATCTGTCGACTGCCTGCTGCAGATGAATCTACCATGTGCCGCCCTGCGGTGGGTCTCGGCGCTGGTGTAGACTCAGGAAGGAAGCTCTCGATCAAAAGGGTCTGCTCTAGTACTCCTATCTGAGTCGGCATGCTGAGGGAGATCAGTGATGCCCTGATCTCGTGTCTCAAACCCTGCTCGAAGGTCCGAGACCGGAATAATGGGTCTCGTACCGGGTCGGTCGAGTAGCACAAGAGATCAGTAAATCTCGCCGAGTACTAAGCGACTGTCATGCTGCCCTGCCGTAGCTGGAGAAGCTCTTGGATACGCACCGCACGAAGGGTGGTTGGGACGAACTCTGAGAGGAAGATGCTCTCAAAGTCCGTCCAAAGAAGAGATGCCTCATCGTGCACCAGAAGCATCAAGCTCCACCATCGTCCTGCTGCTGCGTGTAGTAGGCTCGCAGCGAGGATCACCATGAGGTCTGCTGGTGTCCTCACTAGCCTAAATACACGTACCACTGCCTCCAGCTAGTCCTCGGCTGCCTGGGGGTCCGTCTCCCCACGAAACCTGGGCGGTCCCTAGTGCTGAAACTCATGCAGTGCGCTAAGGCGACGTGCATCGTCAGCGGCTGGTGCTGGAAGCATCGGTGGCTCGACGGGTAGAGCTACCGCCGGTGCCACTGCTGACAAAGGGCCCTGCACCGAGGCCTCGTCAATCGGTGGGATGCCATCACACTCGACTCTCGGAACCCTAGCTGGCTGCCGTTGTGGGGCCATCCTGAAAAGGAAACAGGTGCGCCATGGTCAGAACAGTATATCTGGTGAGCTGATATAAGTAATCACAAAGAAAACTTTGAAACACACACGCAATCAATGTTTTCGTGCATTAAGTCGGAAATCAGAAGTCAGTGTGCTGGTGTACGGTTACGTCGGCCGCCGCACCAACACTGGACTCCCTGGACTGATAACCACACTCAATATGCTAAACATTATTGCTTCTCATATAAAAGATCAGAGTTCGCGGTAGAACCGAACTCCTCTGATAACAATTTGTCACCACCCATCCTCGGGGCCCGTGCCGTGACTACCCCAAGCCCGCCTTCCATAGGCCAGGGGCTGGCGACTAGCACCAAGGCGTAAATCCCAGTAAAAAGGGAAGGCATTGCCTTTGTAAAGTAAACAAGCACCACAGAGTAAGCAAGCGGAAAGTAAAAACTAAGTGAAAACAGAGTACAACTCTATGTGCGGAAAAGTAAAAGGGCCAGTATACAAACCCAAACTGAATGTAAAGTACAACTCGAAAGGGAAAACAACAACTGTAAAGTAAAAGCCGCTACACCGAGCTGTCCACTGGAAATCCCACCTGAAGGGTGGGTACATATAGCTCCACTGCTCCTCGGGTCCCGCCGTCCGCTCCGAACACGTCACACCCAGTGGTCCACCTCCAGGTACCGTCCTGCTCTGCAAGCCTCAGCCAAGATCAACGTTGTCTGTCATCTACAACCAACACAATGTAGTGCGGGTATAGCCCGTGCAGGGGTGAGTGTAAGCTACTCAGTAGGGACCCCAAGACCCCTGAAGGTCTCCCAAAATCCACAATGGATAAACCACAAAGGAAGATACAAACACGAAGTAACAACCGACACTGCTTAGGTATATACCGATACATATATCTAAGTTAGAAATTCCAATACGCTCCAACCTCCGATCCCAAGTACAACTCAGTCCACACAGGAAAGTAAAAGTATTCCACATAGGAAAGGAAACCGAAATCCACATAGGATAGCCCAACTCAATCCACACAGGAAAGCAATAGGATTCATCTCACACAGGTATACTTCTTCAAAAAACGATAAAGATGTTCTCTGATCCATCTAAGTCGTCGGTCCCACGAAGGATCGATAGGTAACTAACCCCCACAAAGTCCCACACAGGATCGGGCCCACACAGGACCTGTAGGCGCTGGTTCACACAGGACCGCTGAGCGCAAGGACCCACACAGGATCGGACCCACACAGGATCGGGCCCACACAGGACCTGTAGCACTAATCCACGTAGGATCGCTGAGTGCAATAGTCATCGTCGAATCCACCAAGGATCTTTGTACTGTCGTCGTCACAGTCACAGTAGCAGTAGCAATAGCAGTAGTAGTCACAACCAGCACTAGGGTTCCCGTACACAGCAAGCTCGATCGGGAGGGTCCGCTCCACGAGCCGAGAGGCTGATACATCAACTGTCACAAAGTCCAGAGTTGATGTATCCAAATGTTCTGTATCGTCAACAGGAACTCAACGCAACAGACGGCGCGTCGATCGGACGCCCGGTCTGAGAGTTATTGGCTTTTTCGTCCCAGGGGCCCGGTTGGTTTTTAAGGAAAAAACAACCCGACCGTACTCCACCTGCATCCAAAGCTCGGGCGGAGTATGCCAAAAGATCCATCTCACTAAGAGGAACACAACAAAGCTGACATCACGTCAATCGGACGTCCGTAGCTCAAGATATGAGTGTTTCCGCTTCGAGGGCCCGGTTGGTTTCGTGTACGAACCGACCCGGCCGAACTCTAAGTATTCCGAAACATTGAGTGCGATATACCGAAACTACCGTCTCGATCCAAGGATCGCATCACCGCTGACTGTTCGTCAATCAGAGGTCTGTATCTCATGTTATGGGCAAAAGACCGAAATCGATTCGAAAACGTGGGGTCCGGGTCCGGGCCGACCCGGCCCGACCCCCCCTGGGTCGGCCCGAACCGGGGCGACCCGAACCGGCCTGGCCGGCGGCGACGCGGCCTGGGAGCCGCTCGGGTGCCACGCGCGGGGGGCAAGGCCCCCGCCTCTTCTCTCTGGCGGCGCGGCTGAAGCCACGCCTTTGAGAAACCGGCCCCCACGTGGGGGCCTTCTTTGGAGAAAACGGGGGAGGGGGGCACTTCCCCCCCTTTGTGTAACCGTGCCCCCCCCCCTTTATGGGGGGCCGGTTTTGGCCAGCATGGGGAATTTATTCCCCCGGTCCTTCTCCCTTCCGGCCGGCCCAACATGGTCGGCCGGTTCATCCTCAACGGGACCGGCAAGGCCGGTCCCCCTTCCGGCTTCCGACACCGGTGGCCCGGCGAGCCGTCGGTCTTCTCATTCTGCCGCAGCCCGGAACCGGCCACAACCTTGGTCGTCCGGCGAGGTGCGACGGCACCGCGCCCCTCCGCCGTGGCCCCGCTCCGGCTGCGGCGCCTTCAGTTTCCTTCGACGCGGCACGACGGCACCGCGTGATTATAGCCTTGCGATTCCCGCGTGGTGCGACGACACCATGCCGTCTCGTTCATCCGCAAGGAAATAATAAAAAAAAATTCAAGAACAAGGGAGGGGGATTCCGCCGTGTTTGTGCTGTCCGGCCCCCTCCCTCTCGTTAGACGATAACACATAAATATTTATCCTCATGTTTGTCATGATAGATCTAAGAACGAGAATAAATAAATAATCAACAACAACCCCTACCTCGGTTTCATGAACGATGATCGTCAACGACCCGCGGAAGACCCGTCGCGGTGGTCGGCGTCACGGAAGAAGGACGTCGATGTCGTGAAGCGAGGATTCGGAGTTCTTTGACGACGATTTCGTCGCGGGAAATCATTGCGGAAGAGATGACGTGGAAGAAGTACGACGTCGGTATCGCGGGTATGACGTCGTGGAAGATGGTTCCCGAGAACGTGGCATTCTTCGTCGATGCTCGAAGGTTCATCGCATTCTTCATCAAATCTTGAAGAAGAAGAAGAAGAAGAAGAAGTAGGTTCCAAATTCTCTCAAGATTGTCTAGAGAATTCTAACCCAAATAAAATAAGCTAAAGTCTTATTTTATTCACACAATTATCAATTTTAATTTCAAGGGTTTGAAATTCAAACAATTCGACTCCATTAATTAACAAAGTTGTCATGTTATTAAAAGAGGAGTTTAAGGGTGTTTTTAAAAAAAGAAGGTGAAGAGTTATGCTTCGTGTGGGCCCCACCACACTTAATCCTCCCAAGGGAGGTTAAGTGGATTTGGGTCCCACCTTTAACTCCCTTTGGGAGAAGTTAACCAACAAAATAAAAATAAAAAGTGTTTCCACATTTTTATTTAACTTCTTATAATTTCTCCCAAAAACTAACTTCCATCCCGCATAAAACGGAACCTCGGAAGAGGTCTCCTTAAGCGAATATCGGCGCTGCGAGTTCATCGGTGCCCTCAGAATTTGATTTCGGGCACCGGTTCAAAAGTTAGAAATTTCCGCTCATTCGTTCACTGAACGTACCCGAGCCAAACTTCGGAAATTGATTCCGGGCACTCTGGGCCTCGGAATTTGGTGCCGTCAGAAACCGCGTTCTTGTAAAATTCAAAAGAAAATTAAGAAAAAATATCCCTTGAATTTTACGAGTCTTTACATATAGAAATTTTCATAACTATTGTATTTAAGTGTCATTTTATGATGTGTGAAATTGATGTTGTGTGTCGGGTTTTTTGTTTAGAAAAGTTGATCAATACATAATATGTAATGGTTACCCATTAATTTATAGAAAAAATGGATAATACTTGAAAAAAATGTGGAAAAGTTACTCTTATATATGGGTAACCTATATATAAAATCCTTATTCTTATATGAAAATTGATATGTATTTGAAGCCTTGTAATATATAAGTGTAAAATCATGATAGGTAAGAGGAATTATAGAGTTTACCTATATACATAAGATTAAAAAAATATTAAATAATGTATATAGGACTCCCAAAATGATAGAGTCCTATTTCAGAAAATTGGATATGTGTAAAACATTCCAAATAAACTGTAAATGTTATTTCCCTGATTTATAGGGGTTCTTCTTTTGACTAAGGTTTATATGAAAGATTAATTTTCAATGATACATTAACTTGATTTCATATATAACGGTCATTTGGAAGAGAAATTTTGAAAATTTATGGGTTCACCCTACTAAATATAAGGGTTATTTACAACTATGTAAGGGTCATACTCTTTTTAAGAGAAATAAAGGCTCCCCCACTAGCCAGAATCATAATTTATTATTAATATGGTAATTATCAACATTAAAGTATTATTTATATATAAATTGTTTTTCTTAAATATTACATTTAATTGAATAGAAATATAATAAATTATTTTTAAATTATAATAAATGGTGTTTTGAGATATTTATTAATTTTTTATGTGTAGGGGAAACAACCACGTTGTGAAGATAAGGGCCAGGTCATTAGGGCCCGAACATGAGTGATTTTGGTTCTTTTTGTGTGGAATTCCCACTATATAATGTATTATTGCATTATCTGTAGGATGAGATACTAGTATTGTTGTCTTGTTAAGTGATTTTCATAATGCTATGACTGGAGGGGTAATTACTTGATCAGATCTACTTCTTGATTTTTATAGACCAATGGTAGAATTGTATGTTGGGGACTCAAAATTAGAAAAACATTTGGGTTTCCTAATTTTTAATATGTGGGAAGCATGGGGAGGAAAAAAACTCATAACTATCTTTTTTTCATCATTGTTGATCCATGATTATTGGAGGGGAGTTTGATCATATTTTAAAGCTAACATTCTATCCTTGTTCCTTCATTATTATTGAAAATGAGTTTCCGCTATTTTGTTGTTAGTTGGGTTAGGCATTGAAGTTGATTACATTATATAATGATTTATTTGATCAAATATAATTTATATTTTTTTGTAAATAAGATATGGGTGTATACTATAACACCTGATATTCAATTATAATAAGTAATATTTTTATTATAAAGAAACTATTGAATAATGCACTTGGCCTTATACATGAGTATGATTAATACATAAATTCTAAAAATTAATATTATAAATTTTTCTAAATTAATTTTATTTTTTAATTCAACATGTGAAATATAGTCTGGGGTGTATTTTTGAGATTTCAGCTAAATAGTGGTTTATTGGTGAATAGTGGAAAATGCTGATGTTAAAACTGTTTCTATTTCTATAAAATTACAAATATATAATAGTAAATTAAATGTTATTGAATGTTTTTTATAAATTATTGATTTTATAAGAGGTATAATCAATTTAAAAGAGTAATTTTGAACTTATAAATCTATTTTAAACATTTATTATTAATATGTATTATTTTTATTCAAAAAATAATAATTTTTATTATTATATTTTAATTGAGTATTCCCGTGGTTCCATTAAATTTTGTATTGTTTTACGACAAAAATATATCCTTGTTGATTTAACAATATCCATATAACTATATATGAATTAAAATTATACCTTGAATTTGGTATAATGTTATTGTAATGCTTAAGATAACATTTTTCTAAATATGAATTTATTGCATTCCACACTTATATTAAATGTAATTTACACCCCTAGTAGGAATTGATTCTTGTGAAATGCATTCCATATTTTCAATCATCATAGTTATAATTATTTAATAATATTTATTTAATTTTGTTTTAAATGAATGATCACCATGGTAAATATTTATCATATCTGTTATTGGTAAAATGAGTTTAAATTGATAAAATAAATAGATAAGGATTCATGATTCAAAACTTTCTCAAATCTCATTGGTTGGTTTGATTTATACCTAAAAATTATCATGTTTTAAAATATGACAATTAGGATCCTCTTAAATTATGTAAGACATATATTATATTATAATTTATGATGTATTTACATGTTTTCTACCCACCCCACATATAAAAGAACATCTCCTATCATATCTTCTATACATTTATGAGCCAACTATATCATTGAATCCATAACCAAGTATTATTTTATATTTTTTTCTCTACCTAGAGTCTCTGTTATTTTGAAAATACAACTTTTAGAAGACTATAATTTAATCCAATGGGGGTTTCCTAAAGAATACATATATGTTCTTTGCAGATTTTTTCAATTTCATTTATTCTTAACGATCTTAAAATCTTAAATAAAAAAATAAAAAAAGTAAGATAGTAAATTTAACAAAATTATTTGTTTTTATTTTAGTTGTACATACATTTAAAACCTCATTTCCATCATATGGATAATAATAACATAGCTCATATGTAGATACGAACAACTATATCCCATCACCTCCCCACTCGTATTGATATAATGTTGAAATTAAAGAATATATAGGATATTTATTACATAATTATAAATCATGAAATATAATATATCATGTAACTTATTACCTTACTATCCACTAGAAAATGATAGCATCACTCGTACATACGTGTGAACTACGAACTCTATGAAGCAATCTGTTTCACTTTTCTATTACATCCTCACATGGATAATTATAAAATTTAACATAATATATAAAAATTATATTCATGTGATTATTAAAATTTTGGATATCATAGAATAATTTCATAAATATTTTAACCACATTCTACATATCTAAGAAATTTTAGAAAAATTAACAAAACAACCATAAGTGGTTGACGTAATAATAAACTACCCAATTAATTTATGATAAATTGTTATTAAATAACCTTAATAAATGGATTATATAAGAAACATTTTATTAAAAATTATTTAATAAATTTATATCAATTATTAAGGCGTATAAAATGTGTATGATCAAGAAGGAATCCAAGATAAAATTCTTTTATCTCAATTCCACCCCATTGAGTCATATATTATATTTTGCATCTACTCTTATTAAAATAGAATATATACCACAAATTTTATATATTATAACATAATTTAATATTTCTTCATTGAATTAATTATCTTAATTTTTTTCAATGGTATTTGATTCAGATGTTATTAAATCTACATTGGTTTATTTTATAATCTTAATCTTATTTATTATTGTAAACATTCAAAATTATATTTTTAAAACAAAATCCTATTTATCTATCTAAAATATATGTTTTTTTAAATAAGATTATTTTATTTGTTTCAATGTTTTTGCTCAATCTTTTCCACTATTTGGTACTCAAAGACTAGAAGAATTTCATTATGAAAAAACATGATTATTTATTCTTATAGGTTGGGAATTTTTTGTAAGAACCCGGTTCTTATTTTTGAGGTATGGGCTGCTTCTTTTTCTTTTTCCTTATGTTTTTTTGAGAAAATATGGAAAATGTGGAAAAATCCTAAATTTTGGAACTACACGTCGTGTACTTTATCCGCACGTCATGTACTTTTGGCCGTGTTGGGATGATTACATGGGGCGTGTAGCCAGGCCGGCGATGAAGGGTGTAGGAACCGAATACATGCCACGTAGTGGTACTTACATGCCATGTAGTCAGTCGGCAAGCTTAAATAGTAAGGTGGTGGAGTCGCAGCAAGCTGGGTGACAGTACACGCCGTGTACTTGGGAGTACATGCCGTGTACTTAGGTCGACGGATGAACAGTGTGGAGGTGTCGCAAAATGAAAAGTTAAATGAAAGAAGTACACGTCGTGTACTCAGAAGTACATACTGTGTACTTTGTTTTTTCGGCTTAAAACTGGAAGTAGCATCCTCATTTGGATGAGAAGGCATTTGAGCCATTTTGGAGCCAAAGGAGGAGGCCAGATCTTTGAAGATCCGCCGGGAGTTTGTCTGGAATCCGATTCGACTTCGGAAGATCTTGTTAGAACCACACAGGTAAAACCTCTCCTCTCCTGGTACCGTTCTTACCAATTCTTCTCCTTACGTAAGTTATTTACATTTGAATGAGTTTTGTTCTTCGTCAGATCTATGCCATTCATGGGTGTTTCAGGAACCAACATTCGTGTATAACGCTCGTTGGCGTATAATGTAAGTGTCTTTGGGTTTATTTTCCAACTATCGTGCATTTTGGTGCATTTTCGTGCCAAAAACCCATGTTGGGGTGTTGTGTGGCTGAGGAAATTGCGATGTATAATTCCTAGAATTTCATTGGTGATTAAACTATGATAATAAAATGTTGGTTGGGATCATTGCTTGGATCCCGAACCACCCCTGGGATGTGTTCCACTATTTAGCTGTTTGGCCCGGATACCCGAGGGTTTCCCTTAAATGTAGTAACTGTAGAATTTACTAGAGAGGAATTTCTTGTTTACTTCATTTTGAGATGTTGGGCATGGCCCGGTTACCTGTTTAGCCTGAGGGCGTTGTTGTGATTGGCCAGAGGGCGTGGCTGTTTTAGCCCGAGGGCTGTCGTTATTCCGCCTGAGGGAAATCTTCCACGCATGAGATCTTGACTTCTGTGCATGAGGGAAAAACTTCATATGCCTGAGGGCGAGAATTTCTATTACGCCTGAGGGAAATACCAATGGGTTGGATTCTGTATGGCTGGGGGGAAAGCCTGAGGGCATGGTTTACTATTTTAGCCTGAGGGCACAGTTCTGGTTGGACTGAGGGCTTGGTGCTATTGAGCAAAAAAATGTTACTAAATTAAATGGAT
Source organism: Viscum album (assembly GCA_963277665.1). Classification (NCBI taxonomy): domain Eukaryota; kingdom Viridiplantae; phylum Streptophyta; class Magnoliopsida; order Santalales; family Viscaceae; genus Viscum; species Viscum album. Next base: position 1,883,428,934 of record OY728130.1, read on the forward strand.
TAAATGAATAATAAAATGTAAATTTAACTGGTAAGTCAGTTACTTTTGATTACTGCATAGTTTATTTCATTTTACTGTTGCACACTTGTTGCATGATTACACGCAGTTGGGCATGGGCCTTTGGTGGGTGCCAACTGAGATATATTTCTCACACCCTGTTTGGGTTCTGCTTTTCGGCCCAAATAGATTACGTTTCTGCAGGTGTGGATAGGGGAAGAAGTCCCTATACAAGTACTTTACTGTTGTTGTGGAGTAGGAGGGCATGGGACCGAGCCTAGGCTCGCGATGCCGCTGCCAGCTGTTTTTCTTGTTTGCTGTACTCTGTATTTTGTTTTACTGTATTGATGTATAACATGTTCTGGATGCTTTCTTAGAACTTGAAACATGTAGCATCATCATTTATATACTGTTGGTTATATCCACTTCTGTAGTTATTTCAGTTGTGTATGATTAATTCTTCCGTTGTTTGTTGTATGTTTTATTTCAAATCCACTGCACTACACATGGACAAATGAGGGCATAGTTTCCCCAATATCAGACCTGGGCCCTCACTACTATTCAACAGCCTCTGGAGTTTGGGGAAATGCGCTTGAGGTCACATGGCGAACCGGGCTAAGGGAACCCGTTGAGTGGCACCCGGGTCCGGGATGTTACAAAGTGGTATCATATGGTTTCTTTTCTTTGGCATACTATTTGGAGCCATAGTTAGGGATAGGAAGGAACGGTAGTTGGTAATAAGCTGTGCCTAGGAGTAGCTAACCTGTGTATAGGCAAAATCTAGTCTACCTTGTATTTTTCATTCTTTTGATTTTGCAAATATTACAGTTGATATGTTTTCACCATGGGGTGATGCACTTGGATTTTGCTATTTATATTTTATCTGTGGGTTCTATTTAGTTACAACCTGATGAGATGAGGCTATGCCATCTCATGCATCATATAGGCACATGCTAGATATCACATGCCATGCATAGCTTCCATTCCATGTAGGTGCATTATAATTCGCATGTTGTTGTGATATTTGTTGTGCTAGAAAATCATTCTATTGTGATAGCTTCTTGATAAATACCTACCTTGTGATATGGTATTTTTGTTTGAGCATGTTAATCCAAACTTTGGTTTTTGGGGAGTATGGTCCCTCATTGACCGGAATTTGGTGGATCATTGACTGTTTATTGGTTATAACACATATAGTATGTCAAACTTTGATTCATGAAGAGTATGGGCCCTCAAGTGTCAGAATTTGACACTTAGGTATTGTTTTCCAGTATTTTCTGGGTTCTGGAGAAGTTTCTAAGGCATACTATCTGGAAACCCAGTATACCCGGCATGTAGTATTTTTATACACGCCATGTATGTTATTTTGTTCGGGAATAAAAATGAACTTTTTGGGTACACGCCATGTAGTCTCTTCCCGTGTCCCAAACCGTGTGGGCGGTGACACGGGGTAGGGAAGTCCTTGGGTAAAACACGCCGTGTACCGAATGGACACGCTGTGTAGTGTTACCCGGAGTCTGGTCGTGTAACTGACAACACGAGTTGGTGAACTCCTGTACAGACCACACCATGTAAATGCTGGATACGCCAGATAGTATGACCTGGGGACTCGATCGTGTAGCTAACAACACGAGATGGTGTCACCTCTTCCTGAACACGCCGTGTACCTGTGGGAAACGCCGTGTAGTCTTGTCCAAGGACAGACCGTGTGGAGTTAGCCATGTGGCTGTGAAATTGGGTGGTGTACACGCCGTGTGCGGGTATAACACGACGTGTAGGGTCAAGCCGAGTAATCGGTCGTGTCACAGATGACACAGGTATTTGGAAAATAACACCGTACATGTCGTGTTGATATTATACACGCTGTGTAGTTTTGTTGAACGGAAGTCTTGTGGATTAGCCATGCAGAAGGACCCGAGCAGGGGAAAGGAAGTCAAGTACACGACGTGTAGTAATTGTACAAGCCGTGTAGTCTTGTTCTGCAATTTTTGAATGCCTTATTTTTCTTTTTTCCTTTATGGTTCCTTCGCTTTTCATTCTTAATAATCTTGAATCTGAGGCGTGCTTTTGACCTTGTAGTGTCATGCCGCCTAGACAACTGCGAGTTGTTCACCAGGAGAGAGGCAACGATTATACTCCAGAGAAGGAGGGCAATGTGCTACCATTTGATCCTCCAGTAGGGCCATATGTGGCCTTAGCTGTTATACCGGACATAGGCGCGGAGGCGCAGTTCCGTGAAGGCTTATTGCGGTTCATGCAGACCATTCAGGGAGCACTGCAGGCTGCCACATCTATGGCCAAGCTGACGCGTATCTTTTAGCAGTAGCATCCGCCTTCGTTTTCCTGGGATGGAAGACCACAGGTTGCAGAGTCTTGGCCAGGATCAATACAGACTATTTTCAATCATCTTGAGATGCCTCCAGGGTGGAGGGTCAAGCTCGCGACTTACATGCTGCGTGATTCCGCCAAGTGGTGGTGGGATGTTACCCCCCAGACAGAGAATCATATGGACATGGCGTGGGAAGATTTTCTGGTAGTCTTCTATGACTTCTTCTTTCTTGTGAGGCTGAGGGAAAATAGAGCTTGAGAGTTCATGAATTTGTAGCAGGGTGCTATGTCGGTGATGGGCTATTCTGCTCATTTTACGGAGCTTCAGCGCTTTGCACCCGTGCTGGTGGGTGATGAGACATTGAGAGCAATAAGTTTTGATGATGGTCTTTGGTATGACATCTAAGCGCTGGTGAATGTTTTCAGGTGGCCTACTATACATGCGATTGTGAATCAGGCACTGATTATAGAGAGGAACATGCGGAAATCTAGTGGTTTGGGCCATGGCAAATTAGTACCAGTTACTGGTACTATTTCTACTGGCAAGAGGAAGATACATATGGACTTCTCTTAGGGTGGCAGTACCAGCCAGGCAGCTTCTATAGGTGTCCCGATCAGGTGCTACCAGTGTGGCAAAGAGGGGCACAAGAGGCCGCAGTGTCCACGAGACCCAGTGGAGTGCCATGCATGGGGAAACATGGGTCATCTGCAGCGCTTTTGTAGGGAATTTCGACCAGTGGCTAGTGAAAGGGGTTCTGTGTAGACTCCGCGTGCGGGAGCAGGACTAGTGGCTTCTTACCAGTCAGGGAACAGGAATACGTCAGGGAGTGCATGCAGAGATGTTGGTCATGGACGTGGCAGCCAGACTCTAGGATCACAGAGGCAGCAAGGTGGGACAACTCAAGGTAGCCAGGCTGTGTCGTAGGGCCGCGACACTGGGCAGGCATATGCAGTGCAACAGACCCAGCAGGAGCAGGATCCCGAACCTTCTACAGTTAGAGGTACTATTCCAGTAGCTTATATCTTGTCTTCAATACTTTTTTATACGGGTGCTACACATAGTTTCATATCTGTACCCGTTGTGTAGATCCTTGGGCTCGGTGTTTCTTCTTCTTCTAATATCATTACTCTAGACACTCTGTTGGGGACTAGAACGGATGGTGTGCGTCAGTTCAAGGAGTGCCCCCTTGAAGTTGGTGGGTGTCACCTTTTTTGGGACCTCTATTTCTTAGAGATGATGAGCTATGAAGTCATTCTCGGGTTGGACTGGTTTGTTCCCTATCGAGCTATTGTAGACTGCTATCATCGTAGGGTGAATTTCACATCACTAGAGGGTGAATATTTTCTATACAAGGGAGAATGGGATGTTCAGGCGAGTCGAGCTAGACCAGAGCATCATGGGCGAGGTGGAGTCACAGCCCAGATTGTCAGCTAGTATCTTGATGATCAGGGGACTTGTCAGGTGGATTTCCCTCCAGTTGTCGATCGTTTCAGGTATGTCTTCCCAGACGAATTTCCAGGTCTACCTCCGATGCGTGAGGTGGATTTTTCTATCGAGCTAGTGCTAGGAGCATCACCGGTGTCCATTCCTCTTTATAGTATGGCCACGCTTGAGTTGTAGGAGCTCAAGAGGCAGTTAGAGGAGTTATAGGCAAAGGGCTTTATTCGACCCAGTACTTTCCTTGGGGTTCTCTTGTCATTTTGAGAAGAAGGCAGATGGTGCCTTCAGACATTGCGTGGATTATCGGCAGCGGAACCTGTTGACGGTTAAGAACTGATATCCCTTGCCGAGGATAGATGATCTATTTGATCAGCTTTCTAGAGCAAGAGTGTTCTCAATGATTGACTTGAGAACCAGATATCATAAACGTTGGATTAGACCATCTGATATACCTCTCACATCTTTCAGGAGTAGGTATTGTCTACATGAGTATACGGTTATGCCGTTCGGACTCATGAACACGCCAGAAGTTTTCATGGCTCTGATGAATCATGTGTTCCATCCGTATCATGATTATTTTGTCATAGTATTCATTGACGACATCTTGGTGTACTCTCACAGTCGACATGACTATGCCCCCAACTTGAGATTGTATTTAGTACACTAAGGGAGCATCGAATATATGCTAAGCTCTCGAAGTGCCACTTTTGGATGGACCAAATTCACTTCCTAAGTTATATTATCTCATAGGAAAGAGATTCAGTAGACCCAGAGAAGGTGAGAGCAGTAGTTTCTTGGGAGAAGCCTAAGAACATGTTTGAGATACGGAGTTTCTTAGGGCTGGCTGGTTACTACAGGCGCTTCATACAGGACTTCTCCCCCTTAGAACCACCGTTGATAGGTCTTACTAAGAAGGGTGTGAATTTCATTTGGTCGGAAGCTTGCGAGGCAGCTTTTCAGGACCTGAAGGGAAGGTTGACATCAGCACCGATCATGATACTCCTAGAGCAGGGGAAAAGCTATACAGTATACTGTGATGGATCAGGGATTGGGATGGGGGCTGTTTTGATGCAAGGCGATCGAGTTGTTGCGTACAAGTCCCGGCAGATGAGGCCACATGAGAGGAATTACCCGACGCATGATCTTGAGTTGGCTGTAGTTGATCATGTGTTGTGATGTTGGATACACTATCCGTTGGGAAAGCATTTTGTGGTTTTCAACGACCACAAAAGCCTCAAGTATATCTTTACTCAGCGTGACTTGAATCTGAGGCAGAGGAGGTGGGTTGAGTACCTACAGTCCTTCAATTTTGAGCTTGCCTATACACCTGGTAAAGGTAATGCAGTAGCTGATGCACTGAGCAGGAAGACTCAGATACATGTAGTGCAAGAGGCCAGTGGTGAGTGGGAGCTCATGGCTTTGTTCTCTGAGATGCATCTGGAGGTGCATGACAGTCAGGGGCAGACTTATCATTCCATGTTAGTTGTGACTTCTACCCTACTGGAAAGAGTGAGGATGAGGTAGCTATCAGGTTTAGAAGGCCCAGTCCTATGGGAGTCGGTGACAAGTGAGGACCCTCCTCCCAGTAGGACGATAAGAGATGATGAGTTTTTTCATTTCCATGGACGAGTATGGGTACCATGGGATATAGGCGAAGAGCTGATGCGAGAGTTTAATGCTTCAGCTTGGGCAGTTCATCCTGGGGTTACCAAGATGTACCGAGACTTGAGACGTCAGTACTGGTGGCCGGGTATGAAGAGGGAGATAGCTGGGTTTGTTACGAGATGTTCCACTTGTTAGCAGGTGAAGGAAGAGCATTAGAGACCTGCTGGAGTGTTACAGTAGTTACCCATTCCAGAGTATAAATGGGATGATGTCGCGATGGATTTGGTGACGGGTTTGCCGATGTCACCTAGAGGCAATTATGCTCTATGGGTTGTTGTGGACAGACTCACGAAGGTAGATCACTTCTTGCAGATCAAGGAGACGTTCGGTGTGGACGAGCTCGGAAGGCTGTATATTTGAGATATCATACGTCTTCATGGGGTCCCTCATTCTATCGTTTCAGATAGGGATGCCCGCATTATGTCTCGTTTCTGGTAGAGCATTCCCAGGGTGCTGGGTACACAGGTGCTTCTGAGCACAACAAACCACCCTCAGATAGATGGCCAGTTAGAGCAGACGATATAGGTGCTAGAGGACAAGTGGCACGCATGCGTCCTAGACATTGAGGGCTCGTGGGAGAAGCATATACCCTTAGTCGAGTTTTCCTATATAAATAGCTTTCAGGAAACTATTGAGAAGGAACCATACAAGGATTTATATGGTAGGCCATGCAGATCACCCTTGTGCTGGTTAGCGGCAGGTGAGGCAGTTTTACTGTGGCCACAGCTCGTACAGGAGACATCTGAGCAGGTCCAGTTGATTCGGAAGCGGATGGCTACCACACAGTCTCATCAGAAGTCATTTGCTGATCGCCGTAGATGACCTTTGGAGTTCATGGTCAGTGATCAGGGTTTCTTGTGTGTTTCGCTGAGGCTGGGACACAGACGGATCAGGAGATAGGGTAAGCTTTCACTGAGGTATGTGGGACCATTTGAGATTCTAGAGAGAGTCGGGTTGGTTTCCTATCAGTTTCAGTTACCGCAGTGGTACCGAGCCATGCACAACATCTTCCACATGTCTCAGTTGCGTCACTACCATTCAGACCCATCTCACACCTTTCTGCCAGATGAGCTTGAGCTTCAGCATGATGCATCCTTTGAGGAGCATCTGATCCATATTGTTGACAGGAGCATGAAGGTTCTCCATGTCCGGTCACTTCCTCTCTTACGGGTGCTATGGAAGCATGGCCGAGTGCAGGACGAGACCTGGGAGTGGGAGTCCAACGGGCGTTCTCAATAACCAGAGCTGTTCCGAGCTTTATCTTCATCACCCATGGAAGGGAAATTCGGGGACGAATTTCTATAAGGGGGAATTTTGTAAGAACCCGGTTTTTATTTTTGAGGTTCTAGCTTCTTCTTTTTCTTTTTCCATAAGTGTTTTTGAGAAAATATGAAAAATGGGGAAAAATCCTAAATTTTGGAACAACATGCCATGTACTTTATCCACACGCTGTGTACTTTTGGCCGTGTTGGGATAAGTACACAGGGCATGTAGCCAGGCCGACGATGAAGGGTGTAGGAACCGACTACACGCCGTGTAGTGGTACTTACACACCATGTAGTCAGTCTGCAAGCTTAAATAGTAAGGCGGTGGAGTCACCGCCAGCTGGGCAACAGTACACGCCTTGTACTTGGGAGTACATGTCGTGTACTCAGGTCGATTGATGAACAGTGTGGAGGTGCCGCCAAATGAAAAGTTGAATGAATGAAGTACACGCAGTGTACTCAGAAGTACATGCCTTTTACTTTGTTTTTCTGGCTTAAAACAAGTAGTAGCCTCCTCATTTGGCAGAGGAGGAGTTTGACCCATTTTGGAGCCAAAGGAGGAGGCCAGATCTTTGATGATCCACCGAGAGTTCTTCTGGAATCCAACTCGGCTTCAGATGATCTCATTGGAACCGCACGGGTAAGCCCTCTCCTCTCTGTGTACCGTTCATACCAATTATTCTCCTAACGTAAGATATTTACCTTTGAATGGGTTTTGTTCTTTGTCAGATCTACATCATTCATGGGAATTTCTGGATCTGACGTTCGTGTATAATGCTCATTTGCGTATAACGTAGGTGGATTTGTGTTTATTTTCCAACTGTCGCGCGTTTTTGTACATTTTTCTGCCACAAACCCATGTTGGCTTGTCGTGTGGCTGAGGCCATTGCTATGTTTAATGTCTCAAATTGCATAAGTAAATAAAATATTATAATAAAATGTTGGTTGGGATCATTGCTTGGATCCGGAACCACCCCCGGGGTGTGGTCCACTATTTAGTCGTTTGGCCAGGATACCGGAGGGTATGCCTTAAATGTAGTAATTGTAGAATTTCCTTGAGTGGAATTGCTTATTTACTACATCTTGAGGTGTTGGGCATGGCCCAGTTACCTGTTTAGCCTGAGGGCGTTGTTGTGATTGGGATGAGGGCATGACTTTTCTAGCCAGAGGGCTGTCGTTATTTTGCCTGAGGGCAACCTTCCGCGCCTGAGGGATTGACATTTGTGCCTGAGGGAGACACTTCGTATGCCTGATGGCGAGAATGTCTGTTACGCCTGAGGAAAATACCCGCGGGATGGATTCTGTATGGCCTGAGGGAAAGCCTGAGGGCGTGGTTTACTGTTTTAGCCTGAGGTCATGGTTCTGGTTGGACTGAGGGATTGGTTCTGTTGAGCACAAAAATGTTACTAAATTAAATGGATTAAATTAATAATAAAATGGAAATTTAACTGTTAAGTTATTTACTTTTGAGTACTTCTTAGTTTATTGCATTTTACTGTTGCACACTTGGTGCATGCTTACATGCAGTTGGGAACCAAACTTTGGTGGGTGGCTACTGAGATATATTTCTCACAACCAGTTTGGGTCATGCTTTTCGGCCCAAATAGATTACATTTCTCCAGGTGTGGATAGAGGCAAGAGTCCCTATACAGGTACTTGACTGTTGCTGTGGAGTAGGAGGGCATGGGACCGAGCCTAGGCTCGCGATGCCGCTGCTAGCTATTTTTCTTGTTTGCTGTACTCTGTATTTTGTTGTACTGTATTGATGTATAACATGTTCTGGCTGCTTTCATAGAACTTGAAACATGTAGCATCATCATTTATATACTGTTGGTTATATCCACTGCTGTAGTTTATTTCAATTGTGTGTGTTTACTGCTTCCATTGTTTGTTGTATGTTTTATTTCAATTCTGTTGCGATACACTTTGATAAATGAGGGTATAGTTTCCCCACTATCAGACCTGGGCCTTCGCTGCTAGTCGGTAGCCTCCGGCGTTTGGGGAAATGCACTTGAGGTTATGTGGAGAACCGGGCTCGGGGCACCCGTTGCGTGGAACCTGGGTCCGGGACGTTACATATTTTTCTTTCATATCCTAATATTTCAAATTGTTTCATATAAAATTTTATTTAATCTTAAACTATTGGAAAGGGTATTTTCTATTAAATTTTATTTTATTTATTTTATTATTCATTTTAATGGTATCCAAGAATTTTGATTTAAATTTTTAAAAATATTTAAAAGGAATTTTTTTAAATGTATAAGTTGTGAATGAATATTCATGCCTCCATGAAATTAATTGAATTTTTGCTTCCTCTAAATGAATAAATTATTCCAAGAGATACTATTTCTATTATTCTTTGATTTTTTTACATAAAAAAATCACTATTTTCAAAAAAATAAAGAAAACAAATTTTAATGTTATTTATAATGTTCTTATGAAAATTTACATAGTGTTTAATATCATTTCATTTACATTAAAAAAATTATTTCCTTTAAATAAAAATAATAGTTTGGATTAAATTATGGAATTATATCATACATTTTTTATTTATCGATGGTACTATATTTTGGGACAATTCACATTCTTTTGATCATGGTATATATCACTCTCCATCATTCATTAGACATTATTATTATCCTATATACATATTTTGAGTTTCATGGACATATTCTATATTATTTATAGTATATGAATTCATACATAACAATATACCATTTCAACATACGGTGCTAGTTGAAGGAATATTATTAGTAAATTTATATCATTTACTATGCAAAATTGATGTTTTATATTCTCGATTCAATATATATATTTATAGATTGATAAGTAATATTAATTATATATTATATTTTTGATTAAATATATGAGTAAAAGGTATACATATGTAATATGTGGGTGGTACCTGATTGTAGATAACTTCTTGATGCATTGATAGTTATCAAGAGATAAATAGACGGCTAATTAGTTTGGTATTTGGTGTATGCATTTTAATTCAATGAAATGTATTTCAACAAGACCAAGATGAAAGTGTTTAGGATTTATTCTTATAGGAGTCTGATAGTAAGATCCTAAAATCAATAATTATGAAATTTTTTCATTAATAATTTAGTGATTGTTTCCAAGTAATTTTTATACTAATATTTTCTATGAATAAATTTTTGAAGAAAATTTTTTGATTGACTTTCATACATATTAATTATCTACTCTTCTATATTGTGTATGCCTCCTCTACTTGTGATAGCTTCCATCTTATTCATTAACATATAATGAATTTGATATCACCAATTATCATGTTTTTATTTCCAGTTGATTTGATGAATGAATAATTGAAATATATTTAATGATGTAATAATTTTATCCATGATATGTTTTATTTTTTCCGCGTAATATGAAAATTACGTATGTATTTAGTCTTCCAATTTTTTTAAACTGATCATTCGTTTAGGTTTTATTCCCTTGTATCTTTTAATTGTTTTATAAATTAATCATCTGATCTAGGATACATGTATTGGGTTTCTTATAGTAGGTATCAACAGAGGTTTATTAGGACCACTGGGTATTGATTTTAGAATAACATATCATGTATGGTCATTAACATAAACACCTTGAATGTATTATTTTTGGGATTTTTATCTTAGGGATTAATATTCACAATATTATAAGCTAATTATATGTGGTACATTATTTATAGATAAAAAAATATTAAATAAATGGAAATTATAAAAGAGAATCAATTTAGGTATTTCCCCAATGAGAAATTCAGTATCATGGTTGTTGGAGCCGAGTAGATCATGGATATTTGGTTCAATTGACCATTGTTAGGATAAATAACCATGGTTATATAATGAAACCAAATATTATATAGCATGATAAACATATGAAGGATCAGTTTATATGACAAAAGGATCCAAAATTTAATGGAACTACTAATAAAATTACAGTTAAGAAGTTGATTAAGTCCCATAGAAAGATATTTCAAGCCTTGAGAGGTAATAAAAAATAAAAAAGTTTTTTTTTACAGAATAATTTTTAGATTTCTATACAGACCAATTATAGTATTTGATCTATTAGAATAAAGTAGATGATTAAATAGAATTTATAGAATTAATAACTATTAATTTGATTTTATTTGATAAATATTTTCCTTATGAGAAATGTTCTGAAATGGAGAGGAATTTCCTTAACCTACTTAACAATGAATTTTTTTTAAATATATGGTCATATTCAGAAGATTATAAGGGAATGTAATTGACTATATCCATAATCAAAAAATATATATAAACATTTTTATGGATGGGATTATGCTAACCCTTCAAGGGGAAGTAGTCTCAAAAAAAAATTCATCAAGTTATGATATTGTATCATGTTCCATAAAAAGAGAGAACTATTTTTCTATGTAATATATCTAAATGGGAAATAAAGAAAAGAATAGGTCAGATGAGCACCCAAAAAATTGAAATTCATTAAAGAAGATGGAATATGATAATTAACTAATGTGATAGTTATGTAAAGGGAAATATTTGTAAATATTTAAAGGGAATGATATTTTTTTTACAAGTATAGATATAAGGTCTATATATCTCAAGAATTAAAGGGAAAAAATAAATCACAACTATCCAATGATTAAACTTTTGAGAGATGAGTAATTTTTTAAACCAATGTCCCAAGCATTGAGCGATCCTACTACAGAAGAGGCCTACGTTAGAAGCCTTTTATTATACATTTATTATAGTTCAATTCGAAGTTCCCAATGATGTGATGTAAGGTACCTTGATCATAAATTAAATGTAAGATAATTATTTTTTTATTTTTGATATTTCCATTCTTTTATATATTAAATTGACTTCCAAGAGTAGAAAATCAATCCCTAGAACTATAATAATGGAGTTTCTAATCAAACCTTAAAGTGTAAATATTATTTTAATAAGGAAATTTCAGTTAGTCCCTATTATGATGCATTAACATATAATATTTTACAAGTAGATTATTTACCAAATATTTTAAATTGATAAAATATTTCATGTATATTGGATTTCAATGTATAATGAGAATATTTATTACTAATATAATGGGATTATGATGCATTATAGATATGAGAAAACCATTTTCTTTATAGAGGAGAATATATTATATGAATCATGTATGGATCCACCTCTAGTAGCTCAACATAATTAAATTATTGGAGAGGAAGATAGAATTAATCCTATATGTAGAAAATGTAACCTTATAATAAAATATGAAAATATTTTCCTTGAAAACATTAATGTATTTCCTAATGGGTTACATAGAATTACAACTGAGTACGAAATTGAGTTTTCCCTTGAAATCATCCCGAATGAAAAACCTATATTTATGAATCCATATAAAATGACCATAGTGGAATTAATAAAATGGAAGAATAAATTGAAAGAGACATATAATAAGGGATTAAATCACCCTAGTATTTATCCTTGGTGAGACCCCATTCTTCTTATTTTGAAAAATGATGGGACTATGATGTTGGGCATCAATTTTAATGAAATAAATGTCATTTCTATTTGGAAAAATGTAATTTTTCTTTTATTGATGAATTTTTGGTTAAAATTGAAGGGGATTAACATTTATTAATGTATTATCTTTATTTAGGGAGCCATAGATTGTGAATAACGAAGAAGTTATTCCAAAGACCCCATTTCATAAATGTTATAGACATTTTGAAATTACAGTTTCTCTATGGATTTTTGCATTTCATAATCACCGTAACAATGTCGTTAAAGAAATTATACTTGGCCTCTAATATTTCAGGACCCCTTGATTTCCCAACTCTTGAATTAGTAAAGTCTGAATGAATGATTTTTATCAAGGATAACATTGCATTCTATAAAATCTATAAAGAGTATAAAATCTAATTTAAAATCATTCTTTAAACTCTTAGAGGAAAGGGGTAAAATTTGAAATTTTAAAAGTGTGAATTTTGGCTTCAAGAGGTTTTCTTCTTTTCCATATTATCTCTAAAGAAGGAATATTATTTGATCATTAAAAGATAAATGTAGTTGAATAATTTCTTACTCTGATAATCATATCTCATATACATTGTTTCCCTATATTAATAGGTTATTATTTGAAATATGTTTACACATTTACTAATTAGCAATCCCATTAATCAATTTGACATTAAAATGGTTTATTTTCCCTTTGTTAGATTATTGTAAATACAATTTTTTTTTGGAATGAAGTGGATATTAGTAAATTCATCCATTTGTAGATTTAATTAGTTTATCCTTATACATAAAGATAATTAATTATCTATGAAAAAATTTATCCAACCTATGATCTTCAGTTTGTAGTCGTAATATTTTCACTGAATATGTGATGGAATAATCTCAGTTGAGAAATATATGATATTTATAAAAACCAGAAAATCATGAAATATATCTTTTCTGAACAAAATTACATCATTATACAAATGAGATAACTATAGATACTGAAGAATTATGATAAAATAAAATGCCACCAATCTAAGATGGAAAATAAAGTTGTTGATGCATTGAGTTGGAATGATCATGGAGTTATAAAAAAACTATAGATTTAAAATAGGAATATATTCATGGTTTTAATAATTTTGGACTTGGGAATGATTAGGAAAGGGTAAACATAAATCCTTTTATTAGTTATATATAAACGGTCTTCTCTGATGAAGAAAAAAATTTACGGATTTATGACAAGAGTTTAACAAATAATGTTAATTCTATGATTTATGGGTAGTTAGAGGATACATTTTATAATTATTTTTTTAAATAAAAAAGGATTCTATATTTTCCCTCAATAAATAAATTGGAGAAGGAATTATATGATGAAGTACATAGTTCAAATGTCTCTACACACCAAAGTAACACCTATATGTACAATTATTTAAGACAATTTTTTTTGTAAGATAACATGAAGGGATAAATTACAAAATATTTATTAATATTATTGATTTTTTAATATATGAAGACATAGATACAAAAATTGAATGGATTCATGGAACTTCTCCCAATTTGTATGTGAATGTGGTATGATAATACTATAGATGTTTGACTATATTACCAAATAACCCAAAAAGAAATGGTTCTTTATGGGTTATTTTTCATCATCGTACAAAGCATAAAAATTTCCTCACTAAAGGGTAGAATTTACCTCGTGAGATCATCACTTGGCTCTATATCAATGAAGTTTTGGGAATTAATGGCTCACCAAATTTTATTATACCTATTAATTTCCAAAAATTTAGATTGAAATTATGTAAAAGTCCTCTGAATGATCTCAAAACTGTCCTAAATTTGAGAAATAATTATCATCCTCAAACAAATTGATAGTCTATAAAGCCTATTCAAACATTATAATACATGTAATGTTTGTGTTGACATGAATTTATAGGTTTATGGTATCAATATTTTAAATTAGTGGAATTTTAATATAATAATAGTTTATATTAAAGAATGAAAATGTCATCACATAAAGAACTATATAGGAAAATATGTCCTATAATAACATATTATGTTGAAGATGATGGAAATAATATTTTATGGATATAATATGTTGAGGAGACAATGATGAAAGTGAGAACGATTTGGTGTTTATCAATAGTGATCAATATGAAAAATTAAAATATCGATAAAAGAAGAAATGATATAAAAATTCAATTATGGGAATGTTTTATTGAATTTGTCACAATTAGAGGGTATTGTATGGTTTTTAAATAAAGGGGAACTAAGATACATTATACATCCTGGATTTTGAGTTATTAGAATGAATTGTAAATGTGAATTACTATTTTGAAATACCACCCAACATCTAAAAAGAGTAAAATGTGTTCCATATGTTATTATTGTGGAAGTGTATTATAAACCCAACAAATTTACTCACATTTTTATAAATGGAATTTGAGCACGATTTATATTGTTATGAAGTTCCGATCCTGATTCTTGACACTTGAAAATAAGATAGATTAAAACCTGAATTCCAAAATTATAAAGATACTATTAAAAAAATTAATTAAATAATTAATTTAAATTTTATATAGTTTTAATTTTAATTAATGGATTAAATTTATTAATTTATCATTTCAAAATTATCTTTTTGTGAATTTTTTAATTTTTTCAGAACTATTATATTTTTGTGTGTATAGAAGAAAATATCGATTTTAAAAATACTATAACTTGTATAATCTTATTATGATAAAATAATTACATAAATTTTTATTATACCTTTTAATAAAAAAAATATTTAATAATTAATATAAATAATTTAAAAATATTTTTTTGATCTTATAAATATTTGATTAAATTTTTTTAATTTTATGTAACATTAATATTTAAATAAATACTATTTTTGGTTTATATCATTTAATCTAGAATTAAAAAGGATATATATGAAATAATATAATTTGTTCCAAATGAATAAAAAATATAAAATATTTTTGTATAAAATATTCTTTATTCTTGAGAAAACATTTTTTAAAAAATGGTTTAATGGTTTTTTGAAAGTATATATTAAATATTATTTATACCACTTCATGGAAATTAATTATGTAAAATATAATTAATATTTTCAATAAAAAATAATAATATTAAGAAATCTGTTCAACTTATTTTTTGTTCATAATGAATAGAAACCATGGTAAAGATTTATCATGTTGCTTAAGGGTAATATGAGTTAAATGTGATAAAATATAGAGAGAAGACATCAAGATAATGTAAAACACTTGATTATTTCTCATTGGTTGGTTTTATTTTGACTGTAACCTTGTCAAATTTAAAATATTAAAAATTAAATCATGTTTACTTATGTAAGATATATATTATATAATAATGTTTTAAGTATTTATGAATTTTTTAACAACATCCCTTATAAAATGGTATCTCATATCCTATAGTCTCCAATGATAATTAGTCCCATAGCTAGATTAATAAATATCTAAATACATTCCATTATTAATGTTTTCTCAACCTACAGGCTCTCATATTTACAAAATTCCACTTCAAGAAGGCTTAAATTGCATGCCAATGGAGGTTTCCAAAAGAAGAGTTACTGAATCTTATTGTTCCTTTTAAAGATAATTTTTTCAAAGAAAATCTTATAATATTTAATAACCACCTTAAAAAAAATTACATAAGAATATTTACCATAAATATATATTGAAATGATAATATTATATCCATTTAATACATCCTTTCAATGTCATGGAAAATAAAAACATTGCTCATCTATACGTATGAACTACCTTGTCTATGTAGATGTGTAAAATAATTTTTCTTACCACATCACATTTATAGAAATATAGATGGAATTAGTTAATATATATTATTTTGGAAATATTAATAATTTTTTTTAATTTAATGATATCTTATTCATTCTTAACAAGCTATTTTTTGTTAAATGAAAATGTCTCTTCTACGCACGTGTGGACTACCACCGACATGATGTGTTGTGATTCATTTTTTCTTTATATAAATTTCATGTATGATTAAAATATTATAAATGATTAGTACAACTTATATTCATGACATTTTCAATATTATATTGATGATGGAAACATTTTATTACACCTCTAACCATGATCAACACACCGAAGTAATTTTTGGGAAATTGGTCATACAATCTTAATCGATCAATGAAAGCACAAACTATTCAACGAATGGATATTTAATGATTATAAAAGGAACAAAAAATGTAATTTAGTTGATTTTTTTATTATTTAAGTATTTAATAAATTTTAATTTATCGTTATGGAGTATACAATGAATATGATAATATAGGAATTCATGTTTTTGGTATTTTCATATCATTTCCGCTCCAATATGTCATATTTTATATTATACACCTCTTTTTTTTAATATTCTGTATAGACTACCTACTTCACATATTATATCATTAATTTATCTTTAATTATGTTATTTATTGTTTTAATTTAGGTTTTCCTTTTTAAGGGTGTTTCATTCCAATTTTTTAAAAGTCATTTAGGATTATTTTACAATTACACTCATATTAATAAATTTTCATAATTAAATTTTCATTTAATGAATTATATGATATTTATTTTCCTAAAACCGATAATATTTTATTTTAATATGTTTATACCATTGGTTTTCATGTTTTTATTTTAATTTTCCTCTTATTGGTACTGAATGTCTGAAAGAATGTTTTCATAATGGTAAATAATCTTTATTTCCTCTATTAGGATGATAATATCTTAAATATCCATTTATTTCAAATTCATTAATAAATGTTTTTATATTTTTTTAAATGATTGGTAAATATATTTTTATTTTACCTTTGGCTTTTTTTTCAATGGTTTAAAATGAATATATTTAATGTTTTCAGATTTTATTGGATTTTTACAAAAGTGAAAAAGAATGTTGTTTTTTATGTATATGAAAGGAACAAATCCTCTTTCCTCCATAGAAACTATTTTTAATTTAAAATCATATATATATATTTTTGGGTTTTAAAATAAATTACTTTTTTATTATTTATTTATTTTATGTTACGATATTAAAATTAATTTTAATTGTTTTAAAAAATGTTGAAAAAAATATTGAATGTGATTTATAAATTCATTTTATACATATTTATAAAGGCTATAAGAGTTTTTGTTTTTTATTATAAAAAATATAATTTACTTCAATCCCTTATTTCTGATGAATTAAAGTTATTCTATCATAATTCACTAATTTATGGATTATAATTTATTTTCTCACAATTTACATTCTTGTGCTCGTGTTTTCTACAACTCTCCATTGTTGATTAAAAATTATTTTCAGATTTACATGTATATTTTTTATTACATGAAAAGAATGAAGTAAGTCAAAATTACATAAATTTTCTATAATTAATTACAATTAAAGGAAATGATTCCCAAAGACCATAGTTATTTAGTGCCTTTGGAAGCATGGAACAAAAAATTATTGTCAAGGGAAAGATCTTCAATGTATCCCACAAAGATCATACCCTTCAGTGCCCCCACCTATGATCTATATTTATAACATGAGGACAAGAAAACATAATAAAGGGTGAGATCATCTACTCATTAAGTGTAAAAAATAAATTCATGGAAATATAATCATGAGAAAAAGGTTATAAGAACATGATGTTGAAAATAGAATATCATACCCTGTGTTTCAATGATCTTAAACATGAATAATGGCATATAGATTGGAAATTCATAATTCATGAATCATAATGAAATAAAGAACATAATACATTATATCATAACATATTAATAATAAATATAATTGTGTAATACACATAAAAAAGTAATATAATTCTCTATATGTCAAGAAGCATTTCCAGAACTTATCAAAAAAACTTCATGGGGACTACACCTACTGTTCGGGACTCAACACCATCCCTGATCGAAGTCAATTACTTATAAATATTCATGTTTCCCCTCATATTGTAGTGTATCAAGATTCCCCATATTACGATAATGTATTTTTTTCCCATATTCTCATATTAGATAAGGTTTCCACATCATCCGATAGTGGACCAGGTTTCCATATCGTCACATAGTGAATCCGGTTTCCTCATCTTATTATAGTGGATTATGTTCAACAACATTATTCAAATAATTATATCATGAGACAAATAACATTACCCAATAAATTAGAGGAATATGTGGTCCCACCAAAAACCAAATGAAAAACGTTTATATTTGTTCCTCAAGAACATAAATCATTCATCAAATCTGAACCCTTGTAAAAAATAGGTTTTTTAAACATAATTATATCATAACATAAAACTTGGAAGAGAAATCTGTTTCATAAATGTAATTCCATCATCAAAATAAACCAATCAAACATGAATATGAATGTTATTATTAGATCATATATCAATAAAGAATAAACTATTACAAAATATGTCATCTTAGATTTAAAATATTTTTAAAAGTTATTTTTAAAACATTTTATGACGAAAATATCCTTCCTTATTTGATGAGAAATTACTTTAAAATTGTAAATAATTTGTAAAAGTTTGTCATTTAAAATATACTTGGAAACATTTAAACGAATATTTTAAACATTTTTAATTACTTTTTCTTTAAAATCAAAAAAAAGATCATTTAAACAACTTTTAAAACAATTTATGATAAAATTATTTTAAAGGAACACCGATTTTTTACCAAAGAGAAATAACATTAAATGAAGTTTACGATATCCTAAAAATAAATTTATTAACGATAATACATTTAATATAGTAGTATATACACCTTCAAAATGAATATATGTTCATAATTTAACATCTGTCTCAATGAATGAAAATATAAAAAAAATTACCTGACAGATATAATAACTTGTGATTTGTAAACACAATTAAAGAAAGATTATAAAACGGATATGTAAGTACCCATAATATTCAGTATAATACTGGTTAATACATTAAATAGTAGTATATAAATCATATATAAGAAAAAGTTATGAAAAATGCATGTGTCCCAAAGAAATAAAAGGGATACGTAAATCCCCAACTACATGACTAACTTTAGAATCATGAAACAAATAAAAGAATAAAATAAATAAAATAATTTAATATCATTTAATAAATAAAATTAGTGATATATCATGTCATAGTTCAGTATATAGACCAGAAAAATAAGTAAGTGGTGAATATGACATGTATCTCAAAAAATTAAAAAGTGAGATGAAATTCCATTACCGTTAGTTTTGACTTCCTTTTCATGCATTAAATCCTCATTTATAGTAATTTAAAGATTGATATAAAACTATAATAGAATAATAATTATATATGTAACACTATATACATTTTACTTATGAATTTATATTTATCACTTATTAATAGTTCCATGTTAACAAAACATTTTGGGAAATAATCAATTTTGTTTATCACATGTGTTTTGACCTATCATTCTTGATCCTCATAAATAAATAATTATTTATATATTAATATAAGGTAAAACATGACACATATATCATATAAATTAATTATAAAAACATTTATAATAAAAAATAAAATATATATATATGAAATGTATTACACCCTTCACGGAAACGTTAAGCTGTAGATACGTATGAAACTTAATTCCGTTTTCATATTGTAATAAATGGAATAATTGAAATGATATATATATTATATGTGAATTATTATGTCATATATATCATATTTATTCATTAAATAAAATTTTTATAATCATATTTGAAATGGTTAAAGTGGATGATGAATCTCATCGTGTCGTAGAGACAGTACGTTGTACGTACATAGAAGCAACAATATCATTCCCTTAATTATGAAAATGTAAGAAAGTTGATGGTATATATTCTTTATTGAGTAAATAAGGTTTCCTTTTTTACTTTTCCATTTCCCTATGTTTTGAGAATCACAAACACTTTACCATAAGGAAAAAAGTTTTTCCCTAATGATTATCTTCATAAGGGAAATTTTCCTTCTTTATAGAAAATTAATATCCATACCTATGTTTTCATTGTTCATTTTACAGTCCCTCTTAATATAACTCATTTTATATATAATTCAAAAAATCGGTTTCACATAAAAAACATTGTAATTATATAAATAATTAGATATAGAGTATTTTGTTTTCAGTTTCCAAATTTTGTTTCCAACTTCTCTGAAAATCAGACTCCAAATTCTATGAAATTCAGACTCTAAATTCATTGAAATTCAGACTCCAAATTCTTTGAAAATAAAACATCTAATTTTCTAAAATTAATGGCACTGAATACTGTAAAATTCAGACTCTGAATTCTATGGAATTCAGACATTTAATTCCTCATAATTCAGAATTATAATACCTCAGAAATAAGACTCGAAATTCCTCAGAATTTAGAATCCAAATTCCATAGAATTCAGATTCTGAATTCATTGGATTTCAGACTCCAAAATCTCTATAATTCAGATTCCAAATCCTTTGAAAAAAATAAATCTAATATCCATGATTTATTGACAGAAAATGTGTATTTTTTTGAATAGGATGTTAATTTTTTCATTGACTCCGAATAATAGAGTTAGTTAAGCTTATTTATTTTTCCATACTAATTTTATAAAACGATGTCATATAATCTGTTTCTAACTAACCCTTGTTTGAGTGACACATGTACATGTTCCTTCATGATTCAATGAAAAATATGAATAATGGAGTAGGGAGCTGACCATATGAAAATTTCCTATAAATAAGATCTTGTTTGAACAAACTCATAACCAAGAAATACATGTTCTATCACTCTAGAGACTACATGCTGCTGAAGTGATTTCTAGAGAGAGACTCTCATGCTTTTGTTGTTCTGAACATCTATTTCAGATAGATTTTTGGGCCTCTGATTGTTGCGTAGTAAAACTGAGTACATTTGGGGATATGAAAAGAGAGGTGTTGATTACCTTAATGGTTGAGGGCTTCCAGGGAAAGGAATACAGAGATTCCGACTACCTTAATGTTCAATGGATTGTTGGGATAGCAACATAGAATCCAATATTCCTATTGAGGGCTTACCCTGTTGTGGGTAAGACACAATCACTTGAAAGTATAAATGAATGTAAATTTATCTAAGGTTATTGGACACCCTACTATTTGGGTTAAAAAATTTCCTAATTGTTACTTGTTTTGTTTCATGTTTATTTCTACTGTATATTGATAAAGAAATAAAGTTTAACCTTCATACACATTATTTTTCTTTTTTATACAATAATATAAAATATTATATAATCTTTAAGGTAAAATCTTTTCCTTGTAATCTTTCCTTAATTTTTATATATATAAACACATTTCTAGAACCTAGTATGTTTGTTTAGTATAACTAAAATAGGTCTTGGGAATTTACCTTGATTAACTTCGTTAAAGAAATATTTCCTTAAGGTTAAAAAGAGAATGTTTTTAATATTACAATTAACCCCCTCTTGTAATTGAGAATCTACATCAGTATTTTGATTCTATAATTGGTATCAAATGAGGTCTCTGAAATACTTATATTCACATATATTTTTTCTTGATCAAGTTTTCATTATTCTAAATTTCTTCTTGATTTGTAATTTTAATATTTACTTAAAAAAATTGATTATTAACATGTTTTTGGGGAAATATATTTTCTTTTAGAATGGAAGGAATGAATTTTGGTAAGATTGAAAATCTAAATCTTAATTGGCCTATTATATTTGATGGGGATGATTATGAGTAACAGAGAGATCATATGAAGTCTTTTTTTATTAATACTGGAGTGGGAAATTTTTTCATGCTTAATGGAGAACACAAATTTTCACATAAGGAAGTCAAAACAATTACCAATCAAGAAAATTCATAATATCAAATAAATTACAAGGTATGTAAAACTTTTTTGTGTTCGATGACCAGAAAAATATTGACTTAGTTTACTAATTGTGAAGCTCAAAATGGTATCAAGAAAAAATTAGAAGTTACACCTTTTGTGTAGAGACCACAAGTCTGACGTACATGTACATTAAATAAATTTTGCGGAATACTTAGTACATAACAAAAACACACACACAAGGATCGTAATAGTTTAGTGTCTTTGGAAACTCGGGACGTAATGTTCTAATCATGGTGAAAGATCTTCAATATCTCCCATAAAGATCTTCCCTTTTTTTTAACTAAAACCTTTCTTTATATCCTGGGGAAAAGAAAACATAAAAGGGTGAGCTCAAATTCTCAGTAAGGGTAAACAAAAGGAAAATCAATCACATCATATTCATAAGAACATAACTTTTGGAAATCTTAACCTGCAAAAGAGAGAATAATTTCATAACATGGGATAAATCATAGTAGTGAAATGAAATCCCAATAATCATAACTTAAAACATGAAACTTTGTGGCATACACACATAATCATAGAAAATCATTTCTTGTTAGTCAAGACTCATTGTCAAGACTATCTTAGTGGACAAAGTCCCATTCTGAATCGAGTAACCCTCGTTCCAGTCCTATTTCACTGAACCGGTATAACCTACCGTTCCTTCCATGTCTATCTCATGAGATATAAAATCGTTACCCAATGCATTGGAGGGAGATATTGGTCCCACCCATCTTATAATGAATCCTTTCTTATGTGTGACACATAATCATAAATTATACATCATCGCATAACACATGTAACAAAAATGGGATTCTTGAAACATCATGACATCATAAAACAAATCATATAAGATTTTTTCCTTTCAAAACATGTCATACAACTTTAAAATAAAAGAAGTTGATTAAAAATAAAGTTGAAAACTTGTAAAGTATGTTTCTTGGAAATAATGTTTTAAAAATCCATTCATGCCGTATAAGTTAAAAAAACATTCTTCGCACTTTTTTCGAAAAAGTCAAAAAGTACCTCGTACGAAAAAAAGCGACAACAGATTCCTTTCATATTCTTTACTAAAAACTCACCGAAGGGTAAAATTGGATTTAAACTATTGTAAGTGGATGGAAATAATATTACATATTGATGAAAAATGGATGTGGATGATAAAATACACCCCAGTAAATACTTACGAATAAACAATCTCGGATAAAAATGAGATTGTGATATTTCCCTTACCTTAGGTCCGACTTGCTTTGTAAGTGTCCGAACCTCCTGTATCATGATTTAAATCATGTTATTGACTTATTAAAGAATCATATTTATTGTTATGATATCATATATGTTGCACTTATGACATTATATTACCCGTTCTTTTGTAAATTCCATGTTAAAGAAGCGTTTTGGGTAAAATCGTTTCATTTATCGTAGGTGTTTTGACTTGTTGTTCTTGACATTATTATTACTTATATCATGATTTACTTACTTCCAGAATATAAAATATGATTTATATATCATATATATTCAGTATATATATATATATAATAGATAGATAAAAGAAATGAAAAACACCGTTCATGGAGACGGTAGTCCGTACGTACGCATGAACGTTGTTTTCCTTTCCTCATTGTCTTGAATGGAAGTAAGTAGATGACATACATATATACATAAATCCAGTAGCTTTATAATTTCATGTATTTCATTATTATTGCTTATATATACTTTATAATCATTCTTAAATGGTTAACATGGAGAATGAATCTCATCGCGTCGTGGAGACGGTAGTCCGTACGTACGCACGAGCGATGATATCATTTCCATAAATATTGAATTGAATTGGAGTGGATTATACAATATATCAGAATCAATATGATGTTGTAATAACTGTGTATTGTTATTCTTTACACCATTATACACATCCATGTAAGGTGGTGGTGGAAAATAGATTACACCACGGCGTGGAGACGGTATTCCGTACGTACGCACGCGCGGTGATTTCTTTTTCCGTAGGATGGATAAATGGTGAAATAGGGTTGTTTCATACTTATAATAACATATCAGTATATGAGTGATACTGATATTATTACTTCATAATGAAACAACCTAAGAAGAAGAAGTGGAAGAAGAAATAAAGATGAAAGAATTGGTAACGGTAATTACCTCTTCTTTGAAGCGCCTCTTTGAGACCTCCTCTTAGGGCACTATAATTGGTCTTTGAGGAAGACCAGAACCTCTAGGATGTTTCTAGGGAAGTGGAGAAGATATTTTGTCAGGGGTTGGCCGAGATTGAGTGCTCAAACTGGTGTGAGGAGGAGGGGGAAGAGGTGTCCTTTTATAGGGGAGGAGAGGGGCACCTTAAGAAATCTTAAAACTATTAATTTATAATAAATCTAACCCCACTTAAAAACCTCCAAAAATGACTCATATTCGAAGATTAGATGCGATAGGGTTGTAATCTCATCAACCAATCAAATTTAGACATGTTTGGATATTATTTTAAACCTTATCAATTAGATTTAACTCTAAGTTAAATAATTTAACTTTTACCGTGTCTTTTTGTTTTCTTTCACTATATGGTAAATACACTTACTATAACATGCCAAACGAACCCCAAATTGTTTATTATTAATATATATATCCTTATCTAAGTCATTTGGCCGAACCTTAGATTTTTAGGAATAAAATAACAATTAATAATATAATATTTGATTTAAAAACTATTTTGTGTCAATTTTGACACTATTTGATATATGATTTTTGTGAAAGTCATAACAGAATTAAATGTTCGAACCAAGTTGATTAAATCAACATTAATATATCATAGTAACCTAGAAAATTAGTGGAATTCATAAAAAAATCTCAAATTACATTTATTTCGGTGTTTATAACATCAATTATGTCAATATTTCATTAATAAGATAATTACTACATCATCGTTGTGTAATAAATAAATTAAATTATTTGATGTCTAAAAATTACAAATAAAATACCATAATGTAGGAAATCTTTTTAAATTTCTAATGAATATTTACAATCGAATTTATCTTATGTATAACCCCATATTAAAAATGTTTTAGTAAATAAACTTTGATTTTAACTCTTTTAACTCTTCTTTGAATTAAATAATAATAAATGTCCTAATCTAATCCAAGTTGGCCTAAATGGTCATATTATATTCATAAGGTTGTTTTTGGTCGAATTACACTTATCCAATTGAATTAGTACATGTGTTAGGGTAATAGTAATATAATATTTACCCTTAGTTACCCTATTTACTATTAACCGTGGTAAAAAAAAAAGTAAAAAGTTACTATTCACCAAAAATTATTTTCATCTCATTGAACCACATTTTACTTACTGACATCAACCGTGTCTCTCGGATTTTTGAAATTCCATTCACAGAAGCGGTAAAATTAAGTTTTATGAAAAATTCAGTTTTTTTAACTACCACTTAGTAGTTTAACTATTCATCAAAAATTGAAGGTTTTCAGAAAAATGCCAAAATTTCATCCTAAGCTATATTTCATATTCCGAATTCAAAAATGAAGTCTATTTTACCAAATTCATAACATAGAAGTTGCATTAATTAATTTTATAATTAAATCCCACTGTTAAAACAAATAGCGTGTTTTTAAGAAACAATATCTATCAAAAGATTGACACTTGTTTATGTCTGGTTTAAATGTGAAATTACATTCAATAACCAACATTGTATTAAATTGTAAAAATATATTCTAAATATACTTTAAAACCATTCAAATTAATAATTTATCACTATTAATTATTTCGATTGAAAAAGTTGTTTTTAATTAAAATTTAGTAATTTTCACTATTCATCAAAATATGAAAGTTATCCGAAAATTACCAAAATTTCACCTTAGGCTAAATTTGATACTCCGAATCCAAAAATGAAGTTCATTTTGAAATATAAGATTTAAATAATTATAAAAAGTGGTTATTACTATTCATAACGGCTAGTTTTAATAATATTTTAATAGCATATCGTTGTTTAGTGAAACTCGGTATTGCGTATTACACACGCTATCGAGGAAGGTCGCGATTGCGTGTACTGCAAGGCAAGTCAAGGATGCGTGTTGTGCAAGCTCCTTTTGGTGTAGCGTACAACACAAGACATTAATAAAATTAAAAAGAATATTTTTCATAAAATCTCGGGTTGTTACATTCTACCCCCCTTAAAATGAATTTCTCCCTCGAAATTCGTCGGGGTTATAAATGGTTTACTATTCGAAAGTTTCTTTAATAGAAACCCACATCGTAAAAAGGAATATGAAAACCAATCTTTAAAAACAAAAGTATGAAAAGTAATGGTTACCCAAATAAACTAATCATTGGGTTTCCACATAGGTGAAAATATGGATATGGAAGAGAAATCTAACCATCAAGTTCTGATGGAGAGTGGTAGAGAACATGGCTACGGAAAAGCCAGTAATCACAAATCCATAGATTTGTGATGATATAAGGTACCATCTGATTCATCAGATACAAGATCACTAGGACAACATTTTTGGTTTTCAAGATCATTTCCCTAAAGTTGAAAATTTGAATTAGAATAAATACTTACTTTATTTTGGTACAATATTACTGTTGTTTGTGCCTTGAACAATTTCCACTTCATCTCTTAAATAGATGAAGTTGAATTTGTTATTCGTGAAGTGTTAGCAGATCATGTGATAGAATGACGGGTCATTCCATCTGTCTCAAACAAAAGGTTAGCAAAAATTATATACATAAGTCGATCTATAGTGAGATTAATTATATATGGTTCCTAAAATGGACTTATACTTCATATATCGTACTTCTTAATAAAATAAAACTAGTTTCTACTAAACAGGGACTTCCTGTAGGCCAGTGGTAGGCGATAAAGGCCAGTCGCACTTCGGTTTTGGGTTCGATTCCCATAGCCTTGTCCGACGCGATGGGTTATCGCCCGTCCTACAGGTTGTCCTTTTTCTAAAACTACATTACTATAACATCCTATCAATAATATCGAAAAAAAGGAACTTCTTTAGGCTTATCCATAATACTGCAGTCCACTTTCATTACATAGTGAAAATTATTACCAGAGATTTAATACCATCGTTGATCCCCATATATCATAAGATATGTTTTGTTGGTCACATTATAAACATTCAAAGTCCTTAATCATGTATTCTCTTGAATACCCATTGAACCTTAGTGAAAACATGAATGATGTTAAACGTTAACACTTTCCACATACCAAAATCCTCAAAATTCTTTATAATCAAACCATGATATCACTTAGTCCTTATATCAATCATGAGCTCATGAATACTGTTAAACATTTAATTTTCTCATTTTCCCTTCATTATGCGCATAATATCTCAATCACTTTGAATACCACATTAGACCAATACATAAATATTCCAATACTCCATGATACAACATTATTTTGGAATCCCATTACATAAACACTTAATCATTTCACCACATCATTGTCATATTCAACATCGCCAATAGTGATCGCATGTGACGTCCCTTTGTCCTTTGCCTTAAGTGGTTGCTCATGTTGATCATCACTAACCCTTGGATTATGGCATTTATTGGCATAATGTCCCATCTCCTTGCACTTGAAACATTGAAGTGTTGGTGGTGCGTTCTCTGCAGTGTTTGCTTTATTCACATCATTAGAAAACCTTTTTCCATTACTTCGACACTCAGCTGCTCGATGACCTTCTTTTCCACACTTAAAACATTTTCTAGTCCCTTTAAGACAATCTCCACCATGCTTCTTTCCACACTTTGTGCATAAGGAAACATTCATCTTCTTTTCACCATTATTCTGAGATTTCTCCTTGAACTCCATCTTTCGTTTCTTGTCAAAACCATGAGATGGATATGTAACACCAACTTCCAATTCTACCTTGATAGCACAGCGAACAATTTCTTCATAGCAACTGAAGTCTCTTATAGCTAATGCCCTTCGAAGACTTGGTTTTAAGCCACTGAAAAATCGATCAACTTTACTTTCAGGTGGGATGATAATGCCAGATGCATACCTTGAAAGTCTTGTAAAATTCGCTTCGTATATACCAACAGATTCATCATCCTTCTGTTTCAGCTCATGAAACTCCTTTTCCATCTTCGTTCGAAGAATAGAAGGGAAGTACTTACTGAAAAACAAGTTCTTGAACACATCCCATTCCATGGACTCAATTTCATCTCTTGGCCTCATATTCTTGATAAGATTCCACCATTGATCAGCTTCACCTTCCAAACGATATACTGCTAAGATGACTTTATCATGTTCAGAACATTGAAGAACTGAAAATATCTTTTCAGTAGTACTAATCCATTGTTCAGCAACTAATGGATCAGTAGACCCACTGAAAGAAGGCGGACGTTGCCTCATGAAGGATTCAACAGAATGTTGCTCCTTCCTTTGATCGTTTGGAAGTATTGCATGATTCATAGCTTGAGAAAGTTTTGTGAGCATGGCTACAAGATTTTGTATTCTAGCTCCCATATCGTTTGGTTTCTCAGGGGGACAATCATTGCATTGTCCATTGCATTGATCATCACGGTTTCTTCGGGTTCCAGCCATCGTCTAAAACCCCAAAAGAATAGTGTGAGAGGCAAAAATAATGCTAGGGAAAACAACATAATAAAGGGGTAGTACCCTCAATATCTAACATCTTAGGTTAAATTCTAAGATCGTTAGCGCAATTCTAGGACTATAACCTATACGTATACTTAACCTTAGATATATCCCTAGACATACCTTAGAAATATCTCTAGGGATATCACTAATGTTTTCGTATCCTAGTATCCAAAGGTTGACTAAACCTTTCCTCTGATACCAACTGTAGAGACCTGAAGCCTGACTTACAAGTACATTACTTTAATTTTGCGGAATACTTAGTACATAACAAAAACACACACACAAGGATCGTAATAGTTTAGTGTCTTTGGAAACTCGGGACGTAATCTTCTAATCGTGGTGAAAGATCTTCAATATCTCCCATAAAGATCTTGCCTTTTTTTTAACTAAAACCTTTCTTTATATCCTGGGGAAAAGAAAACATAAAAGGGTGAGCTCAAATGCTCAGTAAGGGTAAACAAAAGGAAAATCAATCACATCATATTTATAAGAACATAACTTTTGGAAATCTTAACCTACAAAAGAGAGCATAATTTCATAACATGGGATAAATCATAGTAGTGAAATGAAATCCCAATAATCATAACTTAAAACATGAAACATTGTGGCATACACACGTAATCATAGAAAATCATTTCTTGTTAGTCAAGACTCATTGTCAAGACTATCTTAGTGGACAAAGTCCCATTCTGAATCGAGTAACCCGCGTTCCAGTCCTGTTTCACTGAACCGGTATAACCTACCGTTCCTGCCATGTCTATCTCATGAGATATAAAATCTTTACCCAATGCATTGGAGGGAGATATAGGTCCCACCCATCTTATAATGAATCCTTTCTTATGTGTGCCACATAATCATAAATCATACATCATCACATAACACATGTAACAAAAATGGGATTCTTGAAACATCATGACATCATAAACCAAATCATATAAGATAAAGGAATTCATAAAAATATTTCCATCACAACATAATCAAACCAATGTAATAATAGGGATAAAAACAGAACCCTTTTATTATCTTAAATGGAAAATAATTTTGATAAAATACTTGAACTCCATTCTTGAGGAAAATATCTTTTCTACATCAAAAACATTTTTCCTTTCATAACATGTCATACAACTTTAAAATAAAATGAGTTGATTAAAAATAAACTTGAAAACTTGTAAAGTAAGTTTCTTGGAAATAATGTTTTAAAAATCCATTCATGCCGTATAAGTTAAAAAAAACATTCTTCGCACTTTTGTCGAAAAAGTCAAAAAGTACCTCGTACGAAAAAAAAGCGACAAAATATTCCTTTCATATTCTTTACTAAAAACTCACCGAAGGGTAAAATTGGATTTAAAATATTGTAAGTGGATGGAAATAATATTACATATTGATGAAAAATGGATGTGGATGATAAAATACAACCCAGTAAATACTTACGAATAAACAATCTCGGATAAAAATGAGATTGTGATATTTCCCTTACCTTAGGTCCGACTTGCTTTGGAAGTGTCCGAACCTCCTGTATCATGATTTAAATCATGTTATTGACTTATTACAGAATCATATTTATTGTTATGATATCATATATGTTTCACTTATGACATTATATTACCCGTTCTTTTGTAAATTCCATGTTAAAGAAGCGTTTTGGATAAAATCATTTCATTTATCGTAGGTGTTTTGACTTGTTGTTCTTGACATTATTATTACTTATATCATGATTTACTTACTTCCAGAATATAAAATATGATTTATATATCATATATATTCAGTATATATATATATATATATAATAGATAGATAATAGAAATGAAAAACACCGTTCATGGAGACGGTAGTCCGTACGTACGCATGAACGCTGTTTTCCTTTCCTCATTGTCTTGAATGGAAGTAAGTAGATGACATACATATATACATAAATCCAGTAGCTTTATAATTTCATGTATTTCATTATTATTGCTTATATATACTTTATAATCATTCTTAAATGGTTAACATGGAGAATGAATCTCATCGCGTCGTGGAGACGGTAGTCCGTACGTACGCACGAGCGATGATATCATTTCCATAAATATTGAATTGAATTGGAGTGGATTATACAATATATCAGAATCAATATGATGTTGTAATAACTATGTATTGTTATTCATTACATCATTATACCCATCCATGTAAGGTGGTGGTGGAAAATAGATTACACCACGGCGTGGAGACGGTATTCCGTACGTACGCACGCACGGTGATTTCTTTTTCCGTAGGATGGATAAATGGTGAAATAGGGTTGTTTCATACTTATAATAACATATCAGTATATGAGTGATACTGGTTTTATTACTTCATAATGAAACAACCTAAGAAGAAGAAGTGGAAGAAGAAATAAAGATGAAAGAATTGGTAACGGTAATTACCTCTTCTTTGAAGCACCTCTTTGAGACCTCCTCTTAGGGCACTAAAATTGGTCTTTGAGGAAGACCAGAACCTATAGGATGTTTCTAGGGAAGTGGAGAAGATATTTTGTCAGGGTTTGGCCGAGCTTGAGTGCTCAAATTGGTGTGAGGAGGAGGGGGAGGAGGTGTCCTTTTATAGGGGAGGAGAGGGGCACCTTAGGAATTCTTAAAAATATTAATTTATAATAAATCTAACCCCACATAAAAACCTCCAAAAATGACTCATATTCGAAGATTAGATGAGATAGGGTTGTAATATCATCAACCAATCAAATTTAGACATGTTTGGATATTATTTTAAACCTTATCAATTATATTTAACTCTAAGTTAAATAATTTAACTTTTACCATGTCTTTTTGTTTTCATTCACTATATGGTTAATAAACTTACTATAACATGCCAAACGAGCCCCAAATTGTTTATTATTAATATATATATCCTTATATAAGTCATTTGTCCGAACCTTAGATTTTTAGGAATAAAATAACAATTAATAATATAATATTTGATTTAAAAACTATTTTGTGTCAATTTTGACACTATTTGATATATGATTTTTGTGAAAGTCATAACAGAATTAAATGTTCGAACCAAGTTGATTAAATAAACATTAATATATCATAGTAACCTAGAAAATTAGTGGAATTCATAAAAAATCTCAAATTACATTTATTTTGGTGTTTATAACATCAATTATGTCAATATTTCATTAATAAGATAATTACTCCATCATCGTTGTGTCATAAATAAATTATATTATTTGATGTCTAAAAATTACAAATAAAATACTATAATGTAGGAAATCTTTTTATATTTCTAATGAATATTTACAATCGAATTTATCTTATGTATAACCCCATATGAAAAATGTTTTAGTAAATAAACATTGATTTTAACTCTTTTAACTCTTCTTTGAATTAAATAATAATAAATGTCCTAATCTAATCCAAGTGGGCCTAAATGGTCATATTATATTCATAAGGTTGTTTTTGGTCGAATTACACTTATCCAATTGAATTAGTAATTGTGTTAGGGTAATAGTAATATCATATTTACCCTTAGTTACCCTATTTACTATTAACCGTGGTAAAAAAAAGTAAAAAGTTACTATTCACCAAAAATTATTTTCATCTCATTGAACCACATTTTACTTACTTACATAAACCGTGTCTCTCGGATTTTTGAAATTCCATTCACAGAAGCGGTAAAATTATGTTTTATGAAAAATTCAGTTTTTTTAACTACCACTTAGTAGTTTCACTATTCATTAAAAATTGAAAGTTTTCAGAAAAATGCCAAAATTTCATCCTAAGCTATATTTCATATTCCAAATTCAAAAATGAAGCCTATTTTACCAAATTAATAACACAGAAGTTGCATTAATTAATTTTATAATTAAATCCCGCTGTTAAAACCAATAGCGTGTTTTTAAGAAACAATATCTATCAAAAGATTGACACTTGTTTATGTCTGGTTTAAATGTGAAATTACATTCAATAACCAACATTGTATTAAATTGTAAAAATATATTCTAAATATACTTTAAAACCATTCAAATTAATAATTTATCACTATTAATTATTTCGATTGAAAAAGTTGTTTTTAATTAAAATTTAGTAATTTTCACTATTCATCAAAATATGAAAGTTATCCGAAAATTACCAAAATTTCACCTTAGGCTATATTTGATACTCCGAATCCAAAAATGAAGTTCATTTTGAAATATAAGATTTAAAGTATATTAAAAAGTGGTTATTACTATTCATAACAGCTAGTTTTAATAATATTTTAATAGCATATCGTTGTTTAGTGAAACTCGGTATTGCGTATTACACACGCTATCGAGGAAGGTCGCGATTGCGTGTAATGCAAGGCAAGTCAAGGATGCATGTTGTGCAAGCTCCTTTTGGTGTAGCGTACAACACAAGACATTAATAAAATTAAAAAGAATATTTTTCATAAAATCTCGGGTTGTTACATTTTGTATATCCAATGTGATTAAAACTAGAAGAGCTTTTCATAGAGAAAAATATCATCGATTTATATTTTCTGTTGGATAACTTATATCTAAGGTACCACAATGGTTTATGAAAATTGTTAACATTCTACAATATATGGGAGAGAAACGTCTTGATGATGAATCTCTTGTTGACAAGATTATAGATATCATGCCAAATGAGTGGGAATCTATGAGAACAACTATTGATGTGAACATGAAAGTATCTCAAATTACTCTCGATGATCTTTTTGGAACTGTTCTTCAACATGAGACTAGAATTAATATATTTGTTGATATGAATAATAATAAATATGTAAATGGACTTAAAGCCTTTACTACTACTAAATCCCAGTCTCTTGAAAGGGTTACAAGATCCATGTCTAAGATTGTCACTGTGCTATCTAAATCTATTGAAAGTGAACATTCTAAAAATTAGCTATCTAATATTGCTCAAAGAATGAAAAACATAGATGGAAAGTAAGAATTTTAGTATATATATAAGAAGAAAGAATGAGAAGACATGAAAGACTCAGAATTCACTTGCTATGAATGCAAAAGTTTAGGGAATATTAGGCCAGATTGTCCTATGTTTACCAAAAAGGATAGAAAGGAAAATAATTTTGAGAGGAATAGAAAGATGGAATACAAGGATAAATCTAAGAATGTTTTGAAAGCTAATGACACCTGGAGTTCAAGTGGTGGTGATTCTTCATATGAATCTTCAGATTATGAATATTCTAGTCATATGAATCTTGGTCTACTAGCCACGATACCCATTGAATAACATTTTCTAATGCTTCGAGAGAAATTTTGGGTATATATAACATTGTTATTTTCATAAAAACATTAATTTCAAATGTTTAATTTGTTATTTTTCTTAAACACAACCCCATTAATATAAGTAAATTGTATGAATAAAGATACCCTTTGAATTTTAGGAATGAAAAACTCTTAGTACACAATTCCATGGAAGAGATTATTATTTCTTCCCTTAGGCAATATAATGTATACACGCTAAACATAAAATACCATAGGATCCAAGATCTACTTTGACTTAGTTTAATTGAAGATCAATCTTGGTTTTGTCATAGAATGTAAGGACACTATATCCTTAGGAGCCTATGAAAAATATCAATGAAAAGACTCATTAAAGATATACCAATGCTTAGATTTGATTGTTCAAAAGTTTATAATCCATTTCAATAATGAAAGAAACATAAATCAAGTTTTAAATCAATTGGTGAAGTATCAACTACTGATGCATTATATTTAGTGCATATGGATCTTTTCGGTCTGACATAAACTATAGGATTTGGAGGAAAATATTATGTATTTGTGTTAGTTTATGACTGCACTAGATTTATGTGGGTCTATTTTGTTGCAAAAAATATTATGCTTTTTATTTTTTCAAAACATTTTGAGGCCATTTTAAAAATGATAAAAAAACTTCCATTAATAAATATTCATAGTGATTATAGACGAAAATTTCAAAATTCTATATTTGGAACTTTTTTTAGTAATTAAGTCATTACCCATAACATCTCAGCTCCATGAACTCCTAAATAGAATGTTTTTGTGGAAACAAGAGAGAAGATTCTTCAAGAGATAACTGTAACCACATTGTGTGAATATTTTATTGCTAAACACTTTTGGGATGAAGCAGTTAGTACTGCATTTTATACTATAAATTGAGTTTTTGTTAGACCTTTACTTAAGAAAACCCCTCACGAATTGTGGAATGGTAGAAAACGTAGACATTCATACTTCAAAGTATTTGGTTGCAATGTATTCATTTGGTATAATGAGTATAATTTACAAAAAATCTCACCCAAATATGATGAAATAATTTTCCTATGATACTCCACAGCTTCTAAGGCTTATAGATACATTGGTAAAAATACGTATACTCTTAGAGAAATAGTGAATGATAAATATGATGAAACTAATCCTTTTTTTAAACAACCTCAACCTACATATTTGGATGTTTTTTTGAAAAACTGATTATCAAACCCGGATAGATGTTCCTTTTGAAAATGAAAACGTTCAAGGAAATATTTCTAAAGAATTTTCTCTAGATGATTTCTGACCATATTTTGATGATCAGTTTTTAAAAAACCCAAATCAGTTGTTTCTTAAGAATCATCCCAGTGATAATATCATTGGTGAAGTAAATCAACCTATGAGGACTAGAACATCCTTAATAAATGATGTAGAACATCTAATATTCCCTTCCAAATTAGAATCGAAAATCACTGATGAAGCTTTAGGTGATGATGATTGGATTAAATCCATACAATATGAGCTATATGAATTCTAAAGCAATAATTTTGGGACCTTGGTTGAACGACCTACGAAAATTTCTATTATTAGAGAAACATGGATCTTCAAAAATTTGTTTAATGAAAATGGAATCACTATGAGAAATAAAGATAGATAAGTTGCTAAAGGCTATAATCAAACAGAAGGCACCTACTATAAAGAAACATGTGCTCTAGTAACTAGACTTGAATATATTCATATTTTACTTTCCTTTACTGCATTCATTAATTTCAAAATTTTTCAAATGGATGTAGAATGTGATATACATAATGTATATGTTAAAATGGATGTTTTGAACAACCTCTTAGATTTTAAGACACAAAACATCTTCAATATGTTTTCAAACACACCAAATCATTATAAGGACTTAAAAAATCCCCAAGATCCTAGTATGATAGACTTACATGATATTTTGTTACCAAAACAATCATGTTAATGGAACTGCTGATCCAACCCTATTTATAATGAATGATAAAAAAAATTTGGTTGTTCAAATTTATATATATGACATTATATTGGATTCAACTAAGAAAATTTTAACTGAATATTTTATGAATGTAATGAAATCTGAGTTGGAAATGACTATGATGGGTGAGTTATCATTCTTCCTTGGTTTTCAAATTTCTCAAAAACTAGAGGGAACATATATATATCTAAATAAGTATATTAAATATCTTATTAAAATGTATGGATATTACCACACTAAGAGTATGTGTACTCCCATTAGTACCTCAATCTCACTTGATCTGGAGGATGTTCGGAAACTAGTAGATCACACATCATTTAGAGGCATGATATGAAGTTTACTATACTTGAAAACAAGTCCTCAAAACAAAATATTTTCAGTTTGCTAATGTGAGGGATATTAATACAAACCTATAGAATCTCATTTAAAATTAGTGGAAATATTTATTCTCTATTTAATAGGAACCTTTGATTTAGGACTCTTTTATACTTCTAGAAATGATTTTGTTTTAAAAATATTTTTAGATGATGACTTTGGTGGATGGAGAATGGATATGAAATGTACATCTGGAACTGATCATTTATTAGAAGATTACATAGTTTTGTGGTTATGCAGAAATAAACACTGAGTAGAACTCTCCACTCTTGAAGCTGAATATGTAGCAGCAAGAAGTTGTTGTGCTCATGTGTTGTGGATGCAACACACGCTCATAGACTAAGGCATTAGTTTTACCAATACATAGATATTGTTTGATAATACTAGTTACATTGACCAAATTAATAACCCTACACTTCACTCTCATAAAAAACACATAGATATTAGGTATCACTTTCTTTGTGATCACAGACAAAAAGGAGATATCATTCTTCAATTTATTGGAATGCAAGAAAATGTTGCTAATATTTTTACAAAATATTTACCCTTTTGTAGTTGTGAATGCAATAAAAAAGTTAATAATTATAACTGTAAGTTAATCTTCCATATTAACTTTCTTTTTAAACCTATATCCTTATAGTAAGAAACTCTTTCTCATTGGGGGAGTACATTTGTGTGACTAATCAAAGTTTTCATAATCAAAAGTTTCTTAATCAAAATTTTCATAATTAGAATTTTCAAAATCTAAATTTTTGAAACCTACATTTTTTTAATCAAAATTTTCAAATAAAAAATATCATAATCAAAATTTTTATAATCAATATTTTTGTCACCAAAATTATCATAATAAAAATTTTCATAATCAAATATTCATAATAAAATTTTGTGTTAAAAAATTTTTTTAATCAAATTTTTCATAATCAAAAGTTTTCATAACCAATATTTTTGTAATAAAAATTTTCAAAACCACATTTTTTGGAGTATAAAAAATCTGAATTTGAATTTTTCTCTTTTTTCCTGCACTAAAGAAAATATTCTATAATATAATGTACATCAAGAATAATTTTCCTTATTATTTAAAATTTTCCTATCAATACTAAAGGTATGTTTCTTTACATAAATTTTCGTCATCAATTTTTTAATTGTTTGTATTTTCCTCCTATTTTAAGAAATTTTTTTCCTCGATTTAATTTCCTTAAATTCAAATTTTTTAAATTAAAAACGCCAATGTATCAAAACATAAAAAAATCCTTCTTTGGATTTTATCTCAACCGTTATATTAGATCATACTTTTTTCAACCTTTAGACATTTTTTGGAATATGAATCGTCACCTCAAAGACCTATACAAGGACCCCTGATGGTTTTACCACATCAATTATCAAGCATTAGAGTGCGAAAACCCTACCTCTCTTCTTAAGGCTTGTTCTTAATTTCCTCGTTTTCCAAAATTCCAAATGCCATTGCAAGCTTCTCCTAATAAAAAAAGGGCATCAGTCCAGGAAATTCATATGTGAATGATCTACAGGTAATGTTTAGTAGATATGATGTACATTGAAAAATATGATTCTCTTATTTCAAATAACATCATGTTGAATGGATAAGAGATTTTTTGTACATCCAATCTTAAGTCACATGATCCGATGTATCCAGAATTGTTGGTAAAATTTTATGAATCTATAAGTTTATTTAATGTTGGAGGGAGAGATAAGATTTCATTTAAATGTTATTGGAAAACCTATTTTCTTTCATACACTAATGCTGCAAACATAATTAGAATACCAAATGAGGGTGAAGATGAGTTTATCACCAACATGGTACAAGATGAATCAGGTTCTTTTGATAAGGAGAATAATTTTGAGTTCCATGGTTCGACAGAAGTGAAGAATCATAAGACTAATCATCTTTCGAAAAAATTATGGATCTTAGAGTTATGTGTTCAGGGAGTTCTCATTCTGAGAAATGGTGATAATTATACAATGAAGAATAGTGATATCTATGATCTGAATTTATTAGTAAACCTAAGTAAGATAAATTTGGTGAATTATGTCTTTCATATAGTTATGAATATCCAGAATGGGACTCTAAAATCTCAAATCATTATATATTCGGTTATTATCTCCAAGATAATTGTCCCTTGGCTTGATTATTTCAATATTTCATGCATTTCTAATCCAAATAATTTCATGGTCATTTTTCTTAGTGACTAAACCCTTAAAAGGATGTACGATGGCTTCAACAGTGAATCTGATGATTTTTATGATTTATCTGATGCTTAAATAAAATCTTTCTCAAAGAAAACATAAGTTGCTAGAACATCTAAGAATAGTGGTATAAAGAGAAATTTGACGAATTAGAAAAGAATGAAGAAAATCATGTTGTTCATGAAACAAAATCAACACCATCTATGCCAAAGAATCAAAATACTTATCTAGATGAATTGGCAACCTAGTGGATAGAATTTAAGAAGAATAAGAAGGATGGGTAGCACAGATTGGTCTTCAACCCTGGTGAGGAAAAATAATTGAAGCATAAATTTTTTGAGGATGTAAAGATGAAGGAAAATAAAAATAATTAGAAGAAGAAGTCCAAGGAATAAATAGTTCAAGATATTCTCAATGAATTTGAGAAATCCTCTAAAATGATCTAGCTACTGGAATCTTTTTTGAATGAAACACTCTCAGTGACTCTAGGAAATAAAATAGTGATTCCAAAACCAAAATAAGATGAATAAACCATTTATGAAGAAGATGTTTAAGTAGAAGAAAGAGAAGGAAGTGAAAATATGGCTGATATGACAAGAAAAGTGGATGAATATCATGAAAAGGAGAGTAGAGAAAAATTATCAATCTGAACTTCTCAGGGTTAATCAATCAAAATTATTTCACAATAAAAGAGGATGAGGAGCATCAAGAAGTGTATAAACCATTTTATGATGAATAGGGAACCCAATATTTTTTTTCTACCTGAGGATATTGTGGTAGATTTTGAAAAAGAAAATCGTGAGGGAGATACGATATTTCAATTATCAGATAGTGAAAATAAATTATCAAAATTAGTAAAGATCATTTTGAGAGCTAATAAGGGAATACATGTTTTGGTTGATACACTAAAGAAAATTTATGGTGGAAATGAAATATCTTAGTGGTTCATCAAATAGAAAAAATGAATTGATAGAGAAATAATCCCCAACAACCAAAGAATCTGATTTAGAATCGTCATTTATGGTACATGAATTTGTTGTCCAATGGTTGAAGAAGTTTGTAATCACCATTACACTATTTTCGAGTATTTACATGAGGTTCCAGATTCGTCCTCAGTCATTTAACTAGAAATCATATTTTTTTTCCATGCTTACGGATAACATTATAAGGCTTGACGATGATTTCAAATAATTCTATATCAGGTATGACGCTCATAAGAGATCATGCAATGAAATTAAAAAGTGGTCAAATAAGACCACCTAAGAGATGAAAATCCTTGATGATTTTCAAGAGAGTGTGAAGGATGCTTTAGACAACAAATATGGGATGTTCAATGATCTTACTAATTTTTTTGAGGAAAAGCTCAGTCTTGAAAAAACATCCTCGAATCATGAAATCAAATATATTAATGGGAAGCTTAACTCAGTCACATTGAATTGGAAAAGGGAATATGATCTTAGAATTGAGTTTGTATAAAAACCCAGTAAGAAATAAGATCTCCGGAGGACTCAATCAGAAACTCTTATAACTCCGGAAGAAAAAATCAGAGTTCTTTAGAAGAAAACTAAATATCAGGATTAGCTGCTGAGGCATTTTGAAGAGGATCATAAGGATCATATGAAGTTGAAACCCATCGTGAAAAATTTAATACCGATTGAAAAATAAGGATGATTCTTCCAAATCTGATATTTTTTTGTATTTCATTCTTTGTACAAATTCTTTCATTCGTTATGACATTTTGGTTGTTCTTTATATGTTTTGTTTTATAGTACTAATATTTCATGAACCATTTTTTCCATTTCCTTT
Organism: Viscum album; assembly: GCA_963277665.1. Taxonomy (NCBI): domain Eukaryota; kingdom Viridiplantae; phylum Streptophyta; class Magnoliopsida; order Santalales; family Viscaceae; genus Viscum; species Viscum album. The sequence goes on from OY728130.1 coordinate 1,883,469,169, forward strand.
ATTCATTTTTTATAATCACAAAGGGACATAATGGAATGATAAAAAGAATACACAGTAATAAATATTAATCCTTACATAATGGGGAGTCAATCTAGGGGGGTTCTTATCAAATAAAATTTCTTTATTCCCAAAGATGTAAAATATCATTCAAGAATTCATGAATATGATCATTAAGGATTTCAAAAACTATGGGGGAGTTAGCCGTATTCACTATGATTCATATGTAATGGAAGATAAGTTCGTATTTTCACGATCATAAAGAACAATTTCTCAGTCCTTATATTCTTTTTCGTAAGAATGTTGATGATTTCTAAAAAGGGGGATATTGGTGAGTTTATAAGGTTTTATTATGCAATTTATATTCCTCTATGTTTTGAAAATTACAAGACTTTTTAATAAGGAAAATATTTTTCCATATAGATTTTCTTTATAAGGAAAAGTTTCTTTCTCTATGGAAATTGTTTATCTTTACCTATGTTTTAATTGTTCATTTTAGAGTCTCTCTAAATCTAACTAATTTTACTACTAAGTCCTAAAATTAGGTTCAAATATAAAACATTATAAATCAATAAATTCATAGATATAGAGTATTCTATTTTCAGTTTCTAAATTAAGGTTCTGAAATCTATGAAAAAGAGACTCTGAATTCTCTAAAATTGAGACTCTGAATTTTTTGAAATCCAGACTCTAAATTCTCTAAAAATTGGACTCTAAATTCACTGAAATCCAGGCTATAAATTTCAAAAAAATTGGACTCTGAATTCCTCAGAACGTAAAATCTGAATTCCTTATAATTTTGACTCTTATTTCCTATGAATTAAGATTGAAAATTCATTGGAATTCATACTATGAAATCTATAGAATTCAGATTCTGAATTATTTATAAAATAGAATCTGAATATCCAAGATTTATAGACTCTAAATATTTCTTCGGTTAGACTTTGAATTTTTTTTTCTAGACTCCAAAAAATAGAGTTAGTTATGCTTATTCCTTTTTCATTACATCTTTTATGAAAGTATTTGATACAATATGTTTCTTACTAAACATTTTTTTCGTGACACATGCACAGGTCCCACCGAGATTCAAGGAAAAATATGACTGTTGGAGGAAGGAGCCGACCATTGGTGATGTTATAATAAATAAGAGCTCATTTGAAAAAGCACATAATCATGAAATATATATTCTATCACTCTAGAGATTACATTTTGTTGAAATTATTTCTAGATAAGAGACCCTCATTCTTTGTTAGGTTTTGAACATCTTGTTCAGATAGCTCTCTGCAACTTTGAATGTTGTCGATTACTATCGTGGACTTCTAGGGTTGGGAGACAGAGGTGCCAACTATCTTAATTTTCAAGGGCCTCTAGCAATTGGAAGACAGAGGTTCCAACTAACATAAAGGTCGAGGTCTTGTAGGGATAGAAGGACATAATCTGATATTCTTATCGAGGGCTTACCCTGGTTTGGGTAACACAAACTTACTTGAATGTATAAATAAAGGGACCTTAATCCATTGTTATTGGATACCCTACTCGTTGGTTTAAAAGATTTCATGCTTATTACTTGTCTTGTTTCACGTTTATTTCTGATGAATTTTTATAAAGGAAGAAATTATAAACTTACTATACTTTATTGTACTTTTGTATACTCTTATAAGTAAGAATCTATACACATTATGGTTGAATATTTTTCATTTAAACTTTCCTTATTTTCATTTCTGGAACCACATTTTCAGAACACAATATGTTTTTTAGTAGAAATAAAAGAGGTCTTGTGAAATTACCTTGTTTAATATTGTTAAACCCAATTTCCCTTAATGTTAAAAAATGAATGTTTTTAAACATACAATACATCGCCTCTTGTAAATGAGAATCTACATAATTATTTAGATCCTAAATTTTACTCCAAAATTAATATCAAGTTATAATCATCATATATCATTTTTATTTTTAGCATTATAAAAATTTAAGTAAAGGGTGATGCAAAACATATTACACCACGATGAGGACATGGTAAACCGTATGTACGCATGCATAATACATTCATTTTTCATGGGATGAATAAAAGGTAAAATATGGTGGTCATACATTTATAATAAAATATTATAATATATGTGATTATAGATTTATTAATTTATAATATAATCAACACATTAGGAGGAATTAAATGAATAATCAATTTGAAAGAGTTTGTAAGGATATTACCTCTTCTTCGATAATATCCTTCAAGATATCCTATTAGGGATAATGGATTTTTTATTATGATAATCCACCACCTCTAAATGTTAAAATGGTAATATTGAATGTAAATGGTATGGTCAGTCCAAGATTGAAAGTCAATGTTGTTCTAGGAAGTGATGAAGGAGGTTCCATTTTATAATTGAAGTGAGAAGCACTTTTGGAAATCCTCAACATATTAAAATTTAATAATGCAATTCTAGAGACAAAAAAATCAAAATAATAAATAAAATAATGGGATATGATATTTGAGACCATAACCTATCTATTTTATTAATATTATTAACTTTTTTTCTTTTTAAATAAAATTTTAATATGTCAATTAAATAAAATTTCATTATTTTCATATTTTATACTATTCATATAATTTGGACTTAAATACATAAATACGAAGTCTGAGTAAGAATATAATTATTTTACAAAATAATAATATAGATTATAGGTCTATAAAATTCATTATACATTTTTCTTGATCCAAAATATATCAATGTTCATATTATTAAAATCAATTAAATAAATCATCTACTAATTAAATAAATACTATTTTAACAATTAAGAAGCATATATGGTAACTATATAATTTCAAAATATTATAAAAAAATAATGATATTAATTTTAGTATGACCACAATATATATTTATATTAGTCCATACCTTGATCTTGTCCTTAAGTGGACATAAAAAAGATATTAAATACAAGAGAGTGATATTTTTAACTATCTTTGAATTTAAATAATATGTATGTTATTTCCTTGGAATTGTGTCCATTAAACATCAAAAATTATATATTAGTTTGATATGGGTCGAATAATATTCATTGATTAATTTTTGTAAAGGTTTTGTTTTTATTTTAAACCGCATCATTTTTATTAACCCTTAATTAATATATTGAAATTATAATTATGGTAACTACATTTTAGATATTATGTGGTTATAAATTTCTACATATATGGGTTAAATTGCCCATAAATATAATCTTTATGAAAATTTATATTTTAACATAATTTTTCTTTATTTTTTGAAGATTTATCTGATTATTAATTATTTTAATAACATATTTTTTTATAAAAAATTGGTATTGTCAATTTTGACACAATTCACAACATTCTCATTAATGAAAAAACAAAAAACTAGTTAATTTTGAGGAAAAACATTAAAGACACTCATAACATGTGAAATTCACTTAAAAAATTCTTATATCACAATAATTAATTTTAGTTATATTTATTTTAATATTTTTAAATCATTTTTGACACTTTTATTAATTAATTATTTAATACATCATCTTTGTGTCACAATAGAAGTTAATTATTTTATAACTAAAAATTACAAATAAATTATAATTTTGTAGATAAGAATTGTAGGTTTGAAATTACTATTCATATATTTTAATTATTTTTTGTGCAATCCTATATTAAAAATTATATAGTTATCAAAAATATGAGTATGAAATTTTTAACGTATATTTAAATAAAATATAGTAAATGTAATATAATTATCCAATTAGATTAAAAATGTAATAATTTTGCTTTCATGTTGGTTTTAGTTGAATACCACTTATCCAATGAAATTAACTAATGCTTTAGGGATGTTTTAAAATATTAGAATTGTATTTTTACCTTTAATTATTCAATTTACCCTTGATCTCGGTAAATAAGAATATACTAAAGTGAATATTAGTAATATCAAAATATTTTTATTATCTTATGAGAAGAAAATTTTCATACTTATTAAAATCATATATTTATATTTTTTAATATTCCATTCACAAAAGCTGCATAATTAATTTTATGCTAATACGACTAATGAGGTTGGAAGTCAGGTAAAAAGAACGTTCAAAAGTTAAATAATTATTTTTATCTATAATTTAAATATTGAAAATATTGAAATGAACTAAATTCATTTTATATATGTATAATTGATCCATTTTTGATTTATAAATTAATTTAATGTATAATAATTATTTAAATTAAAAATGATGTTTTAACAACAATGCAATATTTTCCCTATTCATTGATTAATGAAACATCTCATATTAAAAATAAAAATGTGCCCTATGTAATTTTTGATATTCCAAATTAAAAAATGAGGTTTTTTTATCAAATAGAATTTCTATGAGTGACTAAAATTAATTTTATTATTGTTAATAGAAAGACATAAAAATAAATTCCGTTAATAAAATATTATTCTTAAACATATAAATATGCTACCAAAGATTATAAAATTAATTATAAATATGTACTATTTATATGAAAATATCCTAAGTAAAATATAACTTTTTTATTCAAATTCATATTATATATTTAATATCGAGGTTATAACTATCTCATTTAAATAATTATAATAAAAAATTGTTGTTTCGCAGAGACCCATTGTTGTGTGTAATGCAATCCAAGTTACTGTTTCATGTAGTGCAAGCATAACATAATTTTGTTTGTAACACAATACAAACATAGTGATTTCAAAAAATAATAAAAAAATATATTCAATGTAATGTAAAGTGATAAATATCAAAAATATTTAATTATTTCAAATAATGATGGACAAAATCTTGGGGAATTATATTTTGAATATCATGGATATATTTAGTATCATTTCTACTACATTGATATTTTAATAATCGTAAAATATTTCAATATACGATGTTAGTTAAAGGAATAATATTAAGAAAGTTGTTTCATTTAATGAGAAAAAATTGGTGTTTCATATTCTCGATTCAATATGGATATTTATTGATTGATAAGTCATATGGATTAAATTTTATATTGTAAATTGAATATATGAAGAATGAATTGGAAATATTTAAGTAATATGTGGGGCCTAGTTATATATATCTCTTTAGTGAATGGAAATATCTCTTAAGAAAAATGTTCACCATATTAGTTGGGTATTTGGTGTATACCTTCCCAATAATTGATATAAATTGAAATAATTCATTGATGATCGGGTTTATAATGTATTGTTTTGAGTCATTGATGGTAAGGTAATGATCTATGACATTGGAATTTCCTTATTTAAGATTTTATTTATTATTATCGATGTGATTTTTAGTATGATATTTTTCATGGATACATTTTGAATATCAGGTTTTGATTAAATAGAATATGTAATGATTATAAACTCTTCAACATGTTTATGCCTTATCTACTTATAGTAGATTCTATTGTATGATTTACCTTTCCAATAATATGCAATAACCCTTTATTATGTTTATAGAAACCTTATAAGCATCTAGTCTGAAAATAATGGTTATGTAATTAACCATTCATGTTTTTATCTGTTGTATCTTGTACCAATGTTACAAAGTAAATAATGGAATTGGGATACAAGAGTTTGGGTTTTCAATGATTCCTGAGATGGTACACATAACACAATTAAAGGATTTGGTCATGTTATATCACATAGTAATTAATTATTTAGTTTCTATTTAGTATTAAGATTAGTTCTAATATTGTTTAAATATTTAATTAATTATACTTGTTTTATAATTTAATTTAAATAGGGTTGATGGATCTAGGGACATGTTGGGTTGGGGAATGGTTGGTTGGTATTATACCATATTATATGATAGTGGTCAAGCTTTTCATAAAATGGTACAAATTCAAATGGTGTTGGTGTCCCTTAAACATAGTTCTATGCTTTATGTTTTTTTATTATAAACCATCTGATATAATGTCTCTCCACTTGTGTGTGATTTAAATATAATTGAAATAATTTATTTCATTTAAATTCTCATGAAATTAAAAGAAGCTTCTTGGGCCACAATAGTTCCCTGGACATTAATTTGATGCCCTGACCACTGATTTATAGGGGATTTGACATATACATGTTTTATGAGATATGTTGACCCTATAGGGTTGTAATTTTAGTGTGTAAACATAATTGAAATTGGTATAGTTTCCTTTAGTTACCATTTAGTATGGGAGTGAAATGGGTCAAGAATGGTTGTCCTTGGGGTAGGCCTTATAGGATCCTTAAGTACATTATAACATTTAAGAAAGAGGATTAATGTGTTGGGTGAGGGTTTCTCCCCAATAGTATATGTGTACCCTGTTTGTTTATAATGTAAAGGGTTTATATGTTGGTTGTTCATGAGAGGAAAACCCTAGCAAAACATGGAAGTGAGATGGGCATTATTCCATCTATATGGTTTGAGCTCAGTATTGTATCTGCAATATTTCTAATTTGTCCATAATGTAAGCTTGGTTGTGTTGAGAGTCTTTAGGCACATTAAGAGATGGGATTAACCTTAGAGTTGGGAATGTGATAGAGGAAGTCGTTTGGGGTTTCATAATTTTGATGCGACATAGGGAACCATAGTGAATGCCCTAATTTTTGAATTAAAGGATTATTATAATAAGGGGTAAATCTTAGTTGAAGACTAGTTTGAATCCCTGATAAGTATTACTTGTGTTCTTGAATGGGAAAACTATAATTTTTTTGGTGTTTTGGGAATTTTCTGACCACTTTGTTTGGGAATATGCTCTACGATGTTCTGGAGAGAGATTATCCCTTCAGGTGTACTCTATAAAATATTTTAGGGTGAAAAGATATTCTTGTGTGTTGTCTATATGATATTCTAGGGAGGGATGATTGGATTATGTTATATGAAATTATTGGGAGGGATTAATCCTATATGTGTATGACAAATGTGGTTTTAGGTGGTGATGAATCCTTGGTTTGATATTATGAGCTTTTTAGGGAAGGGTTCCATCCCATGGGTGTATGATAATGAGATGTTATGGGTATGTATAAGGCCCCAGCCTTAAACCTTACTTAATATTGAATTAAATGAATAATTCACATTGAGGATCTTTTCAGGTTTAGAGATTTAGAGAATTAGAACATAACTATTACATCTTAAAAGATTACAAAGTAGACACTTCTACTAAGTCTCCATAAAATAAAAACTCTTAAAAAGAAAGATGTCTAGATTCCATGTTTTAGATAGCATGAAATTCCCTTGATCCCATCCTTGACCTTATTCCACTTTAAGTCCTGTGAAAAACATTATGAAAAAACTTGGGGTGAGCATAAAAAGCTCAGTAAGGGATACAAAAATAATGAAAAATGTTAGTTTTTCAAACATCAAGTAAACCATGTATACTATATCAAAGTAATACCTTCACCTTCATGAAGTAGTAAAAAGAAATCTTCACTGAATAAAGTATCATTACTTACCTTTTTGTAACCAAAGGATTACCATAAAACCCATATATAGAACACATAGAATATATAAAGGTAACTTGGGACATAAACATACTTAAGTGGAATAACCATACAGTCGACTTCCACACATATCACTTAATGGAATAGCCATACGGCCAATTTCCATACATACTTAATGGAATAGCCATACGGCCGACTTCCATACCCAATGCATTGGAGGTTATAACGTAACCACTCGTCCTGGTATTCACGGCACCACCCGTCATATGGTTTATAACGTAACCACCCGTTAAAATGTCCATGTACCAGTATAAAATCATAAAACATAAAACCAATATAAAGGAATGATAACATTTCCACATTTCAATCACAATATATCATAAATATATTGACATAATAGAATCCTTTTTCAAAACCATATTCAATACCAAAATACATAAAATAGTATATGGTATTTATTTATTCTAAAAACATTACGGCTAGTTGAGAAAGCCAAAGACCAAATAATACTCGCGGCGGCGGAAAAGGTCATTGTCACCGCGTACGTTAAAAAAACATTCCTTTTTGTCGTTTAGTAAAACGCTTCGTAGAAAAAGATTCCTTTTGTATAAAAGAAAAAGTCAAAAAAGTTTATACACCGTATAAAAGAAAGTTGTGTATAAAACGAAATATGCCTCAATCAAAGGAGATTGAGACGAATTCCCTTACCTTGGGTCCGACTTGACTCGATCGTTATTTAACGTCCTGAATAATAAACTTGAGTTAATTTATACTTGATTAAGAACCTTTTTAAATTTCATTATTCTTTTTATATCACTTATTGCCATGTTATAAACATTATGTAACCATTTATGTTAATAATGTTTGTTTTGTCAATATTTGGTTCTTAAGTCGAAAGTGGACTTCTTACAATTACATGTCGTTCGTGTGGTCAAAGGTTCTTTATATCCAGAATGAAATTCCCGATTTGGATATAATATGTATCATATATATCCAGCATATACATGTATTTATAATATTACATAATCATTTAGAGGTAAGAAATGAAATGCACCGTTCATGTAGACGGTAAGCCCTACGTACGCATGAACGCTACTTTCATTTCTTTGTCATATTAATGGAATTAAAATTAAATGAGAGGTATGTATATTTTAATTCCAGAATTATATTCATCATTTATATATATCATTAATTATATATATCCATTATATACATGTACTTTTAATAGTACATTACATTTGGGGATAAGAAATGAAATGCACCGTTCATGGAGACGGTAAGCCGTACGTACGCATGAACGCTACTTTCATTTCTATCTCATATTTTAATGGAAAGAAATAATAATGATATAGATGTATATTATAATTCCAGTATAACATCATATATAATAACATTAAATTCATCCTTTACACGTCCCACATATGGCATTAACGAATCACATCACTTTTAGGGGGCGGTAGTCCGCACTTCCTTAAATGAAGATATCGTGTTTACCCATAATGGAAACCATAAAGGTATTCCAAAAATGAAAAATACAGAAGCTTAAAGAAAACATAAACATATTATATATCATATATAAAAATAGTGACATCATAATGGCCACCCTTGAAGGTGTTAAATGAGTATTGAACAATCATCATTTCGGGAGGCAGAATTTCTCCATCCACGGAAACCGTATGTTCTTTAACCATTTGATGTAGTTGTGTGAGATTGTAGCTCAAATAAATATTATAACAACATCCTAGTATATTGAAGATACTGGTGTTGTTACAAAAGAAGTAAATAAAAAGAATTTAGGGGGTTGGAGAAGCAAAATAAAACAAATGAGCATGAGAGAATGAATTACCTTTAAAAGTGTAACTTCTTTTGATTTGAGCCTAAAGTCTTCCTTTGAAAGGATTATGCCCAAAGGGAATACTCTAGGATGAGGAGAGGGATGTGTAGAGAGTAATTGGGCAGGGGTTGGCCGAGCCAATGTCTTGAGAATTGTGTGAAAAGAGGTAGGGGTGGGGGCCTTTTATAAGAGGAGAGGAGGGGCACTTTTGGAAAGTAAAAAAATATTACTTTATTTGAAAATGTTTTTCGGTTTTAAAAGGTCCCACATTGATATAATTCGTGTATAAGGTGATAAGGGTTCGCAATCCACTCATCCAATTGGTTTTGGCCATGTGTAGGTTTTATATTTTTCATTATCTTTCCATTTTATTTAAATCGTCAAATAATGATGTCATCGCTGCATCATTATTATGTTATATATAATTTAATTTATTTAATGTATAAAAATTATAAAATAACTACTATGATGTAGGAAATCTATTTAGCTGTCCAATGATTATTTATAATCAAAATATGGACTTGTATAACCCCACTCAAAAATTATTTTAGTAAAACAATTTATGTTAGTGTCATTTTCACTTTAACATTAAATAAAAATATATTAATGTCATTTTCCAACTAAAGTGGCTCCATGGGGTCCCCAAGATGGCCCAGGGCTTGTCTTGGTCGGCCATGACTCACCCAATAGGTGTAGGACAAGTTTCATGGTGTTTTCACATTCTTATAATACCATTTTTACCTTAAACTACACTAATTACCTCTAATCGCGATTAATGAAAAAAAGTTACTATTCACCAAGAAATTATTTTAATCTCATTGAACCACATTTTACTACATAATGACAACCATGTATGTCGGATTTTCAAAATTCAATACACATTAGTGGTAAACTTTCATTTAACTGAAAAATCAGTTTGCTTGATTACCACTTAGTGGTTTCACTATTCATCAAAAATTGAAGTTTTTCAGAAAATTACCAAAAATTCACCCTAAGCTATATTTGATATTCCGAATTCAAAAATGAAGTCCATTTTACAAAATTCAAAACATATAAGTAAAATTAATTAATTTAATAATTAATTCCCGCTGTCATGACAAATAGCGTGTTTTTGTGAAACAATAAGTATCAAAAGATTGACACTAGTTTAAGTCCGATTTCAAAGTGAAATTAATTCCAATGACCACTATTGGATTTAATGGTAAAAATATTTTCTAATTTCACTTTAAAACCAATTAAAAAGATAATCTAATCATATAAATTAATTATATTAAAAAGAGGTTTTGAATTAAAATACAACATTTTACACTATTCATAAAAAAATGATCTTTATCAGAAAGGTACCAAAAATTTACACAAAGTAAATTTTGATGTCCCGATGCTAAAGAAGAGTTATATTTGGTCCAAAATAAAGTATAATAGTGATCAAAACTATATTTAATGACTGTTCACCATTAAAAGGTGATAAGTGAACCTTTAGTGAAAATTAGAGTATATATGCCCTAAAATTGAACTCTTTCCATATTTTAAGCCTTTATCATTTATTGGGTAAGTGTATAAACATTTAAAAACATATCTAATCATATTTTAGTTATTTCTATCCATTCCCGCCAGTACAACTGCTACTTGTTAACTAACATTTAAAATAATATTATTTTATTACTAGTGTGCTACGTAAGTTTCAAAGAAACTCATCGTTGCGTATCGGGTACGCTATCGAACTTAACAACCCCCTTTAAAATAATATTAATATTTAATTTGTAAATATTAATAAATATTAAAATTCTTTATTCTTTATTTACCTGGGATGTTACATCTTTCCCCCCTTTTGGGAATTGCGTCCTCGCAATTTTATTCACTTATGAAAATAAGTGGGGGTATTTGTCCCTCATAGCATTTTCAGATTCCCACGTTGCCTCTTCAATCACATGGTTTTTCCACAAAACTTTTACATGATGAATCATCTTATTCCGTAACACTTGCTCCCTGTGGTCAAGAATCTGGACCGATTGTTCCTCATAAGATAGGTTCCCATCCAGCTAAACTACCTCTGGACTCAAAACATGAGAAGGATCTGGCATATACTTCCTCAACATTGAAACATGAAAAACATTGTGTACCTGAGATAAACTCGGAGGTAAAGCCACCCAGTATGCAACTGATCCAACTCTCCCCAGAATTTCATATGGTCCAATAAACCTTGGAATCAGATTTCCTTTCTTACCAAATCTCATCACACTTTTCCATGGTGAGACTTTGAGAAAAAAATGATCACCTACCTCGAAAGATAGATCCTTCCTCCGGTTATCCACATAACTCTTCTGCCTGCTCTGAGCTGTTCTCATGTGCTTCTGAATCAACTGAACTTTTTCTGCCATCTCTTCTACCAATTCTGGTCCCATCAGCTTCCTTTCACCCACTTCATTCCAAAATGCTGGAGTTCGACACCGCTTCCCATATAATGCCTCAAATGGTGCCATCTGTATACTGGAATGAAAACTGTTATTATAAGAAAACTCAACCAATGAAAGATGTTGGTCCCAAATTCCCTGATAATCCATCGAACATGCTCGTATCATATCTTCCAAGGTCTTAATTGTTCGTTCTGACTGCCCATCTGATTGAGGATGAAAAGATGTACTAAAATTTAATTCAGTACCCAATGATTTCTGAAGGCCTTCCCAAAAGTTAGATGTGAACCTGGGATCACAATCAGATATAATGGAGAGAGGAACTCCATGTAACCTGACTATCTCTTTAAGATACAAACGGGAAGGTTGATCAAGAGAGAAAGTATCTCGTATAGAAAAGAAATGAGCAGATTTGGTCAAGCGATCAACAATAACCCAGATTGCATTATTACCTTGAGATGTCCTCGGTAATCCCACAACAAAGTCCATGGATATGTTTTCCCATTTCCACTCTGGCACTGGTAAAGGCAGAAGCATCCCTTTCGGTAACTGCTGCTCTGCTTTAACCTGATGACATGTCAAAAACTTCACAGTAAAATCAACAATGTCTCTTTTCATTCCATCCCACCAGTAATACTCCCGCAGACCTCTGTACAACTTAGTACTTCCAGGATGAAAAAACTACTCATTCTTCAACTGTGAATCACAAGGCACACATAACCTCTTCACAAACCTCAAAACACAAACACAAACTTATCCAAGAACTCATGGAAAATTTTATTCATAAGGTCCATGAATACAGCAGGTGCATTGGTTAACCCAAAAGGAATAACTACAAATTCATAATGGCCATATCTATTATGGAACTCAGTCTTCGGAACGTCAGCTTCTTTTACTTTCAACAGATGGTACCCCAACCTCAAGTCAATCTTCGAAAAATACTGAGCTTCCTGGAGCTGATACCACTTCATTCGATGGCCCAACATCTGCTGAAGTTGATGCAAATGATTTTACCACCCCTTTCTGCATGTAGTCTAGCTACATTCCCCCAGTTGAGTTCTTCATTGGACACTCGTTTGCATAATGAACCATTTCATTACACTTAAAACATCTTACCGTTGGCTTTTCATTTCCTGCTTGATCATCTTCCTTACAGTTACGAGCAATATGACCAGACATACCACACCGAAAGCACTTACCAGACTTGGATAAACATTCTCCAGGATGAATTTTACCACACTTCTCACAGGATGGATATTTGGTTTTCTTACCTCCTTGCTTCATTGATGAATTCTTCCCCTTTTCCTGCCAACTAGACCTCTTATTCTGTTGTTTGTCATAGAACACCTGATCATCAGCAAACTCCATTTCTACCTTCTCCGTACATCGAACAAGTTTTTCATAACTTTTGAACTCACGAGAAGCTAAAGCCCTTCGATACTTTGGCTTTAACCCTGAGTAAAAACGGTTTATTTTACTATCAAGATCTCGTATGAAGTTTGGAGCATACCTTGCCAATTGAGTGAACTTTTCTTCATAAGTAGCCACTGAATCATCCTCCTGCCTAAATTCTAGGAACTGTTTTTCCATCCTAAGATGAACCATCTTAGGAAAATATTTCTCAAGAAACATACCTTTGAATTCGTCCCAGTGAAGATCCTCAATCTCATCACTATCCCTTATATTTTTCACCATCGGCCACCACTGATCAGCTTCACCTTCAAAACGGTAAACAGCAAGACTAACCTTTTGAGGTTATGAACACCCCATGACATCAAAAATCTTTTCCAGTGCTTTAATCCACCCTTCATCTTGCACAAGGTCAGATGATCCTCTGAATGGTGGGGGATGTGGCCTCATGAAATGTTCCACCACTGACATGTTCCTCTATGGTTGATCTGGCTGATCTCGTGCATGGATACCACCACCATTTATAGCCTGAGTCAACTGTGCCGTCACTGCAACAAACTGTTCAGTTCTGATTCCGACCATCTCAGGTTGCTGATTTGGAAGGTTATCTTTCTCGTGATGTCGTCCCAACATAGCTGCTTTGTTTCCTCAGCGGAAAACCATTCTGAACACAGAAATATCTTAGTCGAAGCAACTTGGTAATCCGTTAATGCTATATCATTTCAATCATATTATAATTTAACACTTTTCTAACTCCTAATGTTTTCTAAACTGACCTCTGATACCAACTATAAGGCCCCAACCTTAAACCTTACTTAATATTGAATTAAATGAATAATTCACATTGAGGATCTTTTCAGGTTTAGAGTTTTAGAGAATTAGAACATAACTATTACATCTTAAAAGATTACAAAGTAGACACTTCTACTAAGTCTCCATAAAATAAAAACTCTTAAAAAGAAAGATGTCTAGATTCCATGTTTTAGATAGCATGAAATTCCCTTGATCCCATCCTTGACCTTATTCCACTTTGAGTCCTGTGAAAAACATTTCGAAAAAACATGGGGTGAGCATAAAAAGCTCAGTAAGGGATACAAAAAGAAAGAAAACTGTTAGTTTTTCAAACATCAAGTAAACCATGTATACTATATCAAAGTAATACCTTCACCTTCGTAAAGTAGTAAAAAAAATCTTCACTGAATAATGTATCATTACTTACCTTTTTGTAACCAAAGGATTACCATAAAACCCATATATAGAACACATAGAATATATAAAGGTAACTTGGGATATAAACATACTTAAGTGGAATAACCATACGGTCGACTTCCACACATATCACTTAATGGAATAGCCATACGGCCAATTTCCATACATACTTAATGGAATAGCCATACGGCCGACTTCCATACCCAATGCATTGGAGGTTATAACGTAACCACCCATTCTGGTATTCACGGCACCACGTGTCATATGGTTTATAACGTAACCACCCGTTAAAATGTCCAAGTACCAGTATAAAATCATAATACATAAAACCAATATAAAGGAATGATAACATTTCCACATTTCAATCACAATATATCATAAATATATTGACATAATAGAAGCCTTTTTCAAAACCATTTTCAATACCAAAATACATAAAATAGTATATGGTATTTATTTATTCTAAAAACATTATGGCTTGTTGAGGATGCCAAAGACCAAATAATACTCTCGGCGGCGGAAAAGGTCGTTGTCACCGCGTACGTTAAAAAAACATTCCTTTTTGTCATTTAGTAAAACGCTTCGTAGAAAAAGATTCCTTTTGTATAAAAGTAAAAGTCAAAGGAGTTTATACACCGTATAAAAGAAAGTTGTGTATAAAACGAAATATGCCTCAATGAAAGGAGATTGAGACGAAGTCCCTTACCTTGGGTCTGACTTGACTCGATCGTTCTTTAACGTCCTGAATAATAAACTTGAGTTAATTTATACTTGATTAAGAACCTTTTTAAAGTTCATTATTCTTTTTATATCACTTATTGCCATGTTATAAACAATATGTAACCATTTATGTTAATAATGTTTGTTTTGTCAATATTTGGTTCTTATGTCGAAAATGGACTTCTTACAATTACATGTTGTTCGTGTGGTCAAAGGTTCTTTATATCCAGAATGAAATTCCCGATTTGGATATAATATGTATCATATATATCCAGAATATACATGAATTTATAATATTACATAATCATTTATAGGTAAGAAATGAAATGCACCGTTCATGGAGACGGTAAGTCGTACGTACGCATGAACGCTACTTTCGTTTCTTTGTCATATTAATGGAATTAAAATTAAATGAGAGGTATGTATATTTTAATTCCAGAATTATATTCATCATTTATATATATCATTAATTATATATATCCAATATATACATGTACTTTTAATAGTACATTACATTTGGGGATAAGAAATGAAATGCACCATTCATGGAGACGGTAAGCCGTACTTACGCATGAACGCTACATTCATTTCTATCTCATATTTTAATGGAAAGAAATAATAATGATATAGATGAATATTATAATTCCAGTATAACATCATATATAATAACTTTAAATTCATCCTTTACACGTCGCACATATGGCATTAACGAATCACATCACTTTTAGGGGGCGGTAGTCCGCACTTCCTTAAATGAAGATATCGTGTTTACCCATAATGGAAACCATAAAGGTATGCCAAAAATGAAAAATACAGAAGCTTAGAGAAAACATAAACATATTATATATCATATATAAAAATAGTGACATCATAATGGCCACCCTTGAAGGTGTTAAATGAGTATTGAACAATCATCGTTTCGGGAGGCAGAATTTCACCATCCACGGAAACCGTATGTTCTTTAACCATTTGATGTAGTTGTGAGAGAGTGTAGCTCAAATAAATATTATAAAAACATCCTAGTATATTGAAGATACTGGTGTTGTTACAAAAGAAGTAAATAAAAAGAGTTTAGGGGGTTGGAGAAGCAAAATAAAACAAATGAACATGAGAGAATGAATTACCTTTAAAAGTGTAACTTCTTTTGATTTGAGCCTAAAGGATTCCTTTGAAAAGATTCTTCCAAAATTGAATCCTCTAGGATGAGGAGAGGGATGTGGAGAGAGTAATTGGGCAGGGTTTGGCCGAGCCAAAGTCTTGAGAAGTGTGTGAAAAGAGGTAGAGGTGGGGGCCTTTTATAAGAGGAGAGGAGAGGCACTTTTGGAAAGTAAGGAAATATTACTTTATTTGAAAATGTGTTTCGGTTTTAAAAGGTCCCACATTGATATACATCGTGGCTAAGGTGATAAGGGTTCGGAATACAGTCATCCAATTGGTTTTGGCCATGTGTAGGTTTTATATTTTTCATTATCTTCCTATTTTATTTAAATCGTCAAATAATGATGTCATCGCTGCATCATTATTATGTTATATATAATTTAATTTATATAATGTCTAAAAATTATAAACAAACTACTATGATGTAGGAAATCTTTTTATCTTTCCAATTACTATTTATAATCAAAATTTGGACTTGTATACCCAACTCAAAAATTATTTTAGTAAAACAATTTATGTTAGTGTCATTTTCACTTTAACATTAAATAAAAATATATTAATGTCATTTTCCAAATAAAGTGGCTCCATGGGGTCCCCAAGTTGGCCCATGGCTTTTCTAGGTCGTCCATGACTATCCCAATAGGTGTATTACAAGTTTCATGGTGTTTTCACATTCTTATAATACAATTTTTACCTTAAACTACACTAATTACCTCTAATCGCGATTAATGAAAAAAAGGTACTATTCACCAAAAAATTATTTTAATCTCATTGAACCACATTTTACTTCTTAATGACAACCATGTATGTCGGATTTTCAAAATTCAATACACATTAGTGGTAAACTTTCATTTAACTGAAAAATCAGTTTGCTTGATTACCACTTAGTGGTTTTACTATTTATCAAAAATTGAAGTTTTTCAGAAATTTACCAAAAATTCACCCTAAGCTATATTTGATATTCCGAATTCAAAAATGAAGTCCATTTTACAAAATTCAAAACATATAAGTCAAATTAATTAATTTAATAATTAATTCCCGCTGTCATGACAAATAGCGTGTTTTTGTGAAGCAATAAGTATCAAAAGATTGACACTAGTTTAAGTCTGATTTCAAAGTGAAATTAATTCCAATGACCACTATTGGATTTAACGGTAAAAATATTTTCTAATTTCACTTTAAAACCAATTCAAAAGATAATATAATCATATAAATAAATTATATTAAAAAGAGGTTTTGAATTAAAATACAACATTTTACACTATTCATAAAAAAAAGAACTTTATCAGAAAGGTACCAAAAATTTACACAAAGTAAATTTTGATGTCCCGATTAAAAATAAGAGTTATATTTGGTCCATAATAAAGTATAAGAGTGATCAAAACTATATTTAATGACGGTTCAGCATTAAAAGGTGATAAGTGAACCTTTAGTGAAAATTAGTGTATATATGCCCTAAAATTGAACTCTTTCCGTATTTTAAGCCTTTATCTTTTATTGGGTAAGTGTATAAACATTTAAAAACATATCTAATCATATTTTAGTTATTTCTATCCATTCCCGCCAGTACAACGGCTACTTGTTAACTAACATTTAAAATAATATTATTTTATTACTAGTGTGCTACGTAAGTTTCAAAGAAACTCATCGTTGCGTATCCGGTACGCTATCGAACATAACAACCCCCTTTAAAATAAAATTAATATTTAATTCATAAATATTAATAAATATGAAAATTCTTTATTCTTTATTTACCTGGGATGTTACAGTATGGGCATTATTTCCCCATTTTCGGATGATATTGATGAGTCGGTAATAAGGAGATTCACCATCCCACCCCTAATGGATATGTTACGTATGTTCTTTCTCAGAGATATATGATACCATCCAATGTTGGTATGATCAATCATGAGTTTCACCATAGAACATGAGGATTGATGATGCTTTATTTTATTACAGTTTTTTAATTTATTTTATTATTATGTGCATATCACATTTTATATTGAAATTTTTTTCCTATTATGTTAGGGAAATCATTGGTGAATTCCTATGGAGTTTTACTAACACCATGATTAGGATAACCTAGATATTTGGTACCTAGTAGACCTCATGATTGCAGGTGCATGTATGGAAGATGCCCAAATTTAAATTGTTAAACGAGATAGTACAGATAGAGTTGTGAAATGGGACCATGTGTACGACTAAGGACCAAGTAGAGACTATATTTTTATTTAATTTTATGTTGTTCTATGATGTATACTATCATCCCATGACATATGAAATTGATGTTACCTTATCTCATGTTCCATTTTGATAGTTCATTGTTATAACATGAGTAATTTATTTATTTCTTTCATCTAATAAAGGTTGTATATTTATTTAATTGTATGTTTTGATAATTGGTAGTATTTTATTTCTAATTTTTTTATTTACTCTGATAATTTGGAATTGTATTCCCACAGCTTCATCTTGGACCCTCATTTCTAGTAAAAAACCATTGAACAATAGGGTGGAACTCTTGATGATGCATAATGATCAAATCCAATCGATGTAGAGTGATTTAGTCTAGGAAATTAGACACTCACTATTGGTAAGTTCTCATAACTAATACAAAACATGGTTAAATTATAATAATTTGTAAATACATAGTAGGTGAATCTCACATATTGGCCCTTACCCGCACACACACACACACACAAACACAGTCCCACCTAGTTATTTATTATAGTGTTGCAGATAAAACTCAATATCTCCTCCATGACAAACTTCATTATCCTTAACCATAAACTCAATCGTTAACTACATAATACTCACAAAGAACCAAAGAAAGTTGTCCATATCCAACTAATTATTGTGATGATTTAGTCACACCTAGACACACCGAACCATATGACTCTGTCCTGGGAAATGAATTACCTTGGAGATCCTTATGGTTATATAAATCCGAACCTATAACCCATCTATAGTGAAATACTAGTACCCAACCACCCTTATATTTTTTACTGGATGATTAATACCTTTAAAAAAATTCCTAAGCACTGACTCCACCGATGGACTAACCAAATACCTT
Source organism: Viscum album (assembly GCA_963277665.1). Classification (NCBI taxonomy): domain Eukaryota; kingdom Viridiplantae; phylum Streptophyta; class Magnoliopsida; order Santalales; family Viscaceae; genus Viscum; species Viscum album. The sequence continues at coordinate 1,883,488,387 of OY728130.1, forward strand.
ATTGTAAAAATAAAGGAATTTCCCACATAACAGTAGAAAATCCACACAATAATTCAGACTATAAATCCATGTCTATATACTGTCCCATCATACTCTCTTGGTAGACCCATATTCCAGGGACAACATTACCCCAGTTTATATTAGCTGAGTTCTACTAGGTTCTCTAATGGAAGTTGATTACCATATTCCACAAACCCATCCACTTAGTGAAACAGTCCCAACTTATTACCATGGATCACTAGAATGGTTCTAACATCTTATTCATTTAACTCAAGGATTCAATGAATCCCAAGGCAATCCATACTTCCATTAACCCAAAATTTCCTTCTATAAAATTAATCTTGAATAGATATAGAAAATCCCCTTGATATTCGTTAAACCACCAAGTAGAGATCACTATAGGCCGTACTCCATTCATTTCACCATCGAATACATCATTAAGGACTTTTACACATTTATAAGCATCATTTCCCTTAGATTAATATTAATTAATAATATCTAAAACCTATTATAGTTGAATGAAATTATATAATTTCATGTTCAAGGTTAATTGTAACCCTATAACTCTATTTGAGACATACCATATGCCTTTTATAGAATATAAAATCAATAATCAATGCACATTTGAGTATGTTCATGCATATATGCATATAGTTTTGTACATAAAGGACCACCAGACTTCTATCAGAGATACCATCTATAATAAATGTTGATCCAAGACTCACCTAAGATCACACAAAGGACCTAAATTCATCTTAGAACTGATCTCAAAAAACATGTCATAATCAATTAATTATAAAATTAATATATATTTAATCAATTTAATCCATGGAGGCATACTAACCAAAATATCACAAAGTGTCCTCCCATGGATATAAAAATTACTAATTACACACCAATTATATTTTAAATACACTAATCACTAATAAAAAAATAAAGGTCATATAATAACCAATCAATCCATAACTATAAGATAATTTAACTGAAATCATACGAAAATACATTTTTTGACATAACTATAATGAACCAGTGTGAAAAGGGAAACATTACGCATTTTTTCATATCCTCAAGACACAAAAACTAGAAACAATGAAGTGCCCAGATCAGTGTGAATCAATGAGAGGGGGAGGGGGTGAATCAGTGATCCCTTAAAACTTTTTACTAATTGATTCTTAATCAATTAAACCTCTATGGCTTGTTAAGGCCTCGATCTACTCTTCTTATGTCTCTCAACCTTTCCCGGATAATGCAGTAATGAAAAGGCACATGACACAAGGATTTACAAGGTTCGGCACCAAAGGCCTACATCCCTGCCATGCTCTCCCAGCATGGATTCTCCCATTATAATCTGTTAGTATTACAATGGTCGATACAGCTTCCCACCGTATCTCTCCTGAGTCCCACAGGATGGTCTTTATACTGCTTCACACAGTGTTACTAGAGTCCCACTGGCCTGCTCCAGAATCCCACTGAAGACTTCTTCTCCCTGAGTCTCACAGGGGGCTTCTCCTGGCTCCTCGAGTCACACGAGTAGCTCTTCTTCACTTTAAGCTTCTTCAAGTATCTTCAGCAGTCTGGGATAAAGACTGCTGGCATTGCTCTGTACCTCTGATCACTTGAGTTGATCAGGTCTTCTCGTCTTGCTCAGGCTTTATCTCCTTCTTCTCAGGATGACCTGGCCTCTCTCTTCAAGAATATTCAATAGCCTCTGATAAGGTCTGTTGGTCTTGCTTAGCAACTTCTGATCACTTCTATTGATCAGGATCTTCTCAATCACTGAAAAATCAGACAATTGATATCTCTAACTTCAGTCTGGCTTCAGTCCGACTTCATATCAACTTCATGCACTGAGTGCATGGCATCTCTGCTTCCTCATGCACTGATTGCATGGCTTCTCAAATTCTTCAAGAACTCTTGGTCTTGGACTCCTCAAATGCACACAACCGGATTTGGCTTTGTTCACGTGTGCATGTGCATGCATGCATGCATGCACTCCCCTTTCTTCTCTTGGGGAAATAAACCCACAAAGGGTGTAGTATCTTTATGCACACACCAGCTTCTCACTTCTTCACACACTTTATTCAATTTGCTTACACACTTGAATGTGTGTTATACTTTAGTGTGAGAGTCTTCCACTTCTTCTAAGTGTATACACTTCACTTAGTGCAGACACTAGGTTCGGCCTTTTTTATTCCTTTGCACACACACCACTAAGGTAAGTCTTTAGCCTTCCTCCTTCACTTTGCACACAAACAAAATATTCTTTGTTCTTCAAAGTGTGCACCCCACAAGGGATACGGCCTACTTCACTTGCACACACAAAGTGTGTTCTTCAATTTTTCATTCACACAAATTGTGTCTTCACTTGGTTCACACACAAGGCATGAAAGCCTCGGGTCCTCTTCTCCACTTGGCACACACTTGGCCTCGGCTTACTTCCTTCACTTTAGCACACACACACAATGGTGTGGTCTCGGCCTTCTTTTGTTATTCCACCCGAACTCCAAAGGAGGCGCGCAAGGGGTGCGGCCAACTTATCACTTTAATCACCACGTTGGGTGTGGGTGTTACTGGCCGCACAAGTGCACAAGGCCACAAGGGCGCGCAAGGTGTCAAGCACCTCGTCCACACAAGCTCCTCCTACCGCGCAAGTTTGCGGGTAGTGAGGGCTCCTTCTGCCGCGCGAGTACACGGGCAGGGACCTCCTTCAGAGCCTCGAGTGGCTCTGGAACTTCAGCCGCGCAAGTGAAATGCGTGGGTCTTCTTTCTTAGTGAGGCAGAGGGCTCTCACGGGACACAAATCTTCAACAAGAACTTCAGCAAGCATAATGAGAGCCTCGAGCTCTTTTTATATAGGCAGAGGGATGCCCGGATCATCCGCGTGGGATAAATCTCAAATCCCCGAAAGTTTCGGTTCTTTAAAATCTTTCCGAATCTTGAATTTACTCTCCGTTTCACGCGGGCTCATTTATTTTTCATTTCCTCTACGTGCATGTGACTTAGAACGCATGCACGACCTTCGTTTAGGTCCAAACCATGCAGAAAATAAATCACGTGGCCTCGCACCTCCGGTTGTTTCGGCCAACCTCGAAATCTCCCATGCGTTGCATGCAAATGTATTTTTAAACATGAATGTGATCAGTAGAGCCAGACGATCTCCATGGAGGTCTCGGTTTGCTCGGAGGTGGCCGGGAACTCAAAAAATGTCGTCGGGGAGGCGCCTGGTTCGAATGAAGCTCGCGGGTGGCAGCGGCCTGGCTTGAGGTTGAGGATGGACGGGGAGCCGTCAGATCAGGCGATCAGATAATCTCGGATGGCCTGGATCAGATCACGAATGGCGCGATTAGATGAGAGGCTCGGATCGCACGCGCGATCAATCATGCGGCTGGGATTCGCTCCGCGGAAAAATTCCGCATCCCACATCGAATCCTCGCCCGGTTTTCTTGCGGCTTATCAACCAAGGGCTGCTGAGAGCCGCTCAGTTGAACTTCTCCCCTCCCGGTGCCGCCCCGCACTGGGTTCTCTCTGCGGGCGCGCTCTTGCGCCCACCCCTGCCACTCGGGCGCGCCACTGGCGCCCACTATGCACACTGCGCTCCTCCGGGCGTGCCCCTGGCGCCCACATTGCGCATGCAGGTGTGACCCTGCCTCAGGGCTGCTGCCTTGGCCTTGAGGGTTCCCAATGGGCGTGGCGACCTTGAGTCCCACATGTGCCTTGGGTGATGACCCTCGGCTGGCCTCCTTGGTGGCCTAATTTTTGCTTCTTTGTAGAACAAGTCCTTTGTGTAAAAACAAAGTGACCAAGTTCAAATGCCAAATGCCACATCACTATTCATCTTCTCCCAAGCCATTATTCTCCTTCATCTTCTTCTTGAGAATTCAAACATTAATCTTCTTGATTAGAAACAACTCCTCAATTTATAATTCTTCTTCATCATCTCATTTTCTACTTTGGAGACAATTCTCAAGGATCTTCATCAACCGAACTCCTGAATCATTTATAATCTTCAATGTTCTTCATTGATCTAATCAGAGATCAATTGGAACTTCTTCAATTCACATGCACTAAGTGATAGTGCATGGACATCTTTAATCAACTTCATCCACTCAATAGTTGTGGATGGATCATCTTCATCTCCTCATGCATTGTCAATACAATGAATGGTCTTCAAACATTATTGTGACATTGTATCCAGTTGATACAAGTTCTTGGAACTTTAAGAACAGCTCAACAATCGTATGATTTTACTAGAGAATGTTTCAACCACATCTCCTATGCCACTTAGTGAATCTCCTAAGTGACATGAATCTTAGTACCATGGCCATTCTCCTTCATCACCATCACCATCACATCCTTTGGCATTCACATCTTGACATTCCTTGACATCCATTCATTCCATGACAACATCATGCCTTATTGACAACAAATGCAACACAGTGCACTTCAAGCAACATAATATTAGGGAAATAACCCCTAGTTATTATGGAATAATTATCAAAACTCTACCCATGACCACAATAAATCATAGGGTGTGGGAAGAATAAGGTGAACATGTGGTAAAATAATGAAGGGTTTTATCTCAATCCATAAAATAAGACCCCCTCACTTACCACGGATTTAAGATGGAGAAGATGAAAAAATCAATGGGGCGAGGGAGATCCTATCTATTGTTTGGATGAGAACTATATATAATACCTTAACCTTAGAAAAAATTAATGGGGTAGAAATATATTTATTCAATTGATAAAAAAACCTTTCCCAAACTCCATCAGATACTCGATAACTTGGAACTGGGTTTATGACACCCACTAGTCACCTAAACCAGGTTTAATAGTTAGCTGGTGGCTCATCTAAGGCGTTTCCACACATAGACAATACACAAGGTACTTCCTGTATGGAAAATAATTACCATATGGTTACCTAATACTATAAATAAAAATGAAGCCAACTTGACCCCACATCAATGTAACCAAAAACCCAAAAACCATTAAACATATGAGGTGAAACTTCATAAAGATGTATCATTCCTTACAATACAAATAAAAGACTGAAAATATATTTTATCTGAAATTGAACGGAATTTTTAATTTAAATCATGAAAACAATGTATATATATTCAATTTGAGAGAAAATTTTAATTAATGTGAAACCTCAAATTCTATAAAAATCAATTCATCATTAAAACAAGAAAATGATTATGTTACCATAAAAACAGAAAACATATTTGAGAGTTTGTTCTAGCCATTTTTTTTTTACAATAATATCTCTTTTTTGATGATGACCATATCGATAAAATTAAAACATTTCTATTAAAAATTATTCATATTAAAATAATATTAATAATGATTATGAATAATTAGTTAGATAATTAGAGTAAATTATGATTTTAGGATTTTAATATTCTATTCATATTAATGATATATAAAAAAATTTAAAAATAGAGTTATAAAAAAATGGCTATTACATAATGGTTGAATTAAAACTTAATAAATAGTGAACTAACATGAATAAGAATATATTATTTACTTTATTGGTTCTTAAAGAACGCATCAAATATTTGAATAAAATTTAACGGTATAGGATATATGATCAAAACATTGGAATGTTTAAAAAGGCTTCACTATAGAAGAAATTAGAACAATGATTTTATTTTTTATTGAAATTCATTACGATCTCATTGAAACCACAAATTGGGTGCATCATTTTTTGGGGGGAAATAAATCATCTTTGTGGTTGTATGAAATATTAAAGGCATGTGCATCAATTGTGGTATGTTGATAGGCAACCATTATGGAATTATAGAAGGATTACATGGATATTGTTGGTTGTTGCTGCACGACAAAGATCATTTTCATCCGCATACTTCATATACAATGGTCGTTTTATTGGTCCCAAAGTGATATTTTATATTATTTTTCTATAAATACCTCCGTAACACACATTACAAAATGAATTATTTTTTCATGACATAAATTCATTGAAAAATAATTTCATTTGTGAGTATTATATTATGTAATGTTTATGATAATTTCGTTCTAGAAGATTAAAAATATAATTCAATGGAATGGGGAATGGAATTGTGAATGTTTCTGGAGTTGATGAATACACCATAGAATGTCTTTAGGGAACATCCTATGATTGTTTCTTTGTGAAGGAACCCACAAGTTTCCTTTGTGATGGGATTCCCACAAGACAACACTTATGTAGTGGCTAGCCTCATATCCATATAACAATAATGAACACCAAAAACTCACATATAATTCCAATATTATGATTATACTTGCTTCATAAGGTGTAACTTAATCTCTTTCTGATGGTCCATCAACATGATATATATGACCTATGGTTACACAATTTAAGAAAGGTAACATTTTTAACATATGGGCCTCGTTAGTAGTCTTTTGTTCACCTATGTCAACATCTTAAGATGAATTTATTACACATGAAACCTTATTATCTTCCATACACTACGTAAAAGACTCTAGAATGCCTTTTCCATATATGGTCTCCACTAAAACTACCTAATTTACCTGATTGCTTCAATATACACATTTCATTATTTCCCTTTTATGAATTATTAATTTTATAAAGGGTATAAGAAATTTTGAAGAATATTTATTTTGTCATTCCTCTCTAACTAATAAGTTCCTTATAATAAAACTAATCATGAATTCTATTGATAACCAAGGTTCCTATATTCTCGAAGCTAGTGATTGCTCTTGTGGCTCAAGATGCTTATCATCTATTAGACAGATAAGTTAACATAGTTTTTGATCATCCAATTAACTCTCATGTGTTAAATAAATGAGATAGATGCATTAATGTGATTTGGATTTATTATATGTCACAAACATTCCACTTTTGACTACAACACAATAGAGTAAATTCATCATTCCAATTATTATTACAAATAGTTTTGATAAAATCCAGATGTGACTCTGATAAGGCTGAATCCCTGAATATTTCATTATTGATAATCTTATCTCTATGCCAAAATAGTGCTCCATAAATAACATGGCCAATAAAATAGATGTAATAATTTCACATAACCTCTCATATTTAGAAATAAACAGACCTGATGAATCAGAATGTGTTTCTCTTGAAGATCTTTAAGACATAACCTCCCAAGGTACCTTCCACATATTATTAAATTCCTTATCAATTTAAACAACCTGGGGTTATTAATTTTCATATGACCGTATACTACATGATTCAGAGGTCCTAGTTTCATGAACAAAAATGACTCATAATTTGTTCTATAAGTTTGGATGAAAAGTGACCTCATCGATCATGAATGCATGAATTCAAATGAAAAAAAATCAATTTTCATGGATACATGTCCTTAAAATGATCACTATGGTCCAAGTTACATAACCATAAAATACATAATATTGGTCCTAGAAGAATGATGTTAAAATTCACTTCATTGGTTATGGATGAAAAACCCTTAAACTCCCTATAATGGTACATTTTAAATGACCTCAAAAGTTATGAAATGTCCCTTTATTTACAAAAAATCTATGGTGATTTTGACTGCCTTTACTAGTATATATAGGTAGCTGTTAGCATGGGACCGGTTCCCACTCTTCCACACCTACAACCCCTTAATTGGGGATAAATTCTATAGTGACTAGATTTATGGTTTTAAAATATAGTATACTTGACTAAAGAGGGGATATGTGAGATACACATAATCTTATATATTTTCACAATGATTCATGCTATCAATTAAGTTAGTTTATGGATACTGGTAACTGACATTGCTACCTAGAAGAATTTAATAAATACATATTAATTTATTTAGAGAATCCCAAACATTGAAAAACAATCCATCATTAGAAGAGTTAATTTCCATCCTTTCTACTATGAAACATAATTTTAAATATCATTATCCAACATTAATTAAAGATATCCATTCAAATCCATGTTCACATCCAAAAAAAATCATGGGTGAAAACACATATGAAAAACAAAATGCTAACTCCAAAGTGAAATTATTTAACTATGAAAGATGATTTTTTAACATATAATCTTACATGTGATGTGATGATGACATTTTCATTATCTATGGTTTCTTATCCAAATATCTCACCTCATCCAAATTACATCACTAATTAATAGTAACATATCATGAATGTTTTTACTCTATAATATATTGGAATATTATCTCACACACAATACCATTAGTTCAAGGTGGTGAATGTATTAATTTATAAATATAAAAAATATTATAATATAGTGACTATGGAAGTGGGTTTTTCCTTTCATAAATTGAACAAAAAATGATTACCCAACCTCCTACAATTGGTTTAAAGTAAGAATGTGACTTTGATAAGTAAATAAAACCACTTTAAATGTCATTTCCTAGACTGAAAAATTTTCAATCTACCATATCCAAGGGAACTAGGGGAGGATACGAAGAATATCCCCAATGAAACTCGAGAACTTCCTAGAAGGGATTAATACATATGTTAACATATCTGAAATTGTTCATCACCAATTCATTAGGAATCCATTAGAGAATAAGTAACTGTAATTTCAGCACATATGGTTTGTGTTGTGGCACCTATGAAGGTGATTCATAGGGGTTAGCTAAACACTAAAACCTTTGGTAAATCCCATACTTTATATAAAACAAATATCCCTAAAATATATTAGAATATATAATAACATAGTAGTTTACTAAGGGGGATCACCAAGGGAAATTTGGTTTCAGGTCTCTAAGGTATATATCAATTTCTTTTATTAGTGGAATCCTCAATTTTTATAAGAACTTTCATATAGTATGTTGATGACGATTCAATATTCCCATTACAAATAAACATAAAGTCTAAATGATATCATTTATTAACCACATTCCTTCCGAGGATGATTTTAATCACTATTATGTTCCTCCCCAAAATACCATAAAAAATAAAACTAGTTGTGTTCCCCATATTACCTATTATGTGGTATCCACCCCATAGTGTTGGAAGCACCAACAGTAAAGGTCATCAAAATCATAAAAAACTGAAGATCACCAACCCTGGAGGAAATCCCCATAGTAAGATAAACTTTTTTATATCTAGAGGTCCTCTACAAATCCCCCATTTTGTAGTTCCCATTATTGTAATTTGAATATCAATCAGGAAGTTATTCAATGTAATTCTAGTTATGTAAGTTCTCTCCATAATAAAAAATTATTAATATGGAGGTATTCCCCTCTCCAATTCATCAAAAATCAATAACAAAATAGGCCATCCTTATAGTTGAGAAATACAATATTATTAAATTGGATGAAGACCCTATTATGAAGAGAGAAAAATTAATATTTATAGAGTTCATCCAAATGAAAACAATAACAATAGCTCTATAGGTTATCCCTAATGAATATGTTCTAGATATAATCTCAAAAAACATATAATGGACATATATATCCTCACTATTATGGTGAATCTAAGATCAACAACCATGGAGGTCCTCCCATTAAATTCATTAGGAAGGAACTTTGAATAGCGATATACATATTCGACATCAAGTCCCTCTTTTCGTTGTCATAAATTTAAATTTTCTCTCTTACAGAATGACATGTGGACTGATAAATTCTTCATTTCTAGGATCTTCATCACCTACAATTGACGTTTCATCACATGAACTAAGAAACCTCAGCGAAAAATCAATTTAAATGACTCCCCTGTATAAATTTTCATTAGATACAATTTATGGTATCCATGAAGATCTAGCTCCCCTAAATAAAAAATTAGGAAAATACCATTATGGTTAGACATAGTTGAATAATAACCCATTGAGGATGGTGAAAAATAAATTTTAATGTGAAAATACATTTATTAAAATAGAATACCATTCATGTTCTATATTATTTATACATAAAAATATGATATCCCTACGGTATTAAAACGGGAGTGTATACCTCATGTTTAAAAAAACTTTGGGGTCTATCCATTACATAATATTTAGAAAGACTCTATATGAGGGATATATTTATCACATTAATGAACTTGATACACACTATCATGTTATTGAGTTTGAAACCTTATTGGTATCATGAGATCGTAAAATATAAAAGAGTTATGAATGTCTTCATTATTCTTACATTATTTTTTTAATGAATCCATTTTAATGATTGATGATACCCCATTCAATTTATGTATCAATGGTTAGGGTGATTATGGAAATTTTCATATAACTAGTTTTTTAGTCCAATAAAATCCATCATGTGAGGTTTCTTACTGTGTCATTTCCCCAGGACATGTTTTATGTAACAGATCTGACTAATATAGTTAACTAATTTAACAAAGCCACGCTATCCCGTATTTTCATAACGGATATATATAGTAGTAATTAGCTATTGAAAAGTAGTAACAACATGAAACTAGAATGGTTATGCCTGAATAAAATTTATGGAAAGCCTACCCATTAAAAAGGTGAACCAATTTCAGTGGATGATATCTCTTTTATAGTGTGACAAGAAAAAATATTACACCCATATCATTCTTGACTACGATCCTAAAATGGGACATTATATGAATAAAGTATCAAGTGATAATAATATTATCTAAGAAATACCTCATCATGGTGCAAAAATGGATTTCAGTTTATATGTTTTTTATAGTTAAAAAAGTCAATTATGAAGTTATAATTATTTTTTTGAAAAATTATTTTGAAAATACTCTAGGATGGTGGAGACCTATATGATTCAAGGTAACTATATAAAGGCATGGATTGAAGTTATCTATGAATGTGGAACATTGGATTTTTGAAATTATAATGGATTTTGGAATGTATCATGAATGAAATATATAATGATATTTTTTTAAAATATTAACTGTTTTATAACTAGGTGAATAAGTATCATTACATTTCATGAAATCAGTGATTCAATGTTGTCACATCAAAATATAGATGTGACATGAGTTTAAAAATATTTTATAATGTTTAAATAATATGTAGGCATGATAAGAAAATTTAGTTTCTCAATGGCATTGATTTATAAGAAAAAAAGTGATACTAATGGTAACACATTTAGCTAAATCTTGCATGAGTGGAAAATGTTTCCACGAGTTGGGTGAAGGTGGATTTTATAGAATAAGAATTTTCGGGTTGTAAAAAACGTTATGAAAAGTAAGAGATTGTAATAAGTTAAAAAATTTAATAAAAATAGGCATCTACCCAATCATTTTAATGGTCAAACCCTTAGATAATATACAAGCTATGAATTCAAAAAACAGTTATCTAAACATACCTCATTTGTGAAGTATTAATATAGATATAATTTGAAAAGAGAATGAAATTTTTTCTATATGACCAAGTGATCTTCATGAATGTTTGAAATGTTTTTTTTATAATTATAGATCTTCACAAAAGTCGATAAAGTTGTTTATAGTTTGGGGAGATTAGCAAAAAACATGAAAAATGTTTCATGAAATGAAGAGTTGTGAGAACTAGTAGAGAATTGTTGAATAATTCATCGTTAAATATGAATTTATTAGTTGGATGAATGAATAGATTAATGAAAGATAAAATATGGAATAAATAACATTGATTCATGAAATAAATTGATATCTATTAAAGGAACAATGAGTGGACTTCAATAGAAATAAAAGTAAGGTTTCAATATATGATTGGTAGTAAACACCAGGGGATAGTGAGTGTTCTCCGAATATGTAATTTTTTATATAGTATATTTTTTACATTAACACCTCAACTTTTAATGTTCCTTGAATATTCCAATTTAGGGTGAGTAAAGTAAATATTTTGTGTCCCATGGATTTTTTCTATTATTTTTATCCATTGTAATAGGATGGATATAAGTGTGTTTTCTTTTGTAATGATACAAGATAGAAAGTGTAAATTTATTCATTTTGAAATACATATATCAATCCCCTCTTGGGATATTTAAACTAGTGTGGACAAAAATCATTATCAATGATAAATCATAAATTGATTTAATCTATCTCAATCAAGGAATCATACAATCACAACAGGATTCTGATTATCGATGGAAGAAATTTAAAATTGTGGAAGAATCAGATACTAAATTACTTTTTATCTTTAGTCATGGTTGTTTTTAAAATTTCAAAACCTAGGATATCTTTTAGTATTTAAAGAAGGACATATTATATTATAAATGAAGAAAAAATTTCATATATGATATAGGAATCAATTATTTATGAGGATAATTATGAAACATTATCTAAAAAATGGAATGTCATGTTAATCCTCACATTCCATGTTAGATATGTTTTAAGGAAACAACCAAAGTGATTAAAAAGTTTTATAAGAAAAATTTATGATTCTATTAGAAATTGAAAGGATCATAGTATGAATCCTAATGAATAAATTAATGCATTATTTGATCAAGTGAACATGTTTTTGTGTGATATACATGGTCTTTGAGAAACCCTTGATGATGTGGAAAAATCCAGGTGATTTATAAGAATATTTCAACCATAGTTATATCCTATAGTCTATGTGATAAAGGATAAAGATAAAAATTAATTTAAATTATGATTTTTTTAATAGATTTATTATCACATATGGGATGACAATTTTTGATAATGATGTTATGGAAAAGGTGAATTATGAAGAGGTTTAATTCAATGAAATTATGAATCTAACCATAGAGGATTAATATAAAAGAGATTAAATGGATGAATTAATAACATTATTTTCCTCAAATATGGAAAGGGTAAAAAAAATAATGGTAAACCATCACTTCCATTTTTCATACGTGAAAAGGTTTGGAACTGTGCAAAAAAAGTTCAAATAAAGTCTCTATAAGATTTTGTGGATGATGAAATTCTCATGTTGAAATCTTTTGGAAACTTGAAAAGTATAAAATGAAATAAGTATAAAATTTAACAATAAAATCATAGGTCTAATGAAATTGAGGTATAAGAAATTAAATACTACAATAATTATAATAGAAATTGTATGTTGTCGGTTGTGGGAAATTCATATAAAATGGAAGAGTGAAATGATAACAGGGAGAAGTATACGGAATAGTTTATCTCTAGGATCAATTGTAAGACGCACATGAATATGTATATGTTTGGAGTTATTTATCAATGAAATTGAATAGAGTGGTTCATATTTCTATGATATATATATATAGTATAAAAATATAAATGTTGTAGGTGATGGTAGAAATTAAGATCTTTAAATTTGAAAAACTAGAAAGCGCCAAAAAGGCTGTTGAGTATAAGCTAAAATTTCATGAAAAGACCTTGTATATCTATGTTTGGACTACAAAAATGAAATATCGGGTTAGATATATCAATGATATTGAATAAGAATTTGTTGTATTGTAACTAAAAGATTAATATTTTGAAATACTTTGGACTCTCGGCTTGAAATCTGGAAAATATACAATACAAGTGATAGAAAAGTGAAGGTGGAGTGATAAGGTCCAAAAAATAGGCAACATACTCTCAAAAAAATGTAAAATTCATATCAAAATGACTATGATGGCGTGATATTGATAATAAATAAAATAAATAATGTGTCATTATATACCACAAGAATCCACATCGAAGATAATGGTTGATTTGGGTATGAATCAATATTTGAGAACCTAAGTAACAATCAGTGTAGTAATAAGGAAACACATGAATGAACATGATATTGGGTATTATTACTATAGGAATATTGTAAATTACAATTTTTTTGTAAAATATCAAATTGGATTGGGCTATATTGACTTAAATGTGATATATGATTGAAACTATCTCTCTTGGGTGAGATTTGTATTATATTTATATTTTGGATGATTAAATATTGATATTTGGATTGATATGTTCTACTAGATTACACTAATTATGAGAAGATATTGACCATATTGTTTTTAATGGGATATAATATCCCATGTGACATGTCAAAATCATTATGTAACCTAGGAGACTATTTTGGGTGCCAATTTTTTTACTAAAATTGAGGGGGATCACCTTAGATATTCAAGATCATCTATAGCCTTCATGAATATTTAATGGGTATAGGTTGTGTTCATAAGAGGAAAACCTATAAAGTTTATGTGGGTTTTGAGAAAGAAGCTACCCCAATTAATTGTGCATATTCTGTATGAGTTTTTGAGTAGGTCTTATTAACTTATGTGTATTCTGTATGAGTATCAAATGAGTTATAATGCCCCAATTTATATTTTATGTGACGTTTAGGAGAGTGAAATTCATCAAGGTGTACGTTATATAAGGTTTTAGCAAGGTAAGACTCCCATAGGTGTATTATATATGAGGTTATCGGGATGGGGGATGCCCTTGAATGTATGATAGATGAGAATTTAGGGAGGGAATGAGCCATGGGGTTTTATATTATGAGATTTTCAATGGTGGGGAGTTATCCCCTCAGGGTTTATGATTATGAAATTTTCTAGGGTGGGCCCCATTTTCCCTTTGGTGGATGATATTGATTAAATTTTTATATGGAATGGTGAAATCACCCTTGATGTTATGTTCGATAATGTTTATACTCAGAGATATCTATTGTTGGATGAAGTAGGATTGGGTGATCTCAAGTGTTTCCAAGAACTCAAGGCTCATGATGATTTACTAACTATATTTCTAGACATTATTTGATTATTTTATAAATATCACGTTATAGATGGTGAAATTTTATTGGTTATGTTAAGGACACCATTGGTGGTGGACTGTCGAGTTGTACTCATTACTTTATTGGGAGACCCTGATACTTTATTACCCATGGAGACCTCATGATCACAGGTGTGGGTAGAGAAAAGGTCTAGATTTAGATAGTTGAGATGGATTGTTTATAAAGAGTCTAGAGATGGGCCTAGATGTGGTACATAGGAAAAATGGTGTCTATTATTATTTTTAATGATTATATTGGAATGATATGTATAAGATATTCATCTGAGAGACCTCATTGTTATCTTCTAGAATCATGTTCCATTAAAATCGTTCATTATTATCAAATGATTATGTAATTTTTAACACATTGCTAAAATGTTTATTGATTAATTTTGATGTTCTGATGATTTTATATATGATATTTATATTATTATTTTTTTAGGCTGCGAAGTTATAGTTTTCCCATAAAATTCCACTATACCACCTGTGCTAGTAATTAGCCTCTACTATTTATAGAGGCACGCTTGAAGTCATATAACCAAATTGTCTGATTAATTTTGAGTGAGCTAGATTGGGACATTAAAAAGTGGTATAAGATAATTCCTTCATTTTACATAAGTTTTGGGATATATATTATATATGAGATGGTATTTAATAAAAGTTTAGCTGGATTTTATTTCTTGTGTTTATCTAGAACCTATATGTGCTGAATTCTATGTTACAATGGATTTGGGATTATGGTTATTGTTTTTGGGTTACAATTGATATGATTATTATTAATTATAATATTTTTGGATTTATTTTTATATTAATTTTTCTCATGGCCCATGGTGGAGAGAGAGAGGGCGTTCATAGATTATGTTGTTTTTTCATATGACATATACATGATTGTGTGTGATTATGAATTTGGTTTTGGAAATTGTAAATGAAATATAGGTTATGTTTAATAAATTCCTCAACAATGACTTATTTTTTTTTAGAAAAATATTATTGGTCAAATTATTCATAAATGAACCATGTGGGAGTGAATTTTTCAAATACATTTTTTAAAGGGTGATGATATTATATTCACATGGATGTGCCCTTGGTCCCCATGGGGGTAGTTTAGTACTTGGATCTCGTATGAGTATTTTAATACTAGTGTGGGTTGTTATATTTATTATGATATTATTGGAATATGTGTATATTTGAGAGCTCTACAGGGTGTGTATTGGTTTTTGATTTACCTTGTGGTATCTAAAATTGGAGCACTATTGTTTTTCTATGACTAGTGACATATGTTGATTATGATTACGGTCTATGTGATATGTACACGTGAGTTTGAGATATAAATCATGATATTGGTATGTTAGGTGTGATAATAAATTTGGAGGACACTTTCATGCTATTCCACGAGACATGTTATGGGATATGAGTGTAATTAAAGAGAAGGGTTTTCCTGGTATTATGAGTTCCTTCCATTATCGGAATCACAGTTAGAGCATTATGTTCGATATTAACCCATGAGAGATTCTATTAGGTATTTAGTATGGGCTTAGAGATTCCGTAGGTATTGTTAATATTTAATCATGAGTATGTAGTCTGTTTCAGATGGTCAGACATTTATAAAAGTTATGGTCAAACAGTTAATTAGGTTATAGTAACCAAAATTGATGAGATGTAAATGTGTGTGATATACATGTAACTAGAGGATTTGGAGTGTGAGCCTAGGATGGACGAGATCCTTGGATGATCAAATTTGGATGGTGATAAAATCTGTGATGATATTAGAAAGGTTAACATCACCTAGTAATAGATGGGAAATAGGAAAAGGGTGGTGAACCATAGTGATATGACTTTTTTGGGTAGATAAGGGGATGGTTTTCAGCCGTTTTGGTGGAGTTTACCTCTGAGAACAATTGCATCATGACACTATATGATTAAAAAATATATCTATGATTAGATGACAAGAGGACATAATGTTATTGAGGAATATTTCTACATTGAGGGAAAAATATTGTGAGAGATGGGATGAAACATTTGAGATCATGTACTTTGGAGATGTGATATTTGGGTCATGTGAATGTCGAAGGTCCAATTATATCACCATGATGGGAAAGGGCTACGTACAGTTCTCCATATATGGGTAGTGTAGAATTATATGTAGTATTATGATTTACAAGAGGGATTATGTATGGCCGATAACATGACAGAATTTTAGTGTTGTGTGATGGTGAACAATTTCATGTAACTTGATCTAGATCCTCCAAGGCCACGCTTAAAATAAATTAGAAATGGTAGTGTAGGAAAACTGTTTAATTGGGTGCCTTGGTATTATTATGATCCTTAGAAGGGCTCATGAAGTGAACATATTCAAGGATTATAAGTGAGTCTTGTCTGTGTAAATGTTAGAATGATGGTGGATATTCGGTAGGACAATGATCATTGATATATAATAAGTAAACTCCTATAGTGGGGATCATAATATACATTATTTAAGTGTGTGAAAATTCATTGGATTTGTTTCTGATGAACATCAAGAGTGGAATGTTAATGGACCCCACTCATATGGGTTTTTATTTTGGAGAATTAATTTGGATGAAAAAAACTATGTAATGTGAGGTAAATGATGAATACAAGGACATAAGTGTCAAATGATGAGAATATGGTTGAGTCAGTATATTCAAAGAATGAAAGACACTCAATGTTGGATAATGGTTGGGTGGTATAACTGGGGGTGAATTTCAGTTAACAATACATTAGAATGATATTGTTTATGGAATTTTAATGTTCATGGGAAGCATGTTGAAATGTGAAATGAGGTGAGGCCATGTACTGTAAATATGGTCTTGGAAGGGAGACTATAGATTTGGATGAGAATAATTTGGTTATTCTTAGATGGTATGCTGGGTGAGAAATATTTTTCTATATACTAGTATTTTTTACTAACAGTGAACAATATTAATAAATTTTTAATTCATAAATTCTACTTGGGGTGGGGTATTATTATATTGTTGGAGTAAATAACAAGTTCCATAATATAAGATATGGTGGTGTTTTGAGTAGTGAAATTGATTTGGGTATAATGTTTCAATGAATATGGCCTTTGAAAAATATGGGATTTGGGCCGTGTATCATGTCTTGATGATTGGGATAGTTCATGGAGGATGCATGAGGTGATTTCTGGGGGAGAAAATCATTATGGTTGGGAGTATTTTTATTACTTCACTCTTACGAGTTGGTAAAAATTTAGGTAAATTTAATATTTTATCCCCAGTTCATATATTTGTTTGTGATTGAGGATTTTTATTGGGATTTATAGGGTCTTAAAATCTTTAGGATTGGTTTTAATGTATTTGAAGGGACAAGAGGGGCTTTGAGTTATCAGGTGAATTTTGGAGTAGGGTCTAGTGGGTTAACATCCCAAGTAAATAAAAAATATTATATTTTCACATTTTTTAATATTTGATAAATAAATATTAATTTTACTTTAATGGAGTTGCTATGTGTGATGGTATACTCGATACTCAACAATGGGTTTCTCTAAAATCTTTTTTTTTCACACGACATTGAGTCATACAAAAAAATTAATATTATATTATTATTTAAAATGGTAGTTAACACCAAGATGTTGTAATGGAGGGAATGAATAGAGAAAAACTATATTATGATTAAACGTATTTGTTTAAAGTGTTTATATTTATCCAATAACTTTTAGAGGCTTAAAATGAGATTTAATCCAATTTTATGCACAAAATACTGTAATAATTTAATATGGTTGGTTTAACACCTTTTGATGGAGAACCATTTTTAAATATATTTTTTTCACTTTTATATGATCCACATGAAAAATTTACTTATTATTTAAAAGTGGGACATAAAAATGTACTTTGGGTAATTTTTTTGTATTTTTCTAACAAAGTTCATTTTTCAATAAAAACTGAAAAATACTGCATTTTAAGTCAAAACTGTCATTTAATCTGACTTATATACATGGTGAGATTATCTTTTTATTTGCTTTTAAAGTCATATAATATTATTTTTATATTATTTAATCAAAATTTGTTCATTTTAAGTAATTTCACTATAAAATTTGACATAAAACATGACAATCTTTTGGTTGTCTTAACTTCTTAAAGACACAGTTTTCTGTTTAGAAAACATGAATTAATTTTTAGTTACTTTTTGAAACTTATGTGTTTTGAATTTATTAAAATATATTCCATATTTGGAATCATTATGAATTAATTGTGTAAATAGGTAACTTTTATTTTTATACATTGTGAATACTAACTTTAGTAAATATTTTATTTACCCTGGTTAAAGGGTAAATCTGGTAAGAGGGGGTAATAAACAATATTATAATAATTTTAAATTACCCTAACACATGTCCTATCCCTATTTGATGAGATATTTACACCCATGGGAATCCTGGGGTATATTTTTGGACCCTATAGAGCCACTTCTGTGTGTAAATGACATTTAATTACTTTTAATTTAACATTTAGGAAAATATAACCTAAACATGTTTCTTTTACTGAATTGTTTTTATATGGGGTTATATAAATGATATCTAAGATTATAAATGGTTATTAGAGCTATTAAAATATTTCCTACATCATTTTATTTTATTTATAATTTAGATACATCATATAAATAAATATATTTATGACTCAATGGTGATGTAGTGATTGCATTATTAATGAATGCTTTAAATAAATGAGATTAAAATTTTTAAATTAATTTTATTTTGAATATTTTTTTTCCATCAACATATTTTATTGATTATTATGAATTGGTATCTTTGAATTAATTAATTTTTTTTTTCAAATTATTCAAGTTTTTATGGATTTTAAAAAATCATGATAATAATAGTGTAAAATTGACATAAATGAGTTTTTAAATCAATTAATATTTTATTAAAAGATATAATAGTCCTGAATTATAAGATTCATTTTAATGACAAATATTATATAAAAAATTTCATTAATTATACATTTTTTGGTCTCTTGGAATTTAATAGTAACTATGGTACCATATATTATGAATATACAAGAAGACATGGTAAATGTTAAATAAGTTTACTAAGGTTAAAGCTAAAAGGTATGGTTACTTTTGTGGCCTAAAAATGTCTAAAACCCATTTATGAGATGATTTCAACCCAAAATATTATTTTCTTTTAAATATATCACATATGTTTTATTACAATTCTAAAATTAATTAATAACAAAACAATACTTTCAAACATTACTAATATTCCCCTCCTCCACCTTCGAAAAGGACACCCACTCTAACACTTACTCACACCTCTCAATCCCACTTGGATATTAAAATCTATAATAAAATAAGCTCCAAAAATAAATACATTACTCCTAGAAGCCTTAAATTTGGAATAAGGCTATTAAATAATGACTTTTATCTTAAAACCGAAGGAGTTAGCCGATTTGAGGTAATGCCTTCTCTTATGAATCTGTATTTAATTTTACTTCTCCAACCCACTAAAATCTCTTTGTTAAATTATTTTATAGTAAAAAAATTATCTTAAATATACTATTTTGTTTTTATGAGAATTAATATAAATAAACATTCACACACCTATGTCTAATGGTTATAGAACACATCGTTTCTGTGGATGGTGATCTACTGCCTTGCGGAATGATGGTTGTTCAATCTTCGCCTACCGCCTATTATGGTTGCCAAAATGATGAAAATATAATTATATGAGATATATATTATATTTATTTAATCTCTATTATTCTGTAATTATCATTTATAACATAACAATTTTCATTTCATATTGTATAAATATGATAATTTCATTTGATGAAGTGCAGATTACCGCCTCCTCAAAGTGATATGACACATTCATACTATACATGGAACGTATAAAGGATGGAATTAATGATATTATATAACATATAAAACTTATATATTATAATTCAATTATAATATACATATATATCATTTAGTTTTCATTCATTTAAATATGAAAATAAAATTAAAGTGGTGTTCATGCGTACGTACGACTTAACATCTCTATAGACAGTGCATTTCATTTCTTATATCCAAATTATTTGGACTATTATAAATACATATATAGTGGATATATATTATATATATGATATCTATATCATGAATATAATTATGGATATAATGTAATTTTGACCACATGGACAATTAATAATTAAAACAAGGTCATTTTTTTACTCATGTTCCGAAAATAGAAAAAAGTGTGATATGAAATCAAATAACTAATTATCTGTTATATAAATGTAATAAGTTATATAAAAAAATAATATAAATGAAAAAGGTTATGAAGAGAGTATATATTATCCTACATTTATTATTCATGAAATTAAATAACCAATGACTCATTTTAAGTACGTGATTAGGGAAGTTGTCTCGATCTCCTTTCATTGAGTAATTTTTTGATTTTTAGATGACATGATTTTATAAAGTGTATAAACCACATTGATTTTTATTTTCATTCTAAGGGAATATTTTTAAAAATAGATTTTTATTAAATGATAAATGGAATTTATCTTTTAATATATTCAGTTACAACAACATTTCCACCACTGTGAGTATTATTTGATATCTGGCTTCCTTAACAAGCTGTGATGTTTTTAAATGGAAAATAAATTCCTTATATTGTTTTTACAGATTTTGTTATTGAAAATATTTTTGAAAGTGGATTTAATATTTCCATATCTTGAAATTACTTCTAATGATTACAAATGAAATTTATATTTGAAATGTTGATATTTTAAATCTTTTTTGTGAGATGATTATATAATGGTACTTGATCATTTGACCTGTGGTTACGGGACAAACCAAATTATGGGTGATTCCATGATAAATCCAGGATGAGTTGTTATGTTATAAAATTCAATGTATTGTGTATGTAAGTTGGCCATATGACTATTCCAGTTCTATGAATGATTTGTGGAAGTTGATTGTATGGTTATTCCATTTATGTATGATTATCTAACAAGTTTACCTTTATATTCTATATGTTTATTTCTATGGGTTTTATGGTAATATTTAGGTAACAAAAAGGGTAAGTAATGAGCTTGTATTCAGTGATGTGTTTTTTTACTTATCTATGAGTGAAAAGAGCTACTTTATGATACAGTATTCATGGTTTACATGTTGTTTTTACAACTAATAGTTTTCCGTCTTTATGTATCCCTTAATGTGATTTTTATGATAATCCCTAGTTTTTGAAAAAAATTTCAAAGGACTTAATATGGAATATAGTCAAGGATGGTATCAAATAAAATTCATGTTTTTTAAAACTTGTAATTAAACATGTTTCTTATGTGTTTTTCTATTATGAAAAAATGATACTAAGTATAAGTGTATATATGTAATATTTATGTTTTTATGTATATGTTATTACCTAATTCTCAAATTATATAAACATGAAAAGATCCTCAATGTGAAATATTAATTAAATTCATGATTAGGAAAGGATTAAGGTCGGGTTCTTATAGTTGTTATTAAGGGTAGGTTAAGAGAACATTAGGAGTTATAATTTTGATAATAGAATATCCATAAATGATTATTACATTATTTTCAAATTAAAATGATATTGAATTTGATGATCACCATGTTTCCTCGCCAAAGATATGTTTTTTCTGAATGGATTTCCATAATGGAACTAGGGAAGTAGTGCTAGGGAAGGCATATAGTCGAGAATAAACATCCAAATCAGCATCCCGAGAATGTTGGAATCAGAACTGAGTAGTTTGTTTCAATAATGGAGTAGTTGGCTCAAGATATAAATAGTTGGGGTATACATGCCCGATATAAACTAGATCAACCCTAGTGGAACATGTCTATAGTGGATCATATTATGAGGAAATATCCATATCATTACAAGGATCATCTAACCCAGTTCAAGATGAAGTGTGGATCAAAGCATTGTAATTTGTTTTTGATGTCATGGGTTGTACATAACATTAAAAATTTAGTCTTAATGTTTATCATTTTTAAGGAGAAGAATTTCAGGGGTGGTCGATGCTTAAAAATATTAGGGACAATGAGGATATTGATTCTCTTGGTTAGGAAGAATTCAAAGGTATGTTTCTTGAGAAATATTTTCCTAATGCGGCTCAACATAAGATAGAAAAACAATTTAGGGTATTTTGGAAGGAGAATGACTCAGTGTCTACTTACGAAGAAAAGTTCACTTTACTGGTGAGGTATGCTCTATATTTCATCTGAGACCCTAATAGTGAGAAAAATTGATTTTATACAGGACAGAACCCATGAAATAGAAGAGTATCAGCCTCTAGTGAATTCAAAATCTATGAGAAACATGTCAGATGTGACGAGAAGTTAGAAATGGAGTTTTCTAATGATCATGTGTTCTATGAGAGGAAGAAAAAGAAGAGGTCCAGTTGGAAGGAAAAGGAAAGATATTACTCATGGAGGCCTGGAGGTAAGAAAACTAAATTTCCATCTTGTGAGAAGTGTGGTAAAAAGAATCCTCTTGAATGTATCTCGGAATATAGAGAGTGCTTTCAGTGTGGTAATAATGGTCATATTTCTCGTATCTGTAATGAAGATGATCACAAAGGCAATGAAAATCCTGTGCTAATATTTCTTAGTTCCAATTAGTTTTGGAATTATGTTCATGTGTGTCCATATTTGATTACCAATGTTGGAAACTAGATAGATCAAAATAAGAATAGTGGTGAGAAATAATTTTATACTACTATGGTTGGTGTGGGACCATAAAATGAAGTGGCATCAGGTAATTTTTATTTTCAGACTATGAAAATGTGTTGTTTGACTAAGGTTATACACATTAATTAATTTCAAAGAATGTTTGGGGTAAATTTGGAATTCCACATAAATAATTGAATCCATAACATATGGTAAAAACTCCTAGGGGAAATGTTGAGGAATAAATAAATTTTATGAATTTTTATACCATTATTTTTTGAAATAATTTAACTGAAAAACTTGTGGTTTTTCCTCGCGTATAGTTTGATTCTATTTTGGGAATTTATTGGATTTATGTTTACCATGATATGATTGACTATAGATCTAAAGAGGTTTCTTTTTATAAAGTCTTTTAGTTTGGTACAAGAACGATCCCTTATCTCTAATAACATATCCTGAATCCGTGAAGCTAGTGAATGATGTAAATGAATGTTACCTTGCACATTTTATTGAAAACAAAGGAACTGTTTAGTTTAATGATGTTATAATAGAAAATGAGTATATTTATGTTATTTTTAATGTTTTTCTAGGTATTATTCCTGATTTGGATGTTTAATTTACTACTTCCTTAGTTTATGATGCTAAGGAAACTTTAAAACCACCTTATCGAATGGCTCAAATTTAACTTTTAGATTTAAAGAAACAATTGAAGGAGTTGTTAGATAATTCTTTCATTTGACCCAGCACATCACTGTGGGGTTCTCTAGTATAGATTGTTGAAAATAAATATGGATCAATGGTACTTTGCATTGATTATAGAGAATTGAATAACATCACTGTTATAAACATGTAGTATTTTCCTCATATCGATGATTTATTTGATCAGCTCTAGGGAGCTTATTATTTTTTTAGGATTGACTTTTGATCGGGGTACCATTAGTTGAAAGTAAAGTAAGAAGATATCCCAATGACAGCATTTTATACTAGATTTGGCCATTATGAATTTTTAGTTATGAATATGTGTTAACTAATGCACCTGCTGTATTCTTGGATCTTACGAATAGAATTTTCTATGAATTCTTGGATAAGAGTGTACTCGTGTTTATTGATGAAATTTTGGTATATTCCAAAAGTAAAGGTGAAGATGAAAGTCATTTAAGCATTGTATTAAAAACCTTAAAAGAAAATAAATTGTATGGGAAATTCAGAAAGTGTGTGTTTTTTTACAATAGATTTCATTCCTTGGTCATAATGTTTTAAAAAATGGCATAATTATTTAACCTTCTAAAACAAAAGTTGACAGAGAATATCCAATACCCACAAATATAACTGAGATTCATAGTTTTCATGGTTTTTAAGGATATTACAAAAGGTTTTTTGATAGTTTTCATGGTTATTTTCCCCTTGACTAGTTTAAGTTGAAAAGTTCTTATGTTCATCTATACAAAAGAATGTGATGATTGTTTTTAGGAATTGAAATAAATATTGGTGAATGCTCTAGTATTGTAATTATCTACCAGAGATGGTGAATTTGTTATCTATATTATGAATTGTTGAATGTACATGGTTTTGTCCTAATTCCGAATGATTAGCTAACTGATTATGGTACACGTCAGTTGAAACCTCATGGGTTTAATTACCCTACACATGATTTGGAATTAGCTGATGTTTTTGTCCTATAAATTTTTTGATGAATCAACTATATGTAGTAAAATGTGAAATATATTCTAACCATAAAAGTTTTAATTACATATTCACCCAAAAATAATTTCTCAAAAGATAGAGGAGATAGCTGGAATTAATCATGGTTTTTGATTGCATAATTATTACCATATAGGAAAAGAAAATAATGTGACAGCTGAGTTGAGTCAAAAAAGTAATTTTACATTAACCATGATTCATTTTGAATAGGAAAATTTGATTAATACTTTGATGAACATTGTCATAGAATCTATTGGTGTAGGAAATTTATCTATTTTGTTTCAGGTGTTAGTGAAATAATCTCTATCAGGAAGAATTAAGAAACCACAAATGGAAGACAATGAGTACCAGAAAAAGTTAGAGTTTGTTTAGATTGGTATGTTTTTTTGATTTAACCCTGATAATGATGGTATTTTGAGGTTTGGGACGATATTAGGCATCCCTTGTGATTCGCATGTAAAGGAAGAGTAGTTATGTGTAGCTCATAGGTCTTTGTTTTCAGTTTATCCACGAAGTACTAATGTGTACAATGATATTTCAGAGTATTAATAGATGGGGTGGAATGAAAAAAGATATTGTAGACTTTGCTATGAAGTCTTTAACTTTTAAACAGGTTAAAGTAGAACAACAGTTACTAAAAGGGATGATTCAGCCTTTGTCAACACGAAAGTGGAAATGTTTCCATGGATTTCATAGTGGTATTAACAAAGACTTATCGAGGTATTAATGCAATCTAGGTTATTGTATATCGATTGACTAAATCTACTAATTTCATTTCTATTTGAGATACTTTGTCTCTAGATCGACTTTATCGATTGTTTATTAAATTGATTTTTAGGTTACATGGAGTTCCCATCTTTATTATTTCTAATCATGATCCCAGGTTTAGTTATAACTTTTGGAAAGGCCTTCAAATTTCATTGGGTACTGAAATAAATTTCAGTATAAGTTTTCATCCTCAATTGGATAGGTAGTCAGAATGAAAAATTCATACATCAAAAGATATAATATGCACTTCTTCAATGTATTATTATAGAAGTTGGGACCAAAATCTTATTTTGGTTGAGTTTTTTTTATAATATGAGTTTTTATTATGGTATTCCGATAGCACCATTTGAGGCATTATATGTAATGTGATTTCAAACTCCAAATTTTTGGGCTAAAGTAGGTTAAATGAAATTGATGGGAACAAAATTGGTATAATTGATGGATGTAAATGTTATATTGATATAGAAACACAAAAGGATAGTTCAGAGCATGATGAAATGTTATGCGGATGACCATAGGAAGGATCTTCATTTTGTGGTAGGTGATCATGCCTTTCTCAATGTTTCACTATGGAAAAGTGTGATGCGTTTTGGTAAAAAGGGGAAGTTGAGTCCACTGTTAATTGGACATTAGGAAATTCTAGAGAATGTTGGATCCTTTGCTTACCAAGTGGCTTTACCTCCATATTTATCCCAAGTAGACCATGTTTTTCATGTTTTAATGTTATGACATAATATTTTGGATCTATCCCATGTTTTGATTCTCGATGTAGTACTTTTGGAAGAGAGTCCTTCTGATGAGGAACATCGAGTCCATATTCTTGAAAGTAAAGAGAAAGTGTTCCAGAATAAGGTTATTTATCATGTTAAGGTTTTATGGAAAATTTATATCGCTGAAGAGGAAACACGGGAATATGAAACATCTATAAGGGATAAATACACACATTTATATTATAAGTGAATAGAATTGTAGGGACACAATTCCAAAAAGGGGGGATCTAACATTATATGTAAATAAAGAATATGATATTTTCATATTTGATAATATATGTGAATTAAATATTAATTTTACATTAATGAGTGTTCTATGTTTGATAGTGTACCTAATATACAACAATTGGTTTCTTCAAAATCTTATTCAACACACAATGTCGAGTCATACTAAAAATAATAATAATAAAGTATTGTTATATTAAATGGAAGTTAGCACCTAGCCTTTTTTCTAGCAAGAATGAATTGAAATAAATATATTATTATTAAACAATTTTTTAAACATTTTTACATTTATTCAATAAATTTTAGAATCATAAAATGAGAATGAATCAAATATTAATCAAGAAAAACTCTATTAAATTGAAAAGTTCATGTTACTATATTATGATGGAGAACTATTTTTAAATCATGTTAGATCACTTTTATTTGATTCATTTGAAAAAATAAATATGTTATTTGAAGCGGGACCTCAAAATTTATTATGAGTAAATTTTTGATATTTTTCTAATAAAGATCAATTTTTAATGAACAATAAAAAATACTTCATTTTAAATCAAAAGTCTATTTTAATATGATTTATTTATATGGATATATTATATTACCAATAGTTTTAAAACTGTAATTAGATTATTGTTTTATCATTTAATTCAATTTTTTTCATTGGATGTAATTTCACTTTGAAATTGGACATAAAAACAAGCCAGTATTTTGGTAGTTTTATTTCTTAAAAACACGCCTTTTTTTACAACGAGAATTAATTTTATATTTATTTCCTCAACTACTATGTTTTGGATTTGAAAAAATGGATTCCATATTTCGAATCAGGTGGATTTTTTTTTGGTAAATATGTAAAAAATTTAGATATTATAAATAGTAACATCAGTACATATTTTATTTACCACGGTTAAAGGGTAAATATGATAAATAATGGTAAAAAATAATCTTATTGTAATATTAAATTAAACTAACATATGTCATTATCCAATTTTTAGAGATATTTACGGGCATGGGAATCATTGGGTTGATTTTAGAACCCCATGGTGACACTTGCGTGTGAAACTAACATTTAATTACCTTTAATATAATGTTATGGAAAATATAACCTAAACATGTATCATTTAGTAATAAAAATTAAAAGGGGTTATATAAGTGATCTATTAAACTATAAATAATATTTAAAAATATAAAAAAATTTCCTACATCAAAGTATTTTATTTATAATTTATTGACCTCAAATAAGAAAATTTATTTATGACACAATTGTGATGTAGTGATTACCGTATTAATAAATGATTTAAATAAATGAGATTATAAATATTAAAATAAATTTATTTTGAAATTTTTTATGCTATCCATGATTTTTATAGATAATATTTTCTTGTTATATTTTAATTAATGAATTATTCCTTAATGAATCAAGTTGTTATGGATTTTAAAAAGTTTTGATTTGAATAGAAAAAAATGACATAAATGATTTTTTAAATCAATTAATATTTTATTAAATTTTATAATAGTCATAAAAATCTAATATTAAAAAAATGAAATATGTGAATTTAAAAATGTCATTAATGATCCATTATTGGGGTGATTTGGCATTTTATAGTAACTATGGTAACCATATGTTACAAATATACAAAAACATGGTAAAATTTAATTATGTTTACAATTGATTAAAGATAAAATATAAGGATAATTTTGTGACATGATCTTGTATAAATTCTATTATATAATAGAATTCATATCCATACTCATCTGATATTCAAAATAAATCACCCTGGTGTTATCTTAATTCTAAAATCAATTAATAATAAAATAATACTTTCAATCTTTTCTTAAGTGTTTGTCCCCCTATTATAAAAGGACGCCACCTATAACCCTTAAACACACCTCTCAAGACCACATGGATTGTCCAAAATCATCCCAAATAAGCTCCCAAATCCATCCATTCATCCTAGAATCCTTTTATTGGTTAGAAGGAAATTAATGACGGGATTTTTCTTAAATCAAATAGAGATACTCGATTTGAGGTAATGTCTTCTGTCAAGAATCGTTCTTTTATTTTCCTACTCCAAACCCCCAAAACTATCTTTATTAAAATCTTTTATAACAAATCTAGAATAATAATATACTATGTTTTATTTATGATAATGATTATAACTACACAAACTCACACCTTTATCTAATGGGTATAGAACATATTGTTTATGTGCATGGAGAACTACTACCTCAAGAAATGATGTTTGTTTAATATTCTCCTACATAATGTTATGGTGGCCATTAAGATGATTCTGTAATTAGATATGATATTTATAATATTTATCTTATCACTATATTTCTGCAATTCTCATTTGTAACATACCTTTGTGCTTTTCACGTTGAATAAATACCACAATTTCTTTTGGGGAAGTAAAGTCTAACACCCACTCTATGTGATATGACTCGTTCGTTCTATACATGGAACACATAAAGGTTGGAATTAATTAACATATGTAACATATATAACATAGATATTATACTATAATTAAATTATTCCAATTTATAATTTATTTTTCACTCCATTATATATGAAAACGAAATGAATGTAGTGTTAATTAGTACGTACAGCTTACCATCTCCAAGAACGGTGAATTTCATTTATTATATCAAAGTGTTATGGACTATTATAAATACATATATAATGGATATATATGATATAAATGATATCTAAATCATTAATATTATCCTGCAGATAATGTTATTTTAACAACATGGACATTTTATAATTATAACAAGTTCATTTTTGACTCAAGTACCAAACATCGACAAAATATCCAATATGAACTCAAATAATTGAATAATTGTTTTATCAAGGTAATAAGTGATATAAAAGGAATAAAAAAAGAAAATTTTCTGAATAAAGATGAAAGTTGCCTATGTTTATTATTTAGGAAATTAAATAATGAATGAATGAAGTCTGACACAAGGTAATAGAATTTGTCTCAATCTCTTTTATTCGATGAATATTTTGATTTGTAGATGACAATATTTTATATGGTGTATAATCCCCTTTAAATTTAAATTTAATTAAAGGGAATATTTTTCTACATAGTTTCATACTAAACGAAAAAGTGAATGTTTCGTTTTAGCCTATGTGATGACAAAAAACATTACACCGCCACATGGATTATTTGATATTTGTCTTCCTTAACAAGTTGTGATGATTTTAAATGTAAAACTAACACCTTATACCATTTTTAAATAATTTGGTATTGAAAATGGTTTGGAATTTTGATTACTAATTCAATATCTTGAAATTGTTTCTTGTGATTGAAAATGAAATTTTGTTATTGAAATGTTGATATTTTCTATATTTTATGTGTGATGAATATTTAATGGTACTTGAAAATATGATGGTTGATTACCTGATAAACAAAATTACGGGTGGTTTCATGATAATACATGAATAGGTGGTTATACTATTCCCTCCAATGAATTGGGTATGGAAGTTAGTCGTATATCTATTCAATTTGTAAGAATGATTTGTGGACGTCCACCGTATATTTATTCCATTTAAGTATGATGATGTCCCAATTTTACCTTTATATTCTATATGTTTCTATCTATGGGTTTTATGGTAATATTTTGGTTATAAAAATGATAAGAAATGTGATTATATTTAGTGAATTGTTTTTTCTTCTACACTCAGGGTGAAATATATTACATTATGATAATGTATTAATGGGTCACATGTTGTCTTGAAAACATACACTTTTCCTTCGTTATGTATGATTTTAAAATCATTATATGCTCATACAATGTTTTTGAAATGTTTTTCCTAGGATATTAAGTGGAATTGGGTCCAGGATGGGATCATGGAAAAGTCGTGATATTTAAAACATTGAATTAAACGTGTTCCTTTTGTTAAGAGTTTTAATTTTATTAACAATGGATACTGAGTAGAAGTGTCTACTTGTAATATTCAAGTTTCTATGTATATGCTATGAGCTAATAATCAAAATATCTATACTTGAAAAGATCATAAATGTGAAGTATTAACATAATTCATGATTCTATAAAGTTTAAGGAGAAGTCCTTATAAGTGGCCTTTCCTATAATTTCATATCTATAGAGTAGGTATCATTTTTACGAATGGGTGTTACAATGTAATGTATTTTTTTAATTATTTTGGGTGTTTTAGGGGAGTCTTTATACATTGGGGAATGAGTATTTGGATTTAGCATAGTCTCATAGATGGGATTTTATTGATTTGAATTTTTTACTAGTTTAAATTATGTTTGAAGGTGAGTTTGCAAGGAATTTATGAAAATTAAAAGTCTATATGAATTTTCAATGAATTATTCTTATAAGAATTTATTTTATTTAATTGGAAGAAACATGATAAATTCATAGTCTATAATTAAATCAGATGAGATTCATTGAATCTTAAGAAATTTTCTTAACATCCACTTGAGTGAGTCAATTTTGGTGTGTAAAAAACATCATGAATAATGGTTATAATGTTTGAAATCATTTATTATGTATTTATATGAAAAGTTCATAAAGTGATTTATTGGGTAAAAATAGATAAGTCATAGAAATACCATGCAGGAAATTTACAATTCCATATGGGTAACCCACATATAATAATGATATTTTTATATGAAAATGGATAAGTGTTTCCAAACATAAAATACATAATGGAATTATATTGATACTTAATATTCATTATATGAAAACCTGATATATTCATGAGTAAACTAGTTGTAGAGATAATATATATGATTCCTCATATATAAGAGTCATCTTATTTAATATAATTATTTACGTGTTCATGTGGTCCTATTAAATGTCAATTTCATTTCCTAAAATGAAAGGGTACTTATTATGAAAAACAGTAATATATAAGATTCATTTACCATGATACATAGATGTCATTCAATATTTAAGGGTCATTTGGTAGATTGTTTTTGAAATGTATGGTAGTCCAACATGATATGTAAGGCTCATTTACTAATAATTATGTGTCATCCCATTTATTATAGAATTATAATATTACTCTATGGACTAAATAAAATTTTATGACTGAAAGGGTAATTATCAATAATAATATTTTATTTTTAAGGAAACGGGTTTTGATAAATATGATTGTAAATAAAATTAAATGATTATATTTTTTTCCATCTACAATAATGTTTTTTTGATATATTTATTAAATTTTAAAAAGGTTAGATAAGTTGTCATGGTATGAGGAAGAGTATCATTCCTTTAATTCTTATCTGTAAGAGTTCTTTTCTTCTTGGAGGTAAAATTTCTTACTATAAAGAAGAATTTCATTCCATTATGGGTCACCAATGAATATTTAGGTTTTTGATGAGGGAGTTATACCATTCCATGATAAGAGGGGTCATTCCATGATGAGATCTCCTTATAAATTTTTAAAGAATAAGGGTAAAATAGTTTTTTGGGTGATTATAAATTGGGATACCATTTGAATTTCCTTATTTTTTTAGATTTTCATAGTAAAGGGTGTCCAAACCCACTTCCTTACCATTTCTCTTCTTCCAACCCACATGATCCATAATTATTAGAGGTATGTTTCTTTATTATTTAAAATTGATATTTTTACGCCTCAATTCTTACTCTCTTTGTGTAAACACTGATTTTTTTCTGTTTTCCTTTGGGTTTTATGGTAATTATACTAAATAATTTTTTAATTTAGCATAATTAATGAATTTGTTATAAAAATATTATCTAGGTGGATATTGTAACATACGAGCCTCAGTTATATAAAGAACATTTTTTCATTATAAAGAAACTCAAACATAATACACATAGATTTATTCACAAATATGATTTAAAACTAAATGAACATATTTTATTGTTTTAAATTGATGTAATTAACTTCAATTTTTCAGTCATGTTTTCAAAATTACACTTCGGTTAATCATTGATACAATAATTAATTGAATGTTTTTTATCCCATTTTCAGGACAATATTTTTATAAGATGTAATTTAATTAATTTAAAATTTTAAAATTTTATTTAGATATCTATTTTTACCATTTTTCAAATATAATTAATGTTTTCATTCAAATAAAAACTATTTCTGGTTATTCTCATTTTTTAATGTATAAAAGGGTTACAATAATTTATGGTTTGTTTTTAAATTCAGATAAGTCTCCTGTGATTTAACATAATAGAATTTATTCCATAAAATTTAACATTATATATTTCTTTATAAATTATTTTTTATGCTTAATTTTTTTTTGTAATTTTTATCATTTGGTTATGAATATATATTAAAAGATGATTCTGCCACATCCTAGAAAAAAATGATTTAAAAAGGATGAAATATTTTGAATCATCAAAAATAATGTTATGTAATAAGTTCAAATTTATTTTTTCGTACAATGAATTGTGTTCATGGTAAATATTTATCAGCTCAGTTAATCATAAAATGTATTTGATGTGTTAAAATAAATTTACAAGGCTTCATGACAACAAAAAATAGCTTAAATATTATTGGTTTTTTCGATTTCTACCATAAACTTATCATATTTGAAACTATTACAATTGGGTACTCTTTACATGAGTAAGACATGAATTATATAATAATGATTTATGTATTTATAAGTTTTATACCCATCTCACTTATAAAAAGTCACCTCCTCTCCAATATTATTCACACTTCTTGAGCCACATAGTTAAATGAATATCTATACTAATACCTTCCAAAAAAATTTCTTTACTATTGATTTTATTCTTTTTAAATACAACTTTATGAAGGATTCATGTGTAAAAAAAATAAGTTTACCAAAAGAATAATTATATGTTCATTCTTAGATTTTTAAAGATCCTTTCATCTTAAAACTCCTATAATCATTAAATATCCATAATAAAAAAATAGATCATTATATTTACCATATTTAATATATTTATGTTAATATTGCATCCATTTTTACTTCCTTTCCATATTATTGAAAATAAAAAAAACTTCTCATGCATATTTATAGTTGACCATCACCACGTAGTGGTTCATTTGGGGTTTTCATCACCACATCACATAGGTTGTTATAGTTTTAAAATTAACAAATATATATTATATTTATGGAATTATTGTTATTTAAAATTATATATAATTTACCTTTTTACCTTAACATCCATTGGAAAATGAAAATGTCACTTCTCATTAAAAGTGGATATCCAGCTCCATGAATCCATGTCATTCATTTTTCTGTTACTACATTTTTTGTATGGTTCTAAAATTTTATATAATTAAAAAAATTGTATTCCTGAAATTTTTAATATTTTTTATATGTAAGAAAAATTTCATAACATCTTTAACCATGGTAAATATACTGGATTATTTTTGGAAAAATTGACCGATCAACTCTAAGTGGTCAACCAATGAAAGAACTATCCAATGAATAGATTAAAATTAAATATAAAATGACCATAATAAATGGTTTACACATAAAAAAAATATTTCAAAAAATTATATACTGTATTTTAATCAATTATTCAGGAGGATATAATGTATCCAACCAAGAAGTGATCAAATGTATGAAGTTTTCTTATGAACTCCAAAACATTGCGATATATTTTAGATTATGCACATAATTTCATTTATAATAGGTATAAAATACCATATTGAAATATTATATCAAGAATTTGTCTTTGTTTATGGTATTTAATATTTTAATTCAAGACTTCACTATTATTGGTTATTGATTCAAAAATTATTAAATCTATAAATACTTATTTTAACATCGTAGTCATATTCGGGATTTGTCATGATGAAGTTTAAATTAGAAAAATTACATTCCATTTATATTATTTAAAACAATATATTTTCTTCTTATATTGTTATTTCAAGGTATCACATGGGTATCTACCTTGTCTTATTTTCTTTGGTACTCAAATACAAAAAGATTGTTTTTTATGAAAAATCAACCGTATTTCTTATTTTCGGTAGGAAATAGTTTTCTTAAGTTTCAATATTTTTCAAATATAGTCATTGTTTTTGTTTTCAAACATTTAATTGATTTATAAAGGTATTTTTATAATTACTTTTAATTTATTTATAGTTTCTTAAAAGGTATATTTTTAATATTTTCTGAAAATCTTATATTTGACTTTATACAAATGTGTAAAAGGAATGTTTTAATGTATTTGAAATGTACTTATTTTATGGATTTCACAATTGTTATTATATATTTAGCATCGTCTGAATGTTTCTATAGGTTTTCAAATAAAATATTTTTTCCATTACTTTTTGAACTTTCTATTTTTATGTAAAAATAAAATCCATTATTTTCTAAAAGGTTCCAATGAATAATGGAAGTGATTTATAACAATGTTTTTATGAAACTTTATAGAGGATATAAGAGTTTTTATTTTCTATTATCAAGATAATAACCATTAATTTAAAAAAATTATTATAATGAAATATTTACCTCCTATCATCCTTCTCTAATGTATTTTTTATAATATATTATCAATCACTTTTATGTGATGATGTTCTC
Organism: Viscum album; assembly: GCA_963277665.1. NCBI lineage: Eukaryota > Viridiplantae > Streptophyta > Magnoliopsida > Santalales > Viscaceae > Viscum > Viscum album. The sequence goes on from OY728130.1 coordinate 1,883,523,604, forward strand.
TTTCACTTTCTATTGTTTACTAGAAATTTTTCTTGTCGTTCTTTTTTATATTTTTTATATCAAGGGTATATTAAGAGATATTTATAATACATTTATATTTCATTAACAATATATAATTTCAATATATGATGTGGTTTGAATTAATCTTATTAATATTTTTTTCATTTAGAATGAAAATATTAATTTTCTATATTCTTGATTTCATACAGATATTTATTGATTGATAGAGAATATTTATTATGTATGACATTATTGTTTTAATATTCGTGGAATGAATTGGGAATATGTATGTGATTGGTAGGTCATGGCTATAAATATTTTATTGATGAATTTAATGGTCTCATGAGATAAATAGTTGGGTAAATTAGTTGGGAATTTAGTGTTTACCTACCCATTATTGGATATTTCATGGCATAATGCCATGTTGGAAGGGTTCATGATCTATTGGAATTAAGCATTATTGATAATATTTATAAATATAAAAATATTAATTTCCCGCAAATAGATTAAAAAATTTATTATCCGTGTTATTATTATGATGATATTTTGCACGCATACATTTTGTTGCTGAATTTTTTGATTGAAAGGAATTTTTATTGATTATCCAGTATTCCATATTATGTATTCAATATAAACTAAATATGGATTATATTTTATAACATCCATTGTTGAGCATCTAAGAACACCATTTTTTATGATTTCCTTTCCCCGTGATATAATTTATTATTCTTTGATTTCCATTTAAGGATGTAATAAATATTTTCACATTATGTTTTAATTTTCCAATGTAATATGGAAATCATATAGGTATCTTGTCTCCCAATACATCTAAGCTGATCGATACATCAAATTTTGATCCCCTGTATATTTTAAAAAATTTAAAGGTCAAACATATTCATTGAATTTCAACATTTAGAGTCATTATAGTTGGTATCAAAGGATTTTTAGTACGACATTCAATTACTATATTTTATAAGAACGTATCTCGCATGAGCATTAAGATAAAACACTATAATATTCATCAACATTTGAGTATTTTTATGTTATGGATCAAAAATCATGATGTTATGAGATAATTAAGTATGCTCTATGGTTTAGATATGGTATGTAGTGGATGAAATGGAAAAAAAATTAGCACCCAGTGTAAATGTAAGGATTTATATTTTCAAAAATTCAATATAGTGTGTGTTGGAGTTGAGTATATGCTGGAAATATTGAGGATATTGACTTATGTTATTATAAATATCCTTACATATAATGATTTAACTATTATTAAATAACATGTTACACTTAGATTGGATATATTTTGGCGGTAGAAGGATTCATATGTTAAGTGATGTGCTAATCCATTGGTTGCTGAGAAATTAATCACGTCCCATGAAAATATATTCCCGGATAAGGTATGTAATTAATTGGAAAGTAATATCCTCTTAGGATGATATCAAATAAGATTTACTAATCAGTGGTGGTCATGAACCAAAAATAATAATGTAGATAATGAAATAAAATTATTTTATAGAGAAATTTTAATTTTAACTTCTTCCAGAAATATATTACTCAAGATAAATGAGTTGAAATTAAGAGAGATTTTGAGAAACTAAGTTGTAAGTAAAAAAAATTATTTTTTATAAATATATAGCCATATTCAAAGTTATTTCAAGGAATTTAACAAACCACATACATAATATGTATAGAAACATTAACTATTTCATTAATTGGATGAATCCTAATGTTTAAATGGAATTGGTTTCCCAAATGATTTCATCATATGATGATATTGTAGCATTCGTTATCAAGACATATAATGAATTTTATAGTTCACATATATTTAAGGTAAATTAATAAAATAAGAGTTTATTTGAGGACTAAGGAAAAAAAACGTGTCAAATAAGAATAATGAAAATATATGAATTCCAAAATTTAATAATTATGCTAAAAAGTATCTAGTAAAATTCTTAAAGGGAACAATTGTATGTTACAAGTGTAGAGATAAGGGCCATAGTTCACATGAATTTATGGGTGAGAGAAAACCACTATAATACAATGCTTAAATTATATAGAGAAGGGGAATTATTGAAATGAATTCCACCAGAAACAAGGGATCCTATAGCAGAAGCGTCATATGGGTTACTTGCATAAATATGTGATTAATATAACTAAATTTGATGTTTCTAAAGTTGTAGTCTTATGAAAACTGATTACTAACTCAGTTATAGATGATGCTATATTTTATTATACATCTTATCACTCTATTAGGTCTTCTATATTTTCAAACAATATTAAATCATTACCTAACACCTTGAGAAATGAGTTTTCAATGAATAATTCAAGTGAAAATCTTATTTAAGTGATAATATTCTTGTCTATCCCTATTATTATGTATAGACACACCCTATTTGATAACATAGTTATTTTACATATGGTTGAATTTGATATAATACTTGTAATGCATTAGATTAATAATTATTATCTAAAAATTTATTACCAAGATACGTATATTACGATTCATGAATGGGACATGGAATCAATTGTACATAGATAGGATACTAGATAATCAGAATCTTGTGTGGATACCCATATATTAGATCACCTAAATATAATTTTTTGAGAAGAAGACAAAACGAAACCTGCCTATTCTAATGGAATAAAAAAAATGAAATATGTATATATTTCATATGAATACATTTATTCTTTTCTTAATGTTGTATAGAAAAAAATTCTTGATAGTGATTTTTAGTTATCTGTTAAACCCAACATCGATTTAAAAATTTATAATATTGTCAATTGAATAGCCATGGGGGAATTAATATAATTTAAAAAGAAATTGAAATAATTTTGAAATAAGGTATTCATTCACTATAGTATTTACCTTAGGGACCCCTGTTGTTTTTAAGAAGAATTATGGGTCTATGCAGTTGGGAATTGATTATTGGGAAATCAATTCCATTAATATAGAGAACATGTATCCTCTACCCCCAATGATGTCTTTTTCAATCAATTTAATGGATCTCAATTTTATTCAAATAATGATCTTTATAATGGGTATAATAAATTATGAAAAAGTAAATAATATATTCAAATGATGAAATTTATCACCGGGTACTGAAATTACAATTGTACATTAATACACTTTCATTAACTAATATATCCTTTGTTTTTATTGGTGAAATGAACATAGTATTCAAATATTATCTTTATAAAATAATTGTGGTATTTTTTGATAACATCTTAGTATACCCTAAAATCTTTGTAAATAATAAAATAAATATAATAATCATTATTGAAACACTCATGGGAAAAGATTTATATGCGAATTTTTTTATGTTCAAATTTTGGATTCAAAATGTTACTTTTCATAGCTATATTTTGACTTTGGAAGGAATATTGGTTGATCCTATATTGAAAATGTAAGCAAAAAAATTCCCTAATCTATTGAAAATAATCGAGATATGTAGTTTCCATAAATTAATAGCCTAATAAAAGTGTGTTTTTTTAAAAAAAATTGTTATAAAACCCATTAACCCTGTTGATACATAGACGTGTTAAGTTTATATTGTCAAAAGAATGTAAATGACGTATTGAATAACTAAATATGATATTCATCAATAAACCAATATTTTCATTAATATATGTATGAAATTTTTCATTGATACATAGTGATATATTGATGAAAGGAATTGGATGATACCTTAAGTTGAATGAAAGAGTTGTTTCGAGTAAATCATGTTAGTAAAAGATATATTAATTGAATTATACACACCCTGATCTTATAATGTTATCAGTAATATTAACCTAGAAGATATGGAGGAATTATCATTATAGTGAATGATTTGTGATATATAAAGATCATAATATTTTAGAATATATATTTTCACCATGAAATTGTTGAACAGGAGTTGATGAATATATAAGGATATACTTAGAGACTATGATATATATATGGTGGAAAATTCTTTGAGTCGGAAAGACCATCTTGTTCTGAATATTACATGGATTTCAAAAGTTAAAATCTTCGTGGATTTAGAATATTTTTATATATTAATAATTAGTTAAAGGGAAACATGATTTGTTTTCTAAATTATTACCAAACCATATTTATTGAATAAGATAATAAGTTTTATCTTGATGATTTATGTAAATAAAAAGATTAAATTCCCAGAATGATGGGAATATTTCATAATTTTTATGATTATGGTGTGGTTATATTCAGAAAGAGATGTGTTCCTTAAATACACTACATAAATATTGAATTAATTAGTGAATGTCATAACTGAAACTTTTCTATACACTTGGGTAGCACTATGACGTAATGGAATTTAAGAGAAAAATTTTGGTAGTATAACATGAAGTGGAAAATTTCTAACTCCATGTTGAGATTCTTGGGTTGTCAATGGGTATTGGTTAAGAGAAAAATTATTAATGGATTCATAGAAAATCTCCCTATTATTATGGGCAATTGGGAGAATATTACTATGGACTTTTTTCACCAAATTTCCAAACACTCCTAAAAGAAAAGATTACATATGTGTTGTTGTTTACTACCTAACCATGTCCTCACATTTAATAACATTAACAGAGTATTTAACTATTTATCAGGACACATGTTACACTATAAAAATATAAAATAATTACATTTTATTGGATGTAGTGTGTGACAGGAAACACAAAGCTAAAATAAACACTAAAATATATTTCATTAAATTTAAATTCATTGATAGAACGTTTAATACACAACCATGAGTCTAAATAAACATAAATATAGTATACTGTTATAAAATAGCCATTAAATTTTCATGCATTAATAGTACTAAATAAATAATTAAATTTTTTGATATCTATTAATTAGAAATAAAATAAGAATCATTTAAAATAAAAATAAATATTTTTTGAAAAACTATTTTATGTCAAAAAGTTATTTCATTATTACATTGCGCACATAATTTAAAAATAATATTTTAAAATTTTGAAGGTTTTATTTTAATAAATAATATTAATTTTATAAATTATAATATCAAAATTATTTTTGGGTGAAATTTTGGAATTTTTTAAAATATTAAAATTTTTAATGAATAATGAAAAATTGTTAATTTTTATTAAAATCAAAATTTTCATTTAAATTATTCATAATGTTAAATTTTATCTAAAATATGATTCATTGAAAAATTACATCAATTATATGTCAATTAATCCAATTTAGGTCAGTTAAATAGTGTTCATCTTGTATTTTTATATAAAAACATTGTAAACACTTTAACATTTGTTTTTTAAAACCACATTTCCCATCATATCTTAATGATTATTTTTAAACTAAAATATTCCATTAATGTAAATCAAATGTTGAAAAATGGATTTAATATTTTAAATAAAAATATTTTTTAATTTATAATATATTAAAAATAATATTTTACTAAAATTAAAATTGAAAATAATAAAAAATTATCAGCATAGTTAATATAAAATTGTATTTACAGGGTGGTTAAGATATGATGATATGAGTAAAATGACCTAAAATGTTTTCAAAAGAGAATTTTACATTCCTATTCAGAACATATATTTTCAATGTTCTATAATGAACTATTTTGGAGGCTTTTTTAATGGAAAAATGTTGGTATGATTTAGCCTTTTCAAAAATTAAATGTGTGGCACTCACATCACCTATAAAATTCCACCCCATCTCCTCTCTTCTTCACACCTTAAAATACTATTGGATCATCCAAAACCAATAAAACTCACTTCCCAAACTTCATCATAACATCATATAAGCCTAATATTTTGTAGAAATACCACATAAGAAGGCTTTTGGTGAATCCTATAGAGGATACTCGAAGAAGAGGCAACGTTCTTCAATTAGAGTCTTTATTTTATTTCATTCTTGACCTCCCAAAATTATTATTAAATGAAGATTAAATAATATAATTAGTATATTAAATATATGAGGTGTTTTATGTTTTGTTACTAACCTATAAACATTCATACTTCCATCAAATGGGTTAAGAAATCGTCATCTGTGTGTACGATGGGCTATGACATATCGAACCGATGTCATTATGTTTTTCATTATCTCCTCAACAAATTGGTTATGATGATTACTATAATGTATATAATAATATATATATATATATAATATAATTATAAATACTGTTTCATTATATAATGTTTAAATTTTTTTCATTCCACTCCACCAGTGATATGATAATGTCACTCGTGTTTATGCTGGACTACATCCTTGCGGAGCAATTTGGTTCATGTTTCATTAAAGCTTAACATGGAAGGTGATAAGTATAATGTAAATGAATATATATGATATATATGAAATAATTATAATATTAATGAAATATTGATTATTTTTAAAATATAATTTATATCTATTTATTTCGTACATTTTCTCTCACTGAAACATTATAATATCATTCATGTACGTGTGGACTACTACCTTCACGAATCAATGTGACACTATTTTGATCGCCAAAACACATGGATTATATTTATAAGTATATATATAAGTAAATAGTATGGTATTTATGATACAAGTATCATTCTATTGTGATAAAATATTTTTTACCTCCTATCTATAATGATCATTAGAAAATGGAAACGTTAATCATGCGTACGTACGACCTAGCTTCTCCATGACTGTATCGTAACTCATTTCAAAAATTAAAATTTAACTAATGGTTTAAAAAGTATAATTCATGTATAAATATTATAATTATTTCATGATTATTATTCTGTAAATTTCTAAATAATGATTTCATTGAACATATCGACCTACCAAAGTCATTTTTGACACATATGCCAAATAAAATTAAAGCATACAATATAAACATAATTGAATATGTAATCATATATAAAATTTCATTAATTAAAAAAAATGGAATTATAAAAATTAAAAGGTTTCTTAATAAATTATCTAATTTAAATAATTTTATTATTATAGATGACAAGAACGTACGTGATGAGATAGACTCAAGGTAAGTTATTTCATCTCAATTTAATTCCATTGAAGAATATTTTTATGTTATGTTCATAATTTTATTTATATGGTATATATACTAACCATTTCACATTTTATATAATTATTAATTAATTATTCATGGTATTTAATGTTTTAATTTTAATTATTTCAACCAAGGGGAGTTGATTTGAAAATTAGAAAATGTTAAAGAATCTTATATCCCAAAATCTATTTATTGGATTATATTACATCTTCATTGTTTTTGATTTTATAAGATTATAAGTATAATGACTTTTTATTATCTTATTTTTTATTTACACTTTTTTATGTGGATTTATAGTTTATATACCTAATATATTCAATGATTATTTCTCACTTCAATGTAATGATCATTGTAAGGGTTTATTTCATAATCTCAGTCTAATCGAGATTATTTATCAGTTGAAAGACATTATTTTACCATTTTCCAATAATACCATTTATTTATTTTATCCCATGTTTATTCCTCATATTATCATGTGATATTATTATTTTCTAACCTTATTTGCTTAAAATAATTGAGAATTTTTTATGAAAATCTAACTTCATTTCATTCTTCAGCCAGAAATCCATATTCTCCCAAAATAGTGAATTCTAAAAATAATTTCAAAATTTTGATTAAAATTTTAAAAATAATCTATTCAATACATTTTTAACAATTTTTACTTTTGAAGAAATTTTAAATAAATATTGTTAATTATTTCCAAACAATTTTCTTTTTAACCCTTTTTTTTGTAAAAAGAATGTTCTTTTCAACTTGTACGACATGTATGGATAACCCACTATCATGAACCTAATTTATTTATATATTAATTTTAACTTTTACATGGATATTTTTAAAGAATTTATTCCAATATATTTTTGAGAAATAATGGTTTTTAAAAGTTATTTAAAAAGAAAATAATTTCCCAAATAATTTATGTTTTAAAAAGTGATTTTTAAAATCAAAAGTAATATTTTCCTCAAGATAATAATAAAATATATTATTATAGTATTTATATTCATTAATTAAAACAATCATTCATTTTAAATATTATAGAATATGGATATTTTGAATTGATACCAAACTTTTTCTCTCTTTGGATGTGTTATGAATATTTTTACAAAGGATAATATTCACATTCACTACCTTGATTCACATTTGTAGTTAATAGATTTCCCTTGAAATTTTTATTTTATTTCGATCATTTCAAATTAAATTTATCATAAATATACATATTAATTATCATAATGTTTTTTATTTGTTAAACAATATATCATTTATACATATAGTGTTCTACATTGAAAGCCATTTGTTATTTGGGGAAATATTGAAAAATTCAAATTCATTACTCAACTTGGATCATTAATGACCATGACCATTTTTTTGAATTAAATAAATTATTTTCTATATGATAACAGATTTATAAATAAAATAAATAGGTGGGTTTGGATTAAAAATATTCCATTGATGCATCGATAGTCTCACAAGATGAATCTGTTAGATAGACTATGTTATGTGGGTTTATACACATTAAGTTTAAACTATCTTGAGGATATATCGTGATAGTAAAGTTATCATGTGTCTAAGACACATGACATCCCACAATTTAGCATTTCTTACATTCAAAATTTTTTTGTTAATATTTATGATATTTTACATATGATATTATATCTTGATGAATTTCATTCATAGTATTTTTATTAAATAAAATGTTTATTAAGTTATTTTCATTTACATATTTATTATGACATATATAGTTCGGGTAGCCATCTCCTTGATTAAAACAAATTTTATTTCAATTATAATAATTTCAATATTGGCTATGGTACTCAAATAATTTAAATGGTATAATATTTCATTTATTAACATTTCTTTATTGCTTATGCTCATTGATTTACTATAGCTTCCACTGTACTTAACTATTATTAAGCATTTGATCTCACCTATATTTTTTCCCTTTTCCGAGAATCTATTCTGTGTACTATTAAATATAAAGAATAATATTCTATAGGTAATATATATATTTACAAAAAATAATTATATTATAATTTGTGTATTCTAATATAATATGGGAATCATGCTTGCATATAGTTTAGCAGGAATACTAAACTATATGTTCTTTAGAGATACGTTTCCGTGTATGTCATGCCACTACAATAAGACTGACACCGACTATAGACTACCGGGGTTGTGGTTTCCACATCTCATGAATCTATAGTATTGATGTTATGTGGCATTAAACTAAAGTAATTTTGATTTTATATGATTGTATCCCATGTTTACATCAATGTTTAGGAAAATTCATTAGAAGTATCTCAATATTATACTACTTTTGAGCCCTGATTATATTCATCAAAGAAAAGTATAGTTAGAATTGACTATTAAAACATTATAATTCATGTCGAGGTTGTGGTCACGTAACTTTAATGGTTTCTGTGCTCAATATTTACCTTTGGTATAATTTTTATTGATTAATAACTTGTATTCATGAATTAAAATGACATAGTATGTAGTACATTATAGGGAAAATTTTCATATGAAAACATATTATGATTATGTTGATGAAATAAATATTTTAGGCCCAAAACCTGTTTTAGGAGACAATGGTGAAATTGTGAGATATTTAGAGTCATATCATGGAATCTGAAAGATAAAAAAAATTGTTATGCTGAAAACTGAACGAAGGATCTAGAATTTAAAGTAGGGGATCAAAATTTATTAAAGGTATCTCTATAGAAGGTTCTTATATGGTTTGGAATGAAAGGTAAACTATTTTCTAGGTACATCAGGCCTCTGTATAGTTCATTATGTGTTCCATATATCATTATTGTGGAAGTATATTATAGAACCAATTTATATAATGAACTATAAAGAAATATAATTTCATCTTGATTTATTTTATTATGATGATCTTTTCACAATTCTGGACTCATAAAAAGATGTGTTCTGGAATCAGATTCCTCGACTGATAAAAGTAATTTGGAGGAATATAATGATAAGGGAAGAAATATTAGAACCAATAATTTTTCCGATGGAGAAACTCCAAAATTTGTATATTAGGTGATATTTTTTAAATTTCTATTATTATGCGTGGAAGAATATAACACCCAAGTTTCAATTCTAGTAATAAATCCTTTAATTCTAAAGAAATTATAACATAATGGACATCTATTTATTGAATTATGTGAACAAAACATAAATTCCCATGTTTTATATTGTTAATTTGATTAAATTAATTTCAATTTTGAAATTTTCATGTCAAAATTTTTATAGAGTTAATTTTTGATATTTTTTTTTGAAATATTTGATTTTTGAGTAATAGTGGAGAATAAAAATTTTACAAATACCATTATTTTAAACAATATAATGACTTAATAATGACTTGAATGTCTATGAAACCATTATTTTTATCAACTATATTTTTTAAAAGTAATATAATGAATTTTAAAATATAATTTTGATCTTATAAATCCATGATTTTGTTTGAAATCTATGTAATATATTTATTCAACTAAAAAATATAATGGGGTTTAACCTTTTAAGTAAGTATTTAAAAATTTAAATAAGGATTTGGATTGCATTCAATGTTAAAAAAGTCACTTATGATTTAAGATAGCTAAAATAATTCCCTTGTAATAATCATTATACATGATATTTTTATAAAATATACTTTATGTGTAATGGAACATTTTTCTAAAATCGTCTTTTGTTGTGCTTTGAAAAGTTAAATTAATTTTAATTTTTGAGCCTTTTATGTATTTATTCATGTAAAAAGAATTAAATATTTTGAATAATACTAATTAATATTAGGTAATCACATAAACAAAATTTTTGTTTCCAATCAATAGAAACCATGGTAAATATTTTTCCCCTCGGTTATGGGAAGAATTAGATAGAAGGTTTAAAATAATGTTATAAGGCTTCAATATAACATCAAATATGTTATTAAATCTCATTGGTTAGTTTTAAAGTAATTTTAAAATTAATATATTTGAAACTATGTAAATTTTGATCATATTTAGTTGAATAGGATATATATTCTATAATAAAGATTCATCTATTTACTAATTTTCCTACAATATCACATAGAAAAGGATACATACCCTCTATTATTCTCTACTCATCATGAGAGACCTAGATTGAAGATTTCATACCCAAAAGACCTCCCAAACTAATTTTTCATTATTAATTGATTTTTTCTTCTAAAAATGACCACTTCAATAGGGATTAATGTGTATGCTCCTAGGGATTAGAAAAAGTGAAGGTATATGATTTTATTGATAATATTCTTGTTCCCTTATAATCCATCTACAAATATTCAATGTACATTTTAAAAAAAATTATATGATAAAATTTACCATACCAAGATGTTTTATTGTTAATGTTACATCTATTTTCAAAAAAATTTCCATCATATGGGAAATAACCACATCGCTCACGCATACATATAGACTACCATCTCCACATATTGGTGTAATTAATTTTTCATTTTTTCAAATCATGGATAATTATAAAATATAGAATTAATGATTATTTATGGAATAATAAATACTCTAAAAATATAATATATCATGTACCTTCTTAATTTTGCATCAATTAGAAAATGATGACATTTCTCATGAGTACTTGTGGACCACCACCTCCATGATGTGAAGTTATTTTTTTATTACCTCAGTGCATGTATGGTTTTAAAATTGTATATAATGTATAAAAATGATATTTATGAAATTATTAAAATTCTATGGTTGAAGGAATTATTTCATAACATGTTTATCTATGACAAGTATGCCGAAATAATTTTGGAGAAATGTGCTGATCAACTCTAAGAGGGCGATGTAAGAATTAAATATTGAATGATTGGATGTCAAATGATTATAAATAGACCAATAAAAATAATATAATAATGAAAAAAATTAATGATAACTAATTTAATAAATTTAAAATGATTATTATGGAGTATATAACTCATCCAATTAAGTAAGAATCCTTGGTAAGAGGGTTTTCTGTCAATTCAAATACATTGATACATATTCAATATTATACACCTATTTTTTTATCTTGGGTATATACTTACACTGTGACATATTATATCTTTAATCCATCTTTATTTATGGTATTTACACAATAAATTTATATATTCTCTTTTAACGGGGTTAAATTAAAAACATATTAAATCTATAAATATTTATTTTACAATATCACCCTTATTAATGATTTTTCATGTTTAAATATACATTTTACGAATCATATAGTCATTATATTCTTAAACCCCATATATTTTATTCATCTCTTTATATTTTATGGGTTTGAATGTTTTCCTTCATATTGTTCTTCTCTTCAGTACTCAATTTAGAAAAGAATATTTTTTGAATAAACAATCTTTATTTCCACTTATTAGGTCGAGACTATTTTTCTTCCATATCCATATTCTTCAAATTGTTTCATGAATGAATTTATTGTCATTTAAAATATAGTTAAATTGTATTTCTATAACACTATTAGTGTAATATCCAATCCCAAATAATTATCATGGATGTTTTCACGGTTTCACTAACATTGGATGACATAACCCAAACAAAAAAGTCTAAAAATAAGTTCAAAGAGCATTGTAATTCATTAGAAAACAATAATCCCTTTTCCAAAAAAAACATGAATAGAAAATAGTAAATAAAACAAACTAAGCTAAATTATAGTTGAAATGTAAATAATACAATTTAATATGAATACCAACAACCAAAAATTTCATTGAAGTATTTGAAAGTTAAGTAAGAAATCCAAATAAAAACTAAGGGACATCTAGAAATGAAAAAAAAGACAAGGAATCACTCCACCCAGTCCACATTGACTTCTAAAATATCCAACCACCATCCCAATAGATTAAAATCATGATGTTCTATTATATAAATAAGAGACATGTGTTTACTCTTTTCATGAAAAAAATTTGCACATACACTAAGGAGAATATATAGGTGGTTACTATACAACCTAGTGCAAAACAACCAAGAGACATACTAAGTCACCCCACTAGGATTATAATGTTTATATCACATTTTGAAAAATAAATGAAAATTGAGACAAAACAAAAAGTTTTTTGTCAATTTATATCAATTATACTAATGAAATATCATCATTTTACATATTTATAAAACATGTAATTATTATACCACATTAAACATAGAACCACACACATAAATGAATTCAATAAGGATTATTACTTGTTCATGAGAAAAGTACGATCCTTCAAATAAAGTCATAACATAGATTTGGATACAAATAAATTTGATAGAACTAAAACCTTGGATAAACCAAACTATATTCATTATAATGATATATGAAATCTTAAAATTCCATGTCATTTCTTTATTTTCACACCCATTAATTTACTAAAATAAAATTTTCATTTAATCATTTAATCAAAAAATACCCATGTATTAAACCATAATCACAATTTTAAACCATTAAATAAGAAGGGTTTTTGAAATAGAACATTTCATATTTATTATAAAATGGGTTTTTTCTAGAAAAACAATTATGTACAATGAATTCCATGGTATATTAAATCATTAAATAATGATTGTTAAGAACAAAATAAAAATAAATTGGTTTACATAAATTGAATCGGATGTTTTTAAAATATAACACTAAAAGATCTATAATGATTGTAGAGAAATAGACAATCCACCTACCTCTTAATATCATGATAAAAAAAGAATATATAAGGATAATTCATGGACTTGATCAATCAATTAATTTTGAATGAAAAAGATTCAGTAAGGGAGATTTGTATCTTGAAGTACCTTCATGAATCCCCAAATAGGGACCTATGTTTGGGCTGTAAGGAATGTAATATAATATTCTGAAAAAATAGATTGAAATATAATTTAATACCACTATAATATTTCATGATATCTATATTAAAATCCCTTAATGATATACTCCAAATATAGTGCTTTAAAAGGGTGTTTAAAAAACTAGGTTGACCATAACCCAGAATTAGTGGTGTCCACCAAGACATTGGATTCTTGGAACAAACTATGTTTAAGAACGCACCACAGTGAGCTATGCTGGAATTTAATAAAATCATATACAATCTGGGACCCACCATATCCTAGACCATCGGAAGATGAGGTATCAGGTTACCATGTTTCATTGATAGACCCCAATATATAATGTTGAAGGCTACCTCAGAACCATGTACACCCATGGGTGTTTTGGGGCACCCATGTCGCATTAGTACATTATAGAACACCACTCCCTCATCTTGGACATGTTCCTACCCATGCTGAACCTAGACCAGAAAAAACACTCACAACCTCGATAATCATTCCAAATATACCTATTCCTAAAGATAAATATATAAAGCCTTTGAAAATAAAACATAGAATTTACATCAATGTAATGCCCTGACCCTAGTTACCCAGAGTCGGTGCATTATTTTAATACATTGGCATGATTACAAGGAATCATGTCCTGAAGGACCGATTAGTTTATCAGTCTTGGAAACATAGATCACATAAATGAATGTTACATTTGCAATTTAAGACATAAAAAACAACATAAATAATCTTTATGAACACCATTATTCCCTTGGCTTAACCCTTCATATCAATCACATCACACTTCTTAGAATCCTGGGAAAAATAAACCATAGAATGGGGTGAGCTCAAATGCTCAGTAAGGGTAAGCAATACAGTGGAAACTTTCAAAAATAAGCATAAACATTTAAGGCAATGTATAAAACTAAAACAAAAGCCTTTTAAACTTGAACTTGAGCATAATATGTCAAAAATAAAATGAAATAATTCCATTTACTAATTCACATGGATATTCTACTAATCGAATAATCACATGCAATATCACTAACCACTTTCATAATGATGGAATGCACAATGCCAGACTATCATAACCACGTAGCCAAGGCCTCGTGCCAAGACTATAAATAAGATTTTGACAAGGCCTCGTGCCAAGACACTAGATTGTCTCATGAGACCTACCGATGCATCGAGGAGAAATAGCGGGCTCCACCCATCACTTACTAAGTCCAATTCATTCCTTATATGAATAGGTTTAAACAAAACCTAAACATTAGTATTAAAACTAGCATACGAAATGTAAATACTTTCTCCATAAACCATGAATGGTATAAAAATAACACATCCACAGTCAAACATATCACAAAACCTTCAATGGTTGTTTTTTATAATAAATCATGTTCAAATGAGCATAAAATCATTCGAAGGATGTTGACATAGATGAAAGCGATGAGTAAATTTTTTTTGAGAGAAATATCATTTTTCTAAAATCATTTAAAATTCACAAATTTATAAAGGAAGTAATTTTAAAAGATATTTTATAATCAAAGTGTCCCATACCACATTGAAACTTTTGAAAAGAATTATCATTTCAAATCATTCATGTCCATATAAATAAAACCTTAAAATAATTTTGAAAACATAGACACTAATTAAAATGATTTAGAAAGCTAAATCATTAAAACATTTGAAATTCTGATCCTGATAAAGATTAACTTTCAAAATCCTTAAAATCGTCATTTTGAAATCATTTTTATGAAAAATGGACATGTATGATAATAATGTCCCAATAAATACTTACACATAAACAATCTCAGATAATGATGAGATTGAGGAATTAACCCTTACCCATTTGGTAACTTACGAAACATACAACCCATAAAAGAGGTATCATACAATGAATATGTAAATAAAAATAAATTTATGTGTTTTACAGAAAGAATACAATTTTGGGCAGTACATACACCATAAAAAGGTAATAGTTGTAATATGACATGAATCTCACAAGAATAAGGAGTGAGGTGAAAACCCCTTACCTTGCACTTTCCTTTAGTCGAGGGTACTTTTAACCTTCTGTACGAAGATCGTAGTATGATATTAAATTATAAAAAAACCATATTAATATTTATGATATCATACATGATTCATTTATGACTTTATATTACCCATTTAATAATAATTTCCATGTTAAGTTAACATTTCAGGTAATAATCACTTTCTTTATCGTACGTGTTTTAACTTGTTACTCTTGTTCGTATCACTTAGATCATGTTTTAAATAATTCCAGAATATAAAACATGATAAATATATCATATATATTTAGAATATAAATATGTATAATAGACTTATATATGAAATCAAAAACACCATTTATGGAGACGGTAGTCCGTACGTACACATAAACGATGTTTCTGTTTTCATATAGTATTGAATGGAAGTAAGTGAAAAAGATATATGTAAGTAAATAAATCCTTATATATATAAATATATATATATATATAGTAGCATTATTATGTCATATATTATATACTTATTAGTAATATATATTTTTATAATCGTCGATGAATGGTGAACTTGGAAATGAATCTCATCGCGTCGTGGAGACTGTAATCCGTACTTACGTACGAGCGAAAATATCATTCTTTTGATATTAAAATAATATATAATTGGATGTTATATCATATATACCGAATCCTTATAATTTTTTATTTATTATTAACATCAAATACACATCATTATTATACGCATCCAAATAATAATGTATTGAATAACAATTACACCACGACGTGGAGACGGTAAGCCGTACGTACGCACGTATGGTGACATATCTTTCAAAGGATTGATAGAATACTGAATATGGTTGTACCATATTTATCATAACATCAAAGTATATAGTAGATAATGGATTTATTATTTTAGAATAGAAATAACAAAAAAAGAATAATTTGAAGTAGAAAGGAACTTGAAAGAGGGTGGTGAAAACGTTACCTATTCTTCGGGTTCTTCCTTTTTATTTGATCAAAAGGGATCCATAGGATTTCTTTATGATAAAACTAAGGCCACTTTGTTAATGTGAGGTAATTTTAGAGAGTATTTTGGCAAGGTTTGGCAGAACCAAAAGGCTTTGAAGGTGTGAAGAATTGGCTAGAAGTTGGGTCCTTTTATAAGGGGGAGGAGGGGCTCTTTAGGAAAAACTCAAAGTATTAAATTATAATAAATTCATATTCGGTTTCTAATGGATCAAAAGGGTATTATTTAAAGTTTAATGTAGGTATGTGTCGAAAACCACTCAACCAATAGAATTTAGACTGGTTTGGGTTATTATATTAACCTTATCATTAAGTATTAACTCTTAGTTAATTAGTTTCACTTTTACAATGTCTCTTTTTATTTTTATATTATATGGTTAATTAAATTAAAATATAAAGCCAAAAGACCCCCAAGTAGTCCATTAATGAAATACCTATCATGATATAAGTCTCTTGGCCAAACCTTAGATTTTTAGGAATTTAATATCAATTAATAATATAATATTGTTTTTAAAATATCTTTTATGTCAATTTTGACAATATTCAATAATTGTGTTTTGTAAAAATCATAACATAATTATTACTTCAAAAACGTTAATTAAATCAATAAAAACATGTAATATTATCCTATAAAATTATTTTAATTCATAAAAACTCTAAAATTATATTTATTTGGGTATTTATAATATCAATTAGTTTAATTTTTCACTATTATGGTAATTACTACATCATCATTGGGTCATAAATAAATGAAATTATTTAATTTTTAAAAATTAAAAATAAACTACCATTATGTATTAAATATTTTTATCTTTATAATGAATATTTACAATCGAATTTATCTTATGTATAACCCTATATTAAAAATGATTTAGTAAATAAACCTTGATTTTAACTCTTAAATGTTTTCTAGAATTAAATAATAATAAAAGTCCTAATCTAATAGAAGTGGAAATAAATGATAATATTTTATTCCTATGGTTTTTTCTGGTCTATTTAAGCTTATAAAATAGAATTAGGACATGTTTTAGGGTAATATTAATATCATTTTTACCCTTAATTGCCTTATTTACTTTTAACTGTCGTAAATAAAAGTAAAAAGTTACTATTCACCAAAAATTATTTAATCTCAATGAACCACATTTTAGATCTTGATATTAACCGTGTCTCTTGGATTTTCGAAACTCCACTCACGGTACAATTATGTTTTCTGAAAAATTCAGTTTTTTTAACTACCACTTAGTGGTTTCACTATTCATCAAAAATGAATGTTTCTAGAAAAATACAAAAAATTAGGCCTAAGCTATATTTGATATTATGAATTAAAAAATGATTTCTATTTTACCAACTTCAAAAAATATCAGTTGCATTAATTAATTTAAAAATTAATTTCTGTCGTCAAAACAAATAGAGTGTTTTTAAAAGATAATAACTATCAAAAGATTGACACATGATTATGTTCGGTTTAATTGTGAAATTATGTACAATGACCAAAATTGTATTAAAGGGTAAAAATATATTCTAAATATACTTTAAAACCACTAAAATTCATTATTTTTCAATAAAAATTATTTTTATTAAAAATGTTGTTTTTAATTGAAATTTAGTAATTTTCACTATTCATCATAATATAAATGTTATACGAAAAGTTAAAAATTTTTACCTTAGGATAAATTCGATACTCCTAATACAAAAATGATGTCCATTTTGAGAGATTATATTTATTAAATTTCAAAAATTAGGTATTACTATTCATAACGGCTAGATTGATTAGTTGTGGTGTGCGTTAGAACTCGAAGTTGCGTACAACACACGCTACTGTTTTATTCTAAGGAAAACGTACCGTGGAATCTTGGGATGTTTCATTGTAAATTTTTGATGTACCCATTCTAAAAAGTAAATTTATTTAGTCAAATTGAATATATAAAAGTTCAAAATATTGTATCTAAAAAGGGTTCACTAAGAAAAGATGGTAAAAATGCAATACTGAAAATGAATTTGTTCTTACATTATGTCTAAGAAACTCATAATATGGATTCTAAAATTATAAGGATTATATAAAGTTAAAAATTAAGTTAATACTATTCATAACCTATTTTCAACAGCTTGTTTGGTAAGTCATGGTGCGCTTGAACTCGGTGTTGCGTGTAGTGCAAGTTATTGAATTATTTTAAAGAAATAACACACTAGGAAATCATGGGGTGTTACATTCTCCCCTCATTCAATAAATTACATCCCCACAATTTGAAATTGTTCTTCGAAAATAAAATGATGAATATAGAAAATATCATTGTGGGAAACCTCACATCGGAAATTGGGTTGATTAAATTTAGTCATAATAAGAGGAAAAGAGAAATGAAAGGGTCACCACCAAATTATGATCCTTATTCGGAGAACATTGGTGGAAATTAGAGACATATAAATGGGGGGAAAATATAAATATTTATAGTTAGTGATTGAGGTTATCAATCACAAACATGTGTAGAATTGAGGGCCATAAATGAATCAATATATGATGTTTTAAAATACCATCTGTTCAGCAAAGCATATGGTATTAGGATAACACAATTTTTTGTTTTATGATCCCTTCACTAAAGTATAAGAATTAATTTCTTCATTTAATAAGAGAAGAAGAAATATATATACTTGACAAGTAGATTCTCATCCTTTAACTATGTTCTACCACAAACTCATTTTTCACTCTTATAGATAGTAGAACATAAAAATAATATTCTATTTATCCTATTCGTATAGGGTTAAAAAATGAATTTATAATTCATCTAGCAGAACAATTAATAAAATGACATTATTCAATCTAGGACATCACGTGGGTCAGTTGTAGGTGATACACCCTTTTCGCCCTATGGTTGTGGGGTCAAGTCTCGCGGCCTTGCCGGACACGACGGGTTGCCACCCGAACTCCAGGTTATCCTTTTATGGAAATCCAAAATAATCCAAACTAGATCTATCCAAAATAGTTCAGTCCAAAATCTATAAGGAAGGTAAACACAATGAATATCCTTTTTTCTGTGTAAAAACATGTGATCACCTTCATCATGTATTCTTATAAAACACTGCAACATCCTGAATTACCATAAAACCATATTGATTACATTCATGATCCCTTATTCCTTAACGAATAATATATATACTCCTTCAATACAAAAATGTTGTAAACCCTAACAATGATGGAATATACAAATCATTTATCAGTTTCAAGGTAGTCAAGAATATCCAATATAATTTATCCAAATCAATCATGTATTATTCCAAAATCACTACCTCAGTATCAGAACCACAATATGGTTTATCTTTCTCTCAACCATATATTTTCCAAAAATTTAACCTGGTATTGAGTCACTTATCTTTGATCCACACAATCTCAATTCGTTAATGAAATAGTACTGCAGTACAATCCTTATATACTCCATAATTATTATAACAAGTACATTGTTGACACAACACTCAAATGACATAATCAACATAAGAACTATAATCATTCCTCTTCATCTGTGGTAGTATCAGAACTTGATTTTTATCCTATAGCATCATTTGCGGCATAGTTTGATGACTGGGACATAGGTTCGCGTAGTGTCCAAACTCCTTGAAAATGAAAAATTGTATATTTGAATTTATTTCCATACCCTTGCAGTCACGTACTTTGTTACATTTTCCTCCACACATATAACAAACTCACATTCCTTTTAGGAAAGTTATAGGGTGTTTCTTCCCACAGTTATCACATATGAGAAAATTCTTCTTTTTCCTCTTCCCTTTATCCATATTTATCTCTTACATCCTTTTCTTCTCTTACTTCCCTTCAAAGACATAGGACTTAGTAAACTCTTTAATTATCTTATCAACACATGATATTATATCTTCATATGATGATAATACATGGGAGACTATTTCTCTTATAAATTCTGGCTTAAGACCATGAAAAACATGATCCTTCTTTCTCATTGGATCATGTGCATTACTGAAGTTCTCATTCCTTCTACTGGGTGCCATTTCTAAATAATGGAATACACTTAATTAGTTTATGAATAACAATACCTAATCCCAAACTTATAAAACACATAAAATAAATAAAATAGTTTATGGATATAATCCATATTCATAAAAATGTCTCCTTTGAGGAAGTATATACTCATAAACCCTTCATAATGGTTTGTAAAGAAAATTAGAATTATCCTAAGCATATACCTCGGGAGTGTCGTAACCAACAGTGCAGCAAGGCCCATTGCCGTGCAACAGTTCTCATTCGAGTCTAGATCAAAGCGGTGTTTCCGGGTTTTACCTTTAGGTACATCTATGCCAGAGCCGCCTCTACCTGCTCGTATCCAAACAGGGGTGTATTTCTCAGAAAACTCACAAAATCTCTACAATACCAAAATTCTAGGAAGTTCTTATAAAATAATCCTCAAAGTCAATCTTAGGTCTATGTGCTCTAATCAGAGTTTATCTAAATCTAGCTTCCAATGTTCTAAACTTACTCTGATACAAACTGTAATGCCCCGACCCCAGTTACCCAGAGTCGGTGCATTATTTTAATACATTGTCATGTTTACAAAGAATCAAGTCTCGAAGGACCGATCAGTTTAGTAGTCTTGAAAAAATAGATCACATACATGAATTTTACATTTTCACATTAATACGTACAAAAAAACATAAATAATCTTTATGAACACCATTATTTCCTTGGCTTAAGCATACATATCAATCAAAGTACACTTCTTGGAATCCTGTAAAAAATAAAAAATAAAAAGGGGTCAGATCAAATGCTCAGTAAGGGTTAGCAATACAGCAGAAACTTTAAAAAAATAAGCATAAACATTTAAGGAAATGTATAAAACTTAAATAAAAGCCTTTTAACCGTGAACTTCATCATAATATAGTAGAAATAAAATGAAATAATTCCATTTACTTATTCACATGAATATTCAACTAATCAAATAATCACATGCAACATCACTAACCCCTTTCATAATGATGTAATGAATAATGCCAGACTATCATAACCACGTAGCGAAGGCCTCGTGCCAAGACTACAAATATGATTTAGTCAAGGCTTCGTGCCAAGACAATAGTTTGTCTCATGATACCTACCGATGCATCGAGGAGCTATAGTGGGCTCCACCCGTCACTTACTAAGTCCAATGCATTCGTCATATGAATTGTTTTAAACATAACATAAACATTCGTATTAAAACTAGCATATGAAATGTCAATACCTTCTCCATAAACCATGAATGGTATAAAAATAACACATCCATAGTCAAAAATATCACAAATCCTTCAATGGATGTTTTCTATAATAAATTAACTTCAAATGAGCTTAAAATCCTTCGAAGGATGTTGACATAAATGAAAACGATGAGTAAATATTTTTGAGAGAAATATCCTTTTTGTAAAATCATTTAAAAGTCACACATTTATAAAGTAAGTAATTTTGAAAGGGATGTTTGAATCAAAGTGTCCCATACCAATTTGAATCTTTTAAAAAGAATTATCATTTCAAAACATTCATGTCCATATAAATAAATCCTTAAAACCATTTTGAAAACATGGACATTAATTAAAAAGATTTAAAAAGATAAATTTTTAAAACATTTGAAATTCTGATCTTGATAAAGAGTACCTTACAAAATCCTTAAAATATTCATTCTGAAATCATTTTTATGAAAAATTGGCATGGATGATAAAAATTTCCCAATTAATACTTACACATAAACAATCTCATACAATCATGAGATTGAGGAATTAACCCTTACCAATTTGGTATCTTACGAAACATACAACCCATGAAAGAGGTATCATACAATGAATATGTTAATACACCTAAATTAATGTTTATTACACAAAGAATACAATTATGGGAAGTACATACACCACATAAAAGGTAATAGTGGCTATATGGTATGAATCTCATAGGATTAAGGAGTGAGGTGAAAACCCCTTACCTTGCACTTTCCTTTAGTCTAGGGTACGTTTAACCTCCTGTACGAAGATCGCAGTATGTTATTAAATTATACTAGAACCATATTAATATTTATGATATCATAAAAGATTCATTTATGACTTTATATTACCCATTTAATAATAATTTCCATGTTATGTTAACATTTCGGGTAATAATAACTTTCTTTATCGTACGTGTTTTAACTTCTTACTCTTGGTTGTATCACTTAGATCGGGATTTAAATACATAAAGAATATAAAAAATGATAAATATATCATATATTATTATAATATAAATATGTATAATAGACTTATATATGAAATGGGAAACACCGTTTATGGAGACAGTAGTCCGTATGTATGCATAAACTTTGTTTCTGTTTTCATATAGTATTGAACGGAAGTAAGTGAATATGATATAGGTAAGTACATAAATACTTATATATATATATATATATCCAGTATCATTATTATTTCATATATTATATACTTATTAGTAATATATATTTTTATAATCATCGATGAATGGTGAACTTGGAAATGAATCTCATCGCTTCGTGGAGATGGTAATCCGTACGTATGCATGTGCGAAAATATCATTCTTTCATATTAAAATAATATATAATTGGATGGTATATAATATATACAAAATCCTTATAATTTTATATTTATTATTTATATCAAATACACATCATTATTATACCCATCCAAATAATAATGTATTGAATAACAATTACACCACGACATGGAGACTGTAAGCCGTACGTACGCACGTATGGTGACATGTCATTCAAAGGATGGATAGAATACATAATATGGTTGTAACATATTTATAATAACATCATAGTATATAGGATATACTCGAGTTATTATTTTAGAATAGAAATAATAAAGAAACAAGAATATGAAGAAGAAAGGAACTTGAAAGAGGGTGGTGAAAACGTTACCTCCTTTTTGGGATCTTCATTTTGATTTGATCAAAAGGTCTCCATAGGTTGGCTTTATGATAAAACTAAGGCCTCTATGTTTAATTGAGAGAAGTTTAGAGAGTATTTTGGCAGTGTTTGGCCGAACCAAAATGCTTTGATGGTGTGAAGAATTGTTTAGAAGTTGGGTCCTTTTATAAGGGGGAGGAGGGACTCTTTAGGAAAAACACAAAGTATTAATTTATAATAAATTCTTATTCAGTTTATAATGGCTCCAAAGTGGGTTATTTAAATATTAAGGCGGGGATGGGTCGAAAACCACTCATCCAATCAAATTTATACTGTTTTGGGTCATTATATTAACCTTATCTTTAAGTATTAACTCTTAGTTAATTAGTTTCACTATTACAATGTCTCTTTGTATTGTTATATTATACGGTTAATTAAATTACAATATACATCAAAGAGGCCCCCAAGTGGTACATTAATGATATACATATCATTATATAAGTCTCTTGGCCGAGCCTCAGTTATTGAGGAATTTAATATCAATTAATAATATAATATTTTTTTAAAAACTCTTTTATGTCAATTTTGACACTATTCAATAATTGTTTTTTTAAATCATAACAGAATGATTACTTCTAACAAGGTTAATTAAATCAATACTAACATGTAATATTATCCTAGAAAAGTATTTTAATTCATAAAAAGTCTCAAATTATATTTATTTGGTTATTTATAATATCAATTATTTTAATTTTTCACTATTATGGTAATTAATTCATCATCATTGGGTCATAAATAAATTAAATTATTTAATGTCGAAAAATTATAAATAAAATACCATTATGTAGGAAATATTTTTATCTTTCTAATGAAAATTTACAATCGAATTTATCTTATGTATAACCCTATATTAAAAATTATTTAGTAAATAAACCTTGATTTTAACTCTTTTAACTCTTCTTTGAATTAAATAATAATAACTGTCCTAATCTAATCCAAGTGGACCTAAATGATAATATTTTATTCCTAAGGTTGTTTTTGGTCGAATTAAGCTTATCCAATAGAATTAGTACATGTGTTAGGGTAATATTAATACCATTTTTACCCTTAATTACCCTATTTACTTTTAACCGTGGTAAATAAAAGTAAAAAGTTACTATTCACCGAAACTTATTTTCATCTCAATGAACCACATTTTAGTCCTTGATATTAACCGTGTCTCTCGGATATTCGAAATTTCACTCACAAAAGCGGTAAATTATGTTTTATGAAAAATTTAGTTTTTTTAACTACCAGTTAGTGGTTTCACTATTCTTCAAAAAAAAAAAGTTTCCAGAAGAATACCAAAAATTAGGCCAAATCTATATATAATATTATGAATTCAAAAATGATTTCTATTTTACAAAGTCCAAAAAATATCATTTGAATTAATTAATTTAAAATTTAATTCTCATCATCAAAACAAATAGCATGTTTTTAAGAGATAATAACTATCAAAAGATTGACACTTGTTTATGTCTAGTTTAATTGTGACATTATGCACAATTACTATCATTGTAATAAATGGTAAAAATATATTCTAAATATACGATAAAACCACTAAAATTCATAATTTATCAATATGAATTATTTTGATTAAATTTTTTTTAATTAAAATTTAGTAATTTTCATTATTCATCAAAATATAAATGTTATCTGAAAAGTTCCAAAATTTCACCTTAGGCTATATTCAATACTGAGAATACAAAAATTAAGTCCATTTTGAGAGATAAAATTTATAAAATTTCAAAAATTATTTATTACTATTCATAATGTCTAGTTTGATTGGTTGTGGTGTGTGTTAGAACTCAAAGTTGCGTACAACACACGGTACTGTATTATTCAAAAGAAAGTGTACCGTGGAATCTTGGGATTTTTAATTGTAAATTATTGATGTCCCCATTCTAAAAAGTAAATTTATTTAGTCATATTGAATATATAAAAGTTTAAAATATTGGATTTAAAAAGGTTTCACTATTAAAAGTTGGTAAAAGTCCAATACTGAAAATGAATTTGTTCTTACATTATGTCTAAGAAACTCATAATATGGATTCTAAAATTATAAGGATTATATAAAGTTTAAATTTTAGTTAATACTATTCATAACCTCTTTTGAACGGCTATTTTGGTAAGTCATGGTGTACTTGAACTCAGTGTTGCATGTAGTGCAAGTTATTGAATTATTTTAAAGAAATAACACACTATGAAATCTTGGGGTGTTACAATCAAACTAGGTGTCTTACATTCTCCCCACCATTAGAATTTCAATCCTCATGTAGCCAGAGTTTGGAACCATCATTGATGTGTTTTAACCACTAATACCTCACAAATATCTCTTGTTCCATGATAATAACATGACTAGGTTTTAGTTGGTATTCATTTAATTATGTTCTATGGAAAATATTATGGAAAAAAATAATCTCAAAGGAAACAATAACTAATATACAACGTTTCACAAACATTCCAAAAACATAAGTGCTCACACATATTGAGGAGCTAATATACCATTATTTCTCATTGATGATGAACTAATCAGGGTGCTACATTCATAAATACAAGCTCACCTACATCAAAAGATAATGTGGAATGGCTATGAACTTCATATTAATTTTTTATATATAAACCATTGACATCAAATTAATGATTTTCTTAATATTTTCTACAGACACGGACATGAAAATGTCCAATTAGTGATGTTTCTCTCATTTCTACTGAAAATAAGTGGTGATGGATTGAGAGAAAAATACAATGCTTTAAATTAGAACATACATCATTTCATGATAAATATTATTATATGGGAACTCTAATAATGGTATATAATCATCCCACAAGACACCAAATTCCCTAGCATAAGCTTTGAGCATATCTTCCATCATATGGATCATACATTCTAACCACCCGTCCATTTGAGGATGACATTCTATGCTTAGGTTCAGCTAGATTTTAAGATCACAAAAACAAATTTGTAAATCTAAGATCACTATTATAGGAAAAAGATACTGATAACACGTGATACATTAGCACTTCATGAATATATAAATAATCTAGATTCTATATGGCATTGGAACCTCAAATGGGGATAAAATGTGGCAGATTTTTTAGTCAATCCACAATTAGCCAAATAGAATCCAGTTTCTGAATTTTCAATGGTACCATTGTGACGATGTCCATGGAAATTTTTTCCCATTAAATCAAATTTATATGCATAGATTATAGTATACCAGCTAGGTGTTGATACTAATATTTTAAATATTGACTCGCGGGACATTTAAGGACTTAATCCATTATATTTTTTTATAAATGACCATATGAAATGAAATTTGACTACAATGTACATTTTCTAACTTAGGTGAATAACACATTTGAATAGAGGTTTCCCAAAATAATCTATTAATGGAAATGATGTTATATAAGAAATCAGTTTAAAAAATGAAATGCTGAGTTTTCCTCCTCTATACCAGCATCTATGGTGTCGCCACAATTTAGGTTGGAAGTAATGATGATACTATTAGGATATGATCATTGATCCTCTTTTAAAAAATCCAATATATTAATAACAAGACTGATTTGAAAGAAAATTACATTTTTATTCTACTTTTCATAGTTTAGATGCACGTCATTAATTACTATTATTAAATCCCATAGAATAGAACATTTTATTTCCATTTGTTTATATGAAATTAATATCATTGTATCATCGAGAATATTTTATTTTCCTAGTGTATAAACCAAGTCAAATGAGATTAGATAAAGATATTACATCGATTCAATTTATCATAGCATCTAATAAAATTATGGAAATATGTATCTCAGTATTTTGAAATCATGGAAAATATTGAAATTTTTAATAAATTGAAAATAATTCCTTATTCAATTATCATAAACAAACACAACCAATTCCAAATCATGATTCATAAAATTAATTTCATGAATTCATAATTATCATTTTCCATATTGTATGACAAGGTATTTCTGTATGAGAAAAAACTATTTCCATGCCTAGACAAAAAAAATACAACTTAAAATTCCAATAGTTTTTTAAAATAGATGTTTTTTTGAAGTTATACAAGGCTTATTATTCCCAAATGTTTTCTAGAAAACAACAGTTCAGTGTAATAAAAAATCCATTATTCTTATAACTTTCATATGAGATGTGAGATTTGAGATGTTATGAATGAGATAGATATATTAAAAAGATGTATGTTCTAGTGTTTTCCTCTGATGTACATTTATTTTTAGTTTATATTATTTTATAAGTCCTAATGTTAATTCCCCTTGAGATCATTTTTGTTTCAAGGGGAATCCATGTCTTGTTCATATACTAGAGCACAACATTTGGAGGAAATTATATAGGCTACATGGTTAGAAGAAACCATCTGAGAATAGCTACACAGGTACACCCAACCATGTGAGGATTAATTGTGGGGTTATATAGGTCACACAGTTTGAGGAAACTCTTCAACATCAAGGGAAAATCCATGTTAAAAATGAAGATATTTTACCCAAGGTTTTTTCCATGGTCATTACATCGTTAATAAAATGTGTACACTAATCATTCTGGGTGACACTTGAAGTAGTGAAAGGTCCATAGTTGGCGCATGGTTTGGCCAACTCTGTGGTCAAACCATGTGGTGCAGTATTATATTCAAACCATAATTATTCTCCTTAAAATATTTTATAAGCTAATCCAATTTCTCTATTGATTATACATTGGAAGTTTCTCACCCTTTGAAGCACATTTGACATCCAATAGTTAGTTTTTGATCATTTTCCTCCCCCGAACTCGGATTTTAGAACTGATAGTCTCAATGGATATGTATTGGGGGAGATCATCAATCATATTATATTCATTATTTTTTTGAATTTGTATCAATTATTCTTTTTATGAGATAGCTAATATTCCCTATTTTCAGTTTCTTTTTACACTTCATTTTTGTTCTGATCAGGATCAAATACAAAACTAATACTAGATGAGTGCTCTCCTACAGACCAATAGTGGTGGTATATACATTTCTCTAGTTTGTTTGGTATTTTATGTTACTTGATGCAATTTTTCCATATGATTGAATTTCCATAATTACCCATAAAATGAATTGAATTATTGAAATAGATAAAGTGAAACCTATTAGGGATTCCCACTAGTAAATTAGAGTTTATTGAAGGATATTTCCAAAACATTGGCCCCTAATTGGGTGTCCATTTAATTTTGTCATTTTTATAAAAAATGGGATTTTTTTTCTTGGTTTCCTATTTAGAGAAATCCTTTAATGAATTCAGTTAAATTATTAAATATGATTAGGACATGGTCATCCTCATTTTCCTTGTTATACATTATGTTAATTGTTTAACTGTTTAAATGAAATTTCATATACAACATGGATGAACTCATGGAATGTTATGAAATGTTAATTGATTAATGAATGTGATTAAGTAAATGAAAATGTATTCCTTTGATGGTATACCTTGGATTCTGATTCCATTAGATTCCATGGATGGTTTTCAAATGGATATTGACAGTGGTAGTGGATGACGTGGATGAAATTCATGTTTGATTCATGATTACTTGGGAAGAATTGGGCCTTGCTACACTTGGAATATGTCATTATTGGGCTTGTATTGGACATGTTCTGTTAACATAATCCATAGACTCCACCCAGGTCTTTCCGAGTTTCAACCGAGATGATCTTGGGATTCAACATGGATGCATTGGTCTTCAATAACAAGTATATGGCCTCGAGGGGTCTGCAATAGTTGATTACACCATGCACCTATTATTGATGAAATACTTATATGACTTGGCTCTATTAATTTTTATAAGTTGGATTAGATGACATGGCCATAGTAGTGGGTTGCACCTGGTTATATGGAAAGGTCATGCTGTATTTTGGAATATATGACTTTTGTTTTCGAGGGAGATTTGTATGGATGAACAATATCAATTTAAATGTGTAAGACATGATTTAAGAACTTTTTAAACTTCATATGTAATTTTTTTAAACTTCCGCATTGATTAGATTGTGCTTCACTATCTAGATTTTTTATAGACACCGTTGGTGGTGGCCAATTGAGTGTTATATCACAACCAATTCAGGTCAATGTTGGGTACTCAGATGGAATATATGAATTTGATTAGGGATTGGGGAAGGAACCCATAGTTCAATGCTTGATTATTTGATATTCATAGGTCTAGGGGTGTTCATGATCAACCTAACACTTATGATTGTATCATATGATGCTCTTTTTGGACCTTCTGGAATCTTAAAACGTGTATTGTATTTAGAAGCTTGTATTTTTATTATCGTGTATGGTGGGGACATAACATGTATCATCATCATTTTTTATATGATTATATTTCCATATTTTTATTAATATTATCAATTGAGGTATTTTTCATTAATTACTATTCTACTAACACTATGGTTGGTTATTGGAAAATGTTTATAGTGTCTTTTTCTGTTATTCTGTCTCTTTACATATGCATCTGATACATATCTATTGTTGTAAATGTTCCATGTCACACTCTAGTATTTAGGGTATAATATCCATACAAACACACCATTGGATCTTGATTCTAGTCAATAGGCTCTGGAGATTTAGGAGATGAATTTAAGGTTGTGTGACCTACTGACTCGGGTAACATGTTAGTAGCACCTAGGTCGGGTTATCAAAAAGTTTTACTAGATTACTTTTCATTAATGGTTTTACTATTTTGAGGAAGTAGAAAAAGATAGGATGAAATATTAATTTTGTGATGAGTTATGCCTAGGAGTATCAGACCCACGTATATGAAAGAGACAATTTTCCCAAAAAAATTTCATTATTCGGGATTTTTTCAATTACAAATGATTAGATTTCACAATTAAGTAGTGTAATAGAATTATGATGTTATCCTTTATAATATTGAGAATATATTTTAATATTTCTTAATGAGATGAGGATATGTATATATTGAATCATTTTTAACACTTGATAAAATTTACTCGTCGTGTAATATACCATGCCATATAAGGTGCATTGTTTGACTACAAATTTTTTTGATATGTGATTTATGGGACACATATACAAATTGATAAATGATTTCTGTAGTAGATTAAGAAATATGGTTAGTATATAGAGATAATTCCATAAAATAAGAATTGTTTTGTTGATTAAGTAATAATAGACACCCATATGCATCATAATGTTCCATGTTGAGTCATGTACCATTGGCTTCATCGACTAAAATGTGTTTTGGTATGAATTATGTGAACACCATATTTTAGGTTCTTGAAATTAATGGGACCATATAGTTCATAAGTTCTGCACCATTTGGTTCAATAATTTAAGAGTGAAATGTAAAATGAAGATGAATTCAAATGGAAATTTAAAGTGTGAAACATATAACATAACCTTCAAACAACTTTTTTGTGGTCATTAGGCATTGTTTCTAGTGATGTTATGACCGTTTGTTTTTACCCAGTCCAATATTCAGGAGTAGTAGTTACGGTGTGACATGTGTATTTAATTTTTTGACCTATCCAATAATTTTAGTTGCGAAACTATGGTTATCAAATTTTTATGAGGTGTGGGGTTTGAATTTTAGAGGCATTCCAGAATTACCACATATAGTCATATTATTGAAAGGTGGTGACAACCGTGCCTTAGAGGTTTTGGGTCATGGGATACAAATTTATCCTCCTATTGTTCCAATAGAGGTACCAAGAGGTTCACTATACATAGGTTCCTTGGAAAATTTCTATGTGTGTTTTCTATGCGATATGTGGACTTTTCCGAGAGCATCATAACATGCCTCATATATATAAGAGATGACATGTGTGCTCCAAGAGTAGAATCCTCCAAAATGTTTAGGGTATTATGGTACATAGGATACAGATATGTGGATCAATACTACACTTTAGATCTTCGAGAATCTAGATTCACCTCATAATAAGAGATTGAATATTGCAACTTACAAGCTTCGGGGAGTAGCAAATCACTTGTGGGATGTTTTGAACCAAGATGACATGCTGAATGATATGGTTTGGCAAGATTTACAAACCAAGATCTATGACTACATTTTCCCTATGAATCTGAGATAAGATCAGTTTAATGTTTTCCTGCATCTAGAGCAGGATTCCGTGACACTTACGGAGAATTCAACAAGATTTACGGAGCTAAAACATTTTGAGGTTGACATATATTATTGATGAGGAATAGTGGGAGAGATGATTCAAGTATGGACTTATACATGCCATTTGATCATCTGTATGTATTTTTTGATTTTCCTCTACTACTAATACAGTGAATCAAGCACTTATTACAGAGAAGAACATAAGGGAAGCCAGGGGAAAAAAAGGTTAGTGTAGTCCCTCAGCCGAGTGGTTCAACTTCCAGTGGATAGAAGAAAATTTTTGAGGCTTCTAAAGAAATTAATACTATCCAAAATATTAGTGTTTGTGGGTTATCATTCATTCATCAGTGTGTATGAAATGGGAACATAATGAATCCGTGTTTTTGAGATCCACTCGAGTTCTTAGATTGCAAGATTATGGATAACATGAATCAGGTTGTTGGACTTTTCCATAAAAAGTTAGTGTAAGGGGGTCATCTCAGACTCCATGTCATTTACTAGGTTTTACATCTTTGCATCCGGAAGAAATTAGGAGTAGTAATTGTCTCTTAGGGCATGTTGGTGTTCGTGGCCATGGCTGACATGCATTAGTTGTAACTATAGAGTTAATTATTCCTACTCCAGGTAGTGAGTTTGTTTCACAAGGCTACAATTCAGAACATATATATTCTATAAATCCAACACCTGATAATCATAGTGCTATGATATATATGATGGTAGGTATAATCTTAGTTGGATATATGAAATAATATTATCTTTTTGATACAGGTGCATCTCATAGTTTCATATGTGGACCTATGGTAGAGATTCTTGGGATCGTGATTCAGTTCTCTAATAGGGTCATAACACTCAATACTCCATTGTGGATCAGAACATAGAGTGCAAGAAAGAAAAGTGTGTCCCCCCTTGAGATATTTGGGTGTTACCTAGCATGGAATCTTTTTTCCTTGATATGATATGGTTCAACATCATACTCAGGATTGAATGGCTTGGTACATATCGAGCCTATGTTGATTAATACTATTAAAGGGTAACATTCACATCACTAGAGGGAAGAGTTAATATTAACAAGGGTGATTGGGATGTCCATTTTATCCCATGTAGACCAGAGAATCATGTGATAGGTGGGCTGATTTCCCATATTTATAGTTTATATTTTGATGACTAGGGAGAATTTTAATAATATTTGACCGTAGTCGATGATTATTTCATGGATGTTTTCTATAATGAATATTTGGATTACCTCCTATGATAGATATGTATTTCAATATTAATATAGTTATATGATTCTCATCGATATCCATTCATAGTTATAGGAAATATATTATATAGTTTAAAGATCTCAAGATTAAACTATCGGAGTTGGATGGAAAATGGGTTTATTTGACCCAATACTACTTCGGGTTTTCTGGTTCATTTTGGAAAAAAAGAAGATGCTACCAATATGCTATGTTTGGATTTTCATAAATTGAAATAATTAATGATTAATAACCTCTAGACCTTTCCATGAAAATATTTTATATTTTATCACCTCTTAAGAACTCGAGTATTCTCAAATAATGATTTACGATCTAGATATCACTGGGTGTGTGTTTGAACAATAAACATACTATTTATATATCTGTATGTAGATACGGTCTATACAAGTTTCTAGTTATGTTGTTAGGTATCAGGAATGTTCAAGTAGTTTTCATGGAATTGATGAATTGAGTTTTCCATCTTAATCTGCATTCGTTTTTGGTGGTTATCATGGACTATATATTAGTATATTCTAACAATCCACATGACAATTCCAAACATCATGATTTCATTTTGGATACACTAAGAGAGCATCAATTTTATGCATAGAAAAAAAAATTCCCACTTTTGGATCGATAATATTCACATCCTGGGTCATATTATTTGAGTGTTTGGAGTTTATGTTTACCAATAGAGTGTGAGAGATACTGTTTCCTTGGAGTTTCCCAAGAACATCTTGGAAAAACCATTTTTCATTATGCTAGATGGATATTTTATGCATTTCATATTGGGATTTTTATTCCGAGAAGAACAATTAAATGCTTTAATAAGATAGTTTTGAATTTTTTATTGAGAGATGTCTATGAGAAAAAATTTCAGGAGCTTAAAGGAAGACTGAATACATCACTGGCCCCAATTCTTCCCAAGCCAATTATAAACTACATTTTAATTTGATATGCATAAGGTATCAAGCATGGAGCACTTATAATGCATGGAGATAGAGTATGGGCATAAAAATAACATCATTTGAGGCCACATGAATGGAATTACCAATATCATGATCTTGAGTGATCTATAACTATTTATGATTTGTGTTATCAGATACATGTTTTAATGGGAGAGAATTTTGTGGTATAGACATACCACAAAATCCTCAAGTATATATTTACACATCTTGATCTAAATATATGTAAAGAAATTTTGGATGATTACCTATAGTATTTTGACATTGATATTTCCTATGCACAATAAAATGGTAAGGTTCCCACCAAAGCATTGAGAAAGAAGTTTCAAATGCATATAGTACATGAGGCTAGTAGTAAGTGTTCGGTTATGGACTTTCATTCTAGGATGGACTTAGAGGCGAAGGATGGTTAGGGGTAGACTTTTCATTCATACACATATGTGAAATATAATATTCTTGATATATTAATGATGAGGTAGATATTGAATTTTAAGAACCCAGTCCAATGGGAGAGTGTGGTAGGTGGGGACCCACACCCTCATTATACAATGGGAGAGGATGAAATCATCCATACATGTGGTTGCATTTTGGTTCCATTGGTATTACATTAGAAGATGATTCAAGAGTTTCATTCCTCAGTTTTGATGGTACATCCAATCGTAACCAAAATATATAAGATTTATATAGCGAATATGGCTGGCTAGGGATAATATATGAGGTAGTAGGTATTTTGATGATGTGTTAAAATAGTCAACAAGTGAAGGAAAAAAATCAAGAAAAATCCATACATTTATAGTAGTTATCCATTATTGATTTGAAATTATATGATGTCATGGTGGACTTTATGATCACTTTATTGATATCTCTTCATGGTAGTGATGTTCTATGGATTTTTATTGAAATTTCCTCAATGGTTTCTCATTCCCTGCCGAACTTGAATACCTTCATAGTATATGAGATTTGGATTTTTTGTATCTGTGAGATAGTATGACTTCACGGGGTCCCACATAATATTGTTTCTTATAGGTAAAATCAATTTACATTTGGTTTTGGTAAAATTCTATAGAGGGACTTGGGTACACTGGTGCTTTGAAGAATATCACACCAACCCTAGACTGATGGACAATGAGAGTGTATGATTCATGATCATTAGAAAAAGATGTGAGCATACATCTTCGATTTGGGGGGCACTTAGGAGAGGCTTATTCCCCTAGTTGAATTCTTGAATAAAAATATCTATCAGGTGACTATATTAATGTAACCTTATGAGTCCTCTTGTGGTGGGACATACTAATCTCCCATGTAATGGTAAGAGGTAGGTGACCTAGCTTTACTAGTGCGTCACCTCGTATTAGAAGCTTTTGAGTAGGTCAAGTTGATCAGGAAGTTCATGGATACTATATTGTGTCGACAATAATCTAAAATCTATTACCATTGATGAACTCTGGGTTACATGGTTATGTATTCGGTATTTTTTCAATAATCACTGATAATATGACAAAAATTAATTATGATACAATGTAAGGGTTTACCACGATATGTCACGCCATTCGAGATGATTGATAGAGTCAATCCAATATCCTATCAGTTGTAGTTACCATAGAGTTACCAAGCCAAGCATGTTGTCTTCCAGGTATCTTAGCTTTAGTGTTATCAATTAGATACATCTCACACTCTGACGCTGGATGAGGTGAAGTTATAGGTAGATGCATCATTTGAGGAGAATTCAATTCATGCCATTGACATGAGAATGAATCTACTACGATGATGGTCTGTTTCTCTTGTGCAGGTGATATGGATGAATGTCCACATTCATGAAGAGACTTGGGAGAGGGAGACTGATATAGAAGATCATTTTTTGGAGTTTTTATCAGTATATTCTTGACCACTTTTGAGTGGGAAATTTCGGTATGAATTGTGTTAAGAGGGGAAGATGGTTAAGTCCTGTGATTCCTTTGAGGTATGTATATTTTGTTTTTTATTTAAATGATTGTGTACGGAATAATTTAAATGCCCGTTGAGATCATGAGTGTTTTGGGAGAATATGGGTCATGTTCGGAGCCCATATCCTTGCCTTTGACTAAAAAGAGACATCACACATTATAAGGAGAAACTATACAAGACATGATTCATGGTTATCCCTAAAAATGTGAGGCTTGATAGTGGGGTGTTATAGGTCACCTGATTCCAAAAAAATGATGAATCCTTAGGCACATGCCTATGGAAAAATTATAGACATTTAAGATGATGTGTTTTTTCAGGGTTTTTGAATTGTTTGGAAAACCAATATCACTAACCCTGAGGGGATTCCCTTGAATCAACGAAGGGAACACAGTGGGTGCACAGTTTGGCCAACCACATGACCATACTATACAGCCCAATATTTTGAGTAAAAATGGTTAATTTACCCCTAATATCATTCATAATATAAACCTAGTTCCATATTATACATCTTTTGGTAGTGAATAATTCATTAGAGCATCTTATGTAGCTACTTGATAGATTGAGATCCCATTCCTCCTTCTTATCTTAGATTCGATTTCTGGTCATATCATTGGATCCACATGAGTCAATTTTTTGATAAACTTGTTATGTTCTTCATTTAAATTCCTATCAAAAATAAAATTGTTCAAATAAAATGATCCATATTTTAAGTGGTATTGGATGCCTTTATTGGAATACCATAGACCCTAATTCAATTATACTCCCTGGATGATTCTTCTATGGATCTTAATTACTGTAGTGGACTGCATTTATGAAATTTCTCTTTGGGACTATATTCCTTGGGATTCCATGGGACATGCTACCCACTAGATCTAGCATCCTGGGACTCACATTAGACATGTGCTATTAACATGATCCTTGGACTCCACCTAGGTCTTAAAAGTTTCCACCAAGATTCTCCAAGAACTAGATGAGAATGCCTTGGCATATATACAATAGATTTGAATTTGAGGGGTCTGATATAGTTGACTACATAAAACGACCATTTTGGATGCCTTATTTATACAAAAAATCCATTATTATAGTTACATACAAGATTATAGGACATAACTATGGTAGAAAAATACACATGGTTATATGGAATTTCAATGGTGTATTTTTTCATATTTGATTATTGTTCTATAGGGATCCTTATTTGGATTTACATTATCACTTTACTTTTATTACATATGTCGTGAGAACTTGTTTCATTTATGATATACTTGGCATATACTTTCACACCTCTTTGCATATATAATACAAAAAGGATTTTTTACAAACACCATTGGTGGTGGCCTACTAAGTTTTATCTCACACCCTATCCAGGTTGTTGTTGGGTACTAAGATAGACTACATGGATATAGGTAGGGATCATGGAATGAAACCATAGTTCGATTATAGACTATGTTATATGATTTGGATAATTGGAGAACAAGATCGAGATGAGGATCATGATGCTAGCTGAGATATTTATTTTTAGACCTTTTGGTATTAAGGTAAATGTATTGTATTTCGATTCTTGTATACCAATTTTATTGCATTGTAGAGATATGAAATGTATCATGATCATTTTTTATTAGATTCAGTTTACATATTTTGGGTACTATTAATAGTTTATTTAGTTTTTATACATTTTTATACTTCTTTCGCGATGGCTAGTTATTGGTTTACTATTTATAATATCTATTTCATAATTACCATATATTTACATTTTCTACTAATGCTTTCATATTATTTAATATCTTTTAGGTCAGACATTGGTAATTAGGGAATAATATTACCAAGGACACAAATTATGCATTCATTTCAAGTTAAAAGCTATAGAATTCTGGGAGATGTTCTTGAAGAGTCATGACCAACCAGCTTGGGGCACTAGTTAGTGGAACCCAAGGTAGGATGTTACATAAGTTATGTCTAAAATATTTCCTTTCTCAAGGAAATTCATCAATTGTTTCCAAGAGATGCAACTTCTATCTTCCCATAGTCAACTAATAAAACTTTCACAAAATGACTTACCCAAGGATACATGTTCTTTTAGCTTATAAATTATATTTTGATAATTTTTTATATATTATATTCTATCACAATGTGATAAATAATTCTCAAAATGTTCTTTATGATTTTATCATGTTTTATAATACACAGTTTTTTTCCAAAATACAAAACAAAGGATTATAGTTATTTTTGAAAGACACGATTCCCCAATTCCATATAAACTACTCATATTTGTGTATCACTAAAAAGAATGACTAGATATTTATTACGATTTTAGTGGATATTAAATTATATATTTGGAATAAACTCTTTCATAACCCATAGATTATGATACTCTAACTATAGATCAATCTTAGATGACCATTGGAACAGTTCACAATGATCATAAATATCACCAATTCATTGAAGATCATATATATTAATCATCAATACCTGATTCTTTTTTTGATAACCATATCATAGTCATAACCAATATTATTTTTTCATTACATAAAAATCAGAGCATTCCAAGGTGATATTCTTGGTATTATGAAACTATTACTTTCTAATTACACTAACTGAACCTTAAATTTCATCAATTTCATTAGTTTTAGTCTATATTATGGATGTACTATAATATCTTTCACCAATAGGAGAACAATTAAAAATTTAACTTCCAATTTAGGTTTAAAAATAGGGAAATATTCTGGGAATATGTTAGGATACCAATATATAATTTTTGAAAAATGTATTGTTTCATTTATTCTATTAATCGCCAATGAAACAACTACCAATTGAGCATAAATTATTCCAAAAAAAAATACTATAGGTATTTCTCTTACAGAAATCATGTATTGTTTATTTATAGATTACAATGCCCCATTATGAGATATATAACTCAATCATTAAGCATAAATATTTATATGATACTTTAAATCTAATAAAAATTCCATTACTAGTATTATATAAAAGATATCTATATATATAACATAACATTACATAAAAAATTAGACTCCATTTATATTTTTAAAATAATATGCATAGTCAAATCCTATACAC
Organism: Viscum album; assembly: GCA_963277665.1. NCBI lineage: Eukaryota > Viridiplantae > Streptophyta > Magnoliopsida > Santalales > Viscaceae > Viscum > Viscum album. Next base: position 1,883,562,686 of record OY728130.1, read on the forward strand.
TCTCACTTCATAAGAGGTGTTTAGATACTCAGTATAAGTGGAATAAAATCAATTTGAATCCTCATTTGATTAATGAAATGAAAATAAATAGAATATTTTTTCTACATATAAAATAGAACATGCATAATAATTGAGTTAATTAGAATGGTATCACATATATTCAATGGTCTTGATTGATCTAAATTGATCATCTTCTCAAAACCATAGAACAACTTAATTTTTCCCTATTACATTATTCCATGATACCATTGATTTATTTGAGGAGTTAATGTATTCCTAGAATCACATTGTCTCAATAAATTATGAAGATAATAAATATCCTATTTTTATTTCCTAATTGAATAATAATATGTGTGAGTCACATGTGATTTATTACCACCAACTTATTTCATAACATTAGGGAAATTAAGTCGAATATTTTTCATCAAATTATAGGTGGGAGCAGATTTTTGTTGTTACACACACTCGGACATATTATATTCTACTAAAACAAATTGTAAACATTAAGTATTTTTATTGGGATGAGGAGTTATGTTAACAGATGTAGTGGGTTTATTATATGATGTTTCTCCTCTCTCAATGTAGGTATCACTCTTATGCTTGTTTCTTGAATTACAGTCCCCATGTGTACCCTTGTAGAAGAATGTTCTTCCTCTTATATGATTCCATGTAATATCACATTCTAGAATTGTACCTCTCTTAATCATGTTTTTATAATGGATAATATAGATCAAAACTATCTTATAATGAATTTTGGGCCATATTATAGAATCCAATATTAGAATCATCAAAGACCCAGTAATATCCACATCATAAGAAAAATGATATAAGCCTATAAACCTAGAGTTATATTTAACAAATTATAGATTATATTTGTTAAATTGAATAAATATTCCATTTTTTCTATATTGAATTTTTTTTGGGTAGAATTATTTATTTACAAATTCTATGAATCCCACCCATGAAAGGTCGAGTTGAAGTCTATATTAGTCAACTAAATCCCAACATTAGTATGTGAGATCTTATTTCATGTAGGTAGCAAGATTCTCTTTTATATTCATCAGGATTCTATGGAAATTTCATGTTATGTAATGAATTTTCATATAGGTGTAAATTCCATTAATTTTTGATTAATCATTTTTTATGTTCCTATTTTTGAAAAAAAAGACACTGTAGTCATTCCTTTCAGATGATATTCTTTCTATTGGATGGAATGGTAGTAGGTGGGATAGAGTATGGTTGTAGGAGAAATGCAAAACTTGAATTAAATTCATTACATGAATCATGTTGGCAAGGCCCCATGAGGTTTTTCTATGCATGAACATAATAAAATATGAAAATTCAATATTCATGATGTGTAGTGGGTTAGATAGAACTACTTCATGATATAGTTTGATTTTTATCGGAATGGGAAAACCAGATCATTACAAGATGTGTATTTTATTTAATCATCATGAATTTAACACACATCCTCTATATATAATAATCTCAATGTATTTTTCATGTCTTTTTTTAAATGGGAATACCTCATTTTTTATAAAACCAATTTTATTCAGAATAATCCAAGAAAGGGATAACTTCCCATAACAAAACTGGTGTCGTTCGGTTTACCTCTATCTGGAATCTGTTTTCATTATCATCGGTTAGACTAGATTTCCAATGGTATGATCCCCATTTCCCTGTCCTCATTATAATTTTATCCCCAAGAATTTTGTTTTATTTTTGCATGAGATCATATGACATGTTTTCAAGGACATTCTCTATATTTTCTATTTCTTCCATTATTTCTTGATTCCAATACTAGCAATAGATGAGTGGTCATCTACCAACCAATGGTAGGTGGTCTAGTTGTATTCCATAAATGTTTAAATTGTTTTATCTTGCTTCATTATGCCCAACAACAAACTTTTCTTGTGATGCCTCCCAAATGTTTTATAAATTAAATTAAATGATAACCTATTCTTGATATAGCTCTACAATCCCATGAGTTTATGTCGCAGGGTGACTAAATTGACACAACCCACCCTGATGGTAATTCCTTCCTCAATGTCCAAAGGGAACCGTTCATTGAGTCATTTAAAACCACCATGTAATGTGTGTAAAATTGACATTGTGATGATTATAATGAATTCATTTAAATTCTATTTATTTATTTTGAGATTAATTCATTCTCACAACCTAATTCATGGGTGATATAAGGTTTCTAACTTCAGGAAACCATGGATGGGATCATTGATATTTATAATTATAATTATAACTTAATCATAGAGGGAAGGGATCAATACTTGGATTCATTATTGTATTCCATGGAGGAGACCAATGAGGAATGTTTTACCATACTAGGGATTGATACCAAGTTCCCTAGAAGAATTACCATGGTTGGTCATAGTGGGATATATTGTTATGATATTCTAAGGGAGATAAATTTCCTTATAAATCCTATAATTGGGATGTTCTCATAGTGTAATGTCATGACCCCATGAGAAGAGTGATACATGGGATTTATTTTACAGATCTCATAGGACAAACTCTTACAGTTGTGGATAGTTATGGTGATCCTTTAGAGATACTTTGGCTCCTTTGTATAGATCACTTTATATGGGATCCATATTCCATTTATTAAATTATAAGTATTCCCTATAGTATAATCATAAATATAGGTGATAGATATCAAAAGTCGATGGAAATTCGAATGAAAATGATGATGTTTAGTATATGATTATACTTGAATATTTTATCGAATAATTATATCACTTCCCATGTACTTATTCTAGGAGGATTTTTCAACCAACTTATTATATATGTACCTATTGAGTTTTAATAAGTGGTATCTAAAACAGACTGAAGCATGAATTTTTGGTCGAGTATCACATGAGGAACCCGATCTGATCTGACGTGATTTATCTATTTATTTTTTACTATTACATGCACACTTTTCATTTATTCAATACACATTGGATTATTTTAGACAACATCATTAGTGGCCTACTATGTATATCTAACACTCTATCCAAAAAAACTGTACCCAAATAGATTTCGTGATATCAGGTTTATATAAATGGAAGAACCCATCTTTTGATGTTTGAGTATTGGACTATGATAGAGTACGAGATAAGAGGACTGAACCTATTATCATGATTCTATTTGAGGCATCTTTTTGTGTTTCCTCTATTTGAAATAATTTTTTATATGCATGTACCCCTTTATCCTATGTACCTCCCTTTTTTACAAAGAAATACCACATGGAAATATTTTTCTATCTAAAAATGATTTTCTACTAAATATTTATTTATATTAATGATTTATCTTACACTACAGGTTATTTGTTACTATTTAAATTGATTATCTATAATATTTACCATTGTTCTACACATTGAACTAGAGGTAATAGTATCCATGATATTACATTCTAGGTCCTTATTTCCAGCCAGATGCCTCTAGTGTACGTGGAGGTGTGCTTGTGTTTATATTGCCAACCAGCTCAAAGAACTACGTAGTGGCTTCCACGTCAAGTTGTTAAAATGTGGTATCAGAGTATATTTCTCTTCTGTCTTACTATTTGGGTATTAGACCGGAGAATAGAAATATGTCAGAATTTGGTAATTAACATATTAATAGTAGTAACTAACCCATATATTGGGGAGATCCAAATTACCTATGATGGGATGTCATTGTAATTGGTTTGTGCATGTTACAATTGTACTCATTTAACCACTGGGTGACACACATGTTATTTGACATTATTAATTTTGTTATTATTAATATAGACTATTTTATACTTGGATGAGTTATGAATAGAGGTATTATCTCATGAATCGTATTTTAACATGAGGATTCACATGTCATGAATTAATCTATGTCGTGTAGGTATATATTATTATTACAATTAATTTATTTAAAATGATTATTTTGAGTCCCTTGATTGTTATATATGGTAATTAAATAACACATCTTATAGGGATAACGAATTGGATTAATTAATGTGTATTCATCAATCTAATTGGTTTTTGCCATTATATATTGATGATGTTACTATAGTGTCCCAGGAGTAATATATAGGGATATTACATCATTTTAGATGAATATTTAATACATTAAAAAAATTATTCATAAGGAATGTAATTGTGTGTTGTCATTGAAACTTTGTGAAAAAAATTTCTATATAAGTTATTGATCTAAAAAATATCCCATAAGGATATACCCCTTTAGTACATCTACCTAAAAACATTATTCATAACCTAGAGAAAGGAAATATAAGAAAGGGGTGAGATAAGATGCTCAAAACGGGCAAATAAAAAAAATGTGTATGTATAACATAAAAATGTAGGGTATGGAACTTGATCATTAAATTTTATGATCACTCCATGCATATTATAGATTATAATAAATATAAGATGTTTATAAGATATAGATAATAAGTGAAATAAGAGAATAAGTCATCAAAGCATAAAAAAAGAATAATCTATTGAATTTATGGAATTTACATTGGATTATAACATTGTGAACAAGTATAAGTAGAAATAGGTTCACTCATAAAGTTATGGACATGAAATCAGGCCCCAATATTAACATTGGTACATGAAACAAGGTCTATGCATAACATTGTGAACATGTAAATAGGGTCATGGAAAACATTGATAACATGTAATCTTGATCACGCATAAACTTATGGACATTAAAACAGGTCCATGTATAACATTGTGAACCTGTAATCAGTTTCTCGCATAACCTTATGGGCATGGAACCATGTCTATGATTAACATTGTGAACGTGTAATCAGGTTCAGGAATTACCTAATGGACATGAAACCTAGTCCCTAAATTACATTGTGAACATGTAATAAAATTTAAGAATAATAGTATGAACTTGTAATCTAATTCACTCATAATCATATAGAAAACTAGGTCATTTCATTACATTATTAACACGTAATATGGTTCACTCATAACATTGTGAAGTAGTAATCAGGCTCATGCATATTATTGTGAACATGTAACTAGGTTCACACATAACATTTAAACTCATTAGAAACCAATAATTTCCCAATGAATCGGGGGGGGGGGTGATACAGTTCCCACCCATCTTATAATAAAATCATCCCATCATGTTCCACAGGATAATAAAAACATTCAACAAAGCATGACCTATAAAAAGACACTGGTTTTATTTAAATCCAATAATAACCCATTTATTTAAATGGGTATCATTAAAATTTCATCACAAAAAAGGATAATAAATATGTTTCATAACCATTTCATCAAATCTTAATCTATGGAAAGAAGTAGGTTTCAAAAACATTTATCATGTGGAAAAAAATATATTTCATAAAAAAATAACATGTGGAAGAGAAATGGGTTTCCTGATGAACATGAAATTAATAATAACTTATTCGTATGAATGATATGAATGAAAACTTTTGACCATTTTCTAGAAAGTAATGATTAAAATCAATGGATCTTATCTTATATGGAAAAAAAATTTACAATAAATTTCAAAAATATTTAATTAAATAAAATATACATTCTTATTTGGAAATATTTTTTTTTAATGTAGAACCATTTTGAAATATTTTTATTTTGAAATATATTTTAAAAAATATAATTGAAGATCTTAAAATATTAAAACGTTTTTAAAATATTTTTTACTTCAAAATTATCTGCAATTATATTTTGAAAATAATTTCAAAAAACATGGGATTTTGAATACAATATATTTTCAACCGAAGAGAGAGACAATCAGATTTTACATAAAGGAATTATCTTAAGTAAACAAAAGTGGGAAAATGTTACTCAAACATGAGGCTATCTTGAACAAATATAGGATAATGAAACTCATGAATTTTCTTGAGATATAGATCATATTATTTCATCAAAGTAATCATAAACATAAAATTATTGAATGGTGATGAGATGGTCTCAATAAAATCTTATTACCTGGTAACATGGGATTATACTCTCCAATTAAGAAAATTAAATTACATAAATAATTAAATATCACGAAAACAATGAGACTCATGATAATAAATGTGGAATGGAAGTATATACCCCTCAAAAAAAGAGTCTAGGTGCGTAACAAAACATGAGTCTCAAATAAGGAAAATTTAGAGAAAACTATTTTACAGATTTGGTATCTTTTAAAACATAAACCCATGAAATAAGTATTATAAAATCAATGCGATAGTAAAAAAATTTAATAATAAGATTGATTGTATAAAATCATGGGTAGTAGATTCACCCCACTAAAAGGAAATAGTAGATTACATAACATATGTCTTACATAAATTTAAAGTGAGATGAAATTCCCTTACCTTGTATGTTGAATCTCATCATACTAATTCAAAACACCAGTATAATAAATATAAATTTATTATATAAATTTTATAGAACCATATTGTTAATTATAATACCATATATGTTTTTATTGATACCTTATATTACCAACTTTTTAATTATCCTCTGTTAATGTTTCACTTCAGGTAATATTCACATTGTTCTTCACATGTGTCTTAATTTGTTATATCATTGGTTATTATACTAATTTCATGATTATAAAATGTAAATAATGATATAAATATCATTTATATATTGTATATGTTTATTATAATAATTTATATAATAAATAAGTACAATATAGAATACATCATCTGTTGAGAGAGTATGTCATACATACGCATGAACGTTTTTTCTGTTTTAACATTTGTATTGAAAGAATGTATGTAAATGAAATATGTAGACACACAAAAACACACACACACACACCCGTATATAATATAGAATAATTATTATATCATATATTTCATATACGGTCCTTAATAACATCCTTAATATAATCCATGTGGTGTGTGAGTGAATCACATCACTTTGAGGGGGCGATATTCCACATTTCCTCGAACAAGATTATCATTTTAACACCAAATCAGAAGTAAATTGGTGTTCATTATAAAAATAATAAATATGATTAAATATATAAAAAATATCATTTATTACATTTATAAATATATTTTCCCTCATAATGGCCACCATGATTGGTGTTAAATAAAATATAAACAATTACCTTTTTGTGAGGTACTAATTCACAATACACAGAAACAACATGTTTGATATCCATTAGAAAGAGGTTTGTGAAATTGTAGATATAAAACATAAAATAAAAATAATATTATATTTAGGATAATATTTATTTTTAAAATATATGAATAAACGTAGTGGAGGGGTTGAAATAGGAAAATAAATTAAAGGAGATACAGAGAAGACATTACATCATAATTGGATAACCCCTTCTGGTTCATGCCAAAAGGATTCCATGAGATGATTTCTGAACAAAGTGGTGATTCAAGTTCAAGGTGAGGAATATTGGGATGATAATTTTTTAGATCAGGGATGAATATAAAAGGATTTAGAGGTGTGAATAATGGGTAGATATGGTGGCCTTTTAAAGCAGAATAGGTGTAACATTGTTGTAAATATTTGAAGAGAGAATTACATCCACAATTTTCATTATTACAAGTGGACACAATAATAGGAAAATGTTGATCCAATTTATGATAATTTCTAAATATGGTCTTCCAATGGGCGCTGGAAAAGTTTCTAGGTATTTTGTATTAATTATAATTATTATTACTTAATTAACATATTTTTTATCTTAACTGATGTATATAATTTTAATTTATTTTACTAATATTTGTGGAAAAAATGTTTGTTATAATTATAAATTATAAATTATTATAATTACCTTTATAGAATCCATTTTTCCAAATTCTAATAATAGAAGTCGTTAATATTAATTTAAAATTAATACTGCTGATTGGACAACACTTCGGGTTTTTAATGTAACAACATCCCAAAGATTGTTAAGTTTTTATATCCAATTTGAATGTGAAATTGGTTACAATGAACTAAATTGGATTAACTATTTAAAACATTATGTAACTAAACTACTAAAAATTTTAAAAATAAAATTTAACCTTATAAATAGCAATGATAAAAATGATGTTTTGAATTAAACTCCGGTAATTTAAACTATTCATTAAAAGGTGAGGTCTTTCATAAAAATACAATTAAATTATCCTAATGTAATTATAATTTTTAAATTTAAATGATAATAGTTATTTTGACATATTAAATCTATAAATGTTATGAAAATTGGATTTAAAATGGGTTCACAATTAAATGATGTAAATCTACCTTTATAAAAATAGTGGTTTTATGCATAAAATTGGATTTTTTTCTTCTATAATTTCTATATTATCTGTTGGATAAATACCAAAAAAATAATTCAATATCTAACTTATTTATTACATTAATATCACTTACCAATTGTAATTAATTAAATTTAATTTGTTAAAATATCTATATGACTATTAAAATATTTTCCTTAATATTAAATTGTATTTTATATTCATTAATTAGTAATGATTGAATTCATAATATATTTTTGTACACAGTATATTTTAATAATTTATTTAATTGTATTCAAATGCATCAACATAATTTCTAAGTTATATATTATTATAAAAATATTTTTAATAATATATTATAGTTAGGTAGACCATGGTCTTTCATGTTACGCAAGCCATCGAGGAAGGTCAATCGTGCAAGTAATATATGGTAACCTTCTGATTCCATATAATGTATGTGAAGTTGGAATTTTTTGTAACATAAGACAAGACAATTCAATTTTAAAGGATTGATTGACTTTGTGAAAAAATATTTTCCGAATTTTGTGATGTGAAAAAAAATTAAAATTTAAAATAATTCAAAAAAACAAAAGATCTATGGGTGTTACAATCCACACCATTAAAATGAATTTCACAATAAAAATTAATTTTGGTTATCAAATGATTAAGACATCGATGTTTCATTAATAGAAACCAACATTATAAAAGAATAATAAAACATACCTCAAATAGGGAATGTCGGAACCGTAACGGTTACCCAAAGTAACTCATAATGAGATACCCATATATGAGAACATAGGTGGGAAGTGAAAAATTGGATATGGAAGAGAAATCTCACCATGATGTTATGATGGAGAGTGATAGGGGAAAAAGTCTGGAGAAAGTTAAAGATAACAAATCTATAAATATGCAATGACCTAAGGGACCATCTAATATATCAAAAATGAAGGTATAATTCAATATTATTGGTTTTAAGATCTATTTTTATAATTTTTAAAATATTCTTACATAATTGTAGGATTTTAGAAAAACATAATCCTTCGCTATTCTTTGATCCACTTCACCTCTTTCTCTAAAAATGAAGGTCATATATTCATTCCCCAATTACAAACAGATCACAGGACCCATGAAATGCCATCCAATTTGTACTCAATTATCATCAACAAAATATAGGTTATCCCTTATGCAGAAGTCCTCATTTGGTAATATGATACTCTATTCTAAAAGCATTATCCAAAGTATATTATAATAATTACATAAATGGTTAAACATATAAATATTCCAAATATTTACTTCCCATGTTATCTTCGTTAAATATGCTCATATTTGATGGAAAAAACGTTTTAATTTGATACATGTGTTCATAATTTCACAAAAAGAATAGTAAATGTGATTTTATTATTCCAAAATCCACATAGAGGGATATAATCCAATGAAACTTCACAAAATAAGGAACAAAAATATCATCATAGTAAATATTAATACAAAATCAAACAAGAATTTACATACTAATGGTGAAAAGGATACCTTTCCCCTAATTTTCATTACTCACATTATCAATTGAGAGTATATTAGCATTACCATAGTCATTTTTCCATATATTTTGTTGTGTATTGTTATCCATATTATCCCTTGGATTGGGGAATCGATTTTCCTAGTGTCCATCCACCATGAACCTGAAATGCTGATGTTTGGGTGGTCCATTATGTTGATCTTTCTCTCCACTCATTCCATTGAAATCCTTGTTCACATTACTTCTCCATCTTTTTTCATAGTTGTTCGGCATCCCAAACAAGAAACAACTTCGAGTTCCTTCTAGTCACTCTTTATAGTGCTATTATCTTTGTGTTTTTTAGATCCCCCTACGAAATCCATACTCATTTTTTTGGTAAATAAATCTAATTGATATGTAACTCCATCCTGAATTTCAATATTTATTTCACAGTATACAATCTATTCATTACTACAAAAGTCCCTTATGGAAAACGATCTTTTGAGACAAGGTATTAAGGCACTAATGAACCTGTCAATTTTTCCTTCTGGTAGAATGATAATAATAGAAGTTCACATTGAAAGTCTTGTCAAATTCGCCTCATAGTTACCAATAGATTCATTATCCTTTTTCTTCAATGAAATGAAATCCTTTACATCTTCTTACGAAGAACATGAGGAACATACCTATTAGAGAATACTATATTGAACTCATCCCAATCAATGGATTAAATTTAATCTTTCTTTATCATATTCTTGATTAGATTCCACCTATAGTATATGCAACTTTATTAATGATAAATATCCAGAATGAAATTAATTTGATCTAAACTCTTAAAAATGGATAATATCGTCTCAGTGGTACTCATATAGTTCGAAATAGCATGTTGATCAAATGACCTATCAAAAGAGGTGGACGATGCCTCCTTAAGGACATAAAAGAATTTTTCACCTCCTTTTCTCATTTTGAAACATAATTCATAGCTTGATAAATTTTTGAGAGTATAGAAATGGGGTATTTTACTACAATTCTCATAGAATTTGTATCTTCAGGATGAAATTCAATGCATTTTCTATCTAAATCATCATTAACGTTGTTATGTTAGGTTCCAAACATTGACTAAAACAAAACAGTGGAGTAATAAATAGTTACCACAATAAAGAATCATATAATCAGGAAAATTCACTTATATGATTCATAATGTATGAAAACTTCCTTAATCTATGACACATTAGGTTTATTCTTGGTTACTCATGACCAACATAAATTTACATAATAATTATGGTTCGTGAAGTGCCTGTGAATTACCAAAGAATATCATACGGGACTGGCAAACCAGGTGTGTGGTAAGTCCCATTGTCATGTACTAGATTACCCCTTGTCAGGCCTAGAACATCATGTTATAGTTGTTTCCCAAGGTGCACATGTTCTAAATACATATCCACTTATAGTGTAAAGAAATGTATGTATTTCTAGGAAACCACTCACAATATCCTTTACCTAAATTCATGGACAAATTCCTTAAATGTTAACTCATCATTATACTTATCATTAGATACATCCCTATATTTATCCCTAGATATATACCTAGGGATATGCGTAATGTTTTCACATCCTTGATTCCAAAGGTTGACTAATCCATTCCTTTCAAACCAAATATAGTGACACATTCTCAACATACAAGGATTTACATCATTTTAGAAGAATTTTTATGACATTGAAAAAAAGACAATCCTATTTATTGTAATAGATTTGTGTCTTTGGAAACATGGAAAAAAATATTCTATCATGGTGAATGATCTCCAATATTGCCCAAAAATATCTACACCATTAATACATCTACCTAAAACCATTATTCATAACCTAGAGAAAGGAAAACTAAGAAAGGGGTTATCTATGATTATGAGTAAGGGTAAATAATGAAAATGTCTAGGTATAACAGGAAAAATTATATTATGGAACATGAACATAGAATTTGAATTTAATACCCTATATATTACATATCGTAATAAATATTGGGTGTTTATAAGAAATAGATCCTACGAAAATTAAAAGAATAAGTAAAGAAAGAATAACATAATAATAAGACTTGAAATTTGTTCCCTAAACATTGGTTTATAACATTTTTAACATGCAATGTAAAGACCCAGAATTTACATGTAATTTTTTTAATTAAACGGTGATTTTAAGAGTCTGTGAAAATTAATGGTGTGTGATTCCGAGGCCTGGAGTGCCCGGAATGAATTTCTGAACATTGTTTTGGGTACGATAATTAAAAGTACTTGTATGTTTTTCTAACTTTTGAACTAGTTCTCAGAATTGAAATATGAGAACACCATTGAACTCGCATCACTGGTATTCACTTGAGACTTTCACCTCGATGACAGCTGGTCATGGTTGAATGTTAATTTTTTGTTTTTTTGAAAAATAATAATATAAATTAAAATTGGTTTAATTTTTTTTTATTTTGAAACTCCCATGAGGATGTTTCACATGTGTGGACCACATGAGAAAAACCTCCCTTGAGATGTTATGGTACTGGGGACCACCCAAGTATAAACCCCCCAGAACTCCCCTTTAATGGGAGAGACCCTCAAAATTATTATTTAATGTGACAGAGCCTCTTCAACTACTCCAACATTTATTATGAAAATCTAATTAATTAATTAAGCCTTTTGAGATTATGATAATGATCTAAATAGAAAACATAATCTATTATGTTTCCTACTTGGCATTTTTGGTGGAATTGGGAGTAAAGTGCCTTGGGGGAAATCTCTCCACCGAAAAATTCCTACGAAAATCTCCGACTTTAACATAGAATTCAACTACGGGACATTTGTTGACGAGGACCGTCATCAACGTCAATGAACCGGCATTCGTGGAAATACCGATGTCATCGATGTTTGTCTATTCCCTACCACATTGTCTCATTCCCTACGGGAAATATTCAGAAAATCAAACTAATGAGCTAGGGGTTTAATTATATATGATTATCACTTCCCATGTTCTACACATCTAATTTGTTTGCGGGATGGGGAATAATTATTGAAGAGGGTTGTAGGGAGGGTGTTTGAATTATTTTCATTACCCATTCTTGATATTCCTGTTCTTGTTGAGCCGCTTTCTACCACTCTAACATAGAGGGTGCGGGCCAAAAAAACATGCCCTGACCCCTCTGTCATTCTTCATTAATGGAGTATCCTTTGCGATGAAAGAAGGATACTTTGGTGATAGAGACTGGTGCCAGCGGTTGGCACTGGTGGAACTCAAGAATCACCGTCGAAGGAACGATGCCCCACCACCCCGTGGCCTCTGCACCCCGTGGCGCTCCACCGTCCACGGCCAACACTACCTCGTGGCCTCGCTGCACCGCCACACGACCTCACCTGGCTTCCACGGCCAAGCTGCCCCGGCCGAGCCACCCCTTTGGCTCCTCCCTCCCAGCTGATCTCCTCCAGCAGAGCTGCCCCATGGACTTGCCACCTCAAAGCACCACCTACGTCTGAGCCACCCTATGTCATCGTGGTACCCCTGTGGCTAAGATGCTCTGACCGAGCTGCCCCATGGCCCCACTCCCTCATGGAAACGTGACAGCCAAGCCGCTCTGGACGAGTCTCCCTGTATCCTCGTGCCCTCACAGAACCCCTTCGGCCGAGCCGCCCCCACCCTCACGACACTCCCACGTCCTCACGGCCCTCACGGCTCTCGTGCCATGCCGAGTCAGACCCAGCAAGCCAGGATACACCGAGGGTCGGGTCGGACCCAGAGGGGCTGGCCGACCCGCACCGGGTCGACCTAGGCCTGGTTGGGTCGGGCCGGCCGACCAAGTCTGACCGGACTCAGACCAAATACAACCAAATACATTACTTGGGCCATAGGTTTGGAACCAGACATTCGTTTTATGAACCGTCAGTGGAGCTGGAAAACCTGTAGTGAGACGGTACCTTTGGTATACCGCACAACAGTTTTGGATAAAATTGGGGAATGATCGGGTTGGATCGAGCATGAAACCAACATGGACCTCAGATAAAATAGGCTAATAACTCATAGACCGGGCTTCCGAATGATGCACCGTCTATTGAATTAAGACCCCTATGACATGGATGTCCTTTGGGATAATTTCAATTGGGAATTCTTAGCAGATGGAGTATCAAATAGTGACATCTGGATCGGATCCTCTCTGAGACAAGCATGCTTAGTGAAGGAACGTAGTAGTTGGTTGTGACGAGAAGAATGAAGAGAGATCACGTGTGGGTCAGCTCCTAGAGATCCTGTGTGGGTCAGATCCTAGAGATCATGTGTGGGTCAGCTCATACAGATCCTGTGTGTGTCAGATCCTAGTGATCCTCTGTGGGTCACCACCGAGCAATCCGATGTGGGTCAGCTACTAGCGATCTTGTGTGGTTCTACTCCTAGAGATCAAGTGTGGGTTAGCACCTGGAGATTCTGTGTGGGTCAGCTCCTAGCAATGTTGTGTTGGTCAGCCCCAAGCGATCTTCTGTGGGTCATCTCTTAGTGATTCTGTGTGGGTCATCTTCTTTATAGAGTATGATGATTCAGTAGTTACATCTAATCATCTGAACAATTGTACCTAAGTTATACCTGGTGTGAGAAATGTTCATACATGTGTTGTACTTTCCTTTGTGGTAATACCTTGGTGGTAATATTCTATTTAGAATACCTATGTGGTACAAGCCTATGTGGTTTTCCTTTCATTATAGAAAAGTTGATATTTGGGATTTTGGATTGGAATCTGTGTTTCCTCATGATTGAGATGGGTATAATTGATAACTTAGGTATATGTATGGAAATATATCTAAGCATGGTTGACAGTTGACTTCGTGCTTTGAGGTTTATCCTTTGTAGATTTTGTGAGACCTTGAGGGTCTTGGGGTCCCAATTGAGTATCATTATACTCACCTCTGTATGGGCTATTCCTGCACCATGTTTTGTTTGGTGCAGACATCAGACAGTGATGATCGACACTGAGGGTACTAGGACTGGATGGGGCCCAGAGGAGGACCTTATGATGAGTCGGTACACGATAGAGATAGATGGAAATAGAGTGCTGAGAAGGAAATCTGTACCTACCCTTTAGGTAGGAACCTCAGAGGACAACACAACATATGTCTTCCTTTTTTCCCTTGTTTATTGTACTTTTAGTTTCTTGTACTTTCCATTTGGTCTTGTATTCTAGACCCTTTTACTTACTGTACTCCCTCTGTTTACTATTCAGTTCACTTGTGTTTGTATCTTGTTTTGTTCATCATTGCATGTGTTTACAGGTTATAAAGGCAATTCGTTCCCAATTCTAGGGATTATGCCTTTCAGAGCTAGTATCCATCCCAAGACCTATGGAAGGTGGGATTGGGGTAGTCATGGCACGGGCCCCGGAGGATCGGTCATGAAAAATTGGTATCAAAGGAGTTGGTTCTACCGTAGAACATATGACTCCGATCTTTCTTTTTAATGGGAATTGTGAAAAGTGTATTGTGTGTGGTTATCAGTTTAGGGAATCTAGTGTTGGTAAACCGCCCAACATATCCAACACCAAGACCCTGACATATAATTTCCAACTCAGTAAATGAAAATACTGATTGTGTGTGTCTATTTTCAAGAGTTTTCTTTGTGATATCTTGAGTCATCTTACTGGGTATAACTTATTGACTGTGGCACAACTATTTATTTTTAGTATTCCTCCACATAGACAACCATCTAGGGTTACAGGTATTGTACGCACTGATAGCCCACCGAGAAATGAGGCCTCCATGCAGGGCCCTCTTCCAGTTGAGGCACCAGTGGAGGCACCTGTGGTACCATTACCCACTATACCACTGATGCCACTGGCCCTAGCAGTAGATGGTGCACGTTGCTTGAGCACGTTTCATGAGTTCCAGCACTAGAGGCCACCCTGGTTCAGGGGAGAGACATACCTAAAAGTCACCGAGGATTGGTTGGAGGCAGTAGTGAGAGTCTTTTGACTGGTAGGGACATCATCTAATCTAATGGTGATCCTTGCCGCCAGCCTCTTATATGCCGTAGCATGAAAATGGTGGAGCTTGATTCTTTATGTTCATGAGGAGGTGACACATCTCTGGGCAGACTTCGAGAGCCTATTTCGGGAATAGTTTGTTCCAGTGACTCTCTGCGTAGTGCACATATTGGTGCATATTCATCTACAATAGGGAAACCTGACTATAGATCAGTACTCATAGAGGTTCACTGACCTCTCACGCTACTCCATAGATATGGTGTGAGACCCAATCATCATGTCATGGACCATCGAGCAGGGGATTAGGCAAGAGATTATGGCTTGAAATATCTCACTTATCATCAAGACTCGTGCCAGGGTGTTAGAGCGAGCCCAATTAGTGGAGAGTTTCCTTGCTGAGCAGTCACCAGCAGCGAGACCCACCACCAGACATCACATAGTGGAGTCTTCAGCAACTGGAAGTAGACAGAATATGAGGACTTCCAAGAGGACTAGACATACAAGTGGATGACCACATGACTCTTGGTTCGTTGTGCGGGGCACCCGAGGTCCATCCACTCATACTAGGAGCGGGTAGTGTTACGCAGGCGGCAGGCATGGTCACATGGCTTGTGACTATCCGAACCATCATACGGATGATCATCAAACAATCAATGTACCACCCAGGAACAGACATAGGTTTGACCGAGGAGGTCCTAAAGGAGCAGGAAAATGTGGCAGAGGAGCTGGTCGTGTAGTTGGCAGTGGGAAAAGATTCGAGATATTACCGACACCACCACTATGTGGTCCACACCGACCATAGGGTGTAGGAGGACATGGGAGATCTTTGTTCCAGGTAGCTGAGGCCAATGATCACGACACACTGTAGATGATACGAGTTATGATATGTGTCTACTCCACCTTAGCTGCAGTACTTATAGACACAGGTTCCAATCAATATTTTATTACCACTTCCCACATTTGGAGCTTGGAGATTCTGGTAGGGCCAATCCCTTGATCATTATGGCTAAAAAATCTTGTGGGAGCTGATTCAACAATTATGAAATAGTTTCAGTAGTGCGAGATTAATCTAGGACGTGAGAGATTCTGCTGGGATTTCCTAGTAGTGGCGCTGAGGCCTTACGAAATCATCTTTGTTTTGGACTGGTTATCTATAATCCATTCATAGATTTACTGTATTAGTCATAAAGTACATTGTTTCCTCATATATGGGACTAGGTTTACCTTCACTGTCAAGAAGGGAGCCTTTGTATCATGAGATGGAATTACATGGAGGAGAGTGAATCCAATCACCCATCAGTTGGCCAACCATACCCTCGGAGTAGTTGATGTGGATAGTCTGATTTGTCCTATAGTGGTGGACCAGTACGCAGATGTCTTCCCTAATGATGTTCTGGGTCTACATTATTGTATAATGGTAGACTTTTACATTGTCTTGTACCCCAGGACGACACCAATATCCACACCATCATATCAGATAGTTCTCGCAGAGCTTCGTGAGCTATGGTTACAGCTAGGGGACTTACAGGGGAATGGATTCATTCAGCCTACTTTTTCACCTTGGGCATACACAATTTTTTTTCCATGAAGGCAGATGGGATCTTGAGGCTTTTTGATGACAATCATCCCCTGAATTATGTGACCGTGAAGAAGAAGTACCCACATCTGAGGATTGACGATCTCTTTGATCAGCTTAAGGGGGCACAATGGTTCTTGAAAATAGACCTCAGATCAGGTTATCGCCAACTCAGAGTACGAGACGAGGATGCACAGAAGACGACCATCAGATGTCAGTACAACCATCATGAGTTCTTGGTTATTCCATTCGTTGTAACCAACGCTCTTACAGTGTTAATGAGACTCATGAACATGATCTTTTAGCAATACCTTGATCTCATTGTAGTAGTCTTCATCGACGACATTCTGATCTACTCAACTACTGAGGAGGAGCATGCCTATCATTTACAGGTAGTACTAGACACACTCCAAGAGAACCAGCATTATGGTAAGTTGTCGATGTGCCAGTTCTGGATCCTAGAGGTTTACCTTCTGGGACATGTCATATTGGAGGCTGGAGTTGCAGTGGATACAGTAATGATTGAGGTGGAACATTCATGGGATCCCCCTTGGAGTGTGAAGGTGGTACAAAGTTTTCTGTTTTTGGATGGATACTACCGGTGGTTTATTCCAGATTTCTCCAGAGATGTGGCACCTCTATCAGCGTTGACAAAGAAGGGTCAACCATTCGTGTGGTCGAAGAGATTCCTGCAGTGTTTTCCGGAGGTAGGGAAAATGCTGAATAATTCCCCCATCTTCAGGCTTCTAGAGAAGGTTGTAGGGTACGTAGTCCACTACAATGCATCAGGGACCGTGCATGGATGTTTCATGATGCAGGAGTGAGCAGTGATCACATATAGTTTTCGATAGCTGCGACAGAATTAGCCAATCAACGCTACCCAAGACCTGGAGTTAGTAGTAGTGGTCTTCGCCTAGATGCTTTGGTGGAACTATCTGATGGGCGAACATTTTACAGTCCAATCAGATCACAAAATTCTCATGTATATCTTCTATTAGAAGGACCGGAACATGAGACGGTGACATTGTCTTGACTTCCACTAGGACCACGACATCGATATAGTCTATACTCATGGGGAGGGGAACGTTGTCGCAAATTCACTCAGTAAAAGTTATTTTATACAGATTCTAGGCGAGGCGATAGATCAATTGGCTTCTTTGAATATATCGTTTTTGGATAGAGATAGAGAATCTTTTCTTCAGTCTCTTATAGTCACCCCCCTCTTCTTCAGTGAGTTATAGAGCCTCAACGAAGGAACGATAACTATGAGACATGACGTGCTCAGATATTCATAGGAAATGCACCTGATGAATTTTCTAATGGTGGGGAGCACGTCATCCGCATTATAGGACATACCATGGTACTAGTGTAACTTCAAGAGGAAGTGTTGAGGGAGTTCCACACATCCCCTCTAGCAGTACGTCAAGGAGTGGCAATGATGTGCCATGATCTCTGACGACAGTATTGGTGGATGAGAATGAAGAAATTAATGGCAGAGTATGTGTCTTGATACCTCACTTATCATCAAGTGAAGTTGGAACATCAGGTACCAGAAGGCTTGGTTCAGCCTTTAGACGTCCCATATTAGATGTGCCAGAGGATATCCATGGACTTCGTGATAGGACTTTTGCATACATATAGGGGACAAGATTCTATCTGGGTGATCATAAATCGACTCACCAAGTCAGCCCACTTCCTACCGATCAGTGAATAGGGGTTAGTAGAGATCTTGGGATTCCTCTATATGCAAATGATGGTGCGGATATATGGATTACCCTCGATGATTGTCTCAGATCATGATGCATGTTTTACTTCCCGGCTATGAAAGGGGTTGCCAGAGGCTTTCAGGATGCAACTTTGTTTGTCCACTGCCTTCTATCTTCAGACGGATGGCCTATCTGAGTGGACCATTCAGACCCTAAAAGACATGCTACGTGATGGTTTCCTCAATTTTAGTCATAGATGGGAGGATCAATTTCCTTTTTAGGAGTTTTCATACAAAAACAACTATCACTCCACTATTGGGATGACACCTTTCGAGGCGTTTAATAGTCAGCACTAGTGAGAACAGAGATGGTACATGCTACCATAGAAAAAGTACAGATCATCCAGGAGAATATGAAGACTGCACAGAGTATGCATAAGACTTATGTCTATAGGACACAAAGACCTCTAGTTGTCGAGGATGGTGACCACATCGTTCTACGGGTCTCTACTCGACAAGGTTTGTAGAGATTTGGTCTAGGAGGTGGCACGTTATCTCCGAGATTCATCAGACCATTTCATTCCATAACATAGATGGTGATGTGGCATACCACTTAGCTCTTCCACCTTAGTTGCACTGGGTGTACGACGTCTTCCACGTATCCCACCTGAGGAGATATGTGCATGACCCTTCCCACGTCATCGACCACGGTGATCTAGACATCGATGATGGTGCGACTTTTACAGAGGTTGTAGTTGAGATTGAGGATCGATAAGAGCAGTTCCTTCGTGGACAATTGATACATCTGGTGCGCATTTTCTGGCTGCATTGGAACCTCCACAAGAGCACAGAAGAGTGGGAGGCTCAGATGCGTGCTCAGTATAGTAACTCCTTCCCTTAGTTTGTGTTGTGGCTTATGAGGACCTAAAGCCCTGAGGTGGGGAGAATGTAATGAAAAATAATTTCCATTTAAAATTTTTATTATTAAATGGGAATTTTACGAGTCCGTGAAAATTAACAGCACTTGATTCTATGTCCCGGAGTGCCCAGAATTAATTTGTAGTCTTTTGTTCGGGTACGTTCAGTAAAAGTGCGAGCTTGATTTTCTAACATTTTAACCAGTTCTTATAATTGAAATCTGAGGACGCCGTAGAACTTGCAACAATGATATTCACTTAAGGATACTTTCACCTTGACGATAGTTGGTTGAGGGTGAAAGATAAATTTTGGTTTTTTAATTGAGGAATAAAATATAATAAAATTTGTGTAACATTTTATTTTAATTATTTTGAAACTCCAATGTTGATGTTTCATAAGTGGGGACCACCTGAACTAAACCTCCCTTGAGAGTATATGGTTGTGGGGACCACCCGAGTACAAACCCCCTTGAAATCCCCTTTAATGGGAGAAACCCTCAAAATTCTTATTAAATGTGGGGGAGCCTCCTCAACTACTATAACATTTATTATGCCAAACTAGTTAATTAATTATTCCTTTTTGAATTAATTCCAATGAACTAAATAGACCACATAATCTAATATGTTAGCTACATGGAATGTTTGGTGGAATTGGGTGGAAGGAGCCTTGGGAGAAATCTCTTTAATTAAGAACGCCAATGAAGAATGCTGAATTCGACTCTAACTTCCTCCACAAGTCATTCATTGATGAGGAACATCTTCAACGTCAACGAACAAACATTCAAGGAAATGTCGACATCACCAATGTCCATCTATTCCCAATGATATATTCTCCTTCCTTGTGGGTAATCTTCAATGAATCAATTGAATCAGGTAGTGGTTTTATTCTATATGATTATCACATCCCATGTTCTCCCCTTCTAATTGTTTTACATGATCAGGAATAGTGATTGATGAGGGTTATAGGGAGGGTGTTATAATTATTTCCATTACCCATTATTTATATTCTTGTTCATGTTGAGCCGCTTGATGCCGCTCTAACGTGGAGGGTGAAGGCCAAACAAACATGGACCAACCCCTCTCCTGTTCTTCTTGAATGGTGTATCATTCTCGATGAAAGAAGGTGACATTGTTGATGGAGACCGGTGCCGATGGCTAGCATAGGTGGAACTTGAGAACTGCCAACGAAGGTATGATGCCCCGCGGCCTCCGCACCTCGTAGCTCTCCACAGTCTGTGGTAGCCACCCCAAGGGCTTGTTATGAAGCCACGTGGACTCGCTGAGCCGCCCCAGCTAAGATGCTCTGTGGCCTCCGCCCTCCTGATGCAGCTGCCCCGGCTGAGCCGCTCCGTTGCCTCCGCCATCCAGGCTGAGGAACCCCATGGACTCTACCCTCTCGGTTGAGCTGCTCAGGTCGAGCTACCCCACGGCCTCAACCCTCACGCCCCCCTCGTAGCTAAGTTGTGGCTCGCCCTCGTGGCACTCCACACAGCCGAGCCATCTCACATCCTCGCGAAACCCCATTTGCCGAGTCACTCTAGATGAGCCGCCCTATGGCCCCACACCCTCACATCCCCCCGCTGCCGAGCTGCTCCAGCTGAGCCCCCCCCCCCACCCCGAGGCCTTGCGCCCTCGCGACACCCCCATGGTCAAGACGCCCTTCGCCTTCACGGAACCCCTACGGACTCGCGGCCCTCGCAGCCAACTGGGACGGACACATCAGGCTGGGCCACCCAGTGGACCGGGCCAGACCCAGCGGGTCAGGTCCACCCGAACCGATTCGACCCAGGCCGGGTTGGGCCAGGTCGGCTGACCGTGTTGGACCAGACTCGGACCAGATATGACCCTATACTTTACATGGGCCCTAACATTGGTAGCAGACGTTCGTTTGATCAACTGACAGCGGTTCCAGAAACCATGGAGAAAGACGGTCCTTTTGGTATACCCCACTATAGTTTTGGATAATGTTGGGGAACCATTGGGTTTGATAGAGCACAAAATAAACTGGGCCCTTAGGACAAAAATGATAATAACTCACAGACTATGAATCTGAATGACCTATCGTCTATTTCATTGATACCCCTATGAAATGGTGGTCAGTTGCGATACATCATCATGGGACATAATATTAGTTGGAGTATTGACTAGTGACATGTGGTACATATCCTCCCAGAGACAACAATTCTTAGTGCGGGAACGTAGTAGCTAGCTATGACATGAAGAATGAAGAGTGAACCTGTGTGGGTCAGCTCTTAGCAATCTTATATGGGTAAGTTCCAAGTGATCCTGTGTGGGTTATCAGATAGCGATCATGTGTGGTTCAGCTCCTATAGATCCTGTGTGGGTCACCTTATAGTGATCCGGTGTGGGTCCGTACCTAGCAACCCTGTGTGGGTCAGCTCCAAGAAACCCTATGAGGGTCAACATCTAGAGATCTTGTGTGGGTCAGCACCTAGTGATCCTATGTGGGCCATCTCCTAGAGATCTTGTGGGTGTCAGCACCTAGCGATCCTATATGCATCATCACCTAGCGATCATGTGTGGGTATGATTTTTTATAGAGTAAGATGATTTAGTAGTTACATTTCATCATATCTACTACTGTACTTAAGTTATACCTAGTGTGATCTGAGTTTGTACCAATGTGGTATGTTTTTTATTGTAATACCTTGGTGGTATTCTTCTGTAGGGCGTACCTATGAGGCACTTTCTCTTTTGGTTTTCCTTCCATCGTGGAACAGTTGAGAATTGGGTTCTTTGGTTGGACCACGTGTTTACTCATGATTAAGATGGGTATACTTGATAACTTAGGTATATGTATGGGAATATACCTAAGTAGGGTTGGCAATTGACATAATGCTTTTCGGTTGGTCCTTTGTGGTTGTTGTGGGTCTCGGGGTCCCTAATGAGTATAGTTATACTCACCCCTACACGAGATATGCTTGCACATTGTCGAGTTTGGTGTAGATATCGGACAACGTTGATCGAGACTGAGGGTCCCAGGACTGGACAGTTCCTGGAGGAGGACCATAAGATGAGTCGGTATACAGAGGGGGCAGACGGACATAGAGTGCTATGGAGGTGATCTGTACCCACCCTTCAGGTAGGAACCTTAGAGGATGACCCAACTGCTATAATCCATTATTCTACAGTTTACTTGTACTTCCAGTTTGTTGTACTTTCATGTTGGGCTTGTATTTTGCCCCCTTTTACTTATTATACTCACTGTTTTTACTATTAAGTTTACTTGTGTTTGTATCTTGTTGTGTTCTTGTTTGCGTGTGTTTATTAGTTATAAAGGTAATGCCTCCCAGTTTTAGGGATTATGCCTTTCGGTGCTAGTCACCTGCCCCTTGCCTATGTAAGGCGGGTTTGGAGCAGTCACGGCACGGGCCCTGGGGGACGTGTCGTGACATGAATACCAAGAAAAAGGATCACTGTTATGGTAAGGACATGCAATCAGGCCCCCGTATAAACTTTTGGACATGAAACCAGGTTCACGCATAACATTATGAACATGTAATCAGGTTCACGCATAATATTGGAAACATGTAATAAGGTTCATGCATAAACATATGAAAATGAATACAGGTATATGTATAAAATTTTTAACATGTCATCAGGTTCATGAATAACAATATGGATGTGAAACCATGTCCATGTATAAAATTGTGAATGTGTAATCAGGATCACGATTCACCAAATGGACATGATTTCAGGTCCATGCATATCAATGTGAAAATGTAATCAGGTTCATTCATAACATTATGAACATGTAATCAGGTTAATGCATAATATTATGGGCATGTAACCTAGTCTATTAAAAACATTTGGAATACGTAAAAAGGAACTATAATAAAGTTGTGAACATCTAATCAGGTTCATGCATAACATTGTAAACATGTAAACAGGTTCAAACATAAAATTTAATCTCATTGGTAATCTATCCATACCCAATGTAATGGAGGGAGAATATGTCCCACCCATCTCATAATGAAATCGTTCATACAAGTGTGGCAAGATAATAAAACATTCATCATATAATAAACAATAAAATACATATGTTTTGTAAACATCGAATAATAACCCATGAAATGAAATGGGTATCATTAACATGTAATCACATCATAACCTTTAGAACAGAGATAAGTTTCATTAACATTTCATAAATTTACAACATGTTAATAGAATCAAGGTTCACAAACATGGTTCCAATGGAAAAGAAACAGATTTCATAAACATATAATCCAAGGAAGGGACATAGATTTCATAAAGACCATGATATTAAGAATAACCCATTCATATAATAGATATAGATGGATCCTTAAGATAATTTACTATATGGTATTGAGTCACATAAATATATTTCATATGATATGTAATATAATTTTGATATATCTTCCAAAAACATTTCTTGAAGAAAATATTCTTTCCTCTTTGAAAACTTCTTTTTATTACGTAGAGTGTTTTGGAATACATTTTCAATAAAAATATATTTGAAAAAATATAAAAGATGATATGAAAACAATAAAATATTTTTATAACCATTTTTCGTTGATAATTATCACCAAGGTTCTTTTGAAAACATTTTTATTGAATTTTCAAAAACATGGTTTTTGAGTACAATAGATTTCCGACCGAAGAGAGAAACTGTCAAATTTTACATAAAATCATTATGTTAAGAACCGAAGTGTGTAAAAAAAGTATTGGAACATGAGGCTAACTTGAAAAAATATAGAAAATTGAATATCATTATTTTTATTTAGATATGTATCAAATTATTTAATCAATTAAAGCATGAACATAAACAATCTCGAAAAGTGTTGATATTGTCTCAATAAACTCTTATTAATTGGTACCTAGGATTATAAACTCCATGTAATAAAAGAAAATAACAATAATCATTAAATACAATTAAAATATCTATATTAATGATGATAAATTTTAAAATAATGTACATACTCCTTGAAAAAGTGTTTCGGTTCATAACAAAACAGGAGTCTCAAAGAAAGAAAATTGAGACAATCCTATTTCATTGATTTGGTAACTTCTAAAACCTAAATCCCATTAAATAATGATTATAAAAAGGACATGTGAATAAAAAAAATTTAAATACAAGATATATATTATACAATAATGGGTTGTAGATACACCACACATAATTAAATAGTGGGTAATATAACATGTATCTCGCAGAAATTAAATGTGAGAGGAAATTCTCCAACCTTATGTTCTGAATCTCATCCTACTCATTCAAAACACATTTATAATAATTATAAAATTTCTATAAGTATTCTATAGCACCACATTATTATATCTAATACTATATTTTTTTCTTATGACATTTTATTACCTTCTTGTTAATGATTCTATATTATGGTTTCACTTTGGGTAATATTGATTTTGTTCGTCGCATGTGTCTTAATTTGTCATATCAATGGTTATTATATTTATATCAGGATTATATAATGTATAAAATGATACAAATATCATGTAAATAAATCATATTTTTATTATGACAGTCTAAATAATAAATATGTACAAAATGGAATAAATCGTTCATGGATATCGTAAGTCATACGTACGCATGAACACTATTTCTGTTTTTATTATCTTATTGAATGAAAATATGTATATGAAATATGTATATATATAAATATATTAATGTCTAAATATTATATAATATATGTCATATTGGTTCATTAATCTCATCCATAACACAATATATGTTGTCTATGAATGAATCACAATGCTTCGAGGGGGCTGTAGTCGACACTTTCTCAAACATGATTATCATATTAAAACCAAATGGAAAGTAAGAATATGTATGTTGTAAGAGGAATAAAGAAGAATAATGGAATAATAAATAAAATATATTACATATATATGTGTATTTTCCATCATAACCTCCACCGTGGTTGCTGTTAAATGAAAAATGATCAATCAACATTTCATGAGGTAGTAATTCACCATACATAGA
The DNA here is from genome assembly GCA_963277665.1 of Viscum album. Taxonomy (NCBI): domain Eukaryota; kingdom Viridiplantae; phylum Streptophyta; class Magnoliopsida; order Santalales; family Viscaceae; genus Viscum; species Viscum album. Next base: position 1,883,588,523 of record OY728130.1, read on the forward strand.
AACAATATGTTCAATTTCCATCAGATCGAGGTGTGTGTAAGTGTAATTAAAAATAATTACATAAAAAATCGTAGTATATTTAGGGTTTTTTTCACACAATAATTGAATAAACATAGTGTTGTGGTTTAAGAATGAAAATAATGCTAAAAGAGTTTCAGAGAAGCCATTAGCCATTAATCTGGTAACTCCTTCTGGTTTTTTCCAAATGGTCTAATTGAGAAGATTTATGACCAAAGGGAGGATTCAAGGTCTAGGGGAGGAACTTTGGGAGGTTACTGGGATATATAATGTCCAAATATAAATGGTTTTATAGGTTTGATGAATTGGTTGAGGTGGTGGAATTTAATAGTGAAGGAGGAGTGGCACTCTTGTAAATATTTGAAGGTAGAATTCCGCCAATGTTTTTAATGATGGGAGTGGATGAAATAATAGACCATGTTCTAGAAAATATCTTAAATGGTATTAATATTTATAGATAACGGGTTTTAGAAAACATTAAAGGTTTCGTTGGGTCTTAAATATAATGTTTAGTACTTTATTAACCTAATTTGTCCCTTAACTAGTGTAATTAATTTTAATAACTTTAACTAATATTTTTAGTAAATAAATTGAACATATTATACATTGAAAATTATTTTGATTCCGAAAATGGAATAAATATTTCTAAATTATAATCACATAAGTGTCATAAATTATTTTAAAATTATTCATACTGAAGGGATGACAGTGTAGGCTTTCAAGTAAAAACATCCACATGTATGTAATGTTTTTATATCCCATTACAATGTGAAATTTTTTCTAATGAACTAAATTGGATAAATTGGTAAAAATATAATCTAAATAAAATATTAAACCATTAAAAAGTAAAGTTTATCCTTACAAATAATTCAGACAAAAAAGAAGTTATGAATTAAAATATATTATTTTGAACTATTCATTAGAAGATGAAATGATTCATAAAAATACCAAAAATTTATCGTAACCAATTTTCAATGTTTTACTTCACAATATATTGTTTGTATATATATTTTAAATCTATACATTTTATAAAAATTGGATTTAAAATGGGCTCTCTATTAAAATGCAGTAAAACAACCTTTAAAAAATAGGATTTAATGCATAAATTTGTGTTTGTTATTATCTTATGTTAATATAATCTAGTGTATGAATATAAAAAACATTTTAGTTAATATATAATATAATTAATATATTATTAGTTCTTATCAATTTTTTTTAATTTGTTCTTCCAAAATAGCCTTTTGACTATAATAATATTTTCCTTCACATTCAATAGGTTTTTATATTCATTAATTTGAAACCAATTAATTAAACATATATTTGGGTAAAACACATATTTTTAATACTATTAATATCCATCAAATTAACGACTGGATAATATCTCATTATAATAATAATTTATAATAATATATTATAGTTAGGTTTCACCTGGTCTTGCATGTTACGCAAGACATCGAGGAAGGTCAATCTTGCATGTAATATGCACTGAACATTTTGATCTGTGATATTTACAGCAGTTTTGGATTGTGTGTAACATGATCCAATCTGATTCCATGTGAATGAAATATTTGAATTAGAGAGAACTATTTGTCGTGTTGCATGAAGTGAAAAATATATAAAAATTAAATTAATTTGAAAAAAAATTCTTAAGATCTCAAGGCGTTACATGAACCTTAATTAACCTATTATACCATGTTCGGTCGATAAAACCCTCTATCCATGGGATAAATCATTAGTTGATGAAGTTTCTGGAATTCCAATTAAATTTTAATTTTACAAACTGGGAATGGTGATTCAATCAATCCATTCACTTTATATAACCTATTACTTCCTGGTATCGAACACAATGGTTAGGTTTCAGGTACATGACATGAAATTTAACATTTATAATGATTACGAGCCATTATAAATTGGAAATGGTGATCCATATAACTAGAAAAATATTTATACACACAAACAAGAGTACAAACATAAATGAAACTAAAATTCTAAATGAGATGGTTACCACTATATGGAGGTTTCAGTTGAAAATTAAAGAGTGTTTTCATCTATAACGTTCAATTTCATTTTATATACAACAACACATACTGTGTTATATGAGACCATAACACCAACCTGACCTTATAGTTGGTAGTAGGCAGTATCTCTTATGGTCTATTATGATCCTTTATTTTCAACAATACACAGATTATGAACCAGAAAGAGAGGTGTAACTTATTTATAGGAAGGTCTTGTACAGATCCCTTACTGTTATGTTTCTTCTCTCTAATATTAATTCATATCATGGGTTTTAGATTGGAAATTATTTATCAATGCCACCATAAAATCATTGAGATGTGCCTTAGGATGGTGACGAAGATATTTACCTAGAGGATGTGGGTCCAGAGCTATTATTATTACCACCCATTGTTCCACTAGAGGTAGCTCCTGGTCATTCTATAATATGAGATGATGCTAATTTTCAAGACAGATTCAACCACTTCACATAGTTTATATAATGATCTCCATGATCTACAAATTCAAGGTTAGTTTTAATGTAGGAATTATTGTAGTAGCATCCTTACACCTTCTTCGGGGGATGAAATTCCTCAATATTTTGGCTCATTAATGGAGGTCATGTTATAAATATTCTATAATTTGGGAATTCCTCTAGAGTGTATGGTCAATCTCAACCCATTTATGCTTTGTGACCCCACGAAGTAATGGTGTTATGTCATCTATCAGGATATATGTCATTAGGGTGTAGTATGGATGGTCTTCTAGTTAGTCATTTATTACTATTTATTTCCAATATTAGTTAGATATGTCCATTATAGAGTGTTTATGCACTTTCAATAGGGTGCTATGTTAGTGATACAGTATTCAACTCTTTTCATCGAGCTTAAACATTTTGTTCCGACACTAACGGGTGATGAGTTAATGACAATGAGATGATTTGAATATAGGATTTCGTACACCATCTGATCACAAGTGAATGTTTTTTGACATACCACCATTATAGAGATAGTGGACTTGGTCCTCATCACTAATAGAAACATTAGGGAAGATGGCAGTGTGGTTCAGGTTGGTTTAGCTTTGTGACATCGATATGGTTGACGTAGTGGTGGGAACTGTAATTTTAAGGATTCCCATAGGGGAATGATCCATAGGATAATCAACAGTAATAGTTATGTGTTATGTCATGATTTTTATAGGCTAGGCCATAAGAAGAACTAGTGTATAAGCAACCCAATACAGTCATAGGTATACAACATGTTGTGTAATCAAAAGTATTTTTTCCAATCATTCCATTTAGTACCTAGTGATAAGGTATCAGTGTCGACACCAAATTTGGGTGAATGATCTATAGATATTCATTAGGAAATGTCTTATACTAATACTATCCGATTAAGATGACTAGGTGGTCATGTCCTAGGTAGTCATACTTTAGAAGTACAGGACCAACAATGTGAACCTTATTAGGCTATTCAAGTTGCATATTATGGATGCAATGTTTGGGATATTGATGTAGGGTATCGTACTCTAAAGAATTAGAGTCTAGGGGAATCCACATTTCATTGTAAAATTATGGTTTCCTCTAGTTTATCCATTTTATTATCTGAAACGAGATGTTCTCACTCTCTTATATCTATAGAAATTATGGAACTTCTTATCCTAGATATGGAGTATTTATATGGCATGATGACTCTCAAAAACCATTATGTGTTCAATCAGAGATTATATTCCATTTTTGGGATTTTATTATTATGGTGTAAATATACAACTTCCAATGGATTCTTTTTGTCCTCAATATTATAGGCTTCTCCATCTTTCATGGGAGGAATTAGTTGGCTGCATACCATACCCTTACTGATCGATATCAGAGAAGTGTTTCCTTCTCATCACATATGTAGGGAACTTATATTCATAAGGGTGAATGTAATGTCCATGAAATTCAATCTAGAACCAAGGATCATTTGATGTGTGGAGTGATATTCTAGATGGCTAGTCTCTTTGTGAGTGATCAGGGAATGCAGTCTATAGAATTCCTTCTTCTGGTGGTTTATTTCAGTGACATTTTCTCTATCAACCTATTCAGGTTACCACCTATGAGAGTGGTAGAGTTCACCATTATTCTAGTAATATATTTATAAATAGTTTACATTCCACCTTTTCATATTGAAATTTTGATGATCAAGGAATTCAATTTTTTTTGAAGATATGTATGTTAAGAGTTTTATATGTCCTAATACATTTCATTGGGGGTCACCAATCCTATCCACAAAAATTGTGAATGGTACCCGTAGGTTGTGCACGAGTTATCTCTAGTTTGACTAGATTATATTTATTAACTTGTATCCACTACATCTATAGATGACCACTTTGATCATCTTTGAGGAGAAACTATTTTCTATAAAATAGATTAAAGGTTGGGGAACCATCACGTGAGTGTAATAAAATCATACAAACAATGTACATTATTCTATATTAGATAAGTCTTGTATGATTATTTGGATATCCTTTTCGATCTTGAAAATGTTCCAGTAGTTTACATGGATCTAATGACTCTGGTTTTCCACCCGTATCCAGATTCTTTTCATGATGTTTTCATATTTGATATCTTGGTGTATTCTCTCACTTGACATGACCATGATAATCATATTGAGATCATGCTAAACAACCTCATATAGAAATATATTTATGAGAATCCCACCAAATAAAACTTTTGGATCGAGAATATTTATTTGATAGTTTATATCCTCTTAGAGGTAGAAGTTTCTATTGATTTGGAGATGGTGGGTGCTAGAGCATCCTTAGAGAATCCCATTAATATATTTTACAAACTCAAATTCTTGGCATTTCATTGTAATTACGAGCATTTTATTTTGAAATTTTTACACATTGTGGTGCATATTATAGGCTTTATTGAATAGGGTGTAATTTTTTTATGGTATGACGTGTGTGAGATAGCCTCTTAAAATTTGAAGGGAATATTGACATCAATGTCAATCATAATTCTTCCAAATCCTAGAAGAACGTATATTGTTTATTATGAGGCTTTATGAATCTGGCTAGGAGAAGTTCTAATGAAGGGAGAAAGAGTTTTACAGAATTTGTAACACAACCTATGGACTCGTGAGAATAATTATTCTATGCATGACATCAAGATAGTAGTTAATGTTCATTCTTTATGTTAATGGAGGCATTTTTTATTGGGAGAGAGATTCTTCATTTACACATACCATAATTGTCTCAAATACATTTCTGCACCGCTATAATTGAATATCTAATAGTGTAGGTGGGTATAATATCTATTGTTGTTCGACTCTGATATCTCTTATACACTGAAAAAGGGAACTGAATTAGATGAAAACACCAGTTGGTAGACTCAGACACATTCCATCCAAGAGCCTTGTAGTGAGTGGAATTTGATGGACCAATTTTCTGAGATGCATATGGAGGTTTAAGAATATCATGAGAAAATTATTTTATTATATTTGGATGTGATGTATTACATTATATAATGTGTAAATATGAGGCATATTTCAGATCCTATGGGTATAATCTTGAGGGAGATTGTATGAGGTGTTGACCCACCAACTGATTTGGTTATTAATGAGAATTATATCCTAGAAAATCATGAACGTGTTTGGGTTCATGAATATATATATGGGAAAAATTGATATAGAAATTTAATTCCTCCATTTGGGATGTACACCCATGTATTAAAAAGATTTGTTGAGACATATGTTTTTAGAGTTGGTGGTTAGATATGAAAAGATAGGTTACATGTTTTATCCGTCGATGATTGTCCTATCAGTAGGTGATGGATGAGCACTAGTGATATGGTAGACTTTGATATCCTTTGACTATTCCTGAGTGAGAAATATGAAATTTTCATCATGAATGTATTGATGGTTTTACCATTATCACCTAATTGGAGTGATGTAGTATGGGTTATTTTTGATAGTTTGAACAAGGTTTCAAACTTACTACCTATCTAAGAAATTTTTTAGTTGATGATATTAGGATGATTTACATTTAGACGATTTTGAATCTTATGGTGTCCCTTGTTCAACCATTTTAGAAAATCATCTTTTATTTACATCAAATTAATGATATGGGTCCAAACAATAACTCTATCCATAATTGGTTCTACACATATCATATTATACTTAGATCACAGGGAATTTTGATGATATGATATGTGTGTAGAGGACATGATTTGGGAATGTCTCCTTATTTTTGGAGCATTATGGGAGAAAAAACTAAGTATGGTAGAGTTTTACTACAATAACATTTTTTAGTTAACTATTCGGATGGCTCCTTATGTGTCCCATTATGGTAGTCTATTCCATTCATCTGTATACTCGTTAGAGGAATGAGTGATAGTTCAACTAGTTCCTCATCATGATTTGGATACTTAATATTAGGTCTAGCTGATTCAAAATCATATAGATACAAATTATTTTCGGAAGAAGTCTTATATAGTTTTTTATTTCCAATCTCTAGTGTTTTTGGGTGAACATCATGTATTCTATTAGTTTCTCTAAAATTTGGTCCGTCAAGGATTCAAATATAGGGAAATAAATCACCCCGTCATGTTGGTTATTTTTATATTATTAGAGAGAGTTGAGTAAATTTCCCATTAGTTGGATTTAACATATGGGTACAGATACATGTATTTCATTTTTCTTTTGTCACAACATCTCTCTTACTAATCTGACACATATCATTTGCTTGATCCTGACAGTATTGAGCTTGATGTAGATTTAATCATTATAGAGAATACTATACATATCATTGATTGATTAAAAAAGGTCTTAAGAGGTAGATCAGTTACTCTGGTATATAATCTATGGTATCACATCCATGTATAATATTAGAAATGGGATAAAGAGGCCTATGTGTGTGATTAAGGGTTGGAAAATTTCACAGATAAGGATTTACAACCCTCGAAATTGAAACATAGGGATGTGTTGTTTTATGTAGGAGAGGATGTAATGCCTGATATTTTTATATAGGTACAAATTAAATTAATTTTTTGTAACTTTTCCTCGTGATTCTCTTTTGGATTAAGATCAGGTATCCATTTCCCATGGCCAGTCTTCTTCCATTTGGGAGGAAAGGCAGTACGTTGGATAGATTGGCTGTTAGAGAAATACATGACATGAATTAAATTTTTTATTTGAATTTAATTCAAGATGTGTAATAAATATAAAGGCTATGAATTATGTTCAATAACCATCATGATTTTTAGGGTGTAATCTAAATACACACTCGAAATTCAGTATTCATGATGTGTAATGGGATAGATATACCTAGTCCATTATGTGTGGTGGTTTTTTTAAGAAGAGAATAAACTAGGGATTCACACATTTTATATTATATATATACTTCATAAATTCAATACGTTGTGTGTATATATAATACATTTAGTGTATTTGTTGTGGATTTTATTAATGGGGGTAGAACCATAATTTTTTGATAGAGGAAATTTTCTCTAGTAGAAGCCACTTGAGGGAGATCCTCCTATGCCTATCCTTGAGTCCTTTGACTCTTCCTATTCTTAGATCATTTTTCATCACCATGGTTCATGTTGGATACTCATTGGTAATATCCTCATTACTCTTCCTTAATTTCTCGGTTTATCTCATCATATGATGTGCTCTTTCGGTTCAAGATGATATTCCATATGTTAGAGGATTTTAACTTTATTTTAGATAGAATCCCTTATAGATCATTTCAAAGGCCTAAAATGAGTAAGGGGCCATCTACAATTCTAATGCAGATGATCTAGGTCTTTTACATAAAAATGTAATTTTATTTTACTATGTTCTATTTTTCTATGAACTACTGTTCTCAGATGATGCCTTCAAAATATTTAATAAATTAAATTAAATTAAAACCCATGCATGATATAGTCATAGAAACCGAATAGTTAATACAATAGGGTGAAAACCCTGATGCGAGGCCCCCTTATGGGTGGGACGTCATCGAATGACTTAGAGACTCTTGATATTTGTATTTTAAAACCACCATGTGTGGTGTATAAAATGGCCATTCTGAGGATTATAATACATTTCTTTAAGTTTTATGAATTTAATGTGACCTAAACTCTTACCTTGATATTTGATCCCCTTTGTGTTATACCCTGGGTGGGATCAGAGGGTATGGAATTACATAATACTAAGAGTGTTTCTTGGGATTCCTTATATGGATCTCCTTGGATAGACCCATATGGTTATGGATACTTATAGGGAATATGAAGTGGCACTTGGATCCTTTATTACAGATCACCATAGTTGGGATCAAGATTTCATTTAATAAATTCAATGTTTTCCTTATAATAAAATCATGAACATTAGTAATAGATCTCAGGAGCTGATCACCAAGAAAAAGAACATGGTAGGGTTTGGCCTATGTTTTTTCTTGTCTCTTTGATAGCCTAGTTATATATCTTATAATGTACATATTCTGGGAGTTTTTGGATACAAACTTATTATATATGTACATAATAAGAAGACTAAGCCAATTCTCTTGATTCTAGTGGAGGTAGTTGTTGGTATTTTTCCTTTTGTTAGTATGTTCCATATTCTAGTATTCTTGTATCCTGCGTACATACATTTCTGTATAGCATCACGAAATGACCATCAATTTTGTATCTGATATTGATTCAATGTCTACCTATTTATTTATTTGTATGGTTTATCTTCCACTACTGGTTATCTATTATTATTTTACAACATATCATTATTAATTACTATTTTGATACACTTTTATCAATTGATAATATTCTCCCCATAGACACACCCTAGGACCTCAATAGTAGTTTGAAGCCTCTAGTGTATAGGGAGGTGTTCTTGAGGTCATGTCTCTCACAGTCATAGAGAACAATTTTGTGGATTTCAAGTCAGGTTGCTACATTAAAGATTCTGTTTATTCCACTATGCCATGATTATGTATTTTTAGTTCACAAATACAGTCTAAAATATTAGTTGTTTTAATTTTTTAAATTTTATAGAATGACATGTTTATCATGGTTCTTCATTTTGATTCCATTTATAAAAATCTTGAAATAATTGTACATTCTTTTGAATAAGTCATTAATTCACATATGGTTTAGGTGAAACAATATTTTATGTAGCCCCTTCTTATGGGTTTCAAGGTTATCTTCCTAGTGTCATTTCTCTGCAGTCATAACAGAATCACCACTCTGTAACCACATTACTAATAAACTAAAGGCATAAGATATTCTATATCATGAAAAATAATATTCATTATAATAATTTTCTGAGGACCTTCAATAATAACACCGGAAATACTTCCTAGTGGGAAGTCAAATAACCAATGCATGATTCACTATACTCATTGAATAAATCCATTATGATGGGTCGATAATATAGTTAAATGTTTTTAAAATTTTTTTTTTACCCTTACCGCCATACTATAATGAATTTTAGAATAATAGTGTCCACTATGTATTCTTATACTATAAATTTTAAACATGAAAATGTCTTATCTCCATAAAAGCATTACTAAGTGGATGAACAACAAAAATGACACATTTTGTAACATCCCTAACATAACCATTAGCATGGAATGATCTGAGGTACCATTAACGGTATGTGACATTCCCCAAACACTAAATGCTAGAAATAAATTCGAAAGGATTACTAAATAATTGGAGATATTTTCTATTTTGAAAAATTAAAACAAATCAATAAACTAATAAAAAAACATTAAAAAAGATATTTGATGCATTTAATTTATAAAAATAATGATAAAAAAGAATAATAGTAATAAAAAATATCACATTTGTTGCATATATTGAATAAAGTCACAAAACCAAATACTAAATCACATCATGATGTTGTGAAACCAATGTGTCTTCACTCCAACCACTCCATATAAATATCTCTAATCCCAAACTACCACCCAATAATTATAAAATCATGTTGGTCCACTAGAAAAATAAGATACTTTTACATTACCAAATTCCATGAAATGAATGTCTACATACCCACCATGGTTCATATGAAGGGGGTGAGTATACAACCCCACAAGAAAAAAAGGATACTTCTGAAATCACAAAACTGTGATAGAAAAAGGTAATCTCATATTTAAATGAATAAATAAAACAAACAAGAAAAAAATAAAATGTTGTTTCATGATTTAAATCAATTAATCATTGTTATTATGGATAGTTTACTTATTTATTATACATGGAATACACATACCCCATCACACACAGAAACATGAATCTTACCGGAGAAACCCTAACTCATGAGTAGAATCCAATCCGAATAGTCATGTCATTAATTTCTCATGAATCAAAAGTACCCAAATAAAACTAAATCCTTTTCAAAACCCAACATGGTATATTGAAATGCAATATGAACTCACCAAATTTCACGTGAAAACTAATATATCACACATGATCATTTATTAAAATCAACGAATATATTAGAACATTTAATCAGACATACTACAAGGGAGTAACCAAAAGAACAATTTAAAAAATGTAATAAGACTAATTTTTTCTGAAAACCATTCAAAATATAAGGTTTCCAATTAAAAAACCAAGATAGGTTTTTCTAATAACCATGAATATTAAATTGTTATTTATAACAATCGCAGAAGAAAGAGGGATATCTATCAATAAAACCTAATGATATTTTCTTGAAATAATATGAAACCAATTAAAAATATAATCATTCATATTCTATAATGATTTGAGAGAAGTATAGAATCCACCTATCCCTTATGATCATTAGAAAAAACTATGAAGGATTTATGGTTCAAGGAACTGAACAGACAACATAGTTGGAACAATGATGATTTTTTAGTGACAGATGATATTTTAAAATTTTTTTGTAGAATCCAAAATTGAGATCCATGTCATGGATGATGAGAATTTATTCAAATTAATGGTAAAAAATGTAGAAAATTTAATTTAATACCACCACAATCTCAAATTTGATATCTCTTAAAATACCATTACTCCTTCTCAAAAAATAGTTTTTTTAATTAGATCTTTCAAAAAAATTGCCATGACCATCGCCATAACCATGTGGCGACTTCCTTATATATTTTGACTTTGATTAAACTGGGTAAAAATACCCAATATTGTGAGATATTAATCATGTTATAAAAGACCATGCCATTTTGACCCACCATGCCATGGAACATAGTGGGGTGGGGACTCCACTGGCCATGTTTCATAAATAGACCCCAATGTTCCACAACCAAGGCTACCCAATGAAAATGGCCTACCTAGTCATTTTTTTCTTCCCATGTTACATAGGTTCATTGAAGCAACCCATGCCAACGCGTATGGTGTACTTCTTCACATGATACACCTATAAAATCCTAAAAGGTTTTATCCTCCAAAAAAAGCAAAAAATTCACCATGAATAAAATAAAGAAATAAAAATTCTTTAAAAAATATAAGCTAAAATAGAAATTATATCGAACTAGAGGTGCCACATTTGAATATATTTATAATTGTTTAAAATGAATCCTTTTAAATTCTTCTGAACAAACAATTTTATCTTTTTTTAAATGTTTAAATGAAAATATATTTCTGATGTATATAAAGTGAATGAAATTTTCCACCTACATGTCCACAATATTATATTTTAAAAATATTAAATATTTAGTGGGTTTTCAAAGAAAATAATTTCTTCCATTATTATTTAAATTTTTTGTTTTTATATTAAAATAAATGTCATAATTTTAAAAAATGGTAAAATGTATTTTAGAAGTGATTTATAAAATAGTTTTTTAGTTAACATATTGAGTTTTTAATAATGTTTATTTTCTATTCCTAAAATAATTACCATTATTTCAATTTCTTATTTATGATGAATTGATGGTATTCTACTATCCTTTATTAATTTATATATTATACTTTATTTTTTGATCATTCCCATTCTCATTATAATGTTCTTTATCAATAAATAATATTCATTGGAAATTATTTTTTCCATTCATGTATATATTTTCAGTATCGTGGATATATAAAACCCGAATTATACTACTTTGATATAGTATAAATTTCCTACAATTTCCAAATAGGGTGTTAGTTAAAGGATTCTTCTTAAGAAAGTTACTTCATTTTATAGGGAAATATTGATGTTCTAGATTCTCGATTCAATATTGATATTTATTAATTGGAAATCTATATTGATTATATATTACAGTTTTTATTCAATTTATTAGTAATTAATTTAAAATTTTGTAATGCCATGAACTTTTATAAATGAAGTTCCCTTTTTAAATTTTTAAATTTCTTATTAAGAAATGGTGTTATAGAAAATACATAAAGTAAATTAATTTTTTAACTGTTATATAGTTTTTAAAATTTTAAATATTTTTATTAATCTTAAGAATTGATAATAAATCAATTTAATAGTGATCATATTATTAGTACATAAAATAGGATATAATATATTTAAATTGATATAGATAGAAGAAGCGATTACCTTGAGAAGTAGGATCATACCATGTGAAGAACATTTACTAGAGCTTCTGAGGGAGATACCAACACTGTGATATTCAATTGAACATGTGCCAGATGATATTAATCTAATAATGTATGAAAAGAACCATCTACAATATAATTTCCTTCTCATCGTGTTCATGGTCAAACCATGTATAACAAATAGTCCCATGAAAATCTCAATATAATGCACTATACCGTTAGAGAGTTCATTGGTTTAATAAAGTGTTATGAATCAACACTCAAATAGTATGAATTTTTATATTTTTCACTAATAAAATAATTATTATATTTATTATTTATTACAATTTAATTATTAAACTATATGTTTGATAAAATTGGATTTCAATTCAATGGAAAAAAAATTCTATTTATGGTAAATATATAGTTTTTATTGAGACACTATTTTTAATGAATTAAAGTATTATTGAAATAAACTATATTTTAATAAAATATTAATATTATATAATATTAATTTAAAATATATAATAATATAATTTTATGAAGTAAAAAGTAATTTTTATAAGTTTTTGAATTTTTTTTTGTAAAAAACAGTTATTTTTCAATTAATTTTTATTTTTTAATTAAAATTTAAAATTCTCATTTATAGAGTACTTGTTCGCTAAAATAAATGTTATTTTGGAAATCATAAAATCTAAATTACACAATGGTGATTATTTCATAATTTCTTGAGAGGGTCCAATTTATGGGTAAAAATAAAATATGATATAAATGTATGGTGTGTATTACGACATCATAATGACACAAAAAATGTAATATCTGCCATAAAAGGTTTCAATTAACGAATATATATTTTCCCTTCAAATTAATTTATTTTTCGGTTGTTTAATTAATTTTATAAAGTAATAATGATTTCTTGAAAATCTAAATTATATTTTAAGGATCTGAAATCAATTTTTTATAAACATGACTATCATACAAAACACCATGTGTATTATTTGAAATATATTAAATCATAAACATTTAAAATAAAATAATCACTCAAATTTGGAAGAACCAATGGGAGAAACACCGTGTGATTTTTGGTTTTGATAAATTTATTATGTAGAGTCTAAAACCAAGGTATGGAAATGAATAAAGATCTATCCTCAATTTTTCTATGCAAACCCAACAAACCTCCATATTATATATTCTAAAAACTATTAGATCAGGAAACAATTATACCCTTACCTCTATAGATCCCTATAAAGGTTCTTGTATGCTCTAAAGATGCTCCTCCCAAGCATTTAGAAGCACCCTTTCATGGTAAGGGATCCTCGAGTTCTCCTCTTTATTCACTGCACATCCTTTATGTTATGACTTTTGGATTTCATTTTTTTCATATTGGTATATATTTTCAAATATCCCCCTTCATTACCTTATAATTTCAATGTGATGAGACCCCAAGTTTTATCTTATTAATACCAACCATGAATCATTATGTACCACTCTTAGGCAGCTGAATATATATAGGGATTTTTCCACATGAAACATTAATATTATAAATACCCATCACTATTTACACTTAATTATATTCACATATACTTACATATTAGTTATTTATTTGGTAATTACAATTATTTATTCCAAAATCATTGATCTAGGGATTCAATGTAATGAAATATTTCATTATGTTTAATGACCTCTGCGGAAAAAATGAGCATGCCCATGTTGTGATGGTTATGCCCAGTTAGCTCTCTAATGCATTGGTTAATGTTTTTGTATCCCATTTAATCATGTATGGGATTATAGAGTAAAAATAATCAATTATGGGACTTTTTCCACAATGTGACATTGTCTTGTATGTTATTCTAGACTTATGTGTATGACAAGATTTTTGTTCCTACCATATTCCCATGTTGACATTACGCTATCATGTTATATACTGCTTCATTGTTCAGTATTATGATTCGCACACCTATTATGCATCATTTATATGACTCTTGGATCCCTTTTAAAACATTAACTTATTTTATGCATTGTTTATTCCCTCAATGGGATTTATTGATTATATTTTTTAATGTACTCCCCTAGGTTATCCAGTGTAGTTTTAGAATAATGATGAATTTTTTAAATCATTTTAACGATGTTTCAAATAATTTAATTTTATCCATATTTTAATTTTAGGTTCTATGTTACTAATGTCGGAAGAAACTAGGATTGATGTTCTTATAAAACTGTTTTTTGTATACCATTATGTAATAAATAATGCAATAAATTATAATAAAATAAGGGTAATCATAGTTCGTATTGAAGAAACATCTATGTATTTTCAGGAATTAGATTAGGAAACTCTATATAAATATATAGTGATAATACAAAACGTAATAAAAAATCACAAAATCTTGGTAAAATATAGAATAAGTGGTTTGAATGAAATAGATCCAAGTATGGATACTATAACTAGATGCGCCACTAGAAAAACAGTACCTCGGGGTAATAACACCCAAAAGGGTGGATTAAGTCAGCCCTTATCATCACATAATGTATGAAAATGGATCTTTTTTCCACACCTAGATTAACACTATTCAATGTATTCCTTTTAAATCCATAATCTTCTTATGGACAATTTTTATGGGAACAAAAATTCATATAAGAAATTATATTTAGAAATAAAGTAATAATAACATATATTTAATCCAAAAAATTCATAGTCTGAGGAATATATTTCATTTATGAGTTATCCATATTATGTTAATGGATTATAATTTATGTGAATAATAGTTTAAAAATAATCATTAATAATTTCCCATTTATTCTAGTAAATGGTTGAGAATATGAGGATACAAGTCAATAACTCATGTAAATTACAATGTAAAGAATGCACAAATTAAATTCACAACATGTTGGAAGGAATAATCAAGAATATATTGATAATAATTTCTA
Organism: Viscum album; assembly: GCA_963277665.1. NCBI lineage: Eukaryota > Viridiplantae > Streptophyta > Magnoliopsida > Santalales > Viscaceae > Viscum > Viscum album. The sequence goes on from OY728130.1 coordinate 1,883,603,911, forward strand.
AATATATTCATGTTTTTAATAAAATTAAAAACTAGTAGGAACACCCAAATATCCCAAATAATGATAATGTTTCAATTGAGACCTCTAAGCAACAAAGTCCTCCAACCTTCTATTGTTTTTTAATCCCATAATTTGTGATAAATATATCAACCCCATTGATAATATAATCTCTATCCTTTAATGAAATGATTATGATAAATTCATGTTATCTATTAATCATATGGAAGGATTTGTATATTAGTAGAGGATGTAGGTCAAAAATATGAATACCAAGGAGGATATCAAAGCAATTTAGTATAAGGAATTTTGGAAATTTTTTTTTGAAAAATATTTTCCACACACTCTTCAAATGAAAATTGATATGAACTTCTTTATATTGAACTAAAATTAAGATAAATCCTTCAAGGCATATGGGGAAAACATCACAAGACTTTACAATAAACCTCCATCTTTTTTATTACCCTAGAATGTAATGATAAACACTTATTTGGTGGAATTAAGTTCTATCAATTAAAATTATAATCCACATGGAATATTGAAAATGGTAATGAAATTGTGAGATGTTTTCTTAATGTCAAAACGAAGAAAAAAATCTCATTTTTTTCATTGTGATATGAGGTAGAAAATAGATTTTCATTTTTGAGAATGATGGAGATATATAATAATGGAAATAAATACAAACATCCCACTTCTCAAAAGTTTGGAATAATATTACCATAAACTTCCTAAAAGTTATGATAAAAAAATTAGTTACTAGAAGTAAGGGAACCTTGCGAGAGAATTAAAGTGGGAGAAAACTTCTAATGTGATCGACTAAAGGAATTTTCAAGTAAAATATCATCTTGTATTGTGGTGTTTAAATTTCAAGGGAAAAAAGAATTTTGAAATCCATGTACCTATGACATGGGATGTTATATTAAATAAACTATAACAACCTCCTAGTTATCAAGGGTGATCTTATGAAAAAAAATTACAGAGGTGGATCCTGAGAAAGATGTGGAGACATGTACAATATTTATTCATTGAAGGATAAAAAATGAAATTTTTAATAAAAATTCTACAAATTTATTCAAATCATGCACATTTATTATAACAATTTAAAACCCACCACAAATCAGAGATATAGTTTTATAAGTGAAAATAGAAAATGGGGAAATCAATGCATCCCATGTATATAACTCCTCCCTTATCAAATTTTTTTGGGTGAAATTCCCATAGAACATTTTGACAATTAATTCAATAGAATTAGATAATATTATAGGCATGGATTTACATTGTTTATTGTTGGTGCTTTTTTTTGTCACAGAGTCTAACGAATGAAAAAGGGAAATACCTTAGTCCAAAGTGATTCATCCTTTGAAGAAATATAAAAACTCAGCAAAGGGATGAACAAGGAGAGGATTTCCCATAAACCACGCATGTTTCCTCATAGTCGCGCAAGTCCACTTGCGCGGCGCATTATGGCCGCGCAAGTGACTTGCGCGACCTAAGTGATAACTGCCCGGGGTCTTCTCCTGCCTATAAATAGACCATGTGGGCCCCCCATTCGAGATGGATTTCTTTCTAGAAACTCAGATTTGAGCTCTCGGCACCCTAGTCTCTTCTCAAAGCTTCTGAAACACTTCTATTGTAATTTCTTACATAGAACGGAAGATCTAAAGAGGGGGAGGAAGGCCTAAATGTTGAAACTCATCAACACTTGTGCGCCTGAGTGGCCAGCCCTTAAGGGAAAAGGGCCACACTTGCGCGCCACCTTACTCCTTCAATAGATCTTGCACGCCCCTCCTATGGAAGAACATCAAGAGGATTCTAAAGGCTTTAATAAAGAGTCGCTCCAGTATTACCTTTCTGGCTAACCATCGCGCAAGTACACTATGTGTCACGCAGGCATACCTGCGCGACCAGGACTTGCGCGCCCACCCAGTACCTGCGCGTCTGCCATGACTTGGGCGCCCCTACCTTTTTGGGTGCCTTTCTTTCCCATTTCACCCCTCTTAAGCCATTACACATTTCCTATTCAAGATTCAGTCTTCAATACACTCTTCAAACCCATTTATGGCATGATTTCTTGATTTTACTTCCTTATCTGAAAGAAATTCTGTGGAATATCTCTCAAAACCTAGTGATTTACACATCTTTATGTCACTAAAAATTGAGATTTCATTATTTTAACCTTTCCCTTTTAGATGAGAGATCCCCGAACATGGGCTTACTTTTTTTGGAGTAAGTACCAGTCATAATTCTTAACTTGGGCATCTTCCTTAGGAGTAAGCCCCAATTATTAATGTTCCCAAATCTGGGCATCCTCCTTAGGAGTAAGACCCAGTCCCCTAATTTGGGCATCCTCCTTAAGTGTAAGCCCTAGTCCCCTAATCTGGGCATCCTCCTTAAGAGTAAGCCCCAGTCCCCTAATTTGGGCATCCTCCTCAGGAGTAAGCCCCAAACCTTAATCCTTCACCTGGGCCTCCTCTTCAGGAGTAAGCCCCAGTCTTAATTTCTCTTAACCAGTCCTAATTTACCTTTGATCTGGGATTCCTTTTCAGGAGTGAAACCCAATCATAAGTCTTGTCCTAATTTGGGCCTCATTTTGAGGAGTAATCCCCAAGTTAGAGTATTCAAAATCTCCATGAAGCACACATACCTTTATGGACCCTATTTCAGGATCTCTTCTCTAAAGTAAATCCTAACCTTTATTTATCTGGTAGTCATACATATATAAGCCCCACATTATTTCATATGATTACATATTTCATGGCACAATTGTCTATTTTTTACCAATACTTCTTGTTTCTCACACCGAGCATGACTCACAAGATCTTAGAGTGTAAAAGTAATTGTGACATTCTTCTTTGAGCCATCAATCATAAGCATCATACTCCCTTACACGAACTACGTCAGTTTTGATTCCTTTTATAAAAAAGGATACATAGGTTGCCTGTCTACAGGTTCGATCCAAACTCTAAAATAATCCATTTCCTTCTGAATGACAATAAACCACAAGTGCCCCACTGAGTGGCATTGAAACCAGAATGGTCATCATAATGACCAAGAGACTTCTATATAAATGTTTCAAAGGGTACCATTGACCAAGAATCTCTAATAAATACAGATGATTCCCTATCGATGAAGAACCTAGAATACTTATAAAAGATTCTCTAAATTTCTTACATATTTGATCAATGTTTTTCAGATTTGAAGGAAAGATCATTTTATAATTGGTAATGTAATAAGGATTCACGAACATAACTTAAATCAATAAAGAGAGTCTCAGAGTAGACAATAATTCCCATCAAAAAGGTGTGATGTTTCCTACCTCCCATCCTCTCAACCAATGAAAATTCCTAAGCCTCATCACTCCAAAAACTAATGAGCACCTACCTTTGGAAAGTAGGTCCGAATGGATGTGGAATCATTGGATGTTTCCGGTTGTATGAACAAACCCATTAGAAACAGATCAGAATGTTTGAACCTCCAATCAAGGCGGCCATCCCCGGATTCTGAGGGAAACAAAAATGGTGAACCCTACGTGAATCCTTAACCAAGTTAAAAATGATGTTTTACCTATTTGTTAGGCCCCTATTTAATAACTCAATGAGAGGGACAACAAAAACAATCATTGAAATATGTGCTCATCCAAAAGATGTAGTGGATGAATTTATCATGATTACATCTGTTATATCAAATAGGAACTCTTTTCACACAGATCTTCTACATTTCTAGAATGGCTGCTCTCAGGTTCACACCTGTGAATACTGCTGCTGCAAATGCCACTGCTGCTACTCCTGCTGGATTGTCGTCTGCTCTTAGGACGATATCACCTACTCAGCGCCATCACCGCTGGGTATCAAACGCACTGGATAAGGAGTACCGTCAACAAGGTACCATCCCAACTCTGGAGGATACCCAACAAGCCCTCCGAGTAAAAAAATCACATCAGTCGTCCGGACAACAACGACCAGTGATCAAGAAGCAGGCAGTGCTGACTACCGTCTCCAACCATTTCGGGTCGTTATCCCTGAAAAGCAATCACCATTATCTCCCTTATTCTGGGGAGGTGAATGAGCAGGTCTCTAAGGACCTTAATTCAAACAGACAGGATTCTTTCCTGAGGGCTCCCACCATCAATCGCTGCCAGACTCGTGCGACAGTGCGACCTCAACATGATGAGGGTACCGACTCCAGGCGTTCGGCTCAGTTTCCTCGAACCCGAGCAAGAAAGACAAACCACTAGAGGCGGAATCCGGTCAACAGTGAGAAAATTATAATCTCTATCATCTCCGGAGAAGTCCTCCAACCTAACTTGGTGGCAAGCAACGAGCAAGCACATACACCTGCACATTTTAAACTTGCTGTCCAGCAAACTCGTCTGGGAGCATCATGCCAATCCCGCATGGAAATTCCGGAAGTGTACTCTAGGCAGGAACATACAACTGTTTATACATCATCAGCTAGTTAGCAGGCTCGTCTGACTATATATGATGGATCTCATCAACCACATTTGGAGAAGTTCAATCAGCAAGCACATACACCTGCTAGTATTAATGAAGCCTACCAACAGTCTCACATGGTAGCATTCGGAGAAGTTAGTCGGAAATCCTCGACAACAAATAGGAGGCAGACTCAACTCTCTGCCCCCACACTTGAGTACTGTCAGGATTCACTGACAGGAAAAGGAGGACATAAGAAGGCACATACACCTGCTCCAAGCCTGGAATGGACGTATATTCCCGTTCCGGCAGTTGAAGTCCCCAAGCATATTTTATCAATGGTGAAAGTGCAGAAGCAAATACCTGCTCATATTCTGGATGCCTGCGAGGATATTATATCAACTTTAGTGGCATCTCAGGGAAAGAAACATAAATCTATCCCTACCAGTGGAGTGATACATCAACAATTCACTCTGGAACAGACACACACATTTTTTCCAGTCCAAGAGGGTTATGGGGCATACTCCCCCATATCATACGGATGACCAAGTTAGGAACATACACCTGATTTGAGAGGATATCGTCTGCCTAACCTGGCCATCATTCCTGATCAGGCACATACACCTGCTTAGAGCAGTCAATTTCGTCAACAATTGGTTTCCAAGTCGAGTAAGAAGGCGTCTAAGTAAAAGACCCTCCAAGCATAGTCAGGAGATCAAGAGCGAATCCGTAACAAGGCCACGCTCGATGCTAGAGTTATTGAAGCCCTCAAACAATTATCTATTGGAATTTAAGATTCTAATCCCTCAGTTCCCAATAGTGGGAACATTAATTCCGAAGGTCTTCAACAAAAACTTCTTAATGAAGGCTTGATTCATGAAAATTTGGTCGATCTCAAAGTTTCAACTTTAGATGAGTGCCACAGGAACCCTTTGTGTTGTCAGAAGACCAAGGAGAATGAGATCTCATCTTTTTCTATAACCCATTATGGTGGTCCTCCAAATGATGATGAATTTCACTGTGAAAGTCCTCTACACAGTAGTGACACACATTGCTTGGAAAATGCTCCAGTGGACAATGTAGTTCTGAGAAATCCCTCTTATCTTGAGGCACTTGCAAATGCGAAACTAGTCATGTCTGAAGATTCATCACTAGCAGGTGAAATACTTTCTCAATCAGAAGATATCCCAAGGTGTAGGTCATTCTACGAACCACCCCTAAGTCATGCATCTTCTAGTTTGATCAATGATTTCTCTAGCAATCCTGTTGAATCCAATGAAGCAACATGGAAAGACCAACTCTAGTCAAATTAGGTAGAAGAATCTTTATTAAATGATAAAGAGGAAATGTTGAATATGAGAAAACAGATGGCGAAAGGTGAAGTGCCAGTCATGTTTTGGCCTCTGCCTGACTCTCAGTATAATATTCCAGAAATATTGAAGGAAGATGAAATTCATGATATTCGTCTCAACATATGGAAAACTCTTTTTCAGTTGAAAAAGAAAGTATTATGTTATGATGAATATGAAAATCATATTAAGATAATAAAACGGTTACAATGTCAGATTGATTTGGTATCTCTGTCATTCTCTCAATATCTAAAGATTGAAAAGAAGCAGAGATCCCTTCAACGTTCATGCTTGGGTGCACTAAGAAGATTTCGTCAGTTAATCGACAATGCCCCATCTAGTATTCATGTCACAGGATGGGGTGTTCATAGGGCGCTGCATTTCATGGTGCTCTCCAGTCAGCAAAGCCCATCGAAAATGATCTCATGCAATGTTATTTCCCATGGCCTGACACAGTCAATGGGATTTGTTTGTAATCAAAAGATTTTCCAAGAATAGGATTCAACTAGTTCCTCTCAAAATCAAGAATACGGAGAACAAGTTGTCGAATTACTCTTGCATCAGGAAAATGAGAATATTGAATAGGCCTCTCATTCGGAGTAAGCACGTCACCAAGTGACAGAAGTGTCAGAAATCATCCAATGGTCTTCTGAACCGGGTGATAAAAGCAGATATAGATTAATGCATCCAGCTAATTTACGGACTAAGGTTTGCAAGATCAGGAGTACTTTCAAGAAAGTCTCAGATATAGCATGTCAAGAATCACCCCAGCTCGCCAGACTAGGGACTCTTTTAAACCAACCCTCGAAATCAAAAAAAAAAGGATTTGGGAGTTGAGTGAGAACAGCAGGAACAACCCCAGTCCACTGGACTGGGGACTTTTTCATATCATCAATCCCCTCCTCATAGAAAGTCTGTCCTTTCTAGATTGTGGAAGAAACCTCAAGTGGAATGAAGAGCCAAATTATCAGGAGATTCCCTCCAAATTACGGTTCGTCAAGAAGATCATGAGGGATCGAATAAACAATAGGAAATGTCTCATCAATGACATGGGAGAAGACAATATCATAGAAATGTTGATATAAGGGATGCAATGAATTATGCATAGATTAATGTCATTAATGCCATTGTTGCTGATCCACTATATGAGGCTCACTTAGTGGGCTCAGATGAAGAGGTTCCTGCTCAAGAAGATGTACGCACGGACACAAATGAAGAAGGTGTGCGTACTTGAAGTCAAAGGATTACTCAGAACTTAAGTAATCCTTCAAGTAACCAACTTCCCCCTCTCCAAAAAGGACCCAACAAAGGGAAGGGAAAGAACCAGTTTACATATCCTTTCTCTAGAGAAGGTGAATCACTTTCACTAGAGCAGAGGTTTGCACAACAGGAGGAAGAAATGAAGGAATTAAGAAGGTTGAATGCAGAACTACTTCAGAATAGTCTTCTTCTTAAGCATGCTGGAGTCAGTCAGCAAAAGCAATTTGGTGCAGCTTCTGAGATGGATCAAGAATATCATCATCTATCAGTACACCATCACAGGTCTAATCCTACGGGTTAAGTGCAGCAACGATTGGCAGTTCTACCAACAGTTGCAGCCCAAATCCCCACATCAATCCAATCTACAGTCATTGAACCTACCCTATTCCAAGTTCAAACAGATGTTTCTCAAAAGTTAATAACTACTATTGAGTCATTAACAACAAGGTTAGAAACTATGGAAGTGTAGTGTGTTCAAGTTTAACCAAAAAAGAAATTTTACCCTGAATGGGTAGATTCAATTTATCCTCCATCCAATTTTGGGAACCCTGTATTCCCTATTTTCAATGGATCAGGCGATCCTGAAAAACATTTGACGCATTACGTGTCTTTTTGTGATCCTATGATGGGAACTTCGGAGCAGCAAGAAGCAGTGAAACTCAGATGCTTCGTGCGAACCTTACAAGTACCATCTTTTTTTGGTATACAAGCATGAATTCCCGGTCAATTACCGGATGGGAGGATCTTCTCCAAAAATTCCTCCTTCAGTTCCACTCAACTTTTCCAAAGACAACAGTTTTCGATCTTACAAACTGTAAGCAAAGGTAGAATGAAAGTGTCTCTGATTTCATTACTCGCTGGAAGGCATTAACATGTTCCTTGAGTTTAGCACTCCCTCAAGATGAATTGATGCCAATCTATGTGAAAAATATGTGTGACGAATTATGCACACCGTTAACCCCTATGAAATACAAAGGAGGGTTTCGAGACCTTACTTCAATCGCTCAGAAGATTGAAGATTCCCTTATACAGGCTAAGGCTAAATCTTGTATTATTCCATCAGCTCCAGGAAGGATAATGGGTAAAGTAGAAACTACTACAGTTATGCTCAAACAAGCACCTGTACCTATTTCTACATCAAAAACTTCATCTTCTCGAAGGACTCCACCTTCTGAGCACCAACAACAAAGGAATTTTAGTCTAGATGATCAAAAAGATCAAATATGAAAACAATTTGAGGATATTAAGAGAACAACATACTCTTTCAGAAATGAACAAGTTCCGGGTTATTTCATTTTGGCTCTGGAAACCAATTTGGTTAAATTGCCAATACCCAAGAGGCCAAACAAGAAAGGAGACAATGATTGTCCTAATTATTACCGTCTTCATAAAATGTTGGGACATCCCATCTAGGTGTGTTTTGACTTCAAAGTCCTCCTGCAAAAGATGGTTGACTCGGGACAAGTCACATTGGAAGGCTCCTCAGCCCAGGTAGCATTTGTCACTGCTACAGTTCCTGAGGAGGAAGATGAATGGCAGGAAGTCAAAAGAAAAAATGCACAAAAGTATGATAATTGGATGGTCAGAAAAACAAACAATCAATCTCATGCTATTTTGTGAACACAATTAAGGAAACCAATTGGGTCTTCTACCATGAATGTTGCGGCAAAACCCTCGTTGTCAGTGGGAAAGTCCTCAGAGAAACGACATGATTCAAAGAATGAGAAAGAATCAGAAGAAGATGAGTATGTGTCAAAGCCTAAGTTGTATTTGACTTTGGTGGATTTCATTCCATCTACTTCAAAGCCACGGGCACCGGCCCACCAAACGGCACAGCCTGAATAGGCTAATCAGGCATAGTATTTATCAGACGAAGAGTTAATCTTTGGTTCTATTAATATGATTCAATTAACAGATCCATATGCCAGTCACAGTTTCGATTTCAATGAGCTTGAATTCCCTATATCAAACAGAGGAATCATAGGAATTTCCAGGGGCTCAGGATACATGGAAGACGTGGATCATTCAGAAGCCACTATTCCAATTCTACCCTTGCAAGAACAGTGTACGCAGCAGAAACTCGTGGTAGAGCCCTTCAGCGAGCTCAGCAAGAACAAACATGTTTTTCCACCAATAAAAAATTAAGTCATGGCACAATTATTTTGGAAGACCGGTTGAAGGTTCCATATTCTTCCTCTCAACATGTAAATGGATCTAATCAGTCTAATCTTCCAAAACCAGGAATACTGCCAAATCCTATCCCAATACATGATGCATCAACTTCTAAAGCATATGCTTCCACAGTACCTGCTAAACCACATAGTCCTATTGGGAAATGCATACCTCTGGATCAAAAGTATGATATATTGAAACACTTATCCCATGTACCATCCAAGTTATCAATTCTGGATGCATTGAATCTGTCAAAAGATCTTCAGGAAGAACTCATCGCGATTTTGTCAAGTCCTCAGGAGTTTGAAACTGAAATTGCTGCAGCTAAAGTATATCACATAAAGAATAATCCTGTAGAATGCCATACAATAATATCTTTTACTGATAAAGATGAATACGATGTTGTGCATGGGAATATGAGACCTTTGTATTTATCTGGCAAGGTCAATGGTGTAGATGTCTGAAGAGATTTCATTGACAATGGTTCAGGAGTCAACCTCATGCCCATTCGTACACATCGTCGATTGGGCCTCACAGAATCTGATTTATCTCCATCTACCATTATGTTACAAGAATATGCTAAAAATGAACAAGAATAACTGGGCAAAGTTACACATAGAACTCAATTCGGGGATCTTGTATCCAATTCAGATTTCATGATTGTTGACCAAGACCCAGCTTTCAACGTCTTTCTTGGAAGACCCTGGCTACATCAGCATGCGACTATCCCTTCATCATACCATCAATGTCTCAAATATTGTTTCTATGGTCAAGTTGGGACATTTCATGGTGATAAGGCCCCATTCAAGGCATGTGAGTCTCAATACATTGAGGCGGAATTCTATCACATGAAGCAAAGGGAGAAATCCATAACAAAGGAGATTACCAATGTTAATGCTCCATATGGTTTGTAAAAACTTTCAGTAAATCCATTTAAACATGTGAGTTTATATTATGTGTTTCTTATCAGTAAAATTGAAAAGATATACCCAAATCAAAATACTCTTATTGAAAGATCCATATTGTCAATTATGGCAATCAAGACATACAAAATGGGAGAAATTGGTAATCTACCAAGCAGTGATGAAAGCACAAATGGTGACGTCTTCATTTCATCTGCTGAAATCCAACAAGTCAATGCGTAGCCAATTAGGCCAGATGAAGTTATAACAACATCAAAGGTGAACAATGATGTCGATTCTCAATCCATCATCTACTCTTTATTACCCAAAGAAGACCCTTCATTATCAATTAGGTCGGAAATGGAAGCTTCTCCATCAAGATATGAAAATTTTGACATCTCTTCAGATCATGATAATTATACTTTATCATCTACTATGCAAGTAGAAAAGGAAGAAATAACACATGAAGAATAAGAAGAGGAAGATCTCAAAGATGCTCCTCCAGCATTTGAAGAGGGTATCTCTACCACTGTGGATGAACTCAGAGAAATAAATCTAGGTCCAAAAGAAGATCCACGCCCCACTTTATTCAGTGCAGACATGACTCTTGAAGAACAAGAGATGTATATTTCTTTTTAAATGAAAAATAGAGATATATTTTCATGGAAATATACAGAAATTCCAGGGCATGATCCGGATGTTGCTACTCATCATTTGGGTTTACCAGAAGAACATCGAGGATTTAAGCCAGCCGCGAGAAGAACACACCCAACTAATGCCTCCAAAATTAAAGCTGAAGTGGATAAGCTTATCAATGATAACTTCATTAGAGAAGTTCAATATCCCAAATGGTTCGATAATATTGTCCCTGTAAAGAAAAATAACGGACAAATTAGAGTTTGCATCGATTTCAGAGATCTTAATCAGCATTGTCCTAAGGATAATTTCCAAGTTCTGATTACAGAACTTCTAATTGATGCAAACAACTGGCTATGAAGCACTTTCCTTCATGGATGTATATTCTGGATATAATCAGATCCGAATGGCTCTAGAATACGAGGAATCTACAGCCTTCAGAGACCCTCAGGGTGTGTTTTTCTACTGGGTAATGCCCCTTGGATTAATGAATGCAGGTGCAACTTATCAGCGTGCCATGCATCGTATCTTCAAACCCTTCATAAGGATGTTTTTTGAATGCTATGTAGTCGATTTGGTAGTTAAATCCAAACAATGTTCTAATCACTTGGCTAATTTGGAAGTCATATTCTACAAGCTTCGACAACATAATTTGAAGATGAACCCCTTAAAATGTGCTTTTGGGGTAACCTAAGGAAAATTTCTCGGTTTTGTTGTACGCCATCGTGGTATTGAAGTTGATCATGAGAAGACCAAGTCAATCCTTGGTATGTCACCTCCTCAAAATTTGAAGGAAATAAGAGTACTTCAAGGACAATTAGCCTATATTCGGTGTTTCATCGCCAATTTAGCAGGCAAAAGTTTACCCTTCACAAAATTGATGAAGAAGGGGGTCACTTACCAGCGGACTGAAGAATGTCAAGAAGCATTTGATATTCTCAAGAAATACCTCTTGAGTCCCCTGGTACTCATGCCACCTGTTGAAGGAAGAGAACTTATCCTATATGTGACAGCTCTAGAGTGATCACTGGGTGCCTTTCTTGCTCAAAATAATGATGCTGGGAATGAAAACATTCTCTTACATCTCAGTCGAATCATGATTGAAGTAGAAACCTAGTATTCAAGTATTGAGAAGTGCTTCTTGGCATTAATCATTGCAGTTCAGATGTTGAGACACTACCTGCAACATCATGAGGTCCAATTGGTATCCCGCAATAACCCGCTCAAATTTATCCTAAGTCATCCAATGCTTACAGGACGTCTGGAAAGGTGGAAAGTTATTTTGTAGAAATTCGACATTCAGTATGTGTCTCAAAAGGTGACAAAGGGCCAAGCTCTGGCTGGTTTCCTAGCTGAACACCCATTAGTGGAAGACACATCTTCATATATTGAACTCCCTGATGAGGAAGTCTTCTCTATTCAAGAAAGTCCTCAGGCATGGGAAGTGTATTTTTATAGTGCTTCCAGTAGTCCAACAGGGAGGAAAATGGAAAATCCTAAATTCAACAAAGTTGTCTTAATAATTGTGCTCATTTCTCCAAAAAAAGGTAGTGTTACCTTATTCCTTCCTATTGTGGGAAGGTGGTACCAATAATGAAGTAGAATACCAAGCTCTCATCATAGGTTTGGGATTATCACTTCAAGCACAAGTGAATCACATAAAGGTGAATGGTGATTCAGACCTGGTAATCAAACAAGTCAATGGGGATTATGCCATCCGAAAAGAAGAACTAATCCCTTTGTATGATTACGTCAGAGAGTTAATGGCGGAATTCACATTGGAACCAACATTTTCCAATGTCCCATGATCACAAAATGCTCATGCTGATGCATTGTCTAATATAGCCACAACTCTGTCAGATCCAAATTGGGACGAGAAAACCATCAGTATTTCCCACCGTCACACAATTTCAGCTTATGTTCGAATCAAAATAGAGGAAATTAATGAAATTTGTCTCATCCCTGAACTGTATGGTCATACTATAGGGTGGACGTCACCTATCAGGGAATACCTTCAAAATGGAACACTTCCACATGATAGAGCTAAGAAAAAACAAATCTGGCGACGTGTGGTTAATTTTACTCTTTATGATCGCCCAGATCACCTAGAGAAAATTCTATACAAACGTGGTTTTAATGGAGTTTTCTTCAGATGCATTGATGGTGAAGAGACAATGGCTGTCATGAAAGAAGTGCATGCAGGAGTCTGTGGTGCCCACCAGTCTGGACATAGACTGTCTGATCAGATTCTAAGGCTTGGCTACTTTTGGCCTTCAATGATACGAGATTATGTCGATTTCACAACGAAGTGGCATTCATGCCAAGTACAAGCCAACTTCATTCATCATCCTCCAGAGTTTCTTCATACAACTAAATACTCATGGACATTTTTCACATGGGGAATGGATGTGGTGGGACCATACCCTTCGGCTACGACCAAGTAGTTTAAGTATATTCTTACTGCTACTGACTTCTTTTCCAAATGGGAAGAGGCAATACCTCTCAAGGATGTCAGTTCCAAATGCATTGTTAGCTTCATCAAGTCTAACATCATTACCATATTTGGTGTCCCTCATACCATATTGACGGACAATGGCACCAATTTCTGTTCATATGAGATGAAGAAGTTGTATCAAGAATGCAACTTCAAATTCAATCATTCATCTTAGTATCATGTAGCGGCTAACGGCTAGATAGAAGCCTTTAATAAGACTATTTCAAATATACTGCAAAAGATGGTGGATAAAGATAAGAGGTCATGGCCTGATAAACTCTTTCATGCTTTATGGGATTATCGGACTACCACCCACAATGCAACTTGGTCAACTCCATATTCATTGGTATATGGAAGAAAAGCTTTCTTTCCCATTGAAGTTCAACTACCCTCACTCAGTGTTTCCTTTTGTGATTAATCATCAACAGATGAACAATCTCAAAAGATATTGAATGAATTGGAATGGTTAGATGAGAAACGATTGTGCACTTTGCACCACTTGGAAGTCTATCAGAATCGAATAGCACGAGCTTTTAACAAAAAGTTCATCTTCATTCATTAACTCATGGAGAATTGGTATTAGTTCTCAGAACTCCAATGATACTAGGAAAGAAACCTCCCAAGCTTGAGCCAAAATGGGAAGGACCTTATTCAATACATAGGGTCTACTCCAATGGAGCTTATTCATTAATCTCAATGGATGGAGAACTCATCACTACTCCAACCAATGCCAGATTTCTGAAGAAGTATTTTGTATAAACTGTAAAGTACCTTCTTCGTCCTTGATATATGACATTAAACTATACAAAAGTCCTTTAATACGTCCTACATGACATTAAATAGTACTTCGTCCTTGATATATGACGTCAAACTATAGAAAAGTACTTTAATACGTCCTACATATCATTAAATTGTACTTCGTCCATGCTATATGACGTTAAACTATACAGAAATGGTCCATACATATGACCTTAAACTATTTGTACTTTCTTCCCACATGACGCTAAACTGTGAAAAAGTTCCCTAAATGGTCATGTATAACCTTAAACTGCAACTAGGTCCTGTATGACCTTAAACTACATCATCAATGGTCCATGCATATGGCCCTAAACTATTTTCAAGTCCCTTACGTCCAGAAAGACGTTAAACTTCGAGGTCCAAACTACATGACGCTAAACTGTATAAAAGTCCCTTACATCCAGAAAGACATTAAAATACATAATCATCAAAGGTCTTGTATGACCTTAAACTACACCATCGTCTAGCATGACATTAAACTGCACCATCCACGGTCCATGCATATGACCATAAACTATTCACACTTTTTTCCAACATGACGCTAAACTGTATCGTCTCTTTTTTCATCCAACATGACATTAAACTGTGAAAAAGTCCCTAATACGTCCAACATGACATTAAATGGTGTACTCTTTTGTGCTCACTGCATGACATTAAACTGCACAGTCCCCCTTTCGTCCAACATGACGTTAAACTCTATTGTCCCCATCATCCTAACTACATGACGCTAAACTGCAGAAAAAGACTGTGATATGTCCTACATGACATTATACTATATTTTTTCCCTACTACATGACACTAAACTATGCAGCCCCAATAGTCCTAACTACAAGACTTTAAACTGCATAGTCCCTTTTTATGTCCTACATGACATTAAACTATGCATCATTAAGGTTATTGTTACCTCTTCTTTCTCACACTGAGTATAACTCACGTGAGCTTAGAGAAATCCTCAACCATAACACTCTCTATGGGCCACTAACCATGTGTAAGTCCCAACATCATATTATAGGTCGTTGTCCCCAAGAACAACTTAATCATTAATTCATTCTTTAATTGAACTACACAGACATTGATCCTTGCCTTCTAGGATGGGTAAGTAGGCAACCTCCCAAGGTACAAGCCCAAAACCAATCTCTTCATGTCGGTTCATCTCCATCTCATACAATGTTAATTTGTGAAACCTCCCTTAGAATCAATATCTTTATATTCGATCACTTTCATCCTTGTTATACGATGTTAAACTATACAACACGTTTGCCCAGTATGACAATAAACTACAAATTTCTTTGATACCCTCACCTGAGAGGGAACCATTATTTTCATTGTTTTTTCAATCATGATTAATTTCAAAGACTACGTGCATACATGGCAATTCCCGAACCTTTTATCTTGGGTTAAACCATCATTGCACTAAAGTCCCCTTTCACCCTTCACATGTACGAACCAAATTTTACAGAGGGTATTTCTAGAACTACGCGGGATGGATTCCCATCCTTATGGGATACATAGGAACGTTCAAGTGTCCCTCAAATCCAGCCCCAAGTCTTTGGGCCTAAACCCAAATTCCACTTTCAGTCCCTTGGCTGAAAAGTCCCCATGAAAACACACATTTTGTATTTCATACAATGGTCCAAGATCTATGACCCTAAACTAAGATCTCTAATACTTTTGTCCCACAGGACGTTAAACTGTAGTCTAAGAACTATGTATGGCTTGCTTCTCATCCTTATGGGATACGTAGTGAAGTCCAACATTTCAATTCAGGACCCAGCCACAACATTATTATTGTTAGCATTGATCTATGTATCTCTGTATACATTGAACAATACCCATCATTAGGTGTCATAATCCTAACCTTAAATATTTTCATATCCTCATAACCCTTTTCATGACATCTAGTCACAAAAATTTCAAACTTCTGTGAGTTCTTTTTTCTGACTATGAAGCACGTGCCCATAGGTGGCCTTGCATAAACAGTCTACATAACAGACTTGTCAGCCAAAAGATACTATTATTTGACTATCCAACCAATGCCCTTATGTGGACCTACATAATTCAACCCCTAACGGGTTTGTCAGATAGTGGTAACTTCATTCTTGGGGAGAATGCCTCTTTTGTCCTTATTTGTCTTAAACGACAGTATGTAGGGATCAGCAAAAAATATCCATCCGTAACATATTTGTCCCATATTTTTTTTCATGATCTGAAAGTATTCATTTCTATGGTTTATATTCTCCTTCCCTACGTTTGGGTCAGACCTTCGTATGAGTGATATTCATCCAGTTCTTTGATAATCTTGTTTGGAATTATCTTCTCCAAATTCAAGTACCTCTTTCCATACCGAAAACTCTATACTTTGGAAGATTTGAATATCCATAATCTTTCATTGGCTTTTAGCACTAGGAAAGTAAATTTATGAGAGTTCTTTTTCCTGACTATGCAGCACGTGCCCATAGGTGGCCTTGCATAAACAATCTACATAACAGAATTGTTATCCAAAAGATACTATTTTATTTAACTATGTAGCCAATGACCATAGGTGGACCTGCATAATTCAACCCCCTAACGGGTTTGTTAAATAATGGTAACTTCATTCTTGAAAACTACTTCTTATAATGCCTTTTAGCTCTTTTTCATATCATTCCTCAGATTCAAATATTCTTAAGACATAGATTACATATTTTCCCTCATAGATGAGTATGGTACTATGTTTTCAAACGAGTTCTCAAGGAATTGAGTCAATTCGAATCCATTTCGGTCAAAGCTATTTCGACCTTAAACAGTAGCCTCTTTATGTCCGAAATGCATGACTTTAAACTGCCAATAACCAAAAAGACCCCTGGTTTCTCTTTTTTCCTCAGAGTCAAATCCTCTTTTCTCTCCGGATACAACTCTGAGGGGAGACTTTTATTGACGTTCCTTTTCGTCACAGAGTCTAATGACTGAATAAGGGAAATACATTAGTCCAAAGTGATTCATCCGTTGAAGAAACATAAAAAATCGGCAAAGGGATGAAAAAAGAGAAGATTTCCCATAAACCGCACAAGTTTCATCAAAGTCGTGCATGTCCACTTGCGCGACCTAAGTGATAACCGCCTGGGGTCTTCTCCTGCATATAAATAGACCCTATGGGCCACCCCATTCGAGGATGATTTTTTCCAGATACTCATATTTGAGCTCCCGATGCCCTAGTCTCTTCTCAAAGCTTCCGAAACACTTCTAATGTAATTTATTACCTAGAAAGAAAGATCTAAAGTGGGGTAGGAAGGCCTAAGTGTTGAAACTCATCAACACTTGCGCACCTGAGTAGCCAGCCCTTAAGGGAAAAGGGACACACTTGCGTGCCACCTTACTCCTTAAATACATCTTGCGTGCCCCTCTTCTGGAAGAACCTCAAGAGGGTTATAAAGTCTTTAATAAAGAGTCGTGCAAGTATTACATTTCTAGTTAACCATCGCGCATGTACACCATGTGTCGCGCATGCATACCTGCGCGACCAGGACTTGTGCGCCCACGCAGTACCTGTGCGTCTGCCAGGACTTGCACGCACCTTCCTTTTTGGGTGCCTTTCTTGCCCATTTCACCCCTCTTAAGCTATTACACATTTCCTATTCAAGATTCAGTCTTCAAGACTCAATTGAAATCCATTTATGGCATGATTTCTTGATGTGAATTCCTTATCTAAAAGGAATTCTGTGGAATATCTCTCACAACCAAGTGATTTTCACATCTTTATGTCTCTAATGACTGAGATTTCATTCAATTAACCTCATCCTTTAAGATGAGAGATCTCCAAACCTAGGCCTCCTTTTTTAAGAGTAAGTCCCAGTCATATTTCTTAACATGGGCATCTTCCTTAGGAGTAAGACCCAATTCGTAAAGTTCCCAAATTTGTGCATCCTCCATAGGAGTAAGCCCCAGTCCCCTAATCTGGGCATCCTCTTTATGAGTAAGCCCAAGTCCCCTAATCTGGGCATCCTCCATAGGAGTAAGCCCCATTCCGCTAATTTGGGCATCCTTCTCAGGAGTAAGCCCCAAACCTTAATCATTTACCTGGGCCTCCTTTTCAGGAGTAGGCCCCAGTCTTAATTTCTCTTAACCAGTCCTAATTTATCTTCGATCGGGGATTCATTTTCAGGAGTGAAACCCAATCAGAAGTCTTCTCCTAATTTGGGCCTCCTTTTCAGGGGTAACACCCAAGTTAGAGTATTCAAAATCTCCATGAAGCACATATACCTTTATGGACCCTATTTCTGGATTTCATCCCTAAAGTAAATCCTAACCTTTATTTATCTATGTAGTCATACATACATAATCCCCACATTATTTCTAATGATTTCATCTTTCAGGGAACAATTGTCTACTTTGTAACAATACCTCTTGTTTCTCACACTGAGCATGATTCTCATGAGTTTAAAGTGTAAAATTAATTGTGACATCCTTCTTTGAGCCATCAATCATAAACATCATACTCCCTTACTCGAACTACGTGGGTTCTGATTCCTTTTCTAAACAAAGGATATGTTGGTAGCCCGTCGACGGGTTCGATCCCAACTCTAAAATAATCCATGTCATTATGAATGACAATAATCCTCAAGTGACCCACTGAGTGGCATTAAAACCAGCATGGTGATCATAATGACCAAGAGACTTCTATATAAATGTGTCGAAGGGTACCATTGACCAAGAATCTCTAATACATACAGATGATTCTCTATCGATGAAGAACATCGAATAAATATAAAATATTCTCTAAATTCCCTACATATTTGATAATTGATTGTCCGATCTGAAGGAAATCTCATTTTATACTTGTTAATGTAATAAGGATTCATGAACATAACTTAAATCTATAAAGAGAGTCCCGGAGTAGACAATAATTCCCTTCAAAAAGTCGTGATGAGTCCGACCTCCCATCCTCTAGACCAATGCAAATTCCTAAGCCTCATCAATCCACAAACTAATGAGCACCTACCTTTGGAAAGTAGGTCCAAATGGATGCGGAATCATTGGATGTTTCCAGTTCTACGAACAAACCCATTAGAAACCGATTGGAATTTTTGAACCTCCCATCAAGGCGGTCATCCCCAGATTCCGAGGGAAACATTTATATAGTGTAAAAATTAATTTCCATGTGAATGAAATAAACCTCTGTACTATAAATCACAATAAAATTGTATACAAGTGCAAGGATAAGGGAAAATCCCTTTTTGTTCCATCATTAAATTAATTTATATTATTTTTATATGAAAATTTTTATCTAGATTAGTTGATTGAGATTAAGGAAAATATCCTCCTCCATGATATTCTAATTATAAGGGCATATATTCATGTGTTTTCGAAAGAGTTTCATTGACTTCCTATTAGTTGAGAGGTTGAGTTTTCAATCAAGCGTATACATTTAGAATTAATAACATCCAAGAAACTATATAGAATGGTTGTGTTCTAACATTAATTGGTGAAAAAGAAACAATAAGATAATCTGTATAAATTGTTAATACATCCATGT
Organism: Viscum album; assembly: GCA_963277665.1. Lineage (NCBI taxonomy): Eukaryota > Viridiplantae > Streptophyta > Magnoliopsida > Santalales > Viscaceae > Viscum > Viscum album. The sequence goes on from OY728130.1 coordinate 1,883,623,461, forward strand.
TCAAACTATGGGGTGCGATGATCATTTTCATCAAGAAGAAGGATGAGTCAATGAACCTAATCACTGATTACTATGTTCTAAAAAGGACAATGATAATCAGAAAGTACTATCTTCCATGGACTGAGGACTTGTTCAATTTTCTATATTGATCCCAAAATTTATCTAAGGTAGATCTTCTATAGGGTTTCTATACAATAATGGTGATTAAGGAAGACATCACTAACACTTATCTTAATATAAAGTACAATCACTAAGAGTTCATAATGATTCCATTTGTACTCACTAATTCATCAAAAACCTTCTTGAACATGATTAATAAGGTCGTTATAGATTACATCGAAAAATTTATAATAGACTTTATTGACAAGATTTTCATCTAATATAAAATAAAGGAGGAACATAAAGATAATTTTAATATTGTATTGAAGACCATATGAAAAGAAAATATTTATGTAATGTAACGTAAATGAAAATATTTGTTGGAGGAAGTATCATTCCTATGGAATTTCATCACCAAGAATGTGATTTGTGTTGACCCTTTAGAAATAGTGGTAATTAATGGATGACATAAACCAACCTATATGATATATGTTAACAGATTCCTTAGATTATCTGGGTATTATCATGGATTTTTGAGAAACTTCTCATTATTTTCAAACCCACTTACTAAGCTAACCCAAAATTGGGTAACAAATTTATAGACTTTAGAATGTGAGGAAAGTTTTAGGGAGATGATGAAAAGGAATATCACTAAAACTATTCACAAATTACCATCCAATGGTGATAGATTATTAATCTAAATCAATGCAACCAATATTTCCTTGGGTTCTGTAGTCCTTAATTATGACAATGTGATACCGTATTCCTCCTTCAGACTAATGATCCATGAGAATAACTGCCCAAATCATGATTTAGAATTGGCAATTGGGATATTCTGATTAAGGATTTAGTAGAATTATCTATACTAGGAGAAGCATGACTTATATGCAGATAATAAAATCCATAAGTACCTAATCACAAGAAAGTACATTAATATGCACCCATGATTTTGGATAGATATGTTCAAGGATTATGAATGTTTAATCCATTACCATCATATAAAGGTGAATAAAGTGGAATATGATCTGTTTAAAAAGGATCCATTAACCCTCTCCATGATGAGGATTATAAGTGATACAATATTATTATTCATGTAGCGAATTAAAATGAGAATAATAAAAGGATAATCATCCTAACATTCTGAAATAACATTATTTTCATTAATTATTAAGATGATCACAGAGTTTGAGAAAGACAATTAGGTGTTACATAAAACGGTTATAAATATTCTTGAGATCAACATTGTGGAATACATTGTTTTAATATCTGCATCAAGAATATGTGTCCCCTAAAAACTATAAATTAATAGGGAACATCTGGGTGATACACATATATTATAAATCTATATTTATCCAGGAAGACCTATCATTTATAGATATAAAAATAAAAATTTCCAAAGAGTGATAATGAAGAGAGATATTATAGAGTTTGTATCTCTATGCATGGTATGGAAACATGTCAAGGAATAATGATTGAAGTCAAAAGGCATGATTCAACCATTTACCTCACCAATATGTAAATAGGAAAAAATAATCATGGATTTCATCATAGTAATCTCCAATACATCAAAATGGAATAATTCCATTGGGGATGTAGTCAAACTACTTTCAAAGTCAACACTTTTAATTTCTATGAAGGGAAATTTCTCTCCTGGAAAACTCATCATGATATACATAAGGGAATTTATAGGACTATATGGAGTTCCAGTGTTTATATATATATATATATATTTGGAATATTATGTTTACCTAACGGTTTTGGTGAAGACTTCAAGAATAATTAAACATTGAACTGATATTAATCACTTCATATCACCCTCAAATGGATGGTCAGTTAAAAAGGACTATTCAAAATCTAGAAGATAAAATGAGATAATATTTATTGGATTTCCAAGGATAATTTGATCAACACCGTCACCTAGTAGAGTTATTATAGAATAATAGTTTCCATTATTGAATTAACATTAAACCTTAGGATTCTCCACATGGGTAGTGGTTTCAAAATCTAAAATCCATTGATGAATTTGGAGAGCCAAAGCTATTGTAAAATTATCCTATATAATAAATGACAGAGAAGGGTCAAACCATTTACCATGATATTAAATATGTCAATAGTTGATATATAATCTAATCATAAAATCATTAATGATTCATAGAGTTTAAGGTTAAATATAATGTGGTCATTTATATATCCCCATAGATGAAAATCATGAGGTTTTTCAAGAAGGGAAATATTAGTCCAGGATATTTTAGACCCATTGAGCTCCTTGATTGCATTGGTTTAGAGGTAAATCAATAATCACTCTCACTAAACCACAATCAATTACATGAAATGTAATATGTATCACTCTTGAGGAAGTATATACCACACCCCTCACAAGTACTGAATCATCATGTGGTAACATTTGAAAAAAATATTCAGATGAAGAGTAGATAGTGATGATCATTGAAAATAAATACATGGTTATATGAAACAAGAAAACTCACATAGTAAATGTTGTGTGGTAGAACCACAAGTTTGAGTAAGTGAAAGAGAAACAGAAAGAGTAAATAATATAGAAAGACACTCAAATATTTTATTGTAAAAAATGAAAATTTAGAGGGTGAAATCATTGAAGAGGGTATAATATAAAGAAACAAAATTTTTTAAAAAAGACACATATTTATATGATTAAATTCATTATTATGAAATGAAGATATAGAAAATACATGTATTAATTTTGATATATTCAATAGTTATATGGTCCATCAAAAGAAAAATACCATTAATCAATATAAATATTTATAATATTGAATTTTAAAAGTGATCATATGACTTTTAAATAAAAAGATTTATGATAATATCCAATTGGAACATATAGAAGAAGTAATGGCCTCGAGCAGTAGGATTGTACCCTATTAAGTCCATTAATTGGTAAATTCATGGGATATGACATATTTAAGATATTCCATTTACCAATCTCCTACTGATATTCAAAAACTAAATCATGTAAAAAACCATTTATAGGACATTCTCAAAATCAATGAGATCACAATCCACACCATGTATGTTGAACCACCCTAAGAAAATAAGACCACCTTGCACCTTACCCTTAGATCATTCACTGAGGTTGTAAAAGGGTATTGCATCTCCATCTTAATATTATTAATTTTCGTATTTTTATTTTACAATTAGAAAATAATTATTATATTTTTCCTTTTATTATATATTTAAAAGGATTAAAAAATAAGAATGATTAAATTTGATTTGAATATGATGAAACAAAAATTTCATTAGTCAGAACTATAATGTTTTATCCAAGTAAATCTTTTAATTGAATTCAATTTTTTAAATAAAATATATTATAATAAAATAATATTATTATAAATTATTTATGAAAATTATAATAATATTTTATAAACTCAAATATAGTTTTTATATTGGTTTGAAATGATTTACTGTAAAAAAACAGTATTTTGTCAACGAGCGTTATTTTTTTATTTCAGTTTATAAATAACTATAATTTGTTAATTATTTGGATCAAATATGTATCATTAGGTAAATCAGTACATTCAAATTTTCCAATGGTAAATTTTTTATAATTTTTTATGGGAGTCACATTTTTTCTTTAAAATTAAATAGAGTATAAATATATAGTGTGTTACGACATTGTAATGACCTAAAAGTGATGTAATATATTTCATTAATTGTATAAAAAACAAAATTTATATTTCAAATTTAATATAAAGTTTTTGATTTTGTTTGATAAATTTTATAAATATTTAATTAATCCTCCCAAATCAATATTATATCACATGGTTTAAAAATTTATTCAATATAAACATGATTCAAATCCAAAACACCAAGGGTGTTATTTTAAGGAGATGGCTTCTTAAAAATGTAAAATAATTAAAAACACTCCATTTTGAAGAATACAAGTGGTAAAACCAAGGGATGGTTTATAATTTTTAATACTTTATCATATAGAGTCCCAAAACAATGTTTCTAAATTAATAATGAACTGTCATCTCTTATCATTATAAGCATCCTAACACGAACATATATCCATTGAAAACTATTTGGTCATGAAATTAGTCTACATATTCCTCTCTATATCCCTCCCATGTTTCCCCTAAGATATCATGAAGCTCTTACAATGATTTTACAATCAGCCTCTCAAGGCAATAAATCATATTATTCTCCTCATTATTCAAGATCCTAATATATGATAATACTTTTGTTTTCAATTATTTCATATTTTCATAAGTAGTCACACTTCTATATTACTACACTTATTATTTACCAAGGATGATTGTTACATTAATCTCTCATAAATCCTTCCAATAAATCAATATGTACTCCCATTTTGCTACCAAAATTATCTAGTGATTTTTCAATAACAAACTTTTTTATAGTGAATACCCATCCCCATTTCAACCAAGGATATTCACCTAGTTGTATGTATACATAATATATTTAGTAATTACATGTATTTAAAACAAACTCTTTCATTGTTATATTATATGTAATTCAATATGTCATTATGTCTAATGATCTATGTGGTACAGATGAGCATGTACATATTACAATGGGTGTGCCCAGATAGTGCTCTTAGGAATTGGTTAATGTTATAGTCTAATGAGATGTCATGTACGAGGTTGTTGAGTAATCCAAATAAATTATGGGAATTTTTTCTCCATGTGATGTTTTCTTGGTAGTTATCCTCGAATCATGTTTACGACATGATTTATGTAGTGTTAACATTCCCATATTACCTTTATGCTATCAGGTTATAACATGAGATTCACTATTTTAAATCTCACATGTTACATATATAAATAACTAGGTTATTTAGTGCAGTTTTAGAATAATAATGGAATTTTAAGGGAATATTAAAGATTTTTTCGATAATTTTGTTATATCCTTGATTCATGTTGATGTTATATAATCATAATTTACTAAATACACAAGTATTTATGATCTTAGGGTACATTTTTAGGTGTACCATTATTTAATAACTTAGGAAATAATGAGTAATAAAATATGGATTGTCAAACATGTATAGAGGATGGGTGGGCCCTAATTATATATAACCCCTTGGTATATTAATAGGTATCAAGAGAAAAATATTTGTCCCAATTATTTTGTTATTTGGGCAATACTTACCCAATAATTATATTATTTTTCAGAAAGGCCATGATGATAAGTTTCATGATATATTAAAATGTTCTATTAATGATAGTATAATGTCATATGACATTATGCATCTACTTCATTAAGGCTTCAGTTGTTATATTTCATTTATTTATTATGAGGATATTTTTCATGGATATAATTTGAAGATTATTTTTTTGATTAAATGAAATACGTATTGATTATCCACAATTCCATATTGCGTAAGAGTTATCTAATCATGATAGCTTTCAGTGTTTGATTTACCTTACTAAGAAATTGATATAACACATTATTGTGATTTCATGTCCCTATGACATTGATATGGAATATTTGAAAGATCATTAAGGATGAAAATAATATATTTCATAGTATATTTTATTTTTCCATTCTAATATGGATATCATGTATGAATATAGTAAATGAAGTGTGCATAATAGATTGATAATTCATGTTATGATACCTTGTTTCATGGTCTAATGAAAAAGATTAAACTCTAACTATGGGTTACTAGAATTTTAGTACTTAAAAATGCAAAAATAGTGTAGACCTAAGCAGTTGAAGATTTTTATCAAAACAGATATCTTAAAGAGTAATAATTTAATTATTTTTTATAATTAATTATTTTTTAATCCCTTTTTAATATGTAAACTAACTATATTTTAATTATAAAAAAAATTTAATAGGCATGATAGTGTTATGAACTCGTTCTGTTAGAAAATGGACAATTTTAATTGGAAAATATTATATGAAGATGAATGAGCTTCTCATAAAATGGAATAACTTTTTAAAATATAGGTAGTACCTAAATATATTTCTATAGTTAATTTTTTTGTTATGTATCATATGAAATGATGTCTCCAAACTTTTGTTTGGTTGATTGTGAATTCAATCAAATCATTTCTATCAAATTTTTATAAAATGAATGAATGTGTTTTGGGACTCAGTGGACCCCTGAAGGCCAGTTTGACCCCAAGACTGTTGATTTCCATGGGATTGAAGATAAACATGTTCCATGTGGTACATTGTCTTTATGTGATGAAAATTCATCATTAAATCCTCTAGGAGAGGATCAAATTAGAAATTTATATATTACCAAACCGTACTAACTACAGAGGCATAATGTAACTGATGTGTAGGGGAAATCCCACAAGGAGCGGGGAATACAACAATTTAAACTCATAACATAATGTTACAATGGTCAAATTTATAGTTTATTTAATTAAAATATTGATTCAATTTAAATAAAGGAATTTAAATAGAAAAATAATATATAGGGGGAACTATTTTTAAGGATGGTTTTGCTAAATTATTTATCTCAACATCACTTGAAAAAATTATATAAATAGATGCACAAATAAACAAAATTTTCAATAGAAGAAATGGTTATTATAAATCAAAAATACCTAAAATAATAATTATTCATGGTAAGATGTATCAAAATAGCTGAAGTTAATTATATTCATATTTCCAAAAGCTGAAGAATGTTTCCATTAAATGGTGAGGAATAAAACATGTCAGTCGTGTTGGTGTCTATTCATTATAAATAGAATTTAGTAAATGGATATATGATTTACAAGATATAATAATGTATAAAAACTTATAATACTGAATAAAACAAACTTTTTAGGGAATGTAAATCAAATAATTTTGGTACACATCACCTTTAACTAATTCCACATTCTCTTATGGGTTTTAGCCAACCATATTTAAGTGATATCCAATGATGATTAAATATGAAACCATAGGAGACAGATTAGTAAATAAAGTGTAATATTAAATTTATGATATTGGAATTAAATAATAAATCATTTAGGGATTCATAAAATAAATGAAAAAAAGTAGAAGCCAATTTATGCTGGACTCCGGGTCAGAACCCTTTGGCAACATACAATTGGTTTTGCCTCAATATTCTAATATAATTACGAAATACCTTACTCTACATACTTATTTATAAATATGTAGGTCATAGATGGTCTTCCCTAGATCAATTTTATTCCTTTTAAAGGAAACAACAACAAAAATATATGTGTATCATTAATGATACGTAAAAATCCCCATTTTCATACTGTGTTAGGAATTTAAATGATGTGTAAAGATTACATGATGTTTAATGTTGAACCATGCATATTATTTTCTTGAACTGTTTATTTTTATTTCATGTTCACATGTTTAATGGTGTGTAACATATTTTTCATTGTGTGAAAAATGAAATATTCACTTCAAGTTGAATTCCTCCACTTCTCAACCTTTAGTTATCTGATAACATGTACAGTTACATCATGGGTAATGATTATTCAACACGTACATTAATATTTCTATTCAAAATGATTATTTTTCCCTTATTTCAATAATTTTTTATCCATAAACTCTATTGTTCTCTATGGATTAAACCAATGAACTTCTATTCTTCATTATTTTTCATTGTGTCACTATTCCATGAAGTGACAAAGTGAAATGTTCCTTTATGTTCCTCAATTTCACTATATTCCACTGTACTGATCTAAATTCCATCCATTATATGAATGCATAAGAAAATTAATATCAGGAATCAAAATTAACTTACATCAAATAATATTCACTGAATTCATATATAAGAACAAATAAAAATATTGATGAAAAATTGATATATCAAATACAAAAGTAGTCAAATATTTACTCATACTAAAGTAAAACATCAACATAAAAACACTAAGGATCTAATCATTAACGATGATATTTTTAATCTATTATTCTCATACAAAAAGTTATAAATGAATATTTTAAAAGATAAATGAATACCAAAAAATGAATCCAAAAATATTGGTTAATTTGTAATGTGAAATTCAAGAAAACTTATACTTTTTAAATATATTTTTTAAATTACCATCAACACCCCTAACATTTATGATTTCACTCACCATTTATTTTTTCACTTATCACTCATGGTGATAATTTTATTCGAGTTATGATCATACCACAAGTATATTCTCGTAACCTTAATATTGAATTGAATATACTTTTCCACCCCATAATGAATAATATCACAATTAATCATGAAGGATTTATTATAATAATCAAGTGTCTATGTGGTTGAGGGAAGGTGGTTTAAAATGATAAAAATAAACTAGTGATCAAGGTGGAGGCTTAAATGTAATGTATAATATATGATACTCAAAATATAAAATAAAATAAATTATCCTCATAGAAACAAATTCATCTCACACACCAACAAAAGTGAAAATTAATGTCTCATAACCAATACAATCATCATGAAAAAACCGTTCTCTTGTAGTAGTTTTGTTCATAAAATTCCTGATGTGGAATAAACCTGATATCCAACACCTTACCACATATAATAAAAATCATTCTGCAGATAATAGAGATATTTGATTCTCCTAATTCACAGACCATTTATTTATAATATATATATATATATATGGAAATATATACATAGGATATTCCACACATCCACTACCTAACCATAAATGATATTAATATCATTGGTTTGAAAGTGGTTATTTTTGAATTACTTGAGAAACATCCCTCTTCGACTTATTTGTTTTTATATTTTTATTTTTTAACAAAAATATGGATATTTAATGGAATAAAATTATTATATATATAAAAGTTCCTATAAATCATTTGTAAACACTCTATAGACTAATATGATGTTATCTTAATCGTTGTTAAATTTTTTTAGGCATGAAGGAAGAAAAGGTACAATAAATCGGTAAAACCAGTAGGTAAAAATAAAAAATTTATATTAACTTATCACATGCCATATCAACCATAAAAATCCCATCTGCCAAACGATTTCAATTGAATATCATGAAAAAAACAAAGAGTTCTATTGGAAATGAAATAATGGATAGAATTGTGGATCAATCATTATAAGGACATCATTGTATTCATTTACACAAATAATGATAATTGTGTATATGGGTCACAAGATAAAATGCCACATCAATAAAATTCATCAATTATTTCAAAATTTAATTTTTTATAGTGCAACTTTGAGAAGATAAAATAAACATTCTAGTAGGTTTACATGCTCTATATTTCAATTAATAAATTTTCTCAGAATATAAGAATTTTTATTTCTATAATCCATTCCGGAATGGGATAAACATATAAGTCAATAAAGTCATTTCATTAACATAAGTAATAAGTTTAACCAAAGATGATTTCTTATAAACAATATCAATAAAATTAATCAAATTAGAAATCATTTTCAACATATTAAACATTTTATTAATACTTTGAATTTTAAATATTCCATTTATATATTTTTCATTTAGGGAAATTATTTTTTAAATTTTCAATCTTATTAATACACTTCTCTTCTGTGATGATGTCTCATAGATTAGTGATTACAATAAAAAATCAAATATTTTTGCGAGTGAATTAAATTCAACTTAGTTCCTCAATCAATATAATTGAATTACTTTTTTTCCAAATCATTTAGCAAAAAAACTAGGGATGTAAAGAAAATTAACAAGTTAAAAAAATAATCCCCTACCTTTTGACGTTTTAAATCCATCCAACATCACATCATTTTGTTTCCTTATTTTTTTCTTCTATGAGCATGAAATGTCAAATTAGAATGTGAAAGTTGTTGATAGTACCAATCAGTGTCATTGTATCAATGATAGGGGTGGGGTTTTGGTGAATTAGTAATATACATCTATTTTATATTTAATTTCATCTTCTTCTATCTGGAAATCTTCATCAAGAAAACTCAATCCAAAATTTTCTTATCATGTTAAACATAATATGTTATATATATTCCTCTAAAAGTGATCAATGTAATTATCTGTTAGATTATAAAAATCACTCCCTTTTTGTTATTCATGAACAAAAAGATTTTTATGTAGGAATGAAATTTTTTTACTGGTTAACAAAATTTCCCAACACATCAAACTCTTATTTATTTCAAATATAGCTTTGACTTCTCACAACTTCTCAATACTTCTTGATTCTTCTCGAACCTTCTTGAATATTCTCACATATTCTGCCCACTTCACAATTTTTAACCATTATTATATTTAATTACAATTTTAATTCAATTTTATTCATTATGATTATGTGATATTAACAAAAACTAATATTTCATTTCACTACTTAGAACCATTGGATAAAAAAATGAGTATTCTGATTCTCTTAACCAAATCATGGGTATAAACCATTAAAAGCATAATTCAATAAATAATGTTACTAATTTTTTTAGAGGTTATTTTTTACTTATTTTAATGTAAAAATTGTAAACATTTATAAATATTCTATCACCCCTTGACAAAACATCATCAAAGGATTCAAAAATTCTTGTACAACACTTTCATAGAACACATTTTCTTCTTTTCATTACATTGATGATCCTATATTTGATGAATTTATTAGTGTATGATGATTCCAGATGAATCTATCTATGTCTAACTCTGATGGATCAATGTAACCTCATGTATGATTAGTTGGAACCACAGATCATCCAATGACTCTTGACACATTTGATAACTTATCAGAGTAATTTTTTCTTGACCAAATTTAAAAAACAATTCAACTAAATGAAAATGGTCAAGTACATTGTTTATTTTCATCTTGTTTACTGGTGTCTGACTTCATTACATACATACATCCCCAAAAAATCGACCTTTCTTATTTTTCATTGGTCCTAAAAAATCCCAACAAAAACAATCATGCTTCTGATTGATTGGATGTGCACCACACCGGAAGGAATGGTATCAACATCGATTTTTTTCTATTTTTTATTATATCACAAAAACAATATATCATTCCCAAAATTATTTCCGAAAAAATTTATATTGTAGATTATTGGTCTGACTAAAAACTAGTATCTACATCTTCTCTCATTTCGAAAAGACATCACATCCTTCAAACAATTCTATGGTTAATTATCTCTCACTGATAAACTAAGACAAGAATGCTTTTGCTTCAGCAACCTACTTATTCTTAAAACATATTAATGTACGATTAGTTTTTGATTACATTGAAATCGTCAAATATTAGAATGACATCATATGAATTTAATACAAATGTACTATAAATTCCCACCCTTCCAACACTTCCTTATTTCCATACAATCAGAAAACCTTTAGGAAGCACTTGTTCTCCCCCTTTCCATTATAATGAATGCATCAAAATTTTATCAACTAATGAATGATTTATAAGAAGTCCAAGATCAATATCGCATATTTAGATTTACATTATAGTAATTTAGACTTAGATACAATTCCTTATTAAAATCAAGACATTATTTTTGGACCCAAGGTGAGTTCAAGGATTATTTTATTCTAGAGAAATTATCAACAATCCGATTTGATTCATTATGGTTTTTGGGTATGAATTTTTATTTAAAATTATTCATTTTTGTTTTTCATTCCAAATTTAAGGATCTAGTTTTAAACTTTGAAAAAATAATTCATTATTTTTATTTCTAGTAACTTCTCACAATGTTAGTTGTTTACTCACATTACTCTTATACTTCAATATTGAAAACTAACTCATTAAAACTTATAAAAAAAATTATTCTCAGTCAAAATATGAAAGATTCTATCTCTTAATCCTCATTTGAAAAGTGTCATGTCACTATGAATGTAAAACATACTATCATACTTTTATAGGGGAACCAAAAATGGTTTAAGAGGGAATATAAAGAGGTAATTTGATTAAATTATTTTTTTCAAAATCATCAAATTCTTCATAATTTTGAATACGTATTTGAATTATTCAAAACATCTCAATTATTATTGTTCCTTCATGAACCTTCTCAAATCATCTCAAATTTTCAGCCCACTTAAAAATTTATAACCATTATTTTGTGTGATTCATATGTTGATTCTGATTTCGTCATTAGGATAAATTAATATATACAAAAAATTACTTTTCATTATGGTACTCTATACTCAAATGTTAAAAATTCTTTTGGGAAACTATAAAAAACTTATGGTTATAAATAAGTGGAATCTATGATAATTATTAAAGGTTTAAAAAGTTATTTGTTATCATCATTATCAAAAATAGAGTTTCCCATAGTTATGTGAGTAATAACAACCAAATCTATCAAGGATGTGTTGAAGAACATTTATTAAGGAAATAAAAAAGTGAAGAAGGAATATTTAGAAACTCTAAGGATGTAGTATGTAGATCTGAAAACAAGGTAGAATGAATCTATTAGTGAATTTTTTATACGGGTGAACGAATCTATTAGAACCATCTGATGGATTGGTGAGAATATGGGAGACACAATAGTTTCTGAAAAGATCTTCAGAATTCTTCCTAAAAATATTGATTCAAAATTTTCATCTCTATAATATAGATATTCTAAAAAACTATATTTGGATATCCTTAATAGCACTCTCATTAATTATAAAATGATAAGTGAGAAATTTATATAATCAACATAATGTTGTCTAATAAATTTCCTTGAAATCAATCATGTAATCACAGTCTATGGAGATTCTCAAAGAAGAAGAATATGTTTTTGAATCTAAATAAATAATATGGTATATAAAAACCTTTATGAATATTATCTACGTATTCCAAAAATTTTAAATGATGTACATGAATGTATAAAGGGAAAAATACCATAAAATGTTTCAGATGTGGAGTTGTTTGGTATTTTGATGCCAATTTCTAACAATGCTAGTATTAGGATGAAAGTGTTGAGGAAAAAAGTTATATAAAATAAATATGTTTAATAATTTATTATAGGAAAAATGTTAAAAAATATTACACCAATGGAAGGGAAACGATGTCTTCCAAATAACAATGTTAGAGTTTTTTGTCCAAATATTATGATTGTGATGTTGAAACTAATGTCTCCAAGAAATTATTTTTGCAACAGTTAGTGATGAAGTTTCTACTAGTGGTGAAGGAAATATTTATGAAGAGGAATAGAAGGCTCAACTAGAACATTATCCAAATTAATAATTGAAATAATTTATATGGACGATTCAAAGACATGAATATTAAATAATGGATTTTGAGAAGACATTTCCTACAACAAACATTCATGAATTTTTTCTTGAAGAGATAAATATGTTACACGAAGAAGTAAATTGTTTGAAAAAGTATCATGATAAGGGAAATAATTGGAATGATCATCATTAAGTAATGTTTATAGAAAATAGAGAAGATTTGAAAAAAAATTCCACAAAATATTTCAAAAGAGGACCATGAAGTTACATGCTTCGAGACTTATATATCTAAAATTGTGGAAAGCTTTGGATATGGCCAACCTAATAAGGATAAATAAGATAACTTCAATAGTTGGAAATAAAATTAAATATTATTTTGGCGAAGACGAATTCTAGGAAGCTCATGTACATGGAAAAACCCAAAAATGTTTGAATTTCAATGATTCAAAAATTTATAAGTACTAAAATGTTTCTATGAATATAGATTCCGATAAGGATGCATAAAAATATATAATTATGAGAATATTTTGGTAGATGAAATTTTTTTTGGGACTCGGTACAATTTTGTGGAGAAAGGGAAGAGAGTTACAAAGACAAATGTTGACAATTCCAGATAATATGGAGAATTTAGGAGAAAGTATTCCTTCTCTATGTAGTTTTGGTATTGTGGGTGTTTTTGGAATATGGATAATATCTGTTGGTTTAAACAAAAAACTGATAATATTCCATGAGTTACAAAAATAAAATCTCATGGTGGATTCAATCCTTAAAAAGGATGAAATTTAAGTATGGTGTTTGGAATGTTTTGAAAAATAAGCTTGTTGAGTCATAATGAAGGAGTACTTAATTATCTATCCAAAACAAGATGAAATTGATAGAAATATAGGAGATTCATAAAAACAAGATAAAGAAAAAGGGAATAAAATGTGATATGATGATGAAGAAAAGTTTGATAAAAATATGCCAATATATTATGGTTTTATGATTCATAAAATATGTAAGAAATTTCAACAATAAGGAAATACTACCAAAAGTTTTTTTCAATTTTTTTAGAATAATATGATGGCATGTAAAATTTGTTACAAAAATATTTTTAACAATATGTTACTAAATATGAAGTGAATTTGACATCCTCCTTATATGAATAAATATATAATTATAGTTTTTTTAAATAACTCGAGAAGGATTAACCGATTGGAAAAAACACATCCAATATAAATTCCAATAAAAAGATGAAGTAGTTAAGACCGAGAGAGAACTTATAGACTAATTTTTTCTTCTAAGAAAAAAAAAAGGTTTCACTATATTCCTAAAATAATTTTCCACTTTTAATAAGTTTTTAGGAATTTAAGGAGATAAAAAAATAAATATGTTGAACATGTTTTTTATATATATTGAAAATTAAATTAATGAGGATTTACTCAATATGATTTTTTGGGGAAGTTTTGTTTTTACAATTGAAATTTTATAATGTTTTTTTGAGATGGGGGAAAGTAACTTTAATCATAAAGAAATATTATTCTATTTCCCCATATATGATATGTTTCGATAAATCTTGAAAAGTTCTTATATGAATGTTATGATATAATAAACATTGATAATGTTGATTATACAATCTTGTTTTCTAAATTGGGTTCACTGATATTGACATGGAGTTGTTTTATTAAAGGATCATTAAAAAGAAACTCTTGTGATACATATATTTTCATAAATAATAGTTTCATGATTTTGATATTTAAGGAAATCTTCAAAAGTGGCCCCTTTGATTTTTATTGTCATTAAGGAGAGAGAAAATAAAATAGGGGAGATTATTAGACCCCAAAAAATATGGGGGATCATAAGGACATTGGTAAAGTAAGTATTATTTTTATGGGTATTGATAATAAATATAATCAAAACATAACTTGGTACCCAAAAAAGTACAGGGAAATTTAATATTTAATGTGTTTTTCTCCAAAAGATAAAGAGGTCAACCTTGGTGAGAGTTTTTAAAATAATAAGATAAACTATATGTAAATCCTATAATGAAATTTTAAATATCTGAGTTTCATCATTGTATTTTCCAATTTTTTTTACTTTATCTTGATATTTTAACTTTCTTAGCTAATTCAGTCTTGATATTGAGCTACCCATAATAGATTTACCCACATCATACTCTTTTGTGCATCTTGGGTATTATTTCACTTCTATCTCTATTTGTTCATTTTTACTAGTTGGGGGATTATATTTGAGTAAATGTAAATGGAAATAAAGGAAATTTGAAATTTGAAAAGATTTTGTTATTCTCCAACTACACCAATACTTGTTTATCGCCTTCTTTAACAATTGGTGGTTAATATTTCATAACCAATTAAATTTTTTTATTTATCGCAATAAATATCCACTTATTCCACCCTTTTATTTCTTATTTGAGATCATACAGGGAATGATCTTTGTTATCTAGTAAGATTAACAGTGTTTCTCACACATTTTGGATCTACTGAATATCACAGAGGTCAGAACATGTCAACATAATGTATGTTTCCTTTAGTTTTTCCACTTCTTATTATTATATGTATTATATTACATTTACCACCTTCTCATATTACATATCTACTATCCAATAAAATATTTTAATAATAATTTTTTCCTATTCTTATCGCAACTACAAAAGGTATCCTCTTTTTTAGTTTTGGTAGTTTTCATATGTGTTAAAGTAATGCCTCAGGATCTGATTCTTCTTTTGAATCCAGAGGTTCATATTTTTTTAGTACAGTCAACATTCTCTTGATATGAATCGTATTCCTATGGTGTGGAATAATTTCAATTCATATGAAAAATCATCATGCACATCACTAGAAACTACCGTAAATTTAATATAAAAATAAAAATAAAAATAAATGTATTAGAAAAAAATACCTAAACTAAAATTGGTAATAAAAACTGGAGTAAAAAATCCTTTTACCAATGAAATCAGTCCTAATTCATATACAATTCAAAAATAATCCCCGGAAACAATGCAAAAATTTGATTCTCCATATAATTTTTGTTAAATTTTCTAGTCATGGATCATATTAAAATTTTATATACTCCTTAACCATACTAACAATAAAATCATAGTACAACAGAAGTGTAGGGGTGATCCCAAAGAGTCTGAGGACTATAGTGATGAGAAAATTAAAATGAAATTTATTTAAAAATTTTTTTAATTATTTTTTTAAAATATTAATTAAATTTTGATAAATAAATTAAAGAAGAAAAATAAGAGAGAGGGGTACTAGTTTTTAGGGATTGTTTGTATAAATAAACATACTTATCATCACTTGAAAACAAATTATATCAAATCACTACAGAAGAAAAAAACTTTATTGATTGAAGAAATTTAAATTATCTACCAAAATACCATAGAATCCAAATTCATCATGGTCATATGATTCGTAATATCAAGTGTGTATTATGTTTATATTTTCAAATGTAAAATAATAATTCCTTTTAATGGTCATGAATAAATCATTTCAATCATGTTATTGTTCATTCATTATTGATGGAATATAGTCATTGGATCAATTAGGAAAAATATATAGACCAAAGGAAAAATGATTCTATTGAATAAAACAATCTTATGGGGGAATTTAAATCATTCAATAATGGTACACACCCCCTTTAAAAGAATTTTCTTTCCCCTATGTGTTTTATACAAGAATCCTCAGTTCATCACCAATTCCGATTAAACCTAAAACCTTAGGAGAGTCATTATGAAATAAAAATAATTATGAAAATAATGATATTGTAATAAAATTATAAATATTTCGATGTTACATCAGATATATAAAAGAATAATCGAAACCTATATATGTAGAACATTAGGTTGGAATCCAAGGATAGAAATCTGGTTGTTGTTCCCCAATCTTTGAATGGAATGCCTAAATCCCTTGGTAATGATACTTATTTATAATCCTCTATGTCCTCAATGGGTTTCCCTAGGACATAGATATGTTTTTATTGAAACTATATCCCTATATATATGATCCCCATCAATGATATGTCGAAAATACCCATGTTTCTACTATTTTGGGCATTTATATAATGTGTTATGTTTACATAATGTTTAACCTTACACCAGGTGTATAAAATTCACTACATATGTATTTATGGTTCATCTTCACATGTCTCATGCCCGGTATGTTTCATAGTGTGACACATGTAATCTATAATTCATATTTTCCCTCCACTTCCAAACCTCTAGTTCTTCCACGACTTGTGAAGGTACTTGATAGGTGATGATTATTCAATATGTACATTCATATTCCTACACTAGAGGCTCATTATTTACAAGTTTCATCAGTTTTTTCCCTCTATAACCTCTAGTGTTCTCTATGTATTCATCAATCCATCCTGGCATCTTCATCTTTTTCTATTGTCACGATGCAACACTTCATAGCACAATGTGATGTCCCTTTATATTTCTCAATTTCCATGTATTCCTTATCACTGATTCATATGATGACCTTTATAAGAATGAAAAAATAATTGATATCAATAATTAATATTAAATTTAATCAATTATTATTTAATTAATTCATGTATAAAAACCCATCCATATATAGATGAAAAATAGAGACATTAAGACCCTCTAGGGGTTTAACATCAGTGAATGAACATATAATTCCTTGTAATAGGAGCCTTTATTTCCTTTTGAGTACAGGAGTATAGCATATTGGGATTTTTTTTGTAATTGGTATTGGACTTATTGGATATTTTGGTACCTTGTATCCATTTTGAACTATGATTATAGTGTGGGGCGAGGGTTCCTCCCCAACTAGTATGAGTGTACCTGAGTGGGTAATGAAGAAAAAATTAATTTTAGGTTTAGTTTTATAGGACGAAACATGGAAGACAAATAATATATATAAGGTTTATTCTATCTTTATTATGCGAGGTTTATATTGTATCAATAGTGTGGATGACGATGCCAAGATGTGATAATTAATATATTGAGAGACATTATGAACATTAAGAGATAGGTTTGAACCTAGAGTTTAGAATGGAATATAGGAACCCATTTTTAGTGTCTTGACTCTTATATAGAATTTGGGATAATAATTATTCTTCATGTTTTTTTTCATATAGGATTATTAGAATCTGATGTTTTACTTTGGTAGAGCATAGATTTAATGAAGTGAAAAGTATATGTTTTTTACTTTAAAGGAAGACCATGATAATGTATGTAGGGTTTTGGTTATATATCCAACCAACCTAATTGAGGATATTGTATATGAGGTTTTGGACATAGATGATCTATCTAGTTTATTTGATATAAGGTTTTATGTAGAGCTGTTGTGACTGGATTTGGGATATATGAGGTTCTAAGGAGCGATGATACCCCTAATTGTGTACTACGTGTGGTTTTTGGGAGAAAAAATTTCATTGGGTGTTTTTCATTAGTTTATATGGATGGATTAGTTCATTGGGGGAATCTTATATGAGGTTTTGGGAACAATGCTTCCCATAGTAGTGATATTATGAATTTTTTATGTGGTACCATTGCCCACGGGTTCTTGATTAAGACATTTTATGTGCTATGCTGTTATTTCCACTTCAATGGATAATATTGATAAAATGGTTATAGGAAGTGGTGTCACCCCCTCCTTGAATATATGTTGATATTTAATTTTCATATAGACATCTGACACTAACCATGGTAGGTATGGTCATTCATGAGTGTCACCTTAAAACCCTAGGATTGATAGTGTTCTATTTTATTTAATTTCAATTTTTTCTATTATGATGAGAATATCACATTTTACATGCACTATATCTAATGGTTATTTAGTGATATTGTTGGTCGATACCTCATTATTTTTTCTCACACACTTTTTTAGGCAACACTAGAACATTGTTACCTTGGTAGGCCTTATGAAAATATGTGCTCGTATTGAACATGCCTGAATTTAGATTGTTAAACTGGTTAGATTGGATAGAATTAATAGATAGGACTATTGGTGAGACTCCTTAAAAGGTGTTCGTTTTAATTTTTATTTATTTTTATGTTGTTTTAATATGTATACAAACTTCCAAAATGAGTTCTCATTGATTCCTCATTGACTAATGTTCCAATTAAATAGTTTACTATTATAGAATATGTATTTTATTAATTTAAACATTCCTCTCTATATTGTGCATTTATTAATATAGAAGTTATGTCAATTGGTTTTATGGTGTTTATACTATTATTATTTACTCTGATATGTGGGTATAGTATCACTACAATATTACCTTGGTTCCTCTATGTTATACGGAATCCTCTGGACTTTTATGAAGAATTCTTGAGGTCATTTAACAGTCCAATATTGTTCTTGTAGAGTGATTTGGGTTAAGACACTACAATCACCCTTAGTGTGAGGTCATATAATTTCTAAAACACATTGTTAGAGAATAATTACAAGGAAACATAGTATATGAAGACCATATCCAAGTCCTCATCTACATACACACACACATATTACCAAATATTTATATACCAGATTGTAGTACATGAAACTCAACATCTCCACCATATCTAAACTCTTTATCTCTATCCATCAAATCAATTTGTAGTTATAAAATACTCATAATGAAACCATGACATTAGTTTAGACCCAACTCCCTAGAATAATGAAAGGTCATATCTGGACACATTAAACTCTAAACCTTACACTTATTCTATCCACTACATAAGATGGAATCATAGTAACACACACCCCAACCTATAATACTTGTCTAGCATACGCCTTGTACCCTACTTACTAGAGGTTTCTCATTATATTTTTTGACCCTTTACACTACATCATAAGAACTAAGTCTATCCATCTTCTATTTAAATCCTATTTGTTCTACCAAAATCCATAATCCATAAAATACTATACAAAACTCATGGGGCATACCACTAGGTATCTATGTCCATCTCATATTTCATCCTACACCCTTAGGAGACACTCATTAATGTGTTTTCATGCCCTTAATTTTCATCTACCAAGTTCCACTAGGCCTCTAACGCAAGGTGATTACCCTTGTCCTCAACCCAATCATAATAGTAAATCAATCCCACTTGCTTACCATGGATAACTGGAAATTTCCATCAATAAATGTCCCTTCACTGATGGAGTCACCAATCCCAAGGCTATTCCCATAATCACCCCAATAATATACAAGGATCTAACCCAATCGATGTTATTATCTATTTTCCATCCACTTATATGTCCCCATCCCACTCACTAAAGATCACTCAAGGCTATCCACTATTCATCCAGTAATAAAAAACAACATTGGATATGCCTAAATAATTATAAACATCTTTCCCCTTTGTGGTATAGCCTTTTGAAATATATCGACTATCAAACACATGTGTAACAAACTCAATTTTATTTTTCAATTTTTTACACAACACAATTAACCTATTCCAAACTCACCATACATCTTTTATAAAATAAAAAATCATTACAAAAGGCACACATAAGTATTATTATGCATACACACATACAATTATGTTTAAAATGGACCTCCTATATACTATAATAACAACCATCTATAATCCAAGAACAAAAAAGACTCATCCAATATCATACCATGTGTCTCTATGCTATTGAGACCCTATCTCACACTACATGATATAAAAAATAAGTAATAAAATTTAATATTAATTAATAAATTTATGACAGTGAGACATAATCAACAAAATATCAATGAGTTTCCTCTTATAGAATTTTTATTAAAAATTTATAAACCAATGACACTTTTAATTCTCTCATCACTTTTATGAACATAATACCATTACAAAGATAACCAATTGATCCTAAATTCCATATTAATTTTGCGTATGACCTCCGAAAATCCACAAAATGACATAAATCTAATGAACCTATGAGAACAAGTTGAAATTCTACCCTTTTGATGTCAAAAAGACACCAAGACATGAAACCCCATAATATGAAGGAAATAGAACCATAATATAGTGGAATCATCATCAACTCCGTAAAAACATACACGAATAATCTGTAGAGGAAAATAAAGGAGAAATTTTTAGAAAATAGGGAAGGGTCTTACCTCAATAAATTAATGAATAACCATTTCGTTCCCATATATTAATGAAGAAGAAGAGAAAAAAATAAATGGGGGTGATGGATCCCATCTCTCTATATTGGATGACCCCTAATGGAAATCCCTGAATGGGTAGAATTACATTTCTTACCCTCTTAAAAAACAAACCTCTAACTCATTCAATTATTTGTTCACATTGTACTATGTATAGGATTCACACATTACACATTTTCTAGGTCTACTAGCTTGTCAATGGTTTATGTAAGGGGTTTTCACACACAGATCGTCTTCTAGGTAATTGGTGTGGGGACACTAGGTACCCGATGGATCCATGATACTATAAACGGAAACGAGGGCACCCCTGCCTTTCCAGGAAGTAGGTATTGACCCCAAAAACCAATTAACATGATATAAAAATAGTCTTATAGATGGAAAATTCCTTATAACTCCAATAGAATCCTAAATTATCCAAACATAACCTACTTAAGAAGTCAAAAACTCCAATTTACCACCAAATCTCCAACACATAATAACATAGTTTTTTACAGTAGCATGATAATGTCATTTATATTTTTAATCAATCATGTGGATGATCATCAATATGTTTTTTTACTACCATGGGGGTATATATATATATATATTACTCTTCAAAATTAATTGAACCAAGAATAATTATTTTATATTCTCATGTATTATAGGAAGCCTCATAGTATATTGAAAGAATTCGATATTTCATAAATGTAACATGAATTAAAATCATGTCAAACATTCTATTAAAATTATTTCTTTTTTAACAAACAAATTAAATATTTAATAAATATCTACTATAAATTATAAACATGAAATCACATAAAATAATATAATAAATTTAAATAAAAAGTTATTATCAAATATTATATATATAATATTGAATTATTACCCAAATATAAGTGAATAACCTTAAATGAAATATAGGAATAAAATATAACTTCAAATTCATATCTAAGATTGTTTCCTTATCAAACGTCAATATATATGAGTATAATCCAAATGTAACTCAATACATATCGTATTTCACTATATTTATTTGTTCTATCTAATATCATTAATTATGAAATTATAATGCAATATAAAAACATAATATTGAATTTCTCATATATAAGGCTAAATTTTACCCACGTAGCATCACATACTTCATCAGTCATTTATATGTAAGAATACATTTTAAAAATAATTGAAGACATGAGGGAAAATTTACTATATGAGGCATTTTGTGAATGAAAAAAATTAACCTAAACATGAAAAACATAGAATATCGGGTAAAATTTAGAAAAACAACATTTAATAAACAAATAACCAATTATTCATTCAATATGAACACAATTGTATGATATGTAAGGGAATCTGTGAATATTAGAAAATATAAATCAGAATAGAGTATGTTGAAGAAGAGAATACTTCACAATTATTACCTCTGACATATGGCCATCAAATCAATAAAATAATATCATGAAATTTTACAAATTATTGAAATAAAAAATAACTAATGGAGATTAATAAGAAATATTTATTCAAGAATATTGAAGTAAAATTTTGTGCTATTAATTTTCTCCACATTTTTGAATATCAATGTAATAATAATGTAAATATAATGTTACAACCCAATGAATGTTACACAACTTATGTAATTAAATTGAACAAAATAGTACATTGAAATGAAAAATATGATATCATTTAATTTGTTGATTCATGAAATTTCCAATAAAAAAATTTAAAAAAATTTTGAAGGGAAGTGATAAAATATAAAAAATATGGAATGTCTAAAAGTATTCACCATGTAATAAGTTTTACCTCTGCATAAATTTTATATGGTAATTATCTATTGTCTCATGAAAACCTCATAGTGGGCATATAATATTTGGTGGAACAAAGAGTTGTCTGTGTGGTTATAAGAAATCCTCAAGTTATGGGAATATTTGGAGGGCTGTGATAAAAAAATTTATAGTCATCTCAAAGGAATGCAAGAAAATTTTTATTCACGGACACATGGAGTACATCCACTGAGCCATGTAATTTTAATGTTGTTATAGATATATATGTCCCTAAAAGAGAAGTTATCTGATTTACCAAAAAATACCACCTTGACCCATAATTGATGAAGAATTAATTTTTCAGGAAATATAGTCCAATAAAAATCCTATTTATTATGAAATATATTATTGTGAATGTTTTTATATAATCTATTGTATGTATATTTATAAAATAATAATTATATATGGCGAATGAAATTATTTAATTCATTCACGGTGATTTCTCCACCCTAAAAAGTATTTGTGGTGGGGAGCCTTATATCCCAATATCCTTAATGGAAACCAAGAAATGACATATAAGTCCATTATTATGAATGGAACATTATTCCTAAGATACATCTTGAACTATTTCCAACATTTAATTATAATGAATGAATGTACCTATTGTTAAACACTTCATGATATGTCCCTTTTGTAAATATATGGGCCTCATCAACAGTCCTTCCATCCCCCAAATCAATTACGTGGGATAAATTGATTACATACATTACCATATTATATTCCTTCCACTAATATCAAAACAAGGGAAAGAATATTATGTCAAGACCTTATTTAATACAACTTGATTTAAAAACCTTTTTTCCATGCATGGTTGTATGATTCATTTTTATCATGTCTTCCATTTATAATGGTAACAATGAAATTTCTAGAATATTTCATCCAATTTTCCACCCTGGTTGAAATTGTCCTCATAATACAATGAATCATGGATTAATTTGATAGTATATGTATATATATTTAGGAAATGTGAGAAAAATATTCTATTTTAAGATTAAAATCCTTGCTCACCCAAACAAGTCGTGATAATTTTTTATAATACAATTAACTACCTAGTGAGAAATCAACGAGGCAAATTAAATTTTGGGAATCAAAATTGATTTATGTACCAATCCTTACCCACTACACTTCAACGCCATGGATTTGGTACATCATTATATGTCTGGTTAACAATAGTTTGGAGAAAATAAAATTGGTTTTCCTATAAGGTGTAATACATGACAATGTACTAATTAATAATAAAATCTCCTTTATGATATAGGTTTTGGATATTTTAAATTGGGTCTTATTTTGTAGTATCAATTCCCTAAATGTAAATATTATTTTTTATCACCAAATCCAAGAGTGTGGGATTGGGACTATTATAGTTTTATTCATTATATGTTTATATGAGTACATGATTTCAAGTCCATACCACGATTAGTGAAAATGTCCCAATTCTTTCTAGATAATAATTTTATAATCTTTTCTTGCACATTATTATATTTATGTTATTCTATCATGGATTGTTATTTATTATTAAGGATTCCACATTAATAGAAATATTTTATTTTGTTATGATATATATTTTTCCCATAAAACTTGATTAATGATATTTAATTGATTAGTTATGAATTAATTATTTTATTATTACATTACAATACCCTTATTCTCATCTATTGTAAATTTTTGATATATCATACACATACCCTTAATGAGCACAATATTTCACTGTTGCTTATGTTTTCCTTTCTCAGGGTTTGATTGAAGGTTCAATGTTTGATATGTAAAAAATGGAATTAATATGAAGAAATTTATAGTAAATGTTAGAGGTCATTTGATAAATAAGATGGTTATGTATGTAGTCTCGAAAGACACAACCCCATTGTTGTTTGTGTCTTGTAAAATTGTCTTACGTTTGGTATAAATTTAATAAATAATGAATTATTGTTATATGTTTACCATGGGAAGCGTTAGTTAGAATCAGAGAAGGGATTTTAAAATCATTTAATATTAGGATAGGATATCATTGGTGAATACCTTGTGGATAAACCTATGTATATAATAAAATCCTTTAGTTTTGGATAGGTAGATATTAGGTAGTTTGCCAAACAAATACATCCCAGGATGGATAATATATGTGGGTGTGGTTTTGGAATAGATTCAACTTGTGGTATCTTCCCCAAAAAGAGTTGGTTGAGTATTTATTGCCAGTTATTCGATGCACAATGAATGAGCCCTTTTTAATCACATAGTTTTACTATCCTAGTGGTTGGATTTATTTAAATTTTCTATATAAAACTTTAAAGAATATTTTAATAGAAGATGACCATAAAGAACCTAGGTTAAACCTATTGTTTCATAGATAATGAATAAGGTTTCATAATTTAAGGAATGTCAAGAATGGATTTCATTAATATATTTTTTACCACTCAAAACATTTAGATTGATACCTATATTACGTATTTGATTTTAATCAATGTCTAGTATCCATAGGAATATAATGAACAATGAATGTGACCTCAATTTTGGGGTACATTATCATGACAAAGAAAATGTCTTCAGATATAGAATGTATTTTCTAGTGATATCTATCACTCAAAATTCCCTATATATAATATTTAATAAAGATCATGTTTATTTTCTGAATGAAACAATGAGGGGTATAATTTCAATGAATAATTCATCTGAAAACATCCACCCTCTTTAAATGGGCCTTATGATCCCTTTCTTTTGAGAAATGTATCATTATGTAGAAATGATATTAACAATTACTTAATACTTTCAACATGATAATTTATTCATTTCATTATATCACTTGTAAGGAGAATATAATAAATTGTGGACACTTATCAAGAATATATGTAATATGAAGAAATAACTCTATGGAGTCGAAGGTGTTTAAGATAGTATCCCACAATAAGTAAATTCCATTAAATATAAAAACAAAAATAGAGGGGAACTTTCTAGAGTTAAATTTGAAATATTATGAATCTTTTTTTGCATATTCATAATGTTTAATAATAATTTCAAGGAATATTTTTGTTTTTATCATCTACCAAAAAATGTATTGAATAATTCACTAGTTTGTTGGAACTAATTTTTTGAATGACATTATTCATATGTTACATTGGAAGAAATGATTAATTCCTTATTTTTGTACTCAATGGGTAAATTGAAGATGTAAACACTCTTAATAAAGATGATTAGAAAATAGAAACAATGATTCATGGAAGATCCAATGGTTTATAACATGAAGGGAATAAAGAGGATGACTACCATGCCTCCAATGGTACATTGGATAAAGTGTTTCCTTTATTTAGTTTTGAAGTGTCTTTTCTATATGAAGGAGTGAGCATTGTTATTTGTGACACACTTGGTTTTAACTATTTTAGGCCTTTGTGTCCCCCTATCCTTTTCTGTACCCCTCCACCATGGATTTCTATCCTTCATTAGTAAAAAATTATGATTATGGTCAAGTTGTTTAAAGTGTTTTAAGAATTTCCATTATGAAAAATAATGTCTAGGTGATGTGAAGAGGCTATTCAATGAAATGAATAGAGAGGAAATTGAAACAAATACTCCACCCACATTTTAGTAATTTTAATTTAAGGATTTTGGGTATATTATGAATCTTTACCAAAATATAAAGGTTAATTCGGATAATAAACATCAATAACAACTAATGTCTACGAAAAAAGGAAATCTCATTAGATCATGGTTTTTATATTGGGTTATCAGAATACTGTACGGAAATGTACATTTATAATCCACAATAGAATAGATAATATTTTATTTTATTAGAGTCTTATGACCTATTTTTTATCATGGGACTTTTCTAAAGATATCACATTACCACATCCATGATTAGATATCCAATTAATATTGAATACCCTCCATGGTATGATGATCATATCTCAATTTTATAACTCCTCTATCATATAATTTTATTTCAATATACTTCTTCTAATTCTTGGGATTAATCAGCTAGATGAATTTTGTATTTTTTGTCCATGGATTGTTTATCCCTATATACTAATCCTTTCATTTTCCAAGGAAAGGAATTTTCTTTTTATATATTATACCAACTTACAATTTTATTTAACATTGATAATGATTATGAAATTCTAATGGAATTTAATTCCATTATTTGGGTCATTCTATTAATTTTTGAGGGGTTTTTATTCAAAATCATCAGGAAGAAACTCGAAATTTAATATATGCCAATTATTTGGATTATAATTATTTATTTCAAAAATAATTTCCTTGTGTACCTTGAATCGTGAAGTTAGGATTTCAATATAACATATACATCGTGTTATAAGTATTTTGATGAATCCATATAGAATGAACTCAATTGAGTCAAATGAATTAAAGAAGAAACCCAAGAATAATCATTATAAAGGATTCATATTCCATAGTTTGACATCATGGGGTGTCCCTATTTATTGAGAAGAAAATATTTTTGACAATACTTTTCATTGATTATGGAGAACGTAACATGATCACTAAAAATATACATTATATTATACCCTACATCAGTGATATATTTAGTCAATTACATAGAGGTTGGTAATTTTAAAAGAGTGATATTTAATTTACACATCTTATATTGACGGTTAATAAGGAGGACATACCTAGATAGTGTCGTATTCTATGTATAGTCATTATGATTTTATAGTTATTATTTTTTGACTTTCTAAGGATCCTGCTATGTTTATGGATATAAATAATAAATCCTTTAAAGATACCATTGACTAGATTTTGGTTATATTTATAGATAATATTATTATATATTTTAGGCACACAGACAAGCATGAATAATATTTGAAGATTTTTTGGAATCCCATAAGTAAGGATAATATTTATGCTAAATTTTCTGTGTGTGAATTTTGCAAATAAAAATTTTTATGAATAGGTCATATAATCTCAAGTGATGTTATATTGGTGGATCTTAAAAAATAGATGTTTTTTTACCAATGATCTAGACCAACCATGGATACTCATATCTATATTTTTCTTAGTATTACAGAAGAATAATTGTTCTCTGTGAGATTTTATTGAGATCTATTTGATGCAATAAAAAATTTGACTCAAAATTTATCCAAATTCATTTGAAATATGAATTTGAGGAAAATTTCATGGTGTTAAAAGAAGTTTATTTAGTTAACATGTAATTTAAAAACCCTACAATAAAGAAGGTTTTATGATCATTAGTGATGCATCAAAGAAGGAATTGGGATGTGTCCTCTTGACGAATGATATCGTGGTAGCTTATGCGTCACACTATGTGAAGGATTATAATAAAAAATTCTGAACTCACTATATGGAGTTGGATGGAGTAATTATTTCATTGAAAATATATACGAATTAACATTATGGGGAAGGATGTGATATATATATTAACAATAAAAGCTTGAATTATATATTCTCACAAAAAGAGTTGAATATATGGAAAAAGTAATTGTAATAATTTAGTAAATATTATAAATTAAAAATACACTAAAACCCTTGATAGAAGACATGGGTGGTTAATGCTATGAGTAGAAAAGACCATGAATGTTTTTCTATGAAGAGGATTGATAAACATCCCGCATTTGTTGGTTTACAAAATATATACCTTAACAACATGATGAAATAAATCATATCTTATTTTTTCAGAAGATTGTCCAACCATCCATCCATATTAGGATTATAGAGGAACTAAATTAGGATATAAAACAATAGATAATGAAGAAAAATTCTATTACGATTAACCTTGATTATAATGGAATGATATGATATAGGAATTGAGTTGGTGTCGCATAAATACCAAACATTAATAAAGAGATATTTGAAGAATATCATAACTCATAATTATCTATTCATCCAAGAATTTTTAAGATGTAAAATGATATGAAAAATTATTAAATGTGGGATAACATAAAAAGAAATATTGCAGTGTATATACCTCAATACGTGGTATATAATTAAGTTAATACTAAGAAAAAAATTTCTATAGGTATGTTAAAACCATTACCCATAACAAAATCGAAAAGGGAAAACAATACAAATGACTTCATTATAGGACTCCAAAAATCATCTAGACGCAATAATTCTATATTAGTTATAACTGATCAAATTATTAATTTATCAAAATAAATTTCCATAAAAGATTATTTCTCTAAAGTTCATTATGTCAGAATATACATTATTAAAGTTATATAGTTTCATAGAGTACCACGTTATATTTCATCTGATTGAGATCTGTGGATTAGCATTATGTTTAAGAAAAGTATTACTCATATTATTGATACAATTTTTTTTCGGAACATATTGTAATACTCAAAAAATGTGTAGTATGAGGGGAACATTCAGGCCTCAAATGATATGTTAATATCATGTTCCCTATATATTAGAGGTTATTGGGAAAAACAACTTCTCCATATTGAATTATACTATAATAATATATTTCACTGGAGAATTAAAATGGATCCTTATTAATACCTTTATGGAATGAAGTTCATAGATTTAACTTTATATATGGAAGCTAGATAAATAAATATATTGGTACCTGAGATATATTTGGAAATAGAAGTGAAAATTAGATCTTTCTAGAAGTACATGGATGTATCTTAGATTTGACAGAAAAGTTAGGATGATAATATTTAATGAAATATGGAATTCCAAATTGGTGAAAAAGAATTCCTATGAATTTTTCCATGGATATAGTTTATGATATTAAAAAGATAAGGTAAATATGTTCCAACTATATTTTCCCCCTCGGAATTTATGGAATGAGTATGGAAGATATATTATATCTTCGTACTTCTTCCAAACCTCTCTAATGTTCACGATTTATTCCATGTATCTCTCTTAAGGAAATTAATAACTGATCCTTCACATTTAAAGAACATAGAAATTTTACCAGTTAATCATTATATTAATGATGATGAAGATAATATGGAAATATTTTATCGGAGAGGTAAATTTATATTTTACAATTACAGTCATCTAGTTAATGTTATTTGGAGGAATCATAAATTTAATGAATCTGCATGGGAAAAAAGGATTTGATGAAACATATATATCCTCATTTATTTGTATTAGTGCGATGTAATTTTATTGGAAAAATTAATTTTGATGTGGGTATAATTTAGTGACACATGGCTTTATATGTGTTTCCATTGAAATAAATTGGGCATATTTAATAGCTTGCATAGCACAGAACACAAAGAATTTTGTGAACCATGATATAATATACAAATGTTGTTATCTAAATGAGACCATTATAATATGAACAATAAATTGGAATGAATGATTATAAGTAACCATATAATAAAAAATTTAAATAAAGGATTTTTATAAATTAGATTTATTGTTAGATAACTACTTAATTTTCAGTATTTTCATTGTTTTCTTCAGAAGTATGTTTTATTAAAAAAATGGTTTTATGGAATTTTTTTTATGGAAATTATAAATAATTTTCTTAATTTTTAAAAAACATGTTATAAAAAAATAACTTCATTATATAAATCAACTTCTCAGAATTATGTTAATGTAAATATTATTTAATTTTTTTAAAATATTGATTTTTTTGGAAATAGATAATATTGAGATTTTTTATAAATATTATTTTCTCTTTTGCAGTATTTTCAATGATCCATTTTTATATATAATGGTTTTATAATTTCATTAGTTTATTTTTTATTAAAGTAATTCAATTGATACCTTTCATATCAACAACATAGTTGATCATGGTACTTAAAAATTTTTAGACATAAAAAGGAATTTATTAGATAACCTTTTTTCATTGTGGTTTATATTTTTTATTTTCAATTAAATTACAACATTTTAAGTTATTTAATCATGAAAAATAAATTCGATGTTTGTAATAATAATTTACAAATTTACTAATGATTCTAATTTTATTATTGGCCATTATGAATAGTAAATATGGTAAAATTGTTACTACATTAGTAAAAATGGTAAAAATGGTAAATTAAGGTTATTAAATGTGATGCAATCATAATTTGTCAACATAATTCTTATTATTTGATGGTATTTAGAACATCATAACTATAGACTCTAAATTTAATTATTATTAGACAATTGACCTTGAATATAACTTGGTAATATTACAATACTTCAGAATATTCATGGTGTGTCCCTCCCCCAATTTAAAATGGACACCCATGCTACCTTTTTTTACACCTCATTGTGACACCAATATCAACCAAAACCTGAAAAATAAACTTCAAAATATCCATATCCCCAAATAAAAGGGGATGATATTCTTAAAATACCATTCCATTGGTCCTTATGAGGGGATCTAAAGATAATCTATCGATGAAGAGGGAAATGTCTTACCCTACATCTTACAAATAAAATATTCATCTGCATCGTTTAAATATATGGTATTAAAATAAAAAATAAAAATTTTGTATCATAATTATACTTAAAATTTATTTTTATTATTTAACAACCATTATCCAGCCTTCTTCCTATTTAATGGGAAATGAAATTATTACTCATTAGTATGTTGGGATTACCACATCAATGTAGGTATATGATTCATTTTCAATATCCATAATTAATGATTGGTAATTATGATAGATTTAATGTAATAATATTATCTTTATGACATGATTATACTTTTTTTAATTACAATTTATCATATACCATCTTACATTTATACCTGTATGAAAATTATTACATCACTTCTGTGTATGTGTGGACTACAACCCACAAGAATCAATGTTATTCATTTTTCATTTTCTACTTTAGAAGGATGGTAATCCTGATAGTTTTAACAAATATATATAGTATATATGATATGATAATTATTTTTGAATGGTTATTTATTATTTATTATTATTTTGTTCTGAAAAAAAATACAAAAAAATTAGTCATACATATGTATAAAATACCATCTCTATGAAGTGATGAAATTAAATTTACATTATAACTTTATATGAAATGTTATAAAAGATTATATAAGGATTGAAAATGATAATTGGGATATTATTATCATTTTTTGTTTTATGTAACCATGATCAATGTATAAGTACCAAAACTACCAAGTCAAAACCTATTTGAAAACTAAAATAGTCATAATAGTGAAAAATGAATTTAATAATGGCTTATTGATAAATATGTGATAATATATTATAATAAAATATTATTTTTTATTATATTAATGAATTTATTTTGGAAAAAATTGTATAATAAATGAATATTTTTTATATCATTAGCAAACAATCATTAAATTTAAGACAATACCTGAGGTAAGGGATTTATGTTTGAAACACATTTAAATAAAGATATATTATTTTAGAATTTTCATGGGAAATATTACATAATAATTAAGTCATAAGTCATATTAATTTTTATTATTATATTTTTTTTAGTTTCTATATATCATTACCGTTTCCCTCTATTTGTTAATAAAAATGTTTGATAAAATTATGCAAAGAAAATATGGCCTTATTTCCTCTTTTGATGAGGAACATTTTCATCCATGCATGTTATACTCTTAATTATATTATGGGAGTTTTTAAATATCCATTAAATGATTAAAAAAGGTCATTTACATTGAGATTTAAATAATTCAACTTTTTTATAAGGAATATTTGACACAAATAGTTTTCCATGAAAGTCACATTATCCTTTTTACAAAATGAATAAATTTATGTTACTTTTTAACATATACAACATGAAAAAATATTACCTCCATAAAAGAAATTATTTACATTGAAGATTAATTTTAGTGTTTAAATATTTCTTTTAAAATAAGATTATTCAATTAATATGATATAAATATTTTTATTTTAAATTAGAAATATCAAAATGGAAAGTGTATTTTCCTCAATAAAAGTTTTTATAGATCTTTTACTAGAATATTTTTATCTATGATGATTGTGTTTTATGTTAACTATGTTTCACTAGGGATATGATTCATTGATACCATCCTTATAATTTATCTTTATTGTTTTTGTTTATGATCATAAAATATTGACAAATCCTATTTTCTCATTAGTTAAGGTAGGATGAAATGTGAAATATTCTAATGATCATGTGATGTATATTTTAATGGATTATGATTATATTATTAATGGGTACATTATATACCTTTAAGGAATTGGATAACATTTTATAACTCATGATATACTTTTTTTTATTTGAGACCTTTATTATATTGATAGAATTGTGTGTGGATATGATCTAATATCCATATGCTTATGTGTCTATCTATTTTCATGTACATATGTTTGTTTATAGACATGTTTTCATGTCTATAATTTTATACAAGGGTATCATTTTATGTCCTAAGCATAGTGAGTAAACTTATTTCAACTTTTATATGTTCAAAATGTTATAAGATTATTTTTTCTACATTCCCATGTTTACGTTATTCTATCATGGATCTAGATTGATTGATGATGATCACAAACTTTTTTAAATATTGTATTTTTTATGAAAAATATTTATATAATGAATCATGATACAAGATATTAAATTGAATGGAATTGAATTAGTTATATTATTATTAATTTATCATAACCTTATTCCAATATATGATCATTGATTGATATATATAATGTTTACCATTACAGAGTTTATGTGTAAAGACCGAAAATTTCCATGTAATTTTATTTAAAATAAATGGGAATTTTAATTGTAAGAAAAAATTTACGGTGCGTGATTCTGAGTCCCAGAGTGCCAAGAATGAACTTCTGAACTTTTCATTGGGTACGTTCAGTAAATGTGCGAGAAGGTTTTTCTAACTATTTAACCGGTGCTCGGAATTAAAATCTAAGGGCACCGTTGAAATCCCAACACCTGTGTTCTCTTAATGAGGCTTTCACCTTGATGACAGTGGGTTGAGAGTGAAAGATAGTTTTTGGGGGTTTCATGTAAGAATTAAATAAGAAATAAAAGTGTGTGACATTTTTATTTTTATTTGCAACACCCATTAGGGTGTTTCGAGGTGGGGTCCACTGGAACTAAACCTCCATGATAAAGTTGGAAGTGGGGACAACTAGACCTTAACCTCCCATGAGAGTTTATGTTGGTGGGGACCACCTGGGATTAAACCCCTTTGAAACCATCCTTTAATTGGGAGAAACCCTTAACTCCCTAATAAATGTGGGGGAAGCCTCTTCGACACCTCCACAATTTAATTATGCCAACACAGCCCATTAATTGTGACAACCCTCCCTTAATCAATTAAACCTTTTTGAATATTGTTCCAATGACTTAATAGATATTATAATCTATTATCTTGGGCTTCCATTTTTTTGGGTAGAATATGGGGTGAGGTGGAACATGGGAGAAAGCTCCCAACGAAGAACGCTCCACCGATGAAGAATGTCGATAAGGGAAGCCTTCGACTATGAAGAATGACCTCGACTTCGATTTTCATCTTCAGAACTTCCTCCGACGTAGGATGTGTTCGCCTACAGCGAATCGACATTCACATTTTCTCACTAGTATCAACCAACAATGAACAAGTAGGGGTTTAATGCATTATGATTATCACTTCGCAAGTACACCCCCCTTATTTTTCTTTTGCGGGTTGGGAAGAATATTTGCAGGGAGGTTTGATGTGATTAATTCATGTTAACCTCTTGGTACCGCTCTAATGCAAGGAGTGCGGGTCAAACTAGCATGGCCCGTCCTCTCTATAACCTTTTTGTTTTTTTTTGTAGTGTTCTTCGAGAAAAAGGATGGAAATGAAGGAGACGAAGGTGAAGAAGGCAATGGAACTTCCACCCGTAGCCTCCGCGACCCGTGCTGCCCCTGCGGCTCTCTGGACTCCTAGCCAAACTGCCCCCGTACCGCCGCCGACCGAACTAGCCCTAAGCTGCGCTGCACCCTGGCCACCCAGCTGAACCAGCCCTTGGACCCCCGGCCTCCCGGCCGAACCAGCCCCCGGCCATCGCGGCCTCCTGGCTGAGCCCCCATGGACGTGCAATCTGCCGGCCGAGCCTCCCCGGCCACTCCAGACTCCCAGCTGAACCGGCCCCGGTCACACCCCCCTCTGGCTGAACCAGCCCTGGCCGCACTGCCTCGACACTCGGGCCATGCTGCCCTGAGCCATGCCCTCGCGACCCTCTAAGCATAAATCATCCCCACGCCCCAGGCCGAGCCTTCTTCGTGGTGCCCTCCGGGATGAGCCGCCCATGTGGCGCCCTCCGGGCCGAACCACCCTCACACCGACCCACGACTTGTTCTCGCCCACACGGCTCTCTGTGGACCCACACAGCTGGATGGGCTGGGCCCGGTGGGCCAGGCTGGGCCAGACCCAAAGGGTCAAGCTAGGTTGACCCAAACCGGGTAGGGCCAGGCTAGGTCCGGCCAGGTTGGACTGACTGGGTCGGACCGGACCCTGGCACACTACCACCCATGTACGCTCCTTCGGCCATATCATTGGCATCAGACATCTCTTTGATGAACCGTCAGCAGCACTGTAAATCATGGAGTGGGACGATCCCTTTGAGTATACCCCACTAGAGTTTCGAATATATTTTAGATATGGTAAGGTTGGATAGTCCATGAATCCAAATGGGTCCCCAGGACTAAAAGGCTAATAACTAATAGACCGAGC
Source organism: Viscum album (assembly GCA_963277665.1). NCBI lineage: Eukaryota > Viridiplantae > Streptophyta > Magnoliopsida > Santalales > Viscaceae > Viscum > Viscum album. The sequence continues at coordinate 1,883,659,097 of OY728130.1, forward strand.
AATCGATTGACGCGTCATCTGTTACGTTGAGACCCATATGATGTGGTGGACCTTTGAGATACTTATTTTTGGGACTTCGTAATAGTTGGATTATTGACCAGTAGCTCGTGGAACGAATCCTCCCCATGACGAGTGATCAGAGTGCGGGGACCTAGTAGGTGGCTGAGACCATATGACTACTGACCGTTTTGAATATGAGTGACTCTACTAGCCATGTGGGAAGCACCTTGGTGTCGCGGAAGAGCCACAGTGGGGAGAGCCTTGGAGTTATAGTAGAACCATGGTACTCAACAAGAGGGGGACCTTAACAGGTTACGAGGGGGAGCATGCTTGGTGATGCAGCAGACTCATGGTGGGGAGCACTCTTGGTGACATTGCAGATCCATGATACATGACAGGAGGAGTACCTCAGTAGTCAATGGATAGTGGGAAGCGTGCTTGGTGTTGCCATAGGAAAACAATATTCGATAGAGGAGGAGTTCTATAGCAGTTGAGGTTTTGAAAAAGTGAATAGGAATGTTACTTGATAGTACCCCCTAGAATAAATTCATGGTTTGAGCTGAGTTATTTTTTCAGAGTTTTCCTCATGATTGAGATGGGTCACATGATAACTTTGGTATATATAAGGGAATATACCTAAGTAATGTTATCTGTTGATTTTAAACTATTTGGTTTATCCTTGTTGGATTTTGTGAGACCTTAAGGGTCTCGAGGTCCCTAATGGGTATCGTTATACTCACCCTTGCACAGGATATGACTGCACTTTGATGTGTTGGATGTAGACAACATACATCGCTGACTGAGGCTAAGAGTTCCAGGACTAGAAAGTGCCAGGAGGTTGACCAAACGATATGTCGGTACTTAGAGGAGATGGGAAGACGAGAAGTGCTGAGGAGGATATATGAACCTTCCCTTCATGTAGGAATCCCATAGGATGAACGAGTATATATTTTTCATTCTTTTTCATCAGTTTTATTGTTTTCAATTATACTTGTACCTTTAGTATTGGGATTGTATTCCTGCAACTTTTACTTTCTGCACTCTTTTGGTTATACAGTTCACTCTTGTTCGTATCTTGCTGTTTGAGTGTTTACAGGTTATAAAAGAATTGTCTTCCCAGTTTTAGGGAATTATTCCATATGTGCTAGTAGCCAGTCCATGGCCTTTGGAAGGAGGGTTTGGGGTAGTCACGACACAGGCCCTAGGGGACGGGTCATGAAAAATTGGTATTAGAGGAGTCGGTTCTACTGCATAACTTATGAATATAATCATTTCTATGAACCAATAGTGTTAATTGTTGTTAGTGTGGTTTTCAGTTCCAGGAGTCCAGTATTGGTGCGACAACTAACGTATCCATACACTAGGACACTAACTACTGATTTCTGACTTAGGGCACAAAAACACTGATTGTGTCTGTGTTTTCAAAATTTCACCAGGTCCGCTCACCAGGTATAAATTTTTAACTATAGAGAACCTTTTTTTAGGATGCCTCCACGAAACAATAGAAAGATACAGCGGTTCGACTAAGGTGGTCCACAGGGAGCAGGCGGACATGGCAGAGGAGCTGGCCGTGTAGCTAGCGATGGGCGATGATTTGAGATGTTACCGCCCCCACCACCAGGAGGTCCACTCTGATAGTAGGGGGCTGGTGGATGGGGGAGAGCTCAGCTCCATTAATCTGAACCTTATGATCATGGAACTCCAGAGATGATTTGAGGTATGATATGTGTCCACTACACCTTAGTTGTTGTACTTATAGACACATGTTTCAGCCATTCTTTTGTTTCCACTTCCCTTGTTCAGAGCTCAGAGATTCTGACGGAGACGTTGGTTTGTTCCATATGTCTATAGAATCCTATTAGGGAAGATTCAACGATTACGCAATAGTTCTGGCAGTGTGAGATTACTCTAGGAGGAGAGAGCTTCGACTGAGATCTTCTAGTAGAGGCGTCGAGACCTTAAGATGCCATATTGGAAATGGAATGGTTATCTATAGTCCATGCTCAGATAGTCTGTATTAGGTGCAAAGTGTGGTTTTTCTGCACTAATGGGACCATATTTACCTTCACTAGTGAGAAGGGATCCTTTACAGCATATGTTGGACTTGCTTAAAGCAGAGTGCAGCCGATCACTCATCCAATGGCAGGCCTTACCCTCAGAGTAGTGGATGTGGAGAGTCTGAGTTATCCTCTAGTGGTGGACTAGTATGAGGACGTCTTACCTGGTGATATAATAGGTCCACAATCTCATAGATAGGTCGAATTTACATTAACATGTACTCTAGGATGACACTGATATCTACACCATCATATCGAATGGCTCCCAAGGGGCATCCTTAGCTATGGGTACAGCTAAAGGACTTGTAGGGGAAGGGATTCACTCGGCCTAGTGTTCCACATTGGGAAGACCTGATTATGTTCGCCCAGAAGGAAGATGGGATCTTGAGGATTTGTGTTGACAATCGGTGCCCGAACCATGTGATTATGATGAACAAGTATCCACTTCCAAGGATTGATGTCCTCTTTGATCAGTTGAAGGGAGCACAATGGTTCTCGATGATAGACCACAGATTAGGCTATCACCAGCTCAGAGTACGAGATGATGATGTGCAGAAGACAACCATCAGATGTCGGTATGTCCAATAAATGTTCATGGTTAGCCATTTGGAGTAAAAAAACGTTCCAATAGTGTTCAGGGGAATCATGAACATGATCATTCATCCATTCCTTGATCGCTTTGTCATAGTCTTCATCGACGACATTCTGATCTACTCAACTACTAAGGAGGATCATGCCTATCATTTTCAGGTAGTACGGGACACACTCCAAGAGAACCAACTTTATGGTAAGCTCTCGAAGTGCATGTTTTGGATATGAGAGGTTCATTTTCAGGAACATGTCATCTCAGAGGCTCAAGTTTCAGTGGATCCATCAAAGATTGAGGCGGTACATTCATGGAAGCCATCCAAGTGTGTGATGGAAGTAAAGAGTTTCCTAGGTTTGGATGGATACTAAAAATATTTGTGGCCGACTTCTCCAGAGTTGCAGCACCATTATAAACCTTGAAAAAGTAGGGGCAACCCATCTTGTGGTCAGAGAGATGCTGGCAGAGCTTTCAGGAGATGGGGCAGTGGCTAACTAGTGCCCCCATATTGAGTCTTCCAGGGGAGGGCATATGGTATGTAGTTTACTACGACGCATCAGGGACTAGACAGGGAATTTTCCTGATCCACGAGGGAGTAGTGATCACATATCATTCTCAAAAGTTGAGACAACATGAGCAGAATTATGCTACCCATGAACTGGAGTTAACAGCAGTGGTCTGTGCCTTGATGAAGTGGTGGAACTATCTGATGGGTGAATGTTTTACAGTGTACTCTCATCACAAGAGTCTCAGGTATATCTTCTCCCAGAAGTATATGAACTTGAGATAGTGACATTGGTTTTTTTTCCTCTAGGAATATGACATCGAGATAGTCTATACTCATTGTAAGGAGAATGTTGTTGCTGATGCAATCAGTAGGAGATCTGGAATATAGATTCTAGGTGAGGTGACAAAGAAGCTGGATGATTTGGAGATATGGATAGAGATGGAATAGATTTTTTACAATCTATTACAGTCACTCCCCCACTTCATCAGCGAGTCAGGGTGGGGAAGCATGGGGACGTTGACTGCGAGACCCGAGGTGCTCAGATATCCACAGGACATGCAAATGAAGGATTTTCTGAATGTGGGGAGCATGTCATCCTCTTCAGAGGATGTACCATGGTACAAGTGTCACTTCAAGAGGAAGTGTTGAGGAAGTTCCAAACAACCCCTCTAGTATTACATCCAGGAGTGGTGAAGATGTACCAGGATCTCCGACGACATCACTGGTTGCGGGGATTGAAGACATCAATTGTAGATTTTTTTCTAAATGCCTCACTTGTTAGCATTTGAAGGTGGATCATCAGGTACCAGTAGCCTTGGTTCAACCTTTAGAGTTCCCAGATTGTAAATGGTATGGGATATCTAGGGACATCATGACGGGTCTTCCACATACATCTGGGGGACATGAATCGATTTGGGTGATCGTCGACTGACTCATCAAGTTGGCCCACTTCGTACTGATCAGAGAGTAGGGTTCAGTAAAGATCTTAAGACGCCTCTATGCATAAGAGATTATGTGGATACATGGAGTAACTTCAACGATTATCTCCGTTCGTGACACATGATTTACTTCTTGGCTATGTAAGGGGTTGTTGAAGGCTTTTGGGATGCAAAATCATTTTAGTACCTCCTTCCATCCTTAGAAGGATGGTCCGACTGAGCAGACCATTCAGACCCTCGAGGACATGATGCAAGCTTGTGTCTTTGACTTCAGTCACAGCTGGGAGGAGAACTTGCGTTTGATGGATTTTTCATTCAAAAAGTGATATCACTCCACCATTGGGATGACATATTTTGAGACATTATACGAGCGACCTTGTAGATCACCCATGTGTTGGACTAACCTTGGGGAGTCCTCACTAGTGGGACCAGAGATGGTATGGGCTACCATAGAGAAGGTAAAGATCATCCAGGAGAAGATAATAAATGCACAGAGTAGGCAGAAGTCTTATGCTGATAGGAGATAGAGGCCTCTAGAGTTTGAGGATGGAAACCACGTCTTTCTACAGGTCTCACCTCGACAAGGTTTGTGGAGATTTGTCTAAGGTGTCAAGTTATCTACAAGGATCATTGGACCATTTCAGGTCCTCATCAGAGTTGGCGTGGTGGCATACCACTTATCTCTTCCACCTCAGTTGCACCAGGTGCACGACATCATCCACGTATCCCAGCTGAGGATATATGTGCATGGCCCTTCTCACATCATCGAGCATGGAATGTTTGATGTTGACGATGGGGAGACTTTTATGGAGGTTCCATTAGGGATTGATGATTATACGACGTAAGACCTTTTTGGATGGTCGATACCTTTGGTGCACGTTCACTGGCATCACGGGAACCTCCAGGAGAGTACATGGGAGCGGGAGGCTCAGATTCGTGCTCAGTACCCCAACTTTTTCATTTATTATATGTTGTGTCTTCCAGGGATGTAGATCCTTGAGGTGGGAGAATGAAAAGACCCAGAATTTCCATGTATTTTTTTAAAATAAATGGGAATTTTATGATTCTACTAAAATTTAAAGCATGTGGTTCAGAGGCCTGGAGTGCACAGAATGAATTTCTGAACATTTGTTTGGGTATGTTCACTAAATGCATGAGCGGATTTTTCTAAACTATCTAACAGTGCTCAGAATTGAAATCTGAGGGCACTGTTGAGCTCACAGCACCGGTATTCACTCAAGGAGACATTCACCTTGACAGCAGTGGGTCGAGAGTGAAAAATAGTTTTTGTGTTTTTCTTGTAAGAATAAAATAAAAAAAATAAATGTGTGTGAAATTTTTATTTTTATTTGTAGCAACCGTGTGGGTGTTGGGAGGCGGGGTCCACCGAATCTAAACTTCCATGTTAATGTTGGAAGTGGGGACCTCCAGAACATAACCTCCCATGAGAGGTTATGTTAGTGGGGACCACCCAAATCATAACCTCCCCGGAGAGGTTATGGTGGTGGGGACCACCTAGGATTAAACCCCCTTGAAACCCCCATTTAATTGGGAGAAACACGAAACTCCCTAATAAATGTGGGGGAGACTCTTCAACACCTCCACAATTTAATTGTTCCAACACAGCACATTAATTGTTCTAACTCTCCTTTAATCGGTTAAACCATATTGAATATTATATCAACGACTTAATAGAAATTATAATCTATTATCTTGGGCTGCCATTTTTTATTTTGGGTGGAATTCGGGGAGAAGAGGAACTTGGGAGAAAGCTCCCAATGAAGAACACTCCCTTGACGAAGAACACCAAAAAGGAATGCCTTCGACTATGATGACTGACCTCAAATTTGATTTTCCTAATCGAAACATCCTCTGACGTATGATGTGTTCTTCTATAGTGAATCGACACAACCTTTTCGTACCAACATCAAAGAACAAAATACTGGTAGGGGTTTAATGTTGTATGATTATCCCTTCACAAGTACACCCCTTTCTTTTTCTTTTGCGGGTTGGGAAGAATCATTGTGGGAGGATTTGATGTGCTTCCTTCTTGTGAATGTCTTGCTACTGCTCTAATGTGGAGTGTGCGGGCAAAACTAACATGGACTGTCATCTCTGTAACCCTTGTGTTGTTTTTCGGTGTTCTTTGAAATGGAGGAAGGTGACGATGGCGACGAAGGTGATGAAGGCAACAATGCCTCCACTTGCTGACTCTACGACCCATGCTTCCCCCACCACACTCTGGCCTCATGACCAAACCGGCCACATGCCACTCCCGGCTGAACTGGCCGAGAGCCGCATCGCGCACTGCTTCACCACACCCCTACCACCTCGCCATCATGACTGAACTGGCCCCCGGTTATCCGGGCCTCCCGGATGAGCCGCCCTTGCCACGCCATCCACTGACCGAGCCACCCCAGCTTCTCTGGCCTCCCAGCCGATCCGGCCCCATTTGCGCCACCTGCTAGCCAAACCTGCCCCGTCTGCTCATCCCCAGCCCATGGGCCAAGCCGTTCCCCCGTGGCCCTCCCAGCTAAACTGCCCCAGCGCCCCGTTCTGAGCCGCACTAGCGGTGCCCTCTGAGAAGAGCCACCCTCACGGTGCCCTCCAAACTGAGCTGCCAATGCTATGCCCTCTGGGCTGAACTTCCCTCATGCTGAACTGTGGTCGGTCCATGCCCTCGCGTCCGGTCCGCCCCCTCATGACTCTCTGCGGCCCCTCGCGGCACGTCAGGCAAGGCTGCAGCCAATGTGCTAGGACAAACCCAATGGGTCTGGCCAGGTTGACCCGAACTAGGTCAGCCCATGCTGGGTGGGACAGGGTCTGTCCGACTGGGTTTGACCTGACCCGGGCCCAATACAACCCACTTAGGCACCTTCGGCCATATCGTTGGCACCGGACGTCCGTTTGATGAATCGTCAGCGGCATTGGAAATCTTGGAGCATGATGGTCCATTTTAGTATACCAAAAAAGATTTTCGGGTATAGGTGAGATACAGACTTGTTCAATCATTCATGAATCCAACCGGGCCCCCCGAAATAAAAGGCTAATAACAAATAGACCGAGCATCTGATTGATGCATCGTATATTACTTTGAGACACATATGATGTGGAAAACCCTTGAGATACTTCTTCATGGGACATCATGATAGTTGTAGTATTGACCAGTAGCTAGTGGAGTGGATCCTCTCTGACACGAGTGAGCATAGTTTGAAGACCTAGTAGCTGGATGATACCTGACTACTACTGACCGTTTTGACTCGAGCTGACTCTAGTAGCCCAGTGGTGTGCGACTTGGTGTCGCGACAGACCCATAGTGGGGAGCACCTTGGTGTTGCGGCAGACCCACGATACTCAACAGGAGGAGTAGCTCTGCATGCTACTAGGGGGAGCGTGGTTGGTGATGCGGAAGACCCATGGTGGGGAGCGCACTTGGTGATGTGTCAGATACACAGTACTCGACAAGAGGAATACCTAAGCAGTCCAAGGTTAGTGGGAAGCCCGCTTGGTGTTCCAGAAGTCCCAATGTACTCTATAGAGGTGGTGTTCCTTAGCAGCTGAGGTTTCGACAATGTGACTGGGGTTGTTACTTGATACTACCCATTAGAATAAAATCCTGGTTTGAGCTGATTCAGTTTTTCTGTGTTTTTCTCATGATTGAGATATATCACTTGATAACATAGGTCTATGTATGGGAATATAACTAAGAAAGGTTATCTGTTGATTTCATACTTTGTGGTTCATCCTTGTTGGATTTTGTGTGACCTTGAGGGTCTCAGGGTCACTATTGAGTATCGTTATACTCTCCCATGCACAGGATATGCCCACACCTTGATAAGTTGGTAGCAGACGACAGACAATGCTGACTGTGGCTGAGAGTACTGGGACTGGACGGTCCCCGGAGGTTCACCATATGGATTGTCGTTATGTGGAGGAGACAGACGGACAAGGAGTGCCAAGGTGGATATCTGTATCTACCTTTCAATTTGGAATCCTGAAGGATGACCCAGTTGTTACTTTTCTTTCTTTTTCATCTGTTCTATTGTTTTTAGTTGTACTTATACCTTAACGTTTGGGCTTGTATTTCAACCCCTTTTACATTCATCACTCTTTTAGTTATACAATTTACTTGAGTTCATATCTTGCTGTGTGTCTTTTTACAGGTTATATAGGAAATGTCTTCCCAGTTTTTGGGAATTATGTCTTTGGTGCTAGTCGCCATCCCCTGGCCTCTAGAAGGTGGTTTTGGGGTAGTAATGGCACGGGCCCCAGGGGACAGGTCCTGACAATATTATCCCATAAATTCTTATGTTTTACTTCAAAAATATTTTATAGAAGATTCTATGTTTCATATTTTTTGAAGGTTATTAATAAGAAGAACTTTTTATGAGATGTCAGAGATTCATTATGAGATATTATGTTTATGTATATTTTCTACAAATAAAAAAATCATTTTGTTTATGGGGATGTCTAAATGGACTATGTTATCTATATTCATCTAAAATGATGAAATATTTATGCATGGTTTTCATGAGATTCCTTAAAAACCAGGAAAAATCCATGGGGAAGAATAATGGAGAATAATATGGAAAAATGAAGAGTCATAAATTAATCTAAAAATGAAGACCCCTTTAATTTTTATAGAGTCAATATAGAGAAGAGTAAAAGTCTAATGGGGGAGGGGTATATCCTCTCGATTGTTTCGGAAATCCTTATAGGAAATCCGATAATTGTAAATCAATGGAATGTGTTAAAATTTCGTTTCCTTTGCTCTTAATAATAACCATGTTTTAGCTCAATAAGATGTCTAATAACATATCAATAGATATAGGATATTCACTATCAACCTGAAAAAGGACTACTGGTATCCTGATGGCCCATATATGGGTTTTGAACACATGGATAATCCAAAAGGTACTTGATTCAATGATACTATCAACTTGTTGTCTCTATTTAAGGACACAACTTTAGATAATATTTAAATTTCATCTTTAGAAAACAATTCAGTTTTTTTAATTCTCAATGATAATTTTGGTTCATAATTTTATATAATTATGTGATCACCCTCACATAAATAATATATTATGTCCTAAAGTGGATACCACCACTCATTTTACAATTTTCCCACAATAAAAAATATTTAATATATAATAAGTTTTATTTACATGGAATGTCTTCCCAATTTTAATCTTAACATAACCATTTTCTCAAATTATCCTTCGAATCCAATGTAAAAAATAATAATATGTTTGAAGGGATGAATAATTATACTATGTGACATATAAAAAAGAATGAAATAAACTTATTATTCCTTGAATATGAAAATTCCTTTTCAATATAGTATTTGGCGTCAAAATAAACAATTTCATACCCATAAAATAATCTTCATTGCCGAAAAATTTTCATAAATATTTCATTTCAATTATTAAATGGGAAAAATCATTATTTTTAATCCCCAGTCATGAAAAACATATGAAACTTTACTCACAAATTTATTTATTCCACCCTGATGAAGTATCTTAAAAATCCCTTTATACTTAAGCTCATTAGATTACCTTCTCAGATCATAATATTTATGTAAAATATATTTAAATAATATTTTAATTAGGTAGGTAATTTGGGAAATAATTTTAATATAATTAGGATAGTAACTCATACAAATGGAAAAAAAACTCAAGAAATGAAAATAATCTCTAAAGGAATACCGAATAATTTAACTTCATTCCTCATCCAAATTTATTGGAGTGCTATATCTGAAAAACCTATCAGTATGAGATACATCATGTTCACCCATCATAATTAGTTATACCAGGCTCACATATAATCATAAACAATACAAAAGACCAATAACATAATCATAAAAAATGAAATATTATTTTTCTCTCATAATAATAAAAAAAAATTCATTACATGCGAATGGAAAATATTTTTCAATATTGAAATATCATTTGGAATTAGAAGCTTATTTATAATACCTTGAACAAAGGGAAAGAGGGTTTTTATTTAAATAAAACAAGAAATAATTTAATTAAATTGACTCACTAAATGAATGTTATTATGGTGGTAAAACCTATTGATAGATTATATGTTTAAATATACTATTCCGTTGTTCATTTTTTTAAAACATTATGTAAAAAATATATATACATATCACTCTTGATTTATTTTAAAATGAAGAAAAAATAGTTGTTAAATCTAATTTACAATTCATTTATGTCCACATAAATACTTTCATAAAAGTATTTATATAATATAGATTTGGAATAATATTCTTTAAAACATAAATATTAAAAACATCGAAAATGTGTTTTCAGTAAAAGGACCCCTTACCTTGAATCCAAATTGTTACATACATTAATTATCATCATAAATAGAAAACATATGTTAATTATTTACTTTATTAATATAAATTGAAATATTAATTATAACTTTTATTTTTTATTACCTTGTTATATATAATTACATAATTAAATAACATCATGTTCATTGTTATGATGACATTGGACTGACATATCCAACATTACACTAGAAATATAACTATAGACAGTGAGGTGTTTATCCCATATATTATATATAAAAAACAATATCATAATTATAATATTATTATTTTAATTATACTTTTAAAACCAACCATGAATGATAGGTAGTAAAAATGGATCATGCTACAATCATGAAGACTGTAGATCGTATTTACGCATTAGTAAAGTTACATTTTTCAGTGAACATGACAGATTGTAGGAAAGTATAATTTCATCTAACCAATATAATTAGTAAATAAAAAATATAATAGTTTATTATTTTAATAAAAATATATTTTGAATACATGTGACATTTTTATGAAATGTGAATCACATCGCTTCATTGGGGTGGTAATCCAATAATACACATGAATGACAATATCATTTTTCAATTGATGAAACAATTAGAAATTAGATGATATTTTATCTTTATAGAATGATTAATATATCAAGAATATAATATATGTATATATTAAATACATACTTATAATAAGACATGAAAGGTGGTGATGGAATATATCGCGATACTTCTCCCAAATAATTATTTTTTTAACAAACCATTTCAAAGATTAATAAATACCATCTTAAAATCGGAAACCAAAAATATCACAGGAATATCTATGAAATTTAAATATAGAAGAGTAATCAACTATTTACATTATATATAATAATCAATTCTTACATTAATATGTTTTATTTTATTCTCATAATACATAAGAATAAACTCTAACTTGAATATAATATGTAATATTATTTCATTATCAAAATAGAATACATATAAGAGTGAACATTGAATAAAAACCAATACATAATATTCTTCATTATTTATTTAAATTTTACACAATACAATATATGATTAGTTTGTCACTTAATCGTAATACAAAAGGGAGACACAATCATATATACGAATAAATTTCATTTGTATAAAATCCCAACATCTATAAATATTTCATATTTAGGATTTTTTTAAATATTATTAAATAAATAAGGGTATCATCTGAATATATAAGATTTTATAACAAAAAATGACCATTATCCTAAAAATGAAAAAATATATTATCAATTCGTATTCAAAAACACATTCCGAAAAAGGTATCCAAAAATTTTATTAAAACAATTTCTTCAATAAAACCATTAATGGATGTTGTGAGAATCAAAATAAATGATATATTATAGTGCATATTGTAGCATGAAATGTTTTCCAATAATACCCCTTTTTTATTATTACCAAATACATACATCTAAAATAAAAAATTCTATAAATTATTCATATAAATAGATAATTAATAATAATTATTAATAAATAGTTAGATCAATATAGTAAATTATATTTTTTTAATAATAATATTCTCCCCATATTTTGATGTTGAATAAAATTTATATATTGTGTTATTAAAATTTAATATAGAATAATTATAGAACATGAATTTATTTAAATATTTCATTGAAATTAAAAAGAAATTATAGTTTAAATTTTTGATTCTTGAACAAATCCTTCAATATTTTTTCAACAATCTGATTTAATTGGATAGACAATCACAATATTTGAATGTATAAAATATTCACCATGAATGAAATTATACATATGAATATTTATTTACATGGTAGTTAATATCTATCATATGAAAAATTAAGTGTAGTTGAATTGTCTTCAATGGTGTCGTAGTGTGGATTTTTAGTCAAAAAAAATCCCCATGATGGATACATTATTTGTGGAACTATGGTTGATAGCATTATAGCCGTATAAAAGACTTGTGTTGAGATTTTTGTGTGTAGCTACATAATGGTGCTCCTTTGAAACCACATATTTATTATATTGTGATAGTTTTATTTTTACTTCAGTGAGCGGTTATCTTATTTTCCAATAAATACCCTAGAAACACACATTAAAAAGCAGGAATTTATTAAAACATGAAGTTTGTGGAAGATAGTATCATTTGTGAACACTTATATTTTGAGTGGTTTTAGTAATTTGTATATTGTATATTTATAAAATATGACTAATATAGGGGGAATCTAATTATTTATATCCATCATTATGATACCTATTACAAAAAATACATGTGGTTATTCCTGTGTAAGTTACATTAATGTGGAACCCACACGTTTCCATCATATAGGGGTTTTCACCAAGTAACACTTGTGATGTGTATATCCTTATATCCATATATATTTAATCAAAACTAACCACTCTAATATATGTGTAATATTATGTGATATAAATAATTCATATGGTACATCATGGCATATATTATGTGGTTCATCAGTATAAAAAAGAGAACCTATGGATGACCACTTAGTGAATGGGTCATTTTATGAATATATGGGCCTAATTAATGGTCATTTCATCACATAAATCACATAAATTGGTTGAATTTATCAATCAAATAACATTATTATATTCCTTAAACAATGTCATTTTCCATTTAATGTCTAATCCATTAACCCCCCCCCCCCCAACCAAATGATTTACATAAATTATTTACCATTCTCTTCTGTGTGCTTCATATTGGTCATGTGTTTCCATTATAATGGGAATCATTTAATTTGTCAGCTAATTCATCCAGTTAAGCCCCATAACACATAGGGTCCCTAGAATACAATACACCATGACTTACATTGATAACATATGTCCCAGAACAAGTTATCATTAATTTTTAGCATCCAATTAAATATATTTTTTGTAATCAATGTTAAAAAATAATAATTGGGATTCTGATATTTTATAAGCCCCCACCCTTCCTAACTAGATTACACCACCATGGATTACAATGACCTCTCTATGTTTGGTTGTCAATAGACACGAGACATTCCAAATGGGCATCTATATAATTTGTATTCAGAAATCATATTCTTATTGATAATATCAGTATTAATTAAAATAAATATTAAATAAATACCATATAAATTATAATATCATAATTTACCAACTATACCCTAATGTTTATTTATAAATAGATTTGATTAATCTTAGGGGGGGATATATGACTCTGTCCTCCTAGTTTTATAATAGTAGAAGGTGTATCATTAGTAATATATTCATGAATTAAATCTGAATTCATCAGTAATGGATGAATGAATTTAAGAGTAACATATTTAATTATGGTAACCACAATGGTCATAGTTACATGGACTTAAAATAAAAATACATTGTGCCTGGAAGCTGGAAATTAAAAAATACATCATTTCTAATAGATGAACAAACATAAGAAGGCCCAAAATATTGATTTTCACATGACTATAAAATGTATAAATTTTCAAATTAATTTTAAATATTCTATGTGGTGTTTGTCTCATTTTACTATGATATGTATGTAATGCATCTAATGGTCACATTTTAAAATCCTCTACAACTACTAACACCTGGAAAGAGGTGAATTCTTGAGTGACTTCTTTTATATCTAAAAAAATGTGTTTAACTAAAAAAAGGACAAATATGGAGATATTCTTATAAAAATATCTATAATCAAATTAATTTAGGATGTTAATCAATTCCAATTATAATATAGGTTACCATCATTGCTTCTATGAAAGATTTCATGAATACAACTTAAATATATTATTGAATCATGTACCCAGAAAAATACTTCATCCTTGGAAGAGACAACATCCAATCCACTTGTCTATCCGACACAATTTCAATCATAATTATCCCATTATAATTATATATTGTAATTAAAAACTATAAAAATTACAAAACAAAAGTCATGGTCACCAACAAATGAAAAAAACTGGGAACCCAAATTGAAATACTTAACTAATGAAAGAGATTTTCAAAATTTACACTATTACTTTTAATTATATAATAACAGGTTATTTTTTTGTGGTTCCCCATTAACATATTTAAAAAGTTCAAAATGGAATAACTAATGCACCATTAAATTCCATGATTCCTGGTCAGGATATGGGCTATTGTAAAATTCCTTTGGTTATTTCACATCACCACCTAATATTAAGGAAGTAGAAAACAACTACCATTCATGTTATTAACCCAAATTATCGAGAAAGACTATCTCACACCCAATTCCTTCTGTATTAGGTTTTAAATTCAATTATATTAAAATACCAGGGTAGTGGATTTATTAAAACTATATAATATTATTATTTTAAATCTATGTGAAAAAAACTATTCACACCTTACATCCAACAATGGGTAGAAGGAAAGAAAGTGACTCTAATAAGTATATAGAAACACTTAAAAATAAATTCCCTATAGTGAAGAAATTAAAATATTTATTATCTATGATAAATTATTTTGTATATAATGGACATCCCTACATCTACATGGGAGCTACCTATAAGGGATCTTAAAGGCTATAGTTGTATCGAAGGCTCCTCAACTTAAAATCATTAGAATGAAATTGGATAAGCAGTTGATGTGTTTTCAACCAATATAGTCTCATGTTAGGGTACCCTTAAGGAGGAATCAAAGGGGATAACTATCCTTTGACACCTGAGAGAAATTTCATAATCACATTTCCACCAATATCCCCAAAGACTACCAAAATATCATGGAAACAACATTGTAGTCACATAAGGGAGGTCACTAATGGAAATTCAGTGATTAGCCCAAATTTTGATCTCCCCCACTACTATTAATGGAAACTGTGAAGATTATTGGAATATCCCAATAGTGACTTGGGGAGTTTTAATGAATCTTATGAAAAAAACATCAATTTACAATGATTAAATCACTTGATTGCTCTCCCACTGTGGAAAACATAAAATTCATTGAAGTTACTCCCCAAAATATTATAATGGAATAAACTAGATGTACATCGCATTAAACCAACAATGGGGTGTTTTCCTTATATTATAGAATAACCCAAAATAATTATCCTCCACAATGTAAAAAAATAATATCATTAGGAATAGAGGTTCCTTCTGGAGTTAGAAATAATCAAGATTGACTAGGGGTCCTCCATAGCTCCCCCACTATAGATATCCCCCTCATAGTAATATGATATGAAATAATGGTGGTCCTCAATGTAATTTATAATATTTATTTTCTCACCATAACACAATTATTTACTAATTATTATGTCATTCCCTATCTAACACATTAAATTAAATTAATTACGATAAAAGTTCACATAATCTCCAAATATTAAATATTTATCATGGATTCCCACATTTTTATGATGACTATAAAATCAGAAATTATAATGGCCCTCCATTTGATAATAAAAAATATATTTCTAGAGGTCCTACCTAGGTAATATGTTCCATATATCCTCCTTGTTACAAAACTGTAAACGGATATGTTGTTCCTTTATATAATAGTGGATCAAATATTAATAAACTATTTGGTCCTCCCAATGATGTTCATTATGATGTCCCTCCTCCTAGTGATATATCTATTTTGAATATTGTCTCTCCTTGAAAACCTATCATACCAAAGTTTACCTTAGAGTGAGAGGAAAGTGGAAATCATAAGACATCTATTGATAAGAATTTTATCACTAATATATGGTGTTTTCTCCGAAGAATTGGATAACCCTAGGAAACATTCATTCTCTGTTAATGCATAAGTTCAAGTTCTATTTGATACATCTTATTTTATTCAAAATAATATATTTAACCATAAAAAATAGATAAATTGCGTTTTTATAGACTTTATTGAAGAAGAAATCATGTAAGTTGAAAAAAAAAACATTTTTCATGTGCAATGAAGTTATCTAATAGAGAATATTATTATTGTTTTTTCATATTGTTAATTTTCAATTTGTAATTCCCATGACAATAAAAGAGGACTGTACACCTCATCTCAATCACAAATACAGGTGACTATCTACCATCTTATATGGAGGAAAATTTCATATGAGGGATATATTTATCAGCTTATGGAAATTGATGAGATGTCTTACCATATTTAAATATACATACTTTAAGGGTATCAAAATATTAAAATAAAAATGATCTGTGAGTATCATCAACATCCATGGATCAGGGGTTTGATAATTCCCCATTGAATGATCAATGATATCTCAAAAAATTTACGTATCATAGGTTGTGGTGAATATATCTCTTGTTACATTGCATTAATTTTCTCTACAAAAATACTACAAGCCTGATAATGTTTTATGTTACTTTCTCTAGATAGGTGTTAGGTCTTTGATCTGTATATGTCAATTATCCCATTAAAAAATTCCACGATCAATAAATCTAGAATGTTATGGATAAATAAATAAAAATATATTGATAATATATTGTATCAATCCAATAAAAATGTGAATTAGGTATCTAATTTTGAGAAATGATATCCCCTTAAAAGATTAGAAAACTCTAATTGGCTAATGCCTCTCATCTAGGGTCACTAAAACACAAACAACACTGAGATCTTTCTTGAATATGAGAATGAATGGTGGGTAATGATTTGAAAATTCACTGGTTGTAACAAGATATATGGTAAAAAATACTTCTCATTGGGTTATAATGGATTTTGGGTTGTTGATTTTGTATAAAATGCCAGTCCACAAAGTCAATTATGTAGTTCATGTGTAGTTTTTTCCAATGACTGTTGATTAAAGTCTACAATGATATAGACATGTATAATAATAGATTTTCTATAACGATATATGTATTGATGATATCCAATAAAGGGGATCATTATATTCTAGATGCTCTAGATGGCGTTGAGGATGTTTCCTGAGAAAAATATAAGAAATTATGATTTTTTTTCATGTGTAAAAGATACAAAAACTATTTTATAAAGTTTAATTTGTTTCTTGAAATTTGATATTTGAGGATACCAAATTTAAATATGACTTAACCAAGAGTTTTTAGAATGTTTTTAATGATTTTAAGAAGATTTAATTTTTTGAAGTATAGGTTGTTTCTTGATGATAATGAGTTATATGTGAAATGTGATGTCAGGGGGGGATATGTTTATCAAAATATTGTACCAGTGGAGAATTTTGTGGAGGGTTTTTTATGTTTTAGTTTTAGGAATAGTTAATATCTAGTTGAATTAAAATTTGGTAAAATTTATGGTTTTTTAATAAAGAGTTGACAATGCCAAAAATATTCATCAAACCCCAGATTTGAAATGAAAAATCCTTAGAGAATGTCAAGGATTTAAATTCTCATAAGAGTTGGGTGACCATAATTATTTCATATTGTAGTTACATAAACATATGTTTTGAAAATAAATGGATTTATGATTATATGGAATGTGAGTTTCGTGAACATTGAAATGATTTTGGAAAGTAGAGAGTTTTATAAAAGCTAAATGGTGACCTGAAATTTGGAAGTTGTGCAAAGTACATGAAAAGGTTTTGTGAAATATTGGTTTTCAGGAATAGTTTTTGTATTGTTTGGAAATTTGGTGTTCAAGTTTAATTAATCTATTTATGGAAATAATATACTCATTACACAAATAATTTTTGTAACCAATATTGAATCATGATATCAAATGATATATACTAAAGAACTGATGAGTAAACATCAAAATAAGTAATAGTGAAATTTCATCAGGTGATAGTTAGGGGACTAAGAGGATAATTATTTATATCTGATCACTATAACAATACTATTCTGAAGAGGATATAGTACATTATAACATATCCTTTGTATTCTTCAAGGATTAGTACTGTTAGGATGAGCCCTTAAAATTTATTGTTGCACATGTATTTTTTCAATTCTATTAATGCGTTGTTATGTAAATGATATAGAATTTTGTTTTCTTTAACAATCATTAAAGGAAAAAAATTGAGAATTTTTTTACTTTGACGTACATTTATCCCAAAAATTATGGTATTTAATTATGTAGGGTAAACAATTTGTATCAACGTTAAAAGATAAAGTGAGTGAATCTATCTGAGTTGATTTCATAGAATAAATTAGTAAAAAAGGGATTCAAATATTAAATGGAATCAATTTTCAACTATATAATAATTAGATACATCACAACTTAAGATCATTAATAAAATATGTGTATACAATTTTTTTCTTGTGATCTTGGTTTGTATGTAAAACAAGGTCATATCATATTCTTAATTAAAAGAATTGGATAAACAGTATAGAGTAATGAATATTGTAGGGAGATCCCGATCCAGCACAATATACAAATAATTAAAATTATATTTATCCTCACATTACATGAGGGAAGATATTTTAAACAATTATGAAGGGAATTAAAAAAAATTATGAGAAAAATTTAAATTTCTATGAAAATGTATAAGGACCATAATGTGCATCCTAATAAATATACATATTGGATCATTGATGTGGTTAACATGTTTTTAGTGGGCTGTGTTGTCTCAGTGAACCACTTAATTATTGGAAAATCATCAAGCGCATACTATGAATATTTCCACCATTGTATATCATAACAGAATATATTCACAAGGATAATGATCTAAATGAAATGAAATTATATTGTTTTGAACCATACTATTTTCGCATATAATATGATTAAAGATAATAATGAATATTCATAAATGAGAATGTATAAGTTTGTGGAATTCATGTCCATTGTGAAGCTCATTATGGAGTATAAATACGAAGAATTTGAAGTGCATGATGTCCCATTTTTCCTCTCCACATATATTTAAAATAGAAATTTAATGTTTAAAGGGAATGTTTCACATGAGTTGTTTCTATGTGGTATAGTTAGGCACCACAAAACAATGTGTACTAATATTTTTTATGAAAATGATGATGAGTATGAAATTTTATTGATGAAATCAATAGGCAATGTTAGTGGCAGGAAAAACACAAATTACAATTAGTTCAAGAATAATAATCTAATTTCATAAAACAATAATTGATAAAAATTAGGGAAAATAAATTGATGATAAGAATGACAATAATTAATGTTAATGTTGGATGTTTTAGGTAGTTCCTACAAAGTGAATAGTTAAATAGCGGAAAATGATAGAAAAAATCCCGATTTGATATCCATGTCTAATTGAATCCAAAAATGAAGAGATATATATTTTCAGTTCCTAAATGATGAAATCCAATAAAGTGGTTCATGAAGCCCATATCAATATGTATCAAACATATTAATATATTTATGAGTATAAGTCATATGTTGAAAATATTAAATATGAAAATCAAGAAATCATGGTTACGTTTATGGGTATAACATTAATTTTGAAGAGAATACTAATTTTTTAGATTTTTTCATTATAAAACTGAAAGATAAGGTTCGATAAATTAAAAAAACAATGTGTTTTCATCGTATGATGGGAATTTGAATATTATAAAAAATATATGAACCTTGAGATGAAATCTAGAAAAAATTTAAAAAGGTGATAAAAACTGTTAGTGGAGAACAAATGTATGAAAAAGTCAAAAAAAGTATTCCAACAGAAGAAAAATTAATATCAAAATGACATATCTTCTGTGAAGAATAATTATACAAAAATAAATAATGGTTTATGATATTTGAAAAAAACCCACACCCAAGTTGATGGTTTATTTTTTTAATTCAAAAAATAAGAGACCCAATGGGATATTATGTTATTTAGTAAATAAACACATGAGTTCACATCATATCATATTTAATTTCATTAGAAAGATGGTAAATCCCAAAAATGTAATTTAAATACACAAGTGATGTCAATGAACACAATAAAAAAATAGTAAAACATTGTTCAAAGTTTTAGGGATTGTTTATGGTCATTATTTCTTATATAGAGGATATGAATATATGGTATGATATTTATCACAAAAGATGTAGAGGAATATGCAAGAAAAGACCCAATGTGGTCATTTGAGTTATCTCAACTAATCCTCTATATTTATTAATACATAAGATCAATTTCCATCATTACATGATGAATTTGGAAAATATTAATTTAAACAATAAAAAATATTTCAACACACAGTGAGTTGGAAAAAAATTAAATGGATTAAAAGGGGAAGATATGAGAAGATAGTAGTTTTAGTAATTTCTAAGAGAGCATCAGATTATGCAAGTGCATGGATCATTGATAGTGGATTCACATTCTCCATGATAAGAAATATGGATATTTTCATAGGAATACATAATGATAAATAAATGGTTAATACTAAATAATTTTAGCTGCACAATTTATTCTACAGATTATTGGGTGTAGTAAATACCTAAATATTATTGATCGATCATTTAATTTCGCATGAATCTCAAATCATGTTACTTAAAAATTAACAACAATTTAGGGTTTTCAATTTACGCATAACTGTAACTACAAAATTTACTCTAAACTATGAATTTAATCAATTCAAAATAATAAATGCCTAGCAACATTTATGCTTTAGGCAGAAACTTCTTGTAACATTAAAATGACTACCAACAAACAAAATTAATATAAATTTAATACCACACATTCATGGGGAGTTTCACAATAGTGGATTTTAAATTATACTGATGAGAGCATCTATTAATGTATCCCAGTGAAGGAATTAAAAAACACTGTGTTTTAGTTCCATTGAATAAAACACAACATACATATTATGGTCGTGTGATAAAAACCATTTTTGTGCCTTTTATGGTCATGGAATCATTACCAATAAATTCCCTTATATGTTCATTCAACTGATAATAATAGTTAAACATTTAATTTCATGAAATTAATTACTTCATTGAGAATTTCAAGGCCATGAAACCATGATAATGAAAATTGCTTGTAATTTTTAGCATGTAGGGTTTATGATGTTACATTAATGGTCAGTTTTCCATGACCAAATAATTCACTTTTTATGTCATGTAATTAGACCATATTAATATTAGTTTATGTTCATATGTTGGAGGAAAGCTTTATGTAATTTATTTCTTTGTGGAGTGGAATATGAGTTGAATGTAACTTAAAATGGTTTTTTGTGGGACTTATACATGACAGGTCCATTATAATTAATATAGAATTTTAGTATCTAAATACCATATTGTGTGGTTGGAACATAAATTTAGTGTAAAGGCCTTGGTATTCAAAGATTATTTATTTTGAACAATTATGAGATTATCAATGAGAATATGGTCGATGCATACTCACAGATAGATTATCATTCTTAATTTCATCATTATATTGGAAACAAGTTGGGGAAATATGGAAACTCTCATTGCTAGTGCTTTCATGTTTAGAATATTGGGGAACATAAATAAATTTGAAACTGAAGAGTGTCCATAAATTATATGATATACCTAAGGGATTGGTCCGAATAATTTAAATACATGGAGAATATTATGGGAATGCTAGGATGAGGATATTGGGCTAGGGAATGTTTCACTATTTAGATAAATATTCAAAGCATTATTATCAATATTATATTTTATTTTTATATTTGGATGACCCTAGTTGTTTTTGTAGAAAAATTAGGGATATATTATATAATGTTCTTCATTCCTATTATTAATGGAATGTGTGATCTATGGGAATCATCGAAACATTCTTTGGTAGCATTGTTATGCAGATCAGCTGGTTTGAGAGGAGTCTTCGATTCTGTAGTATTTTTTTTGGTTTCTATCCCAATGTAAGTAACAAAATAATTTCAATTAGTTAATCAATTGTACTGATGTCACTAACATTAAAATTTATGGGTGTTTGTGAAGGAACTGATTCCCAAAAACAGACCATTCATGAAGTAAATAAATAAGTCTACTGTTGGGTAAAGATGGACCATCATAAATATGAAAATATATACCATTAGAATCTTGTATTTGTCATTATATTTCTGTTCTATTAAATTTTATAGTTTCTAAAAAATATATAGGTTATATGGATGTCCATTTTATAAGAGTCACATAGTGGGAAACCCAATATGACAGAAAATAAAGGGATCATTTTATAAGGATATTATATATGTAGTTTTATTAGAATTTAATATAGCAAGGTATCACTATTAATGAATTATCCCTTACCCTACCAACTCTCTAAGACATGGATATGAATCTTACCTAAAGTAGATTGCTTGAAACACTTCACAATGGGAAAACTAAAATTATCTTTAACTTTTATCAAAAATTATGTATTTAAAATCTATTCTTTTTTTAAATAGGGTTTAGTATGTATTTATAGAATGATTACACAACCAATCACCTTGTTATATATGGAATGATAACCAAAATAAATTACATGGTTGTAATGAATCTGCACCATTTGGTGGAAAATTCTAGCCTCCCGCTTAGTCTTCATCATTAAAATAAATTGTTTCTACCACATCATCACAGGAAACACACCATTTGTAATAACTTAACGTTAAAAAATACAATACATATAATTTTTGAAAACGATGCAACCTCTATGATATTTTCATGTGGACTTATAGAAATACTATATAATATTTATTTGAAGGTCCAATTTCTTAAGGATAATTTTTTTTATCTCTCAAATTTTGTGATGTTCTGTCATTTTTATATTGGCCCTAATCCCCTTCACATATTATTACATTATTTTTAACATAATTAACATTAAAATTACTATACAATGATTGAAAAGTCTAGTGTATTTGAATGAATAGGTACATAAAATATAAACATGGTACTAAAAAAATTTGTTTCTTTTTCTTCCATTATGTGCTCCTAATATCCATTGACCCCTTACATATACAATGCATACCCTAGGGATATCATGAAGAAAGGGATCAACTAAAAATATTAGTAAGGGAATAAAAAAAATTAAAACATAAATAATGGGTTAGAAACCATAATAATATGACATTAAAGGCACGAATAACAATAAGGAATCATAAAATATGTAATCATGGTATAATATGACAAGTCTATAAAACATAAAACATTACATGATCATGAATTTAGCTTATTTTACACAAAGGAGCAGGACCCAAGGTTAACCATAAAGACCGTTGCACATGGACAACGAGTCAAGGATATCCACAAAGACTATTACTCTTGATGTCTCAAGAGTCTAAAACATCCCTAAATAATTAGAGCACTATTTGGGCACAACCAACATTATATATTCAAAAAAATGTTTGACACATGTAAAAAATAAGCATTACGATTACCCATAGAATGAAATTGGCGTTATAATCAAGTCATAAAGCATAATAAATTGGTGTATCAATAAATTCATTCCTAAATGAAAGGAATTAAATATGAAATGGACATTAATAAATTAAAATATGCATAGAACAAGATAATTTATGACAATATTAATTGATAACATATAAAAATAGGTACTATGTAACTTTTGAATTAAAATTGTTTAGTGTGGTTTAAGTAAAATATTAAAGAGAATTTAAAGTGGAGAAGGGAATAATATTTTATATATCAAAAATGAACCAATAATTCTTTCATAATTAAATTTCTGATTATAGAAAAATTTATGTGGCATAATACTCATTATATAGTGTATATGAAAATGGGTAAGAATTTATGAAGTTCCTATTAATTTTGATTGCTTTTCATGATTAATTTAGAATCAAACCCCATTAAAACATGTACATAACAATAAAATAAAGAATATATTATATAGAAACATGGTTTCGGAAAAAATACACATAAATTTTATGAATTATATAAAATTAAAGAAGAATTAGATTCATGTAAATAGGGATAAATCCTAACCTGAATGAAAATGGATGTTCAGGTAGAATTATTTACCATATATTGGAAGGTGTTTTTCATATGATCTTAATGTCCAGGATAATAAAATTAAATACATTAATTAATTAATTAATTCAGAAACTTCTATACATTTTTTATTTTTATTATAATTTTATTAACATCATTTATGGCCCTTTTTATGGGTTATTAAATTCAATCTCATTATTCCAGAGTGATGGATTCCTTGGATTTTATGATTAGTTTAATTATATACTTGCATCGATAGTCATGTATGAAGAGATTCATTGCACAAAATTTAGGTTATATGATATTAACTATCATAATTAATGTTAAATGATCATATATGTCATTTTTTTATTTTGTGAAAGGATGAATCGTTGGACATGATGTTATTGATAATCATTTAGACTATTTTGGACGGTTTTGCTCATAATGAACATGTTTTGTTTTAATATTTTATCTCATGAGTTTATAATGATTCTAGAAAATGATATAAGTTATAATATATATATTAAGTTCTTGTTCAAATATAAAAATTGTTTCATGACCATCTGTGAAGACTGTAATGGAAATTGGAAACAATATCTTCATTGAATGCGATAAATTAACACATCACGAATGATGTTCTGATTTATAATATAAAAGGAGGGGAAATAGGTATGGTGGTGAATTAATCAATTAGAATAATAAAATTCTAGTATTTTTATGGTACTTGAGTTATAATACCATTTTTGTGACGGGTGGTGAGGGGAGAAAAGAAAAGTATGAACATGGAAAGTAATTAAAGGAAAAGTAATAGGGTTTTACCTATTGATTAATTCTTCTAGATGACATCTCTAAGGTATTGGTTTTATAATTTTTCTAATAAAAAAGTTCCTATATGTGGGGTAGGGTCATTAGATAATATCTGAGTATTTTTTGGACAAGTATCATGTCTTTAGTGGTTTGAGGAGAAGATGTGGTGATGGGTTGTATTTATAGTCGATGAGGGAGGAGGTGTTTTCTCATTATCTTATTCAATAGATTATCATTATAGTTGAAGACATAGAATAGTTCAAGAATTATTATAAAATATAATAAAATAATGACAGATAATTTGAGATTTTGGAAAACATCAACCATAGATCATCTATGACTCTATAATTCATGTATTTAGCATTTATCATAAATTACAGTATTTTACAATTCACCAAAAATTCATGTAATTCGGAAAAAATAAAAAAGTTCACACTAATTTTTTTTGATGCGTCGAATTAAAAAATGAGCTCAATTTTATTAAAATAAATTTATATATATATGAGAAATAATATTTTATTTAAAATCATCTATTACATGAAAAATTAAAATTTATAATTTATAATTACTTTTATAACACTTGTAAAAAATTACTATGGTCACATATAATTATCCTATAATCATAAGATATCAAAATATTAATTTATGATTATATTTTATGGAATTAAATTTTCTTTTCAAAAATTATACTAATTTTAATCTTGATAATAAATAACTATGTTTTATAAAAATATCAAAACATAATTAATAATTTCTAAAACATTTATTTACATGTACTATACTATAATTATATCATATTTCAATTTATAATATACTCTAATTTTATTTATACTCTTGTGGTTGATATTACTATATTATTGGCCAATTTACTATTCATATGGTTCATATAACTGTTCTAATGATCATGATACTACTTCATTTGTATAGGTTTCTTAACATTCAGAAATGACTTTAATTTCATTAAATATTCCTTAATAATGTTTGTATTGTGTACTTAATTTTATTTAAATTATAAGACATATTTATAAGAATTTAACTTCCATTGGAAAAACAGTGTGTCATTACATTCATTCCCCCTTATGAATTTTCTTCCTCGAATATTCATTTTATGTACTATGGTTCAAATAAGTGATATTACTTTTCCATCATCTCCTCCTTCAGTTCCCATGTTCTCTCTTCATACTTATAGTTACACCATAGTAGATTGACTAGGTGGAATGTATTTATACATAGAACATTATCATGAATGTACAAGATCGTGACTAGATACTCCTTGAAACAATGATCATTATCAAATTGAACCACCTCTGAAATCAATACATTTGAAGGATTTGGTATGTACTTCCTGAAGATGGATGTGTGGACTTCATCATGAATGTTTAAACTGATAGGCCATAGTTCTGTCATGATTATATTAACCATGATCATTATTTAACACTTAAATAGAATTTATTACATAAAATAATCACCTAATAAAACATAAAAGGTATAGAGTTCTAGTATCTTTGGGGCTTAGGAACATTATATAACAACTTATAACAAGGAATACACATCTATATTGAAAATTTATTTTATATGACCTCACACTTTCTTTTGTACTTAGCATTGCTTGGGATAACCTGAGGTAATGCATTATAAAAGGTTTCGATACAAAGACCAATATAGTTATAAAAATGTAATAACATAAAAATACAATATATTTTAGTTAATTGGAATATCAATGGAGCATAATGGAAACATTAACATAAAGGCATGATATGGAATGATTATAATAACATAGAAATGTGGGGTCAACATTTAACATGATATTAGCATGAACCAAGGATAATTTCATATGAAACATGATAAAACTCTCATTTCAATTTAATTTTCATGATTAAACCTTAATTTCACTTGATTTATCTTGATAATAATCTTTACCCAATGCATTGAAGTGCTATCAGGGCACACCCTTCTTAAACATTTCATTTCATTCATAAGTGTTCCATATGGATCATACAACATCGAATCATTCAACATCATAATATTTTACACGATAAATAAATGTGGAATAAATACATGAAAATATATAATCAATAAGTAAATGTGAATAAAGGTGAGTACCCTTTATAGAGAGGCAAGCAAGGTATTCATTTCACAATGACATTGGCTTGGAAAATTGCAGTGCAATTTCGGCAGCATAACAACGTGAAATAATATTTCAAAAAAATTGTTCATGAGAGATAAAGTGATATATAATCTTATATACATGAAATTTATAGTAAGGGATTTCTATAGATACTTGTTCCAACATATGTAATGGAATTTAGATACATAATATAAAATAATTTCAAGAATATAAATAAGAAGAGAGAAATTCCTTCGGGAATTTCCGCATGGTAACCATTGTACATGGGAGGGATTATTGAGATAGAAAGTGGTATATAAGTATTCCAATATAAGGAGGTTAGTATGTGGGAGGTGGTAAATAATACCCAACAATTATTAATTGATATCAAAAGGTTACAACCACATAATGAAATTTGGAAAAATATGACAAAGGATGAAATCCCATACATGGAAGTGTGATTCCAAAGGTTTTAGAAAGGATTGAGAGAGGCTTATTGGGAGCATGGGGGACCTTGGGAGGATTTTAGTAAGATAATGGTAGAGTATGGTCATGATAAAAATGTATATAGAGAAGATAAGTGGTATATTGAGTGGGTTTATATTGGAAATGAGATGGAATTCTTTATTATTTGGGTTTTGGATGCTACACATTAAACTAATCAAAACCACAAACCAACCCATGTTTTTTCCCATGTTTTTTTTGCCGATTGGACTTAATAAATTATTTGATATGACCAATTTCTGAAATTATTAAAATTGTAGGCTTTCTTTTGTTGAAGTGAGTTACACTCTTAAGGAAATAATATTAAATGTCAGACTAATTTATAATTCATGGAGGGTCCACTAAGGCATTGTAAAATTAATCAAAAAATCTAAAATCAGGTTATATTAAAGATAAAACATATATTTGACAAAATTGTTTTTAGAGAATTTTAATACATCACTATTAATTCATTATTATGTCAAAAAACTTGTTATATTTTTAAAGTGTATTTAATTTTAACGAGAAAATTTGATTGTCTTGGAATGTTATGAAAAATTCACTATTACATAATTTCAACAACCTGATTCCAAAAATAATATTAATTTTATCTATATAATTTTCTAATTATGTTAATTATTATGTTTAAAATAAAAATGATATTTATCCAAAATTCATGGGTTTTAACATAAATATCATTCAAACCGTAATAAAAATTACAACTGTGTGGATAAAAAAAGTATATGATCCCTTATATTTTTAAAGTATTTTAGTAATAATATATTGATAGAAAAAATATTTAATTAAAAATAAATTAATTCATCAAAATATATTTCATAATTATTTAATAATTAAAAATAATATTTGTGCTTAAAAACTATTTACAATGTTACCATAAAATGAATGTATATTCTCTATAAAAAAGTTAATTCACATAATCATAGTGCTAGGGTATTGTAACATAACCCCTTATAACACCTGCATAAGACCAAAGGGTAAGGTGTGTGATGGTGAAAGAATCATGGGGTGGTTCAGATAGCATTGCTCCTGTGGTAATATCTATTCATAACCACTTCTCTCATAGGTTGTTCAATTCCATATTAATGTGTTGATGTTTGATTGTGCTTGGTCAAGAGTGATGCCTGATGATGGAACCTCCTATCTGAGCTCCAAAAAATGGTCTTTGTATGGAGAAATTCTACTGCATGAGGCCATCACTAAATTTGTCTTAGTAAATTTGATTTGTTAAAGCCTTATATTTATTCAAATCAATTGATAACCATTCAACGAATATATTGGAAATGATCGCAATTCATTATAGTATTTTGAAATTCAAAAACATAAAACAAAGGAAGTGAATATGTTATATAACCATTTTACAATATAAGACAATTAAATAGATCAATAGAAATTTTCATTAATAAAACCATGGGTCATTACAATCTCCCCCCTTATGAAATTTCACCCTTAAAATATACATTTCCCACTCTAAAATAGAAGAGGGTAACTTTTTTTCATCACTTCCTATGATTCCCAATTTCCATCTTTAATATTATTGTATCACCACAACACATTGATAAGAAGTATTATCTAAATTCGTATAAATTTTTCCCTATAATATAATATTTTCACCAACTTCTCTTCATAAGAGAGTTCATTCTCCCATGGTACCACCTATAGATTGAGTATATTCAATCGGTTAGGTATTTACTTCCACAAGGGTGATACATGGAATATATCATGTACTTGAGATTGGTTCTGTGGGACTACATGTTGATAGGCCACTGAACCAATGAAATCAAGGATGTCAAAAGGCCATATGTACCTTAGACTAACCATACCCATCTTCCCTAATCCATTTATTCTCTTCCACGGTGATATGTGGTGCAATACCATGTCTCCATCTTCAAACTCTAGGTCTTGTTGACAATTATCAACAAATATCTTTTGTCAACTGTAACGACCCAAACTTTTTAAATAGTATATTAACTTACTCTTAACGATATATTAGAGATGTTAATGGTTAATGCAGAAAGAGGAGTTGATGGCTTCATCCAGTAGACTCGAACCTTATGAAGCCCACTTATCAGAGCTTGGGAAGGAGGTGGCATCATTGGGCTTCGCTTTGGACCAAGCCCAAGCCGAAATCCAGCATGTCCAGCTTGAACAGAAACGTCTATGGGAGAAGTTCAAGTTAGTAGAGATTACTACTAGGGAAATGTTGTCTGAGCCTCCCTCAGATTCTCTCACCATAGCACACCTTACACTTAGGTCATATGTCAGTATTATAAGGGGCTACGTGACGAGACCCTATCTTCTTTGTGTAATCCTTTGGGATAAATGAATTGAGATTTCTTACTTTAGTGATGTTTGTGAAATTTCAAGTGTCCGGATAATTTTAGGATGTATTTTATTGATGAATTTTGAAAAAAGGATATTTTAAAATATTTATGTAAACCCTAAATAATTAATGATGTGTAATAATTTTCAGAAAATGGTCTTATACAAAAGTGTTCAGTAGGGAATTTAGAGTCTAATAATATCAACTTAATTTTTTATGAATAGTAAATTATGAATAGTGATTTTACGCTTAGGATTAGTAATGTGACCAAATAGATTATTAATTTCACTCAAAGAAAGTTTTAATATAATTTAGACACCTAGATTAAGTAATGAGATTCAATAAAATAGGTAAATAACAGCTTCATAAATTATTAGTCAAGTATTAGTTTTTTTTGGGATGAATAGTGTTTTTAATTAAAAATTAAATTAAAAATATTTAGAAAAATATTTTCATAAAATGGACTTTATTTTTGAACTCAGAGAACCGATATTATGTTATAGTAATTTTTGGGGATTTTTCTGAAAAAATGAATTTTTAGTGAATAGACTTTTATTTAAAAATTAAATTAAAAATAGTTAGAAAATTAGTTTTATAAAATGGAGTTCATATTTGTAATGAGAGCATCAATATTTGGTTAAGGTGAAATTTTGGGATTTTTCTGAGGAAGTTGAATTTTCAGTGAATAGTAAAAATACAGTTTTAGGGTTTCAATATGTTTAATGACATCATTACTATGTCATGGTGATGTCATGAGATATTATAAGGGTTGGATGACCTAAGGTGATGAATAGTTGTATTTGTGTCCACATGTGGCCTAACTTCATGGGAAATATCTTGGGAGAGCACATGGTTTTGAGAAAACCACTTGTGAGGTGTCCCTTGGCCATTAATGTCATGTCCCCTCACATTCCCTATAAATAAAAAGCCATTCTCTCATCCATTGGACTCCAAAATCATTATCAATGAATTTCCGGTCTCCTTACCTCCCAAGGAGTCCTCTCAAGGTGCCCTCAAGCCTCTCAAGGTCCCAACGTTTGAGTTTTAAGAGATACGTTTAAGGCAAGGGATCTGACCTCTCTCTTTCTTTTCAAGTAATCTCTTTTATGTCATTCATTTTATGCTCCATGTTCTTATGTGGGAGGATGTTCTTTTATATTCCTCTAACATCCCTTATCATGTTTATATGATGAGAGACCCCCTATTACTCTCATCATTTCGTTTTATGAATTTTTAAGTGACGTCGTTAGGCTTCCGAATTTTTAAGGGATTCTTTCACCCTTCTCATTTTTTCAAGTTCTATTTTCATGTCAAGTCTTTCATGTTCCTTTTTATTATGTTGTTTTATGATCTCTATATATATCATACTGATCTCTTATGATCATATGATGAGAAACCCTATTTGATCTTGTAAAATCATTTTTATTGAAGTTTAAGTGACGACGTTATGCTGTCGAATTTTTGGTAAGAGAAATCTTATTTTTGTCTTACTTCCATGTTTTTCATTTCAAATGGTATGTACATAAAATTTCATTACCATGATTCATATCCTTTATATTCTGTCCCTATACTGTTTTTATAGATCATTTATGAGTGGGTGACCCATGTCCCCTCTCTTTTCAACTTTTTCTAAAACCCAGTAACGTAGCCGTTATGCTGCAGAATTTTCGTCTCAAAATGCCTCTCTGTTTTTCTCAAAATTATTTTATGTTATTAAGTGATTACTCAAAGCTATTATTTCAACATGTATATTCACATATATATCAAAATGTTCTATTTTAAATTCTGGGATTTACATACATGAAACCTGCTTTCCCTTTCCGTGGGTTTAAAGTGACATAATGATAATGTCATTAAAGCTGTTTTTAAAACGTTATGATAATGAAATGAAACCCATTTATTTAATGGTATATGGGTTGTTTATGAACTCATTAATGATGATATATGTGGCTCACATGATAATAAATACATGTCAAGGTTGCGCCCAGATAGCGCTCCAATGCATTGCGTTAGGACTTAATCTCTAGAGATGACTTTTTAGACTTATACCTTGGTGAATAACCTTGGTAATATTTAATGACACCTTGGGGATGGACCTTGGTGAAATGAAATGATTGTCAATATTAAATGTTTCAGCCACATCTTCAAGTTATGAAAATTGCTATTTTGTTATGATATATCTCATGGTTTCTTTCTCATGCCTTAAAGTTCTTTTCATGTCCTTATTGAAGTATCTCATGTTCACATGTAAAATGTTTCTCTTATTTCCCTTACTGGGCCTTCTGCTCACCCTTTCATCTGATGTATGTCCCCAGGTTATGAGATGCATCAATGAACCAGGATGAACTTAAGGAGAAGCCTTTCAAATGTTTAAAAAGAATGTTTTATATTGTTTTCATGTATTATGTTTCTTGTTTCCAAGACACTAAACCTTAAAGATCCTTAGTTCCATGTAATGAAATGAATGTTTATGTTATAAAAAGACGGGATGTTATAGTTGGTATCAAAGGATGGTTTAATTATTTGTGAAAATTAGGATATAAAAACTTTAGGAAGAACCCTATATAAAAGTTTAGAAATAGGAAAACATCCTGGTATTTTGGTAAGTATTGAGTAAGTGGTTTATCAAACAAATACATCCCTATCTGGATTCGAGCAGGTTGAGGTGGATCTGGCACAGATGTACATAGGGGTAAAACCCTAAAACACAGCTTTGATCTAGACTCAAACGGGAACTGGTGCCCGATAACGAGCCTTGCTGCACTCTTGGTTATGACACTCCCAGGGGATATTTTTGGTTAATCACAAGCTTTTTATGAATCATTATGAAGGAATTATAAAGAAATGTATTTGTCTAAGAATGAAGTCTTAGTTAAAAGATTCATAAATGAAATAAGTTTCTCACTAAGGTTTTATTCTTTCAGAAAATAGCGCGAAATAGGAGGAACCGTACTGATGTTGACCATAATGCACCATGTGCTGACGACCCTCCGATGGTAGCCGGAATGGAAATATTCATGCGAATGATGAACCAACTGACTCAAGTTAATAGTAATAACTTGAATCAAGATGAGAGGCCAATCTCACCATGAAGGGAACAACATTCTGTTGAGTCCTTCGTGCATCAACGACCACCATCATTCAGTGGATCTACTGACCCATTGGTTACGGAAAAATGGATAAGCTCCGTTGAAATGATCTTTTCTTTACTCCTTTGTTCGGAACAAGAAAAAGTAACCCTTGCTGTTTATCGCCTAGAGGGAGAAGCTGATCAGTGGTGGTCACTGGTCAAAAACATGAATCCTAGAGGTGAGATGGAAGCTATGGAGTGGGAATAATTCTGGGGAATATTCTTTAACAAGTATTTCCCTTGTTCCATGAGAACGAGAATGGAGAATGAGTTTCTCGAGCTGAAGCAGAAGGAGAATGAATCTGTCGGAAGCTATGAGATGAACTTCACCCAACTTTCACGATATACCTCTGGATTTTTCATGGATCCAAGTGGGATGGTTGATAGATTTTTTAGTGGACTGAGACCTCATCTGCCGAAGAATTTAGCCAACCGGGCCTACGATAGCTACGAGGAGATTGTGCGGAGTGCAATGAAAGTCGAGCTAGTGTTTGGTGAGACACATTGGTCTCGTAAATCAAATGAAAATAAGAGATCGTTGGATCCCAGTTTAGGGAAAAATTTTGATCATGTAGAGGTGGAAAGAAAATGCAACTTACCACATGCAATAACTGTGGGAAGAAGCATCCGGGGAACTGCTTGGTTGGAAGTGGAAAGTGCTACAAGTGTGGAAGAGGAGGCCATATTGCTCGGAATTTTCATAGTGAGGTGAAGCCTCAACTCCCCAACACTAAAGATAGTGGAAAGATGGTTCTGGCCTTACCCAAAGTCCATTTCTTCAAGTGTGGACAGCTTGGGCACTATGCTAATCTCTGTCCAAATCCAAGGGCAGTGGAGGGGAATCACCATCAACCTTAGCAAAGGCCAGGGGAGCAAGGTCATGCTTTTGCAATCACAACAACTGATGCTGAAGCTCCGAATGATGTTGTAGCAGGTACTCTTGTTTTCCTCTCAAAACTAGAAACTACATTGTTTGATTCTGGTTCTACGCATTCCTTTATTTCTTCAACGTTGGCAAATAATATATAATCAATCCCCGAATTTCATGAGGTAGAGTAGTCAGTCAAGACTCCAAGTGGGATTATCCATGCATCAACAGTGTTTTTGAGACTCTAGTGTTTACTTTAGTGACCATAATATTATCACAAATCTAGTAATCATTCCCATGTTGGAATTCGACGTTATACTAGGGATGGACTGGCTCTCAAAGTATAATGCTAAGATCAAATGTAGAAGTAAGGAAATCTCAGTAGTCCTGAATAAACGACCTATAGTTTTCTTCCATGGAGAGATATCCTGAACTGATCCCTATCTAGAAGCACCTCCCATAGCTTTCTTTATGGAGTTAATCAGTGACGATGAAGAAGGAAAATGGAGCATACAAATTGAAGATGTTCTGATTGTTCAAGAATACATGGATGTATTTCCGGAGGATTTAAATGGACCTCCCCCAGAAAGAGAGGTAGATTTCTCTATTTAAATTGTACCTGGGTCTCAACCGTTATCAAAGACCCCAAATAGAATGGAAAATGTGGATATAGAAGAGTTAAAGAAACAACTCCAAGACTTGTTGGAGAAGGGGTTTGTCCGACCGAGTGTGTCTCCTAAGGGATCACCTGTTCTCTTTGTGAAGAAGAAGGACGGATCAATGTGTCTATGCATTTATTATATAGAACTAAACAGGATCACAGTGAAGAACAGACACCCTCTTCCATGAATTGATGATTTATTTGACCAACTTCGTGGGGCTCAATTCTTCTCTAAAATTGAACTTCGATCTGGTTATCATCAACTAAGGGTGAAGAAGGAAGATATTCCAAAGATTGCCTTCCGAACAAGATATGGGCATTATGAGTTTATTTTAATGCCCTTCAGCTTGACTAATTCTCTTGCGATTTTCATGGATTTGATGAATAGAGTCTTTAAGGACTACCTTGATAACGTTGTGGTAGTTTTTATTGATGATATTTTGATATATTCAAAAAGTCATGAGGAGTATAAAGATCATCTGAGGGTTATTTTGAAAACTATATAGAAGGAGAGGCTCTTTGTAAAGTTCATCAAGTGTGAGTTTTGGTTACTACAAGTGGATTACTTGGGGAACATCATAACCAAAGAAAGAATCTTCGTTGACCCTGCAATGACAATGGTTGTGGAGGAGTAGCCTCAACCCACAACAGTAACTGAGATTTGTAATTTCCTTGGTTTGTGGGATATTATAGGAGGTTTGTGAAAAACTTTTCACAGCTTTCTAATCCACTAACCAAGTTGACTCAAAAAGTGGTTAAGTTCATCTGGACCAAGGAATGTGAGGAAAGTTTCCAAGAGCTGAAGAAGAGATTGGTTATTGCACCTGTGTTAACACAACCCTCTATTGGAGAAGGATTCGTTATTTTTAGCGATGCATATCTGAAAGGGCTTGGGTGCGTCCTCATGCAAAATGACACGGTAATTTCTTATGCATCTCGACAGTTGAAGATTCCTGAGAGGAATTATCCTACGCATGATCTAGAGCTAGCGGGAGTTGTTTTTGCTCTAAAGATATGGAGGCACTATCTTTGTGGGAAGAAATGTGATATATACACCGACCACCAAAGATTAAAGTATATTTTCACATATAAATAATTGAACATGAGACAAAGGAGATTGTTGGAGCTTATTAAAGACTATGATTGTTCAATTCATTATCACCCTGGAAGAGAAAACAAAGTCGCGGATGCGTTAAGTAGGAACAACCCTATTGTTTTGGCAACAATGAGGATCCTAGGAGATCCATTTATTAAAGATCTAGTAAAACTAGTCATGGGAATTATAAGGAACGGGCATCATCAACCCTATCCTAAATGATTTCTCAACCATCATTACTAGAGAAGATCAAGAAGGCTCAAAATGAAGATCCTTTGCTGCAGGTGAAGTTGGAGGCTGTAAGAGATGGGAAGTTATCTTATTTCAATATTGATCAAGAAGGTGTATTGAAATTTCATACAAGACTGTGTGTTCCATCTAATCCGGATATAAATAAAGAACTAATGGATGAAGCTCATAGCTCTACTTTCTCTATACATCTGGGAAGCACTAAAATGTATAGAGACCTTCATGATATTTATTGGTGGGATAACATGAAGAGGGAGATAGCTGATTACACTACAAGGTGCCTGGTGTGTCAGCAAGTAAAGGCAGAACGACAACTTACTAAGGGGGTATTACAACCGCGACCCATACCAGTATGGAAGTGGGATAATATCACAATGGAATTTGTAACTGGTCTCCCGAAAACATCCAAAGGAAACAATGCGATATGGGTTATTGTGGACCGTCTCACCAAGACTGCCCATTTTATCTCTATTCGGGAAGATTTATCTCTAGATCAACTTTCCAAGATATATGTAAAGGAAGTGGTAAGGCTGCATGGGGTACCACTATCAATCGTGTCTGATCGTGATCCAAGATTCACATCAATATTCTGGAGAAGTCTTCAACATGTTATGAATTCTGAATTGAATTTTAGTACGGCCTATCATCCTCAAACTAATGGCCAATCTGAAAGGACTATTCAGACACTCGAAGACATGCTGAGATTATGCTCAATGGAATTTAAAGGTGGATGGGATCAACACCTCCCATTAGTTGTGTTCTCCTATAACAACAGCTTCCATTCGAGTATTCAGATGGCACCCTATGAAGATCTGTATGGAAAGCGATGTATAACTCCTACTTTTTGGGATGAAACTGGTGAGAGAAAGCTTCTTGGGCCTTATCTTGTGCAAGAGATGACATAACAGGTTCATTCCATCCAGTAACACATAAAGGCTGCTCAGAGTCGGCAGAAGAGCTATGCTGACAATCTTCGAAGGGACTTGGAGTTTTGTGTTGGTGACAAAGTCTTCCTTCGAATTCCTCCATGGAAGAGAGTCATGCGGTCTGGGAAGAAATGGAAGATATTCCCTAGGTACATTGGCCCCTATGAAATCCTTGATCACATAGTAGCAGCGGCCTATCGTCTAGCACTTCCACCGAACCTAGCTCAAGTTCACAATGTCTTCCATGTATCTCTCTTGAGGAAGTACATACCAGACCCTTCGCATGTACTGAACCCAGAGGTGGTACAACTGGAACATGACCTCTCTTATGAGGAGCAGCCAATGGAGATCTTAGACCATAGAGACACGGTTCTAAGAAACAAGACAACCCACCTTGTGAAAGTGTTGTGGAGGAATCATAAATATGAAGAAGTGACTTTGGAGCCTAAGGAAATGATGATGCAAAAGTACCCTCACCTATTCGACTAGGCCTGTAGTAAAAATTTCGGGGATGATATTTCGTAAGGGGGGAATAATGTAAGGACCCATACTTTTTAAATAGTATATTAACATACTCATAATGATCTAATAGAGATGTTAATGGTTAATGTAGAAAGGGGAGTCGATGGCTTCATCCAGTAGACTCGAACCATATAAAGCCCACTTATCAGAGCTTGTGAAGGAGGTGGCATATTTGGGCTTCGCTTTGGACCAAGCCCAAGCTGAACTCCAGCATGTAAAGCTTGAACAGAAATGTATACGAGAGAATTTCAAGTTAGTAAAGATTACTAATAGGGCAATGTTATCCGAGCCTCCCTCAGATTCTCTCACCATAGCACACCTTACACTTAGGTCATATGCCGGTGTTATAAGGGGCTATGTGACGAGACCCTGGCTTCTTTGTGTAATCCTTTGGGATAAATGAATTGAGATTTCTTCCTTTAGTTATGTTTGTGAAATTTCAAGTGTCGGAATAATTTTAGGATGTATTTTATTGATGAATTTTGAAAAAACGGATATTTTAACATATTTATGTAAACCCTAAATAATTAATGATGTGTAATGATTTTCAAAAAATGGTCTTATACAAAAGTGTTCTGTAAGGAATTTGGAGTCTAATAAGATCAACGTAATTATTGATGAATAGTAAATTATGAATAGTGATTTTACGCTTAGGATTAGTAATGTGACCAAATGGATTAGTAATTTCACTCAAAGAAAGTTTTAATATAATTTAGACCCCTAGATTAAGTAATGAGATTCAATAAAATGGGTAAATAACAGTTTCATAAATTATTAGTCAAGTATTAGTTTTTTTGGGATGAATAGTGTTTTTTAATTAAAAATTAAATTGAAAATATTTAGGAATTTTTTTTTATAAAATGGACTTTATTTCTGAACTCAGAGCACCAATATTATGTTATGGTAATTTTTGGGGTTTTTTCTGAAAAATGAATTTTCGGTGAATAGTGTTTTATTTAACAATTAAATTAAAAATATTTAGAAAATTATATTTATAAAATGGAGTTCATATTTGTAATGAGATCATCGATATTTGGTTAAGGTAAAATTTTGGGATTTTTCTGAGGAAGTTGAATTTTCAGTGAATAGTAAAAATACAGTTTTAGGGTTTCGGTATGTTTAATGACATCATAGCTGGGTCATGGTGATGTCATGAGATATTTTAAGGGTTGTCCGACCAATGGTGATGAATTATTGTATTGGGGGCCCCATGTGACCGAACTTCATGGGAAATATCTTGGGAGAACACATGGTTTTGAGAAAACCACTTGTGAGGTGTCCCTTGGCCATTAATGCCTTGTCCCCTCACTTTCCCAATAAATACCATGCCATTATCTCACCCTTTGGACACAAAAATCATTCTCAACGAAGTTAGGGTCTCCTTAACTCCCAAGTAGTCATACCAAGGAGCCCTCAAGCCTCTCAAGGTCCCAATGTTTGAGTTTTAAGAGTTACGTTTAAGGTAAGGGATCTGACCACTCTCTTTCTTTTCAAGTAATCTCTTTTATGTCATTCCTTTTATGCTCCATGTTCATATGTTGGAGGATGTTCTTTTATATTAATCTTACTTCCATTTTCATTTTTATATGATGATAGATCCCCTCTTACTCTCATCATTTCGTTTTATTAAAGTTTAAGTGACGCCGTTAGGCTGCCGAATTTTTAAGGGATTCTTTCACCATTCTCATTTTTTCAAGTTATATTTTCATGTCAAGTATTTCAAGTTACATTTTATTATGTTGGGGTATGATATCTATATATATGATACTGATATCTTATGATCATATTATTAGAGACCATATTTGATCTTGTCAAATCATTTTTATTGATGTTTAAGTGACGCCGTTAGGCTGCCGAATTTTTGGTAAGAGAAATCTTATTTTTGTTTTACTTCCATGTTTTTCATTTCAAATGGTATGTCCTTAAAATTTCATTACCATGATTCATATCCTTTATATTCTGTCCCTATACTGTTTTTATAGATCATTTATGAGTGGGTGACCCACGTCCCCTCTCTTTTCAACTTTTTCAAAAACCCTGTAACGTAGCTGTTATACTGCAGAATTTTCTTCTCAAAATGTCTCTCTCTTTTTATCAAAATTATTTTATGTTATTTAGTGAATACTAAATGCTATTATTTCTAAAGGATTATTCACATTTATATATAAATTTTCTATTTTAAATTCTTGGATTTACATACATGAAACCCGTTTCCCCTTTCAGTGGGTTTAAAGTGTCATAATGATAATGTCATTAAAGTAGTTTTTAAAATGTTATGATTATGAAATGAAACCCATTTATTTTATGCAATGTGGGTTGTTTATGAAATGATTGATGATGTTATATGTGGCTCACATGATAATAAAGACATGTCAAGGGTGCGCCCAGATATCGCTCTAATGCATTGGGTAAAGACTTAATCTCTAGAGATCACATTTTAGAATGATACCTTGGTGAATAACCATGGTAATTTTTAAAGACACCTTGGGGATGAACCTTGGTGAAACGAAATTATTGTCAATATTAAATTTTGCAGCAAAATCTTCAAGTTATGAAAAATTTTATTTTTTTATGATATATCTCAAGGATTCTTTTTCATGCCTTAAAGTTCTTTTCATGTCCTTATTGAAGTACCTCATGTTCACATGTAAAATGTTTTTCTTGTTTCCCTTATTGGGCCTTCTGCTCACCCTTTCATTTGATGTGTGTCCCCAGGTTATGAGATGTAGTAATGAAGCTAGGATGAACTTAAGGAGAAGCCTTTAATGTGTTTAAGAAGAATGTTTTATGTTGTTTTCATGTATTATGTTCCTTGTCTCCAAGACACTAAACCTTAATGATCCTCAGTTATGTGTAATGAAATGAAAGTTTATGTTATAAAAAGACGGGATGTTATATCAACACTAATCAGATTTAATAAGTTTATGGATTGTCATAACATTCTCCACCATTTCTTCAACTATTTCTGGACTTAGGATATTTCACCCCTAACTTCATGCAACCATGCTGGTGTTATTCGCCTCTACCCATAAATGGCATCATATAGAGCCATTTGGAAGCTTGAGTGGGAACGATTATAGTATGGTAACTCAACCAGAGAAATATGTTGATCCCATCCTCCATTAGTGTCTATTAAGCATTATATCAACAGGTCTTCATGTTTTTGGATAGTCTTCTCGTATTGTCCATCCATTTGAGGATGATAAGAAATACTAATGTTCATCTCAATATTCAAAGCATGTTGGAGACTAATCCAGAATATAGAGGTGAATCATGGATCTTGATAAAATAAAATAGATAGTGGTACTCCATGAAGCCTTAACAATTCAATGATACATATTCGTGAAATTTTATCCAATAATAAATCCTCCTAAATTTAAATGAAGTGTGAGGTCTTTGTAAGACGATCCACAACATCCCAGATAGCATTGTTTTTTTGTATGTCTTCGGATGTTCGATGAAAAATTCCATGGTGATGTTCTCCTATTTCCATGCTGGAATGTGTAATGGTTACATCATCCCCTTAGAATTATTCCTCTCAGCCATTACATGATGACGTACCATGAACATTGATGTGTACTCAGTGATCTCTTTATTTATGTTATATCATCAATAATGCTCTTGGAGATGTCAATACATCTTTGTGACTCCTAGGTGAATAGAGAAATTTGAACTACATGCATCATCAAAAATTTAATTATTTAAATCCATATTTGATGGAACACATAATCTTGTCCTAAATATCACAATTTCTTCTTCATTAACATTGAACTTAGAGGAATTCCCTTTTTTGATAGTTTCCACTTTCATCTGAATTCTTCCATCATCTATTTGATAATTTTTAACCTTTCAAAAAGATACGATTGAGAAATAATTTGTGAATGTATTGAGAATTTTCCCTAATTTATGATTCCTATGTATGTCTTAATCAAATCATAGATGATTGGATCCTTTTCAATTATAATCGATGATAGAATTTTAGGGACCTTTCTACTTAGAGTATCTTATACCTTGATCACTTTCCCAGGGTGGTAATTGTAACGTCCAGGTTTCGGAAGCCATCCAGAGGCACCCCATGCCCGGTTTGTCACATGGCTACAAGCACATTTCCCCGAACGCCAGAGACTGCCGACTAGTACCTAGGTCCTTGGGTGTGATAGTGGGGAAACTATGCCCACATTGGAAGAGT
The DNA here is from genome assembly GCA_963277665.1 of Viscum album. Lineage (NCBI taxonomy): Eukaryota > Viridiplantae > Streptophyta > Magnoliopsida > Santalales > Viscaceae > Viscum > Viscum album. The sequence continues at coordinate 1,883,700,584 of OY728130.1, forward strand.
ATATAGCGGAAGAAAATAACATGCAATAACGGAAGCATTAAAAATCCATACAAGGTAAAAAACGGAAGACTAAAAGAATAAATAGCTGCAGCATACGTATATATAGATGATTCATAGTAAATATATGTCTAGTAAAACATCCAAAAAACACAATGCTGGAATACAATTGTACTAAACCAAATTACAAAAGAAAAAAGATAAACAAATCCTCAGCATCGCAAGCCTCATCTTGGTCCCATGCTCTCCAGCTCCACAGCAAGTCATGTACTTGATGTAGAAGGGATCTTTCCATTATCTATACCTGCAACAATATAATCTGTTTGGGGAAAAAAGCATGCCCCAAAAAGGGTGTGAGACTAAATCCTAGTAGGAAACGACCGCGAGATCTGTGCCTAACAGTCAGTGAAAATATGGAAGGTAAAGGTACATAAAGTGGTAATCATGAGAGTACTCCACATCAACCATTCCACAGATTCTATCAGTTAATTTATAAACAAGTAAGAAACCACTCAATCAAGTAGAACAAACATGTAACCCTATGGGTAGTTCTCATAGCCTAACCCATATGGTTCAACCAACAAGTACTAGAAACCCTCTACACCCTCTAGTTTAGATAAAGAATAGAATCTCAGGGGAAGCACTCACCGTCAATTCCCCCTATAGTCTTGTATCATACTAAAGGTGCTCTGGTGAAGCACTCAATGTATCATTCCCCATGTGGCCCACATCGAGCAACTACAAACACTCTGAGGAAGCACTCAAAGTCAATTCCCTGGGTGGTCTCGCATTGTATTATAATGAAACTATGGAGAAGTTGTTACTTACATTCTCTATATGGTCTACTTCAACATGTTCTCACATCCATGTGTAAGTCAACAAAAGTATTGCACGTGTGTTGGCCAGAGTAAACCTCCATAACTACTTGGCTTGCATTCTACAACATCTCAGCATAGAAGAAAAATAGTCACACCATCCTACAATACTAGGCATGAGAATGTAAACTGTAATCAGTAAAATAGACCTAACGGTCCATACAGGAAAGAACATGCATGGAAAAAAATTCCAATTCCAAAAAATTATCCCAAAAACACATTCATCATCCTTTACTCTGGAATAGAAGAAAAGTAGGCAAACAATAGGGCCTGGTCGGCCCGGTTCGACCGAGCCAGGGGGGTCGGCCCGGGTCGGCCCGGGCCCAGGCCCCCCCGTTTCGGACCACTTTCGGTCAAATGCCTGTAACATGGGATACGGGCCTCCAAACAACTCGCCGTTAGTGGAAACGCGATCCTTGGATCGAGGTGGTCATTTCAGTATATCGCACTTAAGGATTCGGAGAATTTTGAGTTCAGCCAGGTTGGTTCGTATACGAAACCAACCGGGCCCTCGGAGCGGAATCACTCATATCTAGAGCTACGGACGTCCGATTGACGTGACGTTAGCTTTGTAGTTTTCCTCTAAGTGAGACGGATCTTTTTTCTTACTCTGCTTGAGGATTGGATGTCGTCGGAGTGTGGTCAGGTTGGTTCGCTCACGAAACCAATCAGGCCCCTGGAACGAAAAAGCCAATAACTCACAGACCGGGCGTCCGATTGACGCGCCGTCTGTCTCATTGTGTTCCTGTTGACGATACAGAACTTTTGGGATCCTCCATACAAGATTTGAATGCAGATGGATAGTGGCTGGGTTGGATCGCACCAAAATCCATCCGGGCCCCTGGAACGGAAAAGCTGATATCTTTTAGACCAGACGTCCGTTTGACGAACCGTCTGCGGCGTTGGTGATCACGTTGAGTATAGGTCCCTATGAGTATACCCTATGGGGGTTCGGTGTATAGTTGAGATACGGCCGGGTTGGTTCACTCACTAAACCAACCGGGCCCCTGGGTCGAAAAGGCTAATAACTCACAGACCGGGCGTCCGATTGACGTGTCGTTTGTTGCATTGAGATCCTTATGACGAGGCGGTCCTTTGAGAAACTTCTTTGTGGGACTTTGAGATACTTGGAGTATCGACTTGTGGATCGTGGAGCGGACCCTCATAGAGACGAGTGTACGGAGTATGGAGACCGTATAGCCGGCTGAGACCTGATGACTGCTTGTCCGATTCGATTCGGAGTGACTTATGTAGCCCAGTGGGGAGCACTACTTTGTGAGGTGGCAGACCCACAGCAGAGGAGCACTACTTTGTGAGGTGGCAGACCCACGGTACTCGACAGGAGGAGTACCTCTGTAGGCTATGAGGCGGGAGAACTACTATGTTGGGTGGCAGACCCCGGCGGGAAGCACTACTGTGTGAGGTGGCAGGCCCGCGGTACTCGACAGGAGGAGTACCTCAGCAGTCTTAGGTTAGTGAGAAGTACCTCGGAGTCATGGTAGGACCACTGTACACTCCAGAGACGGAGCTCTTCAGCAGTAACAGTTTTGATAATGAAAATCCTAGTTTGAGCTGAGACTTTTGATCTTTTGTGTTTCCTCAAGATTGAGATGGGTCACTTGATAACTTAGGTATATGTATGGGCATATACCTAGGTAGTGGTTATCCATTGATTTCACAATCCTTGTGTTTCTTCATGATTGAGATGAGTTACTTGATAACTTTGGTATATGTATGGGCATATATCTAAGTAGAGGTTATCTGTTGAGATCTTCTTGTGGTTATACTTGTTGGTTTTAGTGAGACCTTGAGGGTCACGGGGTCCCTACTGAGTATGGTTATACTCACCCCTGCACGATCTATGCCTGCACTACGTTGTGTTGGTTGCAGTTGACGGACAGTGTTGATCGTGGTTGAGGCATGCAGAGCAGGACGGTACCTGGAGGTGGACCACTGGGCGAGACGTGCTCGGAGCGGACGACGGGACCCGAGGAGCAGTCGAGATATATGTACCCACCCTACAGGTGGGATTTCGAGTGGACAGCTCGGTGTAGTGGCTTTTACTTTACAGTTGTTGTTTTCCCTTTCGAGTGGTACTTTACTTTCAGTTTGGGTTTGTATACTGGCACATTTACTTTTCCACACTCCAGTTGTACTCTGTTTTTACTTAGTGTTTACTTTTACGCTTTCTTACTCTATGGTGCTTCTTTACATTACAAAGGCAATGACTTCCCTTTTTACCGGGATTTAGGCCTTGGTGCTAGTCGCCAGCTGCTGGGCTATGGAAGGCGGGCTTGGGGTAGTCGCGGCACGGGCCCCGTGGATGGGTCGTGACAAATTGGTATCAAATGAGTTCGGTTCTACCGTTGAACTTATAGCTCTGATGTTTCTTTCTGTGAAGCAATAGTGTTAAGATTACCGAGTGTGGTTTTCAGTTCAGGGAGTCCAGTGTGGGTGCGGGCGGCCGACATATCCATACACCAGGACCCTGACAACTGATTTCCGACTATGTGCACGAAAACACTGATTGCGTGTGTGTTTTCCAGATGTTTTATTTCAATATCAGCTCAAACCAGGTCAGCTCACTAGGTATAAATCATTTGACCGCGTCACGTTGTTTCTTTCAGGATGCCTCCCCGTGGACGACCATCTAGAGCCCCGAGAGTGGTGTGTACTGACAGCCCGCCGAGCGACGAGGCCTCAGTACAGGGCCCTATTCCAGTTGAGGCACCAGCGGATGCACCAGCAGTACTACTACCCGTTGGGCCACCGATGCCACAAGCCCCATCAGCAGAGGATGCACGTCGCATGAGCGCACTGCATGAGTTCCAGCGCCAGAGGCCACCCAGGTTTCAGGGAGGGACGGACCCGCAGGCAGCTGAGGATTGGATGGATGCTGTGGTGAGAGTCTTCAGGCTAGAGGGGACGCCGACAAATTTCATGGTGATCCTTTCTGCTAGCCTTCTTCAGGCAGCCGCAGGTAGATGGTGGAGCCTGATGCACCAGATGCATGACGAGGCGACACTTCTATGGGCAGACTTCGAGAGCCTGTTCGGAGCAGAGTTAGTACCATCCACCCTTCGAGCGGTGCGTATACAGGAGCTACTTCAGCTGCGGCATGGCAGCATGTCAGTGGCGCGGTACTTAGCGAGATTCACAAACCTCTTGAGCTACTCCACAGATATGGTATGAGACCCGTTCTTCGGGGCCTGAACCATCGAGAAGGTGCTCAGGCGGGAGATCAGAGCATCGGTTGTATCGCACTACATTTTGACGCAGACTGGAGTGTTTGAGCGAGCCCTCTTAGTGAAGAGTTTCCTTGCTGAGCAGTCTCCAGTAGCAGGACCCACCACTAGCCGGCATACGGCAGAGTCTTCTGTAGCGGGCAGTATACAGATGACGCAGGGGTCCAAGAGGACCAGAACTACAGGTGGTCGGCCGCGTGACTCAGGGTCAGTAGTGCGAGGCACCAAGGGAAGTGATAGAGCCAGACCTGCCATGAGGTGTTACTCCTACGACGGAATTGGTCACATAGCACGTGATTGTCTGACCCACCATGCAGATGACCAGTAGTTAAATGAAGAACCTCCGAGTTAGAGGCAGAGGTTCGATCAGGGCAGCCATGGCAGAGGAGCTGGCCTGGTAGCTGGAGGTGGACGACGCTACGAGGTGTTGCAACCACCACCACCAGGAGGTCCTCCCCGACCATAGGGAGTTGGTGGACATGCAAGAGCTCAGCTTCAGGCAGCTGAGGCCTTCGATCATGGAGCTCTTGGAGAAGATGGACATGAGCGGAACTAGTAGGTACGTCCTTTGTACTTCTAGTTTCTTGTTGCTATTGTGTAGCATCTTTGTATTATGAGCTACAATAATAAAAAGAAACTTATCTTTGTTTTCTTTCCTGTCCTTTTGTTGGGTTGATACTGAGAGGTCCCAGTTAAAACTGTTGACTTGACCCTCACATTCTAGTTTTCTACTGAAGGTGACCTAGTAACCACACACTGATGCCGACAGTGTGACTCGACCCTTGGAGGCGAGTGTGACAGTTGGATCTCTTGGTAGTTACGTCGAGGCCTTACGACGTCATCCATGGAAATAATGCATCATTCATGTCTGGATTGACTGTATTAGGCAACGAATGTGGTTCATCCAGGGGATGAGACCAGATTTCTCTTTTTCAGCAAAGAAGAAATCATAGCAGCTCTTGTGAGACTAGAGAAGGTCCAGGTCATCCAAGAGCGGATGAGGACGAAAAAGGGCCGACAGAATCCTTATGCTGACAGGACTTGGAGGCCTCTAGAGTTCGAGGATGACCATCACGTCCTTATACGAGTCTCACCTCATCGAGGTTTACGGAGATGTGGCCAGGGAGGAAAGTTATCTCCGAGGTTTCAACGGACCTTTCTAGGTCCTCAGCTGGGTAGGCGAGGTGGTTTACCACTTGACCCATCCACTTCAGTTTCACTAGGTGCACGACGTTTTCCACGTATCTCAACTGAGGAGATATGTGATCGACCCTCCGCATATCATCATCCATGAGGAGCTGGACGGTGGCGATGAGGTGAAATCTACGGAGGTTCCTATGGGGATCGAGGATCGATAGGAGCAGATCCTAGGAGGATGGTCGATTCATCTTGTGCACTTTTCGTTGGCATTTCGGGAACCTCCAGGTGAGCACATGGGAGCGGAAGGCTCAGATGCGTGCTCAGTACCGCCCTTGTTTCCCAAAGTTTGTGTTGAAGCTTTACGAGGACGTAAAGCCCTGAGGTGGGAGTAATGTAAAGACCCGGAAATTTAAAGGAAATTTTTTTCCTAATTTTCATTGGAATTTTACAAAAACGCCGTTTCTGACAGCACCTGATTTCGAGGCCCGGTGTGCCCGGAATCAATTTCCGAAGTTTGGCTCGGGTACGTTCAGTGAACGAACGAGTGGGTTTTTCTAACTTTTAAACCGGTGCCTGGAATCAAATTCCGAGGGTGCCGATGATCTCGTAGCGCCGATATTCGTTTAGGGAAACCTTTTCCGAGGTTGTGTTTTATGCGGGTTGAGAGTTAGTTTTGGGTGAATTAAAAAGAAGTTAAATAAAAATGTGGAAAAACATTTTATTTTATCCATGTTGGTTTTATCCTCCCAAAGGTTGTTAGAGGTGGGAACCACATCCACTTAACCTCCCTTGAGAGGATTATGTGTGGTGGGGCCCACACGAACCTAACTCTTCATCTCCCATTAAACTCCCAATAACTCCTCTCTAATTAATCTTGACAACTTGGGTTATTAAATCAGGAGAGTTATCTTAATTTTAAACTTTTGAAATTCTTTCCAACACTTTGAATTTAATTAATTAAACCAATTTAATTAATTATTTTGAGTGTTTGATTTCTTTTGAAATCATTTTTCCAAAATTAAAATGTGAGATTCTATTCTTCTCTTTGGGGTTGGCGTAAACTTTGTGGGGAGAACTAAGGAGAGGAGAAGAACTTTTGGAAGACCTTAAACCTCTCGAAAAAGAACGTTCCCCATCTTCGAAGAACATGAAACAACATCTTCTTCATCTTTCTTCAACTGCGGTAAGGAAAGGGAAGCGATTCTCGTGACATCTCCAATGACCTTTATCCGCATCAATGGAGAAAACGTCGCCTGCGAAGAACGTCAACAACGACGACGTCACCTCCGAACGCTCGTCCACAAATGACGAGTATTCTTCTTCTTTTCTGACGCATGAGCGTTAGAATTGGGAGTGTGTGACGAACACGACAATTTCGAGGTAGGGGGTTGTTGTTATTTTATTTAATTATTTTTCCATTCTTGATTCTAGAATGTCGAACTTCGAGGATAACGAATAAATGTTATCTTTTAACGAGAGGGGGGCCAGACCGCACAAACACGGCCGAACCCCCTCCTATGTTCATATTTGTTTCCTTGCGGATAGAACGGGATGGTGTGGTGCCGTCGCACCATGCGGGAATCACACGACAATTATTGCGCAGCGCCGTCGCGCTACGCCGAGGAATGAAATTAAAGAACGCGACGTCGTCGCACCATGTCAAAAAGAAATCGAAGGAGCCGCGGCCGGAGCGGGGCCGCGGAGGAGGGGCGTGGTGCCATCGCACCATGCCAGACGATGAAGGTTGCAGCTGGTTCCGGGCCGCGCCGGAACAAGATGACCGGCGGCCAGCCGGGCCGCCGGTGTCGGAAGCCGGAAGGGGACCGGCCTTTGCCGGTCCCGTTGAGGAAGAACCGGCCGGCCAGGTCGGGCTGGACGGATGGGAGAAGAACCGGGGGGAATTTAATTCCCCCGTCCAGCAAACCGGCCCCCCATAATGAGGGGGGTGGCGCGGGTTCACAAAGGGGGGGGGGGGGGGCTTTGCCCCCCCCCCCCCCCCCGCGCGACGCACATGCGGCACCCAGGCCGCGCCGCCGTGCCACTGGCCGGGCCGGATTTTCCGAGCCAGGTTGTTGGGTCGGGTCGCCGCCCGGGACGGGTCGGCCCAGATCGGCCGACCCAGGGGGGGGTTGGCCCGGGCCCAGACCCCCCAGTTTCGGACCACTTTCGGTCAAATGCCTGTAACATGGGCTACGGGCCTCCAAACAACTCGCCGTCAGTGGCAACGCGATCCTTAGATCGATACGGTCATTTCATAATATCGCACTCAAGGTTTTGGAGAATTTTGAGTTCAGCCAGGTTGGTTCGTACACGAAACCAACTGGGCCCTCGGAGCGGAAACACTCATATCTTGAGCTACGGACGTCCGATTGACGTGCCGTCAGCTTTGTTGTTTTCCTGTAAATGAGAGGGATCTTTTGGCTTAATCCGCTCGAGGTTTGGATGCCGTCAGATTGTGGTCGGGGTGGTTCGCTCACGAAACCAATTGGGCCCCTGGAACGAAAAAAGTCAATAACTCACAGACCGGGCGTCCGATTGACGCACCGTCTGTCTCGTTGCGTTCCTTTTGACGATACGGAACTTTTGGAATCCTCCACCCGAGATTTGGATGCAAATGGATAGTGGCCGGGTTGGATCACACCGAAATCCAACCGGGCCCCTGGAACGGAAAAGATGATATCTTTCAGACCAGACGCCCGTTTGACGAACTGTCTGCGGTGTTGGTGATCACGTTGAGTATCGGTCCCTATGAGTATACCCTATGGGAGTTCGGGGTACAGTTGAGATAAGGCCGGGTTGGTTCACTCATGAAACCAACCGGGCCATTGGGACGAAAAGGCTAATAACTCACAGACCGGACGTCTGATTGATGCGCCGTCTGTTACGTTGAGGCCCCTATGACGAGGCAGTCCTTTGAGATACTTCATCCTGGGACTTTTAGATACTTGGAGTATCAACTTCTGGCTCATGGAGCGGACCCTCCTAGAGACGAGTGTACGGAGTACGGAGACCGTATAGCCGGAAGAGACCTGAAGACTGCTTGTCCGATTCGATTCGGAGTGACTTACGTAGCCCAGTGGGGAGAACTAATTTGTGAGGTGGCAGACTCACAGCGGAGGAGCACTACTTCGTAAGGTGGCAGACCCGCGGTACTCGACAGGAGGAGTACCTCTGTAGGCTATGAGGGGGGAGCACTACTATGTTGGGTGGCAGACCCCGGCGGGAAGCACTACTGTGTGAGGTGGCAGGCCCACGGTACTCGACAGGAGGAGTACCTCAGCAGTTTTAGGTTAGTGAGCAGTACCTCAGAGTCATGGCAGGACCACTGTACACTCCAGAGACGGAGCTCTTCAGCAGTTACAGTTTCGATAATGAAAATCCTGGTTTGAGCTGAGACTTTTGATCTTTTGTGTTTCCTCATGATTGAGATGGGTCACTTGATAACATAGGTATATGTATGGGCATATACCTGGGTGGTGGTTATCTGTTGATTTCACAATCCTTGTGTTTATTCATGATTGAGATGGGTTACTTGATAACTTTGGTATATGTATGGGAATATATCTAAGTAGAGGTTATCTGTTGAGATCTTCCTGTGGTTATCCTTGTTGGTTTTAGTGATACCTTGAGGGTCTCGGGGTCCCTACTGAGTATCATTATACTCACCCCTGCACGGGCTATGCCCGCACTACGTTGTGTTGGTTGCAGACGATGGACAGCGTTGATCGTGTTTGAGGCATGCAGAGCAGGATGGTACCTAGAGGTGGACCACTGGGCGGGACGTGCTCGGAGCGGACGACAGGACCCGAGAAGCAGTGGAGCTATCTGTACCCACCATACAGGTGGGATTTCGAGTGGGCAGCTTGGCGTATCGGCTTTTACTTTACAGTTGTTGTTTTCCCTTTCGAGTTGTACTTTACTTTCAGTTTGGGTTTGTATAATGGCCCATTTACTTTTCCACACTTCAGTTGTACTCTGTTTTTAATTAGTGTTTATTTTTCCGCTTGCTTACTCTGTGGTTCCTGTTTACTTTACAAAGGAAATGCCTTCTCTTTTTACCGGGATTTACGCCTTGGTGCTAGTCGCCAGCCCGGGGCCTATGGAAGGCGGGCTTGGGGTAGTCACGGCACGGGCCCCGAGGACGGGTCGTGACAACCTATTGGCTGAGTCTCATAGAATTTATGTAAAGATCTTGACCCGCCTTTCCTGACACATCTCCAGATGTTCAAATATCATCAGCATTGCTTCTAGCCATGACTCTGCAGCTTGGGGTCCTCCTTCCCCTGAGGAGGTGGGAGGATGATACTGCTAGAAAACCCGCGTCAATCATGCCATATATGTGACAGGTGGTGGATCTACTGGAAGTTCTCCATCATCCTCACGAATCCTTCCCTGAACTATGCATCAACACCTACATCTCGTATAAATGCAAGTGCCAGGACTGGCATAGTAAGAGGAACTGACGAAAGTCCCTGATCAACCATGTCTGGTGTCTGATCGTCGCCATGTAGTTGGCGGACAACCGAAGTATGTCTTGGTGACATGAATCTGCAAGGTCAATGCACACCTTAGATCAATATTAATAGGGATTGAAATATAGGAGTAGACGGTGTGTACTTATGAAAGACTATTTCTTCCTGAACAGAAGAACACGCGTTGTGTAGTCAAAACTACACTGCATGCATTCTATGTTTTTTCAGACCATAAGCTTTATAAACTACTCAAAAAACCTGAGAAACACTACAACGAACATTGAAAGGGAAAAATTCCGATCTGTGAGGGCCCATACTCCCCACAAATCAATGCTTTGCATCTTATAGCAGTTATAAACAAGGTAACAAGTCAATGATTCACCATGTTCTGGTCCATGAGGGTCCATAACACCTCAAGAACCAAAATTTGGCTCTAATTCAAACAAAACCATAAACAATCAATGCTATAACAAGAAGTAGATATTTTAATCAAGGAATATATCACAACAACATGCATATTTTACACAACATCTATTGCAACAACATGAAATTGCTAATGCATCCTAGATGGCATGTCAAGAATGCATGACATGTGACTTCTATCAGATGTCTATATGATGCATGAGATGGAATAACATCATCTCATAAGGTTGTGAAATAAATAGAACCAAAAAAACTAAAAATGTAATTTTACAAAGTGTGTGAATAACAAAATGGTGAAATAAAATCAACTGTAAAATTACAAACCATTAAAATTGCAATAAACAAGGTAGTATCACTTTTTTCTGTACACATGTTTTCTATTCCCGAGCATGGATTATTACCAAGTACCTATTCCATCAAATCCCTGATTATAGGCTCCAAATAGTAAGTCATGATAAAATAATCTCTCTAATACCACTTTGTAACGTCCTGGTTCCGGAAGCCACCTAGAGGCGCCCCGTACCTGATTGGTCACATGGACTCAAGCACACATCCCCAAATGCTAGAGGTTTCCGACTAGCAGTGAGGGCCATGGGTGTGATAGTGGGGAAACTATGACCTCATTGGAAGAGTATATTGTGGATGTAAATAACATGCAATAGAAGAAGCAATAACAATCCATACAAGGTAAAAAGCGGAAGAATAAAAGAATAAACAGCTGGAGCATACATATATATAGATGAAGCATGGTTCATATATGTCTAGGAAAATAGACAAACAAACCACAATTCTGGAATACATTAGTAGTAAACCAATGTACAAAATAAAACAAGATAAATAGCTCCTCAGCATCGCAAGCCTTAGCTTGGTCCCATACTCTCTAGCTCCACAACAAGTCAAGTACCTGAAGTAGAAGGGTGCTTTCCCTTTTATATACCTGAAGAAATACAATCTGTTTGGGCCTAAAATCATGGCCCAAACAGGGTGTGAAACTAAATCCCAGTAGGAAACCACCATGAATTTTGTGTGTAACTGTCGTTGAAAATATGTCAGCAAAATGTACAGAAAGCAGTAAATAAGGGATTACTTCACAAAAACCAATCCACAATTTCTTGCATTTAAATTAGAAAAAATTAAGCAGCCAATCAAGCATGTATAACAAATAGGTAACCCTCTGGGTAGTTCTCAAAGCGTAACCCCTATGTTTCAACCAACAAGTACTAGAAACCCACTGTGAGGCACACACAGTCTCACCACTCTGGTTTAGCTATAGAATAGACTCTATAGGGAAGCACTCACTATTAATTACCCATATAGTCTCGTATTGTACTAATGGTTCTCTGGGGATGCACTCAATGTCTCATTCCCCCTGTGGCACACGTCAAAGATATACAGACACTCTGAGGAAGCACTCAATGTCAATTCCCCCTGTGGTCTCGCATCGTATTATAAATACCGTCTGGAGAAACCCTTACATCCTTTCTCCCTATGGTCTACATTAACAGGTTCTCCAGAACTACTTGGCTTGCATTCTACAACATCTCATCATAAAAGAACAATAGTCACACCATTCTACAATACTAGGCATGGGAAACTAAGAAGTAATCAGATAGTTAAACTAGATCAAATTTTCCAAACAGGCAAGAAAAATCATGGAAAACACTTCAAAGGCCTAAAAATTATCCCAAAGGACATTCAAAATCCTCTACTCTAGCATACAAGAAAAGCAAGCAAACAATAGGGCTAAAACAGTAATTACTCAATACCCTGTTCAAGGGTATAGGGAAAAATTTCACATATTACTCAAGTCTTTCAATAGATGGCACAAACAACCTACCTCAAAGGTTTTGATGAAAACCCCAACAAATGAAGAATGCACAAGAAATATGAGTTGATTCTCCAAGAACCCGCCCTCTTCTCCTAACAAGACCAAGACCAAAACACATCAAACATGACATCCAAACACATAGATCCACCCATAACGAGTATAGATCTATGAAACTGAGAAAAGAGGGGAAGTAGATCTAAGAAAAAGATAAAAGAGGTGAAGTAGATCTAAGTAGATCTAAGAAACCGAGCAAGAACGAAGAAGAATGATAACATACCATAGGAAACCAGCATCAGTTTTCCAAGAGAAGCCTTCATATCACCCCCTAGAATGATGGGAGAACCCTCTTTGAACTTAGGAAGAGGAAAATACCAAGTTATAACTGCCTACTAGGAAAAACGATCCACTTAGAGGCTAATACGGGTGATATCCACAATTTTATGATCTCATTTAAGTTCCCACACGATTTGATCACACGGTTAGACAAACTGTGCGCTTACCATGAGGTAGCTACTACCTCGTCAAACACTCCTTGCACAGTTTGGCCGCACTATTAGAAAAACTGTGTGCTAACTATGATTTATCCACTGTCTTGTCAAACACACCTTGCATGGTTTGGCCACACGGTTGGACAAATCATGCACCACCCATGCGACTTCTCCTTTTCACCTCCAAAACATCACTCAAAGTTCACCCGACTCTCCCGTTCATCACCCTTAACCTTAAAAAATTAAAAGAAAATCAAACAAGGGACACATACATGAAAATAAGGTCCGGGTTCTTACAGTAATGGATTGAGAATTCATAGTCATTGAGGGTCTCTAACCACATTCAGTGGTGCATATTTAACTCTTTCTGTGTGAGTACATACATTGGGATTTTTTGATCTGTATATATTTCACACTTATCCCAAAAGAGGTAATGTAGCCAAATTTTTACCGAAAATATTAATGCATCCAAATCCAAATCATTTTTTGTATATTTTTTCTCATTAACATTAAATTTCCTTGAAGCATAGGAAAACAATTTATCATTTTTAATCATCACACAGCTTTGTCCCATCATAGAAGCACCACTAAATATCAAAAAAAGTTCTCCACTTGTTGGTAGTGTGAGAACCGTCCCAATGATAAGCCTTATAATTAACTACTTGAATCTATCATTGCATTCAACAATCCATGTAATATTTACTCTCTTCTGATTTAGGTTAGTAAGAAGGTTGGACAATCATGGGTTGTTTCAAACAAATTGGCAATAATATCCATCTAACCCTATAAATTTATAGATATTCATTACTGATGTTGAGCTTAGCCATCCATAAATTGCAGCTGTCTTGGAGGGATCCATTAATATCACATTGCTTGTGATGATATGACCCAAGAATGAGAACACCATCAACTAGAAATCACATGTGATGTACTTTTCATAGAGCTTATCATTTGGAAATATATATAGTAAACTTCTTAGATGCTCCTCAAGATCCTATTTGGTTTTAAAGTATATTATAATATCATCCATAAATACTTACACAAATTTTTTGAGGTTATCTCTACAGACACTATTAATAATTTTCAAAAATATTGGTGAAGAATTAGTGAGTCTGAAATTAATTACTATGAATTCATAGTTCCTGTATCTTGTATGAAAATAAGTCTTGGGGATATCCTCCTTCTTCACCATTACATGACAATATGTCGACCGTATATCCACCTTGGAAAATTATCATCCTCAAACTGTCTAATCGAACAAGTATTGAATTCATTCCTATCGATACTTGTTATTTATTGTGATTTTTTTGAGCTCACAATAACAAATGCACATGCACATTGACCCATCCTTTTTCTTGACAAAGATGACTGGGGCACCCCATGGATAATCACAAGGGCATGTAAACCCTTTATTGAGATTATATTTTTGTTGTTTATTTATCTCCTCAATCTCCAGACCATCCATTCCAAATGGATTCTAGGATATTGGTGATGTCATAGGTATAATATCAATATGGAATTCAACATCTCTTCTAGGAGGAAGACTAGACAATTCCCCATGAAACACTTCATTGATTTCACTCACAATAAGCATGTATTCAAGAATTTTTTCCTCTTTAGACTCATTCATTTGAGAATGATATTAATCCTTATAGGGTTGTAATATCCATGCCTGAGATGATGGTGCTAAAGATGAATCATCCTTTTCATTGCACTTGTTCAGAATTGGGGGTCAAATCTCCAGGTCGAGAGTGATTTCCCTCTCACAGAAATTTTTTATCTATATATGGAAATACAATCCATGTCATGAATTCCATAAAATTCTACCGGAGGGAGTATGGCTGGGTTCCCCATGGAGTTTAATCCCCAAATTACGACATGGGTAGTTATATTCATGGGATGAAATTATTTCCCCATATTCTGTTCTCATTGATATCTTTACATCCATCATTTGTGGTTGTGTTAGGATTGTTCTACAAAAATTTTGGGACAAAAAAGAATGGTTAAAACCACAATAAAAAAGTATGTTTTCTATTCTTGATTGTATAACTAGTGTTCCTTTCACCAATTCATTTCCAGGTTCACTTTGGTGGTAGATATGGAAAAATATCATTTGTTTCTACCTTGGAGGTTATTGGTTGTCTCTAAAAAACCATTGCTTTGGGAACTGGTTTTTGAAGTGACCTGATTCATTATAGATGAAGCAATGGAAATGGTGTTGAGGGTCGAATGAAGCATTCCAGTCCTTTTTCTCAGTCGTAGGTTTTTATTTTTGGAATTTAATATCCAGGTTCCCATATCTTCCACACCTAAATCACTTCCTTATCCACATAATGAAATTTTTGGTGTTCTTCTTTCCACACCTTTTGGCAACTGAGGTGCTAGATTTTCCTACAAATTTTAGATTTATCCATTAGAACAAAAGAATTAATTCACACCATATTCTCCATATTCTCATGATACCTATGAGATTTATCGACCTCCATTTCATCTTCTTGGGAACATCAAACAATTTTTGCATAGCTATTGAAGTCACGGATCACTCAGGGTTTCTGTAGGCTTGGTTTTAGCCCACCAAAGAAGTAGTAAACTATACATTTGGGGGTAATGACAAAGCTAGACCTGAATCGTACATCAATTTTGATGTTTTACTCATATGTTCCAATGGATTATATGACTTTGTTTCTTGAGGGAAAATAATTCCCCTTCTATCATAAGTCGGAGGGTGCGTGGAAAAAATTTATCGATTTTTTTGGAAAACCTTCTATTATAATTCCTCTATCTCTTCCTTAGACATTGTATTTTTTAGCAATTTCTACCATTTATCATCTTCACCTTCCATAAAATATTAATTCAGAAGAATCTACTATTTTTTGAATCATTTAATGATGGAGAATAACTTTTTTAATGGAGTTAATCCATTGTACACCAATTGAGGGATCAGGTTATCCATCAAGAAGTAGGAGGCCTTTGTCTGATGAAGCTCTACATTGCATCTTGTTCATTCTGGGGGGGGTGGATGTTCATCTTGACCCATGATTCTATTATAAACATGAGTTATCTAAGAGATTATTTTGACAATTTTTGTGATTCCCGCTCCCATTAGATTGGGAATCTCATTAGAACAGTCATCACTTTGATCTTCGCATCGGTTGATAGCCCACATCATCCTATTACTAGCCATTGGCGGCAATAAAAGGAATGTTAGGGGTAACTATTAAATGGGAATCCAAAGGGAAAAAGGGATAAATTAGAAATTACATTTATTTCATTAACTAATCTATGTTATCCATGATTTAATTCTAAATATATATTCTTTGGGGTATTTTTTAAATTAACTTAAAATTATTTAATACAAATATTATGAACATACCAAATAATATACCCCGGTACCAATAGTGAAACAAGGCTCGTTGTCAGGCACCAAATCATGTTTGAGTCTAGCTCAAAGTGGTGTTTTTAAATTTTACCCCGAGATACATATATGCCAGAGCCGCATCTACCAGATCGTATCCAGATAGGGATTTATTTACTTGTTGAACAACTTAATCAATAATTATCAAAATTTAGGGATTTTTTATTTATACATTGTCATATCTTTAAGTCGTTCACTAGGGTTTTCTAATCCTAATCCCAAAATAACTAATCATATCATTTAATACCAACTATCTCAAACCTAATCATTATTTAACACTTAAAAATAATTTATTACATAAATTATTCTCTTGATAGAACATACAATATGTAGATTCTAGTGTCTTTGGGGTTTCTAACATTACATAACAAGTTAAAACATGAAATACACAACTTTATTGAAAACATTTTTTACATTACCACACACATTCCTTCATACATAGAATTGCATGGAATAACATGAGGACATGCATTAAAAGGGAGATATATAATGCACAATAAGGGATTAAACAAGAAATAACATTAATAATACAACACATGTTTTGTAGTATGAATATTAATGGATCACAGGAGAAACATGAACATGAAGGCATGATATATCATGATCATCCTAACATGGAAATGTGGCATCAATATTTAGCATGATATTAGCATAAAAAAAGGATCATTACTCATTGATCAAGAGTAAACAATCATTTAACATCAATTATAATTTTTAAACCCCCATTTCACCAGTAGAATCATGATACTAATGTTTACCGAATCCATTGGAGCGCTATTATGGTGCATCCTTCTTAATCATTTCATTCCATGCATAAGTGTGCCATATGGATCATACAACATGGAATCATCAACATCATCATTTATTAAATTATAAAATAATGTGTATTACATACATGAAACACTATAATCAATAAATAAATGTGGGTAAATGTGAATACCCTTAATAGAGAAATGTGCATTGTATTCACTACACAATGACATGGGCTTGGAAAATCGTGCTGCAATTTTGACCGCATAATGACGTGACATAATAATTCATAAAAATGATTTATGAGAGAGAAACGTTTATATAATAATATTTACATGAAATTTAAAGTAAGGGGGTCATATAGATACATGTCCCAACATATTTAGTGGAATTTAGATGCATAATATAAAATAATTTCTTGAATATAAATAAAAAGAGAGAAATTCATTTAAGAATTTTGGCATGAGAATTGGTGTACATTAGAGGAATTAATGATAGAGAAAGATGTATCATATCATTCAGAAATTAGGAGGGATATATGGGGGAGGTTCAACACCATAGCCCAAATTTTTTAATTGAAAACAAAAGGGTACAGTAACATAATGAAATTTGGAGAAAAATGAGAAATGAGAAATCCCTTACTAGGAAGTGTGATCCATAGGATTGGGAGAGGCTAGAGAGAGGCTTATTAGGAGGCATGGCCAGCATGGGAGGACTATAGATAGAGGAGTTAATAATTTGGTCAAGATCCAAATGATTTTAGAGAAGAGAAGTGGGAGATTGAGTGGGGTTTTATTGGAATGGAGAGGTAATTCATTATTATTTGGTTTTGGGACAGTACACATTAAACTAATAAAATACACAAACCAAACCATTGTATTTTCCCATGGATTATTGCTAAAGGGGTGTGGAAAAAATTATGTAATATGTACAAAGGCCGTACTTATTAAAATATTAGTATTTCTTATGTAGAGGTGAGTCACACTCTCAAGGAAATCGGTTCAAAATGTTAAAATGTTTTATATGTCTTTGAGGATCCACTAATGAATTGTAAAATTAATAAAACAAATCGAAAATCAAATTATTTTAAAGATAAAAAATATATTGGAAGAAAATTATATTTATAGTATTTTATTACATTACTATTAGGTCATTTAGATTTTATAAAACACATTATATATTAAAACAGTGTTTAATTTCTACCCAAAAATTCAATTTTCATAGAAAATCATGAAAAATTCACCATTAGATAATTTTGACATCATGATTATAAAATCATTATTAATTTTAACTAATGCATTATATATATATATGTGAATTTATACTTTTAAAATATAAACGAACATTTATCTGAAATTGATGGGTTTTAACAAAAACAACTTACAAACCATAATAAATACTAAACTATAATTCTAAAAAAATATAAAATTTTTTATATTAAACAATTAATTTAGTACTAATATTTTACTCAAATATTATTTAAAAAAATCCCTTAATTCATCAAAATAGATTTATTAATTGAATAATAATTAAAAATAATATTTTTCTTTCAAAACTATTTACAATGTAAGAATAAAATTAAAGTATATTCTTTATACAAAAATAATGCACATAATAATTGTTTTATGGTATTGTAACTTAAACCCTTTAAACACCCACATAATACTTAAAGGGTAATGTGCACGATGGTAACAGACTCGGCAGGTGGATCAAATAATATCGCTTGGGGGTAATCTCTATTAACATCCACTTATCCCGTAGGCAGTTCTGTTCAAGGTTAACATGTTGAAGCTTTCCTTAGGCATTGTCTAGAGTGAATCCCAGTGAAAACACCTCCTTTACATGCTCCAACAAATGGGATTTATATGGATAAATTCTAATGGATTAGGCCATTGCATCCTTTTTTGGAGTTAATTGGAATAGATAAAACCCTATATTTAAACTAATCACGTGATCACTATTCAATGAATATATTTGAAATGGTCTAAATTCATTACAGAAATATAATATCCAAAAACATAAAATAAATGAATTGCGTATATTATATAACCAATTTACATAATATGTTATTTAATTAAATTAAGATGAATATTCAATAATAATATTATTTGTCTTTATAACAAATAAAGGTCTCGAAGATCACGATGTTCCTTTGACATAACATTAGTTTCTTCCAAAATCTAAGGATTCACTTCTATGGAGATATGTGAAGGAATACCATGTCTCTCACAATAAACATGAAGTCACATTAATGATTTTTTAGGAAAATATTATATCTATTTCGTGATTTATTGAAGTTATACTGAATGATTTTCACCTTTCCACCATTTATTTAGCAATTTTAGGACCTAGTAGCATACATTAACCGAGTTTATCCCAACATGATTGTGTTCTACAACATATCCCATAAAGTCATTCATATGGATCCATTTGGATTATTGGGTGGAAATAATTATTGTAGGAGAACCCAACTAGAGGAAGATGCTGGTCACATCATCCTTTTATGTCTGTAGAACATGATCTCATCATGTCTTCTAATGTTTGAATAGTGCACTTAGATTATCCTTCAGTTTGAGGATGATTGGCCATACTAGAGATCAAATATATTCATAGAGAATATTTGAGTCTATTCCAAAACATTGAGGTGAATCTTTAATATCGATCAGATACAATTTATAGTAGTACTCTCTGTCTCCTTACAACATCTTTAATGTATATCCATTCAATTTTTTCGAGTGTGATGTCCTATAAAATTGTTATAATGTGACCTTTATTTGTAAAGAAATCCTCCATAACCCATATTATGAATAGATATAATATTCGTAAAAATATATTTTTCAGACAAAGGACATATATAATGACAAATATTTCATTAAAAAACCGCTTTGTATTCTCTTTAGTTTTCATAAAATTATTATTAACTATATATTAATATAATACAAGAGGTCATGGTAAAAGTTAAACTATTTAACTAAGAGTTAAATATAAAAGATTGGTTTAATATATTGACCTAAACTTGTATAAAACCAATTGGATGATATTATTTAGACCCATACCCACCTTAACTTCAAAATAAATAAATATTTAGTAATTATAAATGGAAAATTATTTTATAATAAAATAAATTTTCAAATGTTTTCTTAAGTGACACTCACCTCTCTTATAAAAGTGTTCTCACCTTTCTCTCAATATCACAAATCCAAATCCATTTGGCTCAGAAAACCTCATCCCAGATCTCCTCCAAACATTCCTCAATTCATCCTAGATGCCTTACCTTGATCATAAATCCAACCTAAGGAGCACTTTTTTCAAAATCAATATGAAACACCCAAAGAGGAGGTAATTATTTTATCCCTTCTTCCAATTTTCTTTTCTTCTTCCAGATTCTATTTCTTTGTTATCTCCATACCAAAATAATAAATCATATACCTTATATATATTGTTATATTATTATAAATATTTTACAACCATACTCATTATTCTATCAATCATATCAATGATAATGTCACCATTCGTGCTTATGTACGACATACTGTCTCCACGCCATGGTGTAATTTTTTATTCTACACTATGTTATTTGGATGGATATAATTATGAGTTATATGTGTATATAAAATGTAAATTACACGAAAAGTACTCTGTAAAACTAATATACCATGCAACTAAACACCTTTTAATCATTAAAGAAATTATATTTTTTCTCGTGTGTGCGTACAACTTACCGTCTCCACGATGTGATGTGATTCATTTCTAGGTTCACCATTCAACAATGAATATAAAAATATATATTATTAATAAGTATGTAATATATGATATAATAATGATACTGGATATATATATACATAAAAATATATTTGTGTGTGTCTGTGTACTTATATATATCCTATTCATGTACTTCTGTTCAATACGATATGAAAACAGAAACAGCATTTATGCGTATTTATGGTCTACTGTCTCCATAAACGGTGTATCCCATTTCATATATCTCTATATTATACATATTTATATTCTAAATATATATTATATATAAATCAATTTTTATATTCTGGATGTATATAAATAATGATCTAAATGATACGATCAAGAATAAAAAGTTAAAACACATACGATAATGAAAGAGATTATTACCTGAAATGTTAATTTAACATGGAAATATTTATTAAATGGGTTGTATAATGTCATAAATGAATCATTTATGAGATAATAAATATGAATATGGTTCTGGTATAATTTAATGACATACTATGGTCATTATACCAGAGGTCAAACGTACCCTCTACTAATAGATAGTTCAAGGTAAGAGGTAATTCCTCAATCTCGTTGTTATCCGAGATTGATTATGGTAAATATTTTTTGGGACATATTTATTATCCATTTCCATGGATCATAAATGACATTTCAAAATTATTCTTTTAAGGTACAAATTAACCAAAACATAATTTTAAATGTTTTAAATATTTATTCTTCTAAATATTTATCATTAATGTCCATGTTTTCAAAATGGTTTTATAGAATTATTTATATGGACATGATATTTTTAACTATTAATTAAATTGAAAATATTCAAAGTGTTATGGGACACATTGATTGAAATATATATTTCAAATTAATTCCTTTACAAATGTGTTATTTTTAAATGATTTTACAAAAAAGGATATTTCTCTCAAAAAGTTTTACTGCTCATTTTCAACTATGTCAACATCCTTTACTGAATATTTTTATTTATTAAGTTTGAATTATTATAATACAATGTTACATAATTAATTGAATGAGTTATGATATGTTTGAATGTGGATGTGCTATTTTTATACCCATTATGTTTTATGGATGAATTATTGGCATTTTGTTTGCCAACTTTAATACGAATGTTTATGTTATGATTCAAAATTTTCATATAAGGGATGCAGTGGACTTAGTAAGTTACTGTTGGAGGCCCCTATAGATCCTCTATGAATCAGTTTGTCTCCAGAGACAAATTGGTGTGTTAGCACAAGGCCTTGAAAAATATTTTATTTGTAGTCATGGTATGAGGTTTTGACTATGTGTTAATGATGTCTGTCCTTAGGCATTCCCTAATTATGAAATTATTTATTAAAAGTTACTATTTGAAAATTATAATATCTATGTGAATGTTTAAAAGGTAATGAATGATTTATTTTCACCATATTATGTTCATGTTTATGTTTAGTAGGCTGTTGTTTTTATTACACATCTTTCCGTAAATGTTTACAGCTTCAGCTAATTTATTTACCCTTATTAATCATCTGAGATCACCCCTTTATCATGTTTTGTTTTCCTAAGATTCCAAGAAGTGTATTACATTTGATATGCAGGGTTATGATATTGGAATAATGGAGTTATCAATAGATTATTTATGTTATGTTTTATGTTTGAATGTGAAATGTAATGTTCATATATATAATCTATTTTCTAAGACGACAAAAACGATCGGTCCTTTAGGACATGATTCATTGTAATCATGCCAATGTAATTAAATAATTCACCGACTCCAATCGTCTGGTGTCAGGGTATTATACTATGGGTAATAGTTGTGGGAACACTAGAGTTGATGCATTGGAAGTAGTTTGTCAAAGGAAGCGACTGGGATTTGGGCATGCGAGATGCTTCAAGATATGAACATTGGATTGAGGATTGGTATTTAGAGGAACCTTGGATAGCTCAATTCTTCAATGAGAAAGGTTGTTCTTCTGATGGGACAGTTGGGGAAACCTTTCTATATATTGTATGGTCTTCTATATAGCTGATAAAGAGATATTTGATGAACCTTCTATATAGTGATATAGGTAGGATCAAGGAGGTACAAAAGATTTCAAATGTGTAAGTGGAGTTGGTTGAGAAACAAATGGCGGTGGGTGATTTCACTTATTACCACCACCACCAATAAGTATTCAAAGATAGGATTAGGGAGGTGGTGGTTAGGGGAGGAGATAGATTTAGTTAGAATAGGGATGCAACTTTAGGTATCCTAGGATGATTAGAGTTACAATATGTAATTTTACATTACCTGTAGCACTGATAGATAAAGGTGTGAACCAATATAATCTCTCAACTTATCAAGTTTGAGAAAAATATATTCCGGTTAATTCAATATCTCAACCCTTGTTCATGGAGATTTTGATCAGTGGTGACTCAATTATTAGACATCTCAGCCAATATTGTGATCTAACTCATGAAGTGAAGATAATTTTATTTATCACATTTTAGAACTGATGATGCCTTATATTTTCATCTAAGGTATGGACCTGTTATCCATCAATCAAGCTCATATTGACTATTTAAAATAGGGGATAATTTTTTTCTATAGAGACATATTGAGTAATTACCTCATAGTTGGGAAAGAAAATCAAGAAGAGAATGATGGGTTTATACATAATATGATCCGACCGAATAGTCAATAGTTTAATAATATTAACCTTGGAGTAGTGGAATCTACCAGATTTCTATTTTCTTACTATAGTGTAAGAGTATGCGGATGTCATTGCTGACTAAATTATGAACTCAAACTATCATTTATAGTTAAAATTATGAATTAAATTGTAATTTCATTACAACCATTATATATTCACTTACACATCAGATGGATCCCATAGAGCACTGAGAGTTGAGGGTACAATTGGAGGACTTATAGATAAAGGGATTTGTGAGGACTATTGTTTCACCCTGGTTATCCCCAGTGTTCTTTACCATGAAGGTGGATCTGATATTGAGGTTTTCTATTGATTATTGGTTAATGGGATAGGTGATCATGAATAATTAGTGTCCACTCCCATGGATCTATGAAAACATCAATCATTTGAGAGGATAACAGTGGTTCGCGAATATATAAATCAGTTAATCCTATCACCATCATATTGTGTCAGATGTGGATATACCTAAAATAGATTTTACATGTACTTATGGTTAATATGAGTTCTTGGTGATGAATTTTAGCATGATTAATTCTCTTACAGTGTTCATGGGACTCAATAATAAGATATTTCATCTATTCTTAGATAATTTAATGGTTATATTCATCAATGATAACCAAGTGTACATGGAATCAAAGGAGTGTCACATGAGACACTCGAGGATGGTTCTATATATACTTTAAGAGAAGTATAATTTTGGGATTCAATTTAGGTGCTAATTTTTTATTAATGAGATCCAATTTCATGGACATGTCATCTCGACTAATGGTGTAGTATTGGGCCAAATGATGTTTGTGATAGTGTTAGTTTGGGAGCTACCTAAGATTATAACAAAGGTGTAGAGCTTCCTTGGGTTACAGGATACTATAGGTGATTCATACACAATTTATCTAGGATATCATCACCATAGAAATATTTGACTCAAAATTAATAGTATTTCTTATGGAATGAGAAGTGCCATAAGGCTTTTTAAGATTTTAGGTATGGGTTGAAAAGTTACCCCTTCTTGTTATTGATGTAGGAGGTTATTGAGTATGTAGTGATCTATGATGCCTCTTGGAAAAGACATGGATGTGCTCATATGTAGAGGTAGGTAGTTATTACCTAAGGGTATATATTTTTTATACCACATGAGTAGTGATATGTGACAAAAAAACAAGAGTAAGGTATAGTATTTTTCTCTTAAAAGGTGTAGTGACCCTGCCTTATGGATTGGGAGTTTTTTTAACTAAATTGAATAAAAAATTCTAAAAAATATCTTATCTCATAAGGATTTTATCTTGATATAGATGTGATGGCTGAAGTTCCTCCATTATTATGGGTTTGTGATATTCTATATTTCTATGAAGGGGGTCATGGTTATATATTCTATCAAAAGGAGGGCTTATATGTTGTTTTCCACAGAGGCTTTGAAGATGTTAGTTTCATTGCAGTCATCCTTGGTGGAAAATGATTTATCTTTATATCAAGAGTTTATGGTTGTTACCCCATCTAATCTAATGTGTGTTAGGGTACAAAAACCTTGATATAATAACTATAAGACCTTATATATTTAGATATCCACTGAATTCCCCCATAATGAATTTTATAAAGGATAGGATATCAACATAATTTTTAGAATAAATATTATGGTACCAATGATGTTGTAGGAGGAGGTAAAGGGGGATGTTTAATATATCCCATTTTTTGGTATTTATAGGTATAAAAATGATATACTAGATTGTTGGATGTCAATTTGGGTGTCCAACTATGATGAACGGTATAGTGGAGTTTTTATGTGGATGCCTCACTTATTAGTATGTGATGGTTAGGAATTCAGTTATAGTTTGGTTATCTAAACCCCATGGGGTGATATAGTGAAAGTCGGATGAGATATATATGGAATTCATGATGATATTATGATAGATGTCTTGAGGACCTGATTCCATCTGGGTGATTGTATCTTAAATCACCATGTTGATCCAATTCATTACAATCTGATAGTAGTGTTAAGTAGAAAGATTGGGATGCCATTATGCACAAGAGATATTCCATATCCATGTAGTTCCATTGATAATACTTTCATATCATGATGCTCTCTTCATATCACAATTATTGATAGGATTTTTGGATTCCTTTGGGACTCAATTTCATCTGTTCATGACATTTCATAACCAGTTTTGAAGTCACACTGAGTAAACCAGTTATGTTCATTATTACATTCTTTGGTCTTGCATGTTCGACTTTTGGCTACATTTTGGAGGATAACATACCCAAAAATGAATATTTATAAAAAAAAGTCAATTCCACCATTATTATGAATCCATTAAAGGTCATTTATGGGTAAACCTGTGGGTCTCCAATATGTTGGACATATCTAGGGTTGTTGACAATCAAGGGCCCAATGTTTGTGTGTGCCATAACAAAGAATGTAGAGATCATTCAATAGAATATGTGGACTGCACAAAGCCGTCATATATCTTATTAGGAAAAATTATAGGGGACTCTAGGGTTAGAGGATGGAGACCATGTATTCTTAAATGTCTCATCTTTATGTGGATTACATACCACTAGATGGGGAAAAAAGTTATATCTGAGTTTATTTTTCAATTTTTTGATACTATGTAGAGTCGGAGAGGTGGTGTACTTTTTCGATTGACCATTGTAGTGATCTTGGGTATGTGATGTGTTCCACATGTCACTGTTGAAATGTAATATTAATGACCCATTACTTGTTTTGGACTAATTTGGGCTCGACATCGAGGATAGATATACAATTACTGAGTACAAGTTGGAGATAAAAGATTGTGTAAAGAACATCCTTTGTGGGAGATGATTTCCTTGGTTTATTTGTTTGTGGCAACATAAGAGTATTCAAGAGAGAACTAGGGGAAGGGTACCCAAATTCGAAATCAATTCCAACAACTTTTTGAGTATTCATATTCCATTTTCAAGGAGAAAAGACACAATTTGGGGTGAATGTTTCTTCTTTTTTACATTTTATGACTTTAAAAAAATCTAATAATATTTTTTGATATAATCATAAAGAATACATCATATTTTGAGGTCTAGTGTGTCACAGATGTATAGTTAGAAGATATTAAATATATTAATATCATATGCACATATATTTCCTCAAAATGATGAATAAATCAAAAATATAGGATCAACTAAGAGTTATAAGGCATCCTTTCAGTATAGAATTCGGTTATAACCATAGTTGTGACATAATATTTTTCAGCATTTGGATTTGTAAAAAACAATTCCTTATGAATAAATAATGTATAAAAAATAAATTAATTCAGTTTATTATGTGTTGTCAAAACTAAGTAAGAACCCTCTATAAATATACGATTATAACATAATCAAAGTTTTATAAACATTGACCCTAATATTGTGAGATGATCCATTGGATGTGGACTTGAAAAAAAATTAGATCTAGATATGGATCAAGTATCATTTTGCCAACGCAGGTTTTGGATCTTTCCAGCAATGTTAGTGTGTTCTTTTTCTTAATCAAGGATAGATCTAACCTACACTAGGGAAATGTGTTCTATGTTTTATTTTCCCAACTTTTTATCACATGATCAACACTAATAAATTATTTGACAATATTATTTCATTGTCCAATCAAGCATGATGGTTTCAGCATTTTCTTTCTAGGATTTTGGGAATTTTTTATTGATTATTATTCTATTTTTTCATCAATATACAAAAAATAATCAGTTCCAAGTGAAACATGGACAAGGATCATTCCTCAATTTGGGATTTGGGATTATATCCCTAGTATCTTTTCATGTTATTCATTGGAAATTTATTTAGTCTTCATTTAGTTGAATAATTGATATTTGTTCATTACATAACCATTCTTTAGAGAAGTTGATCAATATAATGGGTGTGGTTCAGAATCGAGGTTGTTGTCATGGTTCAATCACAATTGTGGGAGATAAGAGGATGAATGAGACCCAATCTAAAATTCCCACCTTCCTAGTTTGATGTGTGATGATGACTTGAGCGATGATAGAGGTTTAGCGAATAGTTTTCCCTGACGGAAATCAGATCTTGGGTGATGGAAAGGATCAGACAGAGGATATCCACTTTATTTGAGAAAGGTCATTCGAAGATACAATGGTGATGATGAAGTGAGAATATGTTTTGAATAACCTCAGGTTTATAAAAATCTCAAAGTACACAACAATAAATCTGAGGATACATGCATCATGGGACCCCTAGCTATAAGACTAGGGTATCCAATGAAATATAAGGATCAAATTCAGTGTGGACTACACAAAACACCATGTGGTATATGATAGAGGATCAACATGTTCCATAAAGGAGAAAATTTCATATGAATGACCAAGGAAATGGGTAGGTTAGGTGTACACAAGAAGAGCCATGTACTCAGTCATTGTGATGTACATGTGCATGAACTGAAGTACACATACATGGGAAGATGGAACAAGGGGGGTATCAACCAACCTATACACACCATTTACACTTAATATACTTATAATATATGTAGAGTTCTCTATTATATGTAATAAAAGGATTGTAAAGTAGAATAGATGTTTGAAATACATGCGGGCATACCCCTAGTACATGTCAGGTACTCCCTCTGAGTGTGATTTGAACCATTAATTTAGCCAATTTAGACTATAATTAGTTAAGTGTGATACATTTTTCCATTAAGATGACGTTATATTACAACATTATGTCATTGATATAGGATTTTGATCCCCTATGTGGTAGTATTTTGAGATAGATTTGTGTGCATATTTATATGATTCCAATGTTGGATACTCTATCATTCATACTTGGGGTATGTTGTATCGAAATGAAAAACATGCATAGGGAATCAAAGATATTTTTATAATCCCAATCTAATAGGGATATTGGTTCCCTGTAATGGCCTTGTTTGGGATCCCATACATGGATGATGATATCATCATAGATAAGGTAATTACTTCTCAATCGAGTCCCAATTATCATGAAATATTGGATGAGCATCAGTAGTGTTAGCATAAATTGTGGATTGAGTAATCTTATAATGATAATTACCAAGATGAATTATTTAGAATCCTATGGATGATGGTTTTTTTGAGTCCTTCTAGAGACAAGAAGTTTGTTATAAGTAAATATGGGAATTAAATTATTTTTATCTCTCTCAACTTATTGGAATATATTTTATTATGCTAACTACCCTTGATTCATTATTCATAATTTTTTTGGGGTGTCCTAGTTATATTTTTTTAATGACAACAATGTGGAATTTTCGATCACATTTTATGTCTTTGGAAGATAACATTCCATTTCATGGTTTCCTAGGAGGACCAAGAGAAGATGAAGCATTGATTTTGCTTGACATACCAAGGTGTTTACCAATCATTGTATTTGGATATAATACCCTCCTTCTATGTAGGTTTGAATCCATTTTCAATATTTACTAGTCTTATATTGGACCCCATTATCATGTTTAGTAATTATTTTATTAATATAATTATGGAATATATGTTATTCATGCATTGGTATTTGTTTTTGTTTTACATTTCAATATATTAGGGGTTTGATATGTGTGTGTTCATACTTGTACATTATTCTAAAGTCTACCAAGTGAGTGAAAAGATTACTCCGTGCTATTATTTATCCTGTGGACTATTGGAGTTCAGAATTAGTTATTCACACTCATCTTATCTATGGCTAAGAAGTCCCTAGTGTGTTGGGTCATAACATTGTTAGTGTGTACATTTAGTTCATCTTTTTATTAAAGGGATGTTGACCCGATCGTAGTAGCAGAATCTTTAGGCACATAAATATTAACAAAACTATCATGGTTAATGTAAATAATAAATTTTAAAAGCATGAATCTATTTAGTACATCGTAGAAGCTAACCATGTTTTGATAGTTGATGATATTTCCCCATTCACCTCGCTAGTAAAATCTATTCTATCCCCTGAGGACTTAATGCATGAATTCATACTCATTGGAACGATAGACAGAAGATATAATCCTTAGGTGGTTTATAAAAATCAAGATATGAGGAATCATGTGAGGAAAAAATCACATTATAATAATACTAATACCTAAATATAGTTAATCAATGGAAATTCCAAAATTATTTATAATATTTTATAGAATACTAATGATTTTAATTCCATTTATGTAAGATTGGAGGCTCTATTTTTAAAACAGTTTTTCATTCATGTGAGAATAATTCTATATAAATATATATTAACACATATTAATCCAAGGACCATGACAATGTATTGGTATAGTTGTCTATCGGAGAGCTAAATCAGTGAATGGAAAGTGAATCCAAACTCTATGATTGGATAACCACTTGGATTGTTGAGATAAAGAAATATGATCATTGAATAAATGTTATAATATAAAAGATATAAATTATAAATATTTTTCAATAATACATGTTGATATAATTTCATGTTTTTGTGTCCTTTTTTGTAATAGATAGTTGAAAATATCAGATATGAAGTTGTAGTTCCATTTTTGGAAATGTATTTTTTAAAAAGTCATAGACAGTATAGACATGTACATGATATAAGTATCTATACTAAGAAAATGGTTGATGGTATCTATGAATGGGTAGATTTGTAGTTTTAAATACCTATAAATTTCTTTTAATGTTTCATAAGTAACACGGATTCTATGAAGTATTTTCTAGAAAATTGAAAATTTTGTTGGAAGATGTGATTTTTTTTGATGTTTCATGAAATTAGGTATTAGAGGTCACCACATAAAAATATTGTTAAGGAATAAATGTCATGAAAATTTTCCATACCTATTAATGATGTATTTACATCAATAAGATGTATTTTTATGAAAGTAATGAGTTATGTGTGAAATGTGACACCAATGACGACAAGTTTTTTGGATGAATAACTAATTGGAAAATATTAATGAGAGTAACATGATGCTAAAATTACATGAATATGAAATTTTTTGTTCCATGGAATGGATGTGGTTAATGATGAATCTTCTCAAAGGATATACACCACCACCATCATTTGATGAATCCAACACGTAGAGAATATCAAGGTGAGGAACATATGTTCAATTTGTGTGGTTATACATGTATGATAAAATTATGTAAATAATAATTAAAATATGAAAGGTACTTGTTTCTATATGAAGTAGTGAATTTCATGATATCCTAATATGTTTCATAAATCATGGGAGTTTCAAAAATTGATTAATTGTTTTGTTAAATGTGGTATGTTTTGATAAGTGAGTACAAAATATAAATGACTGAATGAGTTTCATGAACCAATGAAAAATTTCCATTAAATTATGTGGTCAATAGGAAATCATCAGTTGGAATAAATAATAGCTTCCTGACACACCATTAATGGAATAATCCAAGAAATAAATGGATATGTACTGATGGAATGGTGAGTACACTTAAGTATAGAGATTAGTATTATATTATTACATGATTGGTAGTGAACCATGGTGGAATTTGTGTCTTCTCCAAACATTAATAAAATATTTCATCATAGCAGATTTTTTAAATTCACACATTGCATTTGTATGATTTGTGTACAATATTGATTAGGGATAATAAAATATTGTACTTGTGTCTTGTCAATTTTAAAAATTATATTTTTCAATTTTTATTGGAATGAGAGAGAAGTGTGTTTGTTTAAATTAGAAGATCATATTGAAAGGGGAAAAAGTTTTAATTAGATATATATGTATTCACCACATACCCTATGATTGTATATAAAATAGGGGTCAATAATTGGTATTCATGATAATGATTTATGGGATTGAATTTATCTCAGTTGAAGCCAATGAAACCATTAATCACAAAGTCATTTGAACATTGAGGGAAACAAATTACCAATTATAGAAGAATCAAATGTAGATCTATAATAAATCCATATGAATGGAAATTTATGTAGTTATTATTCATGTAATCCCAGACATTATTGATAGTGAGGCCCTATTAAATAGTGAATTATGATAATCAAAAGTGGATTACATGGAAATAATTCTTTAGGGGGATCCTAATCAAACCCAATAAAAAAAATAATTGTTATGTAGGTCATCACATACAATGTGGGAAAATATATTAGACACCTATGAAGGAGATTAAAATGTTTGAGAATCTATGTTAAAAATTCTATAGACCATATATGAAATGAAGAGGATAAATCCTAATAAATATAATATTGAATTATTTGATCAGTGAATGTGATTGTAGAGGGTATGAAAAATCATAGTGAAAACATTAATGAGGTGAATATCCCAAGTGTATCGAGATAATATTTCCACTCAAGTTCAATTTGAAAATCTCTATGCATATCGATTAATATTTAAAATTGATGATATCAGATATTTTTTACAACAATATTGTCTCATAAGAGAGGATAAATGATGATAATGTGGTTGTGGAAATAGGGAAATATGAGGATGTGGAATTCATGGTCGTCAATTAGCTCACCACGATGGATGTTTAGGATAAAGATGAAGTAGATGATTCCATGTCACTAATCTACACAAATATATTAATAGGATAATAATAGTTTAAAAGAAATATTACCCATTAATGTTTTCTATGTTGAAAGGTTGGTGACTTTACATCATATTCTCCCACGATGGTTAAATAATATGATTAGGATGATGAAAATACCATGTGAAATATTCAACCAATATGATTCATGGGAAAATATTCCTACACAATTACTTCAACTAGAATAATCTTCTCTCATAATAAAATGAAATTTGAGATGAAACCAATGAATATTAAATATAATAATTTATATAATAGAAATTAAATCCTATAGAGTTTGTTGTGGGTAGTTCCTAGCTAAGGGAAAAGACTGATGAGGACAAAGGAGAAGTAGTAGGAAAGGTTAATATGAATGTCGAACATGAATTCATTATTGAATAAATATATGTTTCGAGATCCAAAATGATGTTATCAAATATATTATATAATGATTTCTATCTCTATATTCAGCATAATGAATAAGATAAGTCCAAGGGGAATGTAGAAATATAAAATATCAAATCAATAACACTAGAAAACTCAAAAACGTTATTTTTGTACTTGATTAATGTTCTAGAATAAATTTGGTGTAACGATGGTTTGAATAGGACAGAGAAATATTGGTTCTATTTTTTTGAATATAATTAGGAGGATTGTTTTGGTTGGTGATGAAAATTTGATGATCATGATATGATATTGAATATCTGTATGAAATCAAAAAAGTAGATAATATTGGTGAAAAAAGTAAAAGTGGAGCAGGGATGTTCGAAAAAAGTCATAATAAGGACTATTAGAAGAATAGAAATATATATTGGAATATAATTTCTAGTGTGTGGTCTGATCAAAAAAAAAAGAAACAATGATTTATGTTATAGATTAAACACCCACATTGAATATGATGGTTGATATGGGTATGAATTAAAATCATAGAACCCAAGGGAAAACTCATGTGTTAGTAATGAAACATTTGAATGTTCGTCATATCAGGTGTTATTACTGTGAAATCAAGGGTCATTCAATTTTTTTGTTTCATATTTTATAGTTACTGAAGGGAAAAAGAGAAAAAAATGAATCCAATTAGAATTCAATATTTCATGGATTCCTTTGATTTCCACCATATATGGCCTGAAGGATTTGAGATTTTAACTACATATTTCTCAACAATAATGAAATAAAATGATCCAAATTAGATGAAATGTGGTTATATAAAAAAATCAAGGAATCATAATGCGAGATGAGGATGAAAATTCAATGTAATGAATTACAAGATGAATTTTGGTCCACAATAATTTGAATAATACCGAACATTTCAATAATCACCTTGTTTAGGAATAATAAAGGTAAATAAAAAGAGCCACCCAAACATATATATTATCACATCTATGAATGATATCAATCAATTTATTTCAGAATGTAAGAAATCTATATTTTTACTTTTAAGGATTATATGAATACATCTAAAATTTATTAGATAATACTAGACTCGGAAAAAATTTATAATAAGGGATTTTCTAAACTTTTATCAACTCAACCATGTCATATAATATTAAATGGAATTATCACACCCTAATTATTATTTTCATTTTTAAACTAGGTCTTCAATAAAACATAATATTTATACATAATCACATCTGGAAAAATCCTGAATGTGATGTAAAATCCTTTACTTATTAATGATATTTTTTATCTCATATATTAGTTTTGATTTTATAATGAAATATTTTTTTTGTGGTTCCCCATTAGGATCCATCACCACATTCAAATGGAATGAAAATCTCTATGTTACATGTAATGATTCTAGGCCTATATGATGGATACTTTAATGCACCTTAGGGTACCGTACATCACCACCTATTACTCAATATATATGAAGTCTCATCCATTATTGTTATTAACCAAAAATATAGAGTAAGATAAATTCACATAAAATTAATTTTTCATCAATTGGTGAATGTATTTATTTAAAAAAATTGTCTCAATTACAATATTCAGAAAATGAAAGTGTTTTTTCTGTACATGAAAAGTAAAAACCATGTCCACTGTTTGACCAAATAATAGCATGAAATGAATATCGGGTCTCTATAGCGTATATCAAAATACGTATAATGACTTTACCTCAAGAAAAAGATACACATGTTCCTTATCAAAGGGAACTAGTGCGGGGATAAAAAGTAAATTCATACTGATACATGGGATATTCTTAGAATGGATAAGGAAATCGATTATTATCTCTAAGATAACTCAAACCCAAATAATTATAAATTCATTAGAGAAAATGTAGCTATGGTTTCATCCAATGTAGATTGATCCCAGTAACCTTGGAGGAGGACCCATCAAGAAAAGATGACCACATACACCAAGAAAATTTTTATACTCCTTCTTCCACCAAACTCTTCACAGCCTGTCTAAATATCTTTGTAACAACATGGTAGTCTCCAATCAGATCTTATTTTGGTAAATCATATGGCATGCACCATAGTTATAATTCCACCAATGTTGTCTATGGTATCATCAAATATTAACAGAGAATATAAATAGTTACATGAGTAATGTTCCAATATATTATTTCAAATAAACCTCTAGCATCTATTTTTTTCATGTGATCAACTAATTAAACCCATGTATATTGAAAATTATAAGGAATTTCCCCCTAGAGTACCATAATATATAAAACTTGATGTCCCTACCTAGAACCCACTGTAGGTTGGTTTTCCCATTTTTATGGAGAAACAGCCATAATGGTCCCCATATTTATTGAAAACTAAAGATCGTTATCCCTATACATATTTTCCAATGTTAGAATTAATCAGGAACCTCCCCAGGTCCTCGATTGATCCTCATTATCGAGTTCCACTTGATAGTAATTTATTGATTAGTCATGGCGGTACCCAGAGTAATTATAGTTATCTTGGTCTATCGAATAAAAAAAATCGACTGATAAAGATTTTATATCATATATAATACATTAAAAAGTATCAACCACTGAGTCCCTCAGAACTTATTCGAATAAAAAATTGTTATCAGGGATGGAAAAACTATTGAAGTGACTAAAAAATTAATAATTATAGAGGTCCTCCTTGTAATAACCATGAATACATATGATGTGGTCATCTATAAAAAATATGTTGAAGATGTATAATTTTCAATAAAAATATTTTTATTATATTTTTCTTTGTTATTACAGTTAATCAAAGATAAATAACCTTTGATTTCCTCTACAAGATGTTTATTATGAAGGCCCTAAACATAGTGATGTATCTCTTTGACATAATTTCCCTACATGTGTGGCCATCATACCCAATATTACATAATTGTGAAAAGAATTTGGAAACAAGAGTCCTAATGTGATGTGAAATTCATTGCAGATCAATGATGTTTCCTCACAGGAATGGGAACCGCAAGGAAACAATCACCCTTAATGACTCCACTATATCAATTTCAAGTAGATTAAAATTATGGTATTCAATAGGATCTCGCTCGCTAAAATATAATATGGAGAAATAACCTTTATTCTTAGACAAGGATTAATAAAAATTCATTAAGGATATCAAAAATTATATTCTCATGTGAAAATAACTGGTCGAAGATTGCATTACATTAATGATTTAACCCATTTCTACATCTCAATAGGTCATTAAAAAGATATTAAAAGAGGATTATATAACTTGTATCTATCTCAAATATGAATTACAATCTTTTATCTCAAATAAATCTGAATTTCCAGTTAAGAATATAGTTATCAAATTAAGAAATTTGAGGTATAGTCTCACCATGTTGACTAAGACATCCTTTAGGATTCTTGAAATCATAAAAAAGTAATGTAGATTGATTATTTAAACATTATCTCCCCAGGTTTTTGATGATGTTCCATCGATTAATCGATGATACTTTAACGAAATATATGTGTTGGAGGTTGGAGTGAATATGGATCTTTGAAATTCACACAACTTTCAGGAATGGAAAACTATTCAGGTGAGGTATCCTTATAGGTCATTACATCTACATAGGTTATAAGTGATAGATCCTAAATATACTTTTTATATTTGATGCATTGAAAAAACCCCCACCTTCCATAATTCTCATAAGAGATGGGGCCAACAAGAACAATCAATTGATATGTAATTGCACACTACCACTATAAAGGTGTAGAATGCATCTAATTTGAGGAAATACAACTCCGTAAACATCAAATAACATATAATGGATGATACCTCTCATATAGAGACACTAGAACATATATTTCACCCATTTAATGATAGACTATGTTCCTAAAAGTTGATGGGAGATACGAGAAAATATCATGAGATAAAAATATGTTAGGTAAAATATGCGTTGATAGAGTGTAATGATTCTTGGGTTTCTGAGATTGTTGGAAAATTATGTCAAACCGTGAATTTTAATAAAACAACTTTATATTTGATATCTATAAAACACCCAACAAGAATCTTAAACATCTGAGGAAATACTATTATTTAAATATGACCCATATTACCTAGTAATCGAATTTGTTGGTATAAATTAGAATGACCACATTATGATATATGTATATATAAGTCCCACTAACTACAAATGTATTGATTAACACAAAGGAAAAAATATTTCACATTTTATAAAATTATTATTTTTATTAAAAATATAATTAATTTTTGTGATAAAATATTATATTTTATTGTATCCTCTTTTAAAAAATGTATTTTAAAAAATTAAAATAATTTCTTTAAATAAGAAAATTTTAATTAGGTTATAGTGAATATATGGTTATTTTTAAATGTTTATTTTCCAATGAAGAATGAAAAGAATATTTTTTTATTAAAACCTATATTTTTATTTTAGTCTTGTAAAAAATCAGGATTTTTTTAAAATTAGTTAAATGTAAAATTAGATATATTGTATTATATGAAATCCTATTATGTTCATGGGAATCAATTATAGTTTAAAATTTGGTGTACAATAATATTTATTCATAAAAGTCATTTTTCTCAAAAACTATTTTTCATTACATTTTTTATTTTTATATTATGTTAATTACTAAATCATGTGGAGATTAAATATTGAAAAATGGATACCTTTTTTTAATTATTTTAATTAAATCTGGTTGCTAGGCCATTTTTATTTTTAGACAATATGATTAGTGACCATAATTTTTTTTTCATCTTGTTAATGTTAAATTGTAAAAAATAATATTAATTATTTTCGATAAGGCTTTAAAATTTTAATTAAAAGTGACTTTATATTATTTTATTTTTCTTATTCGGTAATTTTAATTACATCCTAATATATATGGTAACATGGTTCTATATTTCATTGATTATTCCCATTATATTAATTTATTAAAATATAAAATAAATATTGTCACTCTATTGAATTTAGTACATTTAAGATTTATATATAATGATAAATAAAGGATAATTTCGTTATAAATTTTTATTTGATTTTTTCATTATACAAATTTATTTATAATTTTTAGTCACTTAATAATCACCTTCATTTATTAAGAAACATCGACACACTATTTATCCAAATAATAGAAAAACAAATGAAATTAATATAAAAATATTTAAATTACTAACTTTTTTGTGCATACCTGGTTTTCATGATTTTTATTAATTAATATGACATATTAGTCTTCATTAATAAATAATATTTTAATTATAGTTTATTAATTTTTTGGGATTGAAATTATATAACTATTATCAAAAATAAAATTATTGATATTTAATAAAAATAATATTTTTTTTATAATTTTAAAATATAAAAAATTAAAAAAATAGGACATAGTGGATATAGAATATCTAAAATTTCATCCCATCATCATTTATTATATAATTTTAATCTTATAATTAAAATAATAAACATTTTATATTTAAAAATATCTTATAGTGGTTTAGATTAAAATTTATTAATGAAGGGATTATTCAAAAAAAAAGAGGTTTAAAATTACAACAAAACCTATATATATATATATATATTAATTTATGGTTATGGTGGGTTCATATACTTTTTTATTATTACTCATTTCCATTTTGAATCATTATTTTTGATAATGACTCAGTTTGTTTTCCTTTTTACAATTCCATGACTGCCCAACACCTCACTTATAAAATGAAACCACTTTTTCTCTCCTCCTCACACCTTTTAAACCATCTATATCTAAGAAAAACTACCATTATAACATTATATATTCCTTGAAAACATTCTATATCTACTTTTCTTTCCAAAATTTTATCCCTTCAAGGAATAATGTGCAAGACAAAAGAGGGTTCTCGACAAAATAGAATAACTCTTAAGTGAGAATTTTCAATTCCATATCTTCTTCAAATTTGTGTAAATATAGGTTAACCACTATAAAATAAATAATTAAATATCTTGGATAATTTTGTTTTCTTATTATGTAGTTCTAATATCCATTATTAACCTTTATTCCATCCTTCAAAAATAGAAAAACATCGCTCATGCATACATAAAGATTACTGTCCCGATATAGCATTATAAATTGGTATTTCACCAATTTTATTGTTTGTTTATAATGATTTATATAATAAATATATATGTTATTTATGATATTATTATGATTTTTGAAATAAAAATTAATATTTACATTTTGTTCATTCCATCTTTTGTAGAATGGAAATATTATTCATATGTACCTATGACCAACTGTCTCCATGAAAGGTGTAATTCATTTTTAAATATTTAACTTTTATGAATGAATGTAAATTATATACTAAAAATATATGATATTTATATAATAATTAATATCATTGTAATGATTGAACAATGATAAAATTACAAGATAAAAAGTTATCAAACCTGAATTCTTTTAAAAGACAAGATAATTACACCTAGATGTGATGATTTAATAAATAATTTTTCAATAATATGTGTTAAAATGTTACAATAGGATCATATATGATATTACATGAATGTAAATAATTATTTATTAGAATTATAATATATTTAAATATATTATAAAATAGAACAGAGTTGTTTCGAAGAAAGATGAAGTTGAGATTATTTCAAATCATCTTCTTTGGGACATGTGTTATGTTATTAATAGATAATATAATATACGGTGTTTATAATTTACAATTTAAATTTATAATAATTAATATTTTTATTTTAAAAAAATAAGAATTTTCCTTTGATTTTATATTTTCATGGAGATTATGATTTAATAGTAACCAATGTGGTAAGGGTTTTATGTTACAATCTCATTATGTATTGAGATCATTTATGTTTATGATTTTAATGATGAAATTTCATCACCTAACTTCAAATTAACTAATTAATTTTCTTAACCACTAATTATTTCTATAGGTAGCATTTTTTTAATTTCATTTTCCTCAATTAATGATCTCATGATATTGAAAGAATGTTTTCACATACAAATGCCTTTATTTCACTCTTTAGGGAATTTTTTTCTTCCATATACAAGATTATAAATAATATTTACAATAATTATTAGAATAATATTATTATCATTCATTAAATAATATTTTACCCATGACATATGTAATCTCCTAATATTCTAAACTAATAACATTATTATCGATAGTGTGCATAAAATACAACACATAGCGTGTAAGGGAAAATAATACCATGATAATTTAAAATATATTTAGTATTTTAAATAGATTTAATTTATTCTATATATGGTAATTCACATGACATCGAGTTACCTTACATTAAATTAAAGAGAGTATTTCTTCGACATATTACATAACACGCAAGACCATGTTTTACCGAATTAATTATATATTTTTAAATATAATAAGAAATAATATAGCATTCAAATTAGTAGTTATGAAAATGGGTATATAATTTAATAATGTATATGGTTTAGAAAAATTTAAATATAATTTATTATTAAAAAATATTTACAAATGAATAGGAAAACCAATTAAAAATAAATGAAAATATTATTATATTCAAAAATCTATCATACACTAATAGAT
Organism: Viscum album; assembly: GCA_963277665.1. Taxonomy (NCBI): domain Eukaryota; kingdom Viridiplantae; phylum Streptophyta; class Magnoliopsida; order Santalales; family Viscaceae; genus Viscum; species Viscum album. The sequence goes on from OY728130.1 coordinate 1,883,740,089, forward strand.
TTGATTTATACTGATTAGGTGGTGATATTAATGTAATATTTATATCATATATTAAATATAATATTTTTTATTTTCACCCAATATATTTTACAAGCATTAAATAACAAGAAACCAAATATTACACTTTGATACCAATTTTTTTATAAAGGCAATTTTACTGCATTTTAATGGAGAACCAATTTTAAATATAAATATTTACAAATTATTTTATTCAGTATATCCAAATATGCTTTAAATTTTAAATTTAATCATAAATGTAATTATAGGATGAATTTTTTATATTCTTCTAAAACATATAACTTTTTAATGAATAGTTAAAAATAATAAATGCTATTTCAAAAAAATCATTTAATTTATTTGAAAGGTAAATTATATTTTTAATTGGTTTAAATGTTTTATTGGATAAATTTTTTTATCAATTAATACAACTTATTTCACTAGATTCAATTTCACTCTGAAATTGACTATAAAAACATAGAAAACATTTGGATATTTTTACCTTAAAACCTTAAATTGTCATCCTTATTATAGAATTAAATTTCAATTAATTTATACCGCGTTGATGATGGTAATTTGAAAAAATATCTTCCATATTTTCTAACATATTAATTTATAATTTCTAATAAGAAAATATTTTCTTCAAAAATATTATGGAATGTAATTAAAATTACTCACAATTATAATGTTAAAATTATACTTAATATAGGACTAAATATTTATCTTAGGGGAACAAATGAATTATAAAATTCCTAGAAACACATTATAAAGATATAAATCATCCAATAACCATCCTTTTTTTAGTTTTTTAACTATTGTTTAGGTAGAAACGTGGTTACACCTATCTTCTTTTCAAAATACCATGTGAGTCTTTTTTCCTCACTTATAAAAGGCCAGCACCTCTCACCATTCCTCATACATCTCAGAACAATTAGGTTCCACATATATCATACCATATAACATCCTGAAATCCCTCCCCTAGATCCTAAAAGCCTCCCATTGGGAATAAATCCATCTATGGAATCTTTATTATACAAACCGAAAGAAGTTATCTGATTATGAAGTAACATATTATCTCAAGGTCTCCAGCTTCATTTTCATTATCCACCCCATAAAATATAATTATTGAATGATTATATAACAAAAAAAATTCTCAATATACTAGGTTGTTTTTATTTAATTGTTCCACCCTTAAATTACACACACCTTCATCTAGTGGATAATAGAAATACTATTTATATGAATAGAAAACAACTACCTCACGAAGCACTGATCGTTAATTATTCAATTACCACCTCTAATGGTGGGTATTATTATATAATATATGTTTATATAATATATATATAATATATACAATATATTTATAATTTGGAAATTATTATTTGTAACATTACTTTATTCATTATATCTTATGTAAATACGATAATTTTGTTTGAGGAAGTGTGGGATATAGCCCACTCAAATCCATATGACTCATTCATGCCATAAATGGAACAAATAATGGATGGTTTTAATAATTATTTGTAACATATATAACATTAATATGATAAACTAATTATAATATACATGTGTATCATTTATCGTTCCTTATTTTAATACAAAAAAGAAATTAATGCAGCATTCATTAATAACTATGACCTTTAATCTCCAAGGATGGTGGACATCATTTCTAATATCCAATTATTTTAGATTATTATAAAAAAATTCAAACTGATTATATATGATAATTAAATCATGGTTTACATTCATGAGATGATGAATCCCTGATATAATTAATTATAACAAAAAAACAAGTTTAACGTTTCTTAAGAAAATTAGGTCATTATCCCCCGAAATAGTGAAATTAAAGAATGTTTGTTAACAATTAGGTAATGAGATATAATAAAAAGTTAATATATGGTATTAAATACATGATAATAGTTATTATTTTAGTTAGTAACATATTTTATAACAATATATTGGATAATGAATACTACACCTCAAAAATGAATGATAAGGTAAGAGAATCTCTTCTCAATTTACATTTCCTTGAGGCTTATTTTTTATTATGCATCCGTTTTCTTTTATATGGGATATATAATGAATATTTCTTGTTATATATTTAATACCTTTATCCCAATGGTATTCAATGTTTTATTTAATATCACACCTTTTTGTATATTATGTTTCAAATGTTTGTTAGTGATATGTGACACTTTGGAATGTTTAAAGAATACTCTCCTTAATATTCTTCTTAATGATTATCTATGCAATCTGACTTATTTTTTGTGATTATATACATTATATTGGAAAATTAAATTAATTGTAATAATTTTTATTTTTAACTTTATTTTAATATCTATATTATCATAAAATAAAAATATATCAATTCCCTAAATTTTAAATCATTTTATAGATGGTGTAAAATTTTATAGTTATTTGATTATTTCAACAAAATTAAGAATTCAATAATAATAATTCAATATGGATTTTTGGAAATTAATACTATTTATATAATCTATTCAATATGGTCAATTATTTAGATATTCATTGAAATTATTATCCATGAAATTATATGCCTCCTTGATGCATCGATAGATTCTCATGAGACAAATAAGTTTGCCAAATTAAACGAGCTTCTATTAATTGTTTTAACTATCTTTTGAAATTTCATTAGGGGATTGGTTTAGATGTTTCTGGTACAAGAATTCCATTAATAACTCATTTCATTTTTGTTCATTGATTAAATGGAATATGTTTCAGTTTCACACCATGCTCAATTGATTTTTTTTATTTTCATTTATTTGAGTTTATTGTGTTATTAGATATTCACCATGAATTGATAATTTATTATCACTGATTCATTATTTCTTCCCCTTTACTTACCATGAATGAGAATTTTACCTCAGCCTTATTATGATTCATTCCCCCATGTTATAGAGAAGACATCTCAGAATAAGATTTTGAGGATGTAATTTATTTCATTTTATTATATATCATGTTTTTAATTTATATTTCCCAGTATATTATTTGTATTGTATATTTAAAATTTATTACAAATATTATTAAAATGATATGTATATTAGGATTTTATTTATTATAATCATGCGAATATAATAAAATAATGCAACAACTATGACATATGAGGGTTGGGGTATTATATTTTGTATCAATGGAAGTTTAGTATAAAACTTGGAAACAAGGTTTATGAAACAAAAATTATGGATCATGAACCTTAGATAGGCATTGATGATATTTATAAAACAATATCATAGAATATTTTTAAGATAGATATTATGTGGGTATTCTTAGAAATATAAATATATTTATATACTTCAAGTGTGTGTGGTTATGGAATAAATGTACCATGGGGTAATAAACCTAACAAGGTGTTCCAGCACTAACATGGGGTAACCTGGTACTTGAAAATGGGAATTACTACACTCCAAATTTGACACTATTGGGGGATAAACCTAGGATAGTTCAAATATTTTATACCTAACATTCGGAAGGATTTGAATCTATATATTTTCCGAAGGTAACAAATGTTTATGATTCTAGTATTTACAATGCATAAACTTTTGATGTGTGTTATAAAATATTTATAATTATATATTATTCCTTTATGAGATAATTAGGTATATTCTATTATTTATAATTGGATCCTGGATAGAAGAATGGTACTAATACTTATAGCCAATGTAGAGGTTTCCCTACAGACAATATCAATGTTATTGGTATAAAAAATGTCCAATTTATGGGTATATTAGGGAATCTTACTTGGGTTATAAAAAATAACCTTTACCAAATTGAAAATCCTATTCCACAAATAAAATATCTTATGTTGGATTGCTTTATGCATTCGAATGCCCCATCGTCTAGAAGGAATACTAATCAAAAAACTATTAAGAAATGAATTAAGTCTATAGAAGAGATAATTATGGCCATGGATAATAGAAAATTGGAAAAGGATACACATGTGGTCTATTATCTACAAGGTAATGATGATCAGTGGTAGACATTAATCAAAAATAGAATGGTAGAATAAGAAATTAAACAAATGGAATAGAGAACATTGTGGATACATTCCTTTATAAATACTTCGGTTGTGATTAAAAAAATGAGCTTATGAAAAATATTTTAAGCATAATGTGAAATGAAGAAGAGGGTTTTCTGGATTATAAGAATCCATTAATAGTTTTTCTTGGTATGATATAGATTATATATGAAAAACAATGTGAATAAAAAAACATGTCATTGATGGTCTTAAGAAAAATCCCTGAAGGGTTTTGGTTTTAAGAATTTATCATCACAAAATAAGATAATTTTAATTTTTACCATTATAGAAAAATAATTATCCATGTAAATTGGGTTTAAGGGATACCAAGAGAAGAAAAGGTCTTTTACACAATATGAAAAATGGTATTATTTGGAGAAGATAAAGCATAATAAGTATTGTTTTTAACTTGTTAAAACTATGGAATGAATCACCCTGGTATACTCTTGGAAGTATCATGATTTTGAAATATGTGTGGAGAAAATTTTGACCATGGAAAAAATGAAAAGTATATAAGTAAAATAATGCTATTAAAATTTACAACAAAAATGATATGGGGAACTGTGAAAATGAACGCCTCAATATTCATGGTAATATAACTCTAAAAAAGTTGTCAGTTCAAGGTCAAGTATATGTTATGGAATCAAATTATTTGGAATGACTAACATGTATTTGATTTTTTGTTTGTGAAATTGGTCGTAAAATACTTTCATTTAGTATGTTCTCATCATATGATTTATGAAATATGTTAGGTTTTACTATTATAGTTCTTCATTTAGTATTTTAGATTATATTTTTAATGGTACCATGTAAATAAATTCAAAAGAAATTAAATAATTTTAAAAAATGATTAAGGGATAAAACCATTAATACGTTTCAGATGTAGAGATAATGAAGAAGAAATTATTGATTTGGAAAAGTGATGGCTACATTTAAATTGATTAATGATTTATCGACAACTGGTTGATGATATTATTGATTGATTTTAAAACACTTTTGGATTAATGGAATATATTCAATAGAATGAGTGTTATATAAGTATAAGGCCCCCAGCCATAAACCTTACTTAATCTTGAGTTATCACAAGATTACACGTTGATGATCTTTTCAGGTTTAGAGTTTTAGAGAATTAGAACATAACTATTACATCTCAAAAGATTACAAAGTAGTCACTTCTACTAAGTTTCCATAAATAAATAACAAACTCTTAAAAGAAACATTTCTAGTTCCATGTTTTATATAGCATGAAATTCCCTTGATCCCATCCTTGACCTTATTCCACATTAAGTCCTGTGAAAAACATTTCAAAAAAACATGGGGTGAGCATAAAAAGCTCAGTAAGGGATACACAAAGAATGAAAACTGTTAGTTTTTTCAAAATCAAGTAAACCATGTATACTCTATCAAAGTAATACCTTCACCTTCATGAAGTTGTAAAAACTCTTCACTGAATAATGTATCATTACTTACCTTTTTGTAACCAAAGGATTACCATAAAATCCATAAAAAGAAAACATAACATTTATAAAGGTAACTTGGGACATAAACATACTTAAGTGGAATAACCATACGGTCGACTTCCACACATATCACTTAATGGAATAGCCATACGGCCAATTTCCATACATACATAATGGAATAGCCATACGGCCGAATTCCATACCCAATGCATTAGAGGTTATAACATAACCACCCGTCCTGGTATTCACGGCACCACCCGTCATATGGTTTATAACGTAACCACCCATTAAAATGTCCAAGTACCAATATAAAATCATAAAACATAAAACCAATATAAAGGAATGATAACATTTCCACATTTCAATCACAATATATCATAAATATATCGACATAATAGAATCCTTTATCAAAACCATTTTCAATACCAAAATACATAAAAGAGTATATGGTATTTATTTTATTCTAAAAAAATTACGGCTTGTTGAGGAAGCCAAAGACCAAATAATACTCGCGGAGGCGGAAAAGGTCATTTTCGCCGCGTACGTTAAAAGAAACATTCCTTTTTGTCATTTTGTAAAACGCTTCATAGAAAAAAGATTCATTTTGTATAAAAGTAAATTCAACAGTGGTTTATACACCGTATAAAAGAAAGTTGTGTATAAAACGAAATATGCCTCAATGAAAGGAGATTGAGACGAAGTCCCTTACCTCGGGTCCGACTTGACTCGATCGTTGTTTAACGTCCTGAATAATAAACTTAAGTTAATTTATAATTGATTAAGAACCTTTTTAAAGTTCATTATTCATTTTATATCACTTATTACCATGTTATAAACATTATGTAACCATTTAAGTTAATAATGTATGTTTTCACAATATTTGGTTCTTAAGTCGAAAGTGGACTTCTTACAATTACATGTTGTTCGTGTGGTCAAAGGTTCATTATATCCAGAATGAAATTCCCGATTTGGATATAATATGTATCATATATATCCAGCATATACATGTATTTATAATATTACATAATCATTTAGAGGTATGAAATTAAATGCACCGTTCATGGAGACGGTAAGCCATACGTACGCATGAACGCTACTTTCATTTCTTTGTCATATTAATGGAATTAAAACTAAATGAGAGGTATGTATATTTTAATTCCAGAATTATATTCATCATTTATATATATCATTAATTATATATATCCATTATATAAATGTACTTTTAATAGTACATTACATTTGGGGATAAGAAATGAAATGCACCGTTCATGGAGACGGTAAGCCGTACGTACGCATGAACGCTACTTTCATTTCTATCTCATACTTTAATGGAAAGAAATAATAATGATATAGAGGTATATTATAATTCCAGTATAACATCATATATAATAAATTTAAATCCATCCTTTACACGTCCCACATATGGCATTAACGAATCACATCACTTTGAGGGGGCGGTAGTCCGCACTTCCTTAAATGAAGATATCGTGTTTACCCATAATGGAAACCATAAAGGTATGCCCAAAATGAAAAATACAGAAGCTAAAAAAAATTAAACATATTATATATCATATATAAAAATATTGACATCATAATGGCCACCTTTGTAGGTGTTAAATGAGTATTGAACAATCATCGTTTCGGGAGGCAGAATTTCGCTATCCACGGAAACTGTATGTTCTTTAACCATTTGATGTAGTTGTGTGAGAGTGTAGCTCGAATAAATCTTATAACAACATCCTAGTATATTGAAGATAATGGTTTTGTTACAACAGAAGTAAATAAAAAGATTTTGGGGGGTTGGATAAGGAAAATAAAACAAATGAACAAGAGAGAATGAATTATCTTTAAAAGTGTAACTCCTTTTGATTTGAGCCTAAAGGCTTCCTTTGAAAGGATTCTGCCCAAAGGGAATCCTCTAGGATGAGGAGAGGGATGTGGAGAGAGTAAATGGGCCGGGATTGGCCGAGCCAAAGGCTTGAGAGGTGTGTGAAATGAGGTAGAGGTGGGGGCCTTTTATAAGAGGAGTGGAGGGGCACTTTTGGAATTAAAGAAACAATACTTTATTTGAAAATGTTTTTCGGTTTTAAAAGGTCCCACATTGATATAATTGGGGATAAGGTGATAAGGGTTCTAAATCCACTCATCCAATTGGTTTCGGACATGTGTAGTTTATATATTTTACATTATCTTTCCATTTTATTTAAATCGTCAAATAAAGAGGTCATCGCTGCATCATCATGATGTCATATATCATTTAATTTATTTAATGTATAAAAATCATAAAAAAAATTCTATGAAGTATGAAATCTTTTTATATTTCCAATATTTATTATAATCAAAAATATGATCTTTATAAACCCATGTAAAAATTGTTTTTGTAAAACATATCTTGTTTGTGTCATTTTTACTTTAACATTTAGTAAAAATTTATTTATGTCATTTCCCAACCAAAGTGTCTCCATGGGGTCCCCAAGTTGACCCATGGCTTTTCTTGGTCGGCAATGACAGAACCAATAATGTTGGTACATGTTTCTAGGTCATTTCATATTATTAAAGCATTATTTATACCTTAAACTACCCTAATTACCACTAATCGCGATTAAAAACATAATAAGTTACTATTCACCAAAATGTTATTATAATCTCATTGAACCACATTTTACTTATTAATGACATCCATGTATGTCGGATTTTTGAAATTCAAAACACAATGATGGAAAAATTTCATTTAAACGGAAAATCAGTCTTTATAAGTACCACTTAGTGGTTTCACTATTCATCAAAAATTGAAGTTTTTCAGAAAATTACCAAAAATTCACCCTAAGCTATATTTGATATTACGAATTCAAAAATGAAGTCTATTTTACAAAATTCAAAACATATAAGTCACATTAATTAATTTAATAATTAATTCCCGCTGTCAGAGCAAATAGCGTGTTTTTATGAAACAATAAGTATCAAAAGATTGACACTAGTTTAAGTCCGATTTCAAAGTGAAATTAATTCCAACGACCACTATTGGATTTAATGGTAAAAATATTTTCTAATTTCACATTAAAACCAATTCAAAAGATAATATAATCATATAATTAAATTAGATTAAAAAGAGGTTTTGAATTAAAATACAACATTTTACACTATTCATTAAAAAAAATGAACTTTATCAGAAAGGTACCAAAAATTTACACAATGTAAATTTTGATGTTCCGATTCTAAAGAAGAGTTATATTTGGTCCAATAGAATTTATAAGATCGATCAAAACTATATTTAATGACGGTTCCCCGTCAAAAGGTGATAAGTGGACCTTTCGTAAAAATTAGGGTATAAATGCCTAAAATTGAACACTTTCCATATTTTAAGCCTTTATCTTTTATTGGGTAAATTTAAAAACATTTAAAAACATATATAATCATATTTTAGTTATTTCTATCCATTCCCACCAGTACAATGGCTACTCGTTAACTAACATTTAAAATAATATTATTTTATTTCTTGTGTGCAATGTAAGTTTTCAAAGAAACTCATTGTTGTGTACCGAGTACGCTGTCGAACGTAAAAACCCCTTTTAATTAAAATCAATATTTAATTAGTAAATATTAATAAATGTGAAAATTATTTATTCTTTATTTACCTGGGATGTTACATCCTTCCCCCCTTTTGGGAATTGCGTCCTCGAAATTTTATTCACTTATCAAAATAAGTTGGGGTATTTATCCCTCATAGCATTTTCAGATTCCCACGTTGCATCTTCAATCACATGGTTTTTCCACAAAACCATTACCTGATGAATCATCTTATTCCGTAACACTTGCTCCCTGTGGTCAAGAATCTGGACCGGTTGATCCTCATAAGATAGGTTCTCTTCCAGCTGAACTACCTCTGGACTCAAAACATGAGATGGATCTGGCATATACTTCCTCAACATTGAAACATGAAAAACATTGTGTATCTGAGATAATCTCGGAGGTAAAGCCACCCGGTATGCAACTGATCCAACTCTCTCCAGAATTTCATATGGTCCAATAATCCTTGGACTTTGCTTTCCTTTCTTACCAAATCTCATCACACTTTTCCAAGGAGAAACCTTGAGAAAAACATGATCACCTACCTCAAAAGATTAATCCTTCCTCCGGTTATCCGCATTACTCTTCTGCCTGCTCTGAGCTGTTCTCATGTGTTTCTGAATCAGCTGAACTTTTTCTGCCATCTCTTCTACAAATTCTGGTCCCATCAACTTCCTTTCACCCACTTCATCCTAGAAAGCTGGAGTTCGACACCGCTTCCCATATAATGCCTCAAATGGTGCCATCTGTATACTGGAATGAAAACTGTTATTATAAGAAAACTCAACCAAAGAAAGATGTTGGTCCCAACTTCCCTGATAATCCATCAAACAAGCTCGTAGCATATCCTCCAAGGTCTGAATTGTTCGTTCTGACTGCCCATCTGATTGAGGATGAAAAGCTGTACTAAAATTTAATTCAGTACCCAACGACTTCTGAAGGCCTTTTCAAAAGTTATAAGTAAACCTGGGATCATGATCCGATACAATGGAGAGAGGAACTCCATGTAACCTGACTATCTCTTTAATATACAAACGGTAAAGTTGATCAAGAGAGAAAGTATCTCGTATAGCAAGGAAATGAGCAGATTTGGTCAAGTGATCAACAATAACCCAGATTTCATTATTACCTTGAGATGTCTTCGGTAATCCAACAACAAAGTCCATGGATATATTCTCCCATTTCCACTCTGGCACTGGTAAATGCCGAAGCATCCCTTTCGGTAACTGCCACTCTGCTTTAACCTGTTGACATGTCAAACACTTCATAGTAAAATCAGCAATGTCTCTTGTCATTCCATCCTACCAGTAATACTCCCGCAGATCTCTGTAAATCTTAGTACTGCCAGGATGAACTGAAAACGGGGAACTATGAGCCTCACATAACAACTCATTCTTCAACTGTGAATCACAAGGCACACATAACCTCTTCCCAAACCTCAAAACACAAACACAAACTTATCCAAGAACTCATGGAAAATTTTATTCATAAGGTCCATGAATACAGCAGGTGCATTGGTTAACCCAAAAGGCATAACTAAAAATTTATAATGGCCATATCTAGTATGGAACGCAGTCCTCAGAACGTCTGCTTATTTTACTTTCGACTGATGGTACCCCTACCTCAAGTCAATCTTCAAAAAATACTGAGCTCCCTGGAGATGATACCGCTTCATTCGATGGCCCAACATCTGCTGAAGATGTTGCAAAGGATTTCACCACCCCTTTCTGCTTGTAGTCTGGCTGCATTCCCCCTGTTGAGTTCTTCGTTGGACATTCGTTTGCATAATGACCCATTTCATTACACTTAATACATCTTATCGTTGGCTTCTCATTTCCTTCTTGATCATCTTCCTTACAGTTACGAGCAATATGACCAGACTTACCACACCGAAAGCACTTACCAGACTTGGATAAACATTCTCCAGGATGCATTTTACCACACTTCTCACATGATGGATATTTGGTTTCCTTACCTCCTTGCTTCTTTGATGAATTCTTCCCCTTTTCCTGCCAACTAGACCTCTTATTCTGTTGTTTGTCATAGAACACCTGACCATCGGAAAACTCCATTTCCACCTTCTTCGCACATCAAACAAGTTTTTCATAACTTTTGAACTCACGAGATGCTAAAGCCCTTCGATACTTTGGCTTTAACCCAGAGTAAAAACGGTTTATTTTACTATCAAGATCTCGTATGAAGTTCGGAGCATACCTTTCCAATCGAGTGAACTTTTCTTCATAAGAAGCCACTGAATCATCCTCCTGCCTCAATTCTAGGAACTGTTTTTCCATCCTAAGATGAACCACCTTAGGAAAATATTTCTCAAGAAACATACCTTTGAATTCGTCCCAGTGAAGATCCTCGTTCTCATCACTATCCCTTATATTTTTCACCATCGACCACCACTGATCAGCTTCACCTTCAAAATGGTAAACAGCAAGACTAACCTTTTGATGTTCTGAACACCCCATGACATCAAAAATCTTCTCTAGTGCTTTAATCCACCCTTCAGCTTGCACATAGTCAGATGATCCTCTAAATGATGGGGGTTGTTGCCTCTTGAAATGTTCCACCACTGACATGTTTCTCTGCGGTTGATCTGGCTGATCTCGTGCATGGATACCACCACCATTTATATCCTGAGTCAACTGTGCCATCACTGCAACAAACTATTCAGTTCCGATTCAGACCATCTCAGGTTGTTGATTTTGAAGGTTATCTTCCTCCCGATGTCGTCCCAACATAGCTGCTTTGTTTCCTCTACAGAAAAACATTCTGAACACAGAAATATCTTAGGCGAAGCAACATGGTAATCCGTAAATGCTATATTATTTCAATCATATTATAATTTAACACTTTTCGAACTCCTAAAGTTGTCTAAACTGGCCGTTGATACCAACTATAAGGCCCCAGCCTTAAACCTTACTTAATCTTGAGTTATCACAAGATTACACGTTGAGGATCTTTTCAGGTTTAGATTTTTAGAGAATTAGAACATAACTATTACATCTCAAAAGATTACAAAGTAGTCACTTCTAATAAGTTTCAATAAATAAATAAAAAACTCTTAAAATAAACATGTATAGTTCTATGTTTTATATAGCATGACATTCCCTTGATCCCATCCTTGACCTTATTCCACATTAAGTCCTGCGAAAAACATTTCAAAAAAACTTGGGGTGAGCATAAAAAGCTCAGTAAGGGATACAAAAAGAATGACAACTGTTAGTTTTTTCAAAATCAAGTAAACCATGTAAACTCTATCAAAGTAATACCTTCACCTTCATGAAGTTGTAAAAACTCTTCACTGAATAAAGTATCATTACTTAAATTTTTGTAACCAAAGGATTACCATAAAATCCATAAAAAGAACACATAACATTTATAAAGGTAACTTGGGACATAAACATACTTAAGTGGAATAACCATACGGTCGACTTCCACACATATCACTTAATGGAATAGCCATACGGCCAATTTCCATACATACTTAATGGAATAGCCATACGGACGACTTCCATACCCAATGCATTGGAGGTTGTAATGTAACCACCCATCCTGGTATTCACGGCACCACCCGTCATATGGTTTATAACGTAATCACCCGTTAAAATGTCCAAGTACCAATATAAAATCATAAAACATAAAACCAATATAAAGGAATGATAACATTTCCACATTTCAATCACAATATATCATAAATATATAGACATAATAGAATCATTTATAAAACCATTTTCAATACAAAAATACATAAAAGAGTATATGGTATTTATTTTATTCTAAAAACATTACGGCTTGTTGAGGAAGCCAAAGACCAAATAATACTCGCGGCGGCGGAAAAGGTCGTTTTCGCCGCGTAGGTTAAAAGAAACATTCCTTTTTGTCGTTTTGTAAAAAGCTTCATAGAAAAAGATTCCTTTTGTATAAAAGTAAATTCAAAAGTTGTTTATACACCGTATAAATGAAGGTTTTGTATAAAACGAAATATTCCTCAATGAAAGGAGATTGAGACGAAGTCCCTTACCTCGGGTCCGACTTGACTCGATCGTTCTTTAACGTCCTGAATAATGAACTTAAGTTAATTTATACTTGATTAAGAACCTTTTTAAAGTTCATTATTCCTTTTATATCATTTATTACCATGTTATAAACATTATGTAACCATTTATGTTAATAATGTATGTTTTCACAATATTTGGTTCTTAAGTCGAAAGTGGACTTCTTACAATTACATGTTGTTCGTGTGGTCAAAGGTTCATTATATCCAGAATGAAATTCCCGATTTGGATATAATATCTATCATATATATCCAGCATATACATGTATTTATAATATTACATAATCATTTAGAGGTATGAAATGAAATGCACCGTTCATGGAGACGGTAAGCCGTACGTACGCATGAACGCTACTTTCATTTCTTTGTCATATTAATGGAATTAAAACTAAATGAGAGGTATGTATATTTTAATTCCAGAATTATCTTCATCATTTAGATATATCATTAATTATATATATCCATTAAATACATGTACTTTTAATAGTACATTACATTTGGGGATAAGAAATGAAATGCACCGTTCATGGAGACGATAAGCCGTACGTACGCATGAACGCTACTTTCATTTCTATCTCATACTTTAATGGAAAGAAATAATAATGATATAGAGGTATATTATAATTCCAGTATAACATCATATATAATAATTTTAAATCCATCCTTTACACATCCCACATATGGCATTAATGAATCACATCACTTTGAGGGGGCGAAATCCGCACTTCCTTAAATGAAGATATCGTGTTTACCCATAATGGAAACCATAAAGGTATGCCCAAAATGAATAATACAGAAGCTAAAAGAAAAAATAAACATATTATATATAATATATAAAAATAGTGACATCATAATGTCCACCTTTGAAGGTGTTAAATGAGTATTGAACAATCATCGTTTCGGGAGGCAGAATTTCGCCATCCACGGAAACTGTATGTTCTTTAACCATTTGATGTAGTTGTGTGAGAGTGTAGCTCGAATAAATCTTATAACAACATCCTAGTATATTGAAGGTACTGTTGCTGTTACAAAAAAAGTAAATAAATAGAGTTTAGGGGGTTGGATAAGCAAAATAAAACAAATGAACAAGAGAGAATGAATTATCTTTAAAAGTGTAACTCCTTTTGATTTGAGCCTAAAGGATTCCTTTGAAAGGATTATGCCCAAAGGGAATCCTCTAGGATGAGGAGAGGGATGTGGAGAGAGTAAATGGGCCAGGGTTGGCCGAGCCAAAGGCTTGAGGAGTGTGTGAAATGAGGTAGAGGTGGGGGCCTTTTATAAGAGGAGAGGAGGGGCACTTTTGGAAAGTAAAGAAACAATACTTTATTTGAAAATGTTTTTCGGTTTTAAAAGGTCCCACATTGATATAATTCATGGATAAGGTTATAAGGGTTCTAAATCCACTCATCCAATTGGTTTTCGACATGTGTAGTTCATATATTTTACATTATCTTTCCATTTTATTTAAAACATCAAATAAAGAGGTCATCGCTGCATCATCATGATGTCATATATCATTTAATTTATTTAATGTATAAAAATAATAAGAAAAATACTATGATGTAGGAAATCTTTTTATATTTCCAATTATTATTTATAATCAAAAATTTTATCCTTATAAACCCATGTAAAAATTGTTTTTGTAAAACATATCTTGTTTGTGTCATTTTTACTTTAACATTTAATAAAAAGTTATTTATGTCATTTCCCAACCAAAGTGTCTCCATGGGGTCCCAAAGTTGACCCATGGCTTGTCTTGGTCGGCCATGAAACAAACAATAATGTTGGGACATGTGTCTAGGTCATTTCATATTATTAAAGCATTATTTATTCCTTAAACTACCCTAATTACCACTAATCGCGATTAAAAACTTAATAAGTTACTATTCACCAAAAAATTATTATAATCTCATTGAACCACATTTTACTTCTTAATGACAACCAATTATGTTGGATTTTTGAAATTCAAAACTCAATGATGGAAAAATTTCATTTAAACGGAAAATCAGTCTTTATAAGTACCATTTAGGGGTTTCACTATTCATCAAAAATTCAAGTTTTTCAGAAAATTACCAAAACTTCACCCTAAGCAATATTTGATATTACGAATTCAAAAATGAAGTCTATTTTAAAAAATTCAAAACATATAAGTCACATTAATTAATTTAATAATTAATTCCCGCTGTCAGAGCAAATAGCGTGTTTTTATGAAACAATAAGTATCAAAAGATTGACAGTAGTTTAAGTCCGATTTCAAAGTGAAATTAATTCCAACGACCACTATTGGATTTAATGGTAAAAATATTTTATAATTTCACTTTAAAACCAATTCAAAAGATAATCTAATCATATAAATAAATTAGATTAAAAAGAGGTTTTGAATTAAAATACAACAATTTACACTATTCATTAAAAAATGAACTTTATCAGAATGGTACCAAAAATTTACACAATGTAAATTTTGATGTCCCGATTCTAAAGAAGAGTTATATTTGGTCCAATAGAATTTATAAGATCGATCAAAACTATATTTAATGACGGTTCCCCGTCAAAAGGTGATAAGTGGACCTTTCGTGAAAATTAGGGTATAAATGCCTAAAATTGAACTCCTTCCATATTTTAAGCCTTTATCTTTTATTGGGTAAATGTAAAAACATTTAAAAACATATATAATCATATTTTAGTTATTTCTATCCATTCCCGCCAGTACAATGGCTACTCGTTAACTAACATTTAAAATAATATTAATTTATTACTTGTGTGCAATGTAAGTTTCCAAAGAAACTCATTGTTGCGTACCGAGTATGCTATCGAACGTAGAAACCCATTTTAATTAAAATCAATATTTAATTCGTAAATATTAATAAATATGAAAATTATTTATTCTTTATTTACCCAGGATGTTACAATAAGTAATAAGGAATAATTAATATTTTTAATATGTTTCAATGGTTATTATAGTTATTAACATATTTCTAGAGGATACATGATTAAATTTATTCACATGTTTGGGAAATGAAAATATAGAGTTTCTTCTTGTTTATTAATAGAAAATGATATTTTCATCTATGAAATCTAGTGGCCTTCATTATAAATTGTTAGATCAAAATCTATTTGAAAAGATAACCATTTATAAAATGTGTTTAGATGATCAGTGGATGTGAATTTAGTTGTTAATTTATTACTTCACCATATAATTAATGATGTTCTAAGAGATGAAGTGTAAATAGTTCAAGGAGTATTCAAAGGAAAATATTGGGTTTATAGAAACATTAATACACTTATGCTATTTTAATGTTAAATATTTACATAAATATTAATATGGGATTGAACAAACACAATATCCTATTATAATTATTTTTTATGATATCAATAAAATTTATTCAAACATATTTTTATGGTTTTGTGGTAGAAAATTATATGTAATCATGTTCTCTAGAACACTCCATCGGAACATGACTGTTGGAATTTTTTCTTCTATATCCATTATTCCCTTTCAAACCCATGTTCTCCTTCTAGGGAACCTAGTTACGTGACAACTAGACGTTCCTTTCTATATTGTTAATAAGATGTGATATTAACCCTTTTATGATGTGGTTATTTAAACAATTGTATATTTTAAATCCCCCAATTATCAAGAACATGTTTATACAGTGATAATGTAATTTATTTAATGTGGGTAGAATGTAACACCCTGAAATTCTAATAAAAGACATTATATTTAATAGTATGCATGAAATGGAACACCAAGAACCTAAGGGGAAATAAAACACTGATAAATTAAAATATATTAACGATTTTAAATATATATTATATAATATATATTTTTTAGTTCACTCGAAACTAGGTTACCTAGTGTTACAAGTAAGAGAGAATTACATTGAAAGCTTATATCACACACAAGGTCCTGTTTTAACGAATAAAGATGCATTATCTAATATAATAAAATATAAACATGAATTTTAATTAGTAGTTATAACGATTTTAAATATATAATATATAATATAATTTTTTTAAAGGCGATTTAACCACCATTTATTAAAGAACCCATCTTAAATATGTATATTGACACATAAAATGATTCAATATATAAAATTAAACTTATTATTTGACATATATGTTGAAAAAATAGGCTCTCGTGACTTTTTATATTTTTCAAATATATATCATTTTTTAATGCATAGTTAAAATACTGAATTTTATTTCAAAAATGTGTTTTATAAAAAAATTATTAATAAAGACAAATTATTTGTTTAAGTGAATTTAGTTATTAGTTGGATGATTTTTTAATCATTTAAAACAATTAATTTTATAGTAATTATCTTTATATTGAAATTTACTATGAAAACATTGCATACTTTTGAACATTTTTACCTAAAAACATACATTGTCATCCCACCTGCGAGATTAAATTTCAATTAATATCTTCTACTTTTGTTATTGGTATTTGAAAAAATTAATTATGTATTTGGAATATATACTATTTATAATTAATAATAAAACGAAATTTTTTCCCAAATATTATAGAAATTATTTATAATTAATTATAATTATTATGGTAAAACTATTCATAATATTGTAATAAAGCTTTTTTTTAAGGGCCCAAATGACCTATAAAATTATCCCAAACTAGTATTAGGGAAAAAATCCAGAAATTAATAATAAATTATTTTTTTTTATTTTATTATGTCATTTTTTAGGGAAAAACTTTGGTACACCAAACTTGTTTTCAAAATAACATTTCAGTCATTTTCCTCACTTATAAAAGGCCACCACCTATCCACATTAATCACATCTATCAATACACTTTATTAGGCCAATATATACCCATATTGCTTCCAAAAATATATCATATCAATTCATGAATCATACCATTGTAAAAAATAAATCCCACTAAGCCTTTTGGGAGAAACGAAAAGAAGTTACCCGATTAAGGGATAATGTCCTCTCTCAAGGTCTCTAGATTTATTTCCATTATCCACCCCTCAAAAATACTTTTTAAATTTTTATATAAATAATTATATTCAGTATAATTTAATTTATTTATGTAATGTTTTATACCAACACTTTCACATACCTCCATCTAATGAATAATGACAATACTGTTTTTATGTAAGGCGAATCACTGTCTCACAAAACGATGATTATTTAATTTTTCCACCACTCATTATGGCCATTATGATAGAAAACATATTTATATATGATATTTATGATATTTATAATGTATTTATAAATCTTTAATTTTTTTATTTTAAACTTTTTTATTCTTTCCATCTTGTGTAACTACAATAATTTCATTTGAGGGTGTAGAGACCCGTATCCTTGACGTACATGGACATTACATTACATTTGCGGAATACTTAGTACATAACAAAAACACACACGCAAGGATCGTAATAGTTTAGTGTCTTTGGAAACTCGGAATATAATCTTCTAATCCTGGTGAAAGATCTTCAACATCTCCCATAAGGATCTTCTTTTTTTTTTCTTACCTAAAACCTTTATTTATATCCTGGGGAAAAGAAAACATAAAAGGGTGAGCTCAAATGCTCAGTAAGGGTAAACAACAGAAATATCAATCACATCATATTCAAAAGAACATAACATTTTGGAAATATTAACCTGAAAAAGAGAGCATAATTTCATAACATGGGATAAATCATGGCAGTGAAATGTAATCACAATAATCGTAACTTAAAACATGAAACTTTGTGGCATACACACATAATCATAGAAAATCATTTCTTGTTAGTCAAGACTCATTTCCAAGACTATCTTAGTGGACAAAGTCCCTTTCTGAATCGAGTAACCCTCGTTTCAGTCCTGTTTCACTGAACCGGTATAACCTACCATTTCAGACATGTCTATCTCATGAGATATAAAATCTTTACCCAATGCATTGGAGGGAGATATAGGTCCCACCCATCTCATAATGATACCATTCTTATGTGTGCCACAAAATCATAAATCATACATCATTTCATAACCCATGTAATAAAAATGGGATTCTGAAAACAACATGACATCATAAAACCATTCATATAAGATAAAGGAATTCATAAACATAATTCCATCACAACATAGTCAAATAAATGTAAAAATATGGATAGAAACAGAACCCTTTATTATCATAGATGGGAAATAATTTTGATAAAACACTTGAAATGAATTTTTGAGGAAAATATCCTTTCTTCTTCAAAATCAATTTCTTTTCACAAAACATCATGCAATTTTAAAAGAAAGATATTTTATTAAAAATAGTCATGAAATCTTTTGGAGGAAGTTTCATGAAAATAAGGCTTTATAAAACCGTAAAAATCCGTTCGTGCCGTATAAGTTAAAAAAAACATTCTTCGTACTTTTGTCGGAAAAGTCAAAAAGTACCTCGTACGAAAAACGACAAAAGATTCCTTTCGTACATATTACTAAAAACTCACCGAAGGGTAAAAATGGATTTAAACAATTGTAGGTGGATGGAAATAATATTACATATTGATGAAACATGGATGTGGATGATAAAATACACCCCAGTAAATACTTACGAATAAACAATCTCGGATAAAAATGAGATTGTGATATTTCCCTTACCTTAGGTCCGACTTGCTTTGTAAGTGTCCGAACCTCATGTATAATGATTTAAATCATGTTATTGACTTATTACAGAATCATATTCATTGTTATGATATCATATATGGTTCACTTATGACATTATATTACCCGTTCTTTTGTAAATTCCATGTTAAAGAAGCGTTTTGGGTAAAATCGTTTCATTTATCGTAGGTGTTTTGACTTGTTGTTCTTGACATCATTATTACTTATATCATGATTTACTCACTTCCAGAATATAAAATATGATTTATATATCATATATATTCAGTATATATATATATATAATAGGTAGATAAATGAAATGAAAAACACCGTTCATGGAGACGGTAGTCCGTACGTACGCATGAACGCTGTTTTCCTTTCCTTATTGTCTTGAATGGAAGTAAGTAGATGACATACATATATATATATATATATATATACATAAATCCAGTAGATTTATAATTTCATATATTTCATTATTATTTCTTATATAAACTTTATAATAATTCTTAAATGGTTAACATGGAGAATGAATCTCATCGCGTCGTGGAGACGGTAGTCCGTACGTACGCACGAGCGATGATATCATTTCCATAAATATTGAACTGAATTGGAGTGGATTATACCATATATCAGAATCAATATGATGTTGTAATAACTATGTATAGTTATTCTTTACACCATTATACCCATCCATGTAAGGTGGTGGTGGAAAATAGATTACACCACGTCGTGGAGACGGTATTCCGTACGTACACACGCGCGGTGATTTCTTTTTCCGTAGGATGGATAGATGGTGAAATAGGGTTGTTTCATACATATAATAACATATCAGTATATGAGTGATACTGATGTTATTACTTCATAATGAAACAACCTAAGAAGAAGATGTGGAAGAAGAAATAAAGATAAAAGAATTGGTAACGGTAATTACCTCTTCTTTGAAGCGCCTCTTTGAGACCTCCTCTTAGGGCACTAAAATTGGTCTTTGAGGAAGACCAGAACCTTTAGGATGTTGCTAGGGAAGTGGAGAAGAGATTTTGGCAGGGGTTGGCCGAGCTTGAGTGCTCAAATTGGTGTGAGGAGGAGGGGGAGGAGGTGTCCTTTTATAAGGGAGGAGAGGGGCACCTTAGGAATACCTCATGATATTATTTTATATTAATGTCAAAATCGGTTTATAATGGTTCCAAATGGTCTTATTTCGAAGCTAAAGTGGGGATGGGTCGAAATCCTATCAACCAATAAGATTTAGACATGTTTAGGGTATTATTTTAACCTTATCAATTAGATTTAACTCTAAGTTAATTAATTTAACTTTTACCGTGTCTTTTTGTTTTCTTTCACTATATGGTTAATACACTTACTATAACATGCCAAACGAACCCCAAATTGTTTATTATTAATATATATATCCTTATCTAAGTCATTTGGCCGAACCTTAGATTTTTAGGAATAAAATAACAATTATTAATATAATATTTTATTTAAAACTATTTTGTGTCAATTTTGACACTATTTGATATATGATTTTTGTGAAAGTCATAAAAGAATTAAATGTTCGAACCAAGTTGATTAAATCAACATTAATATATCATAGTAACCTAGAAAACTATTGGAATTCATAAAAAATCTCAAATTACATTTATTTTGGTGCTTATAACATCAATTATGTCAATATTTCATTAAAAAGATAATTACTGCATCATCGTTGTGTCATAAATAAATTAAATTATTTGATGTCTAAAAATTACAAATAAAATACCATCATGTAGGAAAGATTTTTAGCTTTCTAATGAATATTTAAAATCGAATTTATCTTCTGTATAAACCCATATTAAAAATGATTTACTTATTAAACTTTGATTTTAACTATTTTAACCCTTCTTTAAATAAATTAATAATAAATGTCCTAATCTAATCCAAGTGGGCCTAAATGGTCATATTTTATTCCTAAGTTTGTTTTTTGGTCGAATTACACTTGTCCAATAGAATTAGGACATGTGTTAGGGTAATAGTAATATCATATTTACCCTTAGTTACCCTATTTACTATTAACCGTGGTAAAAAAAAGTAAAAAGTTACTATTCACCAAAAAATTATTTTCATCTCATTGAACCACATTTTAGTCCTTGATATCAACCGTGTCTATCGGATTTTTGAAATTCCATTCACAGAAGCGGTAAAATTATGTTTTATACAAAATTCTGTTTTTAACCTACCACTTAGTGGTTTCACTATTCATCAAAAAATGAAAGTTTTCAGAAAAATGCCAAAATTTCATCCTAAGCTATATTTCATATTCCGAATTAAAAAATGAAGTCTATTTTACCAAATTCATAACATAGAAGTTGCATTAATTAATTTTATAATTAAATCCCGCTGTTAAAACAAATAGCGTGTTTTTTTTAAGAAACAAAATCTATCAAATGATTGACACTTGATTATGTCTGGTTTAAATGTGAAATTACATCCAATGACCAACATTGTATTAAATTGTAAAAATATATTCTAAATATACTTTAAAACCACTCAAATTAATTATTTATCACTATTAATTATTTTGATTAAAAAAGTTGTTTTTAAATATAATTTAGTAATTTTTACTATTCATCAGAATATGAAAGTTATCCAAAAAGTACCAAAATTTCACCTTAGGCTAAATTCGATACTCCGAATCCATGAATGAAGTTCATTTTGAAATATAAGATTTACAGAATTTCAAAAAGTGGTTATTACTATTCATAACGACTAGTTTTAATAATATTTTAATAGGATATCGTTGTTTAGTGAAACTTAGTATTGCGTACTACACACGCTATCGAGGAAGGTTGTGATTGCGTGTAATGCAAGGCAAGTCAAGGATGCGTGTTGTGCAAGCTCCTTTTGGTGTAGCGTACAACACAAGACATTAATAAAATTAAAAAGAATATTTTTTTTAAAAAATCTTGGGCTGTTACATTCTACCCTCCTTAAAATGAATTTCGCCCTCGAAATTCGTCGGGGTTATAAATGGTTTACTACTTGAAAGTTTCTTTAATAGAAACCCACATCGTAAAAAGGAATACCAAAACCAACCTTTAAAAACAAAAGTATGAAACGTAATGGTTACCCAAATAAACTAATCACTGGGTTTCCACATAGGTGAAAATATGGATATGGAATAAAAATCTAACCATCGTGTTCTGATGGAGAGTGGTAGAGAACATGGCTATGGAAAAGCCAGCAATCAAAAAGCCATAAATTTGTGATGATCTAAGGTACCATATGATTCATCAGGTATATGATCACTAGGACAACATTTTTGGTTTTCAAGATCATTTCCCCTAAAGTTGAAAATTTGAATTAGAATAAATACTTACTTTATTTTGGTACAATCTCACTGTTGTTCGTGCCTTGAACAATTTCCACTTCATCTCTTAAATAAATGAAGATGAATTTGTTATTCGTGAAGTGTTAGCAGATCATGTGATAGAATGACGGGTCATTCCATCTGTCTCAAACAAAAGGTTAGCAAAAATTATATGCATAAATCGATCTATAGTGAGATTAATCATATATGGTTCCTAAAATGGACTTATACTTCATATAACATACTGCTTAATATAATAAAACTAGTTTCTACTAAACAGGGACTTCCTGTAGGCCAGTGGTAGGCGATAAAGGCCAGTCGCACTTCGGTTGTGGGTTCGATTCCTACAGCCTTGTCTGACGCGATGGGCTGTCGCCCGTCCTGCAGGTTGTCCTTTTTCTAAAACTACATTACTATAACATCCCATCAATAATATCGAAAGAAAAACTTCTATCCTTAAACAATACTAACTAATGTCCAACATAATCCATTCCAATCTTTAGGCTTACCCATAATACTGCAGTCCACTCTCATAACATAGTGAAAACGATTACCAGAGATTTAACACCATCGTCGATCCCCATATATCATAAGATATGTTTTGTTGGTCACATTCCAAACATTCAAAGTCCTTAATCATGTATTCTCTTGAATACCTTAGTGAAAACATGAATGCAGTTTAAAGTTAACACTTTCCACATACCAAAATCCTCAAAATTCTATATACTCAAACAATGATATCACTTAGTCCTTATATCATTCACGAGCTCTTGAATACTGTCAAATATTTCATTTTCTCATTTTCCCTTCATTATGTGCATAATATCTCAATCACTTTGAATACCACATTAGACCAATACATAAATATTCCAATACTCCATGATACAACACTTAATCATTCCACCACATCATTGTCATATTCAACATCGCCAATAGTGATCGCATGTGACTTCCCTTTGTCCTTTTCCTTAAGTGTTTGCTCATGTTGATCATCACTAACCCTTGGATTAGGGCATTTATTGGCACAATGTCCCATCTCCTTGCACTTGAAACATTGAAGTGTTGGTGGTGCGTTCTCTGTAGTGTTTTCTTTATTCACATCATTAGAAAACCTTTTTCCATTACTTCGACACTCAGCTGCTCGATGACCTTCTTTTCCACACTTAAAACATTTTCTAGTCCCTTTAAGACAATCTCCACCATGCTTCTTTCCACACTTTGTGCATAAGGAAACATTCATCTTCTTTTCACCATTATTCTGAGATTTCTCCTTGAACTCCATCTTTCGTTTCTTGTCAAAACCATGAGATGGATATGTAATACCAACTTCCATTTCTACCTTGATAGCACAACGCACAATTTCTTCATAGCTACTGAAGTCCCTTATAGCTAATGCCCTTCGAAGACATGGTTTTAAGCCACTGAAAAATCGATCAACTTTACTTTCAGGTTGGATGATAATGCCGGATGCATACCTTGCAAGTCTTGTAAAATTCGCTTCGTATATACCAACAGATTCATCATCCTTCTGTTTCAGCTCAAGAAAATCCCTTTCCATCTTCGTTCGAAGAATACAAGGGAAGTACTTACTGAAAAACAAGTTCTTGAACTCGTCCCATTCCATGGACTCAATTTCATCTCTTGGCCTCGTATTCTTGATAAGATTCCACCATTGATCAGCTTCACCTTCCAAGAGATATACTGCTAAGATGACTTTATCATGTTCAGAACATTGAAGAACTGAAAATATCTTTTCAGTAGTACTAATCCATTGTTCAGCAACTAATGGATCAGTAGACCCACTGAAAGAAGGCGGACGCTGCCTCATGAAGGATTCAACAGAATGTTGCTCCTTCCTTTGCTCGTTTGGAAGTCCTACATGATTCATAGCTTGAGAAAGGTGTGTGAGCATGGCTACAAGATTTTTCATTCCATCTCCCATATCGTTTGGTTGCTCAGGGGGAAAATCATTGCATTGTCCATTGCATTGATCAACACGGTTCCTTCGGGTTCCAGCCATCGTCTAAAACCCCAAAAGAATAGTGTGAGAGGAAAAAATAATGCTAGGGAAAACAACATAATAAAGGGGTAGTACCCTCAATATCTAACATCTTAGGTTAAATTCTATGATCGTTTCCGTAGTTCTAGGACTGTATCCTATACGTATACTTATCCTTACGGACATCCCTAGACACACCTTAGAAATATCTCTAGGGATCTCACTAAAGTTCTCGCATCCTAGTTTCCAAAGGTTGACTAAACCTTTCCTCTGATACCAACTATAGAGACCCGTATCCTTGACGTACATGGACATTACATTACATTTGCAGAATACTTAGTACATAACAAAAACACACACGCAAGGATCGTAATAGTTTAGTGTCTTTGGAAACTCGGAATATAATCTTCTAATCCTGGTGAAAGATCTTCAACATCTCCCATAAGGATCTTCTTTTTTTTTCTTACCTAAAACCTTTCTTTATATCCTGGGGAAAAGAAAACATAAAAGGGTGAGCTCAAATGCCCAGTAAGGGTAAACAACAGAAATATCAATCACATCATATTCAAAAGAACATAACATTTTGGAAATCTTAACCTGAAAAAGAGAGCATAATTTCATAACATGGGATAAATCATGGCAGTGAAATGTAATCACAATAATCGTAACTTAAAACATGAAACTTTGTGGCATACACACATAATCATAGAAAATCATTTCTTGTTAGTCAAGACTCATTGCCAAGACTATCTTAGTGGACAAAGTCCCTTTCTGAATCGAGTAACCCTCGTTTCAGTCCTGTTTCACTGAACCGGTATAACCTACCATTTCAGACATGTCTATCTCATGAGATATAAAATCTTTACCCAATGAATTGGAGGGAGATATAGGTCCCACCCATCTCATAATGATACCATTATTATGTGTGCCACAAAATCATAAATCATACATCATTTCATAACCCATGTAATAAAAATGGGATTCTGAAAACAACATGACATCATAAAACCATTCATATAAGATAAAGGAATTCATAAACATAATTCCATCACAACATAGTCAAATCAATGTAAAAATATGGATAGAAACAGAACCCTTTATTATCTTAGATGGGAAATAATTTTGATAAAACACTTGAAATGAATTTTTGAGGAAAATATCCTTTCTTCTTCAAAATCAATTTCTTTTCACAAAACATCATGCAATTTTAAAAGAAAGAGATTTTATTAAAAATAGTCATGAAATCTTTTGGAGTAAGTTTCATGAAAATAAGGCTTTATAAAACCGTAAAAATCCGTTCGTGCCGTATAAGTTAAAAAAAACATTCTTCGTACTTTTGTCGGAAAAGTCAAAAAGTACCTCGTACGAAAAACGACAAAAGATTCCTTTCGTACATATTACTAAAAACTCACCGAAGGGTAAAAATGGATTTAAACAATTGTAGGTGGATGGAAATAATATTACATATTGATGAAACATGGATGTGGATGATAAAATACACCCCAGTAAATACTTACGAATAAACAATCTCGGATAAAAATGAGATTGTGATATTTCCCTTACCTTAGGTCCGACTTGCTTTGTAAGTGTCCGAACCTCATGTATAATGATTTAAATCATGTTATTGACTTATTACAGAATCATATTCATTGTTATGATATCATATATGGTTCACTTATGACATTATATTACCCTTTCTTTTGTAAATTCCATGTTAAAGAAGCGTTTTGGGTAAAATCGTTTCATTTATCGTAGGTGTTTTGACTTGTTGTTCTTGACATCATTATTACTTATATCATGATTTACTCACTTCCAGAATATAAAATATGATTTATATATCATATATATTCAGTATATATATATATATAATAGGTAGATAAATGAAATGAAAAACACCGTTCATGGAGACGGTAGTCCGTACGTACGCATGAACGCTGTTTTCCTTTCCTTATTGTCTTGAATGGAAGTAAGTAGATGACATACATATATATATATATACATAAATCCAGTAGCTTTATAATGTCATATATTTCATTATTATTTCTTATATAAACTTTATAATCATTCTTAAATGGTTAACATGGAGAATGAATCTCATCGCGTCGTGGAGACGGTAGTCCGTACGTACGCACGAGCGATGATATCATTTCCATAAATGTTGAACTGAATTGGAGTGGATTATACAATATATAAGAATCAATATGATGTTGTAATAACTATGTATAGTTATTCTTTACACCATTATACCCATCCATGTAAGGTGGTGGTGGAAAATAGATTACACCGCGGCGTGGAGACGGTATTCCGTACGTACACACGCGCGGTGATTTCTTTTTCCGTAGGATGGATAGATGGTGAAATAGGGTTGTTTCATACATATAATAACATATCAGTATATGAGTGATACTTATGTTATTACTTTATAATGAAACAACCTAAGAAGAAGATGTGGAAGAAGAAATAAAGATGAAAGAATTGGTAACGGTAATTACCTCTTCTTTGAAGCGCCTCTTTGAGACCTCCTCTTAGGGCACTAAAATTGGTCTTTGAGGAAGACCAGAACCTCTAGGATGTTGCTAGGGAAGTGGAGAAGAGATTTTGGCAGGGGTTGGCCGAGCTTGAGTGCTCAAATTGGTGTGAGGAGGAGGGGGAGGAGGTGTCCTTTTATAAGGGAGGAGAGGGGCACCTTAGGAATACCTCATGATATTATTTTATATTAATGTCAAAATCTGTTTATAATGGTTCCAAATGGTCTTATTTCGAAGCTAAAGTGGGGATGGGTCGAAATCATATCAACCAATAAGATTTAGACATGTTTAGGGTATTATTTTAACCTTATCAATTAGATTTAACTCTAAGTTAATTAATTTAACTTTTACCGTGTCTTTTTGTTTTCTTTCACTATATGGTTAATACACTTACTATAATATGCCAAACGAACCCCAAATTGTTTATTATTAATATATATATCCTTATCTAAGTCATTTGGCCGAACCTTAGATTTTTAGGAATAAAATAACAATTATTAATATAATATTTTATTTAAAACTATTTTGTGTCAATTTTGACACTATTTGATATATGATTTTTGTGAAAGTCATAAAAGAATTAAATGTTCGAACCAAGTTGATTAAATCAACATTAATATATCATAGTAACCTAGAAAACTATTGGAATTCATAAAAAATCTCAAATTACATTTATTTTGGTGCTTATAACATCAATTATGTCAATATTTCATTAAAAAGATAATTACTGCATCATCGTTGTGTCATAAATAAATTAAATTATTTGATGTCTACAAATTACAAATAAAATACCATCATGTAGGAAAGCTTTTTAGCTTTCTAATGAATATTTAAAATCGAATTTCTCTTTTGTATAAGCCCATATTAAAAATGATTTACTTATTAAACATTGATTTTAACTATTTTAACCCTTCTTTAAATAAATTAATAATAAATGTCCTAATCTAATCCAAGTGGGCCTAAATGGTCATATTTTATTCCTAAGTTTGTTTTTTGGTCGAATTACACTTGTCCAATAGAATTAGGACATGTGTTAGGGTAATAGTAATATCATATTTACCCTTAGTTACCCTATTTACTATTAACCGTGGAAAAAAAAAGTAAAAAGTTACTATTCACCAAAAAATTATTTTCATCTCATTGAACCACATTTTAGTCCTTGATATTAACCGTGTCTATCGGATTCTCGAAATTCCATTCACAGAAGTGGTAAAATTAAGTTTTATACAAAATTCTGTTTTTAACCTACCACTTAGTGGTTTCACTATTCATCAAAAATTGAAAGTTTTCAGAAAAATGCCAAAATTTCATCCTAAGCTATATTTCATATTCCGAATTCAAAAATGAAGTCTATTTTACCAAATTCATAACATAGAAGTTGCATTAATTAATTTTATAATTAAATCCCGCTGTTAAAACAAATAGCGTGTTTTTTTTAAGAAACAAAATCTATCAAAAGATTGACACTTGATTATGTCTGGTTTAAATGTGAAATTACATCCAATGACCAACATTGTATTAAATTGTAAAAATATATTCTAAATATACTTTAAAACCACTCAAATTAATTATTTATCACTATTAATTATTTTTATTAAAAAAGTTGTTTTTAAATATAATTTAGTAATTTTTACTATTCATCAGAATATGAAAGTTATCCGAAAAGTACCAAAATTTCACCTTAGGCTAAATTCGATACTCCGAATCCATGAATGAAGTTCATTTTGAAAAATAAGATTTACAGAATTTCAAAAAGTGGTTATTACTATTCATAACGACTAGTTTTAATAATATTTTAATAGGATATCGTTGTTTAGTGAAACTTAGTATTGCGTACTACACACGCTATCGAGGAAGGTTGTGATTGCGTGTAATGCATGGCAAGTCAAGGATGCGTGTTGTGGATGCTCCTTTTGGTGTAGCGTACAACACAAGACATTAATAAAATTAAAAAGAATATTTTTTTAAAAAAATCTTGGGCTGTTACAGAGGGAGTGCGAACTAGAACTTCCTCAAAGAGATATGACTCATTAATTCCATATATAGAACATATAATGGATAGTTTTAATAAAAATATGCTACTTATATAACATATATATTATTATAGTATTTAAATATACTCATGTATAATTTATTTTTTGTTTATTAAATTTAATAAAGAAAAGAAAGCTCATTTCATGTGTACGTATGACCTACTGTCTCGATGAATGGTGCACTTCATTTATAATATCCAATTTTTATAGATTGTTATAAATACATATGTATGTAATATATATGATAAATAATTTATGTATTAAATTCATGAGATGATGGGACCATGATGTAATTAATGACAACAATAAACATCAAGTTAAATGTTAATAGAGACAACTAGGAAATTAACCAATGAAATAGCGAAATTAATGATTGTTTGTTAACTAGTGTGTAATATGATATTATAATAAATAAATAAATGGTGTTTTAAAAATGAGTATATATATTATATTAGTTATTAACATATTTTAATCCACTATAAATTAATCTAAATAACACATGACAAAAAAGAAGGATAGGGTATGTAAATCACATCTCAATTTACATTTCTCTAAGACTTATATGTTGTTTTCACCAAGTTTATTTGATATGGTGTATACAATTCCATTTTAGTATTATATCCTGAATCCACTTATTATAATGATATTATATGTTTCATTTAATATCATAAAATTATATATATAATGTTTTAGTTGTCTCAAAATGGTATGGGACTATATGGATTATTTTAAGAATGTTCTCCTCGTTAATGTTCTAAATCATTATCTTTAAAATGTCACTTACTTTTGAAATTGTTAACTTTCTATTAAGAACCACATTTTATCATAAAATTTCATTATAAATATAACTTAAAATCAATATTCTCAAAACATGGATGTTTGTATCGACTAAAAAATATACTATTTTACATGTTGTGTACACTTTGACAGTAATTTGATTATTTAGGGAAAAATTGATGATTAGCTATTCTATTAAAAAAATATTTGATAAGGATTATTATTTATTTAAACTGTTAAATATCAGGATTTTTTGGATATGAAATATTGGGAGGATCCCAAACTTTATATATATTCTTGATGCATCAACAGGTTCTCATTAGGCCAAGAATTTAGCGAAATTAAACAAGTTTCTATCTGTACATTTAATCATCTGGTGAGAGGTATTGACAGTATAAATATTCAGGTGCCTTAGACATGAATTTTTTAATATATAAATTATGTAAATTTTTTAGTTATTATTTATCCATGATGTTTTTCATCAAAATATCAATTGATACATTTCATTTTAATTCATTGATTAACTAGAATGTGTTTTTGTTTGTTACCATGCATTATTTATTTTTCGATGTCTCATTATTTAAATAGAATGAGTTATTAGTTATCTAAATTCCTATGTTTATTTATTCTAATTTAATAATAATTTTTTTCCTCTTTATATACACTTTTTGATTATTTGAGCTCACAGTTATTATGTTTCATTTCCCTATTTTATGAAGAATAAATATATGAATCGGCTATCAAAGATGCTGTTTATTTAATTTTACTGTGTATCATGTTTGTAAGTTGAATTTAAGAATGCATTATGGGTATCATGTATATAATATAGATCTCCAAAACTACTAAAATGGACAGTCCTATGATATTTTATTCTGTGTAATCATGATAATGTAATAAAATAATGGATCAGCTCCATGCTTCTTGGGTAGCCACATAAAAATATTTTTTTTAGAAAATGGTTTCAAATAATTAATATTGTAATTTTATAAATGAGATACTTCTTTACTTTTTTACAAAATCATGAGAATAAATTAATTTTTTTAACTTATAAGAAATAAATTTAATTTTAAACCATTGCGAACAATCATGGATTTTATTATTAATCTAAAATTTTGAAATATTATTTTCAAATAGAATGTTAAATTTTATATTTGGAAATTTTTTACATTTAAAATAATTTTTTTAAATAGATGAGTGTATTTTCCCAATGAAATGTTCCATGGGATATTTTATAAAGATATTTTATCTATTAATATATAATTTTATACTCCCTAATCTTTAATAGGGATATGATCCAATGATATCAACATTATACTTTTTCTATACAATTTATGAATATGAAGATAATATATGAATGACACATTGGCCTTCTAAAGGGGTTATGACTTGATGAATTTATGAAATTTTTATGAATTCCATTTTTCCCATAGGCTATGTAATGATACATTTATTTATCCAAAATTTTTCTTTTTCGAGAGTTATGATATGATAAATGTTTTAAGATCACATAGAACACATTTGTATGTTTTTTTAATAATTTTTATATGGTACTGGAATTATATGTACCTAAAATTCATTAGTTAATGATATATATATATATTATGAGATAAAAATAACTATATTTTATTGTGAACCATGTTTAGTAATACATAATGTCTACTTTGCTATTCATGTGAATAAACCTTGACAACAATGATAGAATGATGAGGGAACCCTATCCAATGCGATAGTCTAGGAAGTGATCCATGAATAATATGAAAATTATTTTCAATTCCTATGATTATTCAACAAAATTATTTAATATTTCAATGACATACCCTCATGGATATTGTTTTTTGATTTCTTTATGATTCAATTCTTATGAACTAATATGATTTTAGTCAGGAACCATGATTATGATCTATGTTATATGGGTTATGGTTTTCAAATGTGAACCTCATGTTTTCATATCCTTATCCTCGTGTTATATTTTAGTGATCATTGATAAATCCCATGAATACCCTTTAATGAGCATATTAGCTCACCCTTTGTTTTATTCCCTTTCCCCAAGCTATAAGGAATGATATTTGGTATAATATATCTAAAAGGTTGCGAGTAAAAATGAATAATGTGGGAGATGATATTGGTATTATATGAATTTCTTGTTTATATATCCATTTTCTAAAGGCCCAAAAACTATATAATATTAGAATTTATCATTATATAATGTAATTAATATTCATCTAATAAGATTTAATATCTATATATGAATTTTATGAGTCATTATAGTTGGTATTAGGGAAACATTTATTGATACTTTGAAAAAAAATTTGAGAAAACATTATTTATTATCATTAAAAATTTCTTATCAATAGGAGAAATTTTTTAGAAATGGAAATTTTTTTATTGTAGTTTTAATAAAGTGGAAATGTTTTATGGATACTAAAAGAGGATATGTTTTTATAATAGATTCATATTATGGTGATAACATAGATAATAGTTAGTCAAGTATATCATTTTCATCATCCAATTTCATAGTGAGTTATAATATACTCTGACATAGTTTGACACTCCAAGGGGATATGATTGGATTAATTCAAATTTTTTTTATGAACCATCATAAAATTCTGTAATAGAATATTCTCATGGAATACATAGTTTAAACCTATGGTTTCATATATTGAATAATGCAACTTGATTGAGGCATTCTATAAATAAATTTTCATGATATTTTTGTTCCCCAATATAATTTTTTTCACAAGTAATATTTTTTGTTTTAATTATTGTTTAGACCATATAGTAAATATTTTAATACTAAATTTTATGAACTATTGAATTATTTTACATATGGGAAACCTAGTTAAAAAAGAGATAGAAATTGAAATATTTTTACTTTACCTAATAATCTATCTCATTATATGATTGACTACCACCACATGGGTGAGATTATTGATACATCAAGTATGTGAAAAATGATGTTTAATAAATTCCATTGAGAAAATGAGATTTGGATTTCTATATTTCTAGAATGTATGAAGAAGTAATCAATGGAATGTCTCATATTAATGGGAAGATGTTATGGGTGTGAAAAATAAGGACATAGAAAATGTAATTCCAAATAGGGAAAGATCATGAAGTGGATCAGCATGGATGTATAAGTGAGGTTTTTTCTGTTGATGATAGAGGGAATAAAAATGGCATATGAAAGGAAGAATTTACTAAAGAATAAGTTGAAAAACCCAAGTGAATAGTTTGAGAAGGAAGTGGAATGAATGGATTGTTTATGTAATGTGGATATATTATTATGTAGTATAATTATTTTTTAATCATTAGTCTTCTATTTATAAGAACCATGGATCACATTGTTATTTTTCTATAGAAGTTCTTCTGTAATGATTTTAAAGAATATGTAGAATGGTATGAATAACCTAGAAATGAAATTTAATATGGAGGTTATGTTTTATAGGAAATGTATGATTAATGGATATATAACCCTTAATATTTTCTTTCTATTGAGATAATAATGTTTATATGGGATAAATATATTATTGGTAATAATAATTTAAATGAGATAATAATGATGAAATTTGAAATCAGTAATTATTCTGAGAAAAAGTGGTTCCAGTCATCATTGATGGAAGTTACATATTTTTTTTTATTTTTAGAATACATTCAATAATCAATGATTATATTTTAGTAATAAATATTAAGATAATTATTTTTTTTTGAATTTTTATTATGATTTTGGATATATCGTGTATTAATTGAAATTATGGTATTTAAATGTTTGGTATGGTTCATTGAGAGACAAATTATATTAATTTGGTATATATATATTTTGTTTTTTTGGTAAATTTTTTAATCTTATTTATAAATTTGTGTACATCTATTTTGGATAGAAATTTTTTTGTAAGGGTATTAAGAAGACAAATTTATTGAATGGAGTGAGTTTAAGAATTGGTGTTATTGTTACATATTTAGAGACTAATATATGATTTATCCGTATTGGATAAATTGGTTAAAAAAATTTACTTTTGTAAAATATATATTGATTGGATGAATTAATAATATAAATTATGATCCATTAGAAGTGAACTTTAGTGATTAACCTATGAAAAATTCAACTTCATTTCAAGGAATCATTGATTATGTGAAAATTCATCAAAGGGAATCCAAATAATGTAATTTTTCCTAAGAAATGGAAATAAATATTATAATTAAATTTTCATCTATTCTATATCTTGAGAGTGAAATAATCCGTCAAATATAGATAAATAATCTTGAAGTAAAATTATTTTCCATTACATTTATTTTGGATAAATGAATGGCCTTTCACACAACGTAATTGTTTTTGATTTGTGGTCAACAACTTTATCCTGGACATGATCTATATCACTCTATATTAGTCCTTAGATCCTAGTTTTCTCAATAATGTATAAATTTTATCTTCAAACCTATTTTATCATTAGTTGAGAACATAATAATTTGTTATTTTATGTAAAATTTGTGTTCCCCACATTCTCATTTAAAGGAACACTGAAGCAATTTTTTCTATTTTCAACAGGCTATTTGCGATGGGATCCCGTCACAAATAAGATTTAGCAAAATGGTATGGTCATAAATAGGCCATTGTATAAAATGGTATCAAATATAAGTCTCTGATTATATACATTATATATAAATAATTTTTTTGTAACAGGCCCCTTGCAAATAGTATTTTGACGTTCCATTAGTACCTTCAATAATAGTATTTAAAAATATATATTAAAACTATTTTCGATTGGATCCCATTGCAATAGGTCCCATCGCAATAGGTCCCGTCACAAATAATAACCAAAGTAAAAAAATATTTTGAATAAAATTATAATTAATTAAAAATTAATATTAATATTATAAAATAAAAAAATAGAATTCTCAATATTCTAAAAAAATATAAAATATTCTTAAAATATAACTATTATTATTATTTTTAAAATAAATAAATATAAAAAATTAGAATATTAAAAAAAAATTTCAAAAAACATAATGATTAATGAAAAAATTATATTATTATTATTAAAATAAATAAATATAAAATTAAAATTCTCCATATTCCCAAACAAAATATAAAAAAATCTTAAAATATTATTATTATTATTATTATTAAAATAAACAAACCCTAAAAAATATAATAGAAATAAAATATAATAAAATATTTTAAAAAATTAAATTATGCAATATTCACACCAACATAAAAGATAGGAACTAAAATTAGTTCATATTGTAACTAATCTTGAATTCAAATGTTTTTTACATAAAAAAAATTAATGGGGGTCGTCTTCTAGAGGAGGTGGAGGAGCTGTAGGAGATGGTGGAAGAAAATCCACCCCTAAACTATGAGTAGAAGATTCATGTAATCCATCTACTCATGATGTTGTTTTTTCCATCGATGCAGCTCCTCATTATGATAATGCTGCTACTGCTGCTGACGCATCTCTTTATGATGGTTCTGCAAACTCTCTATAAGTTCTACCTGAGTTCACAACTGGTCCTAATAATGTGATGCAGATAATGATGCCTCTACACGAGCTCTTCTCGAGATGGAAGCGGACATCAAATCATTACCAGAATAAGTATCAAGAGTCAAATGAGAGACAATACCAACTACTTGACCCTTCTCAATGCCATACTGAGTTGCATGCATCTATGCTGCCCCTTAGAAATGGTGGGCATTGGTTTGATCAGTTGCCTTATCCTGACTCCTAGCTTGTGTCTGAGAGGACAGAGCCTTATATGACTCCTTCAATTCCAATTTCAAATTAAAATTGTGAATATATTATATGTAGTTAATTGTAAAATTGAAAAAAATAATACCAACCACAATCTGATGCTGGCAATCACCTATAATCTCTCCAATGGATAGATCATTGTACATACTCCAATAAACGTCATACTTCGTAATATCAGGATGCTCGACTGTCTATAAAACTATAAAATAAATTTTTTATATTGAAAAATATATAAAATTTAAAAAATGTTCTTACCAGATGCTCTCTTTTCTTACTGAATGTACGACTACCAGCTTGATGTGTCACCTATTGTCTCCCCTGGTTCTACTGACCCACTAAAGTCCTCCACTGAAATCCACCACCCAACTAGTGTAAACATAATCCATCCAAAACTTGAGATGAAATGTACTCTGGTCAGTGGGTTCTACACGACTCGTCAAAATCTTTCACTCATGCCTTCTTAATGGTCATCCTTCTCAAATTGTGCAAAAACTAATAGAAACTGTCATTCATAGATGCCTCTTATGCTGTGTGGATTGTGTCACGCATTCTATCATCGATGGGATACCCACAACCCTACAAATAATTTATATTATCAAGTTATTAATAAAATAAATTTCAAAATAAATATTATTTATTTACGTACCATCCAATGATTGAACATTTCGAGGTGCACATCAATGGGAGTATGTTCCCATATGATCCATTGCTGAGAAAAATAATTGTGCAAGATAGTGCTCCCCTGTACGACAAATACATGCACAAAACAGTAAAAAAAGAATAAATAATCAAAAAATTATTATATATATAAATAAATTAATGAAATCTAACTAAAATATATGGGTTACCATACCTCTGTGTGCGTGGGTCGAAGCCAAAACCTGGACATCGCATGGGGATAGGGTCAGGAATCCCCAATCACGCAAGACCGCTCCCCTCTGCATACCCCCTGAACTGCCAGTCGGCTGAGGGTCAGATGATCCAAAATCCCCATCATCCAAAGGTAGATCAGCCTTCTGTAACTGATGAAATAGATTAGGGTCCATCTGAAACACAAAATTATTGTTATTAGCAGATTTATGAAAATAACTATTATATATCGATATATATTAGTAAAGATTATAACAAGAATTTAAATGTATCAATGTTCACCTTCATTGTAATAATCATATCTAATGATGTCAATGTCTTCATATTCCTCCTTGGCATCATTAATAACCTTATGTGTTTCAGTTTCATCATCTCTTACCGTTTCAAATTCATTTGTAACATCATTAACATTTTCATCACCATCAACCCTTAATAGTGGGGTGTCATCATTGAAATTCATTTCGCTTTGTGAAAACTAATTTTTTTTATAGTCTCTTGAAAAATTTCAATTCCATCCACTTTAGCAGACCCACATTCTGTTTGAGTAACGTGATTTTTCCACGATTTTATTTTTATTATGCTCTACCAATCACTCAGGTCTCTTGAAGTAGCACAATACATTTCATAATAAATTTAATGTTCCTTTTAGGATAATAAAAATGGTTCATTTATTTTAAAAATGGATTTTATATTTAATATTTACAATTCCATGAGTTGGATGAACAAGCAAGCCTCTCTTAGTATCCAACCACCGACATTTAAACATCGTTATGTAATTTTGTCCTTGAAAAACACTATAACGACCGATTGTTTTAATGAAAATTACATTCTTATAAATATGTCATAAAATCACATGAAAGCACAACATAATGAACTAATAAGTGGTAAGTTACCTTTAAACATAATTTTTTCACTTCTGTGTTTGAAATTTCGAAAATCCGGTATACACATTTGTGTTCAAGATGTTTTGTGGAGTCTAATAAAACAAATTTTTTGGTGAATAGTAACTTACCCTAATGAATAGTAACATACCCTTATGAATATTGATATACCGTACTAAATAGTAACCTTTCATGTGGTGGTATAAAAATAATATTCTAGTTGGAAGTGCAACATACTTATATTTTAGAATGAGTTAATGAATGCTTTAAAATTGGTTTTGATAATAAATTATTATTTTAATTAATTATTAAAATACTCATATGTAGAAAATTATTTTTTAAAAATTAACTTCATTTTTGGATTTTAAATGTCAAAAAATGGTTAGGGTGATTTTTTGGGATTTTTCTGAAATACATGAATTTTTGATGAATAATGGAATTTGATAATTTAAAATAATGGAAAAATAATGGATTAATTGAGTCATCGATGATGCTATGATGATGTAAGAACACTTGTTTCGTGATAACATGATAAAATATCTATTATATGTCATGGAATACTTACTATTTCTTATCTTGATAAGAAATAATAAATTAATGATTAAAATATCAGGAAATCCCTCCTCTCCTCCACTATAAAACCCCCCCTTCACACCCTCTTCTATCCAC
This sequence comes from Viscum album, assembly GCA_963277665.1. Taxonomy (NCBI): domain Eukaryota; kingdom Viridiplantae; phylum Streptophyta; class Magnoliopsida; order Santalales; family Viscaceae; genus Viscum; species Viscum album. The sequence goes on from OY728130.1 coordinate 1,883,778,656, forward strand.
TCCTCTCAAGATCCATTCCTTCTCTAAATTCTCCCCAAATCCCTCCCCAAGGTCCTCCCCCACGTCCCAAAGCTCTCAGCAACCTCAAATTACCAAAACCTCTCCCCATAAGAGGTTCTCAAAGGAGAAAGTTTCAAGAGGTAAATTTCAGTTCCCAAATTTCTTATTTTATTTTATGTTCTTTTATTTTTAATTTCATTCCTCACCTCCCTTCACCATAATAGTATGATAAATACAGTATAATACATGTACATGAATGTCTTCATGATAGTGGTAAATTCATTATCTTCGCTCCTTTCCCCACCTATTTATTTGAATGAAATGAAAACATCTTTTGAGATGTGCTAATTTAGCACATTCAAGGACAACAATTTATCAAATTTTGTTATTATCGTTAATTATTGTAATGAAACCATTTGTTTTATGGTTGAACCACATTATTATATATGTAATATATCCTGTTTTTTTCTGTAATCTTTTGGTACAAATGGAATTATTATATAATGGAAAACACATTCTTTGTAATCAAATCCACTGTTTAACAAAAACTATTATCACTAAGGTTATATATATAATAATTCTACATCACACTAAGTAACATAATTAAAATTAAAACCATTTAATATCATGTATATGAACTAAAGAATTTATCTTCAATTCTATACAACCACTTTCATCTTGCGTATAATCCAAACTTGAATATAACTGAACCGATCTTTTAAAGCCAAGTAATCAAACGACCCCGAACAATGAAATTGACCCTTATAACTAATAAAAAAGGATTTTAATGAACCAAAAAGGGTTATAATAAACCAATTAAATATATAAGAGCTTATTTATTTATGAATTAATAACCCTAATTTGTTTATTCAGGTCATTAATAACAAGTAGAGAACACCACCAGATTTGAGGTATGGGATCCTCTCTTTTTCTCTCTTGATCATGATTGGCCACTATACTATGCCTTTATATGTTTACTAAAAAATAATGGGGTATGTTTAAGAACCACCCCATACCTCCTTATGTTTTTATAAGTGATTAGAAACCCCATTTCTCTCTCATCAATCCCTCTTGGTCACACTCGACGCCATGCCGATAATATTGTAATGAATTCTACCAGAACATTCTTTGTTCTTTCGGGTTGCCTTATCATTATTTCAAAGTGGTGCTATATTATCTATCTATGTGAGTATTTGGTCTTCTGGTTAGTTTTAACAGATTATTATATCAATTCCCTCTCATCACATTCTTTCGGGGATAAACATTAATTTTAATGATTCCCTCCTTAGAACATTCCGATAAGCCAACCTGTTTTAAGGGGGCTTCCAAAATTTTTTACCCAAATTTCAAATGCACCCTATACTTTTTTAATACAACATTGTATTTATACAATCAGTATTTTTATTATGAAAACCTTCTTGGTTAAATTCTGATTTTATATAAAATAATGTCCTCTTTTCTATTTGAAAAGATCTAGAGTGTTTTCCTTAAAAGCGCACAAAAATGTTTTAATGCTAATGTTTCTAAAATACATTTGTTTATATGTATTCACTTATATTTGACACCACTTACAATATTATATGTCTATTTTACCCTATGAATTTCCAGGTATGTTCTAATCCCTTCCTTCCATTGACACATTCATGATACGCCCTTTGGATATGATTTATGTCATGATTGTGGTACCCAATTCCTTCCATGGGTAACTTTATATTTATGAATGGTTGATTAGGTATGATTGTTTATGTTGGAAGATTATTTATGTGGAAAGAATATTCATGACTATGTTGATATGGGTGCGCCCAGATAGCGCTCCAATGCATTGGTTAAGGATAAGTCTCATGAGATGCAATGTGAAACGGGATTGGCGGTTACCCTTGACCCGTACCAAAATGGGAAACGAGATCAGTGGTTAGCCTTGACCCGTACTAAAGATATGATTTATGATTCTACCACATTTATATGATCTCATACTTATATTAATGATTTCATAAGTTTCATGCTTTGTATATCATTATGTCATGCATCATAACTCATGTTCATGAGATGTATCCTTATGTTCATTCCCTTATTGGGAATTATTGGTTCATTACATTGTTCATGTGTTCCCCAGGGTACCCTATGCTGATGTAAGAGCTCAAAGGAAGTTAGAATATCTTTATGGAGATTAAATAAAGAAGTTTTTGTAGTCCCATATTTTATGTTATATGTACCTAGTATTCCAAGACACCATACTAAATGATCCTTGGCTTGTACTCTGATGATTAATTATGCTTAAAATCATGAAATGTTTTATGTAAAAGGCTTGGGTATCTATAGTTGGTATCAGAGGATGGTCTAGTTATTTTTGGAGATTAGGAATAGAGAACCTCAGTGAGAACCTTAAGGACGAGACAAAGTATAAGGATAAAATTATAAATTTTGGTGAGTATAGAGTATGTGGTTTATCAAGAAAATACATCCTTGTCTGGATTTGAGTAGGTAGAGGCGGCTCTGGCACAGATATATCTAGGGGTAAATCCAAAAAACATCGATTTGAGCTAGACTCGAATGGGATCTCGAGCACGATAACAGACCTTGATGTACTCTTGGTTACGACACTCTCAGGGGATATTCTTAGGTAGATTCACGAGTTTAGTACATACCTTTATTAATGGAAAAAAAACCAATAAGAATATATGTTGAGAAATAGATCGTGGATAACCATGATATAAACCTAAGTAATCACAAGTAATGATGTACATCTTCATTAAAAGTTTATCCGTTAATGTTCAAAGTTTCTTTTTTATATTCAATATCTATGTATTCAAGACCTCTAATTATAGGTTCATTTTCTTAGTTAATGGCAGGAAATAGAAGAACATGTTCCAACAAACAATGTGATAGGAAAGTTTGTGTTTGCCCTAATGACATGCCTAATGTGACGGAAGCGGGTGCTCAAAACATTATGGAAGTACTTGCTCAGTTGGGTCGAGTTATGAATAATAACTTGAATCAAGTGGAATGTCCCCATCCTCCAAGGAAAGAGAATGTTGTTGTAGAATCCTTCATGCAGAAAAGGCCTCCCATGTTTAGCGGGTCTTCTGATCCATTCCTCACAACACAATGGATTAACTTTATCGAAAATATTTTCTATGTACCCCAGTGCTTGGAAGAAGAGAAAGTTGTACTGGAAGTCTATCATTTTGATGGGAATCTGATAAGTGGTGGAAACTAATCAAGAATACGATGTCCCAAGAAGAAATTGATTTCATAGATTAGGAGGAATTCAAGAGGATGTTTTTCATCAAAAATTTTTCTTGAACCCTCCGTCTAATGATTGAAAGAGAGTTCCTTGGAATCAAGTAGAATGAATATGATTCCATCGAGGCGTATGAAGAGAACATTACAAGGATTTCAAGGTATGCCTCTGGCTTTTCCATGTACACCGAAAACAAGGTGGATCACTTCCTTAGCGAACAAAAGATGAGTCTACGAAAAGTGTTGGAAATTCGAGACTTCTACAGCAATGAGGAGATTGTCCATTGTGACCTCAAGTTTGAAATGGAGATTGGAGACTCTCAGTGGTCTCATGTGCCTATTAAAAAGAAGCAGAAAATGGAGAACAACATGGGTGATTCATCAAAAAAAATCCATGATGGAACGAAGCCTCACATTCCCGTTTGCAAGAATTGTGGGACGAAGCATCTTGGTGACAATCTCAAGGGAACCAGGAATTTCGTCAAATGAGGAATGTTTGGTCATCTGGCAAAGAATTGATGAAGGGATATGAAAAATCATGCTAATGTTGAAGAAGAATGGATTGTTCAGATCAACACTCAGCCTGCAGTGCAGTGTTTTAACTGCAAGAAGCTGGGGCATTATGCGAACAATTTCCCTAAGCTAAGGGTTGTCAGAGGCAATCAGCAACAACCTCCAAGGGAACAAGGAAGTGCCTATGCTATCACTACTACTGAGGTGGAGCTGGAAAATGATGTGGTGATAGGTAAACTTATTATTCATTCAAAAATAGGGAATGTACTATGTGATTCTGGTTCAACGCATTCTTTGATATCTTGCAAGTTTAGTATAACTATTCGAAACCACCTCAAAATTTGGAAGAAAATATATCTGTGAGAACAACTAATGTGGAAATTATTACATCCATGGTTTATAACTCCTCCTTAGTTACTATTTGTGGATTGAACCTCCCAGAAAATGTTGTCATACGTCATTTACTAGAGTTTGAGTCTATCCTGGGCATGGATTGGATATCCTTATACAAGGCTAACAACAACTTCCGGGAAAGGGAGATTACTATTCACATCACAATGCATCCTCCGATTATTTACAAGTTCAAGGAGTAAGATGAGTCTCCTTTAAAATATTCATATCATGATTGGATATTGATTCATTATGAGAATTCATTACTTGGTTAAATCATTGAGACAAAGGAGAGAATCAAGCTTGAAGACATGCCCATCGTGAGGGATTACACTGATGTATTCCACAAAGAGTTTCCTGGTCTTCCCCCTGACCAAGAGGTTGAGTTCTCAATTGATATTATCATTCGATCTCTGCCAATCTCAAAGACACCTTATAGAATGGCCACCGTAGAGCTAGAAGAGCTGAAGAAGCAGTTTAATGAGAATATTGAGAATGGTTTTATACAGCCGAGTGCTTCACCGTGTGGTTCTCTTGTACTCTTCTTCAATAAGAAGTATGGATCAATGTGCCTCTGCATTGATTATCTTTAACTCAATAAAATCACTATAAAGAACGAGTATCCCCTTCCATGGATAGATGACTTGTTCGACCAGCTTCGTGGGGCCAGTTATTTCTCTAAGGTGGACCTTCGGTCGGGATATCAACAAATAAAGGTGAGGAAAAAAGATATTCCAATGTATACCTTTTGAATGAGGTACGGACACTATGAGTTCATAGTGATTCCATTCGGACTCGATAATGCTCCAGAATTTTTCATGGATTTAATGAATAGAGTCTTTAGAGATTACCTCGACAAATTTGTGGTTTTCCTTATTGATGATATTCTGATATACTCCAAGAGCAAGGGGGAACATGTAGAGTATTTGGAAACTGTGTTAAAGACTTTGGAAAGGGACAAGTTTTATGAAAATTACAGTAAATGTGAGTTCTGGATGGAGGAAGTATCATTTTTGGGGCATTTTATCACCAGGAAAGGGATATATGTGTACCCAACCATGATTAAGGCAATTGAAGAGTTGCAGAGGCCAACTTCTGTAACGGAGATCCACATATTTTCAGGTCTAGCTGGGTATTATTGATGATTCATGAAGAAATTTCACATTTATCAAACCCAATGACCAAGCTTACAAAGAACGGAGTAAAGTTCATCTAGACACAAGAATGTGAAGACTGTTTCTAGGAGTTGAAAAAGAGGATTATCACTGTGCCAGTACTCACACTCCCCTCAAGTGGAGAAATATTTGTGGTGTGTAGTGATAATTCTAAGAAAGGATTAGGTTGTGTGATTATTCAAAATGACAAAGTGATAGCCTATGCCTCAAGACAATTGAAAATACATGAGCAAAACTTTACCACGCATGATCTGGATTTGGCGGTTGTGATCTCTGCGTTGAAAATCTGGCGGAATTTTCTCTATGGGGAAATATGTGAGATCTAAACTGACCATAAGAGTCTAAAATATATATTCACATAGAAAGAGATTAATATGAGCCAACGAAGAATGATATATCTCATCATGGATTATGACTTCTCAATCCACTACCATCCTAGTAAGGAAAACAAGGTGGAAGATGCTCTAAGTAGAAAGGATCCTACATCATTATAAATGATGAGAATTGAAAAGGATTTGATCTTCATAGATTTGAAAAGGATGCACATGGGAATCATTAAGGGAGGAACATCATTAATCCTTTCTCAAATTATTTCTCAACCATTTCTAATGGTAAAAATAAAGGTTGCTCAAAGAAAGGATTTGGAAATTCAGAAAAGGGTGGAAGCTGTTAAAAATATGAAATCCTTTGATTTCAAAATTAATGAGGAAGGAGTTGTAAGATTTGGGACACGATTATGTGTACCAGTTGGTCTAGAGATAAAGAAGGAGTAATAAAATGATGCACATAGCTCGACCTCCTCTATCCATCCTGGGAGTAACAAAATGTACCGTGATCTCCAAAAAAACTTTTGGTGGGATAACATGAAGAAGGAGATTATAGAATATATATCAAGGTGCTTGGTATGTCAGCAAGTTAATGCTGAGTGACCAAAGTCCAAAGGAATTATGCAGCCATTGCTTATACTCAAGTGGAAATGGGAAAATGTTACTATAGACTTTTTCAGGAGTCTCCTAAAGACGTCAAAGGGAAATAATGCGATATGGGTTGTGGTTGACTGTCTCACCAAGACATCCAATTTCATCGCTATCCAGAATGATCTATCGTTTGAAGAACATGCAAAGATATATGTGAAGGAAGTGGTGAGACTGCACGGTGTTCCACTATCAATTTCCTCTGAACATGATCCAATATTCACATCAATATTCTCGAGGAGCCTTCAACAAGCTTTGAGTACTGAATTAAATTTCAGCACGACCTATCACCCCCAAACTGATGGCCAATCCGAGAGGACTATTCAGACCCTTTAAGATATGCTAAGAGCCTTATCTCTTGAATTCAAAGGTGGTTGGGATCAGAATCTTCCATTGGTTGAGTTCTCATACAGTAATACCTTCCACTCGAGTGTTCAAATGGATCCATATGAAGCTCTGTATGGAAAGCGATGTAAAACTCCAACCTTTTGGGATGATGTTGGAGAAAAAAAGCTACTTGGACATAATCTTGTTCAAGAGATGGCAGAGAAGAAGAAAGTTCCCTATATTACAGGGGAAAAAATTTCAAAAAAAATATTACATCCCTCAAAGACATAGTCAGTATATTCACATCACATGAAATTATTAGGGGAAAATAGCTTCAGTCTAACCCGAACCATGGGAGTATTTATTCATTTATATTTCCCCAATCAAACCATTAATCCATGCACACATTAAAATTTAACTGTTTAACACATACACCAATCAAAAAAACCATAAATCAATTAACAGAAATACCATTTAGATCCCACAGTTCATTCAAAACATACACCATATTCATGCCTTAACCCATTAACACATTTTCCATTTACATTACATAGACCACTAAAATATTTTACATTACTACCCATAATTAATTAACAACATTTACATTATACCAATGGCCCCCTTCTTCCTTGTTATGAACAAAACACAATTTATATAAACTTTATTTCACAATCCTTATTATCAAGCTACCCGAAACATTCATTGGTTTCCATTTTATAACATTTATTGGCCTGAAAAACATAATTTTCATAGGTTTAAATGAATAAAACTTTAAATTTCATGTTTAATAAACCAATACCAAGTTCATGAATGAGGGACACCCATTAAGTAGATCATTTCTCATCTAATCAACCTCAATGCATCACATGATGATCATGAGGGGTTTAAGTCATCCTTTAGAAAACCGATTTTTCAATTCATAACCTAGATATCAAATGACTCAGAACAAGGTAAAATATCTAAAACTTATAAACATAATAAACATCAGGAAATTGTGATATAACTTTTAGACCACGTACCTTGATTCCATAGATGAATTCTCACTTATCTATGACCTTTGATTCTATATTAATCCAACATCAAAGAATCACATTGCAAATGTGGGTTTAAGATATTTAGAAGTAGAAGAGAGATTCTATTATCCATGATCGATAAAAGAATAAAGAGGAGTTGTAAAATCACATGGATATTTTATCCATACCCATGGTTTCCCCAATAGTTTAGAAACAAGGGAGATTGATCCATAGATTGTTTGGGAGGAAGGGTTAATCACCCTTGGATTTATAGGATTATGGAGGAAGAAAAAAATATAAGGAAAATAAAATATCAAGGGGTAAAAATGCTAAAATTCAGAATTTTAATGAGGAAGGATGTTAGGCAACACAGTTGGCCAAACTGTGCCCCATCCATGCACTACCCTCAGTCCAAGAGGGGACCAGGTCTCATGGGATCCTATTGATTTTGTATGGTTATGAAAACTATGTCATAGATGTGTGAGATGGATCTATTGAATACCACATGGTTTTATCATTCTATATACTTTTTTTAACCAACCATGTACCTCATCCTCCATGAAATCGTGGTTAGGTCTCACGATTACTACTAATAATGTGACAACCATGTAAAATACACTACATGTACCCTTTTCCTCCACATTCATGTCACAAACCTCAAGGACACCCAAGAGTCTCCACAAAAACTCAATGAAAATTTCATTAATCAATGTAAAGAGAAATATAAAAATTAAATAATAAATTACCTCATGAGATGTATGGGATCTTACATCCCCCCCCCAACTTATAATGGCTTATCCATGATCCACACCCAAAAGCATCATTGAGTCGCTATGGTTAATAGACTGGTCCAATTGGACCACATAACTTTTTCCCTATCCCAATTCTCTTCCATAAAATTATCTTTCTTCCAAAAAAATTAAATAAATGACTTGTCCTTTCCCCACATGACTATTTTATTGCGATCCACAATACGAACCAGATTATTCTCAAAGGATGATTTGGACTCTAGATCAACATCATCAAAATCTATCATATTGGAAGGGTTATGGTGATACTACTGAAGCTTTCACCCATCACAAACTTCATGCATTCCACTATAGCACTATGGGAGAGACAATCAGAACCCCATCAGTCTGATACCCTCAATATTCTATAATAACCCCATATACCATGGCACCAACATACACTATTTTTAAATATGATGTTTAACCAAACATGGAGACAACAGAATAAATACATCACCACACACCAAAACCCCAAGAGGATGATGACATTAATTAACATATAAAATATTCCTTCCATCAACCATATCCATACATTTCCTAATCCCGTAAACATGTCCCAATGTCTCCTGCACAAGACTTGATCCCAAAAACTATGATTTCCAAGCCATCATCCTACATAATGGAGATCTACATGTCTAACCTTAGAGAACCTCATATGGTTCCATCTGTATAGTCTCTAGATAACTATTGATATAAATGTACTTGAGAAGTTCCATGTGCTTTTATCACGATCCACTAATGTTCAATACACATGCCAACAACATGTCCTCTAGGACCTGAATAGTACACTATAATTTCTTATCTATCATAGGGGAGAATGATGTACTCAAAAACACATTGGGCACCATGCTCCTTATGTTACCACTACCATAAGCATGAAGTTGAAAAGTGAAAAATGATCCAAACTAAAATTTAGGGAACCTAGTGCAACAAAACTATCTCTCAAACACACAACTCACCCAACGGGTACATGATGAAGGTCTCTCGTGTTAGGTAGAAATGATCCACCTTGGTAAAATAATCCACAACTACAAATATCTCATCATTATTCAGAGTAGTCCTCATTATAATTTCAACAAGATCCAACATAACGCCACCCAACATCTCCTCTAGAATACGAAATTGTTTTAAATAACCACCTAGTCACGGATGCTAATTCTTCACCTACATATAGGTGAAGAATTTTATCATGAATCCAAAAACAATTTCTTTAACCATGGCCACCAATGCTCTCCACACAGGTCAAGATACATATTGGTCAAAATAGGGCTTACCACCCACTTCGAGGCATGACACATTCTAATTAACTCTTCCTTCACACATGTAGGTACAAAAACACTACCACATACATAAATGATATCATAATCATTGATTGACTTTTCAGAATGTTACTCACCACCTTCAATGATTTAACTTTAATGACAAACACTAGAACTCCTCATACTGTCATTCCATGATCCATCTCAAAAGTGTGGACTCAACATACAATGATTAAAGGCTAATAATCGCTTTTCTGTCATAAAATTATAATAAACAATTCCATTATCCTCCCCTCATAACTTGAATCCTATACTGCATGAGTTTATGTTTTATGAATCAAAGAATATAAAACATTGTTTCCCTTTCATGGAATATGGACCATCTCAATATCAATGAACTACATGTAGTCAACCCATATTCAGTGTGTAATATTCAAATCACACTAGAGAAAATGTAAATAATTTTTTATGATCATTTTACGCAGTAGATATTTCTATAAAATTTTTAATACCACCAAAATATTAAAGCATAAACTACCATGACCAACTCATGATCATGGGTACGTTAATTTCAATCATAAAGGATCACCTGCCATTACCCATATTCCAAAAAATGATCATCCTTCATGAATACATCCGCAAGACCAACACAGAATACATCAAAAAACATGGAATACTTATATCCATTATCATGGAGGATCAAAATCTATGTGGTAGTAAACAAATTATTTAATTCTTGAAAAGAATCATTTCCTTTCCTAGACCAATCAAAATATATTACCTTCTTCGTCAAGCCTGAAAGTGTTTCTTGGAAACAAGAAGAGTATTTGATGATACTTCTATAATATTCCACAACCCCCCCCCCCCCGCCAAAAAAAAACATAAGATATAAACAACATGCATGGGCTGCCTCTAAGACCCCACTACATTCACTTTATTGATTTCTAATGACACACCTTTTGCAGAGTTGGAGTGAATGATGAAATGTACCATGTCAATACAAAAATAACACTTAATTTTCGTATCGTATAGACTATATAATCATAGATTACTCATGATGATATCACTATTCATAACATACTCATTATGAGAAATGGAGTATTTCAAAATTTCATCCACATAAACAGCTACAAATAGATCAAGGTAAAGGAGGAATATTCAGTTCATTTGGTCCGTAATCAATAATATAATGTTGGTGAACCTGCAAAACATAACTAAAAAATCCAAATGACAAATCAATATTATAAAATAAATAAATGGTATATTAAAAGGTCTCACCCTTGGTTAATGATACCAGGATCTCATCTATATTTTGGAGAAAATAGAAGAAACACTCAAATGGTTGAAAAGATAACTGATTCATGGAATTGGGAATCTATTCATTAACATCATCTGATTCAACCTATGAAAATCAACACATAATGGAAATTTTTTTTCAACCTTCTAAGAAAATGAATTAGAGGTCACCATGGTTATATAATTGAAAAAATAAACCCTTTATTCTCTAATTCCTCCAAATGATTTATATGATCCTAAAGCTCTATGGGTTCTATTATATATTGAAAAATTGAAATAGGTTCTTCTCCCTAAATAAAATCAATTGTGATATCAACATATCTCTCATGAGAAATCCCAATGAATTGTTCTAGAAAAATTTCGTGTAACTGATCCACCATAGTATGTAGAAGACAAAAATTACGTCCCATTTAATCAAACATAATGCACGCCACATGGTAAATGATCACACCCAACCCTTGAGTAATAGGCCACACATGTTCTATATGGATATAAAATTCCACATGGTGAGCATAAGTATCTCACTCTAGGGATGTGAGAAATAAATTATAAAAGTAAAAACACTATTGGAATGATACAATAACACCTAATCAATCCCCAATTTATATGGAAATTGTAACATCTCGAGCACAAACTAATCTTATAGAATATATTAAATGAAAACATTTAGGTTACAGTCATTAAATTTTTTGATATTTTCTACCCATACATCTAATATTGTATCAATTGAAATAACCCCAGATATATTTTCCATTTCTAGACCTAAAATATTCACAAAAATGATAGATATAAATGACAGAAATGAAATTAAATCTAACAATGCACTAGAATTCATGGAATAAAAAAAATTCATACCTCCAATTTTCAATGGTCCATAATTTCCTTCTCTAGGTGTTGGATGAATGACATGATGAAAAAATTTCTCGTTACCATAGGCTACAGTCTGATTCCCCAGTGTTACACTACGCTTCTGATAAGGACATTGTTTTTTGGGTGAACCACATATTCTACTTTAATATGTTTGTCTAGTTGTCAACCTAGAGCATAATTGATATACAACAACTAACCCCATTTCCACACTCTAAATTTTCCCTCATACTCCATAATTTAAAATTTATTAATGGATCTTTTAGAACCTAAAAACATTCCACATCCATAAAAAACTCAATAATCAACTGCTTGTTGGGCGAACTAGCAATGTATATGTCTAGGCCATCCACAATGATAGTAGGACTACTAGTCACCACTATAAGAACTAAAACCTATTCCCTGAGTACTTTGTCTAACACTACCATGGAGGAAAAGACTAAAAATAGAAATTCATACTATTATAAGTCACATCATCATGTCACCCAATGAGAACTACATTTCCACCACCATATGCTTATTTTATGTTCCGTTTTGAAATTACGTCCCATTCTACCACCTTAAAAAAACTATTCTAACAATAGATATTCACATGTTACATGATTTCATGTCTAAAAATGTTGTGATAATGTATCTCCATAGCTACCTTATACCCTTCCAATTCTAGAACAATGTGTTTAATGTCACGAAGAGGACAAAAAAATCCATTACAATCACATTCCCCTTGGTTTAACCAAAAAACTACATATCCATATCCTTAAACTAGGTCTATATATTGAAATGTTCAAGAAATTTTTCTTGGAAATACATCAACAAAAAACCTTATATTGGTGATTTTAGAAGAAGAATATCCCAACATCACTTTATCCTTCCCCATATTTTATAAGATACCAATATGACTCCCTTCTTCAGAGGGGTATCATTTTCATACAATCTTGTTTGGATAAGATATGTCCAATGCTCAGTTGCAACTATTCCACCCTCCCCATCAAACATCAGAAGTATTTCTAACTAAAAATCTCAAGTCCTGTTTACCATACCCAGCACAAATAGAACTAGGTCTCATTCCATCGTCTGCATAAAATAATAAAATTTCTCACAAATCATTTCCTCCCCGCTATTACGTTGGATCAATTTGGTTTCCTAATATGCTACTAGAGGACTATTCTCTATTATATCCACATGCCAACCAATGTGACCACATCTTCATTTTGGAATATCTAAATAATTCCAAACACATATCTAAAAAATATAAATTAGGCTTCCACAGTCAATACAAAACAATGCTCTATAATAGCTCTAAATAATACATTTTTAAAACACTATAAAAATGGATATAGTCACATATCTATCACTATGCTCTATAATCCCTACCATAGTTAATGGTCATCATGGTGTAAAAAACAAACATAATTATATTTCTTTCATTTGACATCTTTTTTAATCATTTTACGTTCACAACATAAATCAGTCCCATTAAGTAACCATTCTATCATTAAAACTCAACAAAATCATATTTTAACCATTTATGACTCTATATTAGCCAATATTCTTAAACAATTATATAACACTCTTTCCATTTACGCATTTGAATCTTCTTTATTAGACACCATTCCATCAAATTATTATTTAGTAAAAATTAAAAGAAATATATCCATCATATCCCACATAACTTTTCCCATGTATTCATACCATGAGGAATTATATATATATATATATATATATCAATAGGTTACTAAAATTATACATGTATAGAAATCCTCATACTAATTCATCCATGAGAAAATTGTCATAAAATAGCCACATTACACAATAAGTATGTCACCCATGGGCAAATATCACCCAACCGTAAAAACAACATCATGAAAAAAATCCCACCCTTTGTACATGTCTAAGTGATTCCCATGAAAGTCCTCATTTCCATGACCTACTACAACCTAGTCTCCCATATACCATTCATAAATAGTATGACAACATAAAAAACGCCTCTGATACCACTTTGTAAAATCTTGACCAATGTGAAACTAATATGGTTCCCATAGCATGTTTTCCACATGACCACAGCTTCACATACCCTTATGTCAGAGGTTACTTACTAGTATAAAGAATATAATAGTAAATTAGGTTATAAAATACTATAACTACCAACAATTTTAAATTAAAATTTCCTTTTTGACTTAATTAAAATTTTTACTATGTATTGTTGTTATAAAAACCCATTAACTGATTTCGTTTTATTTAATCCTCTCAGATTTAAAAAACCGAAAATAATTTTTTCATTGATAATATTTCGACAGAATAATTATCTTAAGAATGTTATAAATATATTGTTGTGATAAATACAATTGAAACAATAAATGGAACCAATGTCATCAAATAGTAGGATCATGCCTTATGAAGACCATTTATTATAGATTCTGAGGGAGATATCATCATCAACATTTTCCTATGAATAATCCCAAATTTGGATCCAGCAACTATAGCATAAGTGAAGACACTTTTGGGGGAATTTTAAGATCATCAAGATCAGCATATAAACCATGTATGCCGAACAACCCATATAAAATCTCACCATCATGTAGCTTATATATAGGGAATTTATTAGAGTATTGAATTAATATGTATCAATTACATAACTATATAAAAATTGTATTTTATTATCTATATGGTATTGTTTATATTTACTTATTATTATTAATGTATATATAATTTTGTTTTTTATTTAATAAAACACAAATTAAATTTTTAGTTAGTGTTCAATTTTAGTTACAACACTTATTTAGATGAATTCATGCATTTTTTTTAAAATAAATTATATTTTAATAAATAATTTTTACAAAATAATTTTATTCAATGTAAATTATCATATAGTTTTTATAAAGTCAAATGTAATTTTTATATGGGTTCGAAAAATGTTATTGAAGAATAACCCATCATTTCTCTACAAATGTACTTTATTATTATAGAATTGAAAATGAACATGGTGTTTTTTTATAAAATGAATATTTTTTTGGTTCATAATGGATGAGTTAAACAATTTTGAGGTTTTAGAAATTTTCTAAGATTATTGAATTTTTAGGTAAAAATAAATATCATATAAATATACGGTGTTTTTATGATATCATAATGACCCATAAATGATGTAATAAGTTCTTTAAAAGAAAATACACTATAAGATATATGCTTTAAATTTAAAATAATTTTATTTTTATATTATATTTTAAATTTCCTAATATGTTTTTGAATCCTCCATACTCAATAATATATTATTTGGTTTTAAAATCATATATTTAAGAGTATGAATCACTAACACATTATTAAGGGTATTATTTTAATATGATATTACCTTGCCCATATATTATAATAATGAAAATATCTCTTTTCTATAATCCATTTCAAAAAACTATTTATATGGTTTTTGGTTTTGGTTTTGTTATTATACAGATTCCAAAACCTGTGTTTGGAAAATAATAATGAAATCCACTCTCTTGTCCAATATAAAACCTACCAAACTCAAAATTTATCTTAATTAAAAATACATTTAGAACATATTTAATATGATATATCCTCTATATAGTCCCCCCAATGTCCCCCCACAATCTTAAGAATCACATTCGATGCATTTGGGGTCACACTCTAAAGGTATGGGTTATTTCCCTTCTACTCTTTATTCATTTATCTTCATTATATTATGTCATTTTTTTCCAATTTCTAATGTTTTGATATATTATTCCATAAAACCATTTCCACACGTATGATAACTAAATTATGATAGACCACTTAAACTCTTATTAACCCCTTCAATGATCATTTATACCCCCAACCATTTTTCTGCCAAAATTTCACTGTGATTTTCCATGCCAAACAAAATGGTTAGTGAATATGAATACCCAATTCCTAGAAATGGTTTTTTATATTTATTACTATATATAAAATTACATAAATTTATTTATTCAAAACTACATGATCATTTAATAAAAATTAACAATAAAATATTCCATTTTCATGAACTATGTGGCACACTTAAGAATGAGAATGAACTGAAAGTGATGAGTGCACCCAGAATTATATAAAGCTGCAATGCATTCGGTAATGTTTTAGTCTAATGAGATTTAATTCATGGAATTAGTGAGTGAACATAATCTATCCGGATAATTTTTCTATGATGTTATCTTGGAATTTATCATTGGCCTTTGTTAATGATGTGGTGTTTTATGTTGTCACCATATTTCTCATTCTGCCATAATGATTATCATGTAATGTCATGCCTCATTGTTCATGATTATGATTCTCACCTCTTTTATGTCTCATTTATATGACTATTTTACAACATGTATTAATTTATTCATGATATTTCATGTTTATTCCATCACTAGGATTTATTTCACAATCCTTTATTATGTATGTCCCCATGTTAACCCATGCAGTGTTGAGTATGAATGAAAAATATGATCATGTTAAGGATTCTCTCTATAAAGATAATTTATTCCCAATTTTAGGTTGGTATGCAATGTATCTAATTAGAAGATAATATATATGTTTCAATCTTATAGGTTTTATTATTTTTACTTTTATATAATAAATCAAGAATTAATATAAAAAAAGGGAATCTTGTCATAGTTGGAATCAAAGAAAAATATTAATTATTTTTGGGATTAGGATTATAAAATACTAGTGAAAGACATAGGGATATTAATATTAATATCAAAATATCCCAAATTGTTTTATGTATAGTGTATGTGTTTTTTCAAAAAAATACATCAATGTCTTGATATTAAAAGTGGATGTCGCTCGAGCACCGGTGTACGTAGGGGTAAAACCTAAAAACACCTCATTAAGCTAGACTAAAACAGGAACTGGTGCATGAAAATGGACCTTTTTGCAAACATTTTTTTACACTTTTTAGGGATATGCTCAGGTAAATTCACAATTCTATTATGATACATTATTAAGGGAACAAAAATTAATACAAAATTTTTTACAAAAATATAAATTATGAATATCATATATTTAATCCATAATTTTCAAAAGATAAGAAATAAATTTCATTTATAAGTTATAACTATAATTTCCTTGGATACTCATTCAGTTCGTTAATAGATTAAAAATACTAATCCTTATATTTCCACCATATTCTAATACAATGGTTGAAAAAAGGAAGAATCTGGTAAAAACCCAATGTAATAGGAAATGTGATGACTTCTAAAATGAGATGCCCAAACTAATGGGATAGGGATCCCTGAATGATTTGAAGATTCTCTCTTAGCTAACATAAGTTCGATATAGGAACATGGATTAAAAGTTTTTCCCAAATCCCACTATGAATAGTAAAACTACAATTGAGATATTTATGAAAAAAAGTTCACTAAAATTCTATGGATCATTTAATCACCTAATAGTAGAATAATGGACCGACTCCACTGAAAATTTATTTTCCATCCATCAATATTCCATGCTAGAGAAGGTTGTTTCTAGTATAGTGGAGAATCTCACTATTGAAGGGAATTGATCATGAATTATAAGCCCTAGGAACTGGTCAAAGTTATAGGGTGGATGGAATCCCAAAAAATAAATTTTGAGAAAATATATTCTTCATACTCTCCAAATTAAAATGAAAAGAAATTTCATTTCCCTTGAAAAAAATGATGAAAAATATATCTGAGTTTACATGGAAAACATCACAATACATGAAATATATTCCTATGAGTTTTTCATTATCTATGAATATAGGGTTTATTTTTTCTTTGTGGTAGTGAAACCTAGTCTACAAAAATCCTTGTATATTTGATAATTTGATTGATGTGAGGAAAATATCCAATCTAGCGTCAAATTTGAAATGAACATTTGAGAATCTCAAGGCTATCACAGAGATAAGAAGCAAAACAGTAGAGTTTAATTTTGGTAGTTTGATATAGAAACATACTGTTGATTACAAATTTCAATATCTCACTTGTCAAAAGTGAGGAAATACGAACCCCAAAAATTATAATGCCCTCAGAATTTTACAGATATTATGAATAAATTTTAAGCATAGTTAACTATCAAAATACATGCCACAGATCGTAAAGTCTTGTGTTTTAGGATTATTACATATGTAAAACTAAAAACATAAAAATAGAATAAATCATTTATATTTTAATCATACTTAACGAGACCCTAACTTCTATTGAGCTCATACAACATCAATGGATAGCCTTGGAAAAACATGAACAAAAGTGATGAGATAAAAATCCCAGTAAGTGTATAAATATAGTATTAAGAAAACAACATTGGTTAGAAGAGATAAAATTATTTCATTAAAGGGAATGGATAATGTATAAAAATAATGAATAATAACATTAAAAAAATGGGGACATTTAATCAGAGTGTCATAAGAATGTGGAAACATCACACTACCAAACATAATTATGAGTTAAGACTAACATCCAAGACCATTGCACATGCAAGAAAATGTTCAATAATGAAATTTGTTACACTCCATTTACCGATATAATTTATTATTAGAATAAAAATCACCCAAGGCATTGGAGAGCTATCTCGATATTCTAATCATAACACATTCGTGGATACATAGTCCACCTGAATATTCATGCATAAGGGTTACCCATGGAATGTGTTGGGAATCATAATAATGGAATAATAAATACAAAAAGAGAAAATCATAATGGTTCCCATGAAAGAATGTATTTAAATAATAGACAAACATTAATAATGTAAAATAGGAATTGATCATAATAAATGATGTCAAATTTAATTATAAATACGTAATTTTATTTTCGAAGCGTTATAAATGAAATATTTTACTATGATTTAAGAAAAATATAAATGAGGATTTAAAGAATAAAAGTAATATTTATTTTCATAAATCTTTAAATGAAACAAGATATTTTTTAATGATAAAATTTGGGATTTGATAAAAATAATGGAGACATAAAACAGATTTTGTATTGAACATGGAATGCAGTAAGAAATCAAAACGTTCTGTTTAGTTGAGCTTTCTTATCAGGAGGATTTGAGAAGAGAACATTTACAAAACATGTATTTAAAAATGATATAATAATGATAAGATCATGATAATTTATTTTGTATCATATAAATAGAATTTATAAGTGGTAAAAAATAATAAATAAGAATTTCATTGTGTTAACGGGAGGGAAATAATAACCTGACAGAAAAATGGAGGTTTTGGTATAATCCCTTAGCGTATGTATAGAAGTGTTATACAGTTGATCTTAATTTCATGGAAAAAAATAATGAGATCCATTAATTAATTAAATCAGAAAATTTTATTCATGAATTTTATTTATCATAATTTTATTATGCCTATTTTTATCATTTTTGATGGTTTATGAGATTCAATTCCATTGTTTGGAAGAATCGATTTCCTTTGTTTCCATGATCTATTTTCATGTATTAATTTACAAATATTCCTAAAAAATTAATATGTTTATCTATAATTTAATTTATATGTTATTAATTCCCATATAATATATTAAATTTTTATGTAATTATTTTCTTTATTTGGGGAGAGGATGAATCATTTCATTAAATTTTAGTGATAGTCATCTAGAGTTTTTGGTGGGCTTTTAATCATCACAAACTAGTTTTATTTTAATAATTAATAATATGTATATATAATAGTCCATAGAATATTACATAGTATTTTTTAAATATATTAAAATCTATTTTAACAATAATTATTTTTAATGTCATCCTTGAAGGTGGTAAATATAATTAGAAACTCATCATCCATAAATGCTTTAAATTAACACATCATTGATGATGTTTTTGATTTTTAGAACAAAAAGTTGTGGAAAATAGGTTTGATGATGAATTATTCCATTATTATGATAAAATTATAGTGTATATAATAACAATGATTTTTCATGTCACATGGATAAGGGGAGATGTATATAAAAAAATAAAATAATATAAATCGAAAAGAAACTAAATGAAACTGAATGTGGATTTCACCTCTTGAAATTAACCTCAATGAGAAAAACTTTGTGGACAATTTTATTGTATTTTTTTGGGACCATGGGATATTGGAAATGGGTGAGATTCATGGGATGATAATTGAGAATAATTTGGAAAAGGATAATTTCTTGGAAGATTTGAAGAGAATTGGTGGTGAGGAGTGGTATTTATAGAGGAGGAGAGGGGTGTTTCTTGATTATTTTATTCTTTAGGTTATTATTTTGGATCAAGACAATGGATAGTTTAGATTATTGTCACTAAAAACATATAATAAATCATGTGAGTCAGAATAAATGTCCACTTACATCATCCATGAATCAAGCATGACTCAAAAAAGAAATTTATTTACTATATATCATAAATTATTGTGTTTCTCTATTCAAAAAAATTAAACTAATTGAAAAATTGAAAAAAATAACATTAATTTTTTCATTTGTATAATTAAAAAATGGATTCCATTTATTGAAAATAATTTTATAAAAATGAGATATTTAATATTTAATTGAATTCTTCATTTAATCAAAAAATACCGGTATTAAAACTATAATAGACTTTAGAACACTCTGAAAAATAAATAAGGTCTCACAAAATTATGTTATAATAATAATAAAAAAATCAATTTTTTTATCAATTTCATGAAAACAAAATTTTATTTTAAATCATTATATTAATTATAAAATTGCAATTAAACCTTTATGTTTTTAAAAAATATGAACACTTAATTTATCAATATGAGGACATCTATTTAATTACAATTTGATATAATTATATCATATTTAAATTTAAAATCAACCTATTTTTTTTAAATTCATTGGCATGGTTAATGTAATATTGTTCGTGTTAATATTCTTAAGGGTTAAATTACTATTTCATAGATCATGTTACTATTCCATTGGTTTAAATTCATTAAATTTCTATAAATACTTTTTATTTCATTCATTTGACATTTATAAAGTGTATATTAGGTTCTATATGTCTTTCTATGTGATTTATATAATATAAAACAGTTATAAGAAGGGAATTTTAATTGATAAAATTAGAGGAAATTGAATTTCCACCCTTATTAAAATTTCACCTCAAATTTTCCATTTCAAAAATAACAAGAAAACATCTTAGTATTATTCTACTTTATTTTAACATTTGGTTCCCATGATGCTTCATTGCATTTATTCTTCCTCTATAATAATTAGACGAGGTGAGTAGTCTTGTTTTGAAAAAATTTATCTATACAGTCCAAGATCTTTACTAGATGCTCCTTATAAGAGAGATCAATTTCCAAATATACCACTTATTGATTTAGTACATCTGGGGGATATTGTTTGTGATTCATCAAGGGGATACATATAATACATAATGTACATAATAAATAGAAGTTGGAAGTGCTATTTGATAGACCACAACGATAACATAATCAGGATAATCAAAGGGGATGACGTACATGGTAATTTTCTTTCCTTTATTTCAAAATATCATCAACCTCTTCCATGGAGATATGAGGAATAATACCATGACACCATCCTTAAACTCTTTTTCTTATTGATGATTGTATTCATAACTCCTCTATCAGCTTTTGGCTACCTGAATATACTTATGAATAGTTTTCACATTTTGTACCATTTGTGAAACCATTTTGGGTCCAATCATCTTATGTTCCCTTAATTCATCCTAGCATTCTAGTGTAATACAACTTTTCACGTAATGGTCTTAGAATGGAGTCATTTGGATGCTTGAGTGGAATCTATTGTTGTATGAGAATTTGGCCAGAGGCATCTATTAGCATCATACTCCATTGACATCCAAAAAAATTATTTTACTATGTCTTCCAGTGTCTATGTAGTATGTTCAAATTTCTCATCCATTTGCAGATGATAGGTTTAAAAAATTTCAACTCAATGTTCAATGTATGATATAGGATTTTCCATAACATTGGGGAGAATCTCATATACCAATCGAATACAATTGACAGTGTAACTCCATGGAACCTTATCACATCATTGATTATTTTTATCCCAGGTTATCAAGTGAAAAGACCTCTCAAATTTCGATAATGTGAGATATCATTGTAAGATGATCCACAATAACCGATATTCCATTCATATCACTGGTTTTCATCATATGTCTATTAAAAATTTTCATTGTGTCTGTTTCCCATTTACATATAGGCATGGGAAATCATTTCAACATTCCATTTGACCATTTCCTTTTATCGTTCACTTTCTTACATACTAGACACTTTGACATATAATCAATAACATCCTTCTTCATATTGACCAACCAAAAATTCTCTTGGATTTTTCAATACGTCATTGTTCTCCCAGGGGGAATAGAGAAGGTTTCACTATGTGCATCATTCTGAATCCCCTTTATTATATTTGGATTAAATAGTGTATATACTCATGACCCAAATATACCAACTCCATTCTCATCAATTTAAATATATAAGTATTTCCCCATTCACATGGCTTGCACCTTCTTCTGAATTTCCACAGAATTTATTTTAGTATTCATTATTTTCACTTTGAGGGATGGTTAATCAATCATTTGAGAATTTATTGATGATTTCCCTTCCTTAATTATTACAATATCTATCCATTCCAAATCTATGAATATTGGATCCTTCTAAATACTCATCACTGATATTGTTGCAGGATCCTCTTTACCTAGAGCATATGCCACCTCATTTTTGTTACATGGATTCTAGTGGATTGATCATACATAATCCATGATGAGATATAACCATATATTTTTGAACATATTAAGAAAATTACTTTAGAATATATGCTTGAGACTCTGGTGATCATAAGATATTTCACTCCTCTCTCCATATAGATAATAATTCCATATTTTCAAGGTAAATATAATTTATTCATACTCAAAATCATTCATGGGATAGTTTTATTATTAATTTTCAAATTCCTTGTGGTTTAGGCCATAGAATTATAATTATTCATTAGTGAACATCAATTTCCTTCTTTAAATCATCATTGTAAAACACAAATGCTACAACACGTGATGGTAGTGTGAGCACTGGTTTAGTGATATTCTATTTTCAATACTTAAATGAAATATTAACTTTCACTGGTCTATAAATGCTTTTCTCCAATCCGAGTCATCTTGAATAGTGGGTTTGAAAATTGTGATATTTTCTTCACCAAATTTTAGTAATACCCAGCTATACCGAGGAAACTATGGATATCTTTTATAGATGTTGGAGTTGTACAATCTTTGATTTTCATTGTTATGGAAGGGTCCAATTATATCCATTTTTTGGTGATAAAATTCGACAGGAATGATACCTCCTCCATCAAGAAATCACATTTACTATACATTGTATAATTTTTTCCCATCATAAATCCTTTAGCAGAAACCTAAAATTCTCCACATTCTCCTCCATTCCCTAACAGTATATGAAAATGTCGTTAATAAAGAGTAACAAAAATAAGAAAACGAAACTTTGAAGATAGAAGGAAATATTTTTAGATGAAAATTATAAACCAACTTGTGATACAGTAAGATTAAATATTAGTTATCTATGGTGATTGAATTATCCAAAGGGTTATTACTAAATTTATCTAGTCCGAATCTCTAAAAATGACAACAACTTTACTGGATATCTACTATATTGACCCTATACTTTCATATATATTTTCACTTAATTTCTATCATAATTAAACATAAAATTACAAGATTAGTATCATAATGCCTACGGTATTTTTATAAATATTAACATTAAACAAATAACATGGATATATAAAAAA
This sequence comes from Viscum album, assembly GCA_963277665.1. Taxonomy (NCBI): domain Eukaryota; kingdom Viridiplantae; phylum Streptophyta; class Magnoliopsida; order Santalales; family Viscaceae; genus Viscum; species Viscum album. The sequence continues at coordinate 1,883,802,233 of OY728130.1, forward strand.
TCATCGTTATTTTAATCATCAATAAATATATCCTCTCTGATATTGAGCACAAAAACCATCAAAGGATAACCTATGGATTATATAAAAATAGTGTATGAGTTAAAAAGACATGTAAGGTTATAAAACTAGAAATAAATCCATGAACATGGGTTAGAAGTCATAACATGACGATATAAAAGGAATCATAACATGAATATAAAGAGGGAATAATTACATGAAGCATATGGGGATATTTAATTATGGAAACATAAAAATGTTGAATCATTACAAAACGGGACATAAGGAGTAGTCCACGAAAACTTCCAAGAACATTTAACAAGACAAACAAATTTCTATAAAGGTGTAAATACATAAAATTTCTATTAATTTTAGATAATTATATCGAATTATTTCGAGTTTGTGAAATTTCACGGTGCCTGACTCGAAGGCCCGGTGTTACCTAAATAAATTTTGGTTCTTTATTATATGTATGTTCAGTAAACGTGTTAGTGATAAATCCTAAATTTTGAAATGGTTATCAGAATTGAAATCAGAGGGCACCATTGAACTTGTTGGGCTAGTATTATCTTAAGGGAGACTCATCCTCCACCGTAGTGTGTTGAGAGAGGAAGATGGTTTTTACGGTTTCCATGGTGGATTAATAATATAAATTTATTTCATTTTAAAACACCGTCCACATTTTTTAAGGTGTGGTGGAGGGGCCACAAGGGGTGTTTGGGAATTTAATATAGGAAATTAAATGCCTGGTTACACAAAAATTTGTAAGCATACTCATGAAATGAAGGAGGATCATTTATTACACCAATTAATGAACCTCTCATAATTATGTGTTTTGAAAATAACTCTCCTCTCCTCTATCTATATTAGGGTTTTTTTTCGTTCGTAAAGGGAAAGAGGTTTTTGGAGGAGCCCCTTGACAAAAATATGATCCATCAAGAATGAAATGATGAACGTTGTTTCCGCACCATTGTTGGTGGTTTTCATCAGGATCGACGAGCACCGACCTACCTTCAAATGTGGGGTACTCTCCAACAAAACATGATTTAGGGGTTTTCCCTTTTTTAAATTTTAGAATTTTTTTGAATCATATATCTTTTCCCTTGATAAGATGATATATTAGAGGCCACTAAACAAACGAACAAGGAATGTTCCCTCCACCTCTTTTTAATCATTGCGTTCCATAGGGGTGAATTTTTGGGTTGGACAGAACCCAAATCTGAGGGTCAATAATTGAAGGAGATGACTAGGGAAGCATGTATGTGTGATAAGATAGACAAAAGGACCACCAAAGATAACCAAGTGGCCCACGGAAGACCACCATTGTAGCACCACCATGGCAGGACCGACGACCATCGCACAACGCAGGGGGAGGAGGCCACAAATTTTCTGCTACGACGGTTGAGCTGGGCGGCCAGCACCAACCAACCACGGAGGTAGAGTGGCACGCCGTCATGTGTCAATGGAGGTGTTCACGTCCCAATGCCACGGTGGAGGAGGGACCTGATCCCTGTGGTTCCCCTGATGACCTGGAGGAGAAATGTCATGCCAACACTATAATTATTGGCGGCATAACCTTTGAAAAAAGGGTGGAAACACCTCCCCCATACCAGTAAGGGTGGACCGCTGCACCATCCAGCAGGCTGAGCCACACCCCCAACCGGACTGGGATGTGCCATCCTATGGCATGTGATATGACCTCCTACGGGTCGGGGCACACCCAAATGTGCGCCGGGTGGCGCCCCCATATGGGTCAGGTTGCACCCTCTAGCGGGTCGGGTCATGCCCCATGCGATCTGGGTGGAGCTTCCATTCGGGCCACCCCCCCCCCCCCCCAACCCAGAGGGCTGGTCTAGACCACGGCCAGCACAACTTGGCCGACACAAGCTGGTTCAGGCCATGTTTGTTTAGAACCAGGATGGGTCGGGTGGGTCCGACCGGGTCGGACAGAACCCATATGTATCCAGTCCCAGTTTCACTTAAAATGCCATATATTAAAATCTAGATATCCATAAGACAAATTGTCTACAACGCTGGGATATATAATTGAGACGGTCCTTTTGGAATAATCCACCCAGATTTTGAATAATGTTGGAGTAAGGCCAGGTTGGATCGAACCTGAATCCAAATGGGTCCTCGGTACTAAAACGCTTATAACTCATAAACTGAGAGTCTGATCGACCTGACATTTATTACATTTGGATCCATACAAAAAGGAGGTCCTTTGGGTTTCTAATTTTTGAATCTTATAGGAAGTCAAGGGAAGATTGATATATCTAGGAGAAGATTCTGTTGAACTTGAGAACACCTAGTGTGATGAATCTTGTGGATCTCTGTTTTGAAGAATCCACCCTGGGTGGATTAGCATCATAAAGACACTGTGTGGATCAGTATTGTAGCTACATAATGTGGACCAGTTTTAGATGAGCTCATCGAGGATCAACATCTAGAGACCTAGTGTGGATCGGCATCTAGTGAGCTTATGTGGATCAACATTCAGCGGTCCTGTGTGGATCAACATTCAACGACCATGTGTGGATCAGAATTCAGCGACCCTCTGTGGATTATCATTCCAGATACCCTTTGTGGATCACCATTCTAAAAACTCTATGTAAATATTCAGTAGCATGGACAAATGAATACTTTCCTTATAGTGGCATGTAATAGTGTAACGAATTACATCCAAGAGTTGATAGATATTACAACACATTTTTTGGATCTGTTTTGAAACTTCTAAATGGAATAAGAAGATATATCCTAATATTAATCATAAGTATTCTTGATCTCTGAGTCATATACCTAATGTGAGATGACTATTTCCTCATGCTTTGTAATTGAGGTCGTTCATTATTGTTTTTTCTTTTTGGAACTCTGGGTGAACTTCAGGGGTCTTGGGTTCCCTACTGAGTATTGTTAAATTCTCCCCTACATGGGATTCACCATTATCTTGTTGTGTCTAGTTCAGACAATGGTCAACTTTGAATGAGGTTTGGGATCATGGACAGGACGGTGCTCAAAGGTGGACCTTTAGATGTGATGTGACGTAGTGATAACTGACCGTGAGTTATACCTAACGTATAGGTAAAAACATTGGTGGACGATTCCGAGATATTTTTTTCTTTTTCTATTGTGCTTTTAGTTGGGATTTTATTCTAGAACCTTTACAAATAGAACTCACCCATTTTTTCATTCATTATACATCTTTTTACCACTATAGATTTACTAAATTGGTTGTGCTCTTTGTAATCTTAGACTATGTGTTTTCATGTTTAATGGGAATGAATTACTATTTTATGGGGATATGCCTTTCGGTTCTAGTCGCAACCCTCTGGTCTAGGGGAGGCGGGCTTGGGGTAGTCATGGAACGGGCCCCAGGGGATGGGTCGTGACAATGTGGTATCTGAGGAGCTAGTTAAATCGAAGGACTAGGACATTGATATTTTAATGGAGCAATAATTTCAAATGTTGTGAGTGTGGGTTTCTTTTTTGGGAGTCCAGTGTTGGTGCGGCAACCGACATATTAATACACTAGGATCCTAAATTCTGATTTCTGTCTCAGTTCACAAAAACACTAATTGCGTGTGTTTTGGAAATGGTTCTACTTTGATCTCTATAGGGTCATCGCACCAGGTATATCATTTGATCATGGAACACCTATTTCTTTTAGGATTCTTTCACATAGACAGCCATCCAGGATTCTAGAAAGAGTACATGATGACGCCCCCCCCCCCTGAGCAATGAGGCTTCAGTGACAGGTACTCTTGCAGCAATAATACCATCGGGTGGTGTACCAGCAACACCACTACCCATTGGGCAGCGGTGTCGACCTTCTCTAATAGCAGATGGTGCACGCCAATTGAGTGTCTTTCAAGAGTTTCAGTAGCTAAGGCCTCCAAGGGTCTGAGGCGATAAGGATACGTAGGCTACTGAGAATACGATGGAGGATGAGTCAAGAGTGTTTCACCTTGGTGGGACACTAAATGGAAAGATAGTGATCCTACCTTCATGTCTCTTCGAGGGAGCAGTTGGGAGATGGTGGAGCCTAACCCTATAGATATATGATGAGGTGATCCTCATTTGAGCTGGTTTTGAGGGCCTCGTCAGGGAATAGTTCATTCCAGATACTATACGCACAATCTGTATACTGTAGATGCTACACTTAAAGTAGGGAAGACTGAATGTGGCCCAATACTCAGCGAGTTTCACCGACCGCTCATGCTACACCCCCGATATTTTTTGGGACCATTACTTCAAGTCTCGGACCTTCGTAAAAAGACACTGATGATATATTAGTGCTTTGATGGTATCTCTCTGCTTCCTGACGCTTGATGTAGTTCTAAAGATAGGACCCTTGGTGGAGATATTCCCTACTAAGCTGACACCGATAGTGAGAACCACAACTAGGTGACACTTAGAAAAGTTATATGCGGATGGTAGTGTGAATATTACATAAATATTTAAGCAGAACAGACCTTTTAGTGGATGATTTTGGACCCTAGGGTCGGAGGTGAGAGGCTCATAAGGTAGAGCAGGATAGTAGAGGAGAAGACTGTACTTCACGTGCGGCAGGTAGGGACACATGGCTCGTGACTGCCTGACCACCTGCCCTATTAATCAGAAGACAGTTGAGGGGCCCCTGAGGAAGAGACATAGATTCGAGTCCTGAGGTCCACAGGAAAATGTTAGATGTATCAAAGGAGCTGACAGTGAAACAGTTGATGTGCAGTGATTCGAGGTTCTACTCCCACCACCACCAGGTGGTCCACCCCAACCACAGGGAGCACCTGGACATGGACGAGCATAGCTTCAGGAAGCTGAGGCATACCAACACTGTTCTTTAGATATGATCCAATGTATAATATGTGTATACTCCACATTAGCTGTAGTACATATAGAAAATATAGCTAGTCATTTTTCATTTCCACAACTCTCGTTCAGAGAACATAGATTCTGGTGGAGCTATTTGCTCAGTCCATAAACTTAGAGACTCTTCTGAGAGGGAATTCAATGATTATATATTGTTGCCGATAGTGTGAACTTACTTCAAGTAGGTGAGAGCTTCCGCTTGGATCTTAAAGTAGCGGCGTCGAGGCCTTTATACATCATCTTTATAATGGACTGGTTATCTATATTCCATGCACAGATTAACTATATTAGGCGTAACGTGCGGTGTGTCAGTGAGGATGGGACTAGGTTTTCTTTCACCGAAGATAAGGGAACCACTACAGAACATAATGGAATTATCTATTGGAGGGTGCAACCAATACTACCATAGTTGGCTAGCCTTACCCTAGTAGTAGTTTATGTTTATATTTAGAGATATCCTGTAGTGGTGGACCAGTATACTTCTATTTTCCCTGATTATTTTCCCAGACTACCTCCTCGCGTAGAGGTGGACTTCTACATAGACCTATACCCTGGTACGACATCAATATCTACAGCAAAATATCAGATGGCTCTCGTGGTGCTTCGTGAGTTATGGTTATAGCTGGGAGACTTTTAGAAGAAGGGGTTCATAAGGCCTTGTGTTTCTCTATGAGAAGTTTTGATTTGGTCTGCCATGATGGCAGATGGGAGTTTCGGGATTTGTGTGGATTATCAGTGCCTAAAACATGTGCCCATGAAGAAAAAGTATCCAATTTAGAGGATTGATGATCTCTTTGATCAGCTAATGGGAGATCATTGGTTTTTGAAGACAGACCTGAGATCAGACTATCATCATATCATGGTATGAGATGATGATGTGGAGAAGACGACATTCAGATGACGGTATGGAAATTATGAGTTCTTGTTTATTCCATTATTCATGTTCAATTCCCCTACAATATTCATGGGACATATGAATATGATCATTGATCCATAAATCAATTGCATTGTGGTGGTCTTCATTGAAGAAATATTGATTTAGATAGCATCAGAGGAAGAGAATCCCTATCATCTGTATATAGTAATGGATACACTCCAAGAGCACCAAATTTATAGTATGATCTCGATGTTCTAGTTAAGTATACAAAAGCTCCTCTTTCTGGGACACATTATCTCAGAGGACAGATTTTCAGTTGATCCAGCGAAGATAGAGGAAGTGCATGCTTGATATCCACCCAGGAGTGTGACCGAGTAACAGAGTTTCCTGGTGTTGGCTGGGTACTTCTAGAGATTCGTACATGAATTTCATTTAGTTACGACACCCTTGTATGCAATGATGAAGAAGGGAAAGCCCTTCATGTGGGAAAAGAGATTCCAACATAGTTTTCAAGAGTTGAGGAAGATACTGACGAGTGCCCCCATCTTGAGGCTACCAGAAGATGGTGTTGGGTATGTAGTCTAAAATGATGAATCATGTACTAGACATGGATGTGTCCTCATATAGGAGTGAGCAGTGATCACTTATGGTTCATGATAGCTGAGACAATATGAGAAGAACTATGCTACCCATGACCTGGATTTAGTAGCAGTGGTTTTCACCTTGATTATTTGGTGGAACTACTAGATGGGTGAATAGTTTACTCTGTACTCTAATCACAAGAGTCTCAGGTATATCATCTCATAGAAGGACCTGAAACTGAAATAGCGATGTTGGATAGAGTTCCTCCAGGAATATGACTTTGAGAAATTCTACACTCCTACGAATGGGAATTTGTAGCAGGCACACTCAATAGGAAGTGTGGTCTACAGTTACTGAGTGAGGAAACAGATCATCTAGCCACATTGCTGATATAATTTTTGGATAGATATAGAGTATCTTACCTCTAGTCTATGATAGTCACTCACCCACTCCTTCAGCGATTCAGGGAGGCACAACTTTTGGAAATTGACTACGAGGCTCGATGTGCTCAAATATCCTCAAGATAGACAACTGATGTATATTTTGGAGGTGGGGAGAACGTAATGCTTTTCAGAGAACACACCATGGTACTGGTAGCACTACATGAGGTGGTTTTGATGGAGTTCCATTCATCCCCTCTGGTGGTACATCCTAGTGTAGTGAAGATTCACCATGACCTCTGGAATCAGCACTAGTGGTTGGGGATGAAAAAACAGTGGCAGAGTTTCTTTCACAATGCCTCACTTATTAGAAAGTGAAGGTTGAGCATCAGTTTCCATCATGTTTAGTGCAACCATTAGAGGAACTAGAGTGAAAGTGGTATAATATATACATTGACTTGGTGATAGGTCTACCACGTACATCCAGGGTCCATGATTCTATCTGGGTGATCCATGACCGACTCACGAAGTCAGAACACTTCTTACCCATCCAATAGAATTTTTAAGTAGAGGTCTTGGGATACCTTTACGTACAGAAGATTGTATGACTGCATGGGGTTCCCTCGACAATCATATTTGACTTTGACACATGTTTTACAACTCGGTCATGGAATGGATTAATAGAGGCATTCTCATTTCAGCAACTTCTGACCACCTCCTTTCATCCTCCGATGTATGGTCAAACGGAGCAGACCATATCAACACTTGATGATATGATTCATGCTTGCATCATAGATTTTGGCCATAGTTGGGAGGATAACATAGCCTTGGAAGAGTACTCATACAACAAAATCTATCACTCCACCATTGGAATGGAACCTTTTGTGGCCTTGTATGGTTGACCATGCAGATCACCTCTATGCTGGACAGGCCTAGGGGAGTCAACAATTATGGGTCCAGAGTTGGTACGAGCTACCACTAAGGAGGTGAAAATATTTTATCAGCAGATGAAGACTTCACAGAGTAGATAGAAGTCCTATGATGACTGGAGATAGAGTCCTTTGGTTTTTTAGGAGGGAGACCATGTCTTCCTATAGGTCTTACCTCAATGTGGATGATGGAGATTTTTCCGTGGTGGCAAGCTATCTCTGAAGTTCATCGAACCCTTTCCGGTTTTTAGTTGAGTTGGCATTGTGGAATATCTCCTAGCTCTTCCCCCACATATGCATTGAGTGCATGATGTTTTCCTCTGTTCTCATCCAAGGAAGTATGTGTATGATCCATCACACGTTATTGATTGATACGAGATAGACATTGTTTATGGGGAAACATTTATTGAGGTTCAAGTAGAGATTCAGGATCATTAATAGTTGGTCTTTCATGGATTATTGATACCTCTAGTGAGAATTTTTTGGTATCATGGGAACTTTTAGTAGAGAACCTGGGAGTTGGAGGTTCAGATTCCTTTTAAGTACACCCATTTTTTACATAGTCCATGTTGTGGCTTTCAGGGATTATAATCCTTAATATTGGGAGAATATAATGACCCGAATTTTCCAAATAATTTTTTAAATTAAAGGAAATTATTACGATTCATTGAAATTTGATGGAACATGATTGCGAGGCCAGGTGTGCCTGAAATGAATTTTAGAACTTTTTTAAGTACGTTTAGAAAACATGTGAGTTGGAAATCCTAAAATTTAAAATAGTGCTCCAAATTGGAATCTGATGCCATTGTTGAACTAGTAGCATTGAGATTCACTTAAGGGGGTATTATCATCGACTTCAGTGGGTTGATAGAGTATTTAGGTTTTTGTGGTTTCTGTGGAGGATTAATAAAATAAAATAAATTTATTTTAAATCACCCATCACCTTTCTTTACGATTGTTGGATAGGACCACAAGGGGTGGTCAGGCATTTAATGCAGGTAATTAAATGTCCAGTTACACAAAAATGTGAAACCATCCTACATGTAATTATTGAGGTTCAATAATTTCACTAATTAATGAACATATTTTAATTAAGTTTTGTGAATATAACTCCCCTCTCCTTTCTCTCATTAGGGGTTTTTGTTTTGGTTGGAAAAGGAGAGGAGGATTTGGAAGGAGCCCCATGATAAAGAACATATCCCTCAAGCATGAACCAATGAACGTAGATTGAGTGGAATCATTGGAGGTTTTCTTTATGATCAACGAACACTGACCAACCTTCAAACGCATGGAGCTATTAAGGAACTAATAGGGTAGGGGTTTTTCATTGTTTAAATTTCAATAGTTTTTGAATTATAATTCTTCTCCCTTGATAAGATGGATGATGCGGGCTAATAAAACAAGGGTTAGTCCCTCCGCCTCCTGTTTATCATTGCGTTCCTCATGGGTGAATTTTCTGGTTGAAAAAAACCCAAATCTGAGGGTCACGAAGAGAAAGAGATGACCCAAGAATCTAGTAGGTGCAATCAGTTGATAAAACGGACCACTGGAGATCATCTGATGGCTCATGGAAGACCGCTGGCGTGACACTGGTGCGAAAGAACCTGTGAATGACACCGGAAAATGATGGTGATAGTTGGGACCGGCCTCCTGTGGTGGAGGCAATGCATCATCATGCACTGCAAGAGGAGGAGGCTGCAGCTTTTCATCTATGATAGTTGATAAGGGAAACCAACACTAGATTTCTATCGAGACAGCGCGGTGCTACATCGTGAACCGCTGGTCGTGGTTGGGGATTGAAGCCATGGCGGAGGAGTGACCCACACCCTGTGGGTCCCATGATGACCATGTGTGGATCAAAATCATATCTACCCAACGAGGACCAGTTTTAGAGCATCCCATTGAGGATCAGCATCTAGAGACCCTATATGGATCACCATCTAGCAACCCAATGTGGATTAGCAGTCAACAATTCTTTGTGGATCAACATTTAGTGACCCTGGGTGGATCCACATTCAGTGACCCAGTGTGGATCAGCATTCTAGTGACCCTTTGTGGATCTACATTCTTCTGACCTTGTGCGGATCAGTAGTAGAGTGACTCGACAAGGATCAGCCTTATAGTGGCCCATCATGAAACAACAACTTTCATTCAAGAGTGGATAAATTTTAGAACAACTTCATTTTGGAATAATTGTCACACTTCTAAATGGAATAAGAAGAAATATCCAAAGACTAATCATTTTTATTCTCGATCATTGAGTTGTATACATGGTGTGAGTTGACTATTGCTTCATGTTTTGTGATTGAGGTCTTTGTTTTTGGTTCTTCTTTTAAGGATCTCTTGGAGACCTCCTGGAATCTCGGGGTCCCTTATGAGTATTTTTATACTCACCCCTGCAAGGGCTTCACTCTCTCCTTGTTGTGTATGGGGCAGATGACAATCAACTTTGACCAGTGTTTTGAATCCTGAACTGGCAATGCTTGGAGGCGGACCATTAGGCATGAAATGCTACAATAATGATTGAGAGTGATTTGTACCTACCCTCTATGTAGGAACCTTGGAGGTCTATTCTAGGAGATGTTTTTCAATTTGTATTCTAGTTTTAGTTTGTCTTGTATACTGACCCCTTTACATACAGTACTCACCCATTTTTACATTAAGTATGCACCTTTTTACAACAACAGTTTTACTATGTGGGTTGTGCATGTTGTATTGTTAGACTTTGTGTATCTAGGTTTTATGGGAATTCCTTCCCATTTTTCAGGGATATGTCATTCGGTGTTAGTCACCAACCCCTGGCCTATGGAAAGTGGGCTTGGGTTAGTCATGGCACAAGCCCCGGGGGACAGGTCCTGACAAAAGGAATCTTGTTCATTCCCTATCGCAACTTGACATATCTTGAGACTAACCAATACTCAATGAATTGGAGATCAATATCGATGTTCCCATCTTAACATTTTCATTCCTAGGAGATCCACGTGATGAATGAAGCTTATGGGTAACCCATGGAAATAACATGGTATCATAATATTGTCATAAACCATTAAAAAAGGAATATCAAAATGGATTCCTGGGTTGAATGGATTGAAATAATACATAGTAATTAATAAGGAAAAATAGCCATATATCATGATAAATTATCTCTAATTCATCTATAAATATGTAAAAAAGTGTTTATGAATCTTTATAAATTAAACATTACAGTGCGATTTATGAAAAATATTGAAGAGAATTTAATGTGGAAAGTGAAGAGTTTTTCATAAAACTAGAAATCAAACAAGATATTTTCTCATGATCAAAATATTTATTTTAGAATATTTTTATTTAAAATAGGTTATGGACTATATGTTAAAACATGCATGAAATTGGAAGATTCCATTTAATTGGCCTTGGTTATGGGGAGGATTTGAGAAGGGAAACTTAATAAAAAAATGTATTCCCCCTACATATAAAGAGGATATGATCTGCATACATGAATTTTGAATATATACACTTATTTTAGAATAATTATATAAAAATATAGAATCATTTCATTGTGTTAAATTGATAAAAATAGTAGCCTGATGGAAAAATGGATGGTCAGGTTGCATCTCTAACCTCAAGTCCCAAAGTGTTCTGTACTTGATCGTAATGTCCTCAATATCCAAATTATATCCATTAATTAATTATTACCCTTTTGTAATTTTATAATATTTATTATAATATTATTAATTTTATTTATGTCCTTTTTGGTGTCTTATGTGACTTAATCTCATTATTTGGGGGAATTTGTTTCCTTGGTGTCCTTGATCAGTTTATTTGTATTCATATATAAAAATTTGGGTAAAATGATAATGGTTTTAATGAATTAATGATATATATTATTAATGTACATCCATAATATTAAATTTTATATAATTTCCATTGTTATTTTTTGTGATTATTAATCATTAGATAAAATTTTATTGATAATTGTTAGATAAAATGATAGGGATAATCAATTCGATTATAGTTGTTGTCTTTCGACCTTCACAAACTAGTTTTTCAATTTAAATTTAAAATATGTAAATATAATGGTTATAGAACATTAAATAGTATATAATAAATATTTAATAATTTTTTTACTATAAAAATTGTTTTATGTTGGCTGGTGGTAATAGAAAGTAAAAAATCATCGTTATTGAATGAGATAAATTAATATATCAAAGATGATGTTTTAATTTTGAGAACTGAATGGAGAGTATAAAAAGTTTTATGAATAATTATTACATGAATATTATAAAATTAATTTATATTTCATATAATTTAGTTTTAATAGATCTTGGATAAGTGTTGTTATGTTTAGTATAATAAAATCAACGAAATTGAAATGAAAATAAAATGAAATGAATGAGGATCTTACATGATGAATTTTTACACCAAAAGAACCTTCATAGGGAAAATGGTTTAAAATTTTTTGATATCAAGGAGTATTTGACATGGAATAGTTATTTTTGAAGCATTTTGGGTAGAATATGGATAGGTAACAAAGCTTAAATGGTTTGAAGAGAGGCGAAGGTATTTATATTGGAGGAGAGGGGTGTTTTTTGATTATTTTATTCATTATTTTATTAGTTTGGCTAGAGGCTTTCAATAGTATATATTATTTTGACTAAATATATTAAAAAATACTTTTTATATAGAATAAATGTCCACTTACATCATATATGACTCAATCATGACTCAATAATGTATTTATATACATTATTTTGTAAATTAACATATCTCACTACTCATAAAAATTCAAACTATTATCGAAAAATCACAAAAAACACCATAAATATTTTTCAACATGTAGAATTGAAAAGTTGAATACATTTTTATAAAATAAATTTATAAATATTTCAAATTTATTTTTTAAATAAAATCACCATTTATTAAAAAATTATCAATTTTAATATTTTAACGGATTATATAAAACATTGAAAAATTAATTAAGGCCTCATAAAATAAGATTATATTTATAATAAAAAAAGAATTTTATGAATCTATTTTATGGAAATAAAACTTATATTATATCATTATATTATTTAAAAAATTGAAAATAAACATTTGTGTTTTATAGAAATAAAAACACTGAAATTATCATATTGAAAACATTATTTTCCATACAATACGATATAATTATAAAATATTTTTATTTAAAAGATGAAACATTTTATTTATAATTTCATAGGGGAAGTTTCTATTCTATTATATGAGTTACTATTCTTAAGGGCCACATTACTATTCAATAAGCCATGTTACTATTCTGTTCCTTTAGGAGCCTAATTTCTATAAATACTCTTTATTTCATTCATACATTGATTATAAATTTATAATTTAGTTATATATGTTATTTTACATGTATTATAATATATAAAAAATATAATATCTGAGTGTTCAAGTATAAAATTATAGGTTGTTATATTAATTGCCTACGGGGATTGGTGAAATTCTTTATGAGTGGGAATAAAGGCCACATTGCCAGTTGTTGTCGATAGGAGAAGCCCACTAATGAGATGAATGAAGTGAACTCTCTAGTAAAAAATCCACAAATATTTTCATCACATAAATGGTAAATAATTATGGAACATTTAAAACTAATTCACTAGGCCAAGAGTTTTTAAAAGCAACCAACAACCACTATGGACTTATGGGTGGAATTTTTTTATCACAACCGCTAAGATGAAAACCGATAATGAATTGGTGATATGTACAGTAGTTATTCATTAAATAATATGGAATTTAATTTTTCATTCCTGTTCTATACATTCCTTTATATCACTGATGTTTAGTTTACCTATTCAATAACCACCACAAATCATTGAAGTGGAGTTGTAAGTGAAAATGAGATGTGGGGAAATTATTGTATCCCGAGTGTACAAATCTGGTGAAGCTCACATTTTCATATATTTTATACTATAAATCATGATTTATAATCCCACCATAGTGTTATTTAATTGGTAATTGTCATGGTTTTAGGTTTTACTGTTATTTTGAACCTAAATGTGAAAAATCCCTAATTATGGATTTCAGACAGATGTTTACATCAATGGTATTGAAGTCATTTAGTAGAAAATATATGTCCAAATTTTGTAATGAAAATTTTAATTTAATCCTGATTTTATTTCCTTTAACTTTTTCTTCTGGACAATGAGTTGATTCGGCCCTCTAAAGGGTCTAAAAATTCATTGAAATTTTAAATATTTCCTAGAGGACAGTGTGGATCCACAAATTTTAAGGAAACCCAAACTCAGTTTACATGTATCTAAATTTAGTGTGACCACATGGGATAGAACTAGTACAGATAGTAACTACTCTACAAAAAAATTAGGGGAGTTTCATTGTCATTAAGGCAGCCACGTAATGACATTCTTTTGGAGGAACCATCCTGGAAGCTTCTTCCAGAAACAGATACCAACAATGAAAAATTCACAACTCCAACAAACGGGGTCCAAATGAGCTGAAATATATAGGGGGAATGGATGACACATTACGAATAAACTTTTATAAAGGGGTGCATGCATTCATCGGCCTTATATGGGGTCAACAGGGCGTGAACATTCGGGGTCCATAATTCTGCCAGTAAAAAGGAGGCCCTCACCTCTTTCCCAAATCATCCCATTCTCCATTCGTTACTTCAAGGCAACAAGGAGGAGATGTCCACCGAAGGAGGTAGGAAACAAATCGTCTCCATTTAAATTTTTTTATATTAATTTTCTTTGTTTTTGTTTTCATTTTTAATTTTAATTTAGATTTCAAATAAATTCATGAATTGTTTTTATTATTATGTCCACCCATCCATCATCTTTTATTCCTCTCATCTTACCATCATGAACTATAATACTCATGCTAATGAGTAACTAATAAGAGAAATATCCCAATGGATTAATCATGTTCTTGAACCCAAGACCATGTTTTTAATATTCATTGAGTTAATTATATAGATATTTTATAGTGGGTGTAATCCTCACTGTGGTTGCCTAAATATTAACTTCTTATCTACAACCATTTTCCCTCGGTTGAGGAGGTGGATGGAGGCTGTGCTTAGCCACCAATAAGTAGAAAATTCATTCATAATCGGGGTATAATAAGGTGTGCACACATATGATAGAGTGTTCAACTAAGAATATTTGAACCTGGACAATAATGGTGCTCCCTGATAGTTCTCTCGGGAGAACTTCCTTTCTTCTCCAATTACATTCTGTTTAGAATTGCATGGTAATTTAGAATTAAATTTTAGTTTCTTCTGATTTATGAATTTCATTTATTTAATTTTGTTCCATTTATTTCATAAAATATAAAACAACATAATTAATTAATATAGGTGAATTAGATTAAGTATGTGAATGAACTGAGAATTCTCCTCATGTGAGACCACCCTGGTTAGCATCTATACAGCACTAGAAAAACATAAAAATACGCTTTTTCCACGCCCTAGATTGGCATGTGTCAAAACTGGAGCCATTTCTAGGGAGATAATCAGTTGTTTAATTTACTTTTCTATTTTAAAATTATATATATTTTTCATTATTTTATTAAAACAAATCAAAAAAAATTATTTTTCCATGATGCAATCAACTTACAATAATTATGCATGGAATATTTACTTACAAGTCCAGGACGAAGAAACCAACTACACTGAGGAGGCCCTCCAATGAAGGGCTGATGCTCTAATGATAAGGTTCAAACAGAAGGAAAGAGGACTTGCAATATGGATCTCACATGAAGATTTGATATCCATGGCCGATGAACTCAAAACTGACATTGAATGGTTTAATGCTAAAAAGAAATTTCTATAGGTATTCCCCAATTTCATTGAGGAAATTAATGAAGTAGAGTCCAAACTCGAGGTGGAAGAGCATGACTACCTACCTCCATCCTGTGATAATCAACTCTAAGAGGCACTTTCAAATAAAGAGGAGATTAAAGCTGAACTAACTTATGGAGTTGAACCTTTTATTAACTCTATTCCTTCTGGTTTTATTGAATCTGAATTTTATGTCACTCCATCTTATTTTAAAGAATCAGACAGTCTTTTCTATGCCTTGGAGGTAGAAGAAGAAATTTCACCTATTGAGGAACACCTAGAGATCCTTGAAGATATTTATCATCTACTTCAGGAAGTCTATGAAGAGATAGAAGTGGATATTCCTGAAGAACCTAATCTACAAGATTCCTACCTTAAAAGGGAATATTTTGAAATTAATATTTCAAATATAAATTTTGAATCTCCATTTGTTTATTCTTTTCATGCATCAAATCTGGAAAAAACACTGAATTTTGAGGGAGATTTTGCACAAGTAGTAGCTGAAGTGGAGGAGGATCCATACTTCATCCTACCCTCACCATGCAAGCTATAACACATTGCAAAGGGGGTGGATATATTGTACTATATAAATGGCATTATCCTCAACAAGAACAAAGAACTACAATTTAGGAAGAGGAACATGTGGTGGTTCATGTCCATGAGGATCCACCCACCATAAGATTATGGATAACAGCTGGTACTTACCTCTAGAGGCAGTAAAAGAATCCAGGGCACACTTGGGGGATCGTACCAAGACTTATCTTTAAATGATTTCATGGAATTTAGATTCCAATTTCTTTTCGTAGATGTAGCTTATCATACATCCCCTACCTATTTTCATTTTGATCTTAAATGAAATTATCCTTGTGATTAATTGAGTAAATTTTCTTTTTTAAGATCATAAAGGTAGAAGGAATCCATAATAATTAGAGGAGTAGGACCAAATCATTATTTCAAAAGGGAGATCAGTTTTTAGGATTATCATTTAAACTCCTTTAATTTTTTTTGTCCAAAACATATTTTGAGCCTTAATGACTATTCTTATCACTTTACACATGAATTGATTTCTGAAGAGTTGAAATGATTTTTGAAATATTTGATTTTATATTATTATTGATATGAATTATTTTCCCTCGAAATGGATGGTCATGAATTTTAATGAGTTTCACTGATTTTTGAAATCAATTCCAATGAAACACTAACTCAAAATATTTTTCCAATACTGTGATGTAATCTAAACCAATTTTACATATTCTTCATAATACCCAGACTTTCTTGAGGGAAACATAAATTTTGTGTCGGAATATTTTTTTTGAATAATTCTCTTTTGATGCATTGGATTTCATGGAATGTATTTTAAATCATAGAGGAATCTCTTTGGATAGACACATTTTATATTGAGACCCACCTTTACATTAATCCTTTGTAAGACCTTAGATGCCATGAATTTCCTTATATGTGTAAGCCACATTAAAATCCAATTTTTACTTACCTACCCACACTTGTAGTATTTTTAGAATGGTTATTTCATGTTAGTGTGATGGGGAAGATTCTTTCGTGTGCATTCATTGGGATGTTTATCATTTATCGATGGTGCAAGTAGTGTGTCAATTCTTTCGGTAGTGGATAATAAGAGATTTGGGCATGTGCCATCATTTCATTGTGCTTTATTTGTTTCATCAATTTATCTTTAAAAAAAATTAAAAATGGAGATGAGCTTGAATTCCTCATTTTACATTCTTTTATGACTCATGTACCACTCAAAAATCAAGGGCATGAATTTTCATTCATTCATTGTATTCAATTTTCACCTCATCCTCCATGAAAAAAATGAAGTTGTGCCTTTCTGGAGCTTTGAAAAAAGGGGAGAATATAGAAGATATCATTCATTATAATCACTTATTTTCTCATGTAACATGTCATAAAAGGGTGTGGTGTTGTTTTTCACATTTTCAAATGGTATTGAGAGTGTGATTTTTTGTGTTTTCACTTGATTTAATCATGCATTGTACTTCAAAGTATAACATCCCCTTTCTTGCATGAAACTTTTTCAATCATTTTCCCACCAAACCTAAGCCACAAAATCAATTGAACCTTTAATTAAATCTTTCGTGATTAAATTAATTTTCATGTTTCACACTGTGGAGAAATGATAATTTTCACAGACCTATGGTGATACATGCGATTTTCATGTAAGAGTATAACTCTAGATTCAATTTGTCTTGAGTGAAGAGTGACATAAAATTTAATGTGAGGTAAGTTGTGATTGGCCCATGGATTGATTTATGAGGATGAACAAATTTTAATGATTGAAATGATAATGAGAGAGGCTTGTTTTTAATTATGAATCATTATTTACTTTTAATTTGTATAAGATCATCGATATTTTCTCATTTATTATTGTTTTGTGGAATTTGATTTGGATGTAAGATGATTGCCCAGGAGTGAAATGTTGAAGTGTGGGAGAGTTATGAATCTCACATTTTCATATATTTTATACTGTAAATTTTTTTTATAATCCCAACATAGTGTTATTGAATGGGTAATTGTCATGTTTTTTGTTTTTAGTGTTATTTTGATCATAAATGTGAAAAATGGCTAATTATGGATTTTTGAAAGATTTTTACCTCAAGGGTATTTTAGTCATTTAATAGAAGATATATGTCCAATTATTTTGATTAATTTTTTTTTAGAATCTGGATTCTATTTACTTAAACTTTTTTTTTCTGGACTAGGAGCTGATTCTGCCATCTAAAAGGTCTAAAATTTAATTGATGTTTGAACATTTCCTGGAAGACAGCATGGTCCCCACCACTGTAACGGAACCAAAACTCGGACTACACATATCCAAATGAGGTGTTTCCGCCTGGGATAGAACCAGGACATATAGGAACGACTCCAAAAAACTTTAGGGGTGTTTTTAAGTAATTTAGGTGGCCATTTAATGACATACGTTTAGAGGAACTTTCCTAGAAGCTTCATCCAGAAACAGAAACCACCAATGAATAATTAATAACTCATTCTAACGGTGGTTGAATGAGTTGGAATTTTGAGGTGGAATGGACGAAACATTATGGAACAACTTTTATGAAGGGGTCTTTGCGTAAATAGGCCTTTTATGGGGACAACAAGGTGAAAAATTTCGGGGTCCTGAATTCTTCCTATAAAAGGAGGACCTCACCTTGTTCCCAAATCATCCCATTCTCCATCTATTACTTCAAGGCACAAAGGAGGAGATCTCCACTGAGGGAGGCCAACCACAAAAATTCCTCATTTAATTTTATTTATTAGTTTCCTTTACTTTTGTTTTAGTTTTCAATTGTAATTTAGATTTCAAATAAATTCATGCATTTTTTATTATTATGTCCACCCATCCACCATCTTTTCTTCCTATCATCTTACCATCGTGAACTATAATACTCATGATCATATGTAACTAATAAGAGGAATATCCTAGAGGGTAATCAGGTTCTTTAACCCAAGAACATGTTTTTAATATTCTTTCAGTTAATTCTAAGTATAATTTATATTGGCTGTAATCCTCACTGTGGTTGAATAATGATTAACTTCTTAATCTACAACCATTTTCCCATGATTGAGGAGGTGGATGGAAGGTCTTATTGGCGATCGATAATTAGACTTTTCATTCATAATCAGGGTAGAATAAGGTGTGCATAAATAAGACGGAGTGTGTACACTAAGAATATTTGTAGCTGTCCAATAAATGTGCTCCCCGAAAGTTTTCTCGGGAGAACTTCCTTTCTTTTCTAATTAAATTTGGTTTAGTATTTCATGGTAATTTAGAATAAAATTTTAGTTTCTTCTGATTTTTTAATTTCATTTATATTATAAATTCCATTTATTTCATAAAATATAAAACAACAAAAACATGTAATTTAGGTGAATTATATTAATTATGTGAATGATCTGAGAAATCTCCTCAAGTGAGATGACCCTGGTCATCCACTATGCTGCCCCAGGAAAACATAAAAACATGCTTTTTCCACACCCTACTACAGGTGTGTGTCTAAATACCACCAATAAAATTTATGAAATAAATTTACCTTTATCATTGTGATACTCCCTTTGGGGTAACTTGATACAATAATGAGTACGATTTTATTTTCCTATATATATACAAAATAAATTACAGTGAGAAAGAAATCACTATCAGTATCGAGAATCGACCCAAAAATCAATAGATGTACCAGGAGGATGATGAATATTTTTTGGAACCAACATATCAATCAGGGATATTATTTCCCTAAGATAAAGAATATATAGATCAAATGATTGACTATATGTATAAGATCAACCTTGGAGACTTGCCCATTTTGACGGAATATTCGGATGTGTTTCCTAAAGAATTGCATGGTATTTCTTATAGTCAAGAGCTTTAATTTTATATAGAACATATATCTATGGATTTTCTATTATCCAAGAATCCAAGCGGACAATATGTTACATCACATGAGGATTTAATGAAAAAACTATATGAGAATATAGATAAGGTGTGCTTATAAAAAATTTCCTCACTATGGGGAACACCAGTCCTCTTCATCAAGAATGATGGGTCAATGGGAATTTGCATTGATTATCCTGAGCTATATAAGATCAAGATAAATAACAAGTATCCTCTACCATAGACAAATGAATTGTTTAATCATCTATTTGGGAAAAATTATTTCTCCATTTTGGTTCAATGGCCAGAGAAATACAATGTAAGGTTAATTAAGTTGGATATCCCAGAAAAAATTATTACAATGTATGAGAACTACGAATTCAATATAATTCCATTTATAAACCATTATACTCCAAAAATACTCTAGGAATTGTATAATAGAGTCTTTACAGATTGACATGATAATTTTTTTGTAGTATTTATATGTTATATTATAATATAATTCGAATAAATGGAGGAGATTGAGAAGAATCTTAGCACTATGCCAAATGAATTATGAAAAGAGAAGCTTTGTTCAATGTTAAAATAAAGTGTGTTTTTGTTGAAGGAATTCTTAATCCTGGGGAATATTATCAAATGTAATGGGATATATGTTGACCCTTCCTAGACCTTAGTAATTGATGGATGGTTGTGAACAACTTTTATGACACATATCCTATAACAACCCTTCTATTTGTTACACATTAATTCTAGATTCATTATATAAGATTACATATTATTTAACTTACAAGATCAAGTAGTATAGTCTATTTAGAAATTTGTACATAACCTAATATTTCTAACATGGATTAAAAACATTATAGGATGATTTTTTAAGAGGCTCCTAATGTTCCTTGGTATTTAAAACTGCACTGCTTATCATTAGGACATATATACGAAAGTGGTGAGTTAAAAAGAGTAATGATGGAATAAACATGGAATTAAATGAAGAGGATAATAATTTTTAAACAATAGGAATATTAATGAGGAAAAATAGTATTAAACATAATCGTAAATAATGAGACCTAATATATCATGATTATCATAACAAGGTAAATTTTTCAAAAACATAAAACAGAACATCATAAACATATTATGATGACAAACCTTCCAAGACATCATGGTGGATAAAGTCCCATTAATTAAGAATGTTCACTCACTTTACTAAAATGTTTTATAATGATACTAATAATTACCCAATTCATTATAACGCTATTTGGGAACAATGATCATATTCATTTCATACTCATGATTATGTTATCCACATAGATCATAAAATAGTAATTCATTCATCGTCATTATTTATTCCATTATAAAGGAGTATGTAATACACATATTCAAGTACCTAATAAGAAATTAAATGTTTAAAATTATTAATATAGTTGATAGGAAATTCAAATGATATTCAATACATAATTATTTTTGATTTGAAAATTTTGGTGATATTTCTGCAGCATAACAACAACTCATAGAAATTCATAAAATGGGTTGATGGAAGATAAAGTGGTTTCTCATCAGTTAAACGTGGGATTTAATGTAATATGTATATTTAAATACATTTCACAACCTAAGGGATTATAAATATAAGGCATATTATATTCAAGAAACATTGATAAATGAAGAAATGAATGAAACCATACCAAATTTCAACATGGTATTAGGTGTACATAAGTGTTCATAAGATGGTAATATGATAGTGAAATGGGATATAATCATTTTTAAATAAAATTCGATGTACTTTTGATATTTAAGAGAACATAACAATATAAGGAAATTAACATTAAATGGCATAACATAAGAGGAGTTTTTGATTAAAGTGGATATGGGAGGATCTCTTATATGGGTGTGCGACTACAAAGGCTTCTGGGGGGCTTCTTGAGAGATTGGGAGCACCTTGGCAGGACCCTATGGAGTGGACAGAATAGTGAGGTCATTCTGTAAGGAGTTTTTGTTAACTGAAATGGGATATTGGGTGGGTTTATATGGGAAATGATTAGGATTTATTTATTATATAGTTTTTCCACTCTATATACTAACATATCAAAAACTATAAACCATCCAATAGTTCATGACCATGATTTCTACCAAATATTAATGGATTATACTATTTTATATGACTAAGGGATGTAATTATTAAAATAAAAAAATTTGTGATATGGAGGTGAGTCACACTCTTAAATAAATGTTTTTAAAACCATAAATGTTATTATTGGTTTCAGAGGATTCAGCAAGACTTATATAATAAATAAAATAGACCTATAATGAAATTAATTTTAAAGTGGAAACTTTTATTTTTTCATGGAAATCCTTTACTATAATTAATACATCACATATAGGTTATTATGATTCCAAAAAACACAAAGTATATTTATATGATATTTTATTTTTACCAAAAAAATCTATTGGGTCATAAATATTAAATAAATTACTGCAGGATTATTTAAATACATTAATTAAAAAATTTAATTTTCTCTTTATAATTTTTTAAATATGGGAATTTTCAATATTAAAATAATTACATAATTTTGTTGAAAATACTGGGTTTTATAAAAAATAACAGATTTCAAACAATTATTCAAATTACATTTTACATCATAAATATTATTTGATTCCTTATATTTATTAGAAATTATTTTTTGATAATTTTTTATGTAAATATTATTGATTTAAAAAATCCATGAATTCATCAAAAAAATTTGTTCATTGATTTTTAATAAAACCCAAAAATATTATTTGTGATTTATTGTATCAAAAGAAAAATATTCTATTAACAATGAATAATAGGATGAAAATATATTCATTACCCTATAAATAATAATTTGTATACTCATAATGATAGGGTCATGATACATATCCCATTAATACACCAACATATTCCCTATGAGTAAGGTCAGGAATGGTAGAGCTACCATGGGTTAGTTCGGCGAACATGAATTGCGTTGTGATCACGATGATGTTGAACTTCTACGATAAAATGTTTTTATCATGATTATGTTGTTGGATCTGATATTTTTATTGTTCAAGGGTAAATATTATAAATTCTATATCCCTTAGAAGCTCCAATAAGTAGGATTTCTAGGGTATGATCCTACTGGTTGAGGCCATCACATTGTCTGTGATAATTGGATTTGTTAAAATCCTATATTTATACAAATCATGCTATCATTGATAAATGGATATATTATCAATGGAAATGATTTATAATGTTCAAATATGAATAATTATATATAATAATAAAAAATATGTGCATGTATTTTCTATAACTATATTACATGATGATAAATTCAAAAAAAACACATTTCATTTATAACAGTTAGAGTCGTAAAAATATTCCCCCTTAAGAATATTTTTACCCAAATTATTTCTTTACCACACTAAAACCTATGAAGATAACTCTGCTTCATCATTTCCCCCAACTCCCACATTACATCCTCAAAATTTTTGTTTCTTTACAACACCATCACAAAGTGAATTTCCTTATATCATAGAACATTTTCTATACAATATAAGATCATAAAATACTGATCCTCATTTGAACAATCATTATCCAATGGAAACACGTATATTGAGTACATGTGATGGTTACTATATGTAATTTCTAAATATGGATACATGGAATACATCATGTACTTGAGATAGCTTCGATGGGGGTTTTATTCGAAAAGCCACAACTATAATGAGACCAAGGATCTAAAAGGGACCAATTTATCTTTGAATAAGATTTAAATTCTTCCAAAATGTCATCAAATTCATCCATGGTGATATGTATAAGAATACCATGTCTTTAACATCATACTCAAGGTCTCATCGATGATTGTAATTATTAATCTACTAATAACTCTGACCAACCTTAATAAATTGTTTAATAGTGTAAACCTCCTCCACCATTTCATTGACTATTTCTAGACATGATTTTTTCTGTTCTCCAAATTTATCACATCATGGTTGTGTTCTGAACTTACTC
This sequence comes from Viscum album, assembly GCA_963277665.1. Classification (NCBI taxonomy): domain Eukaryota; kingdom Viridiplantae; phylum Streptophyta; class Magnoliopsida; order Santalales; family Viscaceae; genus Viscum; species Viscum album. The sequence goes on from OY728130.1 coordinate 1,883,826,082, forward strand.
ACATACATATCTTCATAAGGATCCATTTGGATGCTTCAGAGGAAAGTTTTGTTGTATGATAACACGATTAGAGAAATATGATGGTCTCATATTCCTTTGAAGTCAATTGGGAATGCTCTAAATATGTCCCCAATTGTATGGCCACTTTGATCATATTGAGAATTAGTTTGAGGGTGTTAGGCTATACTGATGTTCATATCGGTGTTTAGAGTAGGATAGATACTTGTCCCAAATGTATAGGTAAATTTTGTCTCTTGATCAGACACAATTAGTAGTCATACTCCACAAATCATCATCACTTCATTGATGTATATCCATGATATATGATCAAGTAAGAAATCCAATAGAATTCTAATGAAGTGTATATTCTTTGTAATAAAATTCAAAAAATCGTAGATAACATTGATTCCTTTTAATTTCATCAGAAGAATGGTGAATAAATCCATGCTAATGTTTTCATATTTCTATGTTAGTATGTGTAATGGTTGCATCATCTCCTTAGACTTTAGCCTTTAATCCTTCACTTGATGACATACCATACAGTTTGATGTATATTGAGTTATCTCCTTCTTCATGTTGTCCCACCAATAGTTCCCTTGGGATATTATCATATCTTGTTGTTTCCTAGGAAAACTGAGATTGTCGAACAATGTGTATCATCCAATATTTCATTCTTTAACTCATGATTTTTCGATCACATTATCTTGAACCATATCTCACAATTACTTTTTCATGAACATTGAACTCCATGGGTTTCCATTTTCTTAAATATTCTAATTTCAATTTAATTCTCACATAATATTTTGGAGACTAAATTACCCTCCCAATATGAGACGGTTGAAATATCATTTTTGAAAGTATTGATGATGTTCTTTCCTCTATGATTCCCAAGTCCATCATCATCAATTTCAAGAAGATTTTATCCTTCCCAATTGTAATCAATGATAAAATTTCTAGGTCCTTTCATCTTAGAGAATCCAACACTCTATTTTTTTCCAGGATGGTAGAGAATTGAGCAGTAATAGTCCATGATCTACTCTAACCATCCGCAATGGTGCATATTCAGCTCTTTCAATGTGATTAAATATTTGAGACTTCTGTTATCTATATATATTCCACACTTCTACTAAAAGATATTTTTTTACCATATTTTCAAAGTGGATATTAGTTCATAGAACTCAAGATCTTGCATTATATGGTTCAATTTGTGAAATTTTATCCACTTTAAATAATAGTCTATGAATTTGTCATTTTTCTTCAACAAACATACTAATCCCTTATTCAAATAATCTCTAAATATTATGAAAATTTCACCACATATGGGTTCTGTGAGTATAAGGGAAGTCATTATCCTCCATTTAAACTCATTAAAGCATTATTAAAATTCATAATTCATTGAAAACTTGACTATAGTTAATTTTATTAAGGTTTGTGGTCTTTAAAATCATTATAAATTTTTCAAAAATTGGATAGCTTATCCATTTATCCTAAGGATGATATAGATATCTATCACATATGATTACATAATCATCAATTCAATTTATTTTATCATTTAAAGATCCATATATATCCCATTAATTATGGTGATATTCCCCAGTAATGGTAATTCATACAACCCGAACTCACAATTGTTGTACCATTAATAAAGCTTATGATTTCTCAAGGTCCTTACCACATTGCTCAAATTATCCTCACGGTCTTCCAGGATTTTCAAGTATAATATTATATTTTAAATAAAGACTAGCAAAAAATTGTTGAGTTAATCTATAAATACTATATTCATCAATTCAATGATGATTCATAGATCATTATAAATTAATAATGTCTTCATTGTAAACTCACATTACATATACCTTATATAAAAATAATCCTTGGGGTTATCCGCATTCTTCACCAAAACATGGAAATATACCAACCGTAGATCCCACTGGGAGAAATATTATGATCCAAATAGTTGTTCAAAGAGTTCATAAATATACGTAAAATCCCAATTTTTCATTATCATGATCTTTTCGATATCACGATAATCAATGTAATTGATCTCTGACCCATCCTTCTTCACGATGAAGATGACTGGTGCACCCCATTATAAAGAACATGGGAATATAAACCCTTTATCCAAATTCTCATGTAGTAGTCTTATTATCTATTCTTGTTCCACAATATCCATCGTATATAGAGTAATTAATAATGGTGATTTCCTAGTTAAAAGATCGATTCTAAAATTCAATCTCTCATATAAGCGGAAGACTAGAAATTTTTTTAGGAAATACATCAACATATTCCCTCACAATAGGAATGTCTTTGTAGATTATCCATTCCTTATACTCAATAATTTTTAAAAGATACACTTTCTCATTGGATAATAATATCAATTCTTGAGATAATGGTTCTAAATAATATTTGTCTTACACCTTGAACTTGTATTGAATCAGGGGTCGCTTTAATGTCAGAATAGTTATTTCCTTCTATCTACATTTTATGTCGTCTCTATATAGGGAAAGCCAATCCCGGACCAAAATTGCATCAAATTCCACTATAGATAGTATGACAATTTTACCTAGGAATTTCATCCCACACATTCTGATAGGTGAAGATTTATATACATGGGATTCTATAGTTTCTCCATTTACCATTTTCATTGGTAGCTATAACTTCATGAAAAATGGGGGTGTTTGACTACTTCTACTAAACATTTGTGATATGATGGAATTCATAGAACTAGAATAAAAATGTATGTTCACTATTAATGTAAGATTAACTATTGTACCTATCACCACCTTTTGGTTTGGATCCACATCAGTGGTGGTTATAGAAAATATCTCCCTTGATACCTAAGAGGATTTTGGTTGCCTCCAAAAACCATTGGCTTAGGGAATTGATTTTCAATGTGCCCTTGATCCTTGTAGTTGATGTACTGCACAATTTGATGAGGGTTTACTAGAAAACTCCCTTATTCTATTTAATTAACTATATTATAATATTGGAAAATATTATCCAGGTGTCATTTATTCCCACACATAATGAATTTTTCTTTTCATTATAAAAATTTAGGGGGTTTCTTTCAACACCTTTGAAAATTTGGATGTTGGAATTTCAGGGAATTTTAAGATTTCTCTATCAAACCACCAGAATTAAATATCCCATTATTCTTTATATCCCCATGATACTATAGATGTTTTATAATTTCCATCTCAAATTTTAGGGCACACCAAAAAATTTCTTTATAACTAAATAAGTCACTGACCACCAAGGCTTTTTGTAGACTAGGTGTAACCCCCCCAAAGATGCTATCAACCATGAATTCAGGAGTGAAAACAATACCAGTGGTGTATCATTCATGTCATGTGAATTTTTACTCATACACCAAAATAGATTCATCTTATCTTATCTTGATTGCATGTAAATACCATTCTATATTAATATGGAGAGTGGAAGGAAAATATTTTCTGAAAAACATTTACCATTATTCCTTACACTCCAATGTTCTAATATCTTCACCTATATTTGTATTCCTTATAAATGTCCACCACTGATCAGATTCTCATCCATATGATAAATATCCAAAATAAAATTTTCTTATTCATAACATTAAGGATGGAGATATATTCTCAAGGGAGTTGATCTGTTGATCCTGGATTAAGGGATCATATGATCTATTTAAAGTATGAGGACATTGTTGTATGTAGATATCGATTATCCCTTGATCTCTCTTATAGGGATTTGGATGCTCCACCTGATCCAGGTTTCTATTTAGAACCCATCTAATATTATAGAGTATTGTAAAAATGTTCATTATTTCTTCTCCCATATGTTTTATCATCCAGTTGTGGTAGTCATCACACAACCTGTCATATTATTTATTTTCCATATTCCTCATATTGACATCCATTAGCTAGAATAAAATGAAAAATATGGGTGAATGTTTTTTATTGATTAAAATCATAAAATTGAATCAAATTACCTTCAGGGGATAACTTATAAATTACATTTATTGTCTAAACTTATGAATTTAAAGGATTCAATCTATGTTACAGGTGATCTATTTCCTAACATGTATTTTTATGGGAATTTTATTTTCCATTAATTTTTTTCATAATGATATTTGAATTTACCAAGTCATATAACATGGGTGTGTCAAACATGGTGCACAATATGGCCCATTTTTTTGTACTAGGTTACCCCATGTCATGCCTGTAACACCTTGTCAATGTTCTTATTCGTAGGTGCATCTATTCCCGAATCACATCCACTTATAGTATCCAATCATGGATTTATTTTCTTGATAAACCACATAAAATATACATATAATAATATAGAGATGTTTAATTATACCTAGACTTATCCATAAGTATTTAACTAGTGTCCTATAATCATAATCCCCAAAATAACTAACATTTTTGTATGGAACCAACTATAAAAACCATAATATTTTTTACATATCAATTCATGCTTATTATATTTTACTAAAAATATTAAAACCCATATGAACAAAAGTATAGTATATTTTGGAATTATCTATGTATAATTAAACTTTTAACATTGGATAGAAAAAATTTATTTAAAACTTCCTTAACATTCTTTTAATATTTAATATATTTTAAAACTGCAATGGATAACCATGGGACAATCATTAGAAATGGGTGATATATAAATCTCATTAAGGGAATACAAATAGGGTAAAATATATAGGATAAGAAAGTTTAATCAATACGAATCTAAAGGAGGCCTAAAAACTATTGGAATCATTAAAATGATCTAAAATATATTATATTACATGATAATCATAACATAGGAAATGTGGAAACAACTCATAACACAACATTATGAACTATTGCCAGGGAAAAACCTACAAAGACATCTTGGTGGAAAAAGTTACATAATTATATTAGGTTCACTCCCATTAATAACATGATGAATGTTGATAATAAACATTACCTAATTCATTGGAAAACTATCTTGGTGCACCCATCATTTTCAATTCATACTCATAATTACATAAGGCACTAGATCATACAACATGGATTCATTCATCATGATAGTTTATTAAATGATAATGGAGTTTTGAATAAAAATAATTAACTCTCCAAGAAATTATTAATTCACAAATTTTAATACCCTTTATAAGGAATAAGTATGATAGTCATTATGTAATTGATTTGGCAATGAAAATTTCCATGACATTTCAATAGCATAACGAATTCACATAAAAATTCATAAGATTACTTGAAGAAAGATTAAGGGGTATCTCATCATTTATACATGAAATTTTATGTAATAGGGATATTTAAACACATGTCCCAATGTAACACCCCATGCTTCCAACGTACGCTTCCCTTTGAATAATTCAATATCTTGTATTGTGTGAAACTTCGAGATTCTAACACACCGCAACCAATCAAACTAGCCGTTACGAATATTAATAAACACATTTGGATATTTTAGAAATTGTATTTTTCAGAATTGACTTCATTTTTGAATTCTGAATATTGAAATTAGCTTGGGTTAATTTCTGGAATTTTTCTGAAAAAATTCAATTTTTGACGAATAGTAAAAAACACTGCGTTATTGGTTAAAACCAACTTTGTATTTAAATAATTAAATATTTATTTAAATTTATTTTGGCTCAAAATAGATACATAATACCTATATAATTTTAATTTAATTCTTTAGATACATTTTATAATATGTTTAGATATATAAAAATTCTATTGAACTTTTTACCCTCTTTTACCCACCACTTAGGAACATTTGGAAATTTGCATTAAACATAATATTACCGCTTTTGTGAGTTGAATTTTAAAAATACTAGAGACATGGTAAATATCAGTAAGTAAAATTTGGTTCAATAAGATTAATATAGTGTTTGATGTATAGTAATTGTTGACTTTTATTTACCAGGGATAAAGTAAATAGGGTTATTAAGGGTAAAAATGATATCATAATTACCCTTACAGAGGAACTAATATTCTTTGATAAGCGCAACGTGACCAAAAAAAATTTTAGAAATAAAATATGACCCCCTCTGGTCCACTTGGATTAGATTAGAACATTTATTATTATTTTGTTTAAAGGTCAGTTAAAAGAGATAAATTCAATGTTTAATTACAAAATGATTTTTAATATTGGCATACAATCAATATAAATTAGACTATAAATATTATTTAGAAATATAAAAAGGTTTCCTATATAATGGAATTTCATTTATAATTTTTTACATTAAATAATGTAATTTATTTATGACATAGTGATGATGCAGTAATTACCTTATTAATGAAATATTAAAATAGTTGATATTATAAATATCCCAATAAATATAACCTGAGACTTATGATGAATTAAATGTATTTTATAGTCTAATATTAAATGTTATTTTTATTTAATTATATTTTCTTCTATGTGATATTGTTTTAATGGCTTTTCAAAAAATCAAATACTAAATAGTGTAAAAATCGACATAATTGAGTTTTTAAAACAAATACTATATTATTAATTGATATAATAAAAATAATAATCAAATATTAGGCCAAAATAATTAAATAAGGTTATATGTATTTATAATGAACCACTTGGGGTTATATTGGCAGTATATAGTATGTTTATTAGCCATATAATATAAAAATACTAGGGGACATGATAAATGTCAAACTATTTAACTAAGAGTTAAATCTAAAAGATAAGGTTAATATGGCGACCAAACCCTATCTAAAAACTATTCGTTGAGAGGTTTTTTACCCATAACCACATTATACTATAAATTAATAATTTTGAGGCATAAATAACCTAAAATGAGTTTATTATAAAATAATATTTCCATAATTTCCTAAAGTGACAATCACCTATTTTATAAATGGGCCCTTCACCTTCTCTTACTTTCAAACCTCCAAAGACATTTGGCTCAACCAAACCCAGCCCGATATCCTCCCAACTTTCCTCCCTTCATCTTGGATTCCTTCCTGTTGTTATAAATCCATCCAAAGGAGCCATTTTGATCATATAAAAAGGAATAACCCGAAGAAGAGGTAAATATTTCATCACCTCTTTCAAGATATTTTCTTCTTCCACTTCATCACTCATTGTTTTTTCCATTATAGGATAATAACTTCAGTATATTCTACATAAATTGATGTTATTATAAAAATGGTACAACCATAATAATTATTATATCCATCATATGAATGACAGAGTCACCAAACGTGCGTAGGTACGGCTTACCGTCTCCACGTCGTGGTGTTGTTTGTTATTCAAACACATCATTATTTGGATGGGTATAATAAGGAGTATAACTGATTTAAATAGTAAATATAACATGTTATTGATTATATTAATAATATATAACATCAAATTACATATGATTTCACCATCAATATAATTATATTGTTGCTAATGCGTACGTATGGATTACCTCCTCAATGAACGTGATAAGATTATTGTCCTCATTGTAATAAATCAAGAATAATTTTTATTTTATGATTAAAAATAATCTTTATGAACATAATATAATTTTGTATATTAATCAAATACATCCTATCCATGACAAACATGTCTTATGTAACCATGAATATAAATGAAAATTAATCAGTTAACACCTGAAACCATGATACTAATAAAATATTATTAACAATGCAATATTAGAGGATCATATATGATATCATATTTATGTTTATAGTTCATTTATAATTTAATAACAATGTTTTAACTATTACATAGGTGGTTAAAATACCACGGACTAAAGAAATGTTCATAGTAAGAGTTAATTTCACAATCTATTTACTATCCAAGGTTGTTTTTGTGTAAGTATCTAGTCAGACCTCTTTATCATCCACATCTATGTTTTCTTAAGAATGTATTTCAAAACATTTTTACTATTTACTAGACTATGGGTTAAATTCATTTATACCCTTATTTGACCTTATATGTCTTGAAAGAAATCTTTCTGCTGTTTTCGAAACAATGTAATTTATTACCATTTCCAAAAAATTAAGGTAAGAATGTTTTTTTACTTATACAGTGGGAGCGGCTATTTTTTTCCGTTATAACATCATTGAAGCTTACCATACAATATTATAAAAATATTTTCCTAATAAATGTATTATTTTATAATTATGTGACACTTAAATAGTTTCAAAATAGAAAGAGGTATTTCTTTTAAATTGTTTTCATTTCATGTACATCAACATCCTTTGAAGGATTTAAAACATGTTTGATGTTTATTTATTATGATACAAATCATTCATATTGTATTGATGGTTTGGTGATATGTTTGATAGTGGATGTGTTGTTTTTATACCATTCATGGTTTTTGGTTAAATTATTGACATTTCATATGATAGTTTTAATAAAAAATTTATGTTATGATTCAACCTTTTCATATGAGGAATGTATTGAACTTATTATATGAAGGGTGGAGCCCGCAATATCTCCACGGGTCATCGATAGGTATAATGTTACAATTAGAAATTGAATTGACCAAGGACATTACCAATTTGATATATGGTTATGGCCTATTCCTTAATCATTTTGATTTGACTTGGTTGAGGCCTTGACAAAATGTTTTAGAATATCCAAAATTATACATTGCGTCATTAGTAAAATAATAATAATGGTTCAAGTGGTTATTAGACTAGTTTAATACCCATGAATATGTGTTATATTTTCAATATTTACTTAGATCATATTACTCCAATAAATTGTTCATGTTTATTATTTGTAAAGGCATGTGTTATGAATTAGTCATCATGCCGAATGTTTATGTTATCTTCAACTGTAATGCATACCCTTACAGAGAATTTGGGCTCACCCCTTTTTTATGTTTTACTTTTTTAGGACATGAATAAGTTAATTAGGAGTGACTTTTAGGCATAATATTTGAGGCTTTTATGTTTCTAATTGAATAAATTAGTGTTTTATTCCTTTTCAAGTTTTAATGTTGAACATATGTATGTATCTAGTTTCCAATTACACTAAACTGATCGGTATTTGTAGACATGATTCCTTGTATCTGGTAATGTTATGTAATAATGCACTAACTCTGGTTAAATGGGTTTGGGGCATTATAGTTGGTATCAGAGGAAGATTAGTACCATCCTTGGAAACTAGATTTAGAAAAACTCTAATTAGAGAATATTACCCTAAGATAGGCATTGATGATTAGTATAGAAGAACTTCCTAGAATTTTTGTAATCTATAGATTTTTTGTGTTTTCCATGAAATACATCTCAGTCTGGATACGAGTAGGTAGAGGTGGCTCTGGAACAGATGTACTTAGGGGTAAAACCTCAAAACTCCATTTTGAGCTAGACTTGAATGGGAACTGATGCACGATAATGGGCCTTGTTGCACTGTTGGTTACGAAACTCTTGAGGGATATGGTTAGGATAATTCTCATTTTCGTTAAAAAAAATTATGAAGGATTTATGATTATATACCTCCTCAAAGAAAAAATTTATATGATTATGGATTATATCCCTAGACTGTTCAATTTATGTTAACTATTTTACTATGTAGAGACCTGAAGCCTGACGGACATGGACATTACATTACTTTTGCCGAATACTTAGTACATAACAAAAACACACACACAAGGCCCATAACAGTTTAGTGACTTTGGAAACTTGGAATATAATCTTCTAATCATGGTGAAAGATCTTCAACATCTCCCATAAAGGTCATATTTTTTTTCCTAAACCTAAATCCGTTTTTTTGTCCTGGGGAAAAGAAAACGTAAAAGGGTGAGCTCAAATGCTCAGTAAGGGTAATCAAAAGAAATATCAATCATGTTATATTCATAAGAACATATCTTTTGGAAATCTTAACCTGCAAAAGAGATCATATTTTCATAACATGGTATAAATCATATTAGTGAAATGTAATCCCAATAATCATAACTTAAAACATGAAACTTTGTGGAATACACACATAATCATAGAGAATCATATCTTCTTAGTCAAGACTCATTGCCAAGACTGTCTTAGTGGACAATGTCCCTTTCTGAACTGAGTCACCCTCGTTTCAGTCCTGTTTCACTGAACCGGTATAACCTACTCTTCCAGCCATTTCTATCTCATGAGATATAAAATCTGTACCCAATGCATTGGAGGGATATATAGGTCCCACCCATCTCATAATGGCACCATTCTTATGTGTGCCACAAAATCATATATCATACATCATTGCATAACCCATGTAATAAAAATGGGAATCTTAAACATCATGACATCATAAAACAATTCATATACGATAAAGGAATTCATAAAAATAATTCCATCACAAAATAATCAAATCAATGAAATAATAGGGATAAAAACATAACCCTTTATTATCTGAGATGGAAAATAATTTTGATAAAACACTTGAACTTCATTCTTGAGGAAAATATCCTTTCTACGTCAAAAACACTTTTCCTTTCTTAACAAGTCATGCAATTCTAAACTAATAGAAGTTGATTGAAAATAAACATGAAAACTTGTAAAGGAATATTCTTGGAAATAATGTTTTAAAAATCCATTCATTTGTTATAAGTTAAAAAAACATTCTTCTCGTACTTTTGTCGGAAATGTCAAAAAGTACCTCGTACAAAAATTGACAAAAGATTCCTTTCATATCTTTTACTAAAAACTCACCGAAGGGTAAAATTGGATTAAAAAAATTGTAGGTGGATGGAAATAATATTACATATTGAGGAAACATGGATGTGGATGATAAAATACACCCCAGTAAATACCAAATTATAAACAATCTCGGATAAAAATGAGATTGTGATATTTTCCCTTACCTTAAGTACGATTTTCTTCGTAAGTGTCTGAACCACCTGTATAATGATTTAAATAATGACATTAACTTATTCCAGAATCATATTCATTGTTATGATATCATATATGGTTCACTTATGACATTATATTACACGTTCATTTGTAAATTCTATGTTAAAGAAGCGTTTTGGGTAAAATCGTTTCATTTATCGTAGGTGTTTGGACTTGTTGTTCTTGACATTATTATTACATATTTCATGATTTACATAATTCCAGAATATAAAACATGATTTATATATCATATATATTCAGTATATATATATATATATAATAGATAGATAAATGAAGTGAAACACACCGTTCATGGAGACGGTAGTCTGTACGTACGCATAAACGCTGTTTTCCATTCCTTATTGTCTTGAATGGAAATAAGTAGATGAAATACATATATACATAAATCCAGTAGCTTTATAATGTCATATATTTCATTATTATTTCTTATATATACTTTATAATCATTCTTAAATGGTTAACATGGAGAATGAATCTCATCGCGTCGTGGAGACGGTAGTCCGTATGTACGCACGAGCGATGATATCGTTCTCATGATCGTGAAATTGTGTTGAAGTGTATGTATACTATTTCAGTATCAATATCACTTTATAATAATCATATATAGTTACTCATTACACCATTATACCCATCCAATTATGTTGGTGGCATAAAATAGATTACACCATTGCGTGGAGATGGTATTCCGTACGTACGCACGCGCGGTGATTTCTTTTTTCCGTAGGATGGATAGAAGGTTAATTAGAGTTGTTTCATATTTTTAATAACATATCAGTTTATAAGAAATACTTATGTTATTACTTTATCATGAAACAACCAAATAAGAAGAAGTTGAAGAATAAAGAAATTGAAAAAGATCGGTAATGGATATTACCTTTTTTTGACGTGCCTTTTCTTAAACTCCACTTAAAGAACTATGGATGGTCTTTGAAGAAGACCAGGACATCTAGTATGATACTAGGGAAGTGGAGAAGAGATTTTTTCAGGGTTTTTCCGAGATTGAATGCTCAAATTGATGTGAGGAGGAGAGGGAGGAGGTGCCCTTTTATAAGGGAGGAGAGGGGCACCTTTGGGAAAACTAAAAATATTATTTTATTATAAAGACAAGTTCAGTTGTAAATAGATCCAAATTGAAATATTTCAAAAATATGGTGTGGATGGGTCGAAAGCCTCTAATAAAAAAGAATTTAGACAAGTTTAGGTATCAATTTTAACCTTACCATTTAGATTTAACATTATGTTAGATAATTTAACTTTTACCGTGTCATCTTGTTTTCTTACACTATAAGGTTATTAAACATACTATATCAAGACAAACGAACCCAAGGGTGTTTATTATTTATATATCTATCTTTATATAAGTTATTTGGCTGAACCTTAGATTTTTAGGAATTAAATAACAATTAATAATATAATATTTTTAAAAAAACTAATTTATGTCAATTTTGACACTCTTTTGTACATGATTTTTATGAAATTCATAACAGAATGATAAGTTCTAACAAAGTTACTCATATCAACAATAAAATGTCATATTAACCTATAAAATTAATTTATGTCATAAAAAGTCTTAAAGTACATCTATTTTGGTATTTATAACATCAATAATGTCAATATTTCATTAATAAGATAATTACTGCCTCATCGTTGTGTCATAAATAAATTAAATTATTTAATGTCTAAAAATTACAAATAAAATATCATTATGTAGGAAATCTTTTTATCTTTATAATTAATATTTATAGTTGAATTTATCTTATTTATAACCTTATATTAAAAAGGATTTACTTATTAAACTTTGATTTTAACTATTTTAACCCTTCTTTAAATAAATTAATAATAAATGTCCTAATCTAATCCAAGTGGGCTTAAATGGTGATATTTTATTCCTAAGGTTGTTTTTGGTCGAATTACGAATTTGGACATGTGATAGGGTAATAATAATATCATTTTTACCCTTAATTACCCTATTTACTTTTAACTGTGGTAAGAAAAAGTAAAAAGTTACTATTCACCAAAAATTATGTTCATCTCATTGAACCATATTTTAGTTCTTGATATTAATCGTGTCTTTCGGATTTTCAAAATTCCACTCACAGAAGCGGTGAAATTAAGTTTTATGAAAAAATTCAGTTTTTTAACTACCACTTAGTGGTTTCACTATTCATCAAAAAATGAATGTTTACAGAAAAATACCAAAAATTAGGCCTAAGATATATTTGATATTATGAATTAAAAAATGATGTCTATTTTATCTAATTGAAAACATATCAGTTACATTAACTATTTTAAAAAATAATTCCCGTCGTCAAAACAAATTGCGTGTTTTTAAAAGATAATAACTATCAAAAGATTGACACTTGTTTATAACATGTTTAAATGTGAAATTAAATCCAATGGCCAACATTGTATTAAATTGTAAAAATATATTCTAAATATACTTTAAAACCACTCAAATTATTAATTTATCACTATTAATTATTTCTATTAAAAAAGTTGTTTTTAATTAAAATTTAGTAATTTTCACTATTCATCAGAATATGAAAGTGATCCGAAAAGTACCAAAATTTCACCCTAAGCTAATTTCAATATTCTGAATCCAAAAATGAAGTCCATTTTGAAAAATAAAATTTAAAAAATTTCAAAAAGTGGTCATTACTATTCATAACGGTTAGTTTTAATAATATTTTAATAGCATATCGTTGTTTAGTGAAACTCGGTATTGCGTACTACACACGCTATTGAGGAAGGTCGCGATTGCATGTAATGTAAGGCCAGTCAAGGATGCGTGTTGTTCGAACACCTTTTGGTGTAGCGTACAACACAATACATTAATGAAAAGAATATTTTTCATAAAATCTCGGGGTGTTACATTCTACCCCCTTAAAATAAATTTCACCCTCAAAATTCATCGGGGTTTTAAATGGTTTACAACTCTAAATTTTGTTTAATAGAAACCCACATCATAAAAAGGAATACCAAAATATGGCATTAAAAACTAATGTATGTAATATAATGGTTAACCAAATTAACTCATCACTGGGTTTCCACGTAGGAGAACATAGGTGAAAATATGGATATAGAAGAAAAATCTAACCATCAAGTTATGATGGAGAGTGGTAGAGAAAATGGCTATGAAAAAGCCAACAATCGCAAAGCCATAAATTTGTGATGATCTAGGTTACTATATGATTCATCAGATATAAGATCACTAGGACACCATTTTTGGTTTTCAAGATCATTTCCCTAAAGTTGATGAAATTGGAATTAGAAGAAATACTTTCATGATTTTTGTATAGTCTCACCGTTTGTCGTTCTTTGGACAATTTTCACTTAATATCTTAAAGAAATGAAGATGAATTTTTCATTCGTGATGTGTTAGCAGATCATGTGATCGAATGATGGGTCATCCAATCTGTCTCAAACAAAAGGTTAGAGAAGTTATCAAAAAATACATAAATCCATATATAGTGAGATTAATCATATATGGTTCATAAAATGGACTTATACATCATATATCATACTGATTAATATAATAAAACTAGTTTCTACTAAATAGGGACTTCCTGTAGGCCAGTGGTAGGCGATAAAGGCCAGTCGCATTTCGGTTGTGGGTTCGATTCCCACAGCCTTGTCTGACGCGACGGGTTGTCACCCATCTTGCAGGTTGTCCTTTTTTCTAAAAATATATTACTATAACATCCCATCAATAATATCAAAAAATGTTTTATCCTTAAACAATACTATCTTATGTCCAACATAATACATTCCAATCTTTAGTCTTATCGAAAATACTTCGGTCCAAGCTCGTAGTATAGAGAAAATGATCACGTGAATGCCATCATTTATCCCTCATATATCTTGTTCGTCACATTCCAGTCATGTGAATACCATAATCATGTAATCTATTGAAAAATGAATACCCATTGAATCTTAGTGAATACATGAGTGTTGTCAAAAGATAACTCATTCCACATACCAAAATCCATAAATTCTATATACTCAAACCATGATATAACCTTCTCCTTATATCAGTCATGAGCTCATGAATACTATCAAACATTTAATTTTCTCCTTATCCCTTCATTATGCGCATATCATCTACATTCCAAAAATATATGAATAACCTTTCATGTATACTGGTACCATTAATCATACACTTTTAAAACTCAAGAAAAGACAACAGTGTAACAATCCATAGATGTCTCTTTATTCCATAGTACCATGAGATTAATTATACAACATTACACAAGATAAATATGTAATCATTCCACTACATTCTTAAACCATTGACCGAGCTTCAACAATTCTTTAATCTCACATATCATTTGTATTCTCTTCATCATCATCAACATAAATACTACCCATACGACCATACTGATTCTCTTCATGAGTCTTTCCTTTAGGTCATTGGTTTGCATAATGCCCGTACATTCCACATTTAAAACATTTAACCATTGTTGATGTCGTAGAAATACAATTATCCTCATCCCAGGTGTTAACTGAACCTTTTCCTTTGCACTTACTGGCTTTGTGTCCTTATTTTCCACACCCAAATCATCTTCCAATTCCTTTGAAACATTCTCATTGATGCCTCTTCCCACATGATTTACATAGGGGAAATCGAACTTTCTTTCCTTTATGATCATCATGAAACTCTATCTTTCTCTTATTAGCCGAGTCTGGAAACTTACCAAATTTTACATTATTAATCATATTATGCGATTGATGATTCCGCATAATAATGATGTTTGGACTTCCAAATCCCATTTCATTTGGTTGCTCATGAAGAATATCATTCCATTGTCCATCATACCCTCTATTATCGTGAATCATCTTGTTTCCAGCCATTTGCTAAAACAAAAAAAGAATAGTGTGAGGAAAAAATCATAATAAAGGGGGAGTAACTTCAATATGTTACATCTTTGGTTTAATCTAATATCGTTACCAAAGTTCTAGGACTATATACTATACGTATACTTATCCTTAGGGACATCCCTAGACATAACTTAGAAATATCTCTAGGGATCTCACTAACGTTTTCGCATCCTAGTTTCCAAAGGTTGACTAAACCTTTCCTCTGATATCAACTGTAGAGACCCGAAGCCTGACGTACATGGACATTACATTACTTTTGCATAATACATAGTAAATAACAAAAACACAAACACAAGGACTGTAATAGTTTAGTGTCTTTGGAAACTCGGAATATAATCTTCTAATCGTGGTGAATGATCTTCAACATCTCCCATAAAGATCTTCTTTTTTTCCTAAACCTAAATCCTTTCTTTATGTCCTGGGGAAAAGAAAACATAAAAGGGTGAGCTCAAATGCTCAGTAAGGGTAAACAAAAGAAATATCAATCACGTCATATTCATAAGAACATATATTGGAAATCTTAACCTGCAAAAGAGATCATAATTTCATAACATGGGATAAATCATAGTAGTGAAATGTAATCCCAATAATCATAGCACAAAACATGAAATATTGTTTCATACACACATAATCATATAGAATCATATCTTATTATTCAATACTCATTGATAATACTATCTTAGTGGACAAAGTCCATTTCTGAACCGAGTCACCCTCGTTTCAGTCCTATTTCATTGAACCGGTATAACCTACCGTTCCAGCCATGTCTATCTCATGAGATATAAAATCGTTACCCAATGCATTGGAGGGAGATATAGGTCCCACCCATCTCATAATGATACCATTCTTATGTGTGCCACAAAATCATAAATCATACATCATTGCATAACCAATGTAATAAAAATTGGAATCTTAAACATCATGACATCATAAAACAATTCATATACGATAAAGGAATTTATAAAAATAATTCCATCACAACATAATCAAATCTTTGTAATAATAGAGATAAAAACAGAACCCTTTATTATCTTAGATGGAAAATAATATTGATAAAACACTAGAACATCATTCTTGAGGAAAATATCCTTTCTACTTCAAAAACACTTTTCCTTTCTTAACATGTCATACAATTCTAAACTAAAAGAAGATGATTGAAAATTAACATGAAAACTTGTAAAGGAATATTCTTGGAAATAATGTTTTAAAAATACATTCATGTTGTATAAGATAAAAAGAACATTCTTCTCGTACTTTTGTTGGAAACGTCAAAAAGTACCTCGTACGAAAAATGACAAAAGATTCCTTTCATATCTTTTACAAAAAAACTCACCGAAGGGTAAAATTGGATTTAAACAATTGTAGGTGGATGGAAATAATATTATGTATTTAGGAAACATGGATGTGGATGATAAAATACACCCCAGTAAATACTAAAGTATAAACAATCTCGGATAAAAATGATATTCTGACATTTTCCCCTACTTTAAGTCTGATTTGCATCATAAGTGTCCGAACCGCTTGTATAATGATTTAAATAATGTCATTAACTTATTACAGAATCATGTTCATTGTTAGGATATCATATATGGTTCACTTATGAATTTATATTACCCGTTCTTTCTTAAATTCCATGTTAAAGAAGCGTTTTGGGTAAAATCGTTTCATTTATCGTAGGTGTTTGGACTTGTTGTTCTTGACATTATTATTACTTATATCATGATTTACTAACTTCCTGAATATAAAACATGATTTATATATCATATATATTCTGTATATATATATATATATAATAGATAGATAAATGAAATGAAACACACCGTTCATGGAGACGGTAGTCCGTACGTACGCATGAACGCTGTTTTCCTTTCCTTATTGTCTTGAATTGAAGTAAGTAGATAACATAAATATATACATAAATCCAGTATCTTTATAATGTCATATATTTCATTATTATTGCTTATATATAATTTATAATCATTCTTAAATGTTTAACATGGATAATGAATCTAATCGCGTCGTGGAGACGGTAGTCCGTACGTACGCACGAGCGATGATATCGTTCTCATGATCGTGAACTTGTGTTGAAGTGTATGTATTATAATAATCATATATAGTTACTCATTACACCATTATACCCATCCAATTATGGTGGTGGCGGATAATAGATTACACCACGGCGTGGAGACGGTATTCCGTACGTACGCACACGCGGTGATTTCCTTTTTCCTTAGGATGGATAGAAGGTTAATTAGAGTTGTTTACTATTTATAATAACATATCAGTATATAAGAAATACTGATGTTATTACTTTATCATGAAACAACCTAATAATAATAAGTTGAAGAAGAAATAAATTGAAGAAGATCGGTAATGGATATTACCTCTTTTTGACGCGCCTTTTCTTAACCTCCACTTAAAAAACTATGGATGGTAATTGAAGAAGACCAGGACCTCTATGATGATACTAGGGAAGTGGAGAAGAGATTTTGGTAGGGGTTGGCCGAGCTTGAATGCTCGAATTGGTGTGAGGAGGAGAGGGAGGAGGTGCCCTTTTATAAGGGAGGAGAGGGCACCTTTGGGAAAACTAAAAATATTATTTTATTATAAAGTCATGTTCAGATTTAAAATAGCTCCAAATTGATATATTTCGAAGATAAGGTGGGGATGGGTCGAAATACTCTCATCCAATAGAATTTAGACAAGTTTAGGTATCAATTTTAACCTTATCATTTAGATTTAACTTTAAGTTAGATAATTTAACTTTTACCGTGTCTTCTTGTTTTCTTACTCTATAAGGTTAATAAATGTACTATATCAATCCAAACGAACCCCAAGTTGTTTATTATTAATATATATATCCTTATCTAATATATGTTGCCGAAAATTATATTTTTAAGAATTAAATAACAATTAATAATATAATATTTGGTTTAAAAACTAATTTATGTCAATTTTGACACTATTTGGTACATGATTTTTATGAAATTCATAACAGAATGATAAGTTCTAAATAAGTTACATATATAAACAATAACATGTCAGATTAACCTATAAAATTAATTTATGTCATTAAAAGTCTAAAATTACATTTATTTGGGTATTTATAACATCAATTATGTCAATATTTCTTTAATAAGATAATTACTGCATCATCATTGTGTCATAAATAAATTAAATTATATAATATCTAAAAATTACAAATAAAATATCATTATGTAGGAAATCTTTTTATATTTCTAATGAATATTTATAGTCGAATTTATCTTATGTATAAACCTATATGAAAAATTATTTACTTATTAAACTTTGATTTTTACTATTTTAGGGCTTCTTTAAATAAATTAATAATAAATGTCATAATCTAATCCAAGTGGGCTTAAATGGTGATAGTTAATTCCTATGGTTGTTTATGGTAGAATTAAAATTATCCAATAGAATCAGGACATGTGTTAGGATAATAATAATATCATTTTTACCCTTAATTACCCTATTTACTTTTAACCGTGGTCAAAAAAGTAAAAATTTATTATTCACCAAAAATTATTTTCATCTCATAGAACCACATTTTAGTCCTTGATATTATCCGTGTCTCTAGGATTTTCAAAATTCCACTCACAGAATCAGTAAAATTATGTTTTATGAAAATATTCAGTTTTTTAACTACCACTTAGTGGTTTCACTATTCATCAAAAATGAAAGTTTCCAGAAAAATACCAAAAATTAGGCCTAAGGTATATTTGATATTATGAATTCAAAAATGATGTCTATTTTATCAAATTCAAAACATATCATTTACATTAACTAATTTAAAAATTAATTCCCTTCATCAAAATAAATAGCGTGTTTTTAAGAGATAATAACTATCAAAAGATTGACACTTGTTTATAACTGGTTTAAATGTGAAATTACATCAAATGACCAATATTTTATTAAATTGTAAAAATATATTCTAAATATACTTTAAAACCACTAAAATTAATAATTTATCACTATTAATTATTTCTATTAAAAAGTTGTTTTTAATTAAAATTTAGTAATTTTCACTATTCATCAGAATATGAAAGTTATCCGAAAAATACCAAAATTTCACCCTATGCTAATTTTGATATTCCGAATCCAAAAATGAATTCCATTTTGAAAAATAAAATTTACAAAATTTCAAAATGTGTTTATTACTTTTTATAACGGCTAGTTTTAATAATATTTTAATATCATATCGTTGTTTAGTGAAACTCGGTATTGCGTACTACACACGCTATCCAGGAAGGTCGTGATTGCGTGTAATGCAAGGCAAGTCAAGGATGCGTGTTGTGTAAGCTCCTTTTGGTGTAGCGTACAACACAAGACGTTAATGAAAAGAATATGTTTCATAAAATCTCAGGGTGTTACATACTAGTTCGGAATTATGTATTGTGGTTCAAAAAGAAATATAATATATAACATTTTTTAGAAATGGCAGCTAGTGGAATGAATGGAGACCATATCAACACACGTAATCCATGTTAGGATTTCCCTAATGTTCAAGATATTTATAGAAGTTCTGGTGATACAACTAGAGCTGATCAGCTTATCACCATACCGTGACAACTCCCACGGGTTATAAATAATAACCTTACCCGTATGGAGCAGCCCGATCCACAACACATAGGATCAATGTTATATCACTTAATGAAGCAAAAAACACCATAATTCAATGGGTCAACAAATATATTTGTAGCTGAACAATGGATAAGTTCCTTAGAGTAAATATTTCATGCTTTGGGGAGTACTGAAAGGGAAAATATTTCATGTAATTTTATCGCCTCACCAGAGATGCTGATTAGTGGTGGTCATTAATTCAAAAAACAAAGAAGGATTAAAAGTTATTAAGTATTGACTGGAGTGAGTTTAAAGATATTTTCATAGAAAAATACTTTCCTCGGGACCATTGAGCGGTTATGGAAAAGAAATTTTTGAGTCTGAGACAAATGGAGAATGATTATGTCGCAATGTATGAAGAAAACATTACAAAGATAGCAGGGAATGCTGTAGATTATATACGTAACCCATGAATTACGATTTATCATTTCATTGATAGGTTAAAATTATTTCTCCATCGAGCATTAGTATTATAATCCATTTTATCATATGAAGATATCCTATCATGTGATATTAGTACTTAAATATAATTAGCTAAGACATACTACTTTAAAGCAAACCAAGAGAATAATATATTTTCTGAACACTCTGGAAAAAGAAATTAGGAAATAGGGAAGAAGGGACGAGTTAAATTTCCACCTGCTGTTAGTTGTGGAATGAAGCACCCTAGTGCCTATCTAAAAGGAAATGGAGTATGCTACACATGTGGACAGAAAGACCACCTTGCTAGTGACCATAAGGAGAATAAACAAGATTCCAATGTTAAATTATATAATTGTAGGGAGATAGAACATTATGTAAATGAATTTTCTATGCATCATATATACTTCCCTCAGGAAAGGTAAAGGGATCCAGGCCAAACTTATGCGATCATCACTGTTGAGGTTGAATCTTCGAAAGATGTGGTGATAGGTAATTTAATTGTTTCCTAAAGTTTATACCTTGTTTTTTTGATTCTGGATCATTACATTTTTTCATATCTTCTCAGTTGGCAATGAAAATTAGATAATTCCAGTTTCATTTAACATGAGAGTTGTCAGTAAAAACTCCTAAGGGAATTATCATTGCAACAATGTTTTCGGAATCGGTCCCCATTAAGTAATATAAATGATATTTATCTGTTGATCTAATTATCATACCCATTATTGAATTTGATATAATCCATTGTATGTCTAGGATTTCTGACCAAGATGTTAAAATTTATTGTAATAAGAAGGAGGTTAAAACTGTCGATGATGATAATGAGTACCTTATCTTGAGAGCTGAAACATCATCATCTGATTCTTTTCTAAATCTACCGACAATAGCTCTACTAAATTAAATTATTATGGTGGATGACATTTAAATAATTATGGTTGAGGAAAATAATTTTCAAATAGAGGACATACCTATTGTGCAAGAATAGGTTGATGTTTTTTCGGAGGATTTACATAAACATCCCCCAGAATGAGAAATTGAGTTTTCCATTGATTTAATTCATGGTTCAAGGCCCATATAAAATACCCCTTATAGAATGGGCATTGTGGAATTAGTTGAATTAAAGAAATAAATATATTAATTGAGTAATACATTATTTATTCTCCCTAGTGTTTCTCCATGGGGAGACCCTTTCCTTTTTGTTAAGAAGAAAGACAGATCTATGATGTTTGGCATTTAATACAAGGTGATCAATGCTATAAAAATAGTAAACATTATTCTCCTAACATTAATTGATTATTTATTATACCAACTTCATGGAGATCAATATTTTTTAATGATTGACCTTCGATCTAGATATCATCAGTTTTGTGTAAAGAATGATGAAATTCCCAAAACAGCATTTTGAACCAGGTGTGGGATTTACGAGTTTACAGTAATTCCTTTTGGATTGACTAATGCACCATATGTTTTCGTGGATCAAATGAACAGATTTTTCAACAAATATAATGATGAATTTATAGTGGTATTTATTGATGATATCTTATAATACTCGAAAATCTATGAAGAAAAAAAAAACTTAAACATTATTCAAACGACACTTAGAAGGAATGAATAATATGGGATGTTTAGAAAGTTTTAATTCTATCCTCAAGAGATTTTTTTTATTTCCCATATTGTCTCTATGGATGGAATACATTTTGATCCGTCAAAGAACATGGAAATTAAAGAATGGCTATCACCGAGGAGTATAACTGAGGTACACAGTTTTATTGGTTTAGCAGGTTATTATTGACATTTCATCCTAAATTTTTCCCTTTTGGATAACCCATTAACCAAGCTCACACATAAAGGGGTAAAATTGTTTTGAACAATAGATTGTAAAGAATTATTTGAATAATTTAATAAAAGATAATTCAACACACCTACCTTGACTCTACCATCAGGGAACATTGGGATTGTTATTTATAGTGATGCTTCAATGAAATGAATTGGTTGTGTCCTTATGAAAAATGATAGATTTATTTCCTATGCATCATGAATGCTAAAAATTCATGATAAAAACCATCCCACACATGATCCTAAGATAGCTGCTGTAATCTTCTCCCTAAAGATATGGAGACACTATCTCTATGGTGAAAAATGTGAGATATATTCTGATCACAAGAGATTGATGTATATTTTCTCATAAAAAGAATTAATCACGAGGGAACGGATTTGGCTTGAACTACTAAATGATTATGATTTCACAATACACTACCACCCTATGAAGGAAAATAAAGTGGTAGATGCTTTGAGTAGAAAGGATCATGGATTTTTTAACAAGATAAGTGTTGAAGAGGATCCTATATACATGGATCTAGTAAAGATGGATATTGGAATAAAAATGGAAGGTGGAACATCAATACTTTTTTAAATCGTTGGAAAAAAATCATTAATAGAAATAATAAAGAGTTCTCATATTGATGATGAGGAGTTTCAGAAGAAGATTAATGCTGTAAATGATGGGAGATTGAGTGACTTCATATATAAAGAAGGAATTTGGAAATTTGGGTAGATACTTTGTGTTCCTAATATACTGGATCTAAAAAGGAAATATTTGGATGATGCTCATTGCTCCAATTATTCAATACACCCTTGGAGAACAAGACGTATAGTGATTTGACGGAAATGTTTTGATAAAACAACATGAAAAGGGAGATTGATGATTTGGTTTCAAGATGTATGGTTTTCTAACAAGTGAAACCTAGAAGACAACATCCTAGAGGATTCATGAAACATCTTCCCATAACTAAGGGGAAATGGGATAATATTATGAAAGGCTTTGTTGTGGGACTACCAAAGACTCCAAAAAGGAATGATGCAATATGGGTCATTGTTGGTCATCGTAGTAAGTCAGAACATTTTCTTGTAATAATAGAAGATTTACAACTTAAATGTTTAGAAAGATTGTATAATAATGATGTTTTAAAACTTCTTGGAGTACCCCTATTGATTGTTTTTTATCATTATCCCCATTATACATCAAGATTCTGGTAAATTATTTAGAAATCTAAGGATACTGAACTTCGTTTGAGCACTACCTACCACCCTCAAACTGATGGAAAATCAGAATAGACTATTAAAACCTTAGAAGACATGTCTAGATCTTGCGCATTTGACTTCCATGGTCCGTGGGATCAATATTTACCTCTAATATTATTTTCCTATAACAATAGCTTCAATTAAAGTATTCAGATGGCACCATATGAAAAATTATATGGAGAGAGATGTCGCACACCAACTTGTTGGGATGATGTTGGTGAAAAAAAACTCATAGGCCTAAAACATGTTGAGGAAAATATGGATAAGGTGATGGTTATCCAAACCCACATCAAAGCATCCCAAAGTTGGCAGAAGACCTAGGTCGATAACCGAATGAAGGATAATTAATTTCATGTAGGAGATCATGTTTTCTTGAAGGGGTCTCCATTGAAGGGAGTTATACAATTTGTTAAGAAGGGTAAATTATGTCCCAGGTACATAGGACTTTGGGAAATTCGAGAAAAAATTGGGGCTGTAGTTTACTATTTGGCAGTGCCACCAAGTCTCTCCAACGTTCACGATGTGTTCCACGTATCCCAATTGAGAAAATACATGCCTAACCCGACCAATGTACTCACCTATGAAGAAATTTAACTAGAACCTGATTTGTCTTATTTTGAAGAGCATGTCAACATTCTTGATACCTAATAACAAGTGTTGAGAAACCGGAGGACTCGTCTGGTAGATGTTCTATGGAGATCCCATAAGATGGAAGAGGGAACGTGGGAACCAGAGGAGCTTATGATGAAGAACCACCCGATTCATTTTATGTGGTATTATTCTATAAATTTCAAGGATGAAAGTTTTTGAAGGAGGGAAAAATTTAACACCCCATGTTTCCATAGTACATTTCCCATTGAATAATGCAAAAATTTATATTGTAAGCAACTTCTAGATTCTAACACACCACAAAAAATATAACAAGCCATTATGAATAGAAATACGCACTTTTTAAAATTTTATATATTTTATTTTTCAAAATGGACTTTATTTTTGAATTCATAATGTTGAGATTAGCTTTGGGTGAATTTCTGTTATGTTTCAAAAAAATCACTATTTGATGAATAGTGAAAAACATTGCGTTATTGGTTAAAACCAATATTTTATTTAAATAAGTATTTATTTAATTTAAATTTATTTTAGGTCTAAATAGATACACAATGCCTATATATGTTCAATATATTTCATTGGAGTTATTTTATAATAACTTTACATATATAAATTGTTTGTTGAACTTTTTATCGTATTTTACCCACCTCTTGAGATCATTTTTAAATTTTTATAAAACATAATTTTACCACATAATTTTGAAGAATTTCAAAAATCTAACAGACATTATTAATATCAGTAGGTAAAATTTGGTTCAACAAGATGAAAATATTTTTTTTGCGAATAGTAAATTTTGTCTTTTATTTACCACAGTTAAATGTAAATAGGGTAATTAATGTTAAAAATGATATCATAATTTCCATAACACATGACATAATTCTATTGGATAAGTGCAAATCGACAAAAAACAAACTTTGGAATAAAATATGATCCCCTTTGGTCCTCTTGGATTAGATTAAGACATTTATTATTATTATTTTTAAATAAGAGTTAAAAGAGTTAAATTACATGTTTAAAAACAAAACCATTTTTAATATTGGGTTACAAAAAATAGAAATTAGACAATAAATATTATTTAGAAAGATAAAAAGATTCAATACATTCTTTTATTTTATTTTTGATTTTTAGACATTATAATTTAATTTATTTATGACTCAATGATGATGCATTAATTACCTTATTAATGAAATATTAAAATAATTGATATTATAAATATTCAAAAAAAATTAAAATGAGACTCATGATGTATTCCAATAATTTTATTGGTTAATATGACATGTTAGGGTAGTTCAAATAAATTTAAATTAGTGTGATAAAGTTTTAATGGCTATCAAAAAAATGAAATACAAAATAGTGTAAAAATTGACATAATTGAGTTTTTAAAATAAATACTATATTATTAATTTGTTGTAATATTCCAAAAAATATAACATTATTCCAAAGGAAATATATATGGTTATAAATATTAATAATGAACCACTTTGGGTTCTCTTGGTAGTTTATTTTAAGCTTATTAACCATTTAATAAAAAATACAAAGAGACATGGTAAATGTCAAACTGTTTAACTTAGAGTTAAATCTAAAATATATGGTCAATATGGTAACCTAAACATGTTTAAAACCAATTTTTTGAGAGGTTATCAACCCATCCCCAACATATCCTCTAAATAAATTATTTTTGAGACATTAAAAATAGGAAATGATTTTATTATAAAATAATATTTCATGGGTTTCCTAAAGTGACCCTCACTTATCTTATAAAATAAAACATCGTATTCTCTTAATTTCACACCTCCAAAGCCATTTGGCTTGGCCAACCTCTTCCCAAATGTCCTCCGAAATATCCTCTCATAATCATATAGGCCTTATTTTGGTCATCAATCCAACATACAGATCCCTTTTGATAAAATAAAAATAAAGAACATAAATAAGATGTTAATATTCTGTCACTTCTTTCAAGTAATTTTATTCTTTCAATTCCTCTTTATTTTTTGTTTCAGTTCTACAATAATAAATCCATTATCTTCTATATACATTGAAGTTATTATAAATATTTTATAACCCGATTCCATATTTTATCCATCATATGAATGAAAAAGTCACCATATATGAATACATACAGCTTACCATCTCCATGTTGTGGTTTAGTTTGTTAATCAAAAACTGTATTATTTGGATGTGCATAATAAAGAGTATAACTGATTTAAATAATAAATATAACATTTTATGGTTTTTTTATATATTATATACCATCCCATTGCATACGATTTCACCATCAATATAATGATATTTTCACTCGTGCGTACATACGGATTACCGTCTCTACGAAGGTGATGAGATTCATTTCCCCATCATAATTAGTCAGTAATATATTTAATTTTGTGATTAAAAATAATTTTTATGAAAAAAATATCATTTTTATATGAATAAAATACATCCTATCCATAACTAACATGGCTTACGTAACCAATCATATAATGTAAAAAAGAATTAGTTAACACCTCAAATGATTATACTACTGAAATATTATTAACCAAGCAATATTAGAGGATCATATATGATATTATATTTATCATTATAGTTCATGAATAATTTTATAAAAATGTTTTAACTATTATACAAGAGGGTAACATACCATTGACTAAGTAAAAGTACAAGGTAAGGGTAAATTTTACAATCTCTTTACTATGAGAGGTTGTTTTTATGCAATTATCTACTAGGACCTCTTTATCATCCACATCCATGTTTTCTTAATAATTTATTCCAATAAATTTTTACTATTCACTAGACTATGGGTTAAATTAATTTATACCTTTATTTGACCTTATATGTTTTTAATGGAATATTTTCGTCATTTTCCAAACAAGGTACTTTATGACCTTTTTGATAAAATTAAGGTAAGAATGTTTTTTTAACTTATATGGCGGATGTGTCTATTTTCTGCCATTATGACATCATCAAAGCATCCCTTAAAATATTATAAGAATATTTTCCAAATAAATGTTATCATTTAAAATTATGTGGCTCTTAAATGGTTTGAAAATAGAAATAGGTATTTATTTCAAATAGTTTTCATTTCATCTATGTAAACATACTTTGATGGATTTTAAACTTTTTTGACGTTGATTTATTATGATAAAAATATTCCATATTGTATTGAAGTTTTTGTTATATGTTTGACTACGAATGTGTTATTTTTATAACATTCATGGTTTATGGTTAAATTATTGACATTTAGTATGATAGTTATAATAAGAATGTTTTTGTTATGTTTCAAAATTTTCATATGAAGAATGTATTAAAATAAGTATGTGATAGGTGGAGCCTAATATAGCTCCTCGGTGCTTCCGTAGGTGTCAAGAGACAATTATATACGGAATTGGTGGAGGCTATTCCCAATTTGATATATGGTTTTTGCCGAGTCATTAATCATTTTTAGACGTCTTTGTTGAGGCCTTGACAGAATGTTTCAGAATGTACGACATTATAAATTCCCTCATTATGAAAATAATAATGATGGTTAATGTGGTTATTCAGCTGGTAGAATACCCATGACTATGTTTTATTATGTCATTTTTTACTCATCTCATACTCCTTCCATAAAGTGTTTATGTTTATTAATTGTAAAGGAAAGTGATTTGAATTATTCATCTTGCCAAATGTTTATGTTATCTTCTGCTATATTTCTTGCCCTTACTTAGCATTTGAGATCACCGTTTTCTTATGTTTCATTTTCATGTGACATGAAAAAGTTAGTTTTTAGTGACTTGCAGACATAATCTAGGTGTCTTTGATGTTTCTAATGAAATAACTTAGTGTTGTATTTCATTTCAAGCTGTAATGTTGAACATATGTATGTATCTTGTTTCAAATAATACTAAATTGATCGGTCTTCCAGGACATGATTCATTGTATCATACCAATGTTATGTAATAATGAACCAATTCTGGGTAACTGTGGTCAGGTAATTACACCAAATATGAGTAATTTCAAATATAAGGCATTCAATTTTGAAGAAACTTTAATAAAGAACGTAACAAAAAAACCCTTACGAAATATCTACATGGTAATAGGTGTACATAATGGTTAATATGAGGGATAAATGAGAGTTAAAGGGTGTAATATTTTTTATACATAATTTGGGATGTAATTGAGATATGTAAAGACACATATCAACATACAAAAATTGAAATTAAGTTACATAACCTAAAATGAGTGCTTAATAAAAGAGAAGATTGGAGGATCCCTTACATGAGTGTGTGACTCCAAAGTATTGGGAGGGGCATATTGAGTGATTGACTGTTAATGGGAGGAATATAGAGAGTGGTGGGAATAGTGTGATTAGCCATAAAGGGTTTTTATTTATAGGAGAATGGATTATAGATGGGTTTATAAAGGAATGGAAGGGGACATCTTTTTAATTTAGTTTCTGGAATCTACATAATGAAATATCGAAAAACACAATCCATCTAATGGGTTTTGAGAATTGTTTCAACCAAATGGGAGTGTTATATATTATTTTATATGTATAAAGGAAAATAATATTATAATATCACCATTGGTGATGTTGAGTTGAGTCACACCCTCAATGAAATCATTTTAAAACCTTAAAATATATTTTAGGTCTTGGAGGGGTCACAATGGATTTATCAAATAAATTACGTAAAAATAAGATAACATTTATATAAAGTGTAAACATTTTTTTATGTTTATAACAATTATTATAATTATTGTATCACATTGGTATCATTATGAGTTCTTATATAACAATGTATATTTGTACGAAATTTAATTATTACCTGAGAGTTCGACTGTCTCAGAAAATTATGATAAATTTACCATTGGTTAATTTTTTTTGTTTTGATTCCAAGAATAAAATTTATTTTATCTAAATAATTTTCATAGTCAATGAAATAAGAAACATTTATTGAAAATGATGTGTTATATTGACCATAACAATCTTCCAACCCTTATAAAAATTACATTTGACTACATAAACATTATATGATGATTTATATTTATGAAAAATTATTCAATAATAAAAATTTATTAAATATTATTTATTTATGCTTACTTAAGATATTGGGACATTCATGAAGAATTTCATTGAACATGGTTTGAGTGATGATATCTATGAGCATGAACATCTCCTATAAATGATTTCACTCATGCATAATTTTATGGATCTCATAATGGGCTTGGAGTAGTGAAAATACAAAAAATTATATATCCCTCGAATGCACTAATTTCTGGGAATCATAGTGTATGATACTACTAGTTGATTCCATCAATTCTATTGTGTGTGAAATTTAATTTTTTAAAACCATATATTTATACTAAACATTTTATCACTATTCAATGACTATATTATCAATAGTAATTATTATTAATGGTCAACTATATCTAATTGGATAAAATATAAAAAATAAGTGCATGTGTTTTCTATAAACATATAATATGATGAGATATTTAAATAAATAAAAATTGAGAATTTTATTTAAAAAATTTTGGGTTGTTAAATATCTGTAGTTTCCTTGTATTTGATGTGTATCATTATTCATTTGTGATAAATTTCTCAACATTATAAATCTTACAAACCATGATTCAAAGGAAGGGTTGAATTTTTTCATGGAATGATGAATTTGAAGATAGATTTAAGGTGCAGAAAAATAAACATATCATTGCATCTACACAAACATCACCCAAAAGAGGATATTTTTTCATGGTGTTTAGTAATACATCGATGAATGTATTTGGTGATATATTAATAAAGAATGAAACTTTTGAAGAATATGATTTATGGAAATGAAAGGATCAATTCTAGAACTACCCAACCCAATATCTAGAGTTGGCTGTAGGGATATTCAAAATTAAAATCAATCAGCATTATCTCTTTGCATAGAAGTGTGATGTATATGTGGATTATGTTAGTCTACCTCAATAATGTACTAATATTCATTAATTCATCAAACATCTTCTTTCAGGGCCATGGTCACCTCAAGAGGTTTCGTTAGACTATTTGAACCGATCATTCATGTATGTTTGAATTGTATGACCTTGGTTAGGTCACACAATCATGATTTGTCAGGGGGTTCATGTGATTTATGTGATTCCAAAAAGGGGTTATGTGCCCCGTAATTCCTCCGTGTGTCTAGTGGTTCACAAACTCATTATGTGGTTTAAGAATCCCTTACTGAGTTAATAGATGAACATTATGTCATTTTCTCATGCCATGATTTATTTTTTGTAATGAAATTGTGTTTTTATTTTCTAATACATTACATATAATTTTTTTCATATGGCTTCCATTTCTCATCAAACTGTTGACCGGATTTCTATGGGGAAGGGGGGAGCTTCAATTTCTTGTCATGAGGTTGTGGTAGTGATCATGGTCCCTAAATTACATTGTTCAGTTGGGATATATCAATAGAGCCTTCTAAAATTAATGGAAATAAAAATTCCATAACTATCCCCATTCAAAATTCCTTCCTCTATAGGGTTTTGGTCTTACAAAGGACCCATCCATCCCTCTACTGATGTAAACATTTATACCCTACTAAAGGATATGAAGGGATCAAAATTCTCTCTAAGATATCATTTCTGCATGGGACACTTCGTATCTAAAGTGGACAATGAGGATGGTCATCTACTGACATTCATAACTATAGAAATTAATGGTATTGATCATGTATCTTACTAAGAAATCCATATGTATCACTTGATAATGCAGATTTCATATACAAATCAAACATATGGGTGGATCTCTAATTAGGACATCTGGTTGGGGAGAAGCATTGGATTGGTTTAGGGGTGTCCATTCCAATATAAATATATTATTTCTAATATTCAAAAAGAGATGAAGGAAAATGAGATGTATGAAGCTATATAGATATCACAAACAATACAATATTGCATCAATATTTTGATGGTGGAGTTGTTTGGCATTTGGATCCTGGATAAGAATGCATTTCACATCGCACATGATGAAGACTTCATTAGTATTTGGGACATGAAACCTATTTTTGGTGTGCATATCCTCAATAGCGTGTATGATTAATTCTTTCCCCTCCAATATTCTTGGGATTCAATCCCTTTCCTCTCATTGTATGATCATGAATGACTAGTATTCTGAGGTATCACCTAGGCAAGAAGTGTGTATTTTAAAGTGTGTTCTTTTCATATCCACATAAATAATCATGATCATAATAAATCTATATAGTTGGGAATCATGATAATTTCATTGGGTTTTAGTTTTTTTCCATTTAGCTAAGACCATATATTAATTTTAGTATTTGGTCTTTTATCTGAGACCATCTGTTTCATTAGTTTTATGGATTTTAGCTCGGACCATCTATTTCATAAGTTTTAATGCCTTCTAGGTCGGACCAGCTTTTTTCCTTTGTTTATAATACTTTAGATCAGACAATATTTTTCTTTATTTTATGTTATTTTAGATCATACCATCTATTTCTTCAGTTTAAGGTCATCTATCATGGTGCATATAATTGTGGGATATCGTGACGATGTTCCAGGAATGACCTAAAACATTATGGGGAGTTGTATCCTACCTGGGTGTTTCTAAGGACGATGAAGTTAAGAATATACTTTTTTATAGTGACACAATTTTTTGAAGGCCATAGGTTCATATTTAGCATCCATGAGCATGTATGTGTAGTCATGTAAAGGTTCCTTGAATCTTGGAATCTTTTCCAAGGTCTTTGGATTGCTATGGTGATAATATTTGTAAGAATGATATAATAGGGATAATAGTTCAACGTAGATTGTTGGAGTATGGATGATGTGAATCATAACCCAAAATATTTAGTGTATGTATATGGGATTGTGAAGAGATGTTTGGTATGTCAGATGAAATTTTGAGATGTGAGGTTCCATCGCAGTGTTGTTAAGGATCACAAGTATTTAAGCTCTTTTCTGGTATGTAGAAGATTTATTTAGTTTTCTGGTTAGGGCCCTTATTCATCAGTATCATTCCAAGAAAAATATGATCTCTACTATTTTATGAGAGATATAAAAGGTTTTTGAAGACCCAAACGTCTAGATGGTGAAGCTGGGTATGAAAAAGAGGTTATCAAGGAAAGTTTTTTTGGCTCCGTAGGTATGTTTATCTTCTAAATGATTTTTGATATCTACTCCATGTTGTTTCTAATCATGAGATGTCAGCCATCAATGGCTCGTAAATGTAGTGTCATGGTCTTTTATTGACAATGTTAATGAATAAGGGTGATGTGCTATTGAGGATATTAAATCCACTTGTATACTTCAGTATGGGGACTATAAATCACAATCTAGACCACATGGATATAGAGAATGGTATGGGAAGTGAAACATTGATATGGTTAAACACACTGGGGTGCTGAGTGCTATTGTGATGATGTCATGGCTCATTATAATAAGAATGTGCATATTTAGAGTGATTCGTTTGGTTGATGACCATAGGAGCAATTGGAAGTGCCATGAACATTCATGTATAGTCATGAAAATGGTCCTTGAAGCCAGATGTCCCTTACAAGGTCCATGGAAATTTATAATTATTTTAGGAACCCCAACTCATTTACTTTGGATCATGGAAGATGTAAAATCACAGAACGGTTCAAAATCACTAAAGGTTATTTCACTTCCTAATGAATATATTCTCGAGGTGAGGAGGTGTGACAAATATATCCATAAATTTTTCTTGGGCTAGTGGCTATAATAATCACAACCAAGATTATATTATGGTGTGGGCCCTATGATATTTTCTCATTTTATGTTTTTACCCTACATTTTCCTAAATTCTGATAATGAAGAGTTTATCAGGTGGGGGCTTGACTTTTTCCCTAGTCACCCATTGTGGATTTTTGGCCTGAAACATATTTATATATATTTTGATTGACTTTTAAGGTCTTGTGGTTTGGCTAACTATGGGATCGTTCTTGTGTTCATACATCTTGACCAAATCATATACATTTTAGGGTCATGTGGACCAATATTTAAAATTTATTTCCTATCCTAGGGGTGTATGGCATGGTGCTATGAAAGAATCTGACATGAATGAGGATGAACACATCTCAACCACAACAAAAACATTTCCTGGAATACTCAGACCAAATAGAAAAAATGAGATATGTACACATCTAGGCTCGAAGAAAAAAATGGGCATCACAACGTAGTGCATGAATATGAGATTCCAGAAACACATAGTTATATAAATGGAAATATTTAATGCAGGTTTGACCCATTCATAGTTGTGGGAATTATTTCCATTTATAGCTTCATTTGGGCCTCGAATTGGAGATCCAAGCGTCACTACGTATCCTAAATTGGAAGTAGTTGACCTACAAGTTGTTCTTGAAGTTCCATGCATTTTAACATCATGTTGTGATGGATAAGGTTGATTGACACAAATTAGATGGTACATCACAGATGGGCCTAAGGATTGAAACCTGGGAATCACTATTTATCTAATGGAGATGATAATAAAACCCGTGTAGTTTATGTAGGAAAATTATGTTTAATATCATGCAACAAGGACGTAAAAATTTATGTTTAATATCATTAGACAATGACTAATTGAAGGAATTTTAAGGTATTACACTCAAGACTGTAATTGTTTCATTTTTTACAGCTATGCCTATTTCGCCAGGGTAAGTCCCTACAAAGATTCTAATGATCATTTGAGATATTCTTAGTGTGATAAACATGGAGTGGCATGGGTTCTCCTATAATGTTGAGAAAAAAGAGGGGAATAACATATTGATTATTTATGTTATAGTGGTGATACCATGATGTAAGATCAATTCATATTTATGTATCTCATTATGAATGAGAATTATGCAATACATAGTTCTGGAAGGTAACCGTGTAGTTTAATGTAATGCAACATGGATAATGGATTACCCAACATGAAGGGGATGTGAAGTTGTGGATCCATGTAATTTAATTTCATGTGGTAAGTACATATTTGTTGAAATTTAATATATTGTGATAAGTATATATTTGATACAATTTAACTACAAGTGGGTATGATGAGGAAATACAAGTAGTTTAATGTCACGTGTCGAGGAAAAATTGTTCCATGTAGTTTAAAATCATTTGGTGAGGATGATTAATGGGGATTACTCTAATGTAAACTCCCTTTTTTTATTGATTATGAAATTTATTTCTTGATAAATATCTCATTGGTGGGAGGTCTAACATGCCCTTCATCAATGGTATCCATCAACATTTCTCCATTATTATAGACCTTATGTATGATGTATATTCCTTCCCATATGGGCTCCAATATTGAAGGCTTCTTTTCCAGTATCATCTGGGTCAATAGAATTAATAGAATTTCCCTCGAAAGTATTTAGAGGAAGAGAACCTTATTATGGAATGATCATGCAATCCAGTTCTAGTGGAAATTGAAGATGTATACTGTGTGAAACCTTTTCCCATCAAACTGTTCCAACTCATCCAGCCAATTTTTCAATAGTTCATCATGTGAGTGTTGTTATAAAATGGATATTTAGAGTGAGGGAAGATGAAATTCATTGGTAAACACTGCCTCAATCCCATACACTAGTGAGTATATCTATTCTTCTGTAGTAGTATGTGTGGTGTTACGGTAGACCCACAAATCGTGTTGGAGTTTATCCAGCCAAGACATCTTATCCCTGTACACCATCTTCTAGAGTGTGTTTGATATGGTCTTATTAAGGAACTCTATCTATCCATTTTCTACTATATGATTGCGGGATGAATGATTGGACTCAATGTTGTACTCCTGGTAATGCTTATTCAACTTTGTGGAACAGAAGTTTGTGCAGTTGTCTTCCAATATTGTATGGGGGACTCCACACATACTAATGATATGGGACATCATAAAGTTCTGAATATCCTTCAACCCTGATTTCCATGACGGGTATCGACTCATCCCATTTTTAAATGATGTTTGTGTATGTAATGAATTATTTGAATAGCTTAGAGATGGACAATAGATATGGCCACACTAAATCCATCCAAAAACGGCAAATGGAATGGAAAATGTAGTAGTATCAAGTAGTTACGAGGGATGGTGGATGGAGTTTTCATGGACTGGGAATGCATGAAATTTCATGGGGACTGCATAGTCTTATATCATGGATTTCTAGTATCATCGCTACCTCCAAATTTGTGTGAGAACCTAGTTCCATATTTATAGGCATTGCAAGAGCCTGTGTTGACTTCCTCCCAAATGGTGAGAAATTCTCCTTCCCCTATGAGCCTATAGATAATTCAATAAAATCCAGGTTTATAGATTATTTTTTTCTCATTTGGTATATCATTCAATGTGATGTTTGATGCCTAGTGACGAATTTGTTCCCTTATATAATGATCTAGTGGGAGAGTCTTATCTTGAAGATAACTAATTAAAGGATCCATCCATCCAGGGGTGACCATTAATTAATCATGATATGGGGTAGTGTTGACTTAATAGATCAATTCCATGTCATACAAGGAGACTGTTGAAACCATAATTTGATGTTCAACACAGATGGTTGCATCCTTATCATCAGGGTCAGACAAGATGTTGGTTTCATTGGCCAGTGGGTCATTATGAGCATTCTGTGATTGGAAGACATAATGCAGTGTGGGTTGAAAGGGTAATTCAAACATTAATCCACTTACATAACCAATTTGTGGGGATAGTTCTTAATTTATTATGGAATATTCACCATTGTAATGCATTATCACTAACTTTGAATCAACATTGATGTTTAGGTAGGCCATGTTCAACTATATGGATAATTCCAATCCAATGATATTGTATTGGTATTCTATCTCATTATTTAGGAAGACATTGGGTAGTGGGATAGAGTAGGGAAAAATTATCTATTTGAGAAGACTAATACATTCCCTAGACCAACCCGGTTAAGTTTCAAGATCTCTATTTTTTGTACAGATATTACTTCAAGAGGTACCATCAAATAACATCTCCCATGTTGAGGGAGTATCAAGGGAATAAAAGACTTATTCATTGAGAATCTCATTTAATTTTGTTATATTTTCCGGGGAAGGGTGTGTTGTATGGAAATCATACAAGGATTTCAATTTCACTAAAACTTCTAAACAAACCATATGTTATAATGCTACAGAATGACTGCACATCGAGCCCTGAACACAATCAACTAGATGAATCCATGGATGTACTTGAGTGGATCAATACAAGAGACTAGGAATACCTCATGGTAATACAAGTCATGACTCTCCATTTTAACTGTAATGATGATTTAAAAGACTTTCTTTTTGACATCATAATATATAGAATTAGTACCAAGCATGGAATGACTAAGGTAGTTGAGTCGATTCTTGCTTCCCGCATCATTTTATTTCATGATAAGGAAACCTAGTGATACATCTCTAGTGACCACATATATTATGAGGGCCCCCTTAAACCGAAGGTATGAAACTGGTGGGTGTAGTTGAAATTTCATGAGGCTTTCAAAGGCTTTATAAAAATCATCATTCCATTGCTAGGTGGATCCATTATTCATTACCCTGGTGAAGGGGAGATCCTTATTGGATAGGATGGATTTGAATCCTAGAATATAGGCAAGGTTCCCTTTGAGTCCCATTTGTTCTCTCATTTTCTTGTAGGGTGAAATTACCAAGATAAGAATAGTATACTCTAGGTCAACCACAATGATGTGGTGGCATACCACAATGGTGATGAATATTCAAGACATTAACACAAATTCATATTTTGATATATATATCATTAGACAAGACTATCATATCTTTTTCAAAGATTTCTCAAACACCTAATGAATTGATCACATAACATTAAAAATTTAACAACCATATCATTTATATAACACTCAATAATCCTTCCCATGAAAGGATTAGTGATGTCATTCATGTCACACTGATATGTGAAACCGATGTTTTTTAATCAAAAGGAATGAATTGATATGAAAAGATACCTTGAGGTACTCTGAAATTAGTGGATTGTTTATCCTCATAGAACATCACTGTTTCATTGTACCTCGTGTTCCCATTTGTAATGAAAAGGTCCTATAATATAACCGTTTAATTTATCAAGAGTTTTATGATCAATCTTGGTAAATAATCAATTGGTAAATGCAAATAAAGGTCTCTCCGGTTATTTTAAATCTTAATATACAAGTTATTCTTCATGAAGGTGATGATCATGGAATTCTATATGTTGTGTTACAATTTCTAGATAATGTTTTATTTTATCAAATTCTCAATTACCTTCTATACATTAGTTTCATGATTGTAGTGTATTCTCTTAATTACTCTATTGATGCCCTGGTTCTCATTTGGCTATAAGAGAGGATGCATAAACACATGTGGATTCAATAAGAGATTTTATTTGTAGCTTGAGGAAAACCTATATCAGTGTTGAATCAAAAATGAAATGTACATCTCTTGATCTTTGAGATGCACAGGAAAACAACTCAATGTAGGTCGTAGTTCTTCTTATATCCCTAGATTTATCTTCCTGAGATCATCTATTGTAGTAGATACTCCTTCCTCAATTATTGGGGGTGGGGGAGTTCCTTAGATCATTATAATATTCCACTATTTTTGAACCTATGGAGATGTCTTTGTGTGATGTTTGACACATTGGGTCACTTAAACACTATCAAGGCAAGGAAAGCCATGAGTGAAATCATCATCATCCCTTGAAATCTAAATTGATGTGGAGGGATATCAGAGTTTATTGTCCATGGGGACAACTATGTTTTGGACAACATTAGTCAGATCTACCACATAGACCATTTTTATGGGGAGAAAATCATCATTATGGAGCATACATAAGGGATTCATCGGGGCGATCCATAAAATATTGGGGTATGAAACCCGTATATCATGATCCTTTATATGTTTAATACCATCATTATTATATAAATTTTCTTCGGCACATGTTGATGATCAAATCATAAATTCTTCATTTGAACCATATAGTAGTCCAACATTTCAATTGATGGGTTAATTCACACAATGATGTAATGTTGATGGTACCAACAAGTGGCTACATTTCCATGTCCTTCCAAGAAGGTCATTATATGCACTGTCTTACTAGAAACCATAAACTCAACATTAGATGTGAGTTCCCCAAATTTGGATTCGAGCTTCATCATCCCATGTGGAATTTTCTCTTATGTATCATATCCCTAGATGGTCATCCTTATATGGTATAAATCCCCTTCTCTATAATCTATCCATTAGAGGGTATGCACTAGCATAAGATTGATCATTGATTCATTATCAATCAGAAAACTTTTTATTTTGAAAATATTGAGACATCCCAAAAAAAATAATGGTATAATATTATCTTGGATAACCTTCATGTGATTTAGTCAGTGAATGAGAAGGAAACAACTAATCCTAAGTACATAATATCCAATCGATATACCTCTGCAGTAGTGACCTAAGTCTCAAATTCTTGTGAACTTTGGAGGGATTCGACAAATGCCTCCCTGGGTTTGTTTGAAATAAATATTTCTTCGAGGATAGAGATCATGGATCGGACTACATCTGGCTATTATATAATGTTAAACATTTATTCATTAGGTTTTCTCTTCCTGATATGGGGATACTCCTATGCTCGTGGATTCAATGTTGGATCATCTAAGGTAGATGGGCCTCATGCTTGTGCCGAAGTTGAGGGGGATATACTGCCTGAGGTGATGGTTGTAATAACTTTTAACATTGTCTAGGTTTCTCACATTGGACTCATTTTAGGTGTAAAAGTAGTAAAATCTAATTAAGGAGAAAACTGGTGGGATCTATGAAACCCCCTCGACTCATATGGGCATTCTAACTCTTTTTTCCAAGGGTCTCACTACTATTTATGTCTTCTATATGGATATGAATAGAATATTTTGTTTTCTAACATTTGAGTTGTCCCACATATCATTGTATTCTATGCATGCATCCTCAATTTCCTCACCTATATGGGGGAAAACCATGTTTAGGGGAATAATCAACGTCAAATAAGGGCATTCTCATGTGTATTGTATTGACAGAACCTATGATGAATTATTCATCTAATGGGGATCCGGTTTGGTGTGGAAGTTCTGGTGATTCCATTATCAAAAAGAATAAATAAGTTAGGGTTTATTCCTTATATGGAGGAGAGTATGTCGCTTCATATTCTCTTTAATTCATCCATGGGATTTTATATCTACCTTTGTGAGGAACATTTCATGCCACTTTCAATAGTGGGGGAACTACTTATTTCCTGCACACAAGTGCCCTCAGAGTGGTGTGGGATCAATCAACTGTATTCTAAACCATCCATTTATC
Source organism: Viscum album (assembly GCA_963277665.1). Classification (NCBI taxonomy): domain Eukaryota; kingdom Viridiplantae; phylum Streptophyta; class Magnoliopsida; order Santalales; family Viscaceae; genus Viscum; species Viscum album. The sequence goes on from OY728130.1 coordinate 1,883,865,831, forward strand.
GAATTCCCATGCTCATCTAGCCTAGATCTCTTCACAATAATCCACTTATTCTTTTTGTACCATGGTTATTAAAGCCACATCATCTGGGGAATTATCCAAAACAACTTTTTCAGAATCGATCATATCTTGAAGGACGTATTTGATGATAAAACAATTCTAGATATTATGACCTAGCCTTACATGTAAAGGCCATTAATCGGGAAGGTCAATGAGTTTGACATCATTAGGCTTCATGTGATACAAAATTTTGAGGAGTTTATTTTCCAAGGATGCCATAAATTACTAGGGAACTATTCGTTCTGAAAGGATTATAGCTTATTCAATCATTATTAAATCTCAGATGAACTAGATTTCTCTATGCATATATACGAGAGCGATTCTGTGGTTTTTGCTACTTTATAGGAGGTGTTGGGCGGTTTGGGCCCTTCTTGGGCATCTGGATGGGTTCTTCTAATGTTATAAGAGTTGTAGCTGTAGATTCCTTTCTGCTTGGACTTTTTCCTTGACCACAGTTATGCATTGAGCTATGGTCCAGGTAAACTAAATAGAATTATCAATGTGTTTTCTTATATCACCAAATTTACAGAATCTACTAGATTTTTTGTTGGAATCATTGGTGAATTCCACTCATCCCTCAAATTTTTGAAAAAGTGTTTCAGCTATTGCTATTGAGAGAGAGGAATGCTGAGTGAGTAAGTCAACCTCTTCAAACATGTAATTAAATCACAAACCCTATAATTTTCATGTCATATTCTGTTTATTGGGTTTATTATCACTGTCTTCCTCATTATATAATTGAATTGGTAATGGAATTGATTATGGAGGTATTCCCATCCTATAAAAGATCCTTCTTGGAGAATGCTATACCAAATGAAGGATGATCATGTCAGAGTTTGTACAAAACAATTCTTATTGGTTTTATATTGTTCATATGGAGGTACTATCATCGACCAACACCAGGACATGAAGTCTGAAATATTATTCCCGAGCTCACTCGCACCATCTAATGTGCGTAATGTAATATTTCCAAGGTTGGGTAGAGTGGGAGTATAATTGACCTATTCGGGGTATTTATTCCATTCAGGATGCATATGTGCATGATAAATATCCATGGGTTTTATTTGAGTATCCACAGAATTGATGATGTAAAGAAGATCTGGTGTCACTTTTGCCTACACCTTCTTCCTATCATGGGGAGCTGGTGAGGGTTGATGTGGTGGACCCATTTTTATCTATTTCCAATTTTTAATTCATCATTTGATTGAATGGTCATCCTGGTGGGGAATAGGTTGTTTCCGCAATAGAGGAAATTTATGATCATTTATGAATTATTATTTCCCATTGACTTATTTCATAGAATTCGAACCAATCATATATTTAGAATCTTACCTTGATGATGGATTTAATGTGGGATGGAGTTCATTTTTCTCTTCTTTAGGATGATACCCCACATGAATATTTCCCTTGATTAAGACCTCATAATATTGTATAAGAACATGTATGTCACTTTCATATTATGAAAATCGGTCCTCTTAGGAAGGAAACTCAATAATTTTGGGAGGTGATTGATACGGGTCTATACCCTTCCCCATTTCATCATTTTTTATGGAGGTGGAAACATGATATTCTAAATTTCCATGTTTTGGAGCACCCTCTGGTTCCTTATGCGTGAATCCTCATTCAATGCACTCAATTCAACCTCCTAAAGAGTTATAGTTTTTGTGTCATGACCTCTAGTATTTTTACGTGATAGGTATCATCCATGTCCATGGTGATGACATTCATAGAGGCATACCGGGTAATTTTTTTTGTTTCATTTCTTTCGAGACAATAGGATGGTTCTTCACTGCATCCATTAGGGTCATTATTTAAACCCCTTTCCTTATTTGGTCCTTTTGGATTACAATATTAGAGAGGATTAACCATAATGACTACACATTCCTCCCAATTTGGTCTATGAACAGTGACCCTAAGGGAGTTCATAGCCAGGGCTGGTGAATGGGCCCCAACCAATAGAGGTGTGTCTTGCAGTAGGTGGCATGTTGACCGTTCATTTATTTATATCAATCTTAAGAAGACTTATTCCCTTTATGGTGGTCATGATGATAAAAATAATTCCATCCCTATGGGGCGGGGGTCATTGAAGGATGTAGTTGGTACTGAATGTCCGATTTGTTTAGGATATAATGGCTCAGGATGTGTATTTGAGGATTCCATGGAATGACATGAAGATATAAATGCCCCATCTCAATTGGTGGGGTTGTTCCAAGCTCACTGATGATGCTTCCATGATCCTCTCAGAATATGATAAACCTCGGGATGGTGATTGAGATATAAATTCCCCAATACGAACAGGATGGGGTTCTTTAACACATGCTATAGATTTGTCTAAAATTATATCTGGAATTGATGATCTAAGAGGTGGAGGCAGTGGTAGAAATTCTACCCATCTGATAGGCTAGTTCATCTTTGGGATATAAGATACTACATCTTCAATAGTGGATTTACTGATTTTGTGCATTTTTCTTTTATAGTTGTTACGTGTAATGATAACCCATGATGAGAATCATTTCTCACAATAATTTTTTAGGGTGATCACAAATTCATTATAACTACTTGAAATTTTTTCTTATTACATCAAGGGGCCCAATTTTAAATCATCTTCGATACCCTCCCTTTATATCTGTAATTTATAGGAACTGTTGGAGCGATGAAATTTTTTTATAGTGACCAACTGTCCGGAGCATTTCCCATTCCCTTAATCTCTCAAGAGGATATTACGTTACTAGATTTCATATTTGAGGGCTCTGTTGTAGAATGGGGAGTAGAAAATTGTAACAATAAATAATATCCCCATCCCCAGATAATAATTTCTAACATTGCATTGGAGATCCACTATAGAAGAATCATGTTACAATGGTGACATGCATGTTTTAGATTGTTGATATGCTTTTCAAGTTTTGGATTCCATTACAGGGATATTGTAGTTAAGTAGAGCTTGAAATAGTGAATGTTGATTGTATTAAGGAGAGAATCATATCTAGGATATGAGAGATATTGATCGATTTGTTTCTAATGAGTATATCACATATTCTAGAGTAGATACAGAATTCACTCCGTTTCTAAATCCTCTGGTATCTCAAATGTTAATATAGAGTGGGAAAAAACAAGATGGAGATGTTTTTTCTGGATAACCATTTCTATATTTCAATGTTAGCCTCCTTTTCAGAAGAATTACATGCCAACACCAGGTTTAAAAAATAAAATATGGATCTATTGGTTTCTTATTGATGGGAATGGGGTGTTGTTGAAAGTTGATGGGGAACCATATTTAGTTGACCTAGGTGTTTGGAGATCCTCTAGGTATAACGATTTTAGTGTTTGGTTCTTCTCTTGATATATATGTGTATGGATAAAGGGATAATTTCCTTTCCCATGGAATATATCGATGTGGGGAGGATGTCTATAGTGGATGTCAGGAGTAGAGTCCCTATGACTCATCTCCACGTGACCATAAAGAGGACCATCATGGTAATGCACATCTCTAACTTTTTATTTGATAAAGGAGTCAACGAAACCATGTGGAATTGAGAATGTGTCTGAAATTTCCCTGAGGACACTAACTTTCAGGTGCATTCGGAGAATGATACCTCTACAGAGAAGCTATTGAAATATGTCGATAAGCTATCGCATTATTGATCGGGATATGTGCTTGGCCTATGGAATTTTCCATTATTACATGGTGAGCCTATGTCTGGATGGGTGTATGAGCCTAATATTGAGACTTTTCAATATTCCACTGGTCCCTAATAGAATTAATATGATCCCAACTAGATCCAAGGGATTATTTCACCAGGTTGGGCTCAGATTGATTTGGAATATGAGTCTGTTTCAAATATGAATTCCCTATCAAAATATGTTGACAAACCTCCATAATGGGGACTGAATATGAGCATTCCCTTGTGTTGACTTGAAATAATGCATGTACAGTCATTCATAAACTGAAGTTGGAATATGTACCTAACTTTGATGATCTACCAGGATATGCCAGATGATTCCATTAATAAAAATGTGATCATTTCCCAAGGATTGTGCCATTTACACATGGTTAGCCTCTATAAGAATAGGGACATACACGCAATCCTAGGCCTTTGGAGTATTATCATGGACATATTTGGTAGTCATGTTCCACTATCCCATGGCATGTTCCGCTCTCACCTAGTTCGTCATTAATGTAACAGGTATATGATCTTGATCTGATGCATCCCCATTCATCCAAATATGTCGTTAATCATCCTGGTGGGAAAATAGTGTGTGATTGATCTAGTATATCAAATTGTTCAGAATGATCAGAGTGTTGTGATGTCCTGGCTATAGGGATAAGAGTATGCACCTATCACTTCATCTGAAATAGTGATAGAATATTCCAGTGGTTTTCTTTAATTTTTTTAAAAATGTATCACTATTTTAGAAAAGTATGTGAAGGGATATGAGCCCGTAAATTTTCTATATTCATGATGAACTAGAAGGCATCATATTTAGAAGTGGGGATATGTGATCATTTCTATCATCATTTATACATCATAGTATATGGATGGTATTTGTATTCTGGGTAAGGAATAAGATACTCCCCCATGCTTTAGATGAGAATATGCTTGCAGACTTCTTCATAGATGAAATGGACATGATCCTGCTGGCTAGTTCCTTTCTGATTATTCAAGTAGTAATCAGAGGTATGAGTGGGGATATATGCCCCTCTATGATATATAACACATTAATCGTATGATGAGTTTTCCTTTAATCTTGTGTATGGGAGTCAGAGGTCACATTGAATTGGATATTACCCTCTATAGGTGACTGGGGGAACAAGTGGATTGGTTTTGGAAACAATAGTTAGTAGGAGCCCTCCTGGGTGGATCTTGAACGTCATGGGATCTATATCTTCTCTTATATGTCCACCTATCCATGATACCAAAGGGGGTGGTTATCGCGCTCTATGGATATTCCCCCAAATCATTTCGTTGTGGCAATGAAGACCACATGTTCAGCAATAGCCTTTCTTGGATGATGCGACACACTGTCAATTAAATATGGAGGAATATATAAGTAACCTACATGATAGGGATTGTAAAATATTTGTGGTAGTCCCGAACCATCATATTCTCTACCTTTTATTTGAGTCTTCATGTAGGTGAGATAGTTCTGTGAGATGCAAGAGTTTTATTTGAAAAGATTTTCCAAAAAAATAATATTTCATTATGATGCCATCATTTCGAATCCAGATGGTATTGAATTAATTGTAATTATATAGATGAAAATAACCAGGTTACCATTTAGTCTAGTATTATAGGCATAATATTCTCAATCAACGATACATGGTTAACTAATTTATTCTTTTATTCCATTTTTTCCATTCTACTTATTTAGACATATCCAAAGTGGGATGGAATTATGAGAACCATGGCTAAATAGGATCATTTGATATATTATTCTAGTTTTATTTCTTTTTTTATAGTTTTTTTCTATAAAAGTGGCCTGACATATTCTAACCCAATCATTTTTTCATTTGAGAGCTTTACATTGAGTTCAATATTTTTTGTTTCGGAAATAAATATATCATGTAATGGGTTTCCCTCATCCCATTTCCATTATTACATTTCCTTGCAACATCCAATGGTTCCTTAAACTATAGATGGGAACATAACTACTTTCCAACCATTGAAGTTAATATGGGTTTTCATGCCCAATGATTCTTAGGCATTCACATTGGTCAAGAGTATGGGTGGTCAGGATCATAACAAATTCATTAGGTGGAATTCACTCATTCTCTATGAAATTGTTATAGATTTATGAAATGTTCATGAATCTTTTCCTTATCATGAAATATGACCTTTTACAAGAACAAAAATACATTAGGTAAATTATTACTTATATGAAAAATATTGTGATCAGTTGTGTGAGTCAATCTGTATGTGTCTAAGGTTATCCATAAATCACCAGTAATAAGTTGTTTAATATATGTTTAAACCATATAACAATGTGCATTAGAACATGTTCTCATATGAGTAGGCAATTGATATTTTGAGGACGGTATTGAGCCATTATGAGGATTCTTATAAATCTTGGTTGATGTTGGAAACAAAACCCCCATTGTTCATTTACCCTGAGATTTTTTACATCATGTGGAAGGACTTATATGGGTGCTCTTGACACTTTCTTTCATATGTCATGGAGGGAAATTTTATGTACCCTAAATATTGATAGAATTAGAGTTGTTATAGTTCATTAATTTTCGGATAATATATTGGGGTCATTCATATTATTACGGAGACTTGTGGAGTAGATGAAATAATTACTCGAACTCCATATGCTCATGTAAGGAACACTTGGTGTGAGAAACAAGGGATCAATTATAACCATCATTATAATTTTGGGAATAGGACTCATATGTTGTCCCTCTATGGAAGAAAAATATGGAGCTCAATCCACTGTGGGAGGTGGCCTAAATATTTTAAATATGGTAGGAATCCTCGTCATCTAAATTCCCATTATTGTGGGGCCTATACAGTAAGTCTTCCCACGATGTTGTAGATTTATGATTCTAGTTAGGAGTTCATTGCATCTCCCCAATCCGACGTGATCCATGTTATGGGTAAACAACAGGTGGGGATATCATCATCCACATGGCTTATGAGTATGGGACTTTCATATTAGGACATTACATGGGATGTTTGGCATAAATATCTGGCCTTAGGGTGTTATCCTATGTATCCAGGTTGTGGTAGGAATTAGGGTTCTGATACTCTACTTTATGTTAGTTGTTAAACAACGAGGTTTACCTAAACCAATGAATTTTTCAATAAGGTAGATTAATTTATCATTGAAACCTCATAATCCCATATGATCCAATATAATTTTTGAGAAATAATGGATATAATGTACTCAATTTCATTACCTTGGAAAGGGACTCATATATTAGTCCCTCCTGGGATGATCAATATGAGCTCAAACCATAGAGGAAGGGGTCCTATGTTTCTTGAATATGGAAGGAATAAGATTCATCATAGTTCACATTATTTCATGTTTTACACACTAATGATACCATACTGATCGGGGAATACATGCTGAGGACAGACAAACTTTTCAAATCCAAGGATTCCCCAGTAATATAGCCTTCTTGATTAGAAGATGCCACGTGAACCAGTTGGAACATCTTTTGGGTCATCACATGACCTAGATTGAAACATATACATGGTTTCAAGAGAGTTAATGTATAATATCCCAAGGGGTGTCAGGTTTCTTGGCCGTTAGCTATGGGTGACAATGGAAGAGCTGGCCAACATGTCTTGAGGGCATCATGAGTATCAGCTGAAGTGAGCAAAGGGTTTCATGGGGGCTTGGTTTTCATGCCCAGAATCATCCATGAGACTCAGATATAGAGTTAATACACCATTATATGAGTCAAACAATGTGTTTATATGATGTTTCATATCCTGGTTGATAGAACTAGAGGGTCCAAAAATCTAATTAGAGCCTTCAAGGGAATTGTATGGTGTTCATTGATATGACTATAGTACATCGTGTGTCCCATATGATATATGAGAGTAGTGTCTCAAAATATGGGCAGTGTGCCCTAGTGATATTGAATGTCTTCATATGAAACACATGAAGCACATGAGGGTAAAATCCTCTCTTTTTTCATAATACTTTATCTTATAAACTTCATTCTGACCCTTGTATTGTGAATTATTTGGATTCATTTAGTGTAAGAATCTTTTGGACTCACATGATATAAGGCCTCGACCTTAAGCGTTACTTAATATTGAATTAAATGAATAATTCACGTCGAGGATCTTTTCAGGATTAGAGTATTAGAGAATTATAACATAACCATTACATATCAAAAGATTACAATGTAGTCACTTCTACTAAGCTTCCATAATAAAAAAACTCTTAAAAAGAAACGTGTCTAGTTCCATGTTTTATATAGGATGACATTCCCCTGATCCCATCCTTGACCTTATTCCACATTAAGTCCTGTGAAAACATTTAAAAAAAACAACTTGGGGTGAGCATAAAAATCTCAGTAAGGGATACAGAAAGAATGAAAACTGTTAATTTTTCAAACATCAAATAAACCATATATACTCTATCAAAGTAATACCTTCACCTTCATGAAGTAGTAAAAACTCTTCACTGAATATAGTATCATCACTTACCTTTTTTTAACCAAAGGATTACCATAAAATCCATAAAAAGAACACATAACATATATAAAGGTAACTTGGGACATAAACATACTTAAGTGGAATAACCATACGGTCGACTTCCACACATATCAGTTAATGGAATAGCCATACGGCCAATTTCCATACATACTTAATGGAATACCCATACGGCCAAATTCCATACCCAATGCATTGGAGGTTATAACGTAACCACCCGTCCTGGTATTCACGACACCACCCTTCATATGGTTTATAACGTAACCACCCGTTAAAATGTCCAAGTACCAGTATAAAATCATAAAACATAAAACCAATATAAAGGAATGATAAAATTTCCACATTACAATCACAATATATCATAAATATATTGACATAATAGAATCCTTTTTCAAAACCATTTTCAATACCAAAATACATAAAAGAGTATATGGTATTTATTTTATTCTAAAAAAATTACGGCTTTTTGAGAAAGCCAAAGCCCAAATAATACTCGCGGCGGCGGAAAAGGTCGTTGTCGCCGCGCACGTTAAAAGAAACATTCATTTTTGTCATTTTGTAAAACGATTCGTAGAAAAAGATTCCTTTTGTATAAAAGTAAATGTCAAAGGGGTTTATACATCGTATAAAATAAAGTTGTGTATAAAACGAAATATTCCTCAATGAAAGGAGATTGAGACGAAGTCCCTTACCTCGGGTCCGACTTGACTCTATCGTTCTTTAACGTCCTGAATAATAGACTTGAGTTAATTTATACTTTATTAAGAACCTTTTTAAAGTTCATTATTCCTTTTATATCACTTATTTCCATGTTATAAACATTATGTAACCATTTAAGTTAATATTTTTTTTTCTCAATATTTGGTTCTTAAGTTGAAAGTGGACTTCTTACAATTACATGTTGTTCGTGTGGTCAATGGTTCTTTATATCCAGAATGAAATTCACGATTTGGATATAATATGTATTATATATATACAGCATATACATGTATTTATAATATTACATAATCTTTTAGAGGTAATAAATGAAATGCACCGTTCATGGAGACGGTAAGACGTACGTACGCATGAACGCTACTTTCATTTATTTGTCATATTAATGGAAGTAAAACTAAATGAGATGTATGTATATTTTAATTCCAGAATTGTATTCATCATTTAGATATATCATTAATTATATATATCCATTATATAAATGTACTTTTAATAATACATTACATTTGTTGATAAGAAATGAAATGCACCGTTCATGGAGACAGTGAGCCGTACGTACGCATGAACGCTACATTCATTTCTATATCATACTTTAATGGAAAGAAATAATAATGATATAGAGGTATATTATAATTCTAGTATAACATGATATATAATAACTTTAAATCCATCCTTTACACGTCCCACATATGGCATTAATGAATCACATCACTTTGAGGGGGCGGTAGTCTGCACTTCCTTAAATAAAGATATCGTGTTTACCCATAATGGAAACCATAAAGGTATGCCCAAAATGAAAAATACAGAAGCTTAAAGAAAAAATAAACATATTATATATCATATATAAAAATAGTGACATCATAATGGCCACCTTTGAAGTTGTTAAATGAGTATTGAACAATCATCATTTCGGGAGGCAGAATTTCACCATCCACGGAAACCGTATGTTCTTTAACCATTTGATGTAGTTGTGTGAGAGTGTAGCTCTAATAAATCATATAACAACATCCTAGTATATTGAATATACTGTTGTTGTTACAAAATAAGTAAATAAAAAGAGTTTTGAGGGTTGTAGAAGCAAAATAAAACAAATGAACAAGGGAGAATGAATTACCTTTAAAAGTGTAACTCCTTTTGATTTGAGTCTAAAGGAATCCTTTGAAAGGATTATACCCAAAGGGAATCCACTATGATGAGGAGAGGGATGTGGAGAGAGTAAATGGGCAGGGGTTGGCCGAGCCAAAGGCTTGAGGAGTGTGTGAAATGAGGTAGAGGTGGGGGCATTTTATAAGAGGAGAGGAGGGGCACTTTTGGAAAGTAAAGAAATATTACTTTATTTGGAAATGTGTTTCGGTTTTAAAAGGTCCCAAATTGATATAATTCGTGGATAAGGTGATAAGGGTTCTAAATCCACTCATCTAATTCGTTTTGGACATGTGTAGTTCGTAGATTTTACATTATCTTTCCATTTTATTTAAATTGTTAAATAATGATGTCATCGGTGCATCATTATTATGTCATAAGCAATTTAATTTATTTAATGTCTAAAAATTATAAAAAAATTACTATGATGTAGGAAATCTATATAGATTTCCAATTACTATTTATAATCAAAAATCTGATCTTTATAACCCCATTTAAAAATTGTTTTAGTAAAACATATCATGTTTGTGTCATTTTTACTTTTACATTAAATAAAAAGTTATTTTTGTCATTTCCCAACCAAAGTGGATCCATGGGGTCCCCAAGTTGACTCATGGCTTGTCTTGGTCAGCCATGACCCAACCAATGAGGGTAGGACATGTGTCAAGCTCATCTTATTTTATTAAAGCATTATTTTTACCTTAAACTACACTAATTACCACTAATCACGATTAAAAACTTAATAAGTTACTATTCACCAAAAAATTATTTTAATCTCATTGAACCACATTTTACTTCTTAATGACATCCATGTATGTAGGATTTTTGAAAATCAAAACACAATGATGGAAAAATTTTATCTAAACGGAAAATCAGTTTTTATAAGTACCACTTAGTGGTTTCACTATTCATCAAAAATTGATGTTTTTCAGAAAATTACCAAAAATTCACCCTAAGATATATTTGATATTAAGAATTCAAAAATGAAGTCTATTTTATGAAATTAAAAACGTATAAGTCACATTAATTAATTTAGTAATTAATTCCCGCTGTCAGAGCAAATAGCGTGTTTTTATGAAACAATAAGTATCAAAAGATTGACACTAGTTTAAGTCCGATTTCAAAGTGAAATTATTTCCAGCATCCACTATTGGATTTAATGGTAAAAATATTTTCTAATTTCACTTTAAAACCAATTCAAAAGATAATCTAATCATACAAATAAATTAGATTAAAAAGAGGTTTTGAATTAAAATACAACATTTCACATTATTCATTAAAAAAATGAACTTTTTTATAAAGGTACCAAAAATTTACACAAAGTAAATTTTGATGTCCCAATTCTAAAGAAGAGTTATATTTGGTCCAATAGAATTTATAAGATCGATCAAAACTATATTTAATGATGGTTCTCCGTCAAAAGGTGATAAGTGGACCTTTCGTGAAAATTAGGGTATAAATGCCTAAAATTGAACTCTTTCCGTATTTTAAGCATTTATCTTTTATTGGGTAAATGTAAAAACATTTAAAAACATATATAATCATATTTTAGTTATTTCTATCCATTCCCTCTAGTACAACGGCTAATCCTTAACTAACATTTAAAAAAATATTATTTTATTACTTGTGTGCAACGTAAGTTTTCAAAGAAACTCATCATTGCATACCGAGTACGCTATCGAACGTAGAAACCCCTTTTAATTAAAATTAATATTTAATTCGTAAATATTAATAAATATGAAAATTATTTATTCTTTATTTACCTGGGATGTTACATCCTTACCCCCTTTTGGGAATTGTGTCCTCGCAATTTTAGTCACTTATCAAAATAAGTGGGGGTATTTATCCCTCATAGAATTTTCATATTTCCACGTTGCCTCTTCAATCACATGGTTTTTCCACAAAACCTTTACCTGATGAATCCCCTTATACTGTAACACCTTCTCCCTGTGGTCAAGAATCTGGACCGGTTGTTCCTCATAAGATAGGTTATCTTCCAGCTGAACTACCTCTGGACTCAAAACATGAGATGGATCTGGCATATACTTTCAAAACATTGAAACATGAAAAACATTGTGTACCTAAGATAAACTCGGAGGTAAAGCCACCCGGTATGCAACCGATCCAACTCTCTCCATAATTTCATATGGTCCAATAAACGTTGGACTCAGCTTTCCTTTCTTACCAAATCTCATCACACTTTTCCAAGGAGAAACCTTGAGAAAAACATGATCACCTACCTCGAAAGATAGATCCTTCCTCCAGTTATCCGCATAACTCTTCTGCCTGCTCTGAGATGTTCTCATGTGATTCTGAATCAACTGAACTTTTTCTGCCATCTCTTCTACCAATTCTGGTCCCATCTGCTTCCTTTCAACCACTTCATTCCAAAATGTTAGAGTTCGACACCGCTTGCGATATAAGGTCTCAAATGGTTCCATCTGTATACTGGAATGAAAACTGTTATTATAAGAAAACTCAACCAAAGAAAGATGTTGGTCCCAAGTTCCCTGATAATCCATAGAACAAGCTCGTAACATATCCTCCAATGTCTGGATTGTTCGTTCTGACTGCCCATCTGATTAAGGATGAAAAGCTGTACTAAAATTTAATTCCGTTCCCAACGACTTCTGAAGGCCTTTCCAAAAGTTAGATGTGAACCTGGGATCACGATCAGATACAATGGAGAGAGGAACTCCATGTAACCAGACTATCTCTTTAAGATACAAACTGAAAAGTTGATCTAGAGAGAAAGTATCTCATTTAGAAAGGAAATGATCAGATTTGGTCAAGTGATCAACAATAACCCAGATTGCATTATTACCTCGAGATGTCCTCAGTAATCCCACAACAAAGTTCATGGATATGTTTTCCCATTTCCACGCTGGCACTGGTAAAGGCTGAAGCATCCCTTTCAGTAACTTTCGCTCTGCTTTAACCTGTTGACATGTCAAACACATCACAGTAAAATCAGCAATGTCTCTTTTCATTCCATCCCACCAGTAATACTCCCGCAGATCTCTATACATCTTAGTACTTCCAGGATGAACTAAAAACGGGGAACTATGAGCCTCACATAACAACTCATTCTTCAACTGTGAATCACAAGACACACATAACCTCTTCCCAAACCTCAAAACACAAACACAAACTTATCCAAGAACTCATGGAAAATTTTATTCATAAGGTCCATGAATACAGCAGGTGAATTGGATAACCCAAAAGGCATAAATACAAATTCATAATGGCCATATCTAGTACGGAATGCAGTCTTCGGAACGTCTGCTTCTTTTACTTTCAACTGATGGTACCCCGACCTCAAATCAATCTTTGAAAAATACTGAGCTCCCTGGAGCTGATACCACTTCATTCGATGGCCCAACATCTACTGAAGTTGTTGCAAAGGATTTCACCACGCCTTTCTGCTTGTAGTCTGGCTGCATTCCCCTAGCTTAGTTCTTCGTTGGACACTCGTTTGCATAAGGACCCATTTCATTACACTTAAAACATCTTACCGTTGGCTTTTCATTTCCTACTTGATCATCTTCATTACTGTTACGAGCAATATGACCAGACTTACCACACCGAAAGCACTTACCAGACTTTGATAAACATTCTCCAGGATGCATTTTACCACACTTCTCATAGGATGGATATTTGGTTTTCTTACCTCCTTGCTTCTTTGATGAATTCGTTCCCTTTTCCAGCCAACTAGACCACTTATTCTGTTGTTTGTCATAGAACACCTGATCATCGGCAAACTCCATTTCCACCTTCTCCGCACATCGAACAAGTTTTTCATAACTTTTGAACTCACAAGAATCTAAAACCCTTCGATACTTTGGCTTTAACCCTGAGTAAAAATGGTTTATTTTACTATCATGATCTCGTATGAAGTTTGGAGCATACCTTTCCAATCGAGTGAACTTTTCTTCATAAGCAGCCACTGAATCATCCTCCTGCCTCAATTCTAGGAACTGTTTTTCCATCCAATGATGAACCACCTTAGGAAAATATTTCTCAAGAAACATACCTTTGAATTCGTCCCAGTGAAGATCCTCAATCTCATCACTATCCCTTATATTTTTCACCATCGACCACCACTGATCAGCTTCACCTTCAAAACGGTAAACAACCAGTCTAACCTTTTGATGTTCTGAACACCCCATGACATCAAAAATCTTCTCCAGTGCATTAATCCACCTTTCAGCTTGCACAAGGTCAGATGATCCTTAGAATGATGGGGGATGTTGCCTCATGAAGTGTTCCACCACGGACATGTTCCTCTGCGGTTGATCTGGCTGATCTCGGGCATGGATACCACCACCATTTATAGCCTGAGTCAACTGTTCCATCACTGCAACAAACTGTTCAGTTCCGATTCCGACTATCTCAGGTTGCTGATTTGGAAGGTTATCTTCCTCCTGATGTCTTCCCAACATAGCTGCTTTGTTTCCTCTATGGAAACCCATTCTGAACACATAAATATCTTCGGTGAAGAAACATGGTAATCTATAAATGCTATATCATTTCAATCATATTATAATTTAACACTTTTCTAACTCCTAAAGTTTCTTAAACCGACCCCTGATACCAACTATAAGGCCCCGACCTTAAACCTTGCTTAATATTTAATTAAATGAATAATTCACGTCGAGGATCTTTTCAGGTTTAGAGTTTTAGAGAATTAGAACATAACCATTACATCTCAAAAGATTACAAAGTAGTCACTTCTACTAAGTTTCCATAATAAAAAAACTCTTAAAAAGAAACGTGTCTAGTTACATGATTTATATAGGATGACATTCCCTTTATCCCATCCTTGACCTTATTCCACATTAAGTCCTGTGAAAACATTTCAAAAAAACAACTTGGGGTGAGCATAAAAAGCTCAGTAAGGGATACCGAAAGAATGAAAAATGTTAGTTTTTTAAACATCAAATAAACCATATATACTCTATCAATGTAATACCTTCACCTTCATGAAGTAGTAAAAACTCTTCACTGAATAAAGTATCATCACATACCTTTTTGTAACCAAAGGATTACCATAAAATCCAGAAAAAGAACACATAACATATATAAAGGTAACTTGGGACATAAACATACTTAAGTGGAATAACCATACGGTCGACTTCCACACATATCACTTAATGGAATAGCCATACGGCCAATTTCCATACATACTTAATGAATAGCCATACGACCGACTTCCATACCCAATGCATTGGAGGTTATAACGTAACCACCAGTCCTGGTATTCACGACACCACCCGTCCTATGGTTTATAATGTAACCACCCGTTAAAATGTCCAAGTACCAGTATAAAATCATAAAACATAAAACCAATATAAAGGAATGATAACATTTCCACATTTCAATCACAATATATCATAAATATATTGACATAATAGAATCCTTTTTCAAAACCATTTTCAATACCAAAATACATAAAAAGTATATGGTATTTATTTTATTCTAAAAACATTACGGCTTGTTGAGAAAGCCAAAGACCAAATAATACTCACGTCGGCAGAAAAGGTTGTTGTCGCCGCGTACGTTAAAAGAAACATTCCTTTTTGTCTTTTTATAAAATGCTTCATAGAAAAAGATTCCTTTTGTATAAAAGTAAAATTCAAAGGGGTTTGTACATCGTATAAAAGAATGTTGTGTATAAAATGAATTATGCCTCAATGAAAGGAGATTGAGACGAAGTCCCTTACCTCGGGTCCGACTTGACTCTATCGTTCTTTAACGTCCTGAATAATAAACTTGAGTTAATTTATACATGATTAAGAACCTTTATAAAGGTCATTATTCCTTTTATATCACTTATTGCCATGTTATAAAAATTATGTAACCATTTATGTTAATAATGTTTGTTTTCTCAATATTTGGATCTTAAGTCGAAAGTGGACTTCTTACAATTACATGTTGTTCGTGTGGTCAAAAGTTCTTTATATCCAGAATGAAATTCCCGATTTGGATATAATATGTATCATATATATCCAGCATATACATGTATTTATAATATTACATAATCATTTAGAGGTAAGAAATGAAATTCACCGTTCATGGAAATGGTAAGCCGTACGTACGCATGAACGCTACTTTCATTTCTTTGTCATATTAATGGAAATAAAACTAAATGAGTGTTATGTATATTTTAATTCCAGAATTATATTCTTCATTTAGATATATCATTAATTATATATATCCATTATATACATGTACTTTTAATAGTACATTACATTTGGGGATAAGAAATGAAATGCACCGTTCATGGAGACGGTAAGCCGTACGTACGCATGAACGCTACTTTCATTTATATATCATCCTTTAATGGAAAGAAATAATAATTATATAGAGGTATATTATAATTCCCGTATAACATCATACATAATAACTTTAAATCCATCCTTTACACGTTCTACATATGGCATTAACGAATCACATCACTTTGAGGGGGCGGTAGTCTGCACTTCCTTAAATGAAGATATCGTGTTTACCCATAATGGAAACCATAAAGGTATGCCCAAAATGAAAAATACAGAAGCTTAAAGAAAAAATAAACATATTATATATCATATATAAAAATAGGTACATCAAAATGGCCACCTTTGAATGTTTTTAATGAGTATTGAACAATCATCGTTTCGGGAGGCAGAATTTCTCCATCCACAGAAACCGTATGTTCTTTAATCATTTGATGTAGTTGTGTGAGAGTGTAGCTTGAATAAATTTTATAACAACATCATAGTATATTGAAGATACTGGTGTTGTTACAAAAGAAGTAAATAAAAAGAGTTTAGAGGGTTGGAGAAGCAAAATAAAACAAATGAACAAGAGAGAATGAATTACCTTTAAAAGTGTAACTCCTTTTGATTTGATCCTAAAGGCTTCCTTTGAAAGGATTCTGCCCAAAGGGAATGCTCTAGGATGAGGAGAGGGATGTGTAGAGAGTAAATGGGCATGGGTTGTCCGAGCCAAAGGCTTGAGGAGTGTGTGGAATGAGGTAGAGGTGGGGACCTTTTATAAGAGGAGAGGAGGGGCAATTTCGGAAAGTAAAGAAATATTACATTATTTGAAAATGTGTTTCAGTTTTAAAAGGTCCCACATTGATATAATTCGTGTATAAGGTGATAATGGTTCGAAATCCACTCATACAATTGGTTTTGGACATGTGTAGTTCATAGATTTTACATTATCTTTCCATTTTATTTAAATCCTCAAATAATGATGTCATCATTGCATCATTATTATGTCATAAATAATTTAATTTATTTAATGTCTAAAAATTATAAAAAAAATACTATGATGTAGGAAATCATTTTAGATTTCCAATTACTATTTATAATCAAAAATATGATCTTTATAACCCCAATTAAAAATTGTTTTAGTAAAATATATCATGTTTGTGTCATTTTTACTTTTACATTAAATAAAAAGTTATTTATGTCATTTCCCAACCAAAGTGGCTCCATGGGGTCCCCAAGTTGACCCATGGCTTGTCTTGGTCGGCCATGACACAACCAATGAGGGTAGGACAAGTTTCAAGCTCATCTTATTTTATTAAAGCATTATTTTTACCTTAAACTACACTAATTACCACTAATCACGATTAAAAACTGAATAAGTTACTATTCACCAAAAAATTATTTTAATCTCATTGAACCAAATTTTACTTCTTAATGACAACCATGTATTTAGGATTTTTGAAAATCAAAACACAATGATTGCAAAATTTCATCTAAACGGAAAATCAGTTTTTATAAGTACCACTTAGTGGTTTCACTATTCATCAAAAATTAAAGTTTTTCAGAAAATTACCAAAAATTCACCCTAAGCTATATTTGATATTACGAATTCAAAAATGAAGTCTATTTTAAAAAATTCAAAACATATAAGTCACATTAATTAATTTAATAATTAATTCCTGCTGTCAGAGCAAATAGCGTGTTTTTATGAAACAATAAGTATCAAAAGATTGACACTAGTTTAAGTCCGATTTCAAAGTGAAATTATTTCCAACGACCACTATTGGATTTAATGGTAAAAATATTTTCTAATTTCACTTTAAAACCAATTCAAAAGATAATCTAATCATACAAATAAATTAGATTAAAAAGAGGTTTTGAATTAAAATACAACATTTCACATTATTCATAAAAAAAATGAACTTTATTAGAAAGGTACCAAAAATTTACACAAAGTAAATTTTTATGTCCCGATTCTAAAGAAGAGTTATATTTGGTCCAATAGAATTTATAAGATCGATCAAAACTATATTTAATGATCGTTCTCCGTCAAAAGGGGATAAGTGGACCTTTCGTGAAAATTAGGGTATAAATGCCTAAAATTGAACTCTTTCCATATTTCAAGACTTTATCTTTTATTAGGTAAATGTAAAAACATTTAAAAACATATATAATCATATTTTAGTTATTTCTATCCATTCCCGCCAGTACAACGGCTACTCGTTAACTAACATTTAAAATAATATTATTTTATTACTTATGTGCAACGTAAGTTTTCAAAGAAACTCATCGTTGCGTACCGAGTACGCTATCGAACGTAGAAACCCCTTTTAATTAAAATTAATATTTAATTCGTAAATATTAATAAATATGAAAATTCATTATTCTTTATTTACCTGGGATGTTACACATGATTTACAAGACATACGGTATACTCTTTGCATGTTCTACTGTAAGCCCCTCACAATATCTTTTACTGATCATGTGATAAAATTTGTGTCTAGTGCTTGACTACTCTAGATACTTACTTGTGAATTACCTGATGGAAATTTAGCCAATCACATTAATAGTTTCCATGATAATTCCCTATAAGTTGGGATATAAATCATATAGAGCCTTGGTGTCTGGTTGATCAAATATCCATCAATTTCCTCAATTTTTTGTTTGAATATTATTTTTATCTCAACCCCTGATGCTCACAGGTTTGGTGGAATATCTGGTGAAAGTCTAGGATCGATTTAGTGAAGGAACATGGTGTCAGTCTGTTTAGATATTCTTTATCACAAACTGTTTCTATCACATCCACTGATTTTACGCAATTACGAGTCTCATTCGTCAAAATAGACATGATCAAATTATTTCAGACTATGAAATACTATTTAGACAATGATCTTATCTCAAATTAACTCCTTGTTGTTATATTGAAATGTCCGAGTGTCTTCTCATGATTCCAATGAATGTGGGAAGACACTCACGAGACCTTGGTTGACTTGTCCTGGGATCTCACGGGACAAATTTTCATGTGCACTGGGTGTGTCACGTGCCTTTCAATCACCACGAGTACCTCACTCCTCAACCATTTTGAACCCCTATGTTTGAAGTAACAAATGTTTGGACTCTATGAGATTTCATGTGTACTGTTGAGGGAATTTCATCTATTTTTAGGATATTTTTCCTCATCCAAATATGAGTCACATGGGTGAGCATAATATTCCATGTCCAATAGACAAGGATGAAAATCAATAGGGCTTCTGTGAGACAATGTGGGCATGTAGTCGAGGGCTCACGACCACTTCTAGGTCATCAGGGGTGGGTCGTATGTCTTTCAGTGACCACGAACCCCTCTCACCTAATCCCTTTTAATCTTTATTGTTTTATTTTACAAAGTCGAGGGATCATGGGAGTTGGAAAGATTAGTATCTATTATTTTCACTAAATTTTTTTATGATGTCTATCTTGTCCAATATGGTTTATAGAGAGAGTGTGTAAGTATGTAGTGGGAATGTCTATCTATTTTTCATTAGAGAGATTCATGGTTTCCAAGACATTTACAAGGATGTCCATGTGGCGAGGCTAATAAACTAGAGGGTCTGGGTGATGCAAGGAAAACATGTCACTAAGGACTTTTGTTGTGTCTCAAATTACTCAGGGATCACATCTCATGTCTTTTATTGAACGCGAACCCATCTCACCTCCTTCCCATTATCTCCTTATTTTATATGAAGAATACTCTATGGTCATGAGAGATTGCATAGATTTCACTAAGAGATTTTATTCTTCCCAATAATGATATGGAACATGATCTTCCGGGCCATTGGGTGACTCTTAATGTATAATTTTATCCTTATTTTTTCTCTAAGGAATTTGGATGGTTTTTAGGAACATTACAATGACAAACCATAAATCATAGGGGCGTTCATTTGGTTTCCCATTGGGCCTTCTCAATAGCACACTTGGTTGTGGAAGGGGGATCTGTGGAACTTGCTATGGGTTATAGTCCACGTGTCGTTCCTTTGGATGACCTTGAAATGGTCACACAATAACAAGTCTCTTAGAGGATTACGAAATATTCTACCATCCCCTTATTCATTTCATTTACGAGGTATAAAATACCCATATTATTGTATTCCATAAATTTTTTTGATTTTCCTTGTACTTTTTTATCTGGCGTCAATAGGGACCTATTAAGCTCTTACATTATCTCAATCATAGTATAGAGTCATGTATTATTGGTGGAGATTTTAACATAAGTCTATATCCTTTAGAGAAGTGAAGAGGGTGTCCTTACTCAATAAACAATATATTTGACATTAAAACATTTATATCTCCTAACATCACCTCAATATCAAATTTTATGTGGAAAAATACACATAGTCAAATAAAAAAAGATTTATCAACCATATTTGATGTATACATGAAAAAATGTTAAGAAAGAATTAGGTAATTTTACCCTTCTCTAATTCATTTTTCCAAAATATCGCTTAGAACAAGTGTGATCAATGTACTTTTCTCATATGTGTTTAGAGTTCCAATAGGATAAATAGAATCTTTCTTTTCAAATTTAATTCAATAGAAATGGAAGATTTGAGAAAATTGAATAGTGATTCTTGGTCACTTCCAATCCATAGGTATGGTTGGGTGGCCCACCAAATAATGATTAGATGGTTGAAAAAGGATATAATCTTGTTTTTTATAAATTACCAAGTGATTCATTTCAGTAAACTTAAAATCTACCAGAATGAAATTTACCATCTTTATAACTATTTTAAGATTCATTATACTGATGGTATTTTCCTATAGTGGCCTCACATGTAAAAATAAATGGAAAATAACTTCAAAATGCTGATAAGGATGATTGAGGGATATCAGGCGTCAAATTATTTGGGGAGGGTGACCATAAAACAAATTACATTCATATATTCATTTTATAAAAGTGGTTTACTAAGAATTCCATTATTAATCTAGCTGGTGGGATTAAATAAAATAATTGTATCGACAGTTCACCTCTTACAATGTTCTTCTTTTGTAGTTTTTATGTAGGACTGGGTAATGTAGTTAGAGGTGATGTTCTAGATGTCATTTTTGATGGATCCATTTTATATTTAATTCCCAATATATACACATATCATAATAATAAAATTTTATAAGTATTTCATTAGGTGGATGCGATTATTGGAGAAATCATGGTGCTAAATCTAGATAGTGATTTGGGTCTCGATGGCTTTCCATAATATTTTTTATGTAGTTATGGACATAATTAAGAGAAAAAAAATTGAATAACCCCATTATTTTTTCAAAGGGTTCCATCTTACAAGAGTCCCCTCTACCTCCATCATGGTTCTCATTCACAAGATAAATCATATAAATGGTTTTGGTCATCTTTTTCACATCAAAATGTGTAATGTTTCATATAATATTCTTGAAATTATTTTAAATTGAAGTATATATCTACTTTCCCCCCACTTGATCTCAGATGAGAAACATGGATATATTAAGGGAAAGAGTATCCATGGTGTCAATGGTTTTTCCCATGACATGTTTTTTGGCTTTTATATAACAGTAGTGTGTTCCAACATTGTTTTTAAAATTAAAATGGAAAAAGCATATGATTTAATGGAGTTGGGATACAACCGTAATGTACATCAAATATTTGGTTTATTTTAATGGTATTGTGACATTGTATTTATATGGACTCGACCTTAAAACATTAATTAATCTTGATTTAAATGAAAAATTCACATTGAGGATCTTTTCATTGTTTAGAGTTTTAGAGAATGAGGCCATAAATATTACATCTCAAAAGTTACATAGTAGACACTTCTACTTAGTTTCCAATTTTTTATTAAAAAATAAAAACTCTTTGAAAGAGTCGTATATAGTTCCATGTTTTAGACATCAAGACATTTCCATGATCCCATCTTTCTCCCCATTACACATTATGTCATGTGGAAAACATTTCAAAAACTTGGGATGAGAATAAAAAGCTCAGTAAAGGATACAAAAAGAAGGAAAACTATTAGTTTCTCAAAACAACAAGTAAATCATGAATACTTCATCATAAATAATATTTTTCACCTTTATGAAGTAGTAAATAATCTTATTTGAATAAAAGATCATTGCTTACCTTTTTTTTTACAAAAATATCACCATTAAACCCATATAAAGAACTAATATCATATAATGGTAACTTGGGACATAAACATACTTAAATGGAATAACAATACGGTCGAATTCCAAACATATCACTAAATAGAATATCCATACGACTAACTTCCATACCCTATCCATTGGAGGTAATAATGTAACCACCCTTCCTAGTTTCCACGGCACCACCCGTCATTTGGTTTATCCTATAACCACCCATCAAATGTACAAGTACCATTTTCAATACCAAAATACATAAAAGAGTATATTGTATTTTTTTCCTTTTAAAAACATTATGGCTTGTTAAGGAAGTGAAAGATCAAATAATACTCATGGTGGCGGAAAGGTCGTTGTCTCTGCGTACGTTAAAAAGAAACATACTTTTTTTCATTTAGTAAAACGATTCATAGAGAACTGATTCCTTTTGAATAAAAGTAAAAGTAAATGGGGGTTTATACCCCTTATAATATAAATTTGTGTATAAAACAAAGTATGCCTCAAGGAAAGGAGATTGAGACGAAGTCCCTTACCTCGTGTCCAACGTGACTCGATTGTTCTTTAATCTCATGAATAATAAACTAGAGTTAATTTATACTAGATTAATAACATTTTCCAATTTCATTATTCATTTTATATCACTTATTACCATGTAATTAATATTATGTAATCACTTATGTTAATTACGGTCATTTTGTCGATCTGTGGTACTTGAGTCATAAATAAATTTTTTGTAATTACAAGTTGTTCATGTGGTAAAATATCCATTATCTCCAGAATTATATTGATGAGTTATATACCATATATATAATATATATCCAGTATATACATGAATCT
The DNA here is from genome assembly GCA_963277665.1 of Viscum album. Classification (NCBI taxonomy): domain Eukaryota; kingdom Viridiplantae; phylum Streptophyta; class Magnoliopsida; order Santalales; family Viscaceae; genus Viscum; species Viscum album. The sequence continues at coordinate 1,883,889,148 of OY728130.1, forward strand.
ATAATATTACATAACATTTAGGGGTATGAAATGAAATGCACCGTTCATGGAGACTATAAGACGTACGTACGCATATACAGTACTTTCATATATATTTCATATTTATTGGAATGAAATCACAATGATATAAAGGTATATTATAATTCCATTATAATATCATATACAATATCATTAACTCCATCCTTTATACATCCCACATATTGCATTTACGATTCAAATCACTTTGAGGGGGCTGTAGTCCGCAGTTCATAAAATGAAATTATCGTGTTTATCCATTATGGAATCCATAAAGGTATTCAATAAATTAAAATTAGATAAGCATAAGGAAAACATAAACATAATATATAACATATATAAATAAAGTGAAATCTGAATGGCCACCATGATAGGTGGTAGGAGATAATTGAACAATCATCATTTCGTGAGGTAGTAGGTCGCCGTCCACAGAAACAATATGTTCCTCACCCATTAGATGGAGGTGTGTGTAAGTGTAGCTCGAATAATTCTCATAACAACATACTAGTATATTGAATATAATGGGTTTGTTACAAAATAAAATAATAAATAGATTTTAGTGTGTTTGAGAATCAAATTGAAACAAAAGGACATAAGAGAAGACATTACCTTTAATTCAGGTAACTTCCCATGGATTGAACCAAAAGGGTTTCTTGAAGAGATTTATGACTAAGGTAAGGATTCTAGGATTAATAGGGGTATGTTTAGAGATAATATGATATGGGTTTGGACGATCCAATGTCTTGAGATGTGTGGGTAAAGGGGTATAGGTGGGGGCCTTTTATTAGGGGGAGGAGGGTTACTTTTGGGAAGACGTGAAATGTTACATTATTATAAAATGATTTTCGCAATTTGAAAGGTCCCACAATGACGTATTTCGAGGATAAGGTTATAAGTGTCTGAAATACACCCATATAATAGGTTTTCAACAAGTTTATGTCTTATATTTTACCTTATCATTTCATTTTATTTAAATCGTTCATTAGTGAGGTAATCACTACATCATCATTGTGTCATAAATAAATTTATTTATTTAATGTAAAAAAATTATAAAACAAAAACAATAATGTAAGATATATTTTCATCTTTCCAATGACTATTTATAGTCAAAATATATCAATTATATAAACAAAATTAAAATTGTTTTACTTTGGTGATACAAACATTGGTTATATTTTCCTTTCTTTAAAAATAATATAATAAAAGGTCACTATCACACTAAAGTTATTACATGGGGTCCCAAAGTTGGAACAAGGCGTCCCATGGTCTTACATGACTCAGAAAAAAGGATTTGGACACATCTTGGGGTCATTTTATATTATTATGATTTTATTTTATTACCCTTAACTACCTGATTACTAATTAATCACGGGAAATAAAGATATTTGTCCACGTTAGTATTCATAATTTCTAAAAAAACAAAAGAGTATTAATTAAATAATTTATAACTTATGATTCAAAATATGGAATCCATTTTACAAAATTCCAAACATAGAAATTGTAGTAATTAATTTAAAAATAATTCTCATTGCCAAAACAAATAGCGTGTTTTTATGAAACAATATCTATCAAAAGATTGGCAATTGTTTATGTCCAATTTCAAAGTGAAATTAGTTATAATAAAAAAAATTGGATTAAATGGTAAAAATATATTCTAATTACACTTAAACCCCAATTAAAAACATAATCTAATCATGTAATTAAATCAGATGAAGAATTTATTTTGATGTATAATGCAACATTTCTCATTATTCATTAAAAAATGAACATTGTCAGAAAAATTACAAAAATTTATCCAAAGTAAATTTCAATGTACCAATTCTAAATAATATGTTTATTTTTACCAATACAGCTTATAAAATTGTCAAATGTTGTATTTAAAAATAGATTCCCATCAAAAGGAGGTAAAATTATCTTTTAAAAATATTAGAGTATTCTATGCTTAAGATTGGATTTATTCTCATTTAAAGCCTCTAAAACACTATCTAATTCAAAAATAGACATAGATTTAAAAATAAATTATTCTTTAATTAGTTTTGATGTTAAATCCTTCCCCCCTTTAGGAAACTGCATCCCCTCTATTTATTTACTTGTTGAATAAGTGGGATAATTTATCTCTCATTGAATTTTCAGATTCCCATGTAACCTCTTCAAATATATGGAATTTATAAAGAACCTTTCATTGTTGACTCACCTTATTCCAAAACACATGATCCTTGTGGTCAAGAATCTCGACCGGTTGTTCCTCATAATATTGATTCTCTTCTAGCTGAAATGTTTCTGGACTCAAAACATGAGATGGATCTGGCATGTACTTCATTAACATTGAAACATGAAATACATTATGTACCTTAGAAAAAATTGGAGGTAAAGACACTCTTTATGAAACTGATCCATCATTTTCTACGATTTCATAAGGTCTAATGAACCTCAGACTCAAATTTCCCTTCTTAAAAATTGAATCACACTTTTCCATGGAGGCACTTTGAGAAAAACATGATCACATACCTAAAAAGACAGATCCTTCCTCCGGTTATCTACATAATTATTCTTCCTGATCTGAGCTGTTCTCATGTTATTTTGAGTCAACTGAACATTCACTGCCATCTTTTCCACCAATTCTGTTCCCATAACCTTCCTTTCACCAACTTCATCCCAAAAATCTTGAGTTCGACACCACTTCCCATATAATGCCTCAATCAGATCCAACTGTATACTAGATTGAAAACTATTATTATAACAAAATTCAACCAATGAAAGATGTTGCTCCCCACTTCCCAGATGATCCATCGAAAAAGCATGTATTATATCCTCCAAGGTGTAAATTGTTCAATCTAACTGCCCATATGATTTCATATGCAATGTCGTACTAAAATTTAATTCAGTGCCCAATGACTTCTGAAGGAATTTCGAAAAGTTATAATTAAACTTTTAGATGTCTTTGGTAATCCCATAAATAATTCCATGGATATATATTCCCATTTTCAATCTGGCACCGGTAAAGACTGAAGAATCCCTTTCAGTAACTTCCACACTACATTAACCTGCGGACAAGCCAAACACTTCACAATAAAATTAGAAATATCTCTTTTCATTCCATCCCACCTGTAATACTCTAGAGAATCTCTGTACATCTTAGTACTGATAGGATGAACTGAGAAACAGGGAACTATGAGCCTCACCTAACAAATTATTCTTCAACTGTGAATAAAAAGGAACACATAATATCTTCCCATACCTCAATACACAACCTTTATCAATGTTAAATTCAGGAAACTTATTCTTCTGAAATAGCTCTACGTTTTTTTACGACCAATTGTCTTTATACTGCACATGCTTAATTCTGTCTGATAGAGATGATCTCACTGACACTTGAAACAAAACTGAAGATTTTACCACCCCAACAACTTCTATGAAAATTTTAATCAAATAAAAAACAAAAGTATCTCGTTCCAAATGTATCTTGGTTAATGAATCATTACTTTTTCGACTCAAAGAATCAGCCACATTATTTGTTTTCCCAGACGGTAATGAATTCTAAAATCGTAATCCTTCATTAATTCTAGCCATATCCTCTGTCTCATGTTCAATTATTTCTGTGTGAATATATAAATTAAAATTTTGTGATCGGTATATATTTCACACTTTACTCCATACAAATGATGCCTCCACATTTTTAAAGAAAAAATAATATTAGCTAATTCCAAATCATGTGTAGGGTAATTTAACTCATTAGTTTTCAACTGAAGAGAAGCATAAGAAATTACCTGATCATTATTCACATAGACACAACCAAGTCCCTTCAACTAAGCATCACTCAAGATAAAAAACTCACCATTTCTGGAAGGGTGTTCCAAAACTGGGGAATTCACCAATCTTCTTTTCAATTCCTGAAAACAATCACCACATTATTTTGTCCAGAAGAACATAACACCTTTTTAAGTTAACATAGTCATAGGACTAGATAACCACGAAAAACTCTCAACCAAACCCTGATAATAACCTACCAAAATGAATAAAACTATAGATCTTTGTTATATTTGTAGGTCTCATCCATTCTTCAACAACTTCTATTTTAGCAGGATCAATAGTTTTGCAATTTTTTGAAATAATGGGACCAAGGAAAGAAATTTTTTGTAACCAAAACTCACACATGGTGAATTATCCATACAGTTTATTTTCCATTAAGGTTTTCCAGATAACCCTTAAATTACTTTCACGTTACACTTTACTTTTGTAAAAAACAAAAATATCATCAATGAACACAAACACAAACATATCCATAGATTCATTGAAAATTCTATTCATAAGGTCCATGAATACATCTGGTCTATTTGTTAACCCAAAAGGTATAACTACAAATTCATAATGGAAATATGTAGTATGAAACACAGTCTTCGAAACATCTGCTTCTATTACTTTGAACTGATGGTACCCCGACCTATAGTCAATCTTGGAAAAATATTGATCTCCCTGGAGCTGATCAAACAAATCATCGATATGAGGCAATGGATATGTGTTCTTAACAGTGATGTTATTTAGTGCTCTATAATCAATGCAAATTCTCTTTGTACCATCTTTCTTTTTGAAAAACAAGACCAGAGCACCCCATGGTGATGTGCTAGGTCGAATGAAACCTTTATCTAACAACTCCTGTAATTGATTCCTTAACAATAAAAGTTCAACATGAGCCATTCGATAAACGGGTTTTGAAATTGGATTTGAATCTGAAACTAAGTCAACAGTAAATTCAAATTCTCGATCAAGCATAATACCAGGAAAATAATCAAGAAAAACATCAAGATACTCATTTACCAATAGAACATCATTAATCTGAACAGTTCCTTTTTTGAACAATATGTGAAAGGTAACATTCGTTTCCTTCGATTACTAGTTTCTCAACTTCCTGATATGTTATCAAAATCAAGAGTTCATTCTTGTACACAAATTGAAAATAATTCTTAAAAGAAACCTCTTTAGGTTAATAGACAATCTTAGCATTATAAACAGAAATCCAATCCATGCCAAAATAACATCAAGCATTTCTATAGGAAAAACAATAAGGTTTGTAGGTAGATTCATTCCGCACACAAGGATATGAAGTTTCTTATAATTTCATTTTGTTTCAATGTTTTTTTCGGGTGTATTTACCATATGTTTAGGATTCTTATATTGAGATGAAATTCCCAATTTACTAGAATACTTCTCAAAATTGAAATAATGTGTAGACCCTGAATCAAACAACACATTGTCATAATTTGAACAAATAAATAGTATACCTGATACTACATCATTCGATGGCCTAATATATGCTGAAGTAGTTGCAAAGGATTTCACCACCCCTTTATGCTTGTAGTCTGGATGCTTTACCTCAGTTGATTTCATCATTAGACACTGATTTTCATAATGGACCATTTCATTACACTTAAAACATCTTAATGCTATCTTTTCATTTATTGATTGATCATTTTCCATACAGTTACGAGCAATATGGCCAGATTATAACACCAGAAGTACTTCACAGACGTGGATAAACATTCTCCACGATGAATTTTTCCACACTTATCATAGGATAGATATTTGGTTTTCTTACCTCCAGGATTCTTTGATTAATTCTTTCCCTTTGTCTGCTAACTGGACCTCTTATTCTGTTGTTTTTCAAAGAAAACCTGATCATCGACAAACTCCATTTTCACCTTCTCCACACATCGAAGAAGGTTTTCATAACTTTGGAACTCATGAGAAGCAAAAGACTTCCATACATTGGCTTTAACACTGAATAAAAACTATTGAATTTACTATCAAGATCTCATATGAAATTTAGAGCATACCTTTCTAGTCGAGTGAATAATGCTTCATAAGCAGCCACCGAGTCATTATTCTGCCTCAATTCTATGAATTGTTTTTCCAACCTATGACGAACCACCATAGGAAAATCATTCTCAAGAAACATACCATTGAATTCATCCCAGTCAAGATCATCAATCTTCTCACTATCCCAGATAATTTTTTACCATCAACCACCACTGATCAACTTCAACTTCAAAATGGGAAATAGCGATACTATCCTTTTGATGTTCTGAACACCCCATGACATCAAAAATATTCTCAAGTTCCGTAACACGCCCTTCTACTAGCATGTGGTCTGATGATCTGCTGTATTATAGGGGATGTTGCCTCATGAAATGCTCCACTACTGAAATGTTTCTCTGTGCTTGATCTGGAAGTTCTCATGTATGGATACCACCACCATTTATAGCCTGAGTTAACTGTGTTATCACTGCAACAAACTATTTAGTTCTGATTCCAACCATCTCAGGTTGTTGATTTGGAAGGCTGTTTTCCTCCTGATGTTATCCCAACATAGCTACCATGTTTCTTCTACGGAAAACCTTTCTAAACACAGAAATATCTTAGGTGAAGAAACATGGTAATATTTAAATGATATATCATTACAATCATACCATAAATTAATTTATGGAGTTGAATTTAAAAATATCCTATCTCCTAAAGTTGTCTAAACCAGCATCTAATATCAACTATAATGACCTTGCCTTAAAAATTACTTAATACTGAATTAAATGAATAATTCACATTGATGATATTTTCTGGTTTATAGTTTTAGATAATTAGTCCATCACTATTACATCTCAAATGATACAAAGTAGGCACTTCTACTCAGTTTACATTTTTTTCAAAACAACAAAAACTATTTGAAAGAGTCATTCCTAGTTACATAAAATAGATAGGAAGCATTTTCCTCGTTCCCATATTGACCCAATTCCACTTTATGTCCTGTGAAAAACATTTCAAAAACATGGGATGAGCATAAAAAAGCTCAGTAAGGGATACACAAAGAAGGAAAACTATTAATTTCTCAAAAAAACATGTAAAACATGAATAATTCATCATAAGTAATACATTTCACCTTTATAAAGTAGTAAATTCTCTTCACTAAATAAATGATCATTGCTTACCATTTTGTAACCAATAGATCACTATAAAACCCATATAAAGAACAAATAACATATAAAGGTAACTTGTGACATGAACATAATAAAATAGAAAAACCATACGGTCGACATCCATGCATATCACTAAATGGAATAGCCATAAGACTAACTTCCATAACCAATGCATTGGAGGTTATAATGTAACCACCCCTCCTGGTTTTCACGACACCACCCGTCATTTGGTTTATCACTTAACCACCCATCAAATGTCTATGTACCATTATAAAATCATAATACATAAAAAATATATAAAGGAATGAAAACATTTCCACATTTCAATCACAATATATTGACATATAAAATCCATTATCAAAACCATTTTCAATACAAAAATACATAAAAGAGTATATGGTATTTATTATCCTTTTAAAACATTACAGCTTGTTAATGAAGCCAAAGATCAAATAATACTCACGGCGGCAGAAAGGTTGTTGTCACTGCGTACGTTAAAATGAAACATACTTTTAGTCTTTTAGTAAAACGCTTTGTAGAGAAAAAATTCATTTTGAATAAAAGTAGAATTCAAAGGGAATTATACACCGTATAAAAGAACGTTCTCTATAAAACACAATATGTCCCAATGAATGGATATTGAGACGAAGTCCCTTACCTCATGTCCGACTTGAATCGATCGTTCTTTAATCTATTGAATAATAAAATTGAGTTAATTTATACTTGGTTAAGAAACTTTTCAAAGATCATTATTCATTTTATATCACTTATTACCATGTTATGAATATTATGTAATCATTTATGTTATTAACGGTCATTTTTCCAATATTTGGTACATGAGTAAAAAATAAACTTCATATAATTACAAGTTGTTCATGTGCTAAAATATTCGTTATCTCGAGAATTATATTCATGATTTAGATATCATATATATTATATATGTCCATTATATACATTAATTTATAATAATACATACCTTTTTGAGGGAAAAATGAAATGCACCGTTCATGGAGACGGTAAGCCGTACGTACGCATGAATGCTACCTTCATTTCTATTTCGTATTTAGTGGAATCAAATCACAATGATATAAATGTATATTATAATTCCATTATAATATCATATATAAACAATAAGGACCTATCCTTAAAAAACTACTTAATCTTGAATTAAATGAATAATTCACATTAAGGATCTTTTCAGGTTTAGAGTTTTAGAGAATTAGGACATAACTATTACATCTCAAAAGTTACAAAGTAGACACTTCTACTCAGTTTCCATTTAAAAAAAATAAAAACTCTTTCAAAGAGTAACGTCTAGTTCCATGTTTTAGTTAGAAAGACATTTTTTGGATTGCATCATTGACCCTATTCCACTTCATGTCATGTGAAAAACATTTCAATAACATGGTATGAGCATAAAAAACTCCGTAAGGGATACACAATGAAGGAAAACTATTAGTTTCTCCAAAAAACAAGTAAACCATGAATAATTAATCATAAGTAATACTTTTCACCTTTATGAAGTTGTAAATACTCTTCACTGAATTAAAGATCATTACTTAAGCATTTGTAACCAAAAGATCACCATAAAACCCATATATTGAACACATAACATATAAAGCTGACTTGGGACATAAACATACTTAATTTGAATAACCATACAGTCAACTTCCACACATTTTACTAAATGGAATAGCCATATGACTGATTTCCATACAAAATTCATTGGATGTTATAACATAACCACCCGTCCTAGTTTTCACGGCACCAACCTTCATTTGGTTTATCATGCAACCACCCGTCAAAGTCTAAGTTACATTATAAAATCATAACACATACAAAAAATATAAAGGAAAGAAAAAATTTCCACATTTCCATAAAAAAATATTGACATATAAAATACATTATCATAACAATTTCAATACTAAAATACATAAAAAATTATATGTCATTTATTTTCCTTTTAAAAACATTACAGCATGTTGATGAAGCAAAAGATAAAATATTACTCGCTGCAGAGGAAAGGTCATTATCACCATGTACATTGAAAAGAAACTTAATTTTTTTTCATTTAGTAAAACGCTTCATAGAGAAAAGACTCCTTTAGAATAAAAGTAAAATTAAAAGGGGTTTATAAACCATATAAATGAAATTTTTGTATAAAACAAAATATTCCACAATGAAAGGAGATTGAGACGAAGTCCCTTACCTCATGTCTGACTTGACTCGATCATTATTTAATCTCCGGAATAATAAACTAGAGTGAATTTATACTTTCATAAGAACCTTTTTCAAGATAATTATTCTTTTTATATCACTTATTAACATGTTATTAATATTATGTAATCACTTAAGTTAATAACGGTCGTTTTGTCGATCATTGGTACTTGAGTCAAAAATAATCTTCTTATAATTACAAGTTGTTCATGGGGTAAAATATCCATTATCTCTATAATCATATTAATGATTTAGATATCATATATATCATATATATCCATTATATACTTTCATTTATATTATTACATAACATTTATAGGTAAGAAAAGAAATTCCCCATTAATGGAGACGGTAAGCCGTACGTACGCATGAACGCTACTTTCATTTCTATTTTGAATTTAATATAATGAAATCAAAATAATATAAAGGTATCTTATAATTCCAGTATAATATAATATATAATATCATTAACTCTATCATTTATACATCCCGCATATGGCATTAACGATTCAACTCATTTTGAGGGGGCGATAGTCCGCACTTCCTAAAATGAAATTATCGCGTTGATGCATTATGGAAATAATAATGGTATGTCATAAATGAAAAATAAAGGAGAATCAGGAGACAAAAACATAATATATATCATATATAAATACCGAGACATCTAATTTTTCACCACGAGAGGCGGTAGGTGATTATTGAATAATCATCATATCGTGAAGCAGTAGTTCTCTGTCCATAGAAACTGTATGTTATTCACTAATTAGATGGAGGTGTGTGTAATTTTATCTTGAATATTTCTCATAAAAACATCCTAGAATATTTAAGATACTAGTTTTTTACAAAATAAAGGAATAAAAAGAGGATAGGGGGTTGCTGAAGCAAAAAAAAATAAAAGGACATAAGAGAAGACATTACCTTTAAATCAGGTCACTCTGCATGGTTTGAACCAAAAGGGTTTCTTGAAGAGATTTCTACCTAAGGAAAGGAATCTATGAATAATAAAGGGATGTGGAGAGATAATATAAGTAGGTGTTGGATGATCCAATAGCTTGAGAGGTGTGGGTAAGGTGGTAGAGATGACGACCATTTATAAGAGGGAGGGGGTTACTTTTGGAATGTCTTGAAACGTTACAGATTATAAAATGATTTTCGGTATTTGAAAGGTCCCACAATGATTATTTCTAGGATAAGGTGATAAGGGTTCAAAATTCATCCATACAATAGGTTTTTGACAAGTTTATGTCTTAGATATTACTTTATATTTTCATTTTATTTAAATCATTCATTAATGAGGTAATCACTATATCATCATGGTTTCATAAATAAATTTATTTATTTAATGTCTAAAAATTATAAATAAAATACCATGATGAAGGAAATATTTTTATCTTTAAAATTTATATATATATTCATAGTGATAATTCATATAAAGAAAATTAAAATTGTTTTACTTAGATGTAACATATTTTGGTTATATTTTCCTTTCTTTAAAAATTATATAATAAAAGGTCACTATCACTCTAATGTGATTCCAAAGGATCCAAAAGTAGGAAAAAAGAATAACATGGTCGGACATGACTCAAAAAAACGGATTTGGACAAAATTTGGGGATATTTTATATTATTATGATATTATTTTATTATACTTAACTACCCGATTACTAATTAATCACGATAATTTAATATAATTGTCATTGTTACTATTCGTAATGTCTAAAAACAAAATAGTATTAGTTACATAATTTGGAACTTATGATTCTAAATATGGAATCCATTTTACCAAATTCCAAAAATAGAAATTGCAGAAATTAATTTAAAAAATAATTCCCGTTGTCAAAACAAATATCGTGTTTTTAAGAAACAATATCTATCAGAAGACTAACAATTGTTTATGTCCAATTTCAAAGTGAAATTAATAATAATGAACATCATTGTATTAAATGGTAAAAATATATTCTAATTACAATTTTAAACCAATTTAAAAGATAATCTAACCATATAAATTAATTAGATGAAAAATCAGTGTTGAAGTAAAATACAGTATTTTTCACTATTCATTAAAAAATGAACATTGTCAGAAAGATACCAAAAATTTATCAAAAGTATATTTCAATGTCCCGATTCTAAAGAAAAATTTTATTTTTACAAATAGATCATATAATATTGTCAAAAGTTATATTTAAAAATGGTTTTCCATCAAAAGGCATAAAAAAAATCTTTTTAAAATATTAGAGTATTCTATGCTTAAGAATGGATTTATTCTCATTTTAAGCCTCTAAAACACAATCTAATTCATAAATAGAAATATATGTGAAAATTTATTATTCATTACTTACATGGGATGTTACATCCTTCCCCCATAGAATATTGTGTCCCCATAATTTATTTACTTATCGAATAAGTGGGTGTATTTATCCCTCATTGCATTTTCAGATTCCCATGTTGCATCTTTAATCATGTGGTTTTAAAAAAATACTTTACTTGATGAATCGACTTATTCTGCAACACATTATTCTTGTGGTCAAAAATCTAGACCAGTTGTTCCTTATAAGACATATTCTCTTCCAAATGAAATACCTCTGGACTCAAAACATGAGATGGATCTGGCATATATTTCCTTAACATTGAAACATGAAAAACATTATTTACCTAAGATAAACTCGGAGTTAAAGCCACTCGGTATGCATCTGATCCAACTCTCTCCAGAATTTCATATGGTTCAATGAACCTTGGACTCAGTTTTCCTTTCGTACCTAATCACATCACACTTTTCCATGGTGAAACTTTGATAAAGACATGATCACCTACCTCAAAAGAGAGATCTTTCCTCCTATTGTCTACATAACTTTTCTTCCTACTCTGAGCTGTTCTCATGTGTTTCGGTATCAGCGGAAATTTTTCTACCAACTCTTCTACCAATTCTGGTCCCATCAACTTCCTTTCACCTAATTCATCCCAAAAAGGTGGAGTTCAACACCATATCCCATATAAGGCCTCAAATAGATCCATCTGTATACTGGAATGAAAAATGTTATTATGAGAAAATTCAACCAAAGAAAGATATTGGTCCCAACATCCCTGGTAATCCATCGTACAACACATAACATATGCTCCATGGTCTGAATTGTTCGTTCTGACTGCCAGTCTAATTGAGGATGAAAAGTTGTACTAAGATTTAATTCAATACCCAAAGACTTCTGAAGGCCCTTCCAAAAGGTATAAGTAAACCTCGGATCACGATAAGATACAATGGGGAGGGGAACTCCGTGTAACCTGACTATCTATTTAAGAGAAAATTGAATAATTAGATCTATGAAAAAAGTATCTCGTATATTTAGGAAATGAGAAGTTCAGTCAAGCGATCAACAATAATCCAGATTGCATTATTACCTCGAGATGTCATTAGTAATCCCACAACAAAGTCCTTTGATATATTTTCCCATTTCCACTTTGGCACTGGAAATGACTAAAGGATCCCTTTTGGTAACTGCCACTCAGATTTAACTGGCTGACAAGTCAAACATTTCGGAGTAAAATCAGCAATATCTCTTTTCATTCCATCCCACCAGTAATACTCCCGATGATCTTTGTACATCTTAGTATTGCCAGGATGAACCGAAAACATGGAACTATAAGCCTCATATAACAACTCATTCTTCAACTGTGAATCACAATGCACACATAATCTCTTAACAAACCTCAAAACACCATCATTATCAATGTTAAATTCAATCAACTTACCCTTATGAACCAGCTCTACCTTTTTCTGCAACCCACTGTACTCTTTCTGCGCTTTCTTATTTCAGTCAGATAGAAATGATCTCAGTGACACCTAAAACAAAACAAAAGAACATCATATACCAACAACTTATATTCCCAAATTCGTCAAATCAAACCCAAAGGATCTCGTTCCAAACATAGCATGGGTAATGAAGCATTACTTTTTCGACTCAAAGAATCAGCCAATTTATTTGCTTTTCCCAGATGGTAATGAATTGTACAATCATAATCCTTGATTAATTCAATCCATCTCTTATGTCTCATTTTCAATTCATTTTGGGTGAATATATATTTTAGACTTTTGTGATCAATATAGATTTCAAATTTTACACCATAAAAATGATGCCTCCAAATTTTTAAATAAAAAACAACAGCAACTAATTCCAATTCATGTGTAGGGTAATTTAACTCATGAGTTTTCAACTGACATGAAGCATATGAAATTACCTGATCATTCTGCAAAAGGATACAATTAAGTCCTTTCAATGAAGCATCACTCTAGATAAAAAAATCACCATTTCTGGAAGGAAGTTCAAAAATTAGACCATTCACCAATATTACTTTCAATTCCTGAAAAAAAATCATCACATTATTTTGTCCAAATAAACATTACACCTTTTCTAGTTAACATAGTCATTGGACTAGATAACCGTGAAACATTATTAGCAATCCTCGGTTAATAACATGCCAAACCAAGAAAACTATGGATCTCGATTATATTTTTAGGTCTTGTCCATTCTTCAAAAACTTTTGTTTTAGCAGTATCATCATTTATGCCATTTTTCGAAACAATAGGACCAAGGAATGAAATTTGTTTAACCAAAACTCACACATGATGAATTTTCAATACTGTTTCTTTTTATTTAAGGTTTTCATGATAACCCTTAAATGACATTCATGATCCTCTTTAATTTTGGAAAAAAACAAAAATATCATCAATGAACAGAACCACAAACTTGTCCAATAACTCATGAAAAATTCTATTCATTAGATCCATGAATATACCAGGTGCATTGGTTAACCCAAAAGGCATAACTACAAATTCATAATGGACATATCTAGTACGAAACACAGCCTTTTGAATGTCTGCTTCTTTTACTTTCAACTGATTGTACCCCAACCTCAAGTCAATCTTTGAAAAATATTGAGCACCATGGAGCTGATCAAACAAATCATCTATATGAGGAAAATGATATTTTTTCTATACAGTGATGGTATTCAAGGCTCTATTATCAATGCAAAGTCTTATTGAACCATATTTCTTTTTAACAAAAAAGACCATAACACCCCATGGTGATGTTCTAGGTCGAATGAAACCTTTATATAATAACTACTGTAATTTCTTATTTAACTCTAAAAGTTCAACATGAGCTATTCAATAAGGGGGTATTGAAATTGGATTAGAATCAGGAACTATGTCAACAGTTCATTCAACTTACCGATCAGGTATAATACTAGGAAACTCATCAGAAAAAACATCAAGATACTCATTTAACACTAGAACATCATTAACCTGAACAGTTCATTTTTTTCTACAATATGTGCCAGGTAACAATCATTTCCATCGTATACTAGCTTCTCAGATTCCTGATATGATATCAAAACAAAGGGTTCATTATTTTACACAAACTGATAAACTTTATGAAAAGAAACCCATTTAGATCTATAGTCAATCTAAGCATGATAAATAGAAAGCCAATCCATGGTAAAAATAACATCAAACACTACTAGAGGCAGAACCATAAGGTTTGCAGGTAGATTCCTTCCGCACACAGGGACATGATGGTTCTTATGATTTATTTTTGTCTCAACATTTCCTCCTTGTGTTTTTTCCATAATTTTAGCATTCATATCTTGAGATGGAATTCCCAATTTACTAGAAAACTTCTCAGAAATGAATGTATGTGTAGCCACTGAATCAAAAAACACATTGGCATAATCTGAACAAAAAAAGAGTGTACCTGATACTAATTCATTCGATGGAACAACATTTGTTGAAGTAGTTGCAATGGATTTCACCACACATTTCTGCTTGTATTCTAGATGATTTACGTCAGTCTAGTTCTTCGTTAGACACTCATTTGCCTAATTTACTATTTCATTACACTTAAAACATTTTACTGTTGGATTTTCATTCCCTGCTTGATCATTTTCCTTATAGTTACAAGCAGTATGAATAGACATACCACACTAGAAGCACCTTCCAGACATGGATAAAAATTTTCCAGGATGCATTTTACCACACTTTTCATAGGATGGATATTTGTTTTCCTTACCTCCCAGCTTATTTGATGAATTATTTCACTTTTGTTACCAACTGGACCTCTAATTCTGTTGTTTTTCAAACAACACCTGATCATCGGAAAAATCAATTTCCACCTTCTCTACACATTGAAAAATTTTGTCATAACTTTTTAACTCACGAGAAGCTAAAGACCGTAGATACTTTGGCTTTAACCCTGAGTAATAACTATCGATTTTACTATCAAGATCTCTTATGAAATTTGGAGCGTACCTTGCCAGTCGAGTGGAATTTGCTTAATAAGCAGCCACTGAGTCATCCTCCTACCTCAATTATAGGAATTGTTTTTTCATCCTAAGATGAACCACCTTAGGAAAATATTTCTCAAGAAACATACATTTGAATTCATCCCAATCAAGATCATCAATCTCCTCACTATCCCTGATATTTTTCACCATCGACCACAACTAATCAGATTCACCTTCAAAACGGTAAAAAACGAGACTATCCTTTTCATGTTTTGAACAACCCATGACATCAAAAATCTTCTCCATTACTTTAATCAACCCTTCGGTTGGCACAAGGTCAGATGATTCTCTGAATGATGGGGGATGTTGCCTCATGAAATACCCCGAAACTGACATGTTCCTCTCGTTTTGATCTGGCTATTCTCGTGTATGGATAACACCACTATTTATATCCTGAGATAAGTATTCCATCATTGCAACAAACTATTCAGTTCTGATTCTGACCGTCTCAGGTAGCTAATTTGGAAGTTTTTTTTCTCCTGATGTCGTCCCAACATATCTTCCCTGTTTCCTCAGTGGAAATATATTCTAAAAATAGAAATATCTTAGGCAAATCAACATTGTAATCTTTAAATGCTATTTCATATCAATCATATCATAAATTAATTTATTGGAATGAATTTAACAATATAATAACTTCTAAAGTTGTCTAAACCAACCTCTGATACCAACTATAAGGACCCGACCATAAAAAATTACTAAATCTTAAATTAAATGAATAATTCACATTGATGGTCTTTTCAGGTTTAGAGTTTTAGAGAATTAGGCCACAAATATTACATCTCAAAAGTTTCAATGTAGACACTTCTACTCAGTTTCCATTATTTTGAAAAAATAAAAACTCTTTGAAAGAGTAATTTCTAGTTCCTTGTTTTAGATAGCATGACTTTTCTTTGATCCCATCATTGAACTTATTCCACTTTCTGTCCTGTGGAAACCATTTCAAAAACATTGATGAGCATAAAAAGCTTAGTAAGGGATACACAATGATGGGAAAAAAAATTTTCTCAAAAAAACATGTAAATCATGAGTACTTCATCATATGAAATACTTTTCACCTTTATGAAATAGTAAATACTCTTCCTTGAATAAAAGATCATTTATTACCCTTTTTTAACCAAAATATCCCCATAGAACCTATATAAAGAACACATAACATATAAAGGTAACTTGGGACATAAACATACTTAAATGGAATAACCATATGATCATATTCCACACATATCACTAAATGGAATAGCCATCTGACTGACTTCCATAACCAATGCATTGGAGGTTATAACATAACCACCAATCCTGGTATTCACGGAACCACCCATCATTTGGTATATCACATAACCACTCGTCAAATGTCCAAGTACCATTATAAAATCATAACACATAAAAAAAAATATAAAGGAATGAAAACATTTCCACATTTCAATCACAATAAATTGACTTATCAAATCCATTATCAAAACCATTTTCAATACCAAAATATATAAAATAGTATATGGTATTTATTTTCCTTTTAAAAATATTACGACTTGTTAAGGAAGCTAAAGATCAAATAATACTCATTGTGGCGGAAAAGTATTTGTCACTGTATACGTTAAAAATAAACATACTTTTTGTCTTCTAGTAAAACACATCGTAGAGAAAATATTCCATTGGAATAAAAGTAAAAGTCAAAGGGGTTTATAAACCATAGAAAATAAAGTTTTTTATAAAACAAAATATGCCTCAATGAAATGAGATTGAGACAAAGTCCCTTACCTCGTGTCTGACTTGACTCGATCGTTGTTTAATCTACTGAATAATAAACTAGAGTATATTTTGACTTTCTTAATAAACTTTCTAAATTTCATTATTCCATTTATATCACTTAATACCATGTTATGAATATTATGTAATCATTTATGTTAATAATGGTCGTTTTGTCGATCTTTGGTACATGAGTCAAAAATAATTTTTTTTATAATTACAAGTTGATCTTGTGGTAAAATATCCACTATCTACAGAATTATATTCATGATGTAGATATCATATATATCGTATATATATATAGTATTTAAATGTATTTATAATATTACTTAACATTTGTAGGTAATAAATGAAATGCACTGTTCATTGAGACTGTAAGCCGTATGTACCCATGAATGCTAGTTTCATTCCTATTAAATATTTAATGGAATGAAATATTAATGATATAAAGGTAAATTTTAATTACAGTATAATATAATATATAATATCATTAACTCCATCCTTTTTATGTCTCACATATGGCATTAACGATTCAATTCACTTTGAGGGGGTGGTAGTCCACACTTCCTAAAATGAAATTATCACGTTTATCCATTATAGATACAGTAAAGGTATGCCATAAATGAAAAATACTAAAGCATAAGGGAAACATAAAAAAAATATATATCATATATAAATACATTGACATCTTAATGGCCGCCATGAGAGGCGGTAGGAGATAATTGAACAATCATCATTTCGTGCGTTGGTAGTTCGCCGTCCACAAAAACAGTATGTTCTTCCCCCATTAGATGGATGTGTGTGTAATTTTAGTTTGAATAAATATCATAAAAACATCCTAGTATGTTGAATATATTGTTTTTATTACCAAATAAATAAATAAAAATAGTTTAGGGGCGGTTGGATAAGCAAAATAAAATAAAAGGACATAAAAGAAGACATTACCTTTAAATCAAGTAACTCCCCTTGGTTCGAACCAAGAGGGTTTATTGAAGAGCATTATACCTTAGGTGAGGCATATAGAATGAAAAGAGTGATGTGGATAGATAATATGTGTTGGGTTTGGATGATCCAATGTCTTGAGATGTGTGGGTAAGGGGGTAGAAGTGGGGACCTTTTATAAGAGGGAGGAGGGTTACTTTTGGAATGTCTTGAAATGTTTCTTTACTATAAAATGATTCTCTGAATTTGAAAGGTCTCAAAATGATATATTTAGAGGATAAGGTTAATAGGGTAAGAAATAAACCAATCCAATTGTTTTTTGACAAGTGTAAGTCTTAGATTTTACCTTATCTTTTCATTTTATTTAAATCGTTCATTTATGAGGTAATCACTGCATCATCAGGTGTATTTAATAAATTTATTTATCTAAGGTCTAAAAATTATAAATAAAATACTATGATGTAAGAAATATTTATATCATTAAAATTTATATTTATATTCAAAGATATCAATTATATAAACGAAATTAAAATTGTATTACATAGGTGATACATACTTTGGTTATATTTTCCTTTTTAAAAAAATAATATAATAAAAGGTCAATATCACAATAAAGTGATTCCATGGGGTCTGAAAGTTGGCATAAGGGATCCCATGGTCAGAAATGGCTCAAAAAAAAGGATTTTGACACATGTTGGAGTCATTTTATTTTATTATGATATTATTTAATTACCCTTAACTACCAGATTACTAATTAATCACGATAATTGAAGATAATTATCATCATTACTATTCATAATGTCAAAAAATAAAAGAGTGAAATTAAATAAATTGGACCTTGTGATTAAAAATTTGGAATCCATTTTACCAAATTGCAAACAATTAAATTTCAGTAATTAATTTAAAAAATAATTCCCGTTGTCAAATCAAATAGCGAGTTTTTAAAAAAACAATATCTATCAAAAGACTGAATATTGTTTATATCCAATTTTCAAAGTGAAATTAATTATAATGACCAAAATTGGATTAAATAGTGTGTTTTGAAGTAAAAAAGCAGTATTTTTAACTATTCATTAAAAAATGTACATTTTCAAAAAAAATACAAAACACTTATCTAAAGTAAATTTCAATGTCCCAATTCTAAAGAGTTTGTTTATTTTGACAAATTGAGCTTATAAAATTTTCAAAAGTTATATTTAAAACTATAAATTATCTCTAGAATTAGATTCATGATTTAGATATCACATATATCATATATAACCATTATATACAAGAATTTATAATATTACATAACATTTAGAGGTATGAAATGAAATGCACCGTTCATGGAGACGGTAAGCCGTATGTACGCATGAATGCTACTTTCATTTATATTTCGTATTTAATGGAATGAAATCACAATTATATAATGTTATATTATAATTATAGTATAATATAATATATAATATCATTAACTCCATCCTTTATACATCCCATATATTGCATTAACGATTCAAATCACTTTGAGGGGGTGATAGTCTGCACTTCATAAAATGAAATTATCACATTTATCAATTATGGAAACCATAATGGTATGCAATAAATGAAAAATAAATAATAATAAGGAAAAAATAAACATAATATATATCATATATAAATATAGTTACATCTTAATGGACACCATGAGAGGCGATAGGAGATAATTAAACAATCATCGTTTCTTGAGGTAGTAGTTCGCCGTCCACAGAAACAGTATGTTCTTCACCCATTAGATGGAGGTGTGTGTAGGTGTAGCTCGAATACTTCTCATAATAGCAAGCTAGTATATTTATGTTATAGGTGTTGTTACAAAATAAAGGAATAAGAAGAATTTAGGGGGTTGGGGAAGCAAAATAAAACAAAAGGACATAAAAGAAGACATTACCTTTAAATCGGGTAACTCCCATTGGTTTGAACCAAAAGGGTTTCCTGAAAAGCTTTCTGACCAAGGTAAGGCTTCTAGAATGAATAGAGGGATGTGGAGAGATAATATGAGTAGTGTTTGGATGAGCCAATGTCTTGAGAGGTGTGGGTAAGGGGGTAGACGTGGGGTCCTTTTATAAGAGGGAGGAGGGTTACTTTGGGAATGTCTTGAAATGTTACTTTAATATAAAAGAGATTTTCATAATTTGAAAGCTCCCACAATGATATATGTCAAGGATAAGGTGATACGGGTTATAAATCCACCCATTCAATAGGTTTTAGACTAGTTTATGTTTTATATTTTACCTTATCTTTTCATCTTATTTAAATCGTTCATTAATCAGGTAATCACTGCATCCTCATGGTGTCATAAATAAATTTATTTATTTAATGTCTAAAAATTATAAAAAAATACCATGATGTAGGAAATACTTTTTTATTTATAATGAATATTTATAGTCAAAGTGATATTTTATATGAACAAAAATAAAATTGTTTTACTTAGTTGATACACACTTTGGTTATATTTTCCTTTTAATAAAAATAATATAATAAAAGGCCACTATTACAGTACACTGATTCCATGGGGTCCCAAATTTGGAACAAGGAATCCCAAGGTCGTCCATGAATCAACAAAAGGATTTGGACAAAGGATGGGGTAATTTTATGTTATAATGATATTATTTTATTACCCTTAACTACCCGATTACTAATTATTCAAGATAATTAAAGATAATTTCCATAGTTACTATTCATAATGTCCAAAAAAGATTCTTAATTACATAATTTGGACCTTCTTGATTCCAAATATGGAATCCATTTTACCAAATTCCATACACATAAATTGCTGTAATTAATTGTCAAAACAAATAGAGTGTTTTTAAGAAACAATATCTATCAAAAGATAGACAATTTTTTATATCCAATTTAAAATTGAAATGAATTCTAATGACCACATTTGGATTAAATAGTAAAAATATATTATTATTAAATTTTAAAACCAATTAAAAAAATAATCTAACCATATAATTAAATTAGTTGGAAAAAATGGTTTTGAAGTAAAATGAAGTATTATTCACTATTCATTAAAAAATTAACATTCTCAGAAATATAAAAAAAATTTATCCAAAGTGAATTTCCATGTACCAATTCTAAAGAATAAGCTTTTTCTAAAAAAATAGATCTTGTAAAATTGTCAAAATTTAGATTAAAAATGGGTTTCCATCAAAAGGCGGAAAAATAATCACTTAAAAATATTAGAGTATTATATGCTTATGATTGGATTTATTCTCATTTTAAGTCTCTAAAAGACAATATAATTCATAAATAGACAAATAAATGAAAATCTATTATTATTTACTTACATGGGATGTTACATCCTTCCCCCTTTAGAAAATTTCATCTCCGTAATTTATTTACATATCGAATAAGTGTGGGTATTTATCCTTCATTGCATTTTCATATCCCCATGTTGCCCCTTCAATCATGTGGTTTTTCCACAAATCCATTACTAGATAAATAAACTTATTCCACAACACCTGCTCCCTATGGTCCAAAATCTGAACCAGTTGTTCCTCATAAGATGGATTCTCTTCTAGGTGAACTACCTCTGGACTCAGAACATGAGATGGATATGGCATGTACATCCGTAACATTGAAACTTGAAAAAAATTATGTACTTGAGATAAACTCATAGGTAAATCCACTGGGTAAAGAACTGATAAAAATCTCTCCAGAATTTCATATGGTTCATTGAACCTTGGACTCAGCTATCCTTTCGTACCAAATCGCAACACACTTTTCCAGGGTGAAACTTTGAGGATGACATGGTCACCTACCTCAAAAGAGAGATCCTTCCTCCTATTGTCCGTATAACTTTTCTTCCTACTCTGAGTTGTTCCCATCTATTTCTCTATTAGCTGAACGTTTTCTGCCAACTCTTCTACCAATTCTGGTCCCATTAACTTCCTTTCACCTACTTCATCCCAAAAAGTTGGAGTTCGACACTGCTTCCCATATAATGACTAAAATGGAGTCGTCTTTATAATGGAATGAAAATTGTTATTTTGGGAAAATTAAACCAAAGAAAGATTTTGGTCCCAAATTCCCTTGTAATCCATCAGGAAAAAATATGACATATCCTCCACAGTCTGAATTGATCATTCTGACTACCCATCTGATTCAGTATGAAATGTTGTACTAAAATTTAATTCAGTACCCAATGACATCTGAAGGCCTTTGCAAAAGATAAAAGTAAACCTGGGATCACGATTAGATACAATGGAGACGGAAACTCCATGTAACCTGGATATTTTTTAAGATAAAATCGAAAAATTTGATCTAGGGAAAAAGGTATATTGTATAGTACTAAATTGAGAAGATTCAGTCAAGCGATCAACAATAACCCAGATTTCTTTATTAACTCAAGATGTCTTTGGTAATCCCACAATGAACTCCACAAATATATTTTCCCATTTCCACTCTAGCATCGATAGAGACTGAATATCCCTTTTGGTAACTGACGCTCTGCTTTAACCTGCTAACAAGTAAAACAATTCATAGTACAATCAGTAATATTTCTTTTCATTTCATCCCACCAGTAATACTGTCGAAGATATCTGTACATCTTATTACTACTTGGATGAACCGATAAGAGGGAACTATGATCCTCACATAACAAATAATTATTAAATTGTGAATCACAATGCACACATAATCTCTTACCAAACCTCAAAACACCATCATTATCAATGTTAAATTCAAGAAACATACCCTTCTGAACCAGCTCTACCTTTTTCTGCAACCCATTGTCCTCCTTCTGTGCTTTCTTAATTCTGTCCGATAGAGTTGATCTCACAGACACCTGAAAAAAAAACAAAATAAATTCATCCACCAACAACTTCTATTCCAATGTTTATCAAATCAAAAACAAAAGGATCTCATTCTAAACATAGCATGGTTAATGAAGCATTACTTTTTTCGACTCAAAGCATAAGCCAATTTATTTTCTTTTCTCAGATGGTAATGAATTGTACCATCATAATCCTTGATTAATTACAACCATCTCCAATGTATCATGTTCAATTATTTCTGAGTGAATATATACTTTAAACTTTTGTGATCAGAATATATTTCTCATTTTACACCGTAGAAATGATGCCTCCAAATTTTTAAATCAAAAACAATAGAAACTTATTCCAATTAATGTGTAGGGTAATTGAACTCGTGAGTTTTCAACTGATGTTAAGCATAAGCAATTAACTGATCATTCTACATAAGGACACAATCATATCCTTTCAATGAAGCATCACTCTAGATAACAAACTAACCATTTCGGGAAGGTAGTTCCAAAACTGGAGCATTCACCAATATTTTATTCAATTCATGAAAACAATCTTCGCATACTTTTGTCCAAATGAACTTAACACCTTTTCGAGTTAACATAGTCATTGGACTAGATAACCATCCAAAATTCTCAACAAACCTTTGGTAATAACCTTCCAAACCAAGAAAACTACAGATAATAGTTATATTTGTAGGTCTTGGCCATTCTTAAACAAATGATGGTTTAGTAGGATCAATAGTTATGCCATTTTTTGAAACAATGTGACCAAGGAATGAAATTTTTTGTAACCAAAACTCACACTTGCTGAATTTTCATACAGTTTCTTTTCATTTAAGTTTTTAAATATAACCCTTAAATGGATTTCATGTTCCTCTTTACTTTTCAAAAAAACCAAAATATCATCAATGAACACAACCAAAAACTCCAAGAACTCATGGAAAATTCTATTCATTAGATCCATGAATACAGTAGGTGCATTGGTTAACCCAAAAGGCATAACTAAAAATTCATAATGACCTTATCTAGAATTAAACGTCATCTTCAGAACATCTTCTTCTATTAATTTCAACTGATGGTACCCCAACCACAAGTCAATATGCGAAAAATACTGAGCTCCTTGGAGCTGATCAAACAAATACTCGATATGAGGCAAATGTTATTTGATCTTAACAGTGATGTTATTCATTGTTCTATAATAAATGCTATGTCTCATTGAACCATTGTTATTTTTAACAAACAAGACCAGAGCACCCCATGGTGATGTTCTAGGTTGAACGAAACCTTTATCAAATAACTCCTATTATTGCTTCTTTTAGACTAAAATTTCAACTTGAGCCATTCGATAAGTGGGTTTTGAAATTGTCTTAGAATCATAAACTAAGTAAAAAAGTAAATTCAACTTCCTAGTCTAGAAAAATACCAAGAAACTCATTAGAAAAAACATTAAGATACTCATTTACCAATAGAAAATAATTAATTAGAACAGTTCCTTTGTTTTCAACAATATGTGCAAGGTAACATTCATTTCCATCATTTAGTAGTTTCTCAGCTTCTTGATATGTGATCAAAAGAAGGGGTTCATTCTTATACACAAACTGAAAATATTTCTGAAAAGAAACCTCTTTAGCTCTGCAGTCAATCTTATCATGTTAAACAGAAATCCAATCCATGCCCAAAATAACATCAAACTCTACTAGAATAAAAACCATATGGTTTTTAGGTATATTCTTTCCTCGCACAAGGATAGGAAGGTTCTTATGATTTCTATTTGACTTAACATTTCTTTTGGCTATTTTTACCATAAGTTTATGATTCATATCGTGAGATGGAATTCCATATTTACTAGAAAACTTCACAGAAATGAATGAATGTGTAGGCCAATAATAAAACAACACATTGGCATAATCTGAACAAAAAAACAATGTACCTGATACTATTTCATTTGATGGCCCAACATCTGCTGAAGTTGTTGCCATGGATTTAACCACCCCTTTCTGCTTTTATTCTAGATGCTTTCCCTCAGTTGAGATCTTCATTAGACACTCATTTTCATAATGTCCCATTTCATTACACTTAAAACATCTTACCGCTGGAATTTCATTGCCTTCTTGATCATTTTACTTACAGTTACGAGCAATATTACTAGACATACCACATGAGAAGCACTTTCCAGACTTTGATAAAAAGTTTCCAGGATGAATTTTACCACACTTGTCACTAGATGGGTATTTTTTTTTCTTACCTCCAGGATTATTTGATGAATTCATTCCCTTTTCCTGCCAACTGGACCTCTTATTTTTATTCAAAGAACACTTGGTCAACGTCAAACTTCATTTCCACCTTCTCTGCACTTAGAACAAGTTTTTCATATATTTTGAACTCAAGAGAAGATAAAGACCTTCGATACATTGTATTTAACCCTGAGAAAAAACAGTTGATTTTACTATCAATTTCTGGTATGAAATTTGGATCAAACCTTGCAAGTCGAGTGAGCATTACTTCATAAGCAGCCACTGATTCATCCTCTTTCCTCAATTCTAGGAATTGTTTTC
The DNA here is from genome assembly GCA_963277665.1 of Viscum album. Lineage (NCBI taxonomy): Eukaryota > Viridiplantae > Streptophyta > Magnoliopsida > Santalales > Viscaceae > Viscum > Viscum album. Next base: position 1,883,914,700 of record OY728130.1, read on the forward strand.
CCATCCTAAGAAGAAACACCTTAGGAAAATATTTTTCACGAAACATACCATTGAATTCACCCCAGTCAAGATCACCAATCTCCTCACAATCCCTGATATTTTTCACCATCGACCACAACTGATAAACTTCACCATCAAAATGGTAAACAACGCGACTAACCTTTTGATGTTCTTAACACCCCATGAAATAAAAAATATTATCTAGTGCTTTAATCCACCCTTATGATAGCACATGGTCGGCTGATCCTCTAAATAATGGGGGATGTTGCCTTGTGAAATACTCCACTACTGACATTTTCCACTATGGTTGATCTGGTTGTTCTCATGTATGGATACCACCACCATATATAAACTTAGTTAACTGTTCCATCACTGTAACAAACTGTTCAGTTCCTATTCTGGCCATCTCAGGTAGCTGATTTGGAAGGTTGTTTTCTCTTGACATCATCCCAATATAGAATCCCTATTTCCTCTATGGAAAAACATTCTGAACATAGAAATATCTTATGCGAAGAAACATGGTAATCGTTAAATGCTATATCATTTCAATCATAACATAAATTTATTTATGGACATGAATTTAACAATACTGTAACTCCTAAATTAGTCTAAACCGACATCTGAGGCCAACTAGAAGGACTGAGCCTTAAAACATTAGTTAATATTGAATTAAATAAATAATTCACATTGAGGATCTTTTCAGGTTTATAGTTTTAGAGAATTAGGCCATAAATATTACATCTCAAACGTTACAAAGTAGACACTTCTACTCAGTTTCCATTTTTTTTGAAAAAAATAAAAAATCATTGAATGATTCAAGTCTAGTTCCACATTTTAGATAGCACGACTTTTCCATGATCTCATCTTTGACCCTATTCCACTATATTTCATGTTAATAACATTTCAGAAACTTGGGATGTTCTTAAAAATCTCAGTAAGTGATATATAAAGAAGGAATAATATTAGTTTCTAAAAACAACATGTAAATTATAAATACTTCATCATAAGAAATACATTTCTCCGTTATGATGTAGTAAATACTCTTCACTGAATAATTTATCATTTCTTACCCTTTTTGTAACCAAAAGACCACTATAAAACCCATATAAAGAACACATAACATATAAAGGTAACATGGGATTTAAACACACTTAAATGGAATAACCAAATGGTTGACTTCCAGACATATCACTAAATGGTATATCCATACAACGGACATCCATACCCAATGCATAGGAGGTTATAACGTAACCACCCATCCTAGTTTTCACAGCATGTCCCTTGTTCTGGTTTATCATGTAACCACCCGTCAAATGTCCATGTAAAATTATAAAATCATAACACATACAAAAAATATAAAGGAAAGAAAACATTTCCACATTTCAAAAACAATATATTGACATATCAAATCAATTATTAAAACCATTTTCAATAGAAAATTACAGAAAATAGTATATGGTATTTATTTTCCTTTTAAAAACATTTTGGTTTCTTAATAAAGCCAATGATCAAATAAGACTCGCGGCGGCGGAAGGGTCACTGTCACCGCGTACGTCAAAAAGAAACATACTTTTTGTCATTTAGTAAAACACTTTGTAGTGAAAAGATTCCTTTTGAATAAAAGTAAACGTAAAAGGTTTATATACACCATATAAAATAATATTGTTTATCATACAAAATATGCCTCAATGAAAGGATATTGAGACGAAGTCCCTTACCTCGTGTCCGACTTGACTCGATCATTCATTAAACTTTTTAATAATACAGTAGAGTTAATTTAAAATTTATTAAAAACCTTTTCGAAGTTAATTATTCATTTTATATCACTTATTACCATGTTAGGAAAATTATGTAATCATTTAAGTTAATAATGGTCATTTTTCTGATCTTTGGTACTTCAGTCAAAAATATACTTTTTATAATTACAAGTTGTTGTTGTGTTAAAATATCCATTATCAACAGAATTATATTCATGATGTAGATATCATATATATCATATATATACAGTATATAAATTCATTTCTAATATTACATAACATTTAGAGGTAAGAAATGAAAAGCACCGTTCATGGAGACGGTAAGCCATACGTACGCATATACGCTACATTAATTTCTATTTAGTATTTAATGGAATGAAATCAAAATTATATAAAGTAATATTATAATTTCATTGTAATATCATATATAATATTATTATCTCCATCCTTTATACATCCCACAGATGGCAGTAACGATTCAAATCACTTTGAGGGGGCGGTAGTCCACACTTCCTAAAATGAAATTATCGCGTTTATCCATTATGGAAACAATAAAGGTATGCCATAATTGAAAAATACAAAATAATATGGAAAACATGAACATAATATATATCATATATAAATATAAGGAAATATTAATGGCTTCCATGAGAGGTTGTAGGAGATAATTGAACAATCATCCTTTTGTGAGGCAGTAGTTCATCGTCCAGAGAAAAAGTATGTTCTTCACCCATTAGATGGAGGTGTGTCTATTTTTAGCTTCAATACATCACATAAAAACATCCTAGTATATTTAATATACTGTTGTTGTTCCAAAAGAAAGGTATAAAAGGTTTTTATGGGGTTAGAGAAGAAAAATAAATCAAAAGGACATAAGATAAGACATTACCATTAAATCTTGTAACTCCCCTTGGTTTGAACCAAAATGGTTTCATGAAGTTATTTTTTCTTTATATGAGGATTATAGGATGAATATATGGATTTTCTGAGATGTTATTCGGAGGGTTTGAATGAGCCAATGTCTTGAGAGGTGTGGGTAAGGGGGTAGAGGTGGGGGCCTTTTATAAGAGGGTGGAGGGTTACTTTTCGAATGTCATGAAATGTTACTTTATTATAAAATTATTTTCGGAATTTGAAAGGTCCCACAATGATATATATCAAGGATTTGGTGATAATGGTTCTAAATCCACCAATACAATAGGTTTTCGACAAGTGTATGTTTAAGATTTTACCTTATATTTCATTTAATTTAAATCATTCATTAATGAGGTAATCACTGCATCATCATGGTGTCATAAATAAATTTATTTATTTAATGTCTAAATATTATAAATAAAATACCATGATGTAGGAAATATTTCTAGATTTCAAATGAATATTTATAGTCAAAGATATCATTTATATAATCAAAACTAATTTTTTTTTACATAGGTCATACATACTTTGGTTATATTTTCCTTTCTTTAAAAATAATATAATAAAAGGTCACTATCACACTATAGTGATTCGATGGGGACACAATGATGGACCATGGGATCCCATGGTCATCCTTGACCCAAAAAAGGATTTAGACAGAAGTTGGGGTCATTTTATTTTATTATGATATTATTTTATTACCATTAACTACCCGATTACAAATTAATCACGATAATGAAAGATAATTGTCATTGTTACTATTCATAATGTCCAAAAACAAAAGAGTATTAATTACATAATTTGGACCATATGATTCTAAATATAGAATCCATTTTATCAAATTCCAATCACAGAAATTTCAGTAATTAATTTAAAAAATAATTCTCGTTGTTAAAACAAATAGCGTGTTTTTAAGAACAATATCTATCAAAAGACTGACAATTGTTTATGTCCAATTTCTATGTGAAATTAATTATAATGACCACCATTGGATTAAATGGTAAAAATATATTATAATTACACTTTAAAACCAATAAAAAACATAATATATCCATATAATTAAATTAGATGAAAAAGCAGTTTTGAAGTAAAAAAGCAATATTTTTCACTATTCATTAAAAAATGAACATTGTCATAACAATACCAAAAATTTATCTAAAGTTAATTTAAATGTCCCAATTCAAAAGAATATTCTTATTTTGACAAATAGATATTATAAAATTTTAAAAATATAGATTTAACAATATCCATTATCTCCAGAATTATATTCATGATTTAGATATCATATATATCATATATATCCAGTATATACTTGCATTTATAATATTACATAACATTTAGAGGATAGAAATAAAATGCACCGTTCATGGAGACGGTAAGCCCTACGTACGCATGAACGCTACTTTCATTTCTATTTCGTATTTAATGGAATGAAATAACATTGATATAAAGGTATATTATAATTGTAGTATAATATCATATATAATTTCATTAACTCCGTCTTTTATACATCCCACATATGGCATTAACAATGAAAATAAAATTGAGGGGGTGGCAGTCCGCACTTCCTAAAATGAAATTATTGCATTAATCCATTACGGAAACCATAAAGGTATTCCATAAATGAAAAATACAGATGCATAAGGAAAACATCAAAATAATATATATCCTATATAAATATAGTGACATCTTAATGGGCACCATGAGAGGTGGTAGGAGATAATTGAACAATCATCGTTTCGTGAAGCAGTAGTTCGCCATCCACAGATATTGTATGTTATTCACCCATTAGATGGAAGTGTGTGTAATTTTAGCTCTAATACTTCTCATAAAAACATCCTAGTATATTGAAGATACTTGTGTCCTTACAAAATAAATTAATAAAAAGAGCTTAGGGGGTTGGAGAAGCAAAATAAAACAGAAGGACATAAGAGAAGACATTACCTTAAAATTGGGTAACTCCCCTTGGATTGAACCAAAATGGTTTCTTGACGAACTTTATGCCTAAGGTAAGGCTAATATGATAAATAGAGGGATTTAGAGAGGTAATATGAGAAGTGGTTGGATGATATAATGTCTTGAGAGGAGTGTGTAAGGGGTAGATGTGGGTGACTTTTATAAGAGGGAGGAGGGTTACTTTTGGAAAGTCTGGAAAAGTTTAATTACTAAAAAATTATTTTTGGAATTTTAAAGGTCCCAAAATGATATATTTCTAGGATAAGGTGATAATGGTTCTAAATCCACCCATCCAATAGGTTTTTGACAAGTGTAAGTCTTATATTTAACCTTATCTTTTAATTTTATTTAAATCCTTCATTAGTGAGGTAATCACTACATCATCATGGTGTCATAAATAAATTTATTTATTTAATGTCTAAAAATAATAAAACTAATACCATGATGTCGGAAATATTTTTATCTTTCTAATGACTATATATAGACATCAAGATCATTTATATAAAGAAAATTAAAGTTTTTTTACATAGGTGATACATACTTTGGTAATATTTTCCTTTCATTAAAAATAATATAAAAAAATGTCACTATAACAATAAATTGATTCCATGGGGTCTCAATGTTGTAACAAGGAATCTCGTGGTCATCCATGACTCAAAAAAAGTATTTGGACACAAGTTGGGGTCATTTTAGATTATTATTTTATTAGTTTATGACCCTTAACAACACGATTACTAATTAATCATGATAAATAATGATAATTTCAGTCATGACTATTCATAATGTAAAAAAATAAAAGAGTCTTAATTACATAATTTGTACATTCTTATTACAAATATGAAATCAATTTTACCAAATTCCAAACACAGAATTTTCAGTAATAAATTGTCAAAAATAATAGCGTGTTTTTAAGAAACAATATCTATCAAAAGATTGACAATTATTTACGTCCAATTTCAAAGTTAAACTAATTATAATGACCAACATTGTATTAAAAGATAAAAATATATTCTAATTAATCATTAAAACAAATTAAAAAGACAATATAACAATAAAATTAAATTAGATGAAAATGCTGTTTTGAAGTAAAATGCAGTATTTTTCACTATTCATTAAAAAATGAAAATTGTTAGAAAAATACCAAAAATTTATCCATAGTAAATATAAATTTAAAAATTTTAAATAATAAGATTATTTTTACAAATAGATATTATAAAATTTACAAAAGTTATATTTAAAAATTGTTTTCCAACAAAAGGCTGTAAAACAATCTTTTAAAAATAGTGGAGTATTCTATGCTTAAGATTGAATTTATTCTCATTTTAAGCCTCTAAAACACTATCTAATTCATAAATAGACATAGATATGAAAATATATTATTCATTACATACAAGGGATGTTATAGTATTTAGGTGATATTCCTTATCATGGATCACTATATCCCTAATGCGAAGGAGGTTCAATATCTTCAAATCTATTATAGGTCCCCAATGGGTTGAACCTCTATCTATAAGACATTTTATTAATTTAATAGTATCATTTAGTATAACGTTTCATAAGAGAATCATGGATGGATTAATTTGCCCTGTAAGGGGATGAAATAATTTTTCTGGGATTTCTCACTTGTGTTTTGAAGATGATGTGATTTTCATTATCAATGTGGGTATCAATTCTATTAATCACATCCATAATATTATAAAGGAATATAGAGGTTGAATTGGGAAATTTTATAACATGGAAAATATAGTGTCTTCATTCCAAATTATTTAAATTTCATGTGTGTAAAACACTTTGTGGAGTGACACAACATCATGAGAAGGTCCATTCAGTTAGAATATCTTGGATACTCTTTCATATGGGTGAGATATATTATACCACATGGATAGTATTTTAAATATAATAACATATACAATACTTTATTGAAGAATTTATTTTAATTTTTTAGTGGTATAGTCAATCATGTGATCAATGTATTATCCTATACTCCCATGCACATCCTAACAGTCCGTAATGTCCCCAACAGTTTTGCTAAATATATTGAGATAATTTTAAACTTCTTTATTTGGGAATATATATAGGATGGTTGTTATCATTAGGACAGTTTGGATATCCTTATAGTATAAATTAGGCGTAGGGTGTATTGACCTATGGTGTATGTTTGGAAACATAATGTGCATTAGGTGAAACATGTTTGAGAAGCCCATATAAGAATATTCCTTTTGGAATGATTTATTCTGAGGAAGTTATTGTAATCTAGTAATCAATGGATTTATATTGATTACTGTTCACCTTCTGTGGAAAATCATCAATAATAAATTTTTTTGGCCCAACAACCATTGGATCATTTGATGGGGATACGTAGTTTTTTGGAAGGAAAACAAGTTGTGTTTACCCTTTTTTTCAATGGTCTCTAGTTGTAGAAAATATCTTCTATCATGCATCTACAAAATATTACATCATTGAATCTATTTATAGCTATGTTTAAAAATCCACATTCCACAATATTTATATTGAGGATGTAACAAACTACCATGTATCAACTCTATCCCTGTTGGATGATTCTTATACTCTGGTTATAATAAATTGATCCATGTGAATAGACTAATAGATAGTTTAGCTCTTAAGAGATGGTATAAATATATTCTAATTAGAAGTATTTTATGGAGGTTTTAGAATCATGATGAATCCATGGACGAGAACATTCAATTCATTGGTATCCCAGTCACCACCATTTCTATAAAACACTCATACTGAATCAGTGTTTCACCGTTTACCAAAGGTGATTGGGAGAATTACGTCAAGATTATCATGAGGGATCTCCCTAGTCCCAATAATAGGGTTTCTTTCATTTATGTTATCATATATTTTTATCTCCAAAACCTTGGGGTCACTGGTTCCATCTTTCAGGGGAGGATGTTACTCCTCATTATTAGATATTAAGTTTGGTGGAATTCATTTAATTTAATGCTACATCAGGTATATTCAATATTGTCTTCTTCCATAAAAGAGTATTTTTTACCTAGAAGAATCCATTTCCTTGAATGGTATGAATAAAAAGATATCAATCCTTTGGCTTCATCTTGCTATAAGTATTTGTGATGATGGGGAGCTTGAATTTCATTATGTATGGTTGTGTTGGTCACTGATTTTTCACTTTATTAAGTTGAACACTAATATATCATGTGTTAATTTTGTTATAAATGGAGTTATAAGGAATTATGGATCTTGGTTCCCCATCACTTTAGAATTCACATCTTTCTATATGAAATGATGGTCTCTAAAAGATGAAACTATTGCTATTTTCACTTGGATATCTCTATAAAAGGCAAATAATGTTTTCCATGCCTATGTTTAATGAAACATGACTATAGTGTTTAGTGCTTAAATTAAAAATTATAACATCCATAGGTCTAATGCATATAATATTAAAACATGAAGAAATTTTCTCTCCCAATATGTGGAAATACTTCGTACCCGAAGGGAGGGTAATATGCTTATAGATTTTGACTCATAGAAATGAAATGATATTATGGTACTAGTAATTTTTTTATAATATTGTATTCATCTTTTATATTGTGTGAACATCATTCCAGGGGGTTTGGTTGTCTTTCACTACTTCTTTACCCATAACCTTTCTCTTTTCGTTTTCTTACCTTCATGTTATTCAACATTAATAAAATATCTAATTTTTATACTAGAGTATATATATCACAATTATCATGATATATCATAAATATCCTAGTAATAATAAAAAAAAATTTAGTTTTTCATTTGATTTTATTATTTCACTTGACTTTCAAACCAATACTATCCAATTTGGTAAGGTTAATATGTTAAAATCTCATTTTAGATCTTTATTTTTCATAACTAAATTCATGATTATGAAATTTTACGATACAACACTCATGAAACTCTAGATTTTTATTCTCATCTAGTTATTTATGTAGAATATATGTTTTCTTATTACTTTTTTCACATCAATAACCCATGATACCAAAAGAGTGTTATTAATGGAAAACTACTTTTATTCTCAATTTGTTTAAAAATCCATTTTTTAAATATCCATATTTTCTTGGAAATATCTAATGAATATTTTAGATTTTATGCAATGATTTATTAATTTCCATTTTATACGTGATAAGTTATTAAAAAATGGATTAAAATGAATATTATTTTTTTCCTAATAATGTAGTATTTCACCTTTTTTCAAAAGTATGAATTAGATGAATTTAACAAATACTAAAAGAATGTAATTTTCTACCATCATGGTTATTCCCTTATTGTAAGCTTCCATTAAAATGATATATATATTTTATCAATTAATTTTTTTTTTCAGTTTTTATTAAATTTTTATATTTTTAATACGTGAGTTCAAAGCGATGATGTTATTTTCCACATTATATGTTCCAAGTGATCATTTAAAAGGAAGTTTTGATATAAGATAACATAATTTTATGTTACATAATATTTACATGGGATACGATCAGATGATAATATCCTTATTATTTAAATAGAATATTTAATGATTATGTTGAAAATATATTAAAAAAACCCATTCCATTTCTAAGGGTTATACTATGATGTATTGATGAACTTTTTTTCAAACATATTACTTTTCAATGGGTTATGCATTGATGAGATGTTTATTAAACCCATTTATTTTAATTGGTTGTGATATGATAAATTTTTTATGATCTTGTATCATTATGATTTCTATTATTAGATAGGTGGTCCTAAAATTATATAGACCACAAATGCAATGGGTAATGATTAATATCTCATGAGACAAATTTGGATGGAATGGGTAATAAACCAAACTTTGTTATGGGCTTTGTATATTAATATATTATTGGGGGTAAACAATGTGTATGAAAATAAAATGTGTAGTGATACAAGGATCAAATGTTTTAACGATTATGGAAGATGGAAGTTCTATAGAGTTGTTGAACATACACACCATCAGACTATGATTCATTATAATTAAGCTCCTGAACTATCAGATAATAGGTTTGATGGAAAGAATTTAATAAGAATAATGTTTAGAATTAAGATGAATAGGTTTAATGAAGACATAGGTTTTAAGAGTTATAATTTTCTAAAACTATCTAAACAGAAGTCATATGATTCTTTGGGAATCCTGGAATTATCATAATTCATTAGAACTATCCAGAGAAAGTATTTTTGAGAAATAGAGAGATCATAAAGATTATATCGGTTTCAATGATCTAGAAAATGTTTTCTTTAGAAGCAGATGTATCAAACATAAAATCTTTCATTTTTATGAAGGAGTTATTTCTAAGGGGTTTTTATGAATTTCAATTCTTTGGAGTGGAGTTTTATTGAAATTATAGTTAAATAATGTTGATAATTAAAATTTAATAACAATTCCATCATAATAAAAATTACATCCTTAATAGTATTCCATGAAACTGAATATGAGTAGGAAATTCAATTGAATTGAATCTAATGAAGAAAGTCATATCGTAATGTGAAGAGGAAAGAAATCATATAAAAATGATAAGAGGATGAAAGTCATATCATGATGAACAAAGGAAGATAGCCAAATCGTAATGAAAGTAGGTAGAAAGTTAGATCAATATGAGTTGAATAATATAGTATGATTTTGAATGAGTAGAGAATCCATGTAAAATTTTAATTAATAGATGAAGCATGTTAGATCCTAATAATAATAAGAATCATATAGAACAACTTGAGTAGAGGAATTTAGTCACATTTGATTGAAGGTAATGATGATAATCATAATTACAGAATTGTAGTTAAATAGACTGAAGCTATGGAAGTTATATTGGAATGCAGGATGGTTAGTATGATCAAAAAGATTTATTTCATAGTAATTTTGGCAAATATTGAAGAAATAGAACTTGATTATTATATGAGAGGGATTTTTAATTATTTTAAATTTCATTATGTATAATAGTTTTTCAGTATCCCACCATTGGTATTTCGAGATTCCTATAAATAGATGTATTGTACGTTTTTACTTTCCAAATTTTCAAAATTAAGGAAATGGTGGAGTGCAATGTAATTATTCGAATTTTATTTCCAGTCTGAGAACTGTAAATAAGTTTGATATCCTGAATGATTTTTTTACTGAAGATATAAGATCAGACTAAGGAAGAATTTACAGAGAAATTTAGATGTGTTTGAGTTATATACATTGATAATATGTTTTTTATTGAGCCCATAATATCGAATTCATTTGACCTAGACCCATGGACCTAGCCATATCAGACTGATAAAATAGGACCCATCCTAATTAGACTGAGGATTCGAACTAATAAATCATGGATTATTATGAACAAAAACTTTATTTTTTTGTTTTAGCTCAATTATTTCTGTGAAAACAATGTAAACTAATGGGAGTCAATATAATCATTCCTGTTGGGATATTGAAGATGTCTAATGAGAGTTGGAAGAAGTTGTTTTCAATTTTTCATTGTTGTGATTTTTCACACATTCACAGGAGTGGATTTATAAATTTTGTATGTTCTCACATTGAGGCTGAAACTGAATCATCTTTTGTGATTTACAAAATGTTATAATTTTTTAGGCATGGGTATTTAGTAAAATATAATAAAGATACAACCTTTAATAGGTAGTCATTATTGTACTAAAATTTAAAAATTTATAATAATTGACCAACTAATTCAACACCCCCTTATAATATTTTACCTGATCCATGTGAACACCAATTGTCATTAGTGTAAGGGTTCTCTTGTTGAATCCTAATCATGGATAAAAAAGTTCTATTAATAGTAGTGTATTCCATATATGTGACGGAAAAATAATTATCGATGAAAAAATAGGATCATTACTTATCCCCAATCTCTTGGACTAGAAGTGTTTGAAGCTATTATATTTGGGTTTCAACCTATTGAGAAGGATTTACTAGTGAATTTTTTTAACAAGATAAATAACAATTATGGTGGGAAATATGAAAATTCTATCTTTAATTCCTTATAAGAAAATGATAATATGATGGTGATGGGTCTGAAAAGTTCAAAGAGTATATTGGAAAATATTGAAAGTACCTTTTAAGGTAATTCTGATGTGACATAAAAAAATATTCAAAAATGGAATGTTATATACGATGAAATTAGATTGAGAGATAAAGAAAGTATTGGTGAATACATCACTAGAGTAAAAAAATTTATTTCAATTCTATAGGATATGTAGATTTCTTATAATATTCATCCATTATGTATAAACATAACAGAAACCTTTTAGATATATTTATCTAAAAAATTATTCCTTAGAAGATAAAGATAATTTAGCTCTTGATGAGTTCAATTTCATTCTTGTTTCTTATATTGTTTGATATATAACCATGTTAAAGAATAATATTGAATAAGAAATACATTTTAAATCCCATAGAACAATAAAAATACATGATGTTTATGATCTTTATCCTTGTGGATATTGAGATGAAGAGTATAATTATTTTACTGTAAGAATAACTTATTTTATTTTCAATAACCATCAAATAGGGAAAAAATTATAGAAGTAAAAATCCACTAAAATGTTTTGAATGTGGTAGAATCTAAAATATTTCTATGAATTACCCCAAGATGAATGTTGGTGATTATTGATATGACTGTGATGAAATATCTACACAGTAGAAGTGATGAAAAATGATAAAGAAGAATAATCATTCAAGAATAATTTATATAAGTTTACTAACAACAAGATATGTATTCATAGTAATAGAGATGAATCCGACTCAATTGGAAGAAATTACTCATAATAAAATAGTAAAAAATGTAATAACATTAACTGAAAATGTTATGAAAACAAAATTCTTATAAAATTGTGATTAAGGTGAAGGTGATGAATCTTAGAGAGATTATTAGCTTATAATAGAATATTCAACATGTCTTGATAAAAAATATTATAAAAAATAAGATGGTGTAATGATTAAGAATGACACTGTAAAAGTCACTAATGGTGAAAAGGCTGTTTTCATGATAGAAAATTAATACATCCAAAATATTGTAAATTATAATCTATGAATTTATAAACATGTTAATATCGTTATAGATATCAGTAATAAGCTAGAAGACAAGGGAGAAGATGTTAAAAAGTTTCAATTAAAATTTATTAGGTCAAAAATTTCCATTATAATGATGAATAAAATGTAAATACAATCCTTAGAAGTAAAATATGAGGCCTCTTAAGTTATTGAGAAAACTCAAATCAAGAATAGAGTGAAATTTTTACCCCTCAAAAATAATGTTTCATTTGATCTTTCTAAAATATTTTATGCTAAGAAAAATTCTAGGAATGTTTTTATTGAGAAGGGATGTGGGAAACCCATCACATCAAAAAAAATAACAACATCATAATTAGCATTGATGGTCCACATGTCGAGTATTATAAACCATAAATAAGTAATTAACCTCAGAAATTTTTCTATAGAGAATTGTCTTAATTTAGTGGAAAGTAATTATTTGAGGGAAATTTTTGGTGTTGTGGAATGTTTGGGCACATATCATATAATTCGTGTCAATAAATGTCATGTACAGAATGTAGATTCGAACAAATTGAAAACAATTATAGAAGAAGTATTAAAAAAATTTCTAGCCCACATATGTTTCAAAAGGAAAAAACTCATGAATTTCGAAATGTTACAACAAAAATGAAATTTGATCTCCTTGAATGAGTTTGTGGAATATGTGGTATGGCAGGTAATCATTCCAAATGATGTATAAAACACATTTGGAAACATGTCACTTATGGTAGTGAAAAATGAAGCTAGAAAAAACATAGTTGAGGGAATATCTTTTTCCTTTAAGACATATTTAAAAGAATGTAAAAGGAACAACACATATATAGTTGATAGTGGTTTTTATTCACATATTAAACATGACATTATAATCCTTGAACGTGTTAATGTTCATGATGGAGGAGTAGTAACATTTTGAAATGATAGTTTATTAATAATCAGATAAAAAATAATAGGTGAGATTGAACTAAAAAAGTAAAAATATAAGGATTTTTTATTTTTTGTTGGGAGAAAACATAACTTAAATAGTGTAATCCAAATTTGTGATAATGTAAAAGAATATATTTTAATAAAACATTATTTCATCATCATAATTAAGAAAGTTTAAAGAGTTATCACATAAGTAGATATAATAATTGGTAATCTGTTTCAGCTTGGTGAGTATTATGACACATGTTACATGAGTGATGAAGATGAAAACAAATGTTTTAATAAAATAAATGGGCCCCATGTGTAAGAAAACATGAAAACACATCGTAATGTATATTATGTATAATATTTTTTACAATATTAAATAATAGATGATGATTTTTGAGTTCCTTGTTAAAAAGGGAATATGACTAACAAAATTTAGAAGAGAGTTGAGATTCAGTCCTCGAGAACTCTCAAAATTATTCTTTTTCCATTTATGTGGGTCAATGAGACATCATTCCACAAAATAATATTCATACATTATCAATTTGATTAATGATTTCAGTTATATTGAAAACATCTTGTTTATGAAAATTAATTCAGAGGATTTGGAAATGATAAGGTATTTTTGAAAAGAAGTAGAGAAATAAATGGGAATTTATATAAATAAGTTGACAATATATAATGGTATCAAATTTAAAACAAATACATTTTAATATTATATGAGAAATATTGGAATCAAACATCTATATAGTTCTCCCAATACGCCACAAAAAATGAGTATAAAAAATAAATAAAATATATTTGGTGGAAATAGGAAGAATAATGTTACTAGAGTAGAAGATTTCAATGTTATATAGTAGAGAATCTGTTTTTAATTTTGTTTATGTTAATAATAGATTCTTGTTGAGATTGTAAACTATTATAACTTCGTAGAACATGAGGTATCACAAAAATAATTCATTTGAGTAATTCATATTTTTTTAAGTCCCTGATTACTTAAAATCAATAAACTGAATCAGGGAATGATTGATGAGGGAAATTTCGGAGGAACATTAATAGGTTATTCACCCAATCGAAGGAGTTACAAATGTTGGAACAAATAATTTCAAATGTTGGTGGACTAATATAATTTAAATGTAATTGAAAATAAAAATTGAATAAGAAATAATTTTGAGAATACTGAGGAGGAAAAAATGGTGATATATGATGATATTAAAAGTGATTCAAAACATCCTTACCAATATTCACGAAATCATTGTGATGATGAAATTTAAATTAGATGATAAATTTGAAATTTCATACCTTACAATACATGTTGAGTATGACAAAAACATTTGAAAAAGAAAACCTCTTGTTTAGAACAATAGACTGCAGAAAGTAGAAAACAAGGCATAAATAATCCTGAAAGTTGAACTGTAATCAGTTTTTGAAGCTATTCACCAATAGAATGGGTGGATTCTATAAATGTCGAGTTATAGGAGATTGAAAAAATGAAACTTTGGAACTTATTCCAGGACATTAAAATTAAACTGTTTTTTTAAGAAAGAGTAATTACAACAAAAAAAGGAATGAGCTTGTAAAAGTTTCAAGAATCAAAATAATACTTGTTATTAAATTCTATCAACTCTTCAAAGATCTGTATTTTGAATAAAAGATACCCATATGAAATATTATAAACTATTATTAAGTTTCTATTAGTGAAAAAACATTGAAATTAAAAAATTTATCCTATGTATGTGAAGTAAGAATTCTTAAATGGTGAGATTGAGGAAGATGTTTACTTTTAATCCTTATGGTGTTCTACTTGATACTGATGAAAACATGTTTTCTATATTTAAGAGATCTGTGTGTGGGTTAATGTAATCCCCACATTCCAAGTATTCAAAATGAGATGGCTATGTGATAATGTTTAATTTTTTAATTGAAATTATGATAGAAAATTATATGTGAAATATGGTTACTCTATAACTATAAATTTAATTTTTTTGTGGATGTTATAATATTTTTAGCAAGAAATAAATTTTTTTACAGAGTTTACTTAGCAAATAAGGATAAAAGTTTAGATTATAATGTTTGGAGATAGATATTTATTCCTTGGATTTTACGTTCAATAAAAAGAGAATTTCATTTTCATAAACCATGAAAAGTATTCCATAAAATTAAAATAGAAGTCTAGGTAAGAAGAACCCAAAGAAGATTGCACACATATATTTATGCACACAAATTTTAGTTCAGATGAGTCTAAAAAAATGTGAATCAAAAAGACTTTCATAATTTGATAAGAAGTCCACTCTACCTTACAATATCAAGGCCTGATGTTATTTATGGTGTGATATTTTGTGCCAGTTATTAAAGAAATATTAAATAATCACATATCTCGATTGAAAATGCGATAATGAAAAATTTCAAAGAAAAGAAACCACATAGTTTATAAAAAAAATATATTTTTAGATGAATCGTCATGGTTTTACATATGATGATTCGGATGGAGATTTTAGTGACAGAAAATCATCCTCTCTATGAAAATATTTATTCATTTAATGTTGTGTATGTTGGAAAATTATGAAACAATGTTTAATAACATTATTCATAGTGAAATAATAATATTTACATACACTAAGTCATTTCCTCATATATTTTGGATGACCATTTTACTGGAATATTTGAAATAAATTTTTCTATAGCATTGATGATAATATGTAATAATTAGAGTGAAATTGATCACATATTTTCCATCATTCATGATAAAAACACATTATTTTAATGTTTTTCTTTATAAATAATAAAGTTATTACTGGATTTTTTTTCTGAAAAAATATCTCAACAATTTATCGAATTACTAATATCAACACAAATTCAACGCAAAAATAATGTTTGGTTGATTTGATTTTTCAATTTCATGTCAATCAACCTATAACATATTCTTATATCTCATAATTGATTTCCCCTCAAAGCATTGGATTTTGTGGACAATTGGGGAGAAAATTTAACAACTTAGTACTCTATAAAAAAATTTACTTATCGTTCTATTTTGAATTTAATGATGTGGCTATGAGATTGTGTTGGAGTGTAAATGAAAAGATATAGAAAAATAAAAGTAATAAATGAAATAAGTGATGAGGAGTTTATCATCAGATGGACAAAAAATTTATGTTCTAAGAGTGATGAAATTTTTTCAAAAAAATTACTTTTTTCTTGTATTATGGATTGAGGAAACAACCTTTTGAGGAATGATAAATTTTTATAAAAGATTATAACATTGAGTTATTTCAAAAAAAGTCTTTGAAAAATCCTGAGTATTTGACAATTGTGATTTGTAAAAGTTTTTGAAGTGTTTTTTCAATACTTCTAAAGGGAGAGATTGAATAATATTTTTAGGTATTTCATTGAACAAATTTTTTATTTGAAGTCAACTAATTTTTTTTGTAAAATAATGTATTTTCACATCTTGATTATACCCAGTCCATTAGAACACATTTTTTGTTATAATGTAGAATGATTGTGAATTTTTCAATCAAAAAATAATTGGGGAGATATGATTTTTTATTTTAAAATGTTTTTTTTCTATACATTGGTTTTTGTACTAAGCAGTATCAGATGAATATGGTGAGAGAAGATGGAATCTAGATGTTATGTAGAGTGGTTTATTGGATGAAAAATCAATCTCATATTCATAAACATGATTTTCTTTGACCGATCACACATAATTTTATAATAATTAATTTCCTAATAATTATAATTAAAAAATTTATGATGATGTTTAGTGAAGAAAATTTTTTCCATAGTGAAAATGTTCTTAAACATTCTAACCATAAGACAAACAAAGATTTTTCAATTATGATGTTGTCATAAATCATGAAAATATTCATGATAAAATATTTTAAAGAAATGGAAGAGTCGTGAAGATTGTATCAGTTCTAGAGATCATGAATAAATTCAAATCGGATCCAAATGTGCAATATAAATATGTTTTTAGAAGTCTGAATGTATTATAGTTGATGAGGGTTGAGGGATTTAAAATTTTCTTACTAGATTTTCAATTGTAATGAAAATTCCATCAAAATGAAAATTCCATCATGATGATAATTCAATCATAATGAAAATTCCATTGTTATGAGTATTTCATCAAACTGGCTCTGAAAAGTAAATTCAATCCATCAAACATTATAGAAGAATGTAGGATCATAATATGTATAGGAATAAATTTAGATCATAATGAG
This sequence comes from Viscum album, assembly GCA_963277665.1. Taxonomy (NCBI): domain Eukaryota; kingdom Viridiplantae; phylum Streptophyta; class Magnoliopsida; order Santalales; family Viscaceae; genus Viscum; species Viscum album. Next base: position 1,883,932,486 of record OY728130.1, read on the forward strand.
TAGAGGATGAAAGTTTGATCATAATTAAGAGAGGAATATATTAATATAGTAATGAGAAGTGGAGGAATGTATGACTATAAGAAGAAGAGGATTCAAGTTAGATCATAGTTATCAGAGGAAGAAATTCATATTATAATGAGTATGGGAAGATAGTCATATCATAATGAGAAATGGAAGTTAGTCAAATCGAATTAATGTTGTGGATGTTAATTAGACTAAAGGGGAGTATGTTAATTAGAATAATGCTCAGAATGTTACATCAGAATGATGTAAAGATATTTTTTTCAAATTACTGATTTTTGGGAAATATTAATAAGGTTTGATGTATTCATTATTGATATTTAATTAAGGGTGATTTTGGGAGAATTTAATTTTGAGTAAGGGGGAATTTTTGTTTTTTAGTTTCCATATTTTTCTATTTGGGGATTCCAATAAATAGAATCATTGTACATTCATCCATTAAATATATTCATGAATTCAAAATAGGAAGAGGAGTTCATAATTATTTTCATGTTTTCATTCCAAACTGTGATCTTAGAATATATTCAGACACCTAAGTGTTTTTAAACAAACTAATAAGATCATAATGAGAAATATTATACTAAGAAATTGAGAAGATCTTGACTGATATAGATTGAGAATGGGTTCCTCTTACTGATTCCATCAAACTGAATCATTATATTTAGTCCATCATACCCAGCCTCATCAAACTATGGGAATCTAACACAACCCAATTAGACTGAGGATCTTAATGGTGAATTTATTTACCATTTTTAATGATCTATTTATCCTTTTTTTCACTAAAATACTTTTCATGAAATAATTGTAAATTGGTGGGTTCCATTGTAATCATTTATATTGGGAGATAGTAGCTGTCTAATGGGAGTTAGAACATGTTTTATTAGGTTATTCCTTATATAAAATTTCTATAGACCCATTGGAGAGGATATGAAAATGATGTAGGTTCTAACATGGAGGCCGAACCATGTATATCCGGTGTCCTTAACTTTTTTTCTACTTTTTCATGAATGAGTAATTATGAAAAGATGATAAATATACAATATTTAATATATTAAAGGGGTTAATTTTTAAAAGAATATAAATTTATAGAATGTGAACCACTAATTTATCCCACCACCTTTACAACTAATTTTCGATCCTTTTTAAATTTACATACATAGTACCCAACTATATATTTAATATCTATCAAGCACCAACATCATCCTTATACCAATGTGTTTTTCAGTTGATGAGATGTTTATTTCAATGAAACTTCCCTCTGGTGAATCCAAATCATCTCCGCACCCAATAAATGAGATAGATCTACGTAGAATCCATTTGTCTAAGTTCCACATCAAATGAACATAAATGGTATTGAAACTGGGTCGCTATCACAAGATGATAATTGAATTAAAAATTGCCTATCCTGAAATGTTTTTTAAAATATTTAGATTGGTTCATTTTTTATGAATTAATATTTGGAAATCAGATTCCAATCCATGTTAGGGTCATTGAATATGTTTTGAAACATATGAAAAACATCATAAAAAATCGCTGACATTACAGTATAATATATTGATTAACTCCTATACTCACATGATCTGTAGTGAACCTAAAATTTATTATATTGAATAAATCCAACAATAAAATAAATGTTAATCGTGTTACATATTCTTATACTCATTCACATTAGATAAAATAATGTAACTTCATTACGAAATAATCATTTCAACATTTCTTGGTGTAGAAACATTATTCATAAAGGGATTACATCCTTTTGTCACTCATACACCCAATTCTTTCATTACTATTTTAGGATATATATGAGGCAGATAAAAAAGTGATATTTTATAAGAATATGTATAGATTTATCCCTATCTTCATGGGATATATATTAATTATCAGATGCCTCATTTTGGGGCTATCCATAAATTTTATCAACATCAACTTCCAAATATATTTCCCATTTTATTGGACCTTACTCATTAGGATCATGTTTTTTCCAATAATCTGTTACTAAGATATTGTAATTTACTATTTTATTATCATGAATATGTGTCATATATATATATAAATATATTCTATAAAGTACACGTGGATTGATTACTTTCCTCATAACATGGAGAATGACTCCCAAAGTCCATCATCAGAGTCCACCTTCATGTTATGTCAACTCTAATTCACCTCCATTTCCATGTATATGTTACCAAACACATTCAAGTAAAGATTTATCAAGTATACATATTCTTGGTTGTCACCGTTACGATTTTCATCTCTTACACATTAACTAAATCAATGAAGATTTATATGATTAGAACTAAATGTGGATTGATTCTTGTTCTTCATAATATATATAGACTTCCAAATATTATAGGCCTAGTCATTATTTATGAATTATTTATATTTTTAATTCCATTATGGTACTATGATTCATTAATATATATTGATAATGTAACCAATATTTCCACCTATAATGATTACCCCTATAATTACATATCACATGTGTATGAGTAATGATTATATAAAGTCCTTTAGTGAACTATGTGTGAATTGATTATTGTTATGTTAAGATACATACTTATGTATACATCACATATATTGGAACCCACCATAAGTTTCATTACTATCAAATATCTTCCTCTATATCACAGTTCATGTTCCCATTCTCATTCATATCAGGGTTTTCAATATTTTATTATATGTTATTATAATAAATACATTCCATCAAGAACTACATGTAGCCTGATTCTTATTATACCCATATTTTTAGTGATATTGGGATTATTTTCCAAAGATCAATCAATAATTCCTTATCAACCACTATTCCCCTCTAATTTCTCATGATATCCCAATCTAGTTACCTTATATCACGAGTGTTCTAGTCATCATTAAATATTATTAGTTTAATATATTGTACATCATTCCATGAGTATTTTATTAACCAAAAACCATTCCTTCTTTTAGTAATGAGTTTATATAAAAATACATGTGTGCTTGGTTACAATATATACACCATATACAAAAACAACTTATAACCAATCAAATGTTTTTTTTCATCTAACAGAACATATATTTTAACCCAATTCCCATTGATAATATTCAAATAGACAAATTTATTTTAATATGATAATTGATCATTCTTTAAATACCTATTTCAATTGATCACATAAAATTCAAAAAAATCATGCTCTGATTTACTTTATTCTCATTCATTTTTCAATGGAATTTAAGAATTCTAAAACAATAGCCCCTAGTTTTGGATTGTCACCCCCTAAAATTGGGAAAAACAATATGAACCCAACCTATGAGCACAATTTTTTCTATATCATCTATAACTGTATGAATAATCCCCCATTCAAAAATAATTATCACATTTACCTTAAATCTATATATACTACACCATTTTTTCAGTGTTATAAGTCCAAAAACATGTCCTTCATTGGAATAAACCTGAAACTTTTAAACTAAATAAAAATTACAATTCATGGGTTTCTTATATTATAATTAGGTGAAATAACTATTTACAGGAAGATTTATCCGTTATAATATACATTTTGATTTTCCCCCATTTTTGTAAAATTATATAACCATAAACCCTAATAACTATCAAGAAGATCTTTTTATCCATACACATTTTCCCAAATTCATCTGAATTGATTACCCACAAAGGGGATCCTATGAAGAATTAAAATCTATATCCCTTTGGCCTACAACTTTTGTAACCATAGAAAAATTCTTAACATTTAAAAAATAAATATGCATAAATTATTATTGGATGAAATCATAAAAAAGTATGCCTAATAAAAATTTATGTAACTACCCACTAATAGATTCAATATCACATACTAGGAAATATTCATATATAAAAAGGATAATATATAATGTTATTTGTGGTCAAAATTTATCCAACAAAAATTTTAATTCATCTTTCTATATCTATGAATCTCGAAAAAAGATAAAGACCCTTATTATTTCCCATATATTGGTTCTAATGATCTGTAAAAAACCCATGAGTATGTAATTATAAGGTACTTTATCCCTCTTGATCATTTATTCTTCAAAGAAAAACAATTTCATAATATCATTTTAATTCCATCTTATCCTAAATGTCTCTCTAAAATATATATAACTTTTATTTTCAAATAAAAAACATTTTAAAGAGACTGTGATTACTAAAAATGGTCATAACATGGAGGCTTCCAAAAACTAAATGAATAATAATCACAAAAAATAGTACATATAAAAAAACGTAAATAAAAAAAATAGTATATGGGTAATACTGGACACTTAGTTTTTTTATAGGATTGATCCTTTACATCATGTTTAAGAGAGATATATTAATATTCATTAAACATAATGGTTATGATATCTGAAACGATGATATAGAAATAAATGTATGAATGAACCCCTGTAATAATACACTAGTAACATGAAGAGGCAAGTCAAGGAATTGATTTAATTCATCCTTGAGGCATAGTGGTGAATTTATGTGTTTAATTTTATATTATCCTCTTATATAGAATCACTAATAAAGATATTTGATTTATTAAATTCACCATGAAATGTTCTATAAATATTGTATTATGTATCCATATTCATTATAATGAAGTTAACAGGGAATAATATATCACTAAAAACCTGATCTCTTAAGCTATCTCCTTTGGTACATATCTAATTTATTATAACCTGTTAGACATCTAATGGGCCTTAATTAAATTTATGATGGAACTAATTATCACCTTTCTAAAAATAATTTAATTTTCATCCATAATCATTTAAGAACAGGCCATTGGCCGAGATAATTTCATTTGTTTACCCTATCATCATTATCATTGAAATTTTTGAGTAGTCCATGCAATATCTATCATTACTCATACGAGACTATGGGAAACCCTCTATGTGTTAATTCAACAAAAACCATTTTTATAATCCGCAAAAGAAGTAATAATTTTCTCAAATCTATTCACCATATTAAAATGAATCTTGTATATAGGCCTCCTACACAAAATGAAATTTTAAGAGAGCATCAAATCCCACATTACATGATTCACTTTTCCAATTGTTAGGTCAGATAGGGTAATGGAAGATGGTCTATAGGGAGGTGAATAGTTATTATTAAAAAATTAGTCAAATAAATTGATAAGTGTTATTATTTATGAAATTAAATTAACAGATATAATTATCAGTTAGAATAAAAGGGAAATAATAAGGGTTTTCAGTCTAAATTGTAAATAGTTTATTCATATTACACTCTACCTAGTGGTATATTCATGGTGCAATACATTATTTTTAAAGTTAAATGATAACCGAATTAAAAAATTATATTTCAAGTGGATGAATAACCTAAAAAATTAATTTTTTATTGGTAATCAGGACCCAATAAAAACAACGTCTTTAAACACTTGTTATCAAAAATTGAATGATCATGACATTAGAATTAGGGAGTCACAACAAAATGATAAAAAAATATTATGTATGTAAAATCATAAATAAGATGTGAAAGCATTTGAGAGATGGGATGTTGATGATAGGCAATGTTTCCTCTGTTGTTTAATAGCTCATCCCATTAGGGAAGTAAAGGATTAATGAAATTATTTCAATCCATTGGGAGATCATCTAGAATTAGTGGGAAATAATCACTATAAGAATTAATTCACCACAACTTTCTCTTAATAATATGTCACTTAAAAATATAGACTATAACATTGAAGACGTATCATATTAGAATTATTTCACTTTCCAACCACTATATATAGTATTAAATCTCTATTAACTTTTAGAAAAAACAATATTAACACAGTTGATATGTCATTAGACATTTTTAAATTAAAACTGATTAATTTTAGAATATTTTAGAGATACACATAATGATATAACTGTTGCATAAAAATTACTAAACTCATGATTGATTTTTTTTAAATTATATTATTATTAAAACCAATTTTAAATAAATTGTAAACCGCATAAAACATACTCTTTAATAAAATGAAATTAATAAATCCAAGAAAATAAAAGGTTTTTATTTGAAATATGTAAATAAAAAACATACCATTTTAATATATATGATAAGTAAACACATAGAGAAATTAAAATCATAATTAAACATAATTAAAAATATTTTAACAATATGAAATTTATTATTATTATTTAATATAAATTTACAATCCATTATATTGATTAAAAATTATTTTCTAATATTCTAGATTTATGTATCATATGTTAACATAAAAAACATATAACATCATAAAAAATGTTTAAATAAAATAAAAAACATCTCAAGGGTTATAAATAATTAATGTGAATTTATAAATTTTCTATAACAATTTAAACATAGAATAAAATATATAAAAATTAATATTGAATCACAATGAAAAAAATGATTTTGTATAAAATTAAAATTTGAAGGAAAATTTAAAATAGGAATGAAATGATCATGGGAACCTTGTTGTCTTGAGTTCAATATACATACCATGTTGTGAAGTCATTATAATGTCCAAGTCAGTAAGGTGTGATCCCCTTGTTTCAGGGAAGGTACTGTTAATAACTCGTGATAGTTATACACCACCCATATTAGACATTTTACTTCAAGAGGTATGGTGATAAAAGGAATGACAGTAAGATGAAAATGTTTTCAAGGTAAGGTTTAAAAATATCATAACACATTGTATGGTGAAATCATAAATCATTGAAATATTAGTTTTTAAAATCAGGGTAACTATTCAATATATATTATAATATCTTATTGGATTTTCACTATACAATATTAGAATTCTGGTGTAGGTGAATTTCATAGTGGCGGATCAACATAAGTGATTCATGTATATAGGGGAATATAAATAGGTGATTATAATAAGGGAAACATATATAGTGGAATAAATTATTGTATTCATATTGGAATATTCATCAGCTATAAGAGTCACATATTATAATTTAAAAAAATTGAAAAAAGATATCCATTTTAAATTCGAACAGAAAACAGACCTAGATAATGGATGAATTATCATTTAGTACTATTGAATTATATTTATAAAATTTTATTAGGTTTATAAATTATAAATAATCTTATTAATAGGTATATATAAGTCATGTGATAATAAAATAACCAAAATAAATGTAACGCCCCGACCCTAGTTACCCAAAGTCGGTGCATTATTACATAACATTGGCATGATCACAAGAAAGATCAAATCTAGAAAGACCGATTGGTTTAGTAGCCTTGGAAACACTAGATATATTCATAAGTTTTACATTACATCATTAAATGAAAAACTACTACAACAACATAATGTCTCCATAATTCCACACTCATATCCCCTCATAATATCCCTGCAGGTCATTCATAATTTACTTCATCACTTCCTGGAAAAAATAAAACTTAGAAAAGGGGTGAGATCAAATGCCCAGTAAGGATAACAATATAGTGGAAAATTTCATAAATAAGAATAAACATTTAAGGCAACGTATAACTAAAACAACAACCTTTCAAACTTGATCTTTCAACATTGTATGGCATAAATAAAATGAAATAATGCCATTTACTTATTCACACTGATATTCTACTAATCGAATAATCACATGCAATATCAATAACCACTTTCATAATGATGGAATGCATAATGCCAGACTATCATAACCACATAGCCAAGGCCTCGTGCCAAGACTACAAATAAGATTTTGTCAAGGCCTTGTGCCAAGACACTAGTTTGTCTCATGAGACCTACCGATGATATTTTTTAGAAGATACTTACGTTTAAAATTTCTCAAATATACATTAGTGCTTTTCTGAAAATATTATGCAAGCTTATGAAAACAAAATAACTAATTCTGAGACTACTCGACTAATTACAGGCCATAATGGGTCCACTCCCAATCCCTTCATGTCTACCAAACTCGAGAGTGAGGTTTTCTGAAAACATTTTTAAGCTTGCATTAAATACGTATACATTTGCACTGCGTTTTCATGTATTTGAGAGAAATATCTCTTTTTTGAAGTCATATAAAAATAACATATTTATAAAATAAAACATTTACATTGAAAATATTCTTATAAGCTTGTAATGGAAGCTTTGACTATTTTATAACAGCGGAAAATAACAGCACCCGCCGTATAAGTTAAAAAAATCATTCTTACCTTAATTATGTCGAAAAGGTTAAAAAGGACCTTGTTTTGAAAATGACGGAAACATTCCTCTTATAAAAAGTCAAACAAGGGTATAAATTACTTTAACCCATATTCTTGTAAATAATATAAATGTTTTGAAATACATTTTGAAGAAACATGGATGTGGATGATAAAGAGATCCCAGTAGATTATTACGTATAAACAACCTCGGATAATGATGAGATTGTGAAATAACCCTTACCAATTTGGTAACTTATGAAACATACCACCCATGAAAGAGGTATCATACAATGAATATTTAAATACACATAAATTTGAGTGTATTACACAAAGAATATAATTATGGGCAGTACATACACCACACAAAAGGTGATGGTGGCAATATGGCATGAATCTCACGGAAATAAGGAGTGAGATGAAAACCCCTTACCTTGTACTTTTCCTTTGTTGGGGTAGGTTAACCTCCTGTATAATGGTGAAATAATTGTTATTAAATTACAAAAGAATCATATACATTAATATGATATCATATATGATCTTTTAATATTGATTTGATAATAATATCTTAGTATTATCGTTGTTTCGGGTGTTAACTTACTTGTTTTATTTTATATGTTTTGTTATGTAAGCCATGTTTGTAATGGATAGGTTGTATATTATTCATATCTATAATGATATCAAGTCCCTAAACATCATTTTTAAATAATCAAATGATAATTATACTTTAATGGATACGATGGAGAATGAATCTTATCGCGTTTGTGGAGACGGTAGTCCGTACGTACGCACGAGCGGCAATATCATTCTTTTGATATTAAAATAATATATAAATGGATGTTATATCATATATACAGAATAATTAACATGTTATATTTATTATTTACATGAGTTTCACATCATTATTATACCCATCCAAATAATAATATATTGAATAACAATTACACCACGACGTGGAGACGGTAAGCCATACGTACGCAAGTATGGTGACATGTTATTCAAAGGGTGGATAGAATACTGAATATGGTTGTACCATATTTATAATAACATCATAGTATATTTGAGATACTGGAGTTATTATTTTAGAATGGTAAGAACAAAGATAGAAGAAGTGGAAGAAGAAAGGAACTTGAAAAGGGGTGGTGAAAACATTACCTCTTCTTCGGGTTCTTCCTTTTGATTTGATCAAAAGGGCTCCTTAGGTTGGCTTTCTGATCAAACTACGGCCTCTAGGTTGTATTTATGGAAGTTGGGAGAGTATTTGGGTAGGGTTTGGCTGAGACAAGTGGCTTGAGAGGTGTGAGGAATGAGTATAAGTGGTCTCCTTTTATAAGGGAGAGGAGGGGCTCTTTAGGAATGATTGAAAGTATTACTTTATAATATAATTGTATTCGGTTTATAATGGTCCAAAAATCATTGTGGTCGAAGATAAGATGACTCATATTCTAAATAACATCAACCAATAAGAATTGGACAGGTTTTAGATAATATTTTAATCATTATAATCTTATTTATTAAAATGATTTATTAATGAGGTAAACATTGCATCATTATTGTGTCATTAATAATTTAAATTATTTGATCTCTAAAAATTATAAATAAAATATCATCATGTAGGAAATATTTTTATCTTTCTAATGAATATTTATAATCTAAAATCCAAGATGTATAACCCTATGTAACAATTGTTCTTCTAAAAGATGCAAGCTTATGCCATTTTTATTTTTATTTTAACTTTATAAATATAATGTGTCCCTACCACATAGAAGTGGCTCTAAGGGGTCCCCAAATCGACCCAAGGATTCCCATGGTCGGGTATGTGTCCACCAATAAGGTTAGGAAACGTTTTAGGGAAATTTTGTATTATGATAATATTATTTTTTAACCCTTATTTACCGAATTACCCTTTAACCATGGTAAATAAAATATTTACCGCAGTAATTATTCAAAATGAGTAAAAATTAAAGTTACCTATTTACATAATTTGTAAATCCTGATTCCAAATATGTAATCCATTTTTCAAAATTCAAAACACAGAAGTGGCAGATATTAATTTAAAATTATTTCCCGTTGTTAAAATAAAAAGCGTGTTTTTAAGAGATAATAACTATCAAAAGATTGACACTTGTTTATGTCTGATTTAATTGTGAAATTATGTCCAATGAAAAACATTAAATTAATGGTAAAAATATATTCTAAATATACTTTAAAACCACTCAAATTAATAATTTATCAATATTAATTATTTTGATTAAAGAAGTTGATTTTAATTAAAATTTAGTAATTTTCACTATTCATTAAAATATAAAAGTTATCCGAAAAGTACCAAAATTTCACCTTAGGCTAAATTAGATATTCTGAATCCAAAAATGAATTCCATTTTGAAAAATAAAATATATATAATTTTAAAAAGTAGGTATTACTATTCATAACGGCTAGTTTGATTGGTTGTTAGAACTCGGTGTTGCGTACAACACATGCTATCGCATTATTCAAAGAGAAGCGCACCGTAGAAGCTTGGGGTGTTACATTCTCCCCTCCTTAAAATAATTGCATCCTCACAATTTCTAGGGTATTAATGCATAAAAAGACTTGGGTGGTTCTTCATCATAAGTTTCTCGGGTTCCCACGTTGCCTCTTCAATCATATGATTTTTCCACAAAACATTTACCAGACGCGTCATCCGGTTTCTCAGTACTTGTTCTCTTGTATTAAGAATCCTGACAGGCTCTTCACAATAAGACAGATCGGGATCCAGTTCTAATTCCTCATAGGTGAGTACATGCGTTGGGTCAGGCATGTATTTTCTCAACAGAGATACGTGGAACACATCGTGAACTTTGGAGAGACTAGGCGGCATTGCCAATCGGTAAGCCACAGCCCCAATTTGTTCAAGAATTTCGAAAGCTCTGATGTACTTGGGACTCAATTTACCTTTCTTACCAAAACGTATGACTCCCTTCCACAGAGATACCTTTAGGAAAACATGATCACCGACTTGAAATTCCAAATCCTTCCTTCGATTATCGGCATAGCTTTTCTGCCTACTTTGAGCTTCTATGATGTGATTTTGGATTACCTTTACCTTTTCCACCGTTTCCTCCACCAGTTCTGGGCCTACAAGTTTTCATTCACCAACGTCATCCCAACAGGTTGGTGTACGACATCTCTTTCCGTATAATGCTTCATATGTTGCCATCTGAATACTCGAATGGAAGCTATTGTTATAGGAAAATTCTACCAGTGGAAAATATTGATCCCACATACCTTGAAAGTCAAGTGCGCAAGATCTCAACATGTCTTCTAAGGTTTGAATAGTCCGTTCTGATTGTACATCTGTCTGAGGGTGGTAAGCAGTGCTCAAATGAAGTTCAGTATCCAGAGATTTTTGAAGACTTTTCCAAAATCTGGAAGTAAAACGGGGATCACGATCAGAAATAATCGATATGGGTACTCCATGAAGTCTCACAACTTCATTAATGTATTGTCTTGCTAGAAGTTCCAGGGGTAGATCATCTCTTATTGCAAGAAAATGTGCTGACTTGGTAAGATGATCAATAATAACCCATATTGCATCACTCCTTCTAGAGTCTTCGGTAGCCCCATGACAAAGTCCATCATAATATTTTCCCATTTCCACTCCGGTATGGGAAGAGGTTGCATGACTTCTCCAGGCTGGTGCCTTCCAGCTTTCACTTGTTGACAAACCATACATCTTGACACAAAATTAGCAATCTCCCTCTTCATGTTGTCCCATAAAAAATGTTCCTTCAAATCACTATACATTTTGGTGCTCCCAGGGTGTATAGAGAAATTAGAACTATGAGCATCATCCAGCAATTCCCTTTTCAGATCAGGTAAATCGGGAACACAAAGTCTCTTCCCAAATTTCAAAATTCCATCTTCATACACAAAGTCTCTCAATCTCCCATCATTCACAGCATTAATCTTCTTCTGAAATTCTTCATCATCGGTCTGACACTCTTAATACTTTCTAGTAAAGATGGTTTGGCAACCATTTGAAAAAGCATTGATGTTTCACCTTCCCTGGTTATTCCCATGTCCATCTTCACTAGATCCATGAAAATTGGATCCCTTTAAATTCTCATCATGTTCAAAACTCCATGGTCTTTTCTGCTCAAAGCATCTGCCACCTTGTTTGCTTTCCCCGGGTGGTAGTGTATCGTGCAATCATAATCCTTGAGTAATTCAAGCCATCTCCTTTGCCTCATGTTGAGTTCTTTTTTTGAGAAAATATACTTCAAACTCTTGTGATCAGTATAAATCTCACATTTTTCACCATAGAGGTAGTGTCTCTATATCTTCAAAGTGAAGATCACAGCTGCTAACTCAAGATCATGAGTAGGATAGTTTTGTTCATGAATTTTCAACTGTCGTGATGCATAGACAATAACTCTATCATTCTGCATAAGGACACAACCAAGTCCTTTCTTTGATGCATCACTATAAATAACGAACCCATCATTCCCCGATGGTAGAGTCAATATAATAGCATTGACTAATCTTCTCTTCAATTCTTCGAAACATTCTTCACACTCTTTTGTCCAAACAAATTTAACCCCTCTACGTGTGAGCTTCATTAATGGGTTAGCCAATCAGGCAAAATTCTGGACGAAACGTCGATAATAACCTGCCAAACCAATAAAACTACGTACCTCAGTTATACTCGTAGGTGCTGGCCATTCTTGGATTGCCTTGGTCTTAGAAGGATCAACAGAGATTCCATCTTTGGAGACAATATGGCCATGAAAAGAAATCTCATGAAGCCAGAATTCACACTTGCTAAACTTCCCATATAATTCATGCCTCCTCAGAGTCTTCAAGATAATGAGCAAGTGATTTTCATGATCTTCGTAGGTTTTGGATTATACCAAGATATAATCAATAAATACCACCACTAATTCATCGAGATACTCCTTGAAAACTCTATTCATCAGATCAATGAATACAGAGGGTGCATTAGTCAATCCAAACGGCATTACGGTAAACTCGTAATGCCCGTACCTGGTTCGAAATGATGTCTTCGGAATGTCTTCCTTCTTCACACACAACTGATGGTATCCAGATCGAAGGTCAATATTTGAAAAGTATTGAGCTCCATGCAGTTGGTCAAATAAATCATCAATACGAGGTAGGGGATACTTGTTCTTTATCGTTATAGCATTGATCTCCCTGTAGTCGATACATAACCTCATAGATCCATCTTTCTTTTTAACAAAAAGAACAGGGGCTCCCCATGGAGAAACACTAGGGCGAATAAATCCCTTATTACTCAATTCCTCTAGTTGTTTCTTTAGTTCGACTAATTCTACAGTGGCCATTCTATAAGGGCTCTTCGATATAGGCCTTGATCCAGGAATCAAATCAATGGAAAACTCAACTTCTCGTTCTAGAGGATGTCCAGGTAAATCTTCCGGAAATACATCTACAAATTATTTCACAACAGGTACATCCTCTATTTGAACATTCATTTCCTCACCAACAGTTATTTCATTCTCTTCCTCCCCAATAATTGAATTAAGTTGAGCTACTGGGGGTGGATCTAAATAAGAATTAGGTGGTGACGATTCTGCTCTAAAAATAAGGTGTTCCTTATCATTATCATCAAGAATCGTAACCACTTTATTCTTACAATAAATCTTCGCATCATAGTCCGAAAGCCAGTCCATACTGAGGATTATATCAAACTCAATCATAGGTATGGCGATGAGATCAGCAGATAAAGAAAATTTATGTGCTCTAATGGGGACTGATTCACAAAACATTGTTGCAATGATACTTCCCTTAGGAGTTTTAACTGAAAACTCCCTTATTAAATCAAATTGGAAATATCTAATTTTCTTAGAAAACTAGGAAGATATGAAACAATGCGACGTTCCAGAGTCAAATAATGCATTTTCTAAACTTGAGGAAACCATTAAATTACCTGCCACCACGTCTTTCGAAGATTCTACCTCAGCAGTAGTGATAGCATAAGCATGGCCTTGATCCCTTGGCCTTTTCTGAGGTAATTTCTCCTGACACTTAGGACATTCATTCGCATAATGTCCCATGTCCCTGCAATTGTAGCACTGAATGTTGGTGGATTCCTTCTTCCCTTTGCAATCACGAGATTGGTGTCCTTTTTCACCACACTTGTAACAGACTCACATTCCCTTCAAGCAAGTACCAGGGTGTTTCTTCCTGCATTTACAACAGGATGGATATTCAACCTTTCCCTTCTTCCCCTTATTTCCATTCCCAGATTGATTAGCAAGTCTCTTCTTCTCTTTCTTTTCTTTAATGTCATAAGACTTAGAGAATTCCTTTTCGGTCTTGATAGCACATGATACAATGTCTTCGTAAGACGAAAAGGATTGTGAGACTAATGCTCGATGGAGAAATGGTTTTAACCCATCAACGAAACGACCAATATAACTTCTTTGGTTTCGTATATAATCACCAGCGTACCTTGCTAACCTTGTAATGTTAGCCTCATACTTTGTGACATTCTCATCCTCCTTCTGTCTCAGACTTAGAAATTGCCTTTCCATATCTGCTCGATGGTCGCGAGGGAAGTATTTTTCTAAAAACTGATCTTTGAACTCCCTCCATTCCATATTTGATACTTCATCATCTTCCTTCATGTTTTGAATCAATGACCTCCATTGATCAGCATCTCCAGTGAGGCGGTAAACTGCCATGATAACTTTTTCCCTTTCACTGCTCCCCAAAGCCTAAAATATTTTCTCTAGGGAATTTATCCATTGCTCAGCTACTAAGGGATTTGTACTCCCATTGAACATTGGTGGTTGTTGCCTCATGAATCGATCTAACATTGATCCTCCATGCTGCGGATCGGGGTGCTCCATACGGGTAAGGTTATTATTCATAACCTGAGTAAGTTGTCCCAGTATGGTGATTAGCTGATCGACACCAGTTGCATCACCAGCCCCACTATAATTATCTTGAGCAGGAGGGCAATCCCTACATGGAGTGCGTGCATTGATACGGTTTCCATTTCTTCCACTAGGCGCCATTTCTAAACAATGGCATAAACTAGATCAGTTTATGAATCAAAATTCATAATCCCATACTTATAAAACACTCAACATAAATTGAACTATTTATGGATATAATCCATAATCATAAAAAGGTTTTCTTTGAGGAAGTATATAATCATAAACCCTTCATAATGATTTGTAATGAAAATGAGAGTTATCCTAAGCATATCCCCCGGGAGTGTCGTAACCAAGAGTGCAGAAAGGCCCGTTGTCGTGCACCAGTTACCGTTCGAGTCTAGCTCAAAGCGGTGTTTTCTGGTTTTACCCCTAGGTACATCTGTGCCAGAGCCGCCTCTACCTGCTCGTATCCAGACAGGGATGTATTTCTCGGAAAACTCACAAAATCTCTACAATACCAAAATTCTAGGAAGTTCTTCTATACTAATCCTCAAAGTTCATCTTAGGTCTACGTGCTCTAATCAGAGTTTATCTAAATCTAGCTTCCAAGGTTTGTACTAAACTTCCTCTGATACCAACTGTAACGCCTCGACCCTAGTTACCCAGAGTCGGTTCATTATTACATAACATTTTCCTGATCACAAGAAGGATCAAAACTCGAAAGATTGATTGGTTTAGTAGCCTTGGAAACACTAGATATATTCATAAGTTTTACATTGCATCATAAAATGAAAAACTACTACAACAACATAATGTCTCCATAATTCCACACTCATATCCCCACATAATATCCCTGTAGGTCATTCATAATTTACTTCTTCACTTCCTGGGAAAAATAAAACATAGAAAAGGGGTGAGCTCAAATGCCCAGTAAGGATAACAATATAGCAGAAACTTTCATAAATAAGAATAAAAATTTAAGGCAATGTATAACTAAAACAACAACCTTTCAAACTTGAACTTTCAACATTGTATGGCATAAACAAAATGAGATAATGCCATTTACTTATTCACATGGATATTCTACTAATCGAATAATCACATGCAATATCAATAACCACTTTTATAATGATGGAATGCATAATGCCAGACTATCATAACCACATAGCCAAGGCCTCGTGCCAAGACTACAAATAAGATTTTGTCAAGGACTTGTGCCAAGACACTAGTTTGTCTCATGAGACCTACCGATGCATTTTTTAGAAGATACTTACGTTTAAAATTTCTCAAATATACTTCAGTGCTTTTATGAAAATATTATGCAAGCTTATGAAAAAAAATAACTAATTCTGAGACTACTCGACTAATTACAGGCCATGATGGGTCCACTCCCAATCCCTTCCTGTCTACCAAACTCGAGAGTCAGGTTTTCTGAAAACATTTTTTAGCTTGCATTAAATACGTATACATTTGCACTGGGTTTTCATGTATTTGAGAGAAATATCTCTTTTTTGAAATCATTTAAAAATAAAATATTTATAAAATAAAACATTTACTTTGAAAATATTCTTATAAGCTTGTAATGGAAGCTTTGACGATTTTATAACCGCGGAAAATAACAGCACCCGCCGTACAAGTTAAAAAAAATATTCTTACCTTAATTCTGTCGAAAATGTTAAAAAGGACCTTGTTTTGAAAACGACGGAAACATTCCTCTTATAAAAAGTCAAACAAGGGTATAAATGACTTTAACCCATATTCCTGTAAATAATAAAAATGTTTTGAAATACCTTTTGAAGAAACATGGATGTGGATGATAAGGAGATCCCAGTAGATTATTACGTATAAACAACCTCGGATAATGAAGAGATTGTGAAATAACCCTTACCAATTTGGTAACTTATGAAACATATAACCCATTAAAGAGGTATCATAAAATGAATATGTAAATACACATAAATTAGAGTGTATTACACAAATAATATAATTATGGGCAGTACATACACCACACAAAAGGTGATGGTGGCAATATGGCATGAATCTCACGGAAATACGGAGTGAGATGAAAACCCCTTACCTTGTACTTTTCCTTGGTTGGGGTAGGTTAACCTCCTGTATAATGGTGAAATAATTGTTATTAAATTATAAAATAATCATATACATTAATATGATATCATATATGATCTTTTAATATTGATTTGATAATAATATCTTAGTTTTATCGTTGTTTCGGGTGTTAACTTACTTGTTTTATTTTATATGTTTTGTTACTTAAGCCATGTTTGTAATGGATAGGTTGTATATTATTCATATCCATAATGATATCAAGTCCTTAAACATCATTTTTAAATCATCAAATGATAATTATACTTGAATGGATACGATGGAGAATTAATCTTATCGCGTTTGTGGAGACGGTAGTCCGTACGTACGCACGAGCGACAATATCATTCTTTTGATATTAAATTAATATATAAATGGATGTTATATCATATATAATGAATAATTAACATGTTATATTTATTATTTACAAGAGTTTCACATCATTGTTATACCCATCCAAATAATAATATATTGAATAACAATTACACCACGACGTGGAGACGGTAAGCTGTACGTACGCACGTATGGTGACATGTTATTCAAAGGGTGGATAGAATAATGAATATGGTTGTACCATATTTATAATAACATCACAGTATATGTGAGATACTGGAGTTATTATTTTATAATGGTAAGAACAATGAAAGAAGAAGTGGAAGAAGAAAGGAACTTGAAAAGGGGTGGTGAAAACATTACCTCTTCTTTGGGTTCTTTCATTTGATTTGATCAAAAGGGCTCCTTAGGTTGGCTTTCTGATCAAACTAAGTCATCTAGGTTGTAGTGAGGGAAGTTGGGAGAGTATTTGGGAAGAGTTTGGCCGAGCCAAGTGGCTTGGGAGGTGTGAGGAATGAGTAGAAGTGGTCTCCTTTTATAAGGGAGAGGAGGGGCTCTTTAGGAAAGAGTGAAAGTATTACTTTATAATATAATTATATTCGGTTTATATTGGTCCAAAAATCATTTAGGTCTAAGATAAAATGACTCATATTCTATACAACATCAACCAATAAGAATTGGGCAGGTTTTTGATAATATTTTTATCATTATAATCTTATTTATTTAAATGATTTATTAATGAGGTAAACATTGCATCATTATTGTGTCATTAATAATTTAAATTATATGATGTCTAAAAATTATAAATAAAATATCATCATGTAGGAAATATTTTTATCTTTCCAATAAATATTTATAATCGAAAATCCAACATGTATAACCCTATGTAAAAATTTTTCTTCTAAAGGATGTAAGCTTATGCCATTTTTATTTTTATTTTTGCTTTATTAATATAATGTGTCCCTACCACATACAAGTGGCTCTAAGGGGTCCCGAAATCGACCCAAGGATTCCCATGGTCGGGTATGTGTCCACCAATAAGGTTAGGACACGTTTTAGGGTAATTTTGTATTATTATAATATTATTTTTTAACCCTTATTTACCGGATTTACCCTTTAACCATGGTAAATAAATTATTTACCGCAGTAATTATTCAAAATGTGTAAAAATAAAAGTTACCTATTTACATAATTTTACATCCTGATTCCAAATATGTAATCCATTTTTCCAAATTCAAAACACCGAAGTGGAAGAAATTAATTTAAAAATATTTCCCGTTGTTAAAATAAAAAGCGTGTTTTTAAGAGATAATAACTATGAAAAGATTGACACTTGTTCATGTCTGGTTTAATTGTGAAATTATGTCCAATGACAAACATAAAATTAAATGGTAAAAATATATTCTAAATATACTTAAAAACCACGCAAATTCATAATTTATCAATTTTAATTATTTTGATTAAAAAAGTTGATTTTAATTAAAATTTAGTAATTTTCACTATTCATCAAAATATAAAAGTTATCCGAAAAGTACCAAAATTTCACCTTAGGCTGAATTAGATATTCCGAATCCAAAAATAAAGTCCATTTTGAAAAATAAATTATATATAATTTTAAAAAGTAGGTATTATTATTCATAACGACTAGTTTGATTGGTTGTTAGAACTCGGTGTTGCGTACAACACACGCTATCGCATTATTCAAAGAGAAGCGTACCGTAGAAGCTTGGGGTGTTACAATAAAGATATAGAAAAACAAAAATCTAAATGAAAACATACAATGAATTAAAACAAAATTTTAAACATGATTGAGATAGATTAAAAAGTTGATAAATTATAATCAAATGTATGAATATTATTATATTTCAAAATAAGGAATCAAAAAATTTCAAGAGATGTATCTCAAATTTTAGTCAAATTACAATGATTTTTTGAAATTAAAAAAATCAACTACATAGATTCAAAATCCCCTATGTGTATTTTTAATTTTCAATGAGTATAACAAGTTGAATACATGTTTTATTTTAGTTTTTCTGTCAGAGAAATGAAAAAAATATAACTGATATATTAATGACCAAATGACTTATTAACCCTTGGATGTCAAAATAATACTTATAAAAATTTTCATGAAAAATAAAAACATGAAATTTAAAGAACTTTTAAATAAGGAAATATCATAAGATAAGAAAAGGTAAACGCACATTAATAAAAAACTATTATATGAACTATCAAATTTTATGGAAATAAAAAACAAATTATTGGAATTATAAAAACATGATGTTGAATAAGGATCCACTAAACAAAACCCCACCATTTTTTTAATTACAAAACAATGTACACTTTCAAAAAAAATCATATTACTCATTTATAAATTATCAAAATGATAAGGATCAAATATATTTATAAAAACTTTTAAGTAATAATTTAATTTTATAAAAATATATATAAATATTTGAGGGAATATTAAAAGAAATTCATATGTAAAAGGCATATTTTAGAGACCAAATATAAATATTAAAAAGAATATAATAATAATATACTATAAAAACAACCATAGTTATATAAAATATGTATATATAAAAATTAACAATAAGTAATATGAAAAATATTTTCCAGATTTTACAGATTTCATGTATCTATAATTTTTTTTGTAGAAACACATACTCAAACTCCCTCTAAACGTATCAAAACAGAAACAAGTATAATTATAACATGCCAACAATAAATTTAGGTTTATCAATCCAAAAATATGCTAAATACATAGTGATGAAATTTATAAGTTTATTCTTGGTAGGGATAAATTATAAAAAATCCCTCGTATTCATTTGATGTCTAACAAATTAAAATATAACATCGATATTATATGTTTTATAATGTTGTAATGGATTCATAGAATTAGATACTATATAAATTTTATCATAATGAATTGGATTGTTATTAAGTTAAATTATATATTAACATAATGTTTTCTTGCTGAATAATCATTCTGCACAAAAACTAGAAGCACAGATATACTAAACTTCTGGAACAGATAGAGAAAACAATATGTATTTCTAGGGGAACAGAAACAAAAAAATCCTATCAAATAAAATTTATCAAAAAAAATTGTTAGAACATGATTCTAAATAAATAAAATTATACAATAAATAAAAAAATAT
The DNA here is from genome assembly GCA_963277665.1 of Viscum album. NCBI lineage: Eukaryota > Viridiplantae > Streptophyta > Magnoliopsida > Santalales > Viscaceae > Viscum > Viscum album. The sequence continues at coordinate 1,883,953,101 of OY728130.1, forward strand.
AGAATTAATAGTCCCTTTGAAATATCTAATTATTCATTTCAAAGCTTTAATATGACTCTCTGTAGGTTCAAATTGCTATATTTAACATATACTAACATTGAATATGATATTGGGTCTAGTTGTAGTTTAATAAAGTATGATACCTACCATACCTCTATAAAAATTAATATAAATAGATTTTCCAAAGGCATCATCATCTTATTTACATCTATTACACATTGAATGTTTCATAAATTTACAAGATTTGAGACCAAAAATTTTAAACTACTCTTTACCATATATAGTTTTATTATGAAAAATACCTTATTTTAATAGATAAATTTTAATTCAAAGAGATAACATTAATTACACCATTAAACTTTTATATAAATAAAATGACATTCAAATAAAAAAATAATTATAATATATTTCAATTAAAGAATAAAATAATATATCACCAATAAAAATTTTTACACATGAAAATATCATTATAAATTATTTTATAAAAATGTGTATAACTAGAATCACATTTTTTAAAATCAATATTTAATAAAAAAACCATTTAATTACAAGAACAAGCGTCATATTTTACAATAAATAACAATTTAGTTAATTTAAAAAAATATAAAGAAAATTTTCATTTTCAAAATTAGGGGGCCGAAAAAGATAAACATTTTCAATTATAATACAATTAAAAAATAACATTTAATATCGTCTTGTTATGAGTATCCATAAGCAAAAAGTTTAGATTTATTTTTATTATCTATCTAAATTACATAGCCTTGTTTCTAAATATTCCTCTAATTATGATTACTTTCTTGTCATTATGGAATTCAACTGGAGACCATACATTATTTATTAGAAAATTATTAATCTCATCTTACATATTAATAATGTAATTTGGATATATTATTGAATCATTAAAATTAAAAGTAATATGATAAAAAAATTAAATTATAGTTGGGAAAAATTTAAAAAAGGAATAGTTCTTACATCAAAATCAACATTGATAATTACAATTTCAATAAAATGACCATTATGAATACTCTATGATGATAGATCAGATTGAGAAGTAATATTCTCCTCCTCAACCGATTTATCCTTATCATATGGTTTTTCTACAGTAAAATTAAAAAATTAAAATGCAAACTAAATAACATTAGACTAAAAATTAATTTAAATTTTTTTCCATCAAACCTATTTAGTAAAAATTCATTAATAACCAAAATTACTTTAAAATAAACACTAGATGCATTAAGATTATTATACTAACCATGAAGAACACATTTTATACTTTTTGCATCAAATTTATCAATATTATCCTTTGAATTCATAATTAAAAACAAATAACCAAAATATTTGATTTTTACCTTTAAATTTTTAATAAGGAGATTTATTCTACTATATTCTAAATAGAATTATATTTGAAATCTACTAGTTTGAAAAAATGTATTTATCCCAAAAATATATAGGCATATAATATTCCCATAACACGGTTCTATCCATTCTAATAAGAGTTCTATGTTTTTTCGACAACACTATTTTTCTATGGTTTTTTAGGTGTAGCGAAATTATAAAAATAAATAACATTTCAAATTTTTTTCAAAATATATGTTATCAAATTCACCTCCACTATCATTAATATTTAAAACAATCACGCAAAACTCTTCATTTTGAACCAAATTTCATAAATAAATACATCTTGATAAGTATAAATTTTATGAGAAATAAACAAAAACCATGAAAATATACTATAATCATCAATAATAACAAAATTATATTTCATTCCACGAATTTATGAAATTTGAGTTGGACCAAATAAAAAAATATGTACCAACTATAAAGGTCCATTAGTACTTATTTGATTGATATATCATTACGAAATAGTGAATTGTTTCACAAGTATGCATGCATCATAAACATGAATCTATTCTATCTTGAAGTTAGGTAACATTAACACAATCTCTTGTTTTGAGATATTATATAACATTTTAAAACTGACATGACCTAATCATAGATTCAAAATTATTTTCTCACAATTCACAAATTTAAAACACTAAACTTGTTGAATTATATGTTCAATAAAAGTAATTGTTTACGTATTTTCATTTCTGTTAGACTATAATAATTAAAAATTTATTTTTAACCAAAAAACATATCATTTAAAAATTTGAGATAAATTAAATCATCCCCTAATAGATATATAAAAATTAAATTATGTTTTAAATCATCCAAAAATATAATTTTATAATAAAAATTACAATACTAAATACCAAAATGTCAAAATTATTTTACATTTTCACTAGAATTATTACCACTATTAACATTTAATCCATCACATGTTTTGTACGTGGTAATCTTTTGTGGGAATAATTTAATATTCCAAGTTCATCACCTATTATTGTACCACATATCATTATTGATATAACCAATTAATTTTTCTTATAAAAATAAATTACATAATAATGTTTGTATCCAAACTATTATAGGTCCAATAGGATTAATAATACATTTTTGGGGTACCCACAGAGCATTAAAAAATAGTTAACATAAATCTATTTAATTTTATTTTGTAAATATGATTGTTTTTAAATCCCAAATATTTTTTTAATATAGTATAACCTGAACTTACATATTATCCTTTCATTCCACTTCAAAAAATAACAATGTATGTACATCCATTTTTATCATTTAAATAATTTATTGAGACGAATTTGAGTTAATATCCTACCATATCCAATAAAATATTTAATTTTTTAATTTTTTTGTAATAATTCATCTTATGATATTTTTCATGGCGTTGAATAAAAGCATATAATTTTTTTTCAAGAATCTATTTTTTTAAAAAAATTTATTCAAGTATTGAGTGGATTTATAATTATTATAAATTGTAGAATTATAGGTAAAATCATAATTCCATAATTTTTCATTTTATTTTAAAATAACATCATTTTAAAAAATATACATTATTTTCATCCAGATTATTATATAAATCAAAATATTTTAAAGATTATTATAGGGGGATTTCAATATCATCATTCAATTTATAATGATTTAGATTTTTAGAATCATAATCATAATCCATACACTGAGAATTAAACAGAGCATCACTAACCTTACACAGAGATCCCTAGAGACTGTGTTAGAAGACCCTTTCAAATTTTTTAATTGTTTACTAAAATAATTTTCATTATTAAAAATAAAATGAGGTATCATGGACCTTTTCATTTTGTTTTGTTTTGTTTATTATTTTGTTCAAGAATGTTGGTATTTATTTTCACATTCATCCTAAACACAAAAATGTAACATTTTATACATTATAAATAATTGAAATTTTAGTATCTCCCATGCATTTTTCTTTTTAAGTGTTTCATTTATATTAGTTATTGAATCCAGTCATTTCTATTCATTTATAAACTCTAGAAAAAATATTATCCATATAACCTTCTTCAATATCATTTAGTTCAGAATCAAAAGTGTTATTAGATACAACATTCCCAGATTTAAACACTATAACATTTCATTTTGATGTATCCTCTTCATTGATGTTCTTAAATTATAGTTCATACATAAGTAGTGGTACAATCAATTCATATAGTGTGCATCCTTTTTTGTTCATGAATATTCTAGTAGAAAGCTTCTTTGTGTTCCATTTCATCAGTAAAACTCATATGACTAATTCAATATGTATATGGATCTCCAAAGAGTATCTAAGAGAATTAACTCCAATCATAATTCATCCGAATCAACATTACATTTGATTTATTATTTAATATCTAACCATCGTGAAGTATTGGAACTGACATCAAAGCATTCTAAATTTGGATCAAAAAAACATTATGAACCAAGGTGATTGAATTCTCTAATCATGAAAATATCATGAGTTATCTTACGTATAGAAACATGACACAACACACATATTTTAACAGAAAAATATAAAATATTCATAATTTTTTAATTAAAACATATATTGTAGAACCATTTCATGTAATAGTGTCTAGTTCATCCTCTAGTACAGTATATGGTATTCCATTAATTTATAGTGTTGAATTCTCAATTTATTGATGTACGCATCCATTCTAGATTTTCAGTAGTTAAAAAAATTTATATCAATGGGAGGTTCATTCTAATTATTCCATGCATTGTTTTTATTTATTTATCACATTATAATAACCGTTTCCATATACCATAAGGTCTAGGAATATGTTAGTAGAATATAATATAAATAGATTCTATAGAGGTTTGGATAATTCTAAAAGGAAGAACATTTGATACCAATTGTTTGGTATTATGAAAAATAATGATAGTGGTATGATATTTTAGACTAGGTCAAACCATTGATACCAATTATTATGTTAGTTATGGTAATGGGTTATTGTTTAGAGGAGGGTGAACAGACCAGAATAAAAAATTATTCAATCAAATTGGTTATTTTAATTAACTATGAATGTTAACTGTTCGAGACAGTTAATTGAGGAAATAATACAAATAAAACAAGTTATTTTATACTTGTTTAGTCCAAATTGGACCATGTCCAATCCTATACATATCTACTTAGTGAGATATTTTTTATACACTACCATTTTTTTAATGAATCATAACCTAATTAAAACATTAATTTACAAGTGGAAGAATAGTTTGACACTTGAAATTTTCATGGGGAGTCACAACCTAATTAGAAAACAATATTTAGACCATGCGAGTGATAACCCACACAGTCTAGACATTATAATCATAGATTCACAACCTTAGGACAGAAAATGATTTTGTACGTAAAATCAAAAATGGAATGTAAAATAACCTGAGAGATGGGAAGAAGTGATACATACTCATGAGAAGAAAATAAAATAGATATAAAAATAATTAAAAATAGGTATTTGTTATTGAGTATTGGATTAGATCATATCATCAACATAGTATAATTCAAGGATTTTTTTGTTAATTCCATTAGAGATTGACCATCTTTTCTGAGAGTTTATTTTGACATAATGATTGTACACACCACTTTTCTCATAGAAAATTATCACTTGAAAATACAAAATATCTCATCGAAGATGTATTTTATCTAAACTATTTTATATATTCACTCATATAAACAATATAAAATATTGATTCACATTTAAAAAATAAAAATTTCATATCTGATCAGTTGTTAGAAAATTTAGAATTCAAATAAAGAAATACTTAAATACCATAGTGGGAGAGAATGATATTATCATTTCATACTAATCAATCATAATGTGAAATAATATAAAAACAGTAAAGGCTAAATAAAAAATTATCGACCATAAAATATTTAAAATATTATCTACAATTAGAAGTCAACTATATATATCCCATAAAAATGGTATATTTTAATTTGAAATAGGAAATTAAAAAACATTTCATTTTTAAATGTGTAATAACCATGTGAATAAATAGAAACAATAATAACACTAAATTTCAAATATTAAGATTAGTTTTAAAAATTTTAAAACTATATAATATTAGTTAAAAACCATAGAATTAACGAAAAATCAGAAAATATAAAAAAAATTGAGTACTAAAGATGAATGTAATATGAATGACCATAAAACAACACTTTGATTATTATAAAAACACATTTAAAATAATATAGATCACCTAATATAGGTTCTACATTCATAACATAAATTTATAAGGTCATTAAAAATAATTTCAATATAAGAATAATCAAACTGAAAATCTTTATAAGAAAAATAATGAAAATTAGAATATGTGTAAGCTTCTAGTTTGAAGAAAAATAGATTGGAAAGAACATAATGTACACATCCTGAAGTTATGAGGTCAATATACATTCCATTCTATACAGTCAGTATGATAACCACTCAAAAAAGGTTCCATCACATTTCATCATGATAGGTACTCAAAATAACTCACAATATTTACACTTTACCCCCAAAAGGTAGTTTACTCCATATGGAATTAAATCAATGGGTATAACGTTATCTTTAAGATGAATACACCATAAGGATGAATATCCTAAAAAATCTTGTTAAGGTGAAATCATAACTCATGTTATGTTGGGTTTTAAAACTCAGGGTCCCTACATGAAAAGTGTATAATTTTAAAACGATTTTTTACTAAACTATGTTGGAATTTCCATGCAAGGGAATTTCAATGAGGAGAGTCAATTTATGTTATTATTATAATAATTTACATATAGGTGAACTTATGTATTAATTTTAATTAAATAAAATAGACTTATGTGAATCATGTAAGGGATTCATGTAGGATAATTCATCAAATAATGGATTCACATATTCGAAGTCTTCAACAATGAACACATATATTATTTTCTAACTTCAATACTAAAAAATTAATAAATAATGGATGAATTAAACATTGTTACTTTTTAATTATTTTTATTAGATTCCAAAATCATTAAAAATAATAATGAAAAAATTTAATAGGATATTTCTAACTCATTTTAGTATAAAAATATTAGAAAATAGTTCTATAAAATAGTACAAATATGACTAAAAATATTTTGTGAATTTAATGATAATTTCAGATATGATGTTGAGATCTTATAGATTTTTATGTATTATAATTAAATATATTAAATATTGTTAAATTTACCTAACATAACCACTACATTTAGAGATATGTAGATCAAGATATACTCAAAATACATTGACCATCTGAAATTGGAAAATAATCTATGTCTATTCAAAACCGACAATGTACATTTTGAATTACCGACATGGATAACCATTTGGATACATGATTTACATAAATTTTTCTCTAGGTTAATTGTATAAAAATAAAGAAAATATATATTATTTCCAAAAATGACTTATTTATCCTTGGAACTAAATATAAAACTTGTCGAACTTGCTATAAAAAATTAACAAATTAAATCTAAATTAATTTTATGTAATGAATTATTATGACATGATAAAAGTGAAAAATAATTTAATAAATATTCAAATTAATGTATTCAAAAAATTAAAAGAAATAAAATTATGAAATCAGTTTAATTATCAACACATAAAGTCGTTTAATGATCCACTCAATACATGCTACATCCATCATGGCCATAAGAGACTCTATGTCGATTTGGGAATTTTATTTTTGGAGAACTAATACAATGAATTATTAATTCCTCTTTCACAAGACAATTTTTATTTAATAAAAATCATCAAATTGGATCCATATTGTATTTCCTATGAAATTTAATTCGTTCTATATAGAAATATTAAAAAATATATTCAGTTTAGAAGAATATGACTTTGGGATAGCGCAGTCGAGCACTGTCTTATAGGTGTTATCCTCTGTTAAATCCCGACTAAGTGAAGCCCATTAATTCCCTAACAATTATATCTAAATTGGATCTATATTAATACAACGTTAATGGATTGAATCCATATTAGTCATGTATCATGTTATAATTGAGATATTTAAATCATCTTATTTATTTTCATCCACTTACTACATAGTGAATTCAATTCTATAAGAAATAGATAACACTCTTACTGCAACACTATAGGAATAGGTTAGTATTATCCCAATTATGTTAAATACCTAAAAGGGGTGGGGGTGAATCAAGGTATTATATATTTAAATAATAGTCCCTTGGGATCATTTTTAGTTGTTAGAAATAACACTCTTCTATCTCATTCCCATTGAAATGTAAAATTAGAATTTAAATCCATCATGAGACACCATCATTTTACATAGTTCAACCTAAATGGGAAATGTAAAAGGATCATACAACGACGATGTAACAATGTTCCAAATCCACTAAGTGTCACTGCAAAATGACATTGTTCATGATTGATCACTTCTATGCCTAGAATCACTACATTTATATGTTTTAGGGTGTGCTCACAACTTTCCCAAGGGCACTCCCTTTGTATCTTTTTCTGGCTCCATTCTAGTTGAATGGATCACTAACTTACTATTACTTTTATCACTATAATTGTATTTGATCCACTGATAATTTATGGACTTGTAGGTCACTTAATTTATATGAATGCAAGCACACTATGTTTTAGATAGATCCTCTATTGAACTGCCATTTTTTCTCATAGATAAATGCCACATTTCCATGAAAATTTAGTTTATAGAAATTAAATTTTCCATCTAAGACCAAAATCCCAGGATCTTGTCGAAGGTAGCCCTATAAATTTATTAGATAAAAAGGAAAAAAGAAGTCAAGAAAAAAAGGGATTCTTATAACAGTGGTAGTATATATGACAATATCTATCAGCATAAACCAAAGATTCATGATAGTTCTGCGTCACAAAGGACCACCTTTCGCCCATGTCAATGATCATCTATCTCTCCAAGGCATCTTCCACCTGGTTGGACTCCCGGTAGGTGTTGTAAACAACCATAACAATTTGATCACCTTAATCAAGACAATCAACCCATTGAGGTATCACTTTCTAGGGAAAATGATGTGTTCTCATTTGTAGCACACGCACCGCCATTTACGAGTATGATTCCAGGAAAATTCTTCTCCTATTTTATTGTATTTCATACCTTATTTCAGGATTTACCGCCCATAATTCTGCATCATATGCATTTCCGACCCCAACATAAAGGAAGAAACATCCTTTCACAAAGCCGCGACATGTGCAGAAGAATCCACCACAACCCAATGAACCTAATGCACCCGAGGCCGCTCCTTCAACATTCACTTTGATGTGTGGAGAAATTGGATGTATCTATCAGATAAACTTGAGAATCCTTATCCTTTGTGGCCGCCCAAAAACACCAAGTGATCTGAGAATTTACAGGTCAGAAACATCATTAAACATCGTACCTTCTTGGACAAGAGAAGCTGTATAAACATTCTTGTCGATGGCCACTATTCCTCACTGAAAAAAATTGTATGCGCTATCAAAGTGGATCGAGTTACATGCATCCCATAGAGCTACAAATATTGCAGAAAACATTACACTTTCCAACTATTTTAGCCACCTTTTGATCTTCATAAATTTCATTGGGAATTTCCATCCATCGCGTGGCACGAGTGCTTCTTGGACCACCTCTTCCCTTATGGATTACTTTTACTTATACAAATCATCTCTCCAACCATTAATGGATGATTTTCTAGAGAGAACCTATCCTCCATTATCCTTTATTCCATTGTGGATTGCTATACCCCAAAGAACTATTTTGCAGACTATTTCTATGAAATACTTCTCCCTTTGAGGAATTACCTCTCATGAGAAAATCTCCTCTGTGGACACCTTAATGAAATTATTTAGACTTTTATGAATTATTCTTGGATATATGATATTTTATCATGGTTTTTTTCATAGAGTAATGATGGTATTAGACGTCTTTATACAGGAAATCTATCTACAAAACCAACTACTCTGTTTTACTTAAAACTATTATGTGGTCTTACCTTCACCATAAGAGGTTCTTTACGGTCATCATAGTGCCTTTTATTCATCAACACATTTAATTTATTCTTAAAAAAAATACATTGTTACTATAAAAATTTGATCTTATGAACAGAAAATAATAAACCATCCCATGAACTTCAAGCCTCCCAATTACTACAATATTCTCAAGAAATGTTTTTCTTTTGTGGACCACGTAGCCTCCTTCATGGTTTACATTGTGATAATATGAATTATGTTTCCATTGAAAAATATCCCTCACTATTCCATGAATCACATTTTATACTCTGATAACTATTATCCATGATCTGATAGCTATGAAATATTTTTCAGAAATCCATCAATTTTAAAAAAAACTCTTGATTTTCAGGTAAACAATTTTAGGAATGACTGGGAAACTATGACACCTTAAAAATTTTATTTATAAAACATTAACCATAAATTTTTTTCGTTATCTAGATCAATCAAAAAAACCAAAAACAAACTAAAACACCTACATAATTCTTTTATGTTTTTTACCAATATTATTTCCCTTTGTGTTTGTCAACAACTCTTTACATTTTGATACTTCATTAAATATCCTTCCATCTTACATCACCATTCACATTTTGAGATTAATATAATTAATAAGGATTTACTCAAAAAACACTCTAAGCCCATAAGAGAAATGATAAACATGAGAAATAATAGTATTACATTAGTTTCATTAATGAGTAACTTCATTTAAAAAACATTGTTATTCATTCTTCAATATTCATAATTTTCATGATAAGTAATCTTTGATCAATCCCCTTTACCACCATAAAAGTTATTACATCCCCATATCACTTATACCCCATTTAGATTATCTCCTATATTTATTAACATATTGTATCCCATTTTATATCATCAATATCTCCCTCTATTTCATTGAACAAAAAGTCCATTCCATTTGGTTCTATAACTGGGTAAATAATACATATTAGAACATTAACGTGAAATAACACAATTTATCAAGGAGAGGTGGTCTCATAACAACAATTTTTTTGTGTGGGGAGTTTAATAGACTCTAATATCCATTTGATGCATTCAACATGATTACTAGGATAAGTTTTTTGTTATAATTTCCTCAACCTATTGTTATATTGGCTCAAAATACCACATCAAAATCCCTCCCTTTACTTTCTCATTGATAAAATGATTTTAGATTTCAATGTCTGCCATCCTCAGGTGATGAAATAGATTTTTTATAAGATTTATAATATATGAATTATCAATATGGATTCTAATCAAGGACATCACTCAACTCCCACGTCATCAAGTTATTGTTTCATTCACTATAACTTTATTCATGGTTGAGTAGTTGAAATATAATTATATTCATTGGGTCTCTATGAAAATAAATCATCTTTACTGATTAAGAAATCATTATGAAATATACTATGTTATAATGCACCACTTGATGTTGATTCATTATCATATACTGAAATATCCCAATCTATATCTATATATCCCAATAACTCTTACTGTGATTTATCATTATACATAAAAATAAAATCCCCCATGCCCTTAGTATACATAAGAATTTTATTTTCTAAAAACAAGTGGTTTTTCTTATTATTACATTGGTATCATTCTTCTTGGAATGAGGAAAAAATAAAATCATTTATTGTTACAATCATGTACAAAATACCTCCCATTAATTGCATGTATTCTATGATATTGACTGAATTTCTATCATTATATTGTGAAAGATTCATCTAGGTTTCAAATAGAGTTTTCATGCCATTGAAATTATGTAGTCTAAATAATCTCAGAACCTCCTTAGAATTGATGGACTAAGATATGAATGTACCATTACTTCCATATGTCACATGTAAAATAATTTAAATTTTAGTTCACCAAAAGTTGATATTTCAAATTCACTTTTCCTAAATTAGGTGAATTATGTGAACTTATCTTCATTTGATACTCCAAATATTATGTAATTAAAATATAGAAACACCATAATTCTAATATTACTATCATCATTAACACAAATATTATAATCAACTCCACCAAACAAAAACCTGAGTTTCCCCAATAACAGATCGAGCCTTGAATACCATGTGCTTGGATTTTTCTTCATCCCATATAGATAATTTCATATATAGAAGACCATATTCCAGTCATTATGAATGAGAAAACCACATGTATTTTCAATGTAAACTTATTATTCTCGAATAGCATTTTGAAATGATGACATGGAATCAATCTAGAAAAAATTGAAATTTCATTTCACTGTTATGGTCAAGAATATTCAGATAATCTTTATCCTTGAAATTGATGAAAATGCTTCATCAACATCAATACTTGATACATGGGTGTAACAGTTGCAAAATATTCATTCTTTGTTTCTATTTAGACTACCATCGTCATTTATTTTATATGGAATGACTAATTAGTCCCAATAACATTTTTATCTATGGGAATCCAAAAAATATAACATGCCTAATTATTCTCAATTTGGTGAAGCTCTTAATTCATATCATTAACACAATTCTCTTCTATATATACTTTATCATACAAATATAAGCTCTTCCAGTGATGAGTATGATTCTCACTATAGATTCTTCAGTCTCTTTTTCTACAATAGAACTGCCTGATCACCAAATACATTCTATCTATTGATTTTAGAAATTCAATTATATCTATCTATAGACACTGAATTCAGACCATCCTTTTCATTTTCTTATTCATTTTCCGAATTAGCCTCTAGAACTAGAACATCCCCTTATCATCTTCTTTATTTTTTCTCATCCTCTTTATAATGATCATCTATATGCTGAAGATTATTCTCATTCTCTATTATTATTACATCATTACTTATTACAATATTTCCCAGTATCTGTTTGAATTATTATTTTGTATATATTTTCATTGAGTATCCACAAAATATCCCATGATCTCTATGGTAAACAAATTGGATGTGTTTCTCTAACTCAGTCTTGCCGTAGGGAGTGGAAAATGAAATTTATTTTCATAATGCAGCACAAAATCTCACCAAGGATGTCTCACTTGATGAGCTTTCATAGTTGTTCACATAATTAATATATATCACCTGAAATTATTATTTTAGGTTTCTCAATTAATATCACAATTAAATGATATTTAAATGTAAATATATAGGATAAAACATATGTTAACATGTAATTACAGAATGTAATTAGTAAAGAAAGATCTTTTTCCTAGGTTTGGATAACATGGGTTCATTCATTATTTATTGATTATTTAAATTCAATTTGATAATTCATTTAGTGAAACCACATTAATGAATTACTCCCCTTTGATTTATTTAATGTCTTATTTTAGAATTCGTCCAACACACCAAACCTCAACTCCTCGATTATTCAACTAGGGTAATAGGTCAATCGAGAATGTTATTCCTAAAGGACCTGAATCCATTGTAAGATTTTTCATCTCTTATAGAAACCCCAACTCCATTGTATGGAGAGTTTGCCTAAGAGATGGGAGAGGAAATGGATGAATCAATGGAAAAGGTTGGATTTGGAAATAATTTCATGGTGGATGAGCGCCACAACCATGCATATTCCTCCCTCCACCTCAAATATATTAAAAACATTTCGAATTTAATATTCAATATTGAAGAACACTATGAGTACAACACCAGGGAAAAGCCTCGGGTTAGTCTCTTTCCAATGAAATGTGAATATATATAATGATGGAGAGTGGGAGACGAAAAGTGAATAATTATATTTGGTTTGGAAGAGAAAGAGAGGTTGAAGAAGATGGAAACCTGTGAATTAAATGTATGCATATGAATTTCATTAGAAAATAAAACTAAACATACAAATAAAAAGAAAGAAAATTCTTAAGATAGATGCACATTTCTAGGAATCCTCTCTAATGTCGGTGTCGAAATCCCCTTTCAGAATTGGTGAACAACTCTTTATATAGGCAAAGGAGGTTCCATCCTTTGGTCTTCAAGTTTATGATCTTCATAATTCATCTATGATTACCGACATATTCATTCCTTCTAAATATTGACCATGTTAAGCCAATAAAATTGAAGAATTTTCAAATAGTTTATCCTTGAAAGATCTTCCAAAATATCTTTTACATTTCATACCAAACATTCAGCTTAATATGAAATCTTTATTAAGTGATATTGCTAATTAAATTCAGTATTTTATTCATGATGAATGTTTCCTTTTTTATTCCTAAAAATATTGGAATACACATTTCCCGTTAATGAATGAATATATCCATGTTCATCAACAACTGAATGCCCCATTAAATATTATTTTATACCCAATTTGAATCACATCAATTGGATATATGTATGCCGATTTGGGATTAATTCATTTAGGAGGGGCCACCCGACCATCGAAAATAATTTTCCAACATGAATGAATTTTTAGGACCCTTGGATGGCCGCATTAAATAATGGTCCTGAAAAAAAAATATTAAGACAATTAATATAGGAATCCAATAAAAAACTAACATGATTGGGATTTATATTTTAACTGTTATGGGTGAATTACCAAAGATATTAAAATATGTTTATATTTCCAAATTAATCAGTTTTCCAATTTAATGTCAAAACAAACAATAAATTAAAAATTTCTATAAATATCACAAAATAATAAATTTATAGTGACTAAATCATAGAATTACATGTAAAAAATGATGAAAATATAATGTCAATAAATTCCCACACACCTAAACTATACTTGTACTCAAGAATAAAATCTCAACAGGGAATTAAAAGGAGACCAATGTTACAAATATTCATATTTAAAAGCAATGAAATAAAAAAATTATCTATCTCCAGTCAAATTTTTATGGTCCACACAAATAATAAATTTATTTTCCCATTTTTCAAAGAAACATTCAATTCATGCATTTTACTTTTCTCCTTTGAAAATTATGGACCTTATCCATTCTTTAATTCATGTTTTTCAATTTATTATTATTAAACATGCCAAATCATGATCTATATGTCATTTAAATATTTTCTCTCATAACTCATAATACAATTAATGTGGAGTTATGATCATATCATGAGAATAATCTCCTTATCCATATGCTTATAAAGTATCTACTTTCTCTAATTTGTAAATACAATAGGCACGTAAAATTATGAGGACATGCATTAATGGTTCAAATGACTATGTGGAATAGGGTTGGTAGGATTTGATACATTAAAACTTATTTCTCAAATAGGCGGATAATATATTAAGTATAATTCATGATTAATAAAGTGAAAACACAAGATGAACCTCACTCGAATCCCCTTGATAATGTGAAACACAACACCACCCCCTTTTTTGACATGGGAAATGAGAAAATAAATGATTACAAAGAATGATATCATACAAGTTCTCCCCAATTATATATAATCTCTAGAAAGGTAGAGCTTATTTTTTTTAAATTTTTTTTTGAAATTTTTATAATGCTCCAGAAAGGCACAACATTACTTCAAATTGTTTCTCTATTTTTTTAAAGGAGAACTGGATGAAATGAAAACCTCATAATGAAATGATGACTCATTCCAAATTTTATAATAATACATTTCCAAAAATAATGACACACACCTCAAACCACCCAATAATTTCACCCATCCTAATGAGCACACACAAAAGGCCCTTACCCCACACTCAACCGTGAAATATCCATGAAAAATTACTAAATGTGTAGGTTGGCAAGGAAATATTATCTTGTAATGTGTCTTAAAACTATAAGGGAATTCCTGGATTGTATGGGAAAATGAATGATAAATGTAAGGGTGGGTCTCAGGTAAATATGTCACTATCCAATGTAGTGCCTCATTCCTTTTAAATGTTCATTTACACAGTTATTACTATGACAGGTTTCAATACATGTTCTGGAAGGTGGCATATCCCATGATCACACGAGAGATATGCACAACATTAAATAGGAAATATTTGGTCTAGAAATACTCTCAGGAATGGGAATATGACATTGGAAAATCACTCAAGGCTTGATTAATAATATCAAATTAATTCAAATGAAATTCATAAATTCAAAGCATAAATGATGTTAAATAAATTTTATTTACATGAATCAATTAATTCCCTCTAATTATGAGTCCTTATTTCAATATTCATGATTCACTTTTATCTTCTATTTCTCCTTTTTACTCATTCAATATCATTAACATTAAAATATAAAACATGACATTATTGGATTCCTAAAAAACCCACGTTTCATAGATATGTTATCTAAAACATAATTCAAGTGTGGGAATTCAATTCCAGTGTAAATCATAAAACGAAAATATAAGTATTTTCAATGTTAAACTATAAAAGTTAACTCCCTTTCAAAATGAATCATGGTTTTTTTTCTGCTTTGGGGTTCTCTTGTACCATCATGAACCTAAAAAAGAGAATTGCTAAATTATGTGAAAGGATCATTCCATTAATGAAAGAAAATTTATGAGGGAGTGGGCTATATGCTAAGCTACATCTATGAAAATAAATTGGAATCTACATTCATTGGAAGCAAGTAAAGATATGTCTTGGTAAGAACCCGTAATTAGGCCCTAGATTATTTTACTACCTCTAGAGGGTAGTACCAACTATTATCCATAATCTGTTTGTGGATGGATCTACTTGTACATGAACCACCACATGTTATTATTCACATATTGCATTTTTATGTTCTTATTGAGGAGGAATCCATGGACCGAGTACACCATATCTTCCCCCTTCACAATGTTGTATAGCATTCATGGTGGGGGTTGGATGAAAATTGGAACATCATCCTCTTCAGTTACTACTTGTGCAATTTCTTCTTCAAAATCCAGTTGTTTCTCCAGATATGCTACATGAAAAGAATAATAAAAGGGATATTCATAATGTAAATTTAAATTAATAATTTTAAAATATTCCCTTTTGAGGTAGACATCATGATGATTTGTTTTTTCAGTAATATCCGCTTGTATGTCTTCCTGGGATTCCTGATGTTGATGATCAATTCCATTAAGGAGCTCCAGGTGTTCCTCAACAGGTGAATTTTCTTCTTCTTCTTCGTCTTCTTCTAGGGTGATGAAAGGATTGAATGAATATGAAAATTCATAGTCATAAAGATCAATACTCAAATCAGATTTAATGAATTCATAAAAGTTAGAGTTCAAGAATGGATCATCTCCCTGAGCTTCTTCTAGTTCAATCACTTCTTCAGTGATCAGTTCCTCTTGGAGTCAATCTTCATATGGTAGAGGTGGGTACTCAGTCTCCTCCTGTGATTCCTTGAATTTTACTACATGGGTGGTTTATTCATCTTACAACCCTAGAGAGAGGTATAAAGGTGGTTTCTCTTCAACTTTTTAGGGAATTAGGAGATCATTTTTCATTTCAATTTTGTCCCCTTCACTCCAAAATTCTTCCAAATTCACATGAATGCCCTCCTGTAAATTAATAGAAAATTATCTTTCGTCTATCTCAACTAGAAATGGTTGAGAGAGGTGGAATTTATCTTCAGAACATTTTCTTTAACATTCTCATGTTATTTAACTTAAAAACCCAGTAGGGAAATTTCTTCCACAACATGCTCATGCTCTTTCTCCGGTTTAGGATCAGGTTGCTAACATTGTGCTCAAACATAGTCAAACTCTATTTTAATTTTTCTCACCAAGTCATCCAGAGTATTACTAATCCTTTCCACCAGAGCATTTAGATTGGTATAATCCACTTCTGGTTCTTGACATTACACCTAGAAGTAATCATCCAATGCATAATAATTTGAATTTGAATAAATCATGGAAATATTTTTAGATGAAAAAAACTATATAAATTTCGAAAATAGAATAATTAACGTAAACAAATGATTATCTCTGAGGAAACGGTGCAAGTTTTGACGCATGCATGTCGTAGGGCATCATAAATGCAATTTATTTTTCTTAATGCAGCATAGTGGGTGACCAGGGTCATCTCACTTGAGGAGCTTTCTCAGTTGTTCACCTAATTAATCTAAATCATCAAAAATAATTATTTTTGGTTTCTTAATAAATCTAATAGTGAAATGAAATTTAAAAGTTAAATTAAATGTTAAAACCTATACTAACATGAAATTATAGAGTGAAATTTGTAAAGAATGTACTTGGTCCTGGGGTTGGATAACATGGGTTCTTTTATTATTTATTTATAGTTCAAATTAAATTTGATAATTTATTTACTAAAACTTCATTAATGAATTAATTCCCATTGATTTATTGAGTGTGTGATTTTAGAATGCGTTCAGCACACCAAACCACACATCCTATAGTATTCAAGTAGGGTAACACCTCATCAGAAAATTTTATTCCTAAAGGACACAGCTCCACCATATGATGTTTCATCTCATATGAAAACCACAACTCCACCATATGAACAGGATGACTAAGAGAAGGAATGGGAAATTGATGAATCAACAGAAAGGAATGGATATGGAAATACTGTTGTGGTTGATGATTGCCACACCCATTAAATATTCCTGCCTCCACCACCAATTGATTTAAAACATTTTGAAGTTAAATGAAAAAATCAAGAACACCCTGAAACAAAACCCTGGTCCAAGCCTTGGGTTAGTCACATGCCATTGCAAAGTGATTATTGATCCCAAAGGACAGAGGGAGAATAATAAAAGATTTAGATTAGGGTTACAAGAGAAATAGATATTGAATAATATGGAAACACTTGAATTAAAAAGATGCATATGAATTACATTAGAAAAGAAATATAAATTTAAGAAGAAATGAAAATAAAATAATGAATTTATCAGCATGTCCCCAGGCCTCATATCCAATGTCGGTGTCAAACTGACCTCTTAGAATTTTTGAAATTCTATTTATATAAGCCATGAAGTGGGGGGGTTCCATCCTCAGGTTTTCATATTTATGATCTTCATAATTCATCTTTAAAATAATCTTCACATTCTCCCCACCGAAAGATTGGCCATTGTTAGCCAATTCAATGGCCGAATTTTGGAATAGTTTATTCTTAAAATATCTTTCAAAATACCTTTTATGTTTCATAAAAAAATTTCAGATTGATCAGAACTCTATCATAAGATATATTTTTAGTTAAATTAGAGTTTTTATTCTGGTTGAATATTTTTTTATACCCCAAAAGATAAGTATCCATGGGTCGCTTTAATGAATGAATATATCCATGATCTTCAACAAATGAATTCCCCATTAAATATTATTTCATATCCAATTGGAATCACATCAATAAGAAATATGTATACCGATTTATGATTAATTCATTTAAGTGAGGCCCTCCTGATCCTCCAGAATAATTGTCCAACTTGATTGAATATTTAGGGCAGTTGGATGATCGCATTAAATAATGGTCCTGAAACAAAAGATTAAGACAATAAATATAGTAATCCAATAAAAAATAACATCCATTGATTTTAAATTTTATATTTTATCCGTGAATTACCAAAGATATTAAAATATGTTTATATTTCCAAATTAGGCTATTTTGCGATTTATGATCAAAACACCCTCCAAATCCAAAACTGATGTAAATAACACAAATTGATAAATTTATAGCAATTAAATAATTGAATTACATATAAAAATGGTGATAATATTATCTCTATCATTATCCTTATTGAGAATGAAACAAATTCTTTTGAATACTCAAAATAACTTCTTAATGGATTCCTTCCATACTACAACTCATATGGAGTCTTCACAGATTTTGGAAATAATAACTCTCTATTTTATGTATTGAATGACTATATTACTTATTCTATCCAAAATATATCTAGAATTTCTTTTTCAATGATTATTGTTCTAGCCATGATATTGATAATTTAATTTATTATCGTAGATACATCATTATGTCATGGAGTTCTTACCACAAGAAACACAACGCTTATCCCATTTTTATGGAGATAATACTCTACTTGGTAATTTTAAACTCTGTTCCATTATATGTTCATATAATCTATTTAATTTTACACAAAATATTCCTAACATCCATAAAAAATGTTTTCCTGTAACTAGACAACTCAAATTTGTTATTGATGATTGACACCCAAGCAATTATACTAAAACCATCTATAAAGATAACATAATATCTCCACAAATTTATAAATCTTGGTAAAATTGGTCCAAACACATCAATATTCACTAAATCAAGAAATAATTTTGACCTATTCTATTAAACCTCAAATATCTTTTGAGTGATATTCCATTGTTGACAAGTATCACACGTATGGTTACGATCACATGATAATACAGGGATGTCCCGAGCATCATCATATTTCACCAGATCTTCCAATAACGTTTGGCTCAAAGGAAGAAAGCATTTATTCCATATAGTTCTTTCTTATTACATGATAATAAAACACATATCTTATTCTCTAGTAATAAGTTATAGATTTCATTTCATACATTTTC
Organism: Viscum album; assembly: GCA_963277665.1. Taxonomy (NCBI): domain Eukaryota; kingdom Viridiplantae; phylum Streptophyta; class Magnoliopsida; order Santalales; family Viscaceae; genus Viscum; species Viscum album. The sequence goes on from OY728130.1 coordinate 1,883,972,856, forward strand.
CATGTGAAACAACATCACCCTCATTTGACATTATGATAAAAAATTTTTGGAAAATCTTATAGCATGTCCTTTAGAACATAATTGAATGAAACAATGTATGTTGTGACTACGACCTTCATCAACCAAGAAATCTACATGTCTCATGTGGTTTCCTATAAACTTTTCATTATGGGAGCATAAAATTTTCAATCCATCATTACTATAAAATATTACGGTACCTTCATTATCATACCTAATATATATTAAAATATCTTTATTTCTTAACCTATGATAGTTTCATAAACTATAAATGATCCATATTCTAGTGTTATATGATGCTTTAAAACAAAATTTTTTACTCATACATGTAAATCTCTTTTCGTTTTTATCTATGTTTTTGACTTCATACCTATTATGGATTAGTAATTTTTATCTTTCTCAAGGTATGAATGAAAAACGTCATCACATAACCCTAATTTTATTTCATCTTCATGTCATTTTATGATATAATGAATTTCTTCTTATTCACACATTTATTCTATTTAAGCATAAAAATTTTGACTGTCGATGATTAGTACCTAACCATGTTCCCAAATAGTCTACACCAGAAATAATAGCCATAAAATGATAATTTGGAAAATTGAGTATAGTATGTATTCATATATTGATCATCTTCCCATTGGTTCCTTTTGTCTATGGAATATATTTTTCGTGAGTGACCTATTTTTTCACAATAATGACATCTAATGCGTGGTGCATTTATTTGTGGTAACACTATTCTTCTGGTTCTCCATTGAGTTCTATGATTCTTCTGATTCTGATTTGGACCAAAATAATTCTTCATCCTCAAAGTTTGAGATTTTTGTCTAACTTTAACCGTTATTATTATTATTTTTAATAATCACCAAACTAGATATATCATTATGATCAATCATTTCAATTTCCTGGAACTCATTTTTCATAATCACTGGAACATTAATTTATATGTATCTTTTTATATTTTTTATGTATCATAAATTTCTGAAATGATGAGTTTCCCATGATCTTTCATCTTCCTACGTATATTGAAATCTTTATCATTATTATCTTTAATACAATGGATTTAATAATTTTTAGTATTAGTGAAAATATACACATCTATTTTCTATTCTTCAATTTTGGGTTTTTACACTACAAAATTTTCTAAGATATATGAAATTAAAGACTATAGTTATTCAATTTAATTATCAAATCATACTTATCTTCATCCATATGCTGCATATAATGTTTTACATCTCGAATAATTATATTGTATTTTTTTTCTAGCTCTTTATTTGTCTTTATCATGAAGTGAATCTTCTAATTCGACCTGAAGGTCAAATATTCTTTCAAGTTATTTATATTCATTGTCACTTTATTACCGTCTTTGGGAGTTTATCAATATAGCCCCCATAATATCTTATTCAAGATCCTTTAAACCCTATAACTCTACTGATTTAGATTATTCTAATATTTCATCTTTATTTGAAATTAGATTCATCTTTTTGAAAATAATTCTCTTAGTAGTTATCCTACCAATCAAATTTTCTGAATACTTCTTCCATGGAATTTTATCATTACCTTAATCATCATCATCATCAATATTCTTAGAATAATTTACTACAAATTTCAAGTATTTCAACATAGAAAGAATGCATGTTGATTTTTACATTTGAAATTTCCACTTTATATTTGCAGATTTGATGAGATAAATGACGTGATATCATCCAAATTATCTTCCACCTGAATATCTTCAATAGAGAGTTTCATCGTGGTGTTGACATACAATTATTTAGTCTTCTCCTTTTCCACAACAACATTATCATCATTTTTCATCTCATATGTAAAAACAGTATAGTGAAATCTATCCAATAGAAGATCTATTAGATCAATATCTTCTATTATAGAAAATTTTTTATTAAACCAAGGTGGGTGTTTTCTCAATATTTTCTTACCAATATATATATATTCCATAATTTTACCAATACCACACATGTATTCCATGAAAAAATTTACTTTGTTAAAGAATATATCAAAAGAATCATTAGGGTTCATTTTTAGGTCCCCATACAAGGGTCATAGAACCTGAAGCTTTTCTTTACTCACTTTTGAGTCACCCTCATAAATATTAAATATCATTTTATACATTACATATGATGAATTACATGAAATAAACTTTGTATATATAGAATTGGATTGGTCTCTCTAGTAAACATTTATTCATTTGGCATTTATATGAACTTACATTTAGTCTCCTTTTTATAAATCACCACCATCTATATTGGATGAAAATTCATGCATCACTGCTGTATTGATATCCACTCATAATGATCGAAATTAGTGATATATCCGATTATTACATAATTGAAATTTATTCCCTTATAATATTATAATCCTTTTATGATTGAGAACATTGAGTTCTTAAAATAGGAGAGAACCACTAATATTCATCATTTCCCCCTGATAACAATTTTTATCCCACTAATATGAAATTCCTTAGGGGAGGGGCTGATTTGGGGAGTGGCATATTAAAAAAACTACCCCTTCAGATCTTGTATATTTGTTTATAAAAAATTCTCTTCTATTTATTTCTATCACAATACATGAATATAATTTAAATCATGCATGACATAAAAATTTTTACTTGGCTCACTGACAGTAGTATACATCCAAGGAGTATACAACACTGATTTGTTGATGTAGCAAATCCACTAAGGCTCACTAGAAAATTAGAATGTTTAGGCTTGATCACCTCTATTCCTAGGCTCACTTCTTTTACAAGGTTTAGGTTAATCTCCCTACATTCACAAGGTTCACTCTTTTTATCCCTTTCTATATCTCTCTACCAGTGGGAAGGAACATAATCTTCCTCTTTCTTTCCTTACTACTATTGGATGGGGTCAACTGACACTTTATGGACTTGTAGGTCCCTTCATTTTCTAGAATGCACACATTCTCAATGGTATATAAATATGATGTTGAAGTACTATTTTTACACATAGATGAATTCAACATTCCCATGGATGGTTAGTTTTTAGAAATTACATTTATGAAGTATTTAATTTCTTAGAGAAATTTCTAATGTCCATCACAAAATGCAGTGCACCACATGGTACGAGTTCTTAATGGACCCCCTATTCCTCTGTAGATAGCTTTCGCTTCCATATATCATATCTCCTCCAATGGATGGTTGACTTCCCTCAGAACACCTCTCCTTTAAAAACCATTCTTCCTTCATGGACTATTGTTCCCCAAAAAATAGTTTCATTGATTTTTCAGGAGTACCACATCTCCATTAAAATATTTCTCCCTCCAAAACTCTTCTACTTCGCTAACACCATTGATAACTCTTTCAGACATAGCTAAATTATTACTGGAGATATGAACTATTATAATTGGTTTCCATCTTCGTAATTATGAGATTAGAATCACTTATATATGGAAATATACCCATGCAACCCTCTATTCAATATTACTCAAATATTTGATGTGGTGCAACCATCTCCATGGAATATACTATATGATCCCCATAACCCGTTTCATTCTTTGTGACAACCAATAAATTCTTCAAATGAAATTCATTATGGATCCAGAAATTAGCATCACTCAATCGAAAACAATTACCCATCCCCTTAAGATCAAGAATTCCATATGCTACAAGAATCCCATGAACTATTTTTCATTCAGGATCTATGTAGCATCCTTCATGGTACAAATATAACTAATAATTCGAAATTTTCATTAGTGAATTTCCATCACCATTCTATGAATTTTCTTTTTTGGTTTTCAAAATGTGTTTTGTTATCTAAAAATAATGAACCTATTTACGAATAAAATTTATTTTCCAAAAATAAATAATTTATTTTAAGGCTCAAAAATATTAGATACACTTGAACACTTCGCCACCTCAGACACCTCATTCGACAACCACCATTTATACTAATTCATAGTCATTTAGCATTGTCAACAAACACATTCACACCCAAAATAACTAATAGAATGTCATAAGGGATCTTAACAAACTGTTAGAGATTAAAATACATCAAGAACAACTTGGAATTCTTTTCCATAACATACTCACTATAAATTTACACTACAACACTATATCGATAAAAAACACAATATGGTGATCTATAGTTACAAGTGGTATGAGAATTCACCATCTAACCCTAAATCATTAAAAATACATAGATCATAACATTACCCCCCATTTTATTAAGAATCCCCCTTTTCTTCTTTATTCTCCAATACATTTGAATATTAATTACTATTACATTCTATTTCAATTATTCCCAGGGAAAATCTGTTTTTACAGAATCCAATTAAATATTTAGAAAAAAATAATAAACATTGATACCCAGAGATGAAAATCCAAATAATATAATGAAATTAATTAGAAATATTTTATTCATAAAAAATAATTGAAATAATTTTCGAAAACAAATAATGAGTTTGAGAGTCATCACACAAAAATTTACAAAAATAATTCCCTAGAAATTTCAACATATATGGATCCAGAAGGAAAGGGGGAGATACAGAAATATCACCCAAAACGCCTATTCATGATGTTCCTTTATTAGATATAGATATATATTATATTTAACGAGTAGGAATCACATTTAAATTAATATAAATAGAATCACTAGAACAAGCCACTAAAATATCACCCCCATTAACAATTTGGATACGAAAGTATTGGTAAACCAAGAGGGAAATGTATGTATGATGATGAATGACTAAATATTGAGTAAAATTAAAATGAAAATAAATATTTTATGGTCGTAAATGACCAAATATCCCAACAATAGTGAATTTTAATAAATCTGAGTCTTCTCTGAATAAGAGAATAATGACCACAAGGGAGATCAATCCCTTTATTGAATTGAAATAAATGAAAATAAAATAGTTAAGTAAACTAAGGTTAAATTTTGTTCAATAAATGTTGTAATTATTTTAAATTCTTGATTGGAATCATCAATTAATAAATGGTTGTATATTATTTTGTAAACCTATGATTTATCTAAAAGAAGTAATTTAACTCTATTTTTCATCAACTTTTTGACATTTCTTCTAAAAAAATTATTTTTGTTTATTTTCTTCCAAAAAAGAATAAACACTCTTGGGGTTAAATCAGGGTATGTGAAATTTAAAAAACCATTTCAATATTTTCTCATTTTTAAACAAAAAAACATCACCTTGTTTCACATAAGAACAAATAAACATAATTGAAAACATGCACGAGACACAAAAAGTTTACATGGTTCCCCATAATCAGGCTAGTCCAAGGAGCAGAAAAATGATATTTTCTAATGTATTAATTAAATAATAGTGCACAAATATTATTTTTTTATCAGTATAGTTTTAACATAGTAAAATTCCAATCATATGCTGAAATCCCACTTCTCCCTCTATTTAGTTTTACTCACTATTACTTGAATAGATATCCATTTATTTTTTGAATACGGTGTTCACCCAACAACAGGTGTGTCATGAAACTATTATTTTATCCTAATATTTAATTCTAATTTAACAAAGAATTCTTGGGTGATTTATCATGGGTTTTTATAAATCTTACTTTTTTTTGTACCATTGTATTTAATTCATACAATTTCCTATGAGTTTTTTTAAAAAATATTTTTTAAAAATACATAATTTTGAAAAAAATTTAGTAATTTATCAAATCATTTTTTCATTAATGTAACATTTAGTTTTCTTACAAAACTGACATTCTGATAAATACCTCACATAAAAAATTCCACGCAACTCTTTTGAATATTCATATTTCAGATATTCTATAATTGGTGACATCAAATGATGGGGGTAGAGACCAATTTATAGATATTAAAACCTTTATGAAAAGTTATTCATTCACCACTCAATTTCTATGAATCTCTGGAATTATTGTTTGTAAAACAATTCCATTGAAGAATTCTTGAAAAAAAATTAAGGCAGTGAAACTTTATGAAAACAAATTAACATTGTGAGTAAATTTGAAAACATAAATCACCATATTCACACAAATTTATCTACTTCATGTGACACTATCATTCATGAATCTAACAAACATTCACAGAACTAATTCCATATCCTTATTTATATGATGGTTCCTTAAATAAGTTATTTCCTAAAAATTAACATTATATCTTCACATGATGGGACCCATTTTTATCTTATGTGAAAATTATTTCATTTAATAGTATATCTTGAACATCTTCCCTAACACATTCCTTTGGATCTAGAATCCAATTCTCTACATTGTTGGCTAGCATCGAATAGATCACATGATTGACACTTTGATTACATAGTAGTCTCTAAAGTCTATTATTTTTTTAACAACCACATTGGAAAATCATAAATGGTATTTTCAATAATAGTTTTCAATAATGAAAAAAATACAAAAACAATTAAATGGCATATAGGGGGATTATTTTCCTACAATACTTCCTTCATATTTCATGAAAATCATTCAGCCTTGGATACTACATTAACCCTTATTCTTTCATATAGTTTCTAAAACCATGTTCCCATACTTCTTCAATCAATATTTGAATCATACGATTCTAGATAAAAATTAAATATTTAATCAAGATATAGTCTAATCCCACATGATCCATAATCATAATGAGAAACAACTGTATCTTGTGATTTTCATAAATAAAGTATATCATTTTTTATAAAACAATTTGACCAAATACACAATGTGGTAAATTATCGATAAAAAATATCTCACACTACATAACTCATGGGACGAAAAAATATTTAATTATAGTTTGGGATAAATTTCATCATAAAGACCCAATGGTAATTAATTTAGTGATATATATTTTTTTGAATCGAATGGTTCAGCAATATCAATTTTATATGTCCCATAAAATCCCCCCAAAAATATAGAATAATATTTATAAAATCATGGAGTAGTTTAGAGAGGATAGTGATCTGTAGTTGAGAAACATAGGAATGTGATGAGTAGGTGAGAAACATAGGAGGGACAAGAAGTGCCTATGGCAGATTCAAGAAGTATATTTTTATGTTGAAAATTATTGATTTAGACATGTAACTTTATAAATGTCAATGTGATGAGATCAAATTGAAGGGTAAAATATCAGTTGGGACTTGAGAGACACAGTTCTAAAATGATAATAAAGACTATACAACCATCATAATTACTATCATATTTGGAGCCAATATGTTTTTAAGAAGCCACAAGATTTGAAAATCATAATAATGAAATGAATGAGGATATGGAAAAAATCAAAAAGAGTCAAATGGGGTATATTTTTAATGTCTCTTAGAAAATATGTTTTTCTAAAATAGGTGGGTCTTATATAACAAGATAACTATGTTAACATAGTGATTTAAAACAAAGCATGAGTTGTGTGCCAGGGGTACTGCTAGATTGAGGGAGTTGATGTTGATGTGATAGTCTAACTCATGTCGTTCGTATATACAATTGACTTATTTTTATCCATTATATTTGAATAAAATTACAATTTATACTAGATGGACATCAATTCAAAATGTCTGAATAATTTATTTGAATATGAAGTGTACATAAAATAGGCCAAATGGTTTTCCAGTTCATGAAAATGAGAAAAAATGTATTCTTGGATGATGTAGGATCTTAATATGATATTGTAGGAATTGAGATATTAGTACTCAAAGCTAGATCAGTACATTTTAAAGATCAACATACATCTTGGTGGCTTCTAATAGAATAAAAAGATTTTTAAAACTAATATTATATGTATTAATGACATGAGTACGATAAAACATTTCATTCAATATTTTAATTAATTATATGATTTTTTTCATAAGTACCCATGAAATATTTCATTATCACTTTGAGATTTAACCCTCTTGAGTTTTCTCTAATTTAAAGTGAAACACATACATCCAAAGACTAAAGAGTTATTCAATTTTATATTCGTTTCATACCATAAAAAATATGTTCTATTGTATTCCATTGGAAAAAATGATATCTATTTTATATGCATATATATCTAAGAATCACTTCTTTAAAAAATATTTCTATTAGGGATTTCTCAAATGTGAATTGTTCTTGCCATGTTGTATGTGATCCAATTCCTCCTCTCAACTAAACCATTCTGATGAGGTGTTCTAACTGTTGAGACATAGTATGATACCCCATTATTTTCAAGTTAATTATTTTCATTGATTAATGTTAATTATATATTATTATTGGTTAAATAAATATTAAATTATCAGCACAGAAAACCATTCAGTCTCTCTCTTCTTTCGTGTAGTGAAACTAAAAAGTTCAAGCTTGTGGGATATGAGAAATATCAATTCCATCCCACGATAATCATCAATTAATAGATCATAATAAATCTTTTCATCAATATATCATGGTGAAATAGTTATACACACATCAATATTCACAAATTACAGCACTATTTTGGATTTTGTTTTTTAATTTCTTCTATGTATTTCGGGTATTATTCCCTTATTGTAATTTTTTTAATTATGTGTATGATCACATTAATCCATAGGGATATTTATAATTCAATTAATTTTTGATTGATATTCCACTGATCATTATATTAAATTTTCAATATATTTATTCCACATCATATTTTTTTCTTCCTTGGTTTGAAAACTTGTATCCTCTTCTCCACTCACTAAGTCAAGATTTTCCATTTTACCATTGCACTATATTTTCATTTAATGTTAAAAAAATTATTGTTAAGGAATATTTTATTCCATCAGTCAAACTATAGAAAGATACTAAACACTTTATGATTGATTATTTTAAATATAAATAAATTATAACATTTCATTTATTTTATACAAAATATAAAATTCTTGGAGACAATAATCCTTAACAATTCATTACTTCCAAATCTATTGTTACCTTCATTGTCATTCTTGATTCCTTTGAAAATATAATTACCTCCAACAATATCAGAGGTTTATCCACTCTTAGTTATCCATTCACGCAAATGATCTAATGCATTCTTGAAAACCACTGTAAATAATGTCCCTTCAACTCTTCCCATTTTGATCCATGTTTTTTCTTGACAACTATCAATGATTGAAATGATTGGTCCCATTTTTATTAACCTTGACCCACTTCATGTTGCTAATATTCAAATCCTGAATTAATTATTGTATCTCTTGATGATTCATTGAGATGATTAAATTGAAAACATTGGGTAATAATTGTCACATTCTTAAAAATTAGAAATATGAAATATTATTACATTTTGTATAAATACTCTATAACAGAAATAATGACCATGAGAAGAATCACTGTAATGTTGAACTCTTATTCTCTTCTGTTGTTTATCATATTTATAGTGGTACCTCTTATGTAGGGAATGTTTTCCAAATATCCAAGTATTCCATATAAATAACACATCATACTAGTTACATTAATATTTTTAATTATCATATTACTTGTTATCCCTTAAGGCGCCTAATTCCAAGTCACCCACAAATTAAACATTAAATAATTGTTTTTTTCATTGTATAAAATCAACTATAAATTTTTAACAATCAATTCCAACACTAGCCATGGTAGTCTGATATTAGTTTCCCTTTCATGGATAATAATTTTCCTGAGTTTTAAACCTTCATGCTCCAACATCACTATTTATATCACTTTCATGATCTGTCTTCATGATGTCATAATAGTTTTAATAATTACTTAATAATCTTCATATTTTAAATAATGTGGTATTACTTCCTCCTTAATATATTCAATAATTTTTATGTTATTATCAAAAAATTAGTAAAACCATAAATAAAATCAGTATGTTTTTCATCATTAATCTTATACTCGATGACCTTTCTTGATTTTTATGGATTATCATATATAATCAATAATAATTAATGCATTCATCATAGACTACTCATCTTATTAAAAATACATATAGATCATAAGATAATGAGAACCATTATTGTAATTCATTGTTTTAGTAATGTAAAAAACATTATCAATAAATGTAGCTTACGTTTCAACATTGACATAAATCAGCCTTTCAATTTATCTTTTTCATTTTCAGAAAGATTCATTTTCTAGGGGTTCCCAAAAACTACAACCATAAAACATTCGTTAATGAATTTTTAGTTTTTAATTTCATCTATTTCAATTTCTTTTATACATTTACTTCCATATGAAATGTGCATTAGTGAAAAAACAAAATTTAACATTGGTTTGTTTTATTTTTTGACGTCCGTTTGCAACCGACATCTATAATGGCAACGTAAAAAATATGGTTTCCAGTAATAGTTTCAGCATCGGTTTTACATAAAACTGACACCGAAACTTAGTTTAGATATGATTTGGTATCGGTTTTAGATAAAACCGATGCCGAAAATCCTTTTTATAATATTTCGGCATGGGTTATTTAAATAACCGACACCATAAATAATTTTTTAGTAAAATAATTCCAATTACACTTACCAAAATATTGTAAACCCCTGTAAAAATAATACAATATACAAAAACAATTAAACAATATTTATCATCTAATGCCTCATATAACTTCAATTCATATATCTAGTTAATCCAGAAAATTATGTATACATTGTTATTATAAAGTAAAATTCCATTACATGTACCTCCAATCAATGACTTAAAGATATTTTTTGACATTTTCAAGTGCCACGACTCCAGTATTTACGACATGCCCATTTCAAACACCTAATATATCAAAAGAGTTTGGTTTTTGAACCCATATTTATTATTATTTATAAATATTAGAATATACATACCTCAAATCTTAATCAGAGATAACAAATAGTTCATAGTAGTAGATTGAATATGGGTCATATCAGATTGGGAATAAGGCTGTGAATCATTGAATGCCTACAATAATATTGAATGATATGAAATTAAAAAAAGGATTAATATGGTAGAAAATATATAAAAAATTAATACAACTAACCTTATGAGAATCAGTAGTTTCCCCAGATGTGATTATCTTGTACATGAATCATAGAATATAACTACCATATTCAAAATGTCTATTTTGACAATGAGATTGCAGTTATAAAAAATTTAACTAAAAAACAATATATAACAAAAATATAAAAACTAATTACATGTACTTCCATAGATTTGGTTTCTAATGGTTTTGTTTCTGAAATGTATTCCTTGTTAAAATGATTCCATAATCTGCATTTTTTTATTTAAGAACTAATAATAATTGTAAAAAAAATGAAAATTAATCATAATGAGCTTATTGAAAATAAAAAAAACATAACTGTTTAATAAGGTGAAAATCATTTATGCACTACTCCTAATAAAGGGAAAAACCAATATAAGGTGTATTCACTTGGGAAAATTACGCCTAACATCCAATGCCCCTACAATACAAAAAGTTCACAATTAATGACATTATAATGATCATTAGTTCATAAATATGTTGATGTTCTTACTTATCAAGAAAGGAAAAAAACCAGCACTCAATCTCTTTATGTGTTAATCTGTAGGATATATATTGAATTTTTTTATGATTCTTCACATATTTGGCTTCTGAGGAAATGTATTTTGGATCTATAAAACTGTAAATGCATGTTGTTTCATTTTTTAAAGGAATCTTGTGTAGATACCTAATTTAAAAAGAAAATATTGTCAGTCAATTACATAACAATAATTTATTAAAGAAATAGGAATTCAATTGTCAATTATCATACATAATAAACAACTGCACCACACTCTATGTGATCTCTTCAAAATTAGCTAAATTCATGATATCATCTTTCCATAATTTCAATCCTTAATTTCTTCCACATATATCGATAATAATCCAAAACTCATAGAGAAAATTCAAGGAAGAAGAGGAGTTAGATAATCTTTTTAACCCATAAGAAATATTAAGAAGTCTCTACATCCAACTATTTTTGAAAATTTTGTTGCATTTGTACAGTTTCTTTTGCTTTCAGATATTTTTATATAAGTTAAATGTTAGAAAAAATTATATGAAATTTTTAATCATTTGTAATTAATATTAAAAAAATGCATACCACAAGTGAAATATAACGATTAAGGGGAGTTGGAAAAAGTAAAAAATGGCCCATACATTCCACAACACGGGTGATCTCCACAGTAGGAAATGGTAGTAGAGAAGTATGATCTATTATAACATGTACTGATACTCCAACATGACCCATTATCATAGTCTTATGATGTACCAAGTCCCCCCAAAAATGCACATGTCCTAACACAACAATATGTACATGAGGATATCCCACAAACAACTCAAAATATAAGGCTTGATCCGAGGTAGGAGGTGGAGGCTCAACGTAAGTAGGTGGGGAAGGGTAGTCTAGATGAGGAGGCAGAGAAGGTAGGAAAATGAAAAAGTAATATTACTATTTAAAATTTATAAAATAGATAAATTGATTAAAAAAATTAATATAACTTGAAAGGTTGCATAGACGGGGCAGGGTGACCAGATGGGGTAGGGTAGTCTGGGTCAGTAGGCTGAGAATGCTGATAAATGAAAAGATATATTAGTGTTTATAATTTATAAAATTGAAATATTGAAGAAAATTAAATAATATACCTCGGAAGGCAGTGTAGACGGAGCATGGTAAGCAAATGGGGCATGGTTGTCCAGGTGAGCAGACTGAGAAGGCTGAAAAATGAAAAAATTTCATATGTGATTATAAATTATAAAAAAGAAAAATTGATGACAAATAAATAATATACCTGGGAAGGCTGTGCAGACTGTGATTTTCTTGACAGTGTGTTCTAATAATGCCTTTTGCACTGCTACATGAATTTGATCACCCATAGACTGTTTCATACCTTACATCTCTTCTTTTAAGGATTCTATTTCTGGCTCTTTTCATTGCTTACTCTTACCAAATACCTTCTGAATACTAACACCCGCCTGATATCTTATAACATGGCCGAGTTGTTCTGTCTTTCCTAATGCAGTGGCTAGGATGTCCATCTTACCCTCAAGGATAAAAGATCCTTGTTTCTCTTTCTCCTGTTGTTATTCCTAAAATGTAAAATAAAAGGGTTATATTAATGATTATAAATTATAAAATAGAAAACAAAATTCACAAATAAATAATATGTGCATACAATTTCATCAGCCACTTTATGAGATTGCTTTGTAATATATTATTCATTTTTTCATCTTCTTGCTCGTTTCTATTTCTCATGGGGAGTGGTAGTAGATAGAGGACCAGACTGGACCTCTTCTAAACCACTACTTGATCGTGCTCTGAATGCATCAAAATTTTCTTCAATCATTTTCTGCTCCAAATACGAAAACCCTCTACGTGATAATGAATGTGGTTATTCATTTTTCAACTGGATATCTTAATGATATCTCCTGGAGGCCTATTATATAAAAACAAACAACTAAGTAATAAGAAAAATATAGCATAAATTTTAAAATATAAAACAATTAACATACCTGAAATTTCTTTTCCTTATGACTGCCAACAAATCTCTTCCATGTTTCATCATCTATATTCGGATACTTAAGACATGGTCTTTCAGACATTATCTTTCCAAAAACATAATTTTTTTCAGTTTGCTTTTAAAATCTCTCCATCGAACCGCCGCTAAATGGAGATGTCTTTTCTTAATTTCTTTAGTTTCATCAAAATTAAATGTCATCTTTTTTTGAATAAATTAAATATATCATATAAAATATATAATATTCAAAAAATGATATAAATGAAATAAATTAAGATATTTTACCATCATGGCCTCCCAAAGCTATCGCTTCGCCGTCCTGTCCACTGACTTCCAATCGGGATATAAAATACTAATCCTACAATCGCTCTGCATCGCTATATAACTGAAAAACTAAACTACATTTGGGCCAACTGCATTTTTATTATCATTAAAACAAATTTTTTACTTTGTTATCATCACGAGAAAGTGATAGTTTTGGTAAACATGTAACACCATGTTTACCAACTTGAGATCTTGATTTTTGAGTAGTAATAGTAGAAGTCACCTCCGTCGAGGACTCATCAATAGTCCTGCAATTGTTTTTGTAAATTAACAGTTTTATTTCATTAAATAAGTATATTACTGAATATTTAATCATATGTCAAAAAAGATATATCTCGGTAACTGATCCTCTCTATCTATATCTGACATTGCTACTAGAATGTGTAATGAAATTTTGTGTACCTGCATATCATTAGAAAACTAAATAATTAGAAACAAGGAAGACAACAATAAGTATGTAAAAATAGAGGCATGTATTTGTAAGTTTCAAAAACAGACACAAAATATAAATATTTACCAAAAAAATTAAGAGACAAATTTAGTTTTTTCCCACATGCCTTCACCATGATCTGTACGCACTGCATGCACTATGTCTATCTTATACTCATTGTAATCATCTGGTAACTACGTAATAGATGAATAAAGATCATTTAAATCACTAACATAATTATAATCCTCCTCATCACCCATATGGTATCTTTTTACTAGAAAAACTACTGACCACCGATCATTCGACAGATCAATGACATAAAATACTTGTTTTCCATGTGTCACCAGGATAAATGGTTCCTCATTGTAATTAAATCTTTTCAAATCAACTAGCTTAAACACATATTCATCATGTTTCATTCCACTATTACTATCAACCCAATTACACTTAATAACAGTGACTCTAAATTTAATATAATAAACTTACCATATGTCATTAATAACTCGAAAACATGACGTTAATGCAGAAATTTGGTTTTTCTCTTTGGCACTTGAAAAATGCACTGCTTCAGCGAAAACCATCCCACCACTATTCTGAACGGTACTCTTTTCATCTAGGTTTTTTGTATAAAATTTGTAGCCATTAATATCAAAACCACACCATGTGATCACATTAAGAGATGGTACCCATGATAACCACTTCAATGTTTTTGATACAGATATATTTGGGGTGACTTTCTCTTTAAACCATGAAACAAATGTCTTCTTATGCTCAATCATCAAACAACTTTCATTTCTTTTCTGATATCGTAACTTTAATTAATAAATATGTGAGGATATATATTGTTGAACCTCATATGTGTTTTTAAAAATGTATAAATGTTCCAGCATCACTTCATCACATTGAATGAACTTTACCTTTAAGCCTCGAACCCCTTAACCTTCTCTATCAACTGTCATATGTCAAGATATAGGGAGGCCAATATGCACCACCTCATTCAAATAATCAGTACAGAACTGAATCACCTCTTCTGATACATATTTCTGAACAATAGAGGCCTCTGGTCGATAAGGATTTTTAAAATATCCTTTAAAAATATTCATATATCTTTCAAAATGATACAACCATCTTAAATAAACAGGCTCACATATTCTTATCTCACACAAAAAATGAATCTATAGATGAACCATTATATCAAAAAATGTGGGTGGGAAATACATTTCTAGTTGACAAATAGTAAGAGTTGCTTCATTATCCAACACATCTATGAAATTTGGATCAACGACTTTGTTACAAATGGATTTTAAGAAAATACATAACCTGATGATAGTCCTTCTGACAGATTCCGGTAACATACCACGCACTGCGACGGGTAGAATTTGTTGCATCAATAGATGGAAATAATGAGATTTCATACCTATTAATTTATAATCCTTCAATGACAAAAAATTATTCACATTTGATGAAAAACCACTCGGTACATTAATACCATGAAGACACTGATGAAAATTCATCTTTTCGATCTAGCTTAATGAGTGACAAACCGGAGGTAAATATATGCTGTTTCTTTTCACAGTAGGAGCTAACTCCAAACATATTATCATTAATATAAAGTCCAATCTAGAATGTAGTCCATCTTTTTTCTTTCCTTGTATGTCTAAAAATGTTCCAATCAAACTGTCACGTATGTTTTTCTCAATACGCTAACATCAATGTTATGTTTTATCTCTAAAAATATCCAATAAGGTAGTTCAAAAAAATAGACTGCATCCTCCAGTTATATTTTTGAAAACAATAACTTCTCCCCCTTCCAAATGTCAAATCAATATCTTTCACCCTTTCATAATATTCTTCAGCTGACAATGGTCGAGGGGGAAGGTTGTATTCTTGTAAACCGTTAAATGATTTTTTCAATCTATGATAAAGAGGATCAATTCACAAAAATCTTTAATGTCCTATGTACATTGTCTTTCTTCCATTCAGAAATTGATAATATGATGTTTGATCTTCATTTATTGGACATTCATTATGTCCCTTAACAATATATCCAGATAAGTTTCCATATTCAGAATATTCGTTTCTAGTGAACATTATCATAGCACACAAAAGAAAATACTCTTTCTGGTAGGCATTGAAAACTTTAACACCATCCTCCAATAACAGTTTCAAATCATCAATCAATGGTGTAAGATACACATCAATATCATTTCTTGGTTATTTTGGTCCAGAAATCATCATGCTCATCATAACATTGTTTTTTCTTCATACATAGATGTGGGGACAATTTGTAATGTACCAGAAAAATAGGCTACAATTTGTGATGGCTACTGAGGCATCGATATGGATTCATTCCATCAGTACACAATCCCATTCTGAGATTTCTAACTACACTTCCAAAATCATGAATTTTTTATATCAAAACTCTTCAACTGTGGTGAATCAGCAGGGTGACGTAAGTTACCATCAGATATGTGCTCATATGAATGCCATTTTATCCTTTTTGAATCATTGGAATTTGCAAATACATGCTTCAAACGAGTGATTATTGGAAGGTACAAAATTTCTTTAGCTGGAGTGTTGATTTTGGTACCTAAAAATAAATCAGAATTGAATTATCAGAATTGTATGATAAAAATATTGGATGATATAATTGGAGATTACAAATTTGATTTTTCATGACATTACATGACATCACCTAAGAATGAATCTGAGTTTACTTTCTCATCCATCTTATAGCGTGATGTCCCACATATAGGAAAACTTGATAAATGTTCATTTTCTTTCCTATACAGTACACACTCATTGGGTCAAGAATATATCTTTTTATACCCCAATCACATTGGGCATAATATTTTCTTCGCCTCATAATTGTAATATGGAAGCCCATTGCCTTCTGGAAGTAGCTCTTTCAAAATCTCAAGTAAACTAGAGAAACTTTTATCACTCCACGAATTTTTCTCATTTAAATAAACTAATCTCAAAACTACTGATAACACTGTATATTTACTGAAACCTTGGAATAATGGTTTATCATAATCTACATTCAATTTTTCAACATTTGGTGTTTTTTTCGATGGTTTCAACACCTAAATCATGAATTAATTCTTCAATACGATCCTCTGGCTCATTATGAATATCGTCATCAATATTGGAAGTTGAATATTCTGTTATTTCACTATACATGATCCAACGTGATTAATTAAGGCTAATCCCATAAAAATGAGATGATCCATGATTTCTCTAGAGTTTAACTTTCTCATATTTACACACTTCACACATGGAAAAAAATTCAAATCAATATTTTGAAGATGTCATTTGGAAAATTACAAAAAATTATCAACTCTTTTTTCATATTCTGTAGTGGTTCTTCATAAATGAATCCAATTAAGATCTATTAATACCTGATATCAAAATATAATTGATGAATATATTAAAACATATAAACATTTAAATATCTACCAAATAAATTTTAATCAAAAACATATTTAGTAAAAACTACTGATAATCAGTTAAAGGACATCAGACATGAAACATGTTTACAAATAGAGTAAACAGTTTATATTCATATTATATACATGTGTGTTATATTGATACTATAATATAATTTTAATATCATTCTTTTAAAATTTATTAGTTCTTTTTACATAGTTACAATATTTCAAGGTTGTATGTGTCAAAAATATTGAAGAGTACATTAATTTAAAGGATGATGTAAGTGTATCGATTGAAATTTTATTGGAGTAAATGTAAAATAATGCTTTCAAAATATAAAATAATAATTAAAAAATAAACTAATAATTAAATAAAATCAATAACAAAATTGAATGATAAATGATTTATCTACAAAATAAAAAATGTATGAAAGAATTGAATATTTAAACATGCTCAAAATGAAAATTTTGAATATTTAAACATGTCCAAACACATTTAATACAAAATATAAACTAATAATTAAAGAAAATAAATAACAAAACTGAATGAAAAATGATTTATCTACAAAATTTAAAAAAACATGAAAAATTTGACTTTCAACCCAAATAGAGAACTTCAATCCAAATTGTGCTCAGTATAACGACTTCAAAAAACAAACACTACAAAATCTATAACAACAATGACAATACCAACCAAAAATATTGATAAAAAACAACTAAAATTGAACCAATATTGAAAACTGCATAAAATAGGTTTATGGAAGAAGAAATAAACAATGGAAGATGATAGATGTGATAAAAACGAAGAATGCAAAACTGAAATTGTGCAAATGGAACAAAACCTTCAACAATGGACTTCCAAGATCAAAAATGAGCTTCGAATGTCTTCATGAGTCCAAGGTGCCGCATCGGGATTCGAATTTGACGATCGAAGAAAATGTGGGTTTCAGACCCCGTGTAATTTTAAAATACTTTCGGCATTGTTTTTGGAGAAAACTGATGCCGAAACTATACCTTATGGCGTGGGATTTCATGAAAACGGACGCAAAAGGTTTTTTTAATTTCTGGCATCTGTTTTTTTCTAAACCAATTGCATTTTGATTTTTATTATTGGCGTCGATATTATAAAAAACAGACACAAAAACATTTTTTTAAATTTTCTGCGTTGGTTTCGTGAAAACCGATGTGAAATATCATCGAATAATTGTTGTTGGAGTAGTTTTTACTAAAAACTGATGCCATAAATTTTCCACACATACTATTGGAATTATTTTTTAAAAAACTGACTTTATTACATCGAAATTAAATCCCATATTTCCACTAGTGGTGGTTTGTCTTATTTATTGACGTGTGATCCGTATTTTCCCTATGATTCACATTGTAAAATTATTTCATCTTAAGAATTATATACTTCTAGTAATCTTTTTAAATCAGGTTGGGAAAATTTAAAACATGGTACCCACCCTTTTTTGTGATGTAATTCACACATTTATTTGGAAATTGATTAGTCAAGAGGGCCACCAAGCCAAAAGTGTGCATCATCATAACATAGAGGATAGAAACTATCATCTAGGGTGCATAATAGTATACTAGGGAGACAATACCCAATTTACTAGAATGAAACATAGTATATATTAATATAACTAGTAACAAGATGATTGTAAAAATATATGGAATTATACATTAACAATCCTATATACATAATATATAAAGGTGATGAGAAATATCAACTATTCATATCGTGAATGTTCTAAAAAATACAATTCATTCCTAGAAAAAATGGAAGAATGACCCAAATAGATAATCCCAAATAAAATTTTGATCCCCATATTTAAACTCTTATTTCATTCCCAAACTAGATAAATATAATCATTTTTCCATATTAGGGGTGCTTACAATTTCCCTTAACTACATCCAAAAAAAACTGCATGGGTACCAAGTGTTATCTCAATTTGAGTGCGAGTATAACTCCATTGGAATCCCCAATGGTGGGTAATAAAAATAAAATACATATGTAATTTTTTTAGGGTATAATAAAAAATGTAAACAAAAAATTAATCTTTTTGTGCTCAGGCACTACTTGGGTTACTCGACCGGCCCTACCCGCTTCAGCCTAAGGAAACTTTATTCAAACATGTGTCCTTCCATTGTGTTCCAATGACTAGAATCATGTATCCATGGATGATAGGAATGATTTAACCAAAGGAATATATAGGGAATGTCTAATAATTCACACACAAAACACCCATTTCACTTTAATAGAAAACCCATGATATTCATGAGTACTGTTAGTAAAATCATATCTTGATGATTAAGATGTGATGTTTAACTCTTTGGATTTGAGTGGAATCCTAGGTATTTACACCACGAATTATACTCTAAAGTGTTTCTAATAAAAATATAGAATGTTATCCTTGAATTTATTGGTAGGTCATGATTTGAATCCAAAGGCTTGACCCAAGGTATTTACTAACCGAAGATATGAAGATTGTTCTGGGATATTATCCAAATAATTTTAGTTTTTTGATATTTTAGATGATAATGTGACATCATTTCATAGAATCATAAGAGTTATGCATTGAAAAAAAATCCTCGACGGTTTTATAACATGTCATCTAAATCATTGAATCATGTTGCATAACCTAATTCAACCAATCGGATTCAATTAGGGAATCCAAGGATCCGTTGAGCCATTCAATAGTTTTGATGGTTTGTTAAAGAACTATAATTAATAACCAAGTAATTTTGGGTAATATTCCAGAAGTACCACTTCATGAATAAATTTCAAGGATTTAATTAAAATGTAAGCCAAAATTTTATGAGACGTCCAAGGTTAACCATTGCATACCTATATAATTTGTAATTTAATTAGTCTATATCATTTTTAATTTCACAACAATGATTGAAACTGTGATAAAGATTTTATTAATGACACTCATCAAATATAAACATATTCATGTTACCATATTTATACATAAGGTGCAATTTTAATTTTATGAAAATTTATTATCATTCAAAAACACCACAATGGTTAGTTTAATTGTATAAAATGATTTAGTATTTTTCTAATTTATGAAGAAAGGACCCATGAGTTGTTTTTTTATGCTTTAAATTTATTTATTAGGGGAATAAAGTATAAAACACCATAATTGGTGGACTTGATATACTAGAAGTGTGGTAGAAAGTATAATTAAACCAAACCCATCTTGTGGTGTGGTTTTGGTGAATTCTATCCACCTCAAGCAGTGTACGAGAGGTTCAATTATGTCTAGTTCAGACATGCGGGGCAATGTTAATGAAAATGTTATTTTAGGGACAACCCTGAGAAATTTGGGCATGTTGATAAAATAAAACATTTTTTAAATTTTGATAAATATTGGGAAAATAATATAAAACACATAAATTGGCCCCTTTCATGATTCATTATCTATTATTAGCCTCAAATTAACATAAAGTGTGTTATATTGGAAATCCAACCAAAATCCCAGAAAATAGGGTATTAACGATTAACACAATGGAATGTAATAGGTAAAAGAACACAATGAAAAAGGGAGATTAATGATGGATAATTATATTAAGGGTGTTATAATGTGAAAAAAATTATTAAAATGGAGGTAGCTAAAAAAGATCAACCCATGAGCATCAAATATGTGCGGAGACCTCCATCTGTTTGTCTGATTCCCTACATGAGAGCTCAAATATGACTAAAGGTAAGTATGGGTGAAAAGGTAGATGATAATTATTACTATTTTAAAAGTGATGGGAAATTCTGCCAACCGATAAGACGTTGGGTCTCACCAGCTGACTAGTGATCCAAGGAAGAAACCCTAGCCTACCTAAAGCCCATCGACTAGACAACAGGTATGTTTCCTCATGTATTCATATCATAACCACTTTATACTCATCTTGATGACACAAGTGTCCTTAAAACCCTTAAATCACTACCAAGACACCATCTTGATGTGTCATGACTCTAAATATCATGTCATATGAACTATATAATGACAAAAACCTGATATGAATGAGAGTAACAAAAGAAAAAATGTATTCCAAAACACTGTGTCATATTTCCGAGACAACGAAATATGATTTTGGGAAACATTGATTCAAATTAACTTTTTTACAAAATAAATGACCGGTTCAAGTTATTTTTTTAATAATGTAAATCGGTGGGATGTTTATTTCTCTCATCCATAGAAATTATCATCCATGAGATTAAAACCTAGTCGTTTTGAATTTAGAACACATCTGAAATAACAAAATGAGGATAACAAAGCTCAGTTGTAAATTTTGGAATTACATCCATGAAAGTATCATTATATTTATGAACTAAATAAAATAAATTAAAACCAAAACTGTCTAATTACACCATATAATTTCGAATCATTATAGGATTGTTCAGTAAAGAACCTTGTAAGACTCAAAATAAATTCATGACATGATTTTCTATTAACCCTATCCCATATGAAATATGAATACCTACCTATGTAAACTCAACAAATTTTCATCACAATGATTTATTCAAATCTCCAATGTGTTATTTATTTTCCAATAACAATACTTAACTTTAAAAGGGATTCTTGGAATTCCTTTAATCACCAGAAGGAATTACTTGTTAATGTATTGATCATAAATAGACCAGTGTTACCCAATCATTATAATGAGATATTGAGATAAACTTTTTAAACAATTATATATTGTACTCTTAACATCTAATAGACACTGCACATCAAGTAGTTTTCTTATTTGATGATATTATACCTTTTTTGAACACCCCTTGGCACCATTTCTACGGTGACTTCATCATCCATATTTAATTCACATGCATTAATAGATGTTTAATTATATGATTTCATCCATATAGTTATTGTGAACTTTTTAAAGTAATGATCACACACTTTAATTTTATGTGGAGTATCTCCAGTGTAATACTTACAATAAAACTAATTAATGAGAAACAAATAACTTGATGGGAATATCCCCTGACACCCTAATTGTAATTAATATAAAATACACACTGAATTCATGGATCCAACATGATCTTGTGATTTATAATTATAATCAAAACACTTTAGGATGACCTGTTTAAAGTATTTACAACATGATATCAGACACCCTATCCATGGATTCAATCAAATTCAATTAAATTTCAAATTTAACATATGATCATTCAGACACAGTAACAGAATTCATATCCCAAATCACAGTGCAATTCAATGGTTGTGTACTCAACCATCAATTCCACCATCATTCTATATTTCATGAAAAATTATTCAACGATCTATCACATTACAGAGATTTATTATGAACCATGTGTCTAAATATAAAATCCAGACTCAAAAAAATCTCATACCTAAGTCATAAATTCAATATCATTTCAAAGAATAGAAAAATTTGGTTAGATAATAAGCCCATGAAAGCCATTATCACCACCCATAACTGGTGTTTCTAAAACCAAATTCCTTATCTCTTGAAATACACACTTGTATGATTGAAAGGACACTCCAAAAAATAGTTGTTATGTAGTTTTCAATCTAATGAAAAATATACATAATTCCCATGGAACATGAACCTCCTGTCACCGATTGTGATCTATAGTTGGGTCCAAAATTGACAGCCATGAGAATTATTATGTAATGTCACTATTATCCACTCATGACTCGTGGAAACATCAGTCAGATTACCATTATAAATTCCTATAAATTATTTTTCACACATTTAAATTCATGATGTAATATTCCAAAACATTTTTCATACCATTAACTACATCTCAAATAATTGAAATCAATGGGTGTTATAAGAATATCACATGCATGTAAATCCTCCAAATCCTCTCTTACATATATGAAACAATAAACTCTTACATTAAAAATAAGGTTAAAATCATATAATTCTTTCCTTAACACCCTATTCTTCATTTATTTAATACCTTTTTCATTAAAATATCAGGAATTTTAACTCTAAGGTCTTGGTCCTCCAATTATGTGATCCTCCTATCACCCGTACATGGTTGTTGGCCTCTTCAGAGAGTTGTTGATTTTTCAAAAACCAATGGATAACTCTCCCACTCTTTCATTGCTAGATATAAATTATAAAATGAATCTCTAATCTGTTCATTCCATATAGATCCATTAAAAGTAAATGGTTTCACAGTCATGTAAAAATCTATCATAATGAAGTCTCTCAAGTATATGAAGTCTAGATTATTACAAATCAGACCAATAAATCCAAGATACAAGCCATAATACTTTCCTTTCCCTCATGATAATTCACTATTACTGGATCACCTTCATCTCCATTCTATACCAGATCATTTGTGCAGTCCAAAACCACTTACATGACTATAAAATAATTTGTTATATCCAACGGTTCAACTGAGACACTTTAACATACTCCTATAATTTTTGGAGGCACACTCATATCCAAGAGGGTTAGGTACCCTTAATAAATCCTTCCCTTCATAAAACACACATTAACAAGAACTAAAACATAATTCAATAGGAACCACATGTGACAATGTGTACTACCTCAATATTTTTTCATTATAATTTAAAACATATTTTCATGTAATTCATAGGACCAATGGCTTGGTGCATCCTCATTATGTGGGTTCACTATCAAATTATCGAACCTAGGGTCATATTATTCCACATAACTATTTCACTTGGATTATAATTTATAGAGTCATAAATTAATAAAAAAAAATTCTTCGCCCTACTATCTATAAGACTTACCCTACCCTAGGAATTTAATCTTCATTAAACACAAGAATGAATGAATTTTATACTACTATGAATAATCAACTTTCCAAACAAACACCTGCCTACATGGGGAAGGTGGTCATTCCATAAATTAAGACATGCATCCTATCCCAAATGTAATGTGGATGACCCTTACCATGCCTAAAACATGATGAGAGATCCCATAAATTCTCACCATTGTTATGGGTGCTACTACTAATAGGATAACCCCACCTATAAATAATAATCAAATCTAAAAAAATGGTAAAACTAAGAAGTCCACTATGCTCTCTAGCCAAACCGGTACTCTGGACATAATGAAAAATGTAAACATAGACTCATGGGAAAATTCCACATTACCATCCATGGAAACTCTATAAGTAACCCTACATTTGGATATTTTAGAATAGTCCATTAATAAATATTATTTAAGCCACAACATCAATCAAATATTATTAAAAAATTTCTTGGTACTAAGAAACTTATTTAGTTATCTTTAATTAATTTATTTATACCATAATATTAGCAGATTTTTAAATTTTCCTTCTCAAGTATTTTTAATTATATGATTTAGATTTATAGAATTCCAATATGAATATATACAGGAAACCACCATTTATATTTTTGACCATTTAAATAAATTAATCTAATGAATACAAACACACAAACACATATATTTATATATCCCTATTGAGTATATTAATAATGAATAAAAAGAGAATATTATCATACGAGGGATATGTCATTCCATCATGGGTTTAGTTGTGACGGATATCAATCCCAATTTATGGAGGATAATAGTCAATAATGTAAAAAATGAATTCCATTTAATTGAAACCATTAAATACTACAAGATTTATAATTATTCAAAAAAAACATCATTATTTTTTTATATAGATTTCCATTGAAAATTTATATAGGTATACATCATATAAATTTGAATTGGTAATCCATTTAATTGTAACTAATTATATGTTCAACATATTTAACCATGATTCCATGGATTTGATCATGTAAAAATTTGGTTAATATGGTTTCATCATTAATATATATAGGAAGACTCAATTTATGTTGATGAATAAATATTATTTTAACATTTTTACAACATGTAATGATTGTAATTCAAAAACATAAAAAACAATTCATATAAAATAGGCCCAATAATTTGTGGAAATTTGATATGTATGGAATTGATTATACATGAAAAATATATCCCAATGTTTATATAATGTTTCGATATATAATGTTTTATTTCCATTCCATCCCAAGGTAGGAAATTCTATAAAATATAACATCACAAAATGGTTATCTCCAAATAGTGAAAGTTATACAATTGTAACCAGACAATTACAAAACAATAAGTATATTTCTTTGAAATATGGATTCTCCCCCACACATGGATAAGATACTCCCATACATAGTCATATTAAAATTTTCAGACACATTGTAGCTTCCTATTTAAAATCATAGAATAGTAATAAAAATCCATAACTATGCTCTAGTAATTATTTATTATAACCTTAGCTTAGTAAATAGACACGTGACTAGTCTATGGGTGACTATGCAACAATAATTCTATACGTAATAGATATTATATGAAATAGTAGTGATGGTGTATGGTGGTAAGATTTAGAGACTATACCATATTTATATTAATGAAAGAGAAAAAAATAAATACCACCTGTAACATCTACATAATAAATAAAACTGGTAATAGTTAGTTAACAATACCATATATAGATGATGAAACCATAGTTGATAATATCCACCAGATATATCATGGTTGATGTTAAACATATTGTAAATATTTATATAAAAATGAATAAAATACCTAATCAAATAGTCTCTATGAGAATCCTAATTCCAATCCCAATCATTTTCTATTAAAATCACAAATAATAGAAATATATCAAGTATCTAGAATAATGTGCAAACCATTTTCCATTTCAACTTCAAAGAAAACTGATCGTATACCATGTGACAACCCAAAAAAGTGTATATATAACTAAATAGACCCCCACCAATGGTGTATACTGAAAATCTAGTTTGTGAGTATATGATTCATTAGTTTTTGGTATAATAAATAAAACTAATAAATAAAATTAATAAATAAACATTAACTTCATCAAGCTCGTGGTCATATTGGGATACTAAACTAATAGTACTAACATCATCATAAGAAAGAAGTCTATAAATATGGATCATATTGGGATACTCAACTAATAGTACTAACATCATTATAAGAAATAATTCTATCAATATGTGTGATTTTATTTCATCCAAGGTACACAAGGTTTGTATCCAAGGAATCTAGGAAATATTAACCACAGTGAATACATAGGACATGTTTAGGATATTAAATAAAACATATCCATTTTGAATCCACTAATAATTGATGGTATTCTTGAAAATAAGTAGTCAATCCAACTCACATTGATAGAATTTTGATGTTTATCATTGTGTTTTTGAGTGGAATACAATGGATGATACAATATCATTATACTCGTAATTGCATCTAAATGAACTATGGAAATTTATCCTTGAATTTTTGGGTAGGAATCATTTGGAATCCCGTGGGCTAACCCAAGGTGTTTCTTTTTCCAAATACATCAAAATGAACTTGGGAGATAATATCAAGAATATAAATTTCAAAACGCTATAAATGAGTAAGAAATATCAAAAAATGAAATTTATAATATTAACACATTTACTAAAGACATCATGTTTGTGACACTTAAAATTCACACCAGTGAATTGGGTAAAATCCTATGAATATGTTTAAGGAATTCAACATTGTAATCTATGGATCACATTTGGTATGCCACATGTTTGATGTTGTGACCAAAATCCATAACTAAAAAGAAATGAATTTTGGTTAATAAGTCAAAAGTACCATGCATTGTATACAAGACAATGAATTCATTAAAATTTATACTCAACCTTGGATGTGTCTTCCATGGTTCCAAATGAGATGCATATATCATTTGATATTTTAAATATTATATAACTATTAGATGTTCAAAAATGGATGGAACTTTAGCTTTTTAATTTATTTATTAAAACCATCTAAACTAATCATAACAACATTAATAAAGACACCACTAAGGGCCAACATATGTTTTATCTCAATTTTGTTTCATTCCAACATGACCAAATGGGTGGGAGAATTGGATAATGGGATTCCAAATTTCATTAATTACTTACCAGACACACCCTATATTATTGTCTTGGTTACACATTAAATTTATCAAAAAATGGTATCAAGTCAAACATAACCTAAGGCCGGGTCATGGGATTCTAAAATTGAGGTTAACATGGGTATTAGGACAGGACCACCAATGTGTTGTTTTATATGAGGTCATTAACCTCAACTGGTGTTAGTGAGGTCCATAAAATTTATAGGTTATAAAAAATACATCAAATCTAAGGAAAATTAATTTTATAGGCAATTATAAGAAATTATATAGTGGGGTATAATGACAAATTTTATAAATGTAATGAAATTTATTGAAACACAATTAAAAATACTATGTAGGACCATATTATATTTGTCATCTAATATCTTCCTTTGATTTTGGTTGAAAAAAGAGATATTATAAGAGTTGAAAAATCCCAAAAAAATATTGTATTATCCTTAATAAAGTGGAATGTATTAATGAGAATAAAATAGTGATAAGGGGGATTGAGGAGGAATAAACATACTAATAGTGTTCCAACAAGATGAATAACAATGGAAATATATCCCAATTGAAGGTGATCCACCCAGGAGCTCTAAAGGATGAAAATACCTCCATGTTTGCTGCTACTACCCTAAGTAAGGGTGGAAATCAGGTTAAAGTGATTAGATTGGTGAAAGGGGAAGTGACCATTTCCCCTTTTAAAAAAACTAGAAACATAGTCACAAATTCTTCATAATGTTAGGATGATCACATAGTTGATGAGATCAATATTAACCTTCTACCCATAGAAAGTTTTTCTATAAGAATATTGTAGTGAAACCACCTATCCACATGCCACAACTAACTCATACAAATCCTAGTGACAACCAAGATCTTCCAAAACTCTAAATCACACTCATTAACATCATATTAAGGTGTCCTAAGTTTCATAATCTACTATAAAGAAACACCTAATGATATATTCCCTCCATATATAGGAGTCCGAAGAACAAAATACCATCCTTTTTGATAAAAAATGAAACCTTCACCAAGGCATGATCATGGGTTTCCAGGAATGTTTTATGTGACTTACCTTCATTTCCCAAACTATGAACATTTCATGTAAATTTAAAAACGATCAAAAAATGTTTCTTGATACAAATTCCACATAAAAACAAAAAATTGGATGTTACCATTTAAAATATCCATTTTTCAATTTACTAATTTTTGTATTTCAATTATATATAATCATCCGCATCATCTTTCTCCTACCCATAATCGATTCTGGGATAATTCATTTCTATTACATCCACCAATTTTAATTTCCCACTTTTCTACCACCACAATATCTTCATATCTCATCTCAGTTGTGATAATATTAATATATAAAACAATTCAACATTAACACATTTGGATCTTTTCAATCGAGAATATAGACTTTTTAATTGAACGATGGTGGAAATCAACTGAAGGTGAATGTTTTGATTTTCACATCATCAAGGGTTTATCTAACACCACAAATTTCATCAATTATCAATTTCAATTTACAAAATAATAAAATAACAAATTCAGTAGGATTTATTATTTGGTCATCATACATATTTATATAACATGATATTCATCATCTTAAACTTTTAAATCAACTTCATATTAGTCTAATAAAATTTACTTGATAGTATGTGGGAGTATGCATTAAATTACGTTCATATAAATTTTCTTTGATATTGATCCATCTAAAGCATTTATTTCATTGTCATCTATTTCTAGTTATCTTCATTAATTATCTAATAATTTATTTTTACACATACTAGACAAGATCCCATGCATATTGATATATTTGAATCCATGACTAATAATCAAAACTCTTTTTCCATATTATTCTTTAAATGTATTATTTTTCCAATTAAGGATTGGAATGAATTTGTTTTTTATGTTCTATATATATTCATGTAAAATATATTCACTTTTTTCCCATTAGTTCAGATAGAATTTTGTAACCATACAAGGTTAACTAATCTATTAAATTGGTGAATCAAGGTATTTATAATCAAAATAATCCCCCCTTATGAGATTTTTGTATTGTTAAAAAACTCCAATTATCTACCATTAATATTACAATTCATTAACCAAAATGATAATATTATAGGGAAATAGGAAATTTACTTCTTTTATACAAACTAGACTAGTCTAAGGGGCATTCCAACGTGATGTTCCAATGTTCCAAATCCAATATATCTCAACCAAACTGCAATTTTTAGAGAAAAATCACAATACCTCTGGTATACAACCAATCACATGTTGAAAGATCAATGTCATCTCTTTTGATGTTTATTCAGTACTTATCTAGTAGATATATTTTGATTTCATGAGTCAATTGTTTTTATACTAAAGTAGGTGTTTTATAATGCAATTATTTCATTAATCTCATTAATTCATATTTTCCACAAAAAAATCTATAATTCTCCACTAGTTCATCGAAATCATATTTTCAAGAATTCTTGGAATGTTGTCTAAAAACATCCATACATTCATGAAACATTATAGTATTTCATGTACCCTCTAACATCATGAAACATTATAGACATTTATGAAACTAAATTCTTATTTTAGACAAAATTTATCTTCTCAATGAAAATATGGTTCCTGTAAAGGCATCACATTAGATGTTAATTAACATAAATATTAATATAATTTAGATCCTGGATATTCTATAAGGGTATGACCTTTAAAATTAGGGTGTCTTGGCCTATTTTTCATATTTTAAACCCTTTATATCACATCACAACTATTCATCTTCTTTTTATGAAATTTGGTGTTTATTATTTGTGAAAAAATAACTTTTCCCATCCCCAAAAAATATTTTTTACTTGTGAAATATTGTGATAAACATGTTTCCTCTTCCATACCATTTCACACAAAATGTAATTTCCCCTAGAATAACGTTTTTCATCACACAAATACTTATTTTTCAAATATTAAAAACATTCTTCATACTCATAGATTATAAATATTATTGATGATGTGGTATCAAATAAATAATATCATTAAAATTAATTTAACTTTTAATCTTGCAAGAAATTCATTATTTTCTACATTATTCCCATGAAATTTCCTAAAAAGAATCTACTGTTATTTGAATCTAATGGCATTATTTATTTTATAGATAAAACCATTATGTACATATATATACAATTAAATCATATAGGATACATCCATCCACAATTTTTTTAGTGTAATTTTTCATAAATTGTATTGAAACATCAGAATTGGGTTTTTAATTGACTTTCAATAAAAATCATAATACCAAAGCCATAATATGATATCAAGAAGAATGCTACCCAGTATATTGTCATCATATGATATTTTATTTTATATATCATATCCTTTCATGGTCATTATCTATAATGAGGTGAATATGATATTTTTTTCAGGAAACCATAGATGTGAATATAATCTTTTCAAAGTGGTTTAAATTTCATGAGGATTGATTCTTACAAATTGGATGAATGATTCAACTTTCTACAGGCCTGAAGCAATAAACTATCAATAAATTATTCATGTTAATATCATATCTTATGTGTTATAGTAATAGAGGGTTGTTTTAAATGGTCCAATTGGAATAATTATAATAAAGACATAACACTTATCTAGGGTGAATATAAAAAAACACACCTTTCTTGAAGGATTTTGAAGCATATATATAGAGAGATTTACGAAGGTCCATAGTCAACCCAACCTATGATATATACATTGGTTGGTGTATCATTAATAATTTCATGGAGAATCATCAATACATTGAGTAATTATTATTGAATATACTCATATTTCATTCATAAATTTATATTTAGAGTGATTAAATAAATGTCCAAGTCAACATGGTGGCTCTGTTCACAACATACATTATGGTGAAAAATAAATTCCTAATAAGAAATTTTTTTATATTTTTGATGATAGATATTAATATAAATTATTTAAATATATGAGGTATACACTCCTATTTTAAATTATTCAGGAATTCATATTTAGAAGTATAAAAAGATCAGAACCTGAAAGGTATTATATAATGAACTATTTTTTTCACATGAATATGAAATATTCATCATCCTCCTTGAGTAGTTCTTCATCTAAGTCTATGCACAAAGGCCATTTCTCAATCTTTTTATTTCTGAAGTTAGATATTTATAAATACCATATATTGTATCTTCAGGAACTTGGTCTAGTGGATGCACTAAGGATTGTTGTTTCATTATGTTCCCCAATTATTGGGTGGAAAAAATATCGATCAGTTATGAGGTTCATATCATAGTATGAATATTATTTCAACATTATTATCAGTTATGAGGAAAACATTTGAATAATGAGTATACATAGAGAGGCTTTTTACTAATGATATACATCACTATGAGAAGGATGTTTTTTATGGAACATCATGTAGAGGACCTCCGAGATGATTGATCTCTAATACAATGTAATATGAAAGACCTACATATTGGCCAACTGTTTTTTCACAAGGAGAAAATCAATAAATTATTCCTTACAGAGAACAAATAAATCTTTTGTTTTGGTTATCAATTGTATAGACTCCATAATAACTCATTTTTTGTCATAGTATTAATGTTTTCATCCATGTTAATGGTTTTATATTTGAATAATTGAGATGAAAATTGTGTATATTGATTATGGATGTGTTTGTGAGGATGGAACCACCTTATCAGACAATATTTCTGTTATGGGGAGGACATCTAAAACTAGAATAATGGGGATGTCCTACATGATTGATCTTCATAAGAATGTATGGAGGAACTCTGCAATGGGCTATCTATGGAGGAATTTTGGATATTACTCAATTTTTCTTAATCGGATACAACCATTATGAATGTTGACCATTATTTTTCTACCTCGAAGAGAACCTTCATTGTTGGTTCTAAAAACACCATAGGGGGCACTATGGAGTGGTTATTTGGGGGAGGACCTCCAATTTTATCTTTTTTGGTATTATGGTGATGCACTTTTTAATAATTTCATCATCAATAGCTAGAATGTCGTTAATCAATGAAATCATTGAGTGTTTAGGTTAATTTTTGAAAGACTATCCGACCTTCCTTGAGTAACTATTTTGATGTTCAATAAATCATTGAGGTTATAATCAAAATCAATCATAGAGAACTTCCACGAGTACCTATCATGATATTACCATAAGAGGGATCCCTTTGAAAAAAAGTTATTACAATGATATTTGGGATTTTTTTTGGATATTATAAGTGTAAAAGTATTATTAAGTTTTCCCTCTGTGTCTATGGTAGGAATCAGCCTTTGAGTCATCCTACAAGGCACCATACCTCAACTAAAATGGTTTTAAATTTCATCTATATATCATGCAATTGATTCATGATGATATTAGTCTAAATGGTGTGAGAGAAGAGAATCTCATTAAGGATAAATTATAAGATACTCTCGAGTATCCGTAGGGATGTATTTTAAATCCCACTCTATTTAATATTGATAATAAAC
Organism: Viscum album; assembly: GCA_963277665.1. Lineage (NCBI taxonomy): Eukaryota > Viridiplantae > Streptophyta > Magnoliopsida > Santalales > Viscaceae > Viscum > Viscum album. The sequence goes on from OY728130.1 coordinate 1,884,005,852, forward strand.
AAGGATGTTTATTCACTCTGGTAAAATGATTTCAAATTCGATTTATATAAATATCGGAGCCTTTTTCCTCTTCTCATCCTATTGTTGGTGGATGCAGGGACATATTTTATTCTCCTCCGGGATCAAACAAACAACATACACATTCATAAGAATATCATTTTGAACATATTTTTATGTCAATTGATTCACCACCATACACATATGGTGTTGAATGTGACATAATCATCCTCTAGACCTTGGGGTAATAACAATCATGTAATATAATGAATAAATATTGAGTTTTATATGGTGAAAGGCGATAGACTATGGTGTCCTTTGGTAGCCGCCATCCTGGAGCAATGTTATGACATGCAATGAAATATTAGTGATTAAATTTGAATGTGGTGAAATATAATAATGGGAAACGAGAAATAAATAAATTTTCATTTTAAAAAAATAAGATTGTACGTCAGAACAATCTATTTCATTAGTAATGTATTTTATTTCAGTACCACAATTTTTTCAAAAACTGTTTTCACATACAATTTTTGTCTGGATATTGGATCTAGACTCAAAAGGCAATCAATAATTATTATTTTAAAATTAATTTTAAATTTTTTTGGCAAGGTCGAGATGATGGGTGGTCATATCTTTTTTTAATGAATCTTTTTACATAGATTGGTATTATCATATAAATTTAAGATGTAATAATGATATACTTTTGAAAAAAAATATATGTTACAGATACCTACAATGAAATTTATTTTAATCATGCATCGATGTGAACATATATATTTATGGGATGATACTTATCTTTCTCCTATATGGATTCACAATTGGTTTTGATTGACATGTTCATTCATATTTACAGTAAAATGAAACAACATTATCAAATAATGACTAAATTTTATTTTGAAATATCAAATCACTTGATGGATCCTTGATATGATACATATGACCAATTCATGTATACTTTATCACATTTTTCTCATTATTAATGTGAAATATCTAGTCATATATCCAAATCCATTAGACCGGAAATAATGAATATCAATTGCATCCTTGGAATATTGAACTCTTATTGACTAATTCTTTCTCAATTATTCCATTAAAAACCTATTTTCTACGAAGCTTTTTTTTGGAATGGACCATAATTTGACAGTAATAGTACTTCATATAATGTGTATTCTTATGTTTCATTCCTGAAACATTGAAAATCCATTGGGTTAACTAATTCTTAGACATACCCAAATCAAACATCAAATTTTGTATTGGTTTCATGTTTTATGGATGTAATCATTTAAACTATTTTATTAAAAATAGTTTTATCTAGAATAACTTCTTCATAACATAGTCATTTTCCAACTTTCCTAGATATATATGATTTACATTCTCCTTTTTATCACCTTCATGATCGGCTTTTTTGATGTAATACATGGAGTCAAAAATCCTTTAATGATCAAAATATTTTTTATTATAGAAAGATAAATTCATTCAATGATCATCAATATTTTTTATTCAAACATTCAAAATCATAGTAAAAACATTTTTAATGGATGTCTGAACTAAAAATTTAATCTTGTACTCAATGATATCTTCAAATTTTCATGGAAATATAGATTTTAGCGTCTCAATTTTTACCATCATCTTGGAATATTTTATTTCATTTTAATTAATATACTGTTTTTTATGATGAAATACTCTATTTGATTAATTATTTTGGATTTATAATCATCTATCTCTTAATGATTTACATCCAAATAAACATTGAGTAAACTCTTCCTTGTAGCTCTCCTTTTTCATCATCAAGGTACTCCCTTTTTGGGAACTATCCAAAACTCCAACCACAGAATTTTAATTGTGTTTTTCTGAATTAATTAATTTCACTGAAATGTTCCTACAATGTTACATTTTATTGTTAATTGAAATTATTCTTATTAATGTAACTGTACATGGTTCCTTTTCATCATATCACATTTTTTTGATGATTTATCAATGGGAATATAAACATCCTCTTCATCTTCATGAACCATTTGGGACACATTTTTGTATGGTGGAAAACATATCAACATTGAAAACATGCAAGTTTAGTTTTCCTTTTATGGTTTCATTTTCGACATTTAATATTTGAATAGACGAAACGCAAGATTTCCTCGTTTCTCATCACATGTAAAATAATATAACAAGGATAAATATCCAATATTATTTCTTTTAAATATTTATACTCAATCATTGATACATGAGTATTTAAATGGGTTGGATATATTCAATTGTTGAATTATATAATATTCAAAATATTAAGGATTCATCTAAGACCATGCATATCCTCCAAAATCAAATTCACCTTATCAGTGTATGCTTCAAATGATTCATTAGTAATGCATAATCATGTTGTAATACCTATTCTAATAGAAAATAAATTCAGGTTCTCAAACAATTGAATCACATTTATAGGTGTCTAATTGATTTCCCACAATTAATGTGGATATTTACATGAAATTAATTTTTTATATATTGTTTTGGATAAGATTCCACAAAAACATTGATTCCATGAGAATCTAATTCAAATTATAACCACTATGGATATAATAACTCCTTTTTTTTATTCTGACTAAAATACCATGGATAATATCTATATAAAAATATATTCTAGATAATCAACAGAATTAATTTATCATATTATTCGAATGTTTGTTTATTTCCCACAAATATTATAATTTATTTATCTGTATGGTTTCAATGGATTATATTTCAATTGATTATCGAAATTTATCTATTTTCACTGAAAAAAATTATTGACCCCGCTATATTAAATATTCTATTATGGTGGGGAATAGGTGTATGTCAACTGAAAAAAAATCCACTTTTGATTTTTATATTTTCTTAAAAAAATCTTACTTCTCTTTTATTTTGTTAATAATAATGTAACATAATAAAAAAATTTCAAGGGACATAATAATTTTACATGCTTCACCATAACTGGGGGACCATGAAATGTAATTTGTCAATGCACCAAAGCCTCTATAGAATAATGTTATTATAGTGATCAGGGTGGAGTAGGAATCTCACCTAATTATTTACCATTAATGTTTCGAAATATCTATAATATATATACTAATGTTTACTCATTCTTACCTTTGTATATATATTTTAATTTCATGAATCAATGTTATTTACTCAACAATATGTGTTTCGTTATTATATTATATTATTTATAATATGAATTCCAATTTACCCAAATATTCATTCTAAATTGTCAATTGGTTTTATAAACCCTTTATTTTGTGTACCCTTTAGACTCACTTTTCCCAAAATCCCTTATTTCAGATAAAATTTTAGTCAAAAAAACTATATTCCTAAAACCTTTCATGGTTTCATGAAATTAATAAGATCATATAGACACAACTACATTTTTTTAGTGAAAATAATATCATCATTTGTTCTTTAAAAGGACGTATGCCCACAAAAATATTTTTTGAATTGAGATTCATGATATTCTTTACTGGTTTAGTGTTAAAAATTATAGTGGTCTATTTAAAAATCTATAAACATCCACATTCACAAATTTAATTTTTTTAACTTTTTATTTCTAATCCATGTAATTCCAACATCAAAAAAACATTAGAAATATTTTCTTCTGATGTAATCTTCTTGAATTTTTTTCCACTTATGTTACTATTAGATTTAAGCCATTGTGGCTGCACAACTCCATCGACATCATGGAACTCCAATTTTGTTTAATCTACAAATGTTTTGGGAATCTCTTTCCTTATACATATTTAAATAAGGTGTTTTTTAATCATCTATTTCACGAACCATCAGAAAAAAGGTCACATGTTCACATAAAATTTTTGTTTTTCTGATAATCTATACATGGAATAATATTTCATGTAAAACATCATGAAAAACATTTAGTTATTGTAGAAACTATTTATCCACTTTTTTGGATAACTTCAACCCATATATTAATATTGATATTCAAAACATGCACATGTATCCACTATCATGGAATTTTTTATAAAATAGCTACTCTACAGTGACATTGAAATTTAAAAAATGTCCTTTTTACCAGATATTTCTATAAAAATTAAAAATCATAAACCGTAATAATATATCAAGAGGTTTATTTTTATATTTATTATTTAAAACAATTAGGTCAATATTTTTAAGTAAGAAATATGTTTCTTTATCATGTATCGTAATGTTTATCAAGTAAAAGAGTTTTAATTTATAACCCCTTCACTGATATATCTCTCAAATAGTCAACTCTATCATTACATCATGGGGTTATATAGATTTATAATCATAATGGTATATTTATTGAGAATTTATTTTCCCCTAAATGAAAAATGTTTCCAAATAAGAGCCTAGAATCAAATGTAATGGAATCCACATGCACCTTGATCCTTAATGATATAACATTGAATTGAAGACCCAATGTTATTTTCTTCCAAAATAGCATTAGTATTAATATAATATGTATAAAAACCAAATTTTTTATAAGATAACACTATGATTGAAATTGAATTCAACAAATAAAATAATGTATGAATGAAAAAGAAGATGATGTTAAAATATTATTATTTAAACATGACTAACATAAACTGGGCCAATGAATTATAGGATATAAATAATATGAAATGAATTATGAAATATAATGAATTTTATTACTCAATATTAAATTATTTTCAAATTCTTTTCAAATAAGCACTCATATGAAAAAATGAACTTTTAATTTACAAATAATTTGTTTCCATCAAAAAGTAGTATATTGGTTTTTATTAAAAATCAATATAACTCAATTTTGGGTCCATTAAAAATTAATTTTATATAATTATATTTTTATTGAAATCATAATATATATATTTTAATAAGGGTGATATTTTGGGAATTTTTGGGAAATATTTATATGTTAATGAATAGATAAATATAGGGTTTTTTTTGTAAAATTGTCATTTATTTTTAATAAATTAGATAATTAGAAAGTAGAATTATTATTTAAAATTAATTGAAAAAAAATTATTATTATTTAGTAATATTAATTATAGTTAATTTATTTTACAAAATCATTATATCCAGTTTCATTAAATACATATATGGCTTTAAAATATAAGTTTTAAGAAACTCTTTTAATGAACATAATATTCTTCAATTTAAAATAATTAAAATAACCCCTAATAAAGAATGATATAAAATAATTATAGATTATTTATTTTTTGAAATTAATATAATGATGACTTCTGTTAATTCACTTAATATAAGATAATCTTTTCATTGTAAAATTCATTTTCACAAAACACATTCTTCATTGTACATCTTTGATTCATTTTAAATATAATTCACCAACATCATTGTTTTTAATTTCATAAAATTGATTATATATTTGGAGTAAGAATAATTTATTTTATATAATAATTCAATCTAAATCTATGGACATATTGAATATTAGAAAAAGTAAAAAACAATATACTCGTGTAAAAATATTAAAATGGTAAAATGTGTCGGTTTATAAGTAAAAAGAATATTTTTTAAAAAATGTTTATATTTTAAAGAATAATTATATCATAAAAATATATCTCTCAAAATACATTATTTTTCTATATTTCAGGAACCTTTTTAGATAATATCTTCCAATTATTGAATAGTTTTCTGGTTTATCAACAATTCTACTTCACCTCCCTTATTAATGGAAACCCTTATCCTCTACATTCACACATAAAAACCTCATTGTATTGAAAAAGAGTTATCCAGATACCATACTTAATAACATAAAAATTAATAGAGTAATTTTTAACACAAATATAACCTTGATGGGCATAATTTATAATCCAATATATGTGTTATGAAGATGATGTAACATTCTTAACTGAACAAATTTGTTTTATTTCTTCTTAAACCTCATTAAATTATTACTCAATCTCAATAATAAAAAATTAAGTATATCCCATATTATTATACTTTATTATGTAAATGGAATAACAAAAATTATTCTCTTCATTAATTAAATGTAGAAACAAAACAGTAATCGATGTGTACAACAGACTACCACCCCGTGAACTGATATAATTAATTTGTAATCATCATCTCTCTCAAATATAAATAATGGTGTATTTATTTTTTTAAATATAAATTAATGAAATGTTAATAATTAATCAAAATCAATATATCATATACGTTCTTACCATACTATCAATTAAAAAATGACTATGTTGTTTGTTTGTATGATGGACTACCTCATTGTGAAGCAATGTGGATAATTTTTATTACCGCATAATATTGATGGTATATGGAAGTTTATTTAAATAAATAATATTATATTAATTATATTATGATATTTTAAAAAATATAAATTATTATTTAACTTCATTCCATCATTATTGTGGTAAAATGGAAACATCACACTTGCATACGTACGACCAAACATCTCTATGATTGTAACATAATTCATTTATCATAACAAAAATTCATGGTTATTTTTAAAATTAAAATTTATGAATAAAAACTATAATTATTTAGTTGTTATTATTTTAGAGATTAATTAACTATTATCCCTTTTACCAGTGTCAAGACACCAATTCCATTTGAAAATTATGAACAAAGCATCCTCAAAACACCAAATTTTGACTAAATGAATATGTAATTAAATATGTCATTAAAATAAATCATGTGAATGGTTTAAGTATAAGGGATTAAACATGAATGTATTTCATTAAAAATATTTTATATATTTATATTATAAAAGAGATAAATCGAATAAATGACAATTCTAAACTCAAGGTAAGGGTATCCATATAATAACAACATTCATTGAGAAATAATTTCTTTTTTAAATATATTTTTTTATATGTGTATTTAAATACCCATTAAAAATAATAGAAGGAATAATTCCCAATTCATGATATTTTATATTACAATTCATCTAAATTATTAATGTGACTTATGATTTAAAAGATACCAACATAGTATGGGTTTCTGTTTCAACCCCATTTTAATATTTATTGTCCGTACATAAATTTAAATTGTTGAAAAATAATTTAACAATTTTATAAAAAAACCTTTAAATTTCCTCTCATCTAGTTATTCATTATATTTTCAGGTGAAATAATTATTCAACTATCATTTTTACGTAATATTACTTAGATAAATTTTATGTAAAAAAGTTGACCTCATTTCTCTCTTTAATCAAAAATTCTTTTTCCTCTCATAAGAATGATTTCATGTAGTGTTTTTAGGAATTGATAATAAATTAAAAAAAATTATAAATAAATGTTTCCCCATATTTGAATATTAAAAAATGGTATTAATGTAATATTCATATCATTTTTCAAATGAGGAACTTTTAAACATTTTTTCAATTGTGTGAATTAAATGTTATAAACCTTACAACATATATGAAATTATACAAGGTTAGGAGAACTCATCTTTTTAAATAATCATTTATAAGTAACAATAGAAATTCTTAATGAAAATTTTTTCTATATTATTTTCTCAATTTTTATATTATAAATAAGTGATTTCAATTTGAGAAGGTATTTTTTCTCAATAAGAATTCAATGTAATATTTTAAATATACTTCCATAAAAAATGAAAATAATTTATGTTATATATTACTTTTGAATTATTTATATATTTTTATTTAAATAAATATCATTCTTAATCTATAGTAATTTTACATCTGTAATGAATTCCTTATATCCATTTCTCTAATTCCTTCAATAATATACGTACCTTGATTAAGTAATGTGATATAATTATGAAACCAAATTTTATTCCATGGTTAATTTTTATGTTATGCCTTATGATTGATTTAATTTTTGTGTAAAAAATAAATGATTATCATTTTATGTTTGGGGCTCCCAAATAGAGTTAGGGGACACTTAAATATTTTACATTATGTGTGCACCAAAATTTCACTCGAATGCATTGTGTAGTATTTTTAGTCTCATGAGATGTCATTGATGAGTTTTGGGAGTAAACCTAATCCATTATTAGAATTTTTCCAACCGTACATATTTTCTGGGATGTTTTCCTTGACTTATGTTTATGTCATTTTATATAATTCTTACACATTTCCTTTGATGTTTTGTTCTAATGATATCAAGATATTTACGTTATTCTACAAATTTATTACTAATGTCCCATATCATTTATGATAAATTGTAATAATTTTGAATCATAAGGTTTTTATCCTTTACATGTTATTTCCTATGATGGGGATATAATTTCAGTCATTTTTTCTATGAATTCTCAAGGAAATCCAATGTAGTTTATGAGTTAGAAAGGATTTATTATATAATTATAAATACTAAAATAAAAAATTCATTTTATTCACACATTTATTTATTATGAACCTTGTCTTCATAAGACAGTAGGACACATAATATTTGGGTTATAGTTATAAAATATTTATGATCAAAATCGTGAAATTATTTATTTAAAAAGGATTAAGTTTTTAAATATGGTATCAATCTAAAAATATGGATGATATTTGGAAACTATGATGTGAAACAATTTGTGAAAACTATATGGATAACTCTAATGAGAGGTCAAAATTTAGAAAAACATCACGAATTTTATTTTAAGGATAGAGTGACTTGTTTATAGGAAAATACATCCCTAAATAGACACTACAAGTGGATGTGATTATTACAAATTTATACCCACGGGAAATATAACTAAAAAAGTAATATTGATCTGGAAAGGATCACTAAATGATGCATGATAATGGGTCTTTATACATGCCATGTATGACACTACCATGCGATATAATTTGGAAAATTTAAAAAGTATTTACAAACTATTATCAAACACACAAAAACAATTATGGTTATAAAACCTAATAAGAAACATTATTATCACTAACCTAGATTCAATCCTCTATAATCACTAGACTATATATATATTTATAATTTTTAATTTATTGTTTATAGGATTATAAGCGTCCTCTTTTTTATATGAATTAATTCACATCATGTTTTTTTCTGTTTGTAGGTAATCATGAGAAATAAGATAAGGCATGGCTATAAAAAAATGAGATAATAAATGTAACGATTTCTCTAATTGTTTGAATAAACGTTTGGTAATAGAATTTACACATCATATTATCATGAAATATTAGCTATCTTGAATTAAAATTAATAATGGGAACATATTTTAATTTACAAGACCACCAAAGAAGATAAGGATGTAATATAAAGATGTTTAGATATTAAATTTGAAAAATAATAGAATATTAAATTTTTTATATATAAAAAATGTTTGAAGAGACAAAGTAGAAAATTCAATAAATAAACTATAATTTTATTTATATATGGTAAATATGTCAATAAAAATCCAATTTCTGATGAATTTGGTAGAATTTGGTAAAAAAGATGTAGGGAAATGAAGTTCAAACTAAAGAACCAATAACCATTTAATGTGGTAGATTTCTGGAACTTGGTCTTTTTCAATTTCACTGCTTTAATCAGAGGAGGAAATCCAAAGAAAATATATTAACACAATCATTAATGTGGAATTATTTAATTTAATAAGGGTTGAAACTAAATAATAATGTGGTTTATGTGCTTTTGTCAATGGAATGTTTGTTATAAAAATCGTGAAAGTTATATGAATTGTTTTATAGTAGATTATATTTAAGGGTTTCTAATAAAATTTCAAATGAAATAAATTAATAAGGAAATTCATTGGTAAGGTGACATTTTATAAAAAAACACACATTTAGTGATTGGATAATATTTGATATTTAATTGATATTGAGGAAATTATAGTAAATTAAAATAATATTGCTTTGGGAAAAATTAGATGTATATAAGTATTTATTGGTTGAAAACTAATTTATAAATTATTATTATTTTGAGGATTTTTATCATATTTTTTTAAATTTAATAAAATAATTTATTTTTGAAAAAGTAAAGTAGTTCTGTTTAGAGACACCTTATCATATTCGTTAAGGTTGTCGAGCTAGAAACCATAACCAAAGAATGATAAGGATGTAACTTGTAACATTTGCCTACACAATGATATAAGTAGTATGATTTTATATCATAAAGTACTTGGTGGATAAATTTTATGATAATTTTTGGAATGATTGTACAAGACTAATTTTTTAAAAACATTTGGCGGTTTTGTTGATAAATTAAGTTTTTGGAATCATTTTATTAGGTTAGTCATTATTTATAACATTTAGGATTAACATAATGTATTATTTGGGAATAATTCTACTATAATTTTTTAGATATAAGATGAAGGGAGTGAGATCACCATCGATTTTAAAAGCCTATTCCATGAATAAGTTATTAAGATTATTTTGGTTATATGGCTATTTATTTAAGTAATGATATTTGATAATCCCTAAATTTTACTATTGAAATTCAGAAAATAATATATTCATATTCACATCTTGTATTATTTTACATTGTGTTATCAGTTTTGTTTATAATAAATTTAAGAGGAATATCTTGATACATTTTTATGGATCTTATGATCCATTAAGACATTATTTTAGTTCATAAAGAGTAACAAAATTTATAATGTACTTTCCTTTCATATATTTGGAGGTGAAGTTGAAATTGATCGAATTACAGTGAATGGATGAAATTATGTTTATAAAAATAAAATATATCTTGTATTTTTATTTTTTGGGGTTCTCAATTATGATATTAAAATAATACCTCAACTATAGGAAATATGTATTTGATAATAAAATTTATCATATTACCTTCATATCAGATGAATCATTGGTTTCTTAACTAATCCATAATTATAGTTTTGTGATTACAAACATTTAGGATATCATTAGATTTCCTCTGATCAACGATCTCCATCACTCTCAGTAATTATGTGTGTTTTTATTAATTGCATATTTTTCACTTGTCAAAAATGTTAAATGTCAATTCAATGTTGATATGCGTTATTCTAGATGAACTTATCAATTAAAATTCCCTCTTTTAAGAGGAATATTTTTTATCCCTTTTATGATGGGGGTTTTCCAAAAAAGAATTATCATATTTAAAACCTTGGATTACTAAGAAAATGTTAAATTTTAGAGGATCCTCTATAATTTTTGGGGTAGAAATTACCAATATTATATTCTTTATAATAATACTATGATCAATTTCATATTCAACACAGAATAGATATTTTTATCAAATCACAATACAATATTAAAATATTATTTTATAAAGATGATTGATTCAACCTATCAATTAAATTTATATATATAAATAGTATTAAAAAATATATGAAAAATAAATAAACTTCATACGCAATATAAAATAATTTATAAATTCTCTAAAAATTATAACTCAACTTTATTAAAGATATTTTATTCAAAATAAATAATTTTCCTTAAAAATGTTTTCATTTATTTTTTTTGGAAGAATATTATAATATTTTTTTAGGATTTAAAAATACAATTTAAAACAAATTATTTTTTAAATCAATATATTGACATTAGTATAGGGGATTTTTTTGATTTTTTGGAAAATATTGATTTTTCAATGAACAATGGGGAATATAGATTTTTAATAAAACATTCATTTATTTTTATGATATAATGTGATTTATATGTTCCATTAATATTAAATTAAATTTATAAATAAATAAATTATTATTTATTTATATTTATTCTTGAATAATTTAAATTAAATAATCATTATATTTGTGTTTGGTATAAGTTTATTTTTAGGCATGAAAATCATTTTTATTGAAACTATTATAATGTGCATAATATTTTTTCAATTTCAATTAACTACAATAACTGCTAATAGAGATATATTTAAATTAAACTCATATTATATATATATATATTTGAATTTATATTTCAATAACTATTATTTACAATCAAACATTTAATATAATATTATCCTTTCCTTGAAAAATGCATTGTACAGAAAAAATTTTTTATCGCATTTGGAGGTTTTCTTTTTAGTAAAATTATACCAATTATATTAAATTAATTTTTGAAAAATGAATTATATATTTATAATCATGATAATTTTTATGATTTAATAATGTCAACATAATAATTTACTATAATGAACTTTAAAAGCATATAACAACTACATACCATGGTAAAGTCAATTAATTTTTTTAAAGTGACTATCCGTAGAAGTAGAAAAGATAAAATTGCTAAAACATGATTATTTTAAGTTTAAGAGGTTTTAATCGACCTTATATCTCCTTAAAATCTTTATTTTTCAAATTTTTGTGTCTCTATTCTTGGGAGTGACTTCCCATTATTTAATAGTTTTGGGTATTTTAAAAAAATTCACTACTCCCCCATTATAAATGGGCAACCCATATACTCTCCATTACCCACATCCAAATCCATTTTTTTAGAAAATAACAACCAAAATAACTTCCTTAAATACCTCCCAATATCATATAGGGAATTGTTTATGGAAAATCCAATCTTGGGAGGCTTTAGGTATATACATAAAGATGTGGCCCTAAAAATATATAATGTTCATAGATGAGCATCATTGATTTATGTTTAATTCCATTTCCTTAAAATCATACATAATCTTTATCATATGATTATATCATTACATACCAAGTTAAAATATGCTATTATTTTAATTTCAGAATCTATATCCATTTCCACTTCCATTAAATCGGATAAAAATCATCTTTTGTGTGCATGGAGGTCTACCACCTCGCAAACCAATATAATTCATTTTAAAAAATCTCTTATTCCAAGTATTCATGACTATGGATTTAATTTATATATATTATATGTATTAGATATTTAATTTTTTTTAATTTTAATATATCTTATATATTATTACAATATTATCCATGGTAAAATGATAACATTGTTAGTGTGTACAAAAAACTACCTCCACACTGAGTAATGTGATTAAATTTTATATCACATCACATGGATGGTATTTTTAGGTGTATTTAAGTAATTAAAATGATATTTGTTATATTATTATTATTCATGAAATATAAAATACCAATTAATTTAATTCCATCAAGATTGTTGAAAAATGGAGGTGTTATACAATCATACGTATGAACTACAATCTCTGTAACAAAATTCATTTTTCATAATTATAATTAGTTATTATTACTATAAGATTTATTTTTTGTTTAAATATTATTATTAGTAAATTATTTCAATGATTTATGATATATAAAAATGATCCCTCTGATAATGGTCAACACCCATAAGCCGTATTGAAATTATTAAGCAAGCATTATGAAAATACCCAACGATCCCATAACACAAAATGTACTTAAATATGTCATTAGTGTAAATGAATTAAATTTTTTAAGTATTGGTTTTTTTAAAATAGAAATGGTTTCTGAGAAAAAAATTAATTTATATATGTTTATTATACATGTGATAAATGACATAAACTAAAAGTCTAAACTCAAGTTACTGATTTCCATATCAAAACATAATTCATTGAGACACAAGATTCTATATACCAAATTTAGTTTATATGGTTTATATACATCACATTTAAATTTGATATACTGAATAATTAAAAATTAATTTTATTTTAATTTATAATTATTTTACTTCACTCACATGATTTATGATTCAAATGTTACAAAAGTGCTAAGTGTATAATTTTTAATACCTTTTTATTTGGGATTTTTTTTGTTTGTTTTTTTGTACGAACTTGTTTGAAAATTTTATAATAAAACCCTCAAATTTTAATATCCTATGGTTATTAATGAAATGTTCATGTAATATTACCATTTTCATCTCATTGTGACATAAAATTATGTAGAATTTTTTTATGAAAAAGTTGACTTCATTTTTATCTTTTGTAAAAAATTATTTTTACTACCATTAAATTATTTTCTAAAATAATTTCTAGAATATTTTAATAATTTCCCAAAATAATTATTAAAGTAATTTTTACCCAATTTAAACTTCTTATTAAATTATTTTAAGGGAATATTCTCCTCATATTCTTAACTATCCACTTTTTATTCTTTTTTAATTTAGCCTGAAAGTAATATTTTTTTACTTATACAACATGTCAAGAAATTCGCACTACCATGATCCCTAAACACATTGAATATTCCTCTATAATTTTCCGTGGATAAATTGTACGATAATTTCGTATATTGAAATTTTTAAATTTTAATATTTGGAAGAAATCTTTTCAAAGTGAAAATGGTATTTTTGAAGAAGTATTCCATGTATTATTTTAATGTCATTTTCATAGACTTTAAAAACCATTGATGCTATAGAATGATTCTAAATAGCCTATATATATCTCTATCACATATTTACATTTCCTATTCTCCCATAAATTGTTTCGTAAATACATTCTTTATGTTTATTTCCCAAATTACATATTAAAGAATCTTATATTGATTTTGTTATAATACAAAATTTTGAAACACATTTTCATTCCGTGGGTTATTCTTAACTTATGATTTATGATATGTTTAATTTTTTTGGTAGACATAAATAAATTTACATGTTATTATCAGTGAACCCAAATATTTATGAGTGATACCAATATATCATAAATAGTTTGTGAACATTAATATCACATTAATGGAATGGGTAATGTTTTTTCTCTCATCTAATTTCATAATTGGGATTAGAGAGTAAAAATAATATATTGTTGGACATTTTACACCATAAGATATTGTATTTGTAGTTAACATTAACTCATGTTTGCATTTTGTTGTATGTTTTTTCCAAACATACTATAATTCCATGATATTTTGAAACTATGATCATTAAGTTATACTCCCATGTTAATACTCCTATTAATTATATTTTTTTGATATCATGTAATAAATTTGAATCACAAGTTATACTTCCTTATCATTTTTTACATAATAGGATTTTTAACTTACCATAATTTTCAATACCATTACATTTTTATCCCATGCAATTTTGGATCTGGAAAGGATTTAGAATCTAATTATAGATAGTAAAATAAATAATTTTAATTTTACCATTACTTCAATGTATTGTGAAAATAGTATTTCAATGACACTAGCTCTCATTGACTTTCGGTTGTAAATATTGTATATTTATGGTTAAAAATCTTGTAATAATATTTATCTATAGTATTCTGTCTCTATAATAGACTTGGTGCCAATATTGTTTCCTCACATATTAATATTTAGTGGAAACATTACGATATAATATTTTTTACATAATTGTTTTGGGTAAGTAGTTAGGAATCATGTGTTTTAAGGAATTACTTGATCATCATAAGTAGATAAATGGGGACATACAGATAAATATCAGCCCTTAATTTTCATTAATGTCATACTCAATATATTTAGACTCATCCAACACAATATTTATATAATGAATGAATAAATTTCCACCAGTTATATATCAAAATATTTCTATTACTATCATCGGGGGTACAACCCATTTAAAATAATGAGAAAAAATATGCGAGGTGTACACATCTTTCCATAGAATCCATTTTGGATAGTTTTGTATATTTAATATATATTCGAAAATAATATAATGTAGTGAATTTGGTAAATCAATGGTATATGAAAAAATCCATATAGACTTTCTAACTCAATATTTGGGTAGTTCTATATACCTGATTGGGATCCATCCCTTGAAAATACAATTTGAGTGAAGATGGCTGACGACATATTTTTTCCATTCATTTCTTCAAACACTAAAACTCACAAAAATTGTATATTTAGTGTTTGATTTTAGTCAATAAAAAATCCAATTTAATGAAATAGTGAAACTCCCTTTGGGAGCCTAAACTACTACACAGACCAATATATGGATTGGGGATTACAGATGATCAGCTCGTCAACAAGATATATCACAACATCATATGTAATGGAAAGTCAATGGATATATATATATAAGTATATTTTATATAATCAAACACTATCCAAAATTTCACATCCCATGTGGAAAAAGTAATTTTGGAATGATTCCATAACATTTAATAAACTTCATTAGTAGTTAGAGATTCTAGCCAAACATCATTGATGTTAATAAATCTAAACTGAAATGAATTATGATTAATTAGTCTAGTATTATAAAATTAATATAAGACGATGACTTTCACTACCATAAAATTTAAAAAATGTATTAGTCCACCGATCTAGTACAAGTTATTTTCCCAATGTATATAAACTCTATATAGTAATATTGGGAAAGAGTGGTCATAAAAACGCTGAATAGTTATCATTTTCGAAGAAATTCCAACATTTCTATGGAATATATACTAATACTCAGATAGAAATCTCTTCAAAAAAGATACATCCTCTTAAAAACATTTTCATAATTCTTGGTAATAAAAAACTGAATCCACCATTGTATTGATTTATAATCAACACATGTTTTATTGCATCACTTCATTGGTTTCTTAATATGAACTGTCAATATTATGGGATTTATAAAAAAATATTTATTTTCCTACCATACTTCTATCAACATTGTAAAATCCCGAGATTTTATGAGAATTATTATTTTTAATTTAATTGATGTCTTGTGTTGTATGCTACACCAAGATTATCTTTCGCTATACGTAACACCATATTAGCTTACAGAATACATAACACAATTCTTGGATCGTGTTATACACAATTTCATGTTCATTTGATTGAAGTTATTCTATGAAACATTGAGTGTATATATAAATATATATTCAATATATAAATAAAATATGGTTTTACTCTATTATACGCAACAACAAAGGAGTCTTTCACTACACGCAACCCTGACTTGGCTTTCATTACATGCAATCACGACCTTCCTCGATAGCGTGTGTTGTATACAATACCTGGTTTCACAAAACAACGATATATGGTTATAATATTATCACGAACTAGACGTTATGAATATTATTAAATAAATTTTGAATTTTATAACATTGTTATTCATCTTATAACTTTTCAAAAAACATTTTATGTGAGCAAAATAATTTTTTCGCGTAAAATAAATATTTTTAAAAAAATGCAGTTTTGCCACCTTTTGTTGGTGAACCAACATTAAATATAGTTTTTTACATGTTTATAATTTCAATTTTAAAAAATAAACTTCTTATTTTGAATCATGATATAAATATTTACATTGGATAAAGCTTTGATATTTTTCTGATAACTTTTATTTTTTAATGAATAGTAAAAACACACTATATATTAATTAAAAACAACTTTTTCCATCGTAGTAATTTATATGGATAAATTATATTATTTAATTGTTTTAAAGTATAAATAGAATATATTTTTACCATTTAATATAATTTATCTCATTAGAATTTATTTTACCTTGAATTCATAGGTTAAATCAATTCAATCTTTTGCAATTTTTTAAACAAAAAACCGTTTTCTTTCGACAACGGGATTAATTTTAATTTAATTTATACATATTTTGTGTATTGATTTTGGAAAAATGGATTCCATATTTGGAATCAGTGGGTACAATTTTTTTAATAATCTACTTTTTATTTTTGGGCATTATGAATAGTAACTGCTGTAAATTTTATTTACCATAATTATAGGTAAATCAGGTAATTAAGGGTAAATATAAGATAATAAAATTACCCTAACACCTGAAAAAATCCTATTAGATGACTAAAAGTCGACCCATATCACCTATGGGTCGGAATAGATTAATTTAATTGACTTTTTTCCATGAAAATAATTTAATTATTATTAAACCAAAGAAAGTGACAACATGTCACTTTCTTAAATCTTATATGTATAATAATTTTAGATTAGTGATAAAAGACATGGATCATCGGATATAAATAGTCTCGAGAAATATAATAAAACTATATACATCATAAGAATTAATTTAGAATTTTTTAGGATTAAATATATATCATTAAAGGTGACATAATAGTGATGTTGAAATTATTTTATTAAGAGAAATATCAAATAAATGGTTTTAAAAATATTGAAATAAATATTATATGAACTATTTAATGTGCTCAACTAATTTTCAAGATAAATATAAATGTTATGAATCTATTAAATATTTTATTTCGAACATATCTTCTGTATATTGTTTATTTAAATTCATATAAATGAATAATGTCAAAATTGACACTATTGTTATTTTATAAAAATAACATATTATAAAATTGTTTAAAAATCACAAAAAAATTTAAAAATTATATATTTAAATTTATATGGTCGAAAATGTCATAAAGTGTAAAATTATGGAAAATTAACAACACATATGTAAATATTTATAATAATTTAAAATTTCGAATATTGTAACCACAAATAAAATTAAATTGATAAATAACGATAAATCAAGTTGATAATATTTAAAATAAATTTCTAACATGACTAAAATTTATTGGTGGATTTTATTACAACCCTATCTCTTCTATTTTTCGGATATGAGTCATTTTTAAAGTTTTTAAGTGGGTTTGGGATTTAATATAAACTAATATTTCTTATATTTCCAAAGGTGCCCCTCTACTCCCTTATAAAAGGGAACCTCCTCCCTCTCCTCCTCAAACCAATTTGAGCCTTAAAACATTGGAAACCCATTCACATTCTCTTCCCCACTTCCTTATAATCCTACTAGAGGTACTGGTCTTCTCAAAAGACCAACTCTAGTGCCCTAAGAGAAATTTTAAAGGAGGCACTTCGAGAAAGAGTTAATACATTCTACCAATTTCTTCAAGTTCCATTCTTCTTCTAGTCCCTCTTCATTAGTTTTTTCATTATGAAGTAATAACATCAGTATACCTCATATACTAATATGTTATTATAAATATGAAACGTCCCTATTTCACCTTTTATCCATCCTATAGAAAACAAAATCATTGCACGTGCGTACGTACGGAATACCATCTCCACGCCATGGTGTAATCTGTTTTTCCACCAACACCTTACATGGATGGGTATAATGGTGTAAAGAATAACTATATATGGTTATTATAACATCATACTGATTCTGATATAGTATACCATCGACTCCAATTCTATTTAATAATTATGGGAACGATATCATCACTCGTGCGTACGTACGGATTATCGTCTCCACGACGCGATGCGATTCATTCTCCATGTTAACCATATATAAATGATTATAATGATTATATATTGAATAATAATGAAATATATGAAATAATAATGCTACTGAATTTATTTATATGTATATTTATGTCATCTATTTAGTTTCATTCAATTCAATAATGAAATGAAAACAGCGTTCATGCGTACGTACGGCCTACCGTCTCCATGAACGGTGTATTTCATTCCTTTCATCGATCTATAATTTATATGTATATGATGAATACATATTATACATAAATAATGTCTTACATTCTATAATTATTTAATTCAGGATATATGTAATAATATCAAGAACGACAAGTCGAAACACATACGATAAATGAAATGATTTTACCCAAAACGCTGCTTTAACATGGAATTTACAAATGTACGGGTAATATAAAGTCATAAGTGAAACATATATGACATCATAATAATTAATATGAGTATTTAATAGGTCAATGACATTATTTAAATAATTATATAGGAGGATCAGATCCATACGAATCATATCGGACCTTTGATAAGAGATAATTATTCCAATCTCATTCTTATCCGAGATTGTTTATTTGTAAGTATTTTCTAGGGTTATGATTATTATCCATGTCCATATGTTCTCAAAATGGTTTCATAAAATGTTTAATTTTCTTCCATGTATTTTTAATGCAATTTCTACCGTTTTCTACTTTTACCTCATTGTATGTAAGGAATCTTTCTTTTGATTACCATACGAGGTACTTTTTGAAATTTCTGACAAAAGTATGAGAAAAATGTTATTTTTAACGTATACAACAAGAATGGATTTTTAAAGTTTTATAAGGATTTATTTTCTTGAAGCATCCTCCAAAATATTTCATGACTATTTTCAACAAAATACATACCATTTAAAATTTCATGTAATTTTGTGAAAAGAAAATGATTTTGAAGAATAAATGATATTTTCCTCAAGAATTCAATTCAAGTGTTTTATCAAAACCATTTTCCATCTAAGATAACATTATTTCATATGTGTATGTTTCATGTATAATGTATCTATGATTTACATGGTTTCACTTTTCATATGACAAAATATCCATTTATTTTATATAAATTATGTGATGATGGGATGATGTTTATTAATACCATTTTATTCTTTGGGTTATGATAAATGTTTTAAGTTTATTTTGTGGCACACGTAAGAATGATTTCATTATGAGATGTGTGAGACTTATACTTCCCTAAAATTCATTGGGTAATGATTTATATCTCATGATATAAACATGGATATAATTGTATGTTAATCTTGTTCAGTGTTACAGGACTGAAATGAGGAGTGAACTCAATTCAGAAAGGGACTTTGTCCACTAAGATGGTCTTGGAAGCAATTCCATGGCTACTATGGAAATGATAACATGTGCTGAATGGTTGCCACAATTACATGTTTTATTCCTATTATATTTTATCATGGTTGATGTTCCATTTTGATATATGCCTTACGTACTTCCATGATTTATGACTTTGCCCAAGATTTTGATGTTTAAATTTCATGTTCAGGTTTTTGCTTCCAAATGTATATGGATTGTTTTATGTTATCTATGTTTGCCATTACTGAGCATTTGAGATCACCCTTTTTATGTTTTATTTTCCCTAAGATATAAATAACAATTTATGGTAAGAATACAAAAGTTTAAGATCTTAATGGGAGATGTTGAAGATCTTCCACCATGATTAAAATATTACGTCTGAGTTTCCAAAGACACTAGACTGTTACGGTCCTTGTGTGTATGTTTTTTTTATTGATTAAGTATTCCAAAAAAGTAATGTAATGTCCATGTACGTTAAGCTCCGGGCCTCTACAGTTGGTATCCGAGGACCGTTTTAGTTAACCTTTGGATACTAGGATGCAAAAACTTTAGTGAGATCCCTATAGATATTTCTAAGGTATGTCATGGGATGTCCCAAGGTTAAGTATAAGTATAGGTTAGAGTCCTCGGCCCAGCTGGTGAGGAATCTCTAAGTGCATCCAAGAGACCCAGGATCAAATCCTAGTGGTGGCATATTTCCGGGGTACTGTAGCAGTCACTGTTGCAGTCACTGTAGCAGGCACTGTTTGGTATTGTAGCAGCCAAAACTATTCATCCATCTGGGCCTTCAGGCCACTGGTTTGGTTCTCGGGTCCTGTAAGGCTTTCGGGCCACCCAAGGCCTTCAGGCTAGTTGATTATCAAGGCCTTCGGGCCACCTTAAGGCCTTAGGGCCACCCTAAGGCCTTCGGGCCACATGAATGCAGGCCCAGACACACTACAAAAAAAGGAGCAGCCCCAGAAGAGGATTCAGAGCAGGTGCACTCACCAGAGCAGAGCCAAATGGATTGTTAGAATGAGAGGGTATGGCAATGCCATCGGTACCATCCTGTGATTTCACAGGAAGCCTAGCCAGATGGTCATGCAAAGGTGGAGAGCTACTATCAAGATGCAGATGCTTGGGAGGGGTAGTTCCTTGTAGATAGTCTGGTTGAATTCCCTTAAGACCTTCGGGTCACGTAATCTCTTAAGACTACGGGCCATGTAATCTCTGAGCCTACGGGACTTGTAAGGGTTCCCTCTCATCCCTTGAAATAGGGGTTATCAAAATCAATAAAAACAATGAAGGCCTTCGGGCCATTCTAGGAGGAAGGAAATCCCCCTTGATTATGATTTTGGCCTCTCACACTATTTTTTGGGTTTTAGAAAATGGCTGGGAACATGAAGTCTCACGATAATAGAGGATATGATGGACAATGGAATGATATTATTCATGAGCAACTAAATGAAATGGGATTTGGAAGTCCAAGCATTGTTATTATGTGTAATCAACAATCTCATAATATGAACAATAAAATCATCTTTGGTATGTTTCCCAACTCAGATAATAAGAGAAAGATGGAGATTCATGATGATCATAGAGGAAAGAAAGTTCAATTTCCCTCATGTAAATCATGTGGGAAGAGGCATCAGGGATATTTTTTTAGAGGAACTGGAAGATTATTTGGGTGTAGAAAAGAAGGACACAAAGCCAGTAAGTGCAAAGTAAATGGATCAGTTAACACCATGGACAAGGATAATGGTATTGCTACGACATCAACACTGATTATATGTTTTAAATGTGGAATGTATATGCATTATGAAAACCAATTCCCTAAGGGAAAATCTCATGAAGAGAATCAACATGGTCATATCGGTAGTATTTGTGTGGATGATGATGAAGAGACTAAAAATGAAATATGAGATGAAAGAAATGATGAAGCCCAGTCAGTGGTTTAAGAAGTTAGTGGGATGATTGTATGTTTATCAAGAATAATGTATGGTACTATTGAATAAAGAATCATCTATGGATTGTTACACTGTTGTTTTTTCTAATGTATTTGAAAGTATATGTTGAATGGTTCTGGTAACCATTAATGGTTATTCAGATATTTTTGGAAAGTAGATGATAATCACATAATGAAGGGATAAAGTGAAAATGTAATGAGCTCATGACTTATAAAAGGAAAAAGTTATATCATGATCTGAGTATATAGAAATTTTGTGATTTTGGTATGTATAAAGAGTTACATTTTGATAGCATTCATGTTTTCACTAAGGTTCTATGGTAATTTCTATTTCAAGATAACACATGATTAAGGACTTCAAATGATTGGAATGTGACCAACAAGATATATCTTATGATAAAATGATGTTATTCACGTTCTTTTTATGTGACCTTTCTAGTAATCAATTTCTATACATTATAAGATTGGACAGATGTATTTTAGATAAGTCTAAAGATTGTAAAGGGTTATGTCAGACATCAGATATTATTGTTTAAGGCTGGGACTTTTTTTCGATATTATTTTAGGAATTTTATTATTATGTAGTTTTCGATAAAGGGACAAACTGCAAGACGAGCGACAACCCATCGCGTCAGACAATTCTGTGGAAATCGAACCCACAACCGAAGTGCGACATGCCTTTATCGCCTACCACTAGCCTACAATATTTACTTGGTTAGTGGAATGTAGTTTTATTTTATTACGTGGTATGATAAATAAAGTATAAGTCCATTTTTGGAACCATATACGATTGATGTCACCATAAGATGGACTTATAATTTTTGATAATCTTTTGTTTGAAATAGATGGAATGACCCATCATTCTATCAAATGATCTAATAACGCTTGAAGAATAACAAATTCAACATCATTTATTTAAGAGATGAAGTGGAAATTGTTCAATTCACAAACAATAGTGAGGTTGTACTGAAATCATGTAATTATTTCTTTTAATTCATCAACATTAGAAAAATGATCTTGAAAACCAAAAATGTTGTCCTAGTTCCCTTATATCCGATGAATCAGATAGTACCTTAGATCATAAAAAATCTATTGATTTGTGATTATTTCCTTTTTCATAGCCATGCTCTCTATAACTGTCCATCAGAACATGATGGTCAGATTTCTCCTCCAAATCAATATTTTCACCTATGATCTGCTATGTGGAAACCTAGGGATGAGTTAATTTCTGTAACCGTTATGTTTCATACATCACTTTTTAAAATTATGTTTTATCATTCCTTTTTACGATGTGGGTTTCTATGAAAGAAATTCTCAAGTAAAAAACCCATTTATAACCCCGACGAATTTCGAGGGCGAAATTCATTTTATGGGGGGGGGGAGAATGTAACAACCTGAGATTTTATGAGAATAATTCTTTCTAATTTCATTGATGTCTTGTGTTTTATGCTACACCAAGATTATTTTGCGCTATACACAACACTGTATTAGCTTGCAATATATGCAACACAGTTCATGGATCGTGTTATACACAATTTCAAGTTCATTTGATGGAAGTTATGAAACACAACATTGAGTGTATATATATATATATATTCAATTTATAAATGAAATATGGTTGGATTCTATTATATGCAACAAAAAAGGAGTCTTGCACTACACGCAACCCTGACTTGGCTTTCATTTCACACAATCACGACCTTCCTCGATAGAGTGTCGTACGCATTACCGGGTTTCACTAAACAACGATATATGGTCATAATAGTATCACGAACTAGCCGTTATGAATAGTATTAACTGAATTTTGAATTTTATAATATTATTATTCACCATATAAAATTTTTAAAAATATTTTATGAGAACAAAATAATTTTTTTTCAGGTAAAATAAGTATTTCTAAAAAAATGCAGTTTTTCCACCTTTTGATGGCGCACCCACATTAAATCTAGTTTTTGACATGTTTATAAGTTCAATTTTACAAAATAAACTTCTTCTTTAGAATTAGGATATATAAATTTACATTGGATAATGTTTTTATATTTTTCTAATAACATTCATATTTTAATGAATAGTATAAGCACGCTACATTTTAATTAAAAACAACTTTTTTCATCGTAATAATTTATATGGTTAAATTATATTATTGAATTGTTTTAAAGTATAAATAGAATATATTTTTACCATTTAACAAAATGTATGTCATTATCATTGATTTTACCTTTAATTCGTAGGTTAAATCAATTCAATCTTTTGAAATGTTTTAAACAAAAACCCGTTTTCTTTCGACAACAGGATTAATTTTAATTTCATTTCTGAAACTTTTGTGTATTGAATTTGAAATAATGGATTCCATATTTTGAATCAGTGGGTCCAAATTATGTTAATAATCTACTTTATATTTGGGGGCATTATGAATAGTAACTACGGTATATTTTATTTTCCATAATTATAGGTAAATCGGGTAATTAAGGGTAAATATAAGATAATAAAATTACCCTAACACCGTCCAAAATCATATTGGATGACTAAACGTTGACCCATATCACCTAAGGGTAGGATTAGATTCATTTAATGTACTTTTTTCTATGAAAATAATTTAATTATTATTAAATCCAAAGAAAATGACAACATGTCACTTTCTTATAACTTATAAGTATAAAAATTTTAGATTAGTGATAACCTTCATGAAACTTCAGATATAAATAGTCTCCTGAAATCTAATAAAATTATTACATAATATAAATTTATTTAGAATTTTTAGAGATTAAATAATTATCATTAATTGTGACATAATTGTGATGTTGAAATTATTTTATAAAGAGAAATATTAAATAAATGCTTTTAAAAATATTGAAATAAATATTATATGAACTATAAAATGTGCAGTATTAATTTTCTAGATAAATATGATTGTTATGAATCTATTAAATCTTTTAGTACGACCATATCTTCTGTATATTGTATATTTAAATTCAAATAAATGAATAATGTAAAAATTTACACTATAATTATTTTATAAAAATAACATATTATAAAATTGTTTAAAAATCACAAAAATATTTAAAAATTATAAATTTAAATTTATAAGGTCGAAAATGTCATAAAGTATCATATTATGGAGAATTCGAAACACATATGTAATTAATTATAATAATTTAAAATTTAGAATATTATAACCACAAATAAAATTAAATTGATGAATAAGGATAAATCATGTTGATAATGTTTAAAATAAATTCCTAACATGTATAAATTTTATTGGTTGATGGGATTACAACCCTATCTCATTTAATATTTTTATATGAGTCATTTTGGATGTTTTTATGTGGGTTTGGGATTTAATATAAACTAATATTTCTTATATTCCCAAAGGTGCCCCTCTCCCCCATATAAAAGGGCACCTCCTCCCTCTCCGCTTACACCAATTTGAGCCTTAAATCTCTGCCATCCCCTACCAATTTCACTTCCCAAATTCCTTAGAAACCTTCTAGAGGTACTGGTATTCTCAAAAGACTAACTCTAGTTCCCTAAGAGAATGTTTAAAGGAGGTACATCGAGAAAGAGGTAATACATTCTACCGTTTTCATCAAGTTCCATTCTTCTTCTACTCCCTCTTTCTTTAGTTGTTTAATTAGGAATTAATAACATCAGTATACATCATATACTTATATTTTATTATAAATATTAAATAACCCCATTTCACCTTCTATTCATCCAATGGAAAACAAAATCACCGCACATACGTACGTACGGAATACCGTCTCCATGCAGTGGTGTAATCTGGTTATTCCACAAACACCTTATATAGATGGGTGTAATGGTGTAAAGAATAACTATATGTGGTTATTATAACATCATACTGATTCTGATATATTATACCATCCACTCCAATTCTATTCAATAATTATGGGAACAATATCATCGCTCGGGCGTACGTACGAATTACCGTCTCCACGATGCGATGGGATTCATTTTCCATGTTAACCATACATAAATGATTATAAAGTTTATATATTGAATAATAATGAAATATATGAAATAATAATTCTACCTGATTTAGGTATATATACTTTTTTCATCTATTTTGTTTCATTCAATTCAATAAGGAAACGAAAACAGTGTTCATGCGTATATACGACCTACCGTCTCCATTAATAGTGTATTTCATTCCACATATAGATCATTAATATATATGTATATGATGAATATATATATATATTATATATATATATATATATCATTTTTTACATTGTGGAATTATATAAATCTGGATATAAGTAATAATATCAAGAATGACAAATCGAAACACTTACGATAAATGATATGATTTTACCCAAATCGCTGCTTTAACATGGAATTTACAAAAGAACGGGTAATATAATGTCATAAGTGAAACATATATGATATCATAACAATGAATATGATTATGTAATAAGTAAATTCCATTATTTAAATCATTATATTGGAGGTTCGAATCCATACGATGCATATTGGACCTAATGTAAGGGATAATTATTCCAATCTCATTCTTATCTGAGATTGTTTATTTGTAAGTATTTACTGGAGTTATGATTATTATCCATGTCCATATGTTCTCAAAATGTTTTCATAAAATGTTTACTTTTCTTCCATGTATGTTTAAAGTCATTTTTACCCTTTTCTACTTTTACCACATCGTATGGAAGGAATCTTTCATTTGTTTACCATATGATGTAGTTTTTGACTTTTCTGACAAAAGTTTGAGAAAAATGTTATTTTTAACTTATAAAGTGTGGACGGATTTTTATGGTTTTATAAAGCCTTATTTTCATGAAGCTTACTCCAAAAGTGTTCATTTCTATTTTCAACAAAATAAGTTTCATTTAAAATTGCATGGAATTTTGTGAAATGAAAATGATTTTGAAGAATAAAGGATATTATCCTCTAGAATTCAATTCAAGTGTTTTATCAAAATCATTTTCCATCTAAGATGAAATTATCTCATATGTTCCTGTTTCATGTATAATATCTCTATGATTTACATGGTTTCAATTTTCTTATGATGAAATATCCATATATTTTATATGGATTATGTGATGATGGGATGATATTTATGAAACCCATTTTATTCATTGGGTTCTGATTAATGTTTTAAGTTTATTTTGTTTCACAAGTAAGAATGATTTCATTATGAGATTGGTGGGACCTATATCTCCCTCCAATGCATTGGGTAATGATTTATATCTCATGAGATAGACATGGATGGAATGGTAAGTTAATCCGGTTTAGTGTTAGAGGACTGAAACGAGGAGTGAACTCGATTCAGAAAGGGACTTTGTCCACTAAGATGGTCTTGGCAGCAATGGCTTGGCTACTATGGAAATAATAACATGTGATGAATGGTTGCCACAATTAAATTTTTTATTCCCATTATATTTTATCACGGTTGATGTTCCATTATGATATATACCTTACATACTTCCACGATTTATGTCTTTGCTCAATATTTTGATGTATAAATTTCATGTTCATGTTTTTTCTTCCAAATGTTTATGGATTGTTTTATGTTATCTATGTTTTCCCTTACTGAGCATTTGATCTCACCCTTTTTATGTTTTATTTTCCCCTCGGATATAAAGAATGGTTTTAGGTAAGAAAACAAAAGGGGAAGATCGTTATGGGAGATGTTGGAGATCTTCCACCACGATTAGAAGATTAAGTTTCGTGTTTCCAAAGACAATAAACTATTACGGTCCATGAGTGTCCGTTTTTTGTGATTTATTAAGTATTCCTCAAACCTAATGTAATGTTCATGTACGTCATGCTTCAGGTCTCTATAAAAATTCAATTGTATTATAATAAAAATTCCATCTATCCGTGTTAATAAGATAACTATGTTGAGAAGATATTTTTTCCACACAATTTGCATTCCTCTGTCCACTAAAACCCTCTCCACAGAAAGATTTTATGGACATCTCCCAAATTATTAATTTGGCAGAAAAATAATTATATGAGACCTTGAATATTATGACACATCTAGTTATTATATATCATATAATCTGGTTCATACATCAATACATTTTAGATAAAAATTGATGGTATCTGGAAATCAATCGCTAATTTATAGAAGAAAAAGAAATAATATTTTATACCCCATTAGTTTATAATTAAGTAAGATCATGAAAAAATCAATCATATATAGTCTTTAAATATATTCTATATATCTTTTGATGAATCCATAAAGTCTCAATCTATGCATTAGATAAGTCCCCACTATGAGGAAAATGCCATTGTGATCTCTATCTTCGGTTGGAATCATTTATTGATGTTATATATATAGATGAATTATCCTTAGTGATTTATTGATGACTCTGATTTTGATCATTCTGAGTAAAGAGGGAACCATTTAGGATATAATAATTTTATTGATGTTATTCTGGGATGGGTTTCCCTTAAGAAAAAGTACTTTTCAGAATATTGTCGAGAAAAATTTTAATCCTTGTCGAGGGTAGGATGTAATCTATTTTGTGAATTGGAAAATCATCATAATGTCTGAAGTTAAAGTGACAAAATATTTACATAATAGGTAGTCTAGAAAAAATTATTTGAGAAGACATTTTAGGGCCACATTATATGATAAAACATGGTACTTATGGTCAACACTGATATTCCCAATAATAAAGTTTTTTTATTCAGATACATTGAATAAATCATAGAGGTTATCTTAACCAGTATTTATTTTTATTTAAAAAATATAAAATAATGAAATTTTAAAGTGTTATAAAATGATGAAATATTAAAAAATTCTTATATTCACATCAAACATATTCATATCATTAACATTATTAGAGGTACATGTATGGATGTGATCTGTGTAAGTGTTTTTCAAATGGAATTGGTTGAAATAAATTAGATGTGGTTAGCTTAATGTTTGAGTTTTTAGGGTATATCAATATGATTTTTTTTACAGAGAATAGAAATAATATTTTGTGCTGGAAGTATAATATTTTTGCACCATAATTCTTTATTAGTATCCTATTATAAACCATCATTATTCTGGGCTTGTTGAAAAGTATATATGTTTTGATACCCAATATCCAGCATCAACCCATCTGATTATATTAAAACCTCAATAAAATCCCCAAAATTGTAAACTAATATTGGATAAATTAAATTTCATATTATTTGATTTACCTCACCCAATAATCCCTTTTAAAGGGGGGAATTTTTCTCCATGTCTCCCTGGATATTATTCTCTAGAAGAAATTCATCATATGTTCCCTATGATATTGGGACGCCCCCAATTACTGTATGTCCTATATTTTGATTCATATTTGGCAACCATGTAGATGAAAAGAACTAAACATCAGTGGATTAATATCTCTATAAATATATTTTAATGCTAATAGGACATATATTTTTATGTATGTGATATTGGATATAAATCAATCATTTTACATTGTCAAATTAATTATATATAGTTTGTGTAAACCAAAAAATCATAAGACCATTCATTAGAGAACTTACCACTATGAAATAGATTCAATTATTAACTTCATCATCTATTGGAATTATTTAGTGAAGTTACCAAGTTAAATGGATTGTCCTGATATACATATTGAGACACTAATTTTGATTTTCATGAGGAAATAATGAAACCTTTTATTATTTAATAACTCCATTGATTTGATTCTGGGTTGATTTTTTGAATATTTTTTTAATATGTTTAAGATAATATTTAAATCATTCCAATGGTAGGATTTGATCTACTATGGGAATGTAAACATCTTCTTAAATTATAATTATTTAATAGGGAAACCATTTAAATAATAGGTAATCTTGAAACTCTTATTTGAGATAAATTTTGAGGGCATCATTATAAAATATAGATATATAATAAGGGTAAAAACCATTATTCCCAATAATGGAGTACCTCCATTTTTCTGCATTCATTGAATCATAGAGGCATGTAGAACCAGAAGTCAATATCCTATCAAAGGGAGGTGATGATAATATAAGGAAGTGATAAAATAATCAATAATTATGGAATGAACCAAATTTTCAAATAACAAATATGTGTAGAATTAACCCTAATAGAGTTACATTGATGGATGAGCACAATGGAAGATTTTTTAATAGTATTTTCTAAATTAACTCATATACGCTAACCTAGTTATTTAAAGGATTTTGTTGTATCTATGTTAATATCATTTGTTTTAGACAACAAAGGTAGATTTATGTATATTAATGTGAAGCATTGTGTACTAGATTTATTACATTGTATATTAATATAAATACTCAAATTTTTGTGATTTCTGAATATGATTGATCATTGGTTTCTATACTATTATCCTCATTAGATTAGTTTATAATAAAAACTACAACCATTCCATGAAAGGGATAAACAATCTATGGTGATGTTCTTTCCAAATAATTTTATTTTCATTTACTTATAAACCCCACTCTAGAGGTGAGATTATCTATATAACCCCCAAAAACAATTAAAGGGGAGAAACTCATCCCAAATTCCATTAATGATAATGTTAATACTAATTATTATCTACCTTAGAAGCATATTAATACTTCAACACTTGTTAGATGAAAACATAATAATTTGTAGATATCAATAGCAAATTAACATCATTAGGAAATTAAATTTTCATACAAAATGAATTATGAATCCCATGAAATCATGTAAAAATTAACCATCTATAGTCTTTCTACTAATTTTTCATTGCTTTAGTGGACACAAAAATTAGAGGTCCATTCATCAGAAAATTTATCACTATGATGTTGATCCCCATATGAACTCTATCTCAATTAGAATCATTGGGTGATGTTTCCATGATAGACGAATAATCTCGATAAATTTTTTTATGGATCTTATCTCAATAATACTAAGTCAATGGGGAAGTATTTATGATATAATAACTCCCATAACGTTGTTTCGGGTTAATTTTCTTATTTAGGAAAAATATTTTTCGAATATCATAATGAAAAGATGCTAACCACACCGATGGTTTAATGTGTTCTAGTGCATGAATTGGAATATCTTATCAAAGATAGATTTTATAAAAGTGAATAATTTTATATAATAGGTATTCTCAAAAAACATTTTCATGAAGACCTTTGAGGGCCTCATTGTGAGGCATATAATGATACCGAGGGTGTACAATTGTAATCCAAAAAATAGAGGCCCTCCAGTCACCTACATTAGTTATATAAACGAGGTTAACTGATCCTCATTCCAATTTCATATTAAATGGTGGATGTGAAGATATTTTATATTATTTTAAATTAATAATTATGGAAAATTACAAATTTTCACATAGAAAATATTAGGTGTATTCATATTATAATAATAGTGTGGATGTCAAATCACCATGTATGTTGTTTGTGAATGGAATGTGTTAAATGAAATCATATTATGATACATAAAAGTTTTTAGAATTTTATTATTTCTATAACAATTTATTCGTGGAGAATAAATACTAATTTGTTTATAAAGAAGATAAACATAGAATGTTTCAACAAACATAGTGATATAAAAAATCTAGACTGAACATACTGTTTTTATAGGGGAATAGGCGACTCATTATATTCCAAATCAAAGGCAACACTACATATATATTATGTGGATCAAACAATGTTCTACAAAATATAATCATCTTCATTCATATCAGATCCAATTATGGGGGAGAAATCTATTTATTCTCAAAATTATCATTATGGCCTTAAGAATATTTTGATGTAAATGGATAGATGATCCCACCAATATAGATTTAGAAAAGATAAACTGTGATGAAAATTGGACATTTGAATTAATATTATATGGTAATTTATTTAAACTATATAAAAATATCATGGTAGGTGAATCATTATGAACAGTTCCATGGAGTGTCCTTGCAGACACAAAAAATCCCCATAGTGGGCGTGTTTCATGTGGTCATGTGGAGGAAAACAATTATGGCCATGAAAAAGACTATTGAGTAGCCTAATATTTGGAAATGTGTTTAGAGTTCATTTATATCCATATAATTATTTTTTTGTAATTTCGTTGACATACTAACCCCCAAATTAGTTGTTGGAATATTGGGTCACAAGGCCACATGTGCACCTCTATGTATGCCAAAGGTTGCTGAATAAAATTGGGAATCTAAGGTGGGGATAACGGGGAGAATATGACCTCATGATCAAAGTTCTACATTGGTGTATTAGGATATTAATAACATACAGTAGGGGAATAAATAATAAACAAAATGCACAGTAGTGATATAATTATATAAACTAAATAATAAATGTTTTCCTTTGACAATGTATACAATGAATGCATAAATTAATGGTGGAATATAATATAAATAGTTTATATACAACATATAAGGTGATAAAAGATGAAAAACTATAGATAATAAATAAGAAACATCAAAATAAAATTCCATTCAAATTATAAGCTGCATCTCTATCTTTTTCTCCTAACTACCAGGTACAACAATATCAAAAAAAAAAGGATCCATGGTTCTGCAAATATGATAATTACTCAGGTACCCTATTCCAATGGTAGATTGTGTTAGATGTGAGAAATAAATTCTAGATAGTTACCACACATGGTGTCTATGGATAAATTAAGTCAATGATTACAATGTTAAGCAGTATGCATGAAATATGAATAAATAAATAGTGATGATAAATAAATAAACATTGGTCCGCTCAGATTCCAATAAGATACTGGGATAACTCTTCAAACTTTGACTAATCATCAGAATGAGTTTATAATAAGTATATATATATAATAAATATATATATATACTTTAGTTATATATGCCATCAACCTATATAAGCAAATAACATGGTGACATAATATTCCATATACATAGAATACTAGGTGCTGGCGGGAGCAGGGCATAACTCAGTCATCTACAACTAGTCTGAATGATCCTATAAGCCAAGGAAATATGGTACATGACCTATATTTCATAATTTATTGGATACATCATTCTCATCAGTAGAGATGGTGACTATGTGTCATGTAAACACATGCATATTACTGACTGTGCTGTCAACTCAAAACTCACAAGAGTTGAGGTGCTCCATGCATATCATCCACATAGTATCAAAAGTGTGAGACTTGATTCTAATCACCAATTGTAATTTATCTTGATGATTCCTAACTGAATGTAACCCTCACCATCATTCCAGATCATATATAATGGCATAAATATATTTATAATAATAAATCAATCCATGAACAATTACAACAAATTATTTTCATTTATCAAGCCATTATAATCAACTCATGACATTTCATTCGCAACATGTACATAACAAGGTAATAATCAACATGACCACTCCACCATTTACATTTCAGTTCATTCATATTAAAACTAATTTAACAAAAACAACCATCATAAATAAGATTTCCAAATAATTATATTCCATTGAATTAATCACGGCATAGAAACTAATTTAACAAGTATAAAAAGGTACTGATAAGGTACCATGGCCTATTTGGTAAATTATCTACATGAGAAATAAAATTTTTAAGCAAATCATTACCTTATGAGTATCTTAGTTCATTGGTAATTTAGATAGGTGCAGATCAATCCATTAAATTTATGAAATAGGATATGCACATAGGAGGTGCTTTGGTTCGATTAAATTTTATATAGAAAGGCAAAACTCTATTTGAGAAAAAAATAATCCATGTACAAAACATAAAACGAGTATAACCATAATAAATGCATTGGAAAACAACAATTCCATAAGTAAAATAAATATTCAATCTAGTAAACATCACTTTGTAATTTTTAATTCATCACACCTCATTCAAGGGTGTTTATTTTAAATACATATAACTATTTATCAAACAATTCATTGTGGATAATCAAGAATCAAAAACAAGAGTCATAAATCAATTCACTGTAAATATGAATTTTAATAAAAAGCTAGAAAATAAGGAAATTAAATTATTATGTTCAACAAGGAAATTAGGGGGTTCCCTTATTTTATAACATATCACCTACGAAGGGTAAAACCATTTATCCATAAAATATTTATGCTTAGGATGCCTTATGGTATTTAATAATTTAATTATTAACTTGAAATATAATTTATTACACTGAAAGGGATTTCTTGATCAATGTTGAAATACTCAATTAATTTATTAAGGATCAACAAGATGAATTTGAAGTGCACATTCAAATTTAAAACAATGGATATCATTTTAAGGAAACCTAATGAAAATAATGGAGGTTAACATAATGAAAAAATTAATAATTCAATATAAATTTATGGAAAGAGTAGTATACCACCTAACTTGTACCATGGATTCTCCCCTTATATAAAACTGGATCTATTTCAGTTTATTTTTTAAGAAAATAAAATAACCGACATTCACTCGAAAAAACATGGAAATTGAGATCATACTATGATAACTCAACTGAGAGAATTTAAAAAAATAAATATTCAAAAGGGAATCAAGAGAATGTAGATTTAGATCAATAGATACCAACTTCTTTTGATTTGGACATCAGACATAGTAGATCTAGAGAATCCATGTAGATAGAGAAGGAAGAACCCACCAGACAATAGTGTAGGATCACATGGATGGAGGAAGAAGATAGACTAGGAAAAAACATAAAATCATTAATGAAAAAAATGTAAATTCATCCAAAAATTCGGTTCCAGAGTTTGGCATAATGGTTTGGCAATACTATATGCCAATACGATGACCACCACTACATAGGATACCCACCCCATACGATGGAGTCGCGTTATTTTCCCTATCCTTGTGTGAAAAATGTGAAGAATATTGAAAAGTTATTAACTATGTTATATTAACTTTATAAGATAGGTTCATAATTTAGAGAAACCATGCATAGCCCATCGAACACCTACTGCCCTTCTGGTTCAGGCAGCACAATTTACCAATGGGGGCCTCACAATTTCAGACAAACCATGAGCCCTATTTAGACCATACAACCATTTGGATTTTAGGTATCAATGCTCCCGAAACACAATGATACAACCTAGAAAACTGTATAAATTTATTCAAGTATAAAAACAACATATAGAAATTTCCCAATTATTGGAGTCACATTCAGAAGCTCAAATCAATGAATGAACCATCCATTAAATTCCAAAATTTAAATTCTCTTGGAAAATTACAATTGATAAATATATGGGTAATTACAACCTTCCCACCATAGAATTATTTTCCCCAATAATCCATTGGTAATAAAAAAAATATCACATAACCATTAAGGGTTGTGACTTATCAATCTAATGGAAACATTATGTTTCCAAATTCCAAACAGACCTAAAAGGAATTATTCAATGAACGTCACAAATGATATAAAAATAAGATCCATCACTCATATCCCAAATATAAACACCAAAAATACTTCTTATTTAATCCTATTTAGGTATTGACCCAATCACATTGTCACCTCTTTAAAAATATGATGATGGTTCTCCCCATAACAGTTTCCATGACAAAAGGGTCAAATTTTGAGCCACAACATTTCCACCGTCAT
Source organism: Viscum album (assembly GCA_963277665.1). NCBI lineage: Eukaryota > Viridiplantae > Streptophyta > Magnoliopsida > Santalales > Viscaceae > Viscum > Viscum album. Next base: position 1,884,041,617 of record OY728130.1, read on the forward strand.
AATTTTCTTATAATGAACTCTTCTAAGCATTATATCGATCCTCCTGGGGTGATTCATTTATCTGAGAGAATCTGAATAAATCTCAAGTTATATCAGAGATGTAATGAAAAATCAATGGTCGAATCTAGACGGACCTAATGAAATTGGATTAGAAAGATTTTAATAAAGACACTATTGAACCATAACCAAACCAAACTTAATCCAATAGTGTATTTAAAAATGGTTCTATTTCAACAATATACACTGATTATGAAGGAAAAAAGTTAATCCACTATAGTAGACTATTCCCAAATGCTTGAATTGGACTACTGTCATACTATAACTATACCATAATTCCATCATCCATGGAATATATTGTTTCCAACTTGTCTAATAACATATGGCACTACCTGACATTCAATAATGTTCCATTGAAATAACAAAATTTAAATATTTAAACAATCATGCCTCAAAATGATCATGTGTGTAACCAAGATCCAACCCTCTAGAATAGTTTCCCATTAGGCATTACCTATGATATTGAAAAACAGTCTTGGATAACATAAGTTCCATTAAAATGGATTCCATAGATCTTTCCAAATATTGTCCATTATCCATGTTTACATGTGAGACATTAGTATAGTATAATATGTCCACAATAAATCATTAATTGATCTAAGAGTGGCATATTTATGATAGCAATTTCGTAGATGATGAACTAGTTTCTTTGAGTCAATCCCAAAAATTCATACATGAGAACTTAGCTAACACTCAACACTAACCATACCATTATAAAAACCTTGATCCATCATAAATACAAAGACAGTTGGAACCATTATCTCAATGTATAATTTGAACTCTCCAATGAATCAAGGAATAAATTAGGATATGTGCAATTATATTCTCTTAAATAAGAGTATATTAAAAGGATTTTAATGATTTTCAAAATGAAAATTTTAGACCCTTCCATCATGTCAAAAATGATGTGACCAATATGGTTTTCAAACAACCATACACTACCACCATAAATATGAATTGTTTAAAAATTACTGGTTCATATCTTGGAAGATGGTCTGCTTTACCTAAAGATCCACCATCACAAATAAATCACAATTCCTTTAGAAATTGAGAAATTCTATGATAGTTTGAACATAACGAATGATGTATATCTAGGGAAAATGGTGTTTTAAAGGGGTTTGGGAAAAACTAACAACATAAATGACATAATTTCGAGTAAGAAATAACATGTACAGTATTACATATGGAATTCATCCCACCATTGGGTGTCCTCTATGTCGATAGAAATGATACAATATATGATCATAGGTGATCTAGGTCAAACCTGACTTAAATGAAAACATTATATCATATTGAAGGAAAACCAAAACCAACATGACCTGCATTTCAAAACACCTAATCCTCTTGGTAGTCATCCCATGAATTCGGAAATACCTGATTCCATTAAATACCAGGTCATTGTACTCTATAGATAACCCAATAAGCTTCTAAAATTCCCAAGGATCAATGATTTTTGATGAACTCATAAAGTTGATTATATCATTACAAACTGAACCAACTCAACATATATGAACACACACTACCTTGTGGTTTGAGAAGCAAGATGACCATCCTCGATACTGTCCATAGGCTATCCTACCTATGTATTCAAGGTTTAGGTGGACTACAAGGGTTTGATCCCAATGACATATTTCCTAATACGGCTATTAACTTTGATGATGACACACCAAGTAATCTATCACTGGGGATGAATAGATGTTCAAAAGATCTCAATGCATCAGATCATTCCCTAGGATTGTATGACCGGATAAAACTGAGCATTACATGATGTTCATGATTATAACATGGTCAATGATACCATGATCTCTAGTTGGGAAAATGACACCCAAATGACACTATATGTCAGAATGCTGACAACATTTAGCAATATATTTAATCTGTAAGGGTTCAACATCCCACGTTATAGACATTTATATAATAACAAGTGTTGAAAAAATCACTAGTTCACACCAAATATATTTCACTAGGTTTAAGATTCAATCATTTAATCCATTGATAAAATGGTAAGGGCCTATGTAAAATGAATATTTTTCCATTATGATGATTCTCAATGAGGTATTTATACTAACCATACACAAGGGTTGAAGCATAGGATACCACATAACATTCCATCATGATGGTAATAACACACATTTTCATTTACATTGAACATTTAAATGATTTAAAACTAATTATCAAAGAATATTTATAAAAATAATTTTGTTGGAGAAATATATGGGAACATATGAAAGTCACTTTTAGGTATCTTGGGTTCATCAGAAGGCAACCCGATAGAAGTTTCTTAAATATTAATGTTTCAAAACACCCTATACAGGTTATACCCTGAAAAACAGGCCCCAATTGGCCTATCCGGGTCCAGTTGTGGATTTAAAAGGCTAATGACATGATTGAAATACCAATGTAATAGAGTCATGAAAATATTTTGTAGAAACCAATAAATTTTACTTCAAAATAAATCATGTTTTACATTTTAAACATTTCAAGATAAAACATGGTCATACATAATGGTTCAATAATATTTGTTTCCATCTAAAAATCCCAAAAACGCCCTTACACTTTACGGGATGGAATTTGGATCCATTTAATCGAAAATAATTAACATTGAAATTTTATCTTATGATATTCACATTATAAAAAATATCAATAAATATAAGTACTTCTCAAATATTTGTTGAATAAATGGGTTACCTTTTTTTAATTATATGTCATGTTAATACCTTACAACTGAAACCCATTTCTCATTTATTCGTATCAGATAAAATTTTCTCATGAAACAAATTACAAATATCAAAATTATAACATATAATATTTTTACAAGTAGTAAAAATTGAGGAACATACTAATTAGAATAAAATCATTATACATAATCATGAAATGATAAATAAACATGCATCATAGCATTAATTAACTTAACTATGGTAGAAAAATACATTTTAAACAAATCACCCAAACATGCTATATAGAAATGTATGATAAAGAAAAATCTAAAAAATTTCAAAAATAATAATGCTTTTAATATACCTAAAATTGTATAAAACAAATTGGATGATTAACAAAATCATCACATAACACTCAAGACACGAAATCCAAACCAGTAGGCACCCTACAAATGAAACTACAGCGTAAGGAATATTCATGAAATGTAAATTTCTATGGTCCCATGATGATGATTGTCATTCTACATCATTTTCATACTAGGACAAGGGAAATATACCACAAATATCATAAATCAAAAAGCATCATAATATACACCTGTCACTCAAGATCTAATAAAAATCAAATATAATATCATATAAAATGATCAAAAATACTTGCACAAAACACATCAAAATTTTCTATTACATGGTATGATCACTTCGAAAAACAACTAGTTATCAAGAACTAACACATTCCTAGTTTCCTATATACAAAAAAATTGTATGAAAAAATAAAAAAGAAACACCTCTGATACCATATTGTAATGTCCCAACATGACTAAACACCTAACCAATAGCTGGACTGATCGGTCAGATGGACTCAAGAGTGCCTCCCCAAACACCAATTTTGATTGACTAGAAGTGAGGGTCTAGGGAGGTGATAATGGTTTAATTATATACTCATGATCAAAGTAGAACAATATAGTATTTGAAAAAAAAATAACTGATAAAAGTAGAAGAAATAATAAATGAAAGAGAGAGTAGTGGTATAATAATGAAACCTGAATAATAAAATGTGGCCAATGCTAATGTATACAAAGAAATCATCTATAGAGTGTGACACATAAACTAAAACTATTTAAATATAACAGAAAAAAATAATAAAAATAAGTACATAAATACAAATAACAAATACACAACCCCAAAGGTGAACTCCATAAGAATCATGGGCTATACCTCAGTCTAATGTTCTAAATGAACATGTATTGAAAATTCCGTACAATCAAGTATCCATGGTCTTGTAATTGTGAGATCTACTTAGATATTCCAGTGCAATGTTATCTCAGTCAGCCTGTGAGATATAATCCTAAATTGGTTACAATGCATAGTGTCTAAAACTATATAAATTCCATTAATTTAATGTAATGTATCATGAAAGTAATATGAACAAATAAACATTGATGAATAAATTAACAAACATTGGTAAGGTTATATTCTAATAAGAAACCTGGATGATTCAACAATCTTTGGCACAATACTAGATTGAGTTTTTGATCAGTAGCTATATATATAATGTAATATTATATACATAATTCTTAGTTATATTATACATCCTCTTGTATAATCCAAGTATGTGCAGACAAAAGGGCAATATACCTGGATTACTGGCTTCTATCTAGACGGGTCCATAACTAAGTCATTAATTACTAGTCGGAAGGAGCCTATAAGATCATGAAAGATGGTATTTATGTTGCATTCCATAATGAGTGGGAGACATCTTGATCATCACTCTATAAGGTGACTCTGTTGTCATGTAAACACTTGAACAATAGTTAGTGAGAATTCAAGTCAACACTCACAAGGCATGAGGTGAACCATACCCAACATCTACATAGTATCATTTGAGAGAAACACCTTGCTCAGTGCTGGATGTAAGGGAGTGTGATATAACCTTTCTCAACCACACCCTTACCATCATTCCACATGCTATATCAAAGCATTTTTAAATTTATAATTATAATTAATTCCTTGAATAATTACATCTCATTATTTAAATTGAACAATCATATATAATCAAGGTATAACATTTCAATTATCTCAAGTAAATATTAATGTGATAATCAGCATAGAAATCCTCACTTTACAATTCATTTCATTCATATCGACACTCATTCTATGAAAACTACTATCACAAATAAAAAATCAAAATAATGGCATCCCATTGATTCTATCAAAAAATGGAAATTCATTTAACAATTCTCAAAGTGGGTTTTAGAAGGAACCATGATCTAATTTGAAAATTATCTACTATGTAAATTGCATTTGATTTGAAATTCAATCCCTTTGGAGGAGTATGATGAATATTTATTTAGATAGGTGTTGTTTAACCCATTAACTTTATAAATTAGAACATGCAATTTGTATGTTCCTTAGTTCAGTGAACAATTTATATAAAGGGGTAAAATGCATTTGAGAATACAAAAAAGTCAATGTAAAAAACATTCCACAACTCTAAAATAATCAAATAATAGGAATACATAAATGTTATAATTCATAGAAGGTTACAATAAAATAAAGAAACTTTGTAATTTTGAAGATATCAAACCTCATTCAAGGGGTTTTATTATAAAAACAATTCATTGTTTATCATATAATTCATTGATAATAATAAAAAATTGAATACAAGGGTCGTAACTCAATTCACATTAATGATGGATCTTAGAAAAAAACTACAAAACAAAAAAAATCAATTATAAAGTTCCACATTTAACTTTGGAGGAATCATTACTATTTAGGTTATCACCTACAAGGGGTAAAACCATTTATTCTTCCAATTCGAATTCTTAAGAGGAATTATAGAATTTTAATCATTTATAGATAAAAGGAAATGTAAATCAGAACACCCAAGGGGTGCTCAGGAACAATGTTCACATACTCAATTTAATTAATAAGTATCAAGATGATTAATAAATGGTTTATTTGACAATTTAATATGATGTACTAAATTTTATGGCTATGTGCAGTAATTTCTAGGATGCTGTAATATTAAAAAATCTATAATGAAATTGAAATATAAGGAAAATTTCGGAAACCACCTACCATATACCATGAATACTAATTTCATATAATTTCAAGGATTGATTTGATTTTAATTGGGAGGAAATGATGAATCAAACATTCACCCTAATAATAATGAAAATGAGCTCACACCGCGATATCTCACTTGAAGGATGTTTATAAGGCCCCAGCCTTAAAACTTACTTAATATTGAATTAAATGAATAATTCACATTGAGGATCTTTTCAGGTTTAGAGTTTTAGAGAATTAGAACATAACTATTACATCATAAAAGATTACAAAGTAGACACTTCTACTAAGTCTCCATAAAATAAAAACTCTTAAAAAGAAAGATGTCTAGATTCCATGTTTTAGATAGCATGAAATTCCCTTGATCCCATACTTGACCTTATTCCACTTTAAGTCCTGTGAAAAACATTTCGAAAAACTTGGGGTGAGCATAAAAAGCTCAGTAAGGAATACAAAAAGAATGAAAACTGTTAGTTTTTCAAACATCAAGTAAACCATGTATACTATATCAAAGTAATACCTTCACCTTCATGAAGTAGTAAAAAAAATCTTCACTGAATAAAGTATCATTACTTACCTTTTTGTAACAAAAGGATTACCATAAAACCCATATAAAGAACACATAGAATATATAAATGTAACTTTGGACATGAACATACTTAAGTGGAATAACCATACGGTTGACTTCCACACATATCACTTAATAGAATAGCCATACGGCCAATTTCCATACATAATTAATGGAATATCCATACGGCTGACTTCCATACCCAATGCATTGGAGGTTATAATGTAACCACCCATCCTGGTATTCACGGCACCACCTGTCATATGCTTTATAACGTAACCACCCGTTAAAATGTCCAAGTACCAGTATAAAATCAAAAAACATAAAACCAATATAAAGGAAAGATAACATTTCCACATTTGAATCACAATATATCATAAATATATTGACATAATAGAATCCTTTATCAAAACCATTATCAATACCAAAATACATAAAAGATTATATGGTATTTATTTTAATTTAAAAACATTACGGCTTGTTGAGGAAGCCAAAGACCAAATAATACTCGTGGCGGCGGAAAAAGTCGTTGTCACCACGTACATTAAAAAAACATTCCTTTTCGTCATTTAGTAAAACGATTCGTAGAAAAAGATTCCTTTTGTATAAAATTAAAAGTCAAAGGGGTTTATACACCGTATAAAAGAAAGTTGTATATAAAACGAAATATGCCTCAATGAAAGGAGATTGAGACGAATCCCTTACCTTGGGTCCGACTTGACTCGATCGTTCTTTAACGTCCTGAATAATAAACGTGAGTTAATTTATACTTGATTAAGAACCTTTTTAAAGTTCATTATTCTTTTTATATCACTTATTGCCATGTTATAAACATTATGTAACCATTTAAGTTAATAATGTTTGTTTTGTCAATATTTGGTTCTTAAGTCGAAAGTTGACTTCTTACAATTACATGTTGTTCATGTGGTCAAAAGTTCTTTATTTCCAGAATGACATTCCTGATTTGAATATCATATATATCATATATATCCAGCATATACATGTATTTATAATATTACATAATCATTTAGAGGTAAGAAATGAAATGCACCGTTCATGGAGACGGTAAGCCGTACGTACGCATGAACGCTACTTTCATTTCTTTGTCATATTAGTGGAATTAAAACTAAATGAGAGGTATGTATATTTTAATTCCAGAATTATATTCATCATTTAGATATATCATTAATTATATATATACATTATATACATGTAATTTTAATAGTACATTACATTTGGGGATAAGAAATGAAATGCACCGTTCATGGAGACGGTAAGCCGTACGTACGCATGAACGCTACTTTCATTTCTATATCATACTTTAATGGAAAGAAATAATACTGATATAGAGGTATATTATAATTCCAGTATAACATAATATATAATAACTTTAAATCCATCCTTTACACGTCCCACATATGGCATTAACGAATCACATCACTTTGAGGGGGCGGTAGTCCGTGTAGAGACCCGTATCCTGACGTACATGGACATTACATTACATTTGCGGAATACTTAGTACATAACAAAAACACACACTAAAGGATCGTAATAGTTTAGTGTCTTTGGAAACTCGGAACATAATCTTCTAATCCTGGTGAAAGATCTTCAATATCTCCCGTAAAGATCTTCCATTTTTTTTACCTAAAACCTTTCTTTATATCCTGGGGAAAAGAAAACATAAAAGGGTGAGCTCAAATGCTCAGTAAGGGTATACAAAAGAAATAAAAATCATATCATATCTTTTTGAAAATCCCAACCTGAAAAAGAGATCATAATATCTTAACATGGAACAAATCATAGAAGTGAAAATGAGATCCCCATAATCATAACATGAAACTTGAAACTTTGTGGCATGCACACATAATCATGGAAAATCATTTCTTGTTAGTCATGACTCATTGCCAAGACTATCTTAGTGGACAAAGTCCCTTTCTGAACCGAGTTCACTCCTCGTTTCAGTCCTGTATCACTGAACCGAAATAACCTTCCGTTCCAGCCATGTCTATCTCATGAGATATAAAATCTTTACCCAATGCATTGGAGGGAGATATAGGTCCCACCCATCTTATAATGAATCCTTTCTTATGTGTGCCACATAATCATAAAACATACATCATCGCATAACACATGTAAAAAAAATGGGATTCTTGAAACATCATGACATCATAAATCAATTCATATAAGATAAAGGAGCTCATAAAAATAATTCCATCACAACATGATCAAATCAATTTAATAATAGGGATAAAAACAGAACCCTTTACTATCTTAGATGGAAAATAATTTTGATAAAACACTTGAACTCCATTCTTGAGGAAAATATCCTTTCTTCTTCAAAAACATTTTTCCTTTCATAACATGTCATATAACATTAAAATAAAAGAAAAGTTGATTAAAAATAAACTTGAAAACTTGTAAAGGAAGCTTCTTTTAAGTAATGTTTTAAAAATTCATTCATGCCGTATAAGTTAAAAAAAACATTCTTCGTACTTTTGTCGGAAAAGTCAAAAAGTACCTCGTACGGAAAAACGACAAAAGATTCCTTTCATATTCTTTAATAAAAACTCACCTAAGGGTAAAATTGGGTTTAAAATATTTCAAGTGGATGGAAACAATATTACATATTGAGGGAACATGGATGTGGATGATAAAATACACCCCAGTAAATACTTACGAATAAACAATCTCGGATAAAAATGAGATTGTGATATTTCCCTTACCTTAGGTCCGATTAGCTTTGTACGTGTCCGAAGCTCCTGTATAATGGTTTAAATAATGTTATTGACTTATTCCAGAATCATACATATTGATATGATATCATATATGGTCATATTATTAGCTTCTTGTTAGTAATATTTCATTGTTACTTGTTACTCGGGTCTTTATAACTTTTTGTTCTTATGCGTGTTTTGTCGAATAAATTCTTATTCTTATCTTTAGGGTATAGATAATTCATTTCCAGAATGGTATTAGTGTAGTATATACCATATTAATTCATTCAATTCATTTATATAATCATTATGAAATGAAGATCATGTAGAACAAGTCGCATCACATCGTGGAGACGGTATTCCGTACGTACGCACGAGTGATGATATCGTTCCTATGATCGTGGAATTGTATTGGAGTATATATATATTATTTCAGTATCAATATTACTTCATAATAATCATATGTAGTTACTCATTAAACCATTATACCCATCCTTGTAAGGTGATGGTGGAAAATAGATTACACCACGGCGTGGAGACGGTATTCCGTACGTACGCACGCGCGGTGATTTCATTTTTCCGTAGGATGGATAGAAGGTGAATTAGGGTTGTTTCATATTTATAATAACATATCAGTATGTAAGTAATACTGATGTTATTACTTTATCATGAAACAACTAAAGAAGAAGAAGTTGAAGAAGAACGAAATTGAAAAGATCGGTAATGGATATTACCTCTTCTTTGGAACGCCTCTTTGAATCCTCCACTTAAGGAACTAAGATTGGTCTTTGGAGAAGACCAGAACCTCTAGGATTATTCTAAGAAAGTGGAGAGGAGAAAATGGCAGGGGTTGGCCGAGCTTGAGTGCTCAAAATTGGTGTGAGGAGGAGGGGGAGGAGGTGCCCTTTTATAAGGGAGGAGAGGGGCACCTTAGGAATTCTTAAAAATATTAATTTATAATAAATATAACCCCACTTAAAAACCTCCAAAAATGACTCATATTCGAAGATTAGATGAGATAGGGTTGTAATCTCATCAACCAATCAAATTTAGACATGTTTGGATATTATTTTAAACCTTATCAATTATATTTAACTCTAAGTTAAATAATTTAACTTTTACCGTGTCTTTTTGTTTTCTTTCACTATATGGTTAATAAACTTACTATAACATGCCAAACGAACCACAAATTGATTATTATTAATATATATATACTTATCTAAGTCATTTGGCCGAACCTTAGATTTTTAGGAATAAAATAACAATTAATAATATAATATTTGATTTAAAAACTATTTTGTGTCAATTTTGACACTATTTGATATATGATTTTTGTGAAAGTCATAACAGAATTATATGTTCGAACCAAGTTTATTAAATCAACATTAATATATCATAGTAACCTAGAAAATTAGTGGAATTCATAAAAAATCTCAAATTACATTTATTTTGGTGTTTATAACATGAATTATGTCAATATTTCATTAATAAGATAATTACTGCATCATCGTTGTGTCATAAATAAATTAAATTATTTGATGTCTAAAAATTAAAAATAAAATACCATCATATAGGAAATCTTTTTAGCTTTCTAATTAATATTTACAATCGAATTTATCTTATGTATAACCCCATATTAAAAAGGATTTACTTATTAAACTTTGATTTTAACTATTTTAACCCTTCTTTAAATAAATTCATAATAAATGTCCTAATCTAATCCAAGTGGGCCTAAATGGTCATATTTTATTCCTAAGTTTGTTTTTGGTCGAATTACACTTGTCCAATAGAATTAGGACATGTGTTAGGGTAATAGTAATATCATATTTACCCTTATTTACCCTATTTACTATTAATCGCGGTTAAAAAAAGTAAAGAGTTACTATTCACCAAAAATTATTTTCATCTCATTGAACCACATTTTAGTCCTTGATATTAACCGTGTCTCTCGGATTTTCGAAATTCCATTCACAGAAGTGGTAAAATTAAGTTTTATGCAAAATTCAGTTTTTAACCTACCACTTAGTGGTTTCACTATTCATCAAAAATTGAAAGTTTTCAGAAAAATGCCAAAATTTCATCCTAAGCTATATTTCATATTCCGAATTCAAAAATGAAGTCTATTTTAACAAATTCATAACATAGAAGTTGAATTAATTAATTTTATAATTAAATCCCGCTATTAAAACAAATAGCGTGTTTTTACGAAACAATATCTATCAAAAGATTGACACTTGTTTATGTCAGGTTTAAATGTGAAATTACGTCCAATGACCAACATTGTATTAAATTGTAAAAATATATTCTAAATATACTTTAAAAACACTCAAATTAATAATTTATCACTATTAATTATTTTGATTAAAAAAGTTGTTTTTAATTATAATTTAGTAATTTTCACTATTCATCAGAATATGAAAGTTATCTGAAATGTACCAAAATTTCACCTTAGGCTAAATTCGATACTCCGAATCCAAAAATGAAATCCATTTTGAAAAATAAAATTTACAAAATTTCAAAAAGTCGTTATTACTATTCATAACGGCTAGTTTTAATAGCATATCGCTGTTTAGTGAAACTCGTTATTGCGTACTACACACATTATCGAGGAAGGTTGCGATTGCGTGTAATGCAAGGCAAGTCAAGGATGCGTGTTGTGCAAGCTCCTTTTGGTGTAGCGTACAACACAAGACATTAATAAAATTAAAAAGAATATTTTTCATAAAATCTTGGGCTGTTACATTCTACCCCCCTTAAAATGAATTTCGCCCTCGAAATTCGTCGGGGTTATAAATGGTTTTCTATTCAAAAGTTTCCCACATCGTAAAAAGGAATACCAAAACTTGGATTTAAAAACTAAAGTATGAAATGTAACGATTACCCAAATAAACTAATTGTTGGGTTTCCACATAGGTAAAAATATGGATATGGAAGAAAAATCTAACCATCATGTTCTGATGGAGAGTGGTAGAGAACATGGCTATGGAAAAGCCAAAAATCACAAATCCATAAATTTGTGATGATATAAGGTACCATCTGATTCCTCAGGTATAAGATCACTAGGACAACATTTTTGGTTTTCAAGATCATTTCCCTAAAGTTGAAAATTTGAATTAGAATAAATACTTACTTTATTTTGGTACAATCTCACTATTGTTCGTGCCTTGAACAATTTCCACTTCATATCTTAAATAAATGAAGTTGAATTTGTTATTCGTGAAGTGTTAGCAGATAATGTGATAGAATGACGGGTCATTCCATCTGTCTCAAACAAAAGGTTAGCAAAAATTATATGCATAAATCGATCTATAGTGAGATTAATCATATATGGTTCCTAAAATGGACTTATACTTCATATATCATACTGCTTAATATAATAAAACTAGTTTCTACTAAATAGGGACTTCCTGTAGGTCAGTGGTAGGCGATAAAGGCCAGTCGCACTTCGGTTGTGGGTTCGATTCCTACAGCCTTGTCCGAAGCGATGGGCTGTCGCCCGTCCTGCAGGTTGTCCTTTTTCTAAAACTATATTACTATAACATCCCATCAATAATATCGAGAAAACTTCGATCCTTAAACAATACACATAATCCATTTCAATCTTTAGGCTTATCCATAATACTGCAGTCCACTCTCATAATATAGTGACAACGATTACCAGAGATTTAATACTGTCGTTGATCCCCACATATCATAAGATATGTTTTGTTGGTCACATTCTAAACATTCAAAGTCCTTAATCATGTATTCTCTTGAATACCTTAGTGAAAACATGAATGCAGTTAAAAGTTAACACTTTCCACATACCAAAATCCTCAAAATTCTATATACTCAATCCATGATATCACTTAGTCCTTATATCAATCATGAGCTCATGAATATTGTTAAACATTTCATTTTCTTATTTTCCCTTCATTATGCGCATATCATCTTATTTCCAAAAATATCTCAATCACTTTGAATACCACATTAAACCAATACATAAATATTCCAATACTCCATGATACAACATTATTTTGGAATCCCATTACATAAACACTTAATCATTCCACCACATCGTTATCATATTCAACATTGCCAATAGTGATCGCATGTGATTTCCCTTTGTCCTTTGCCTTCAGTGGTTGCTCATGTTGATCATCACTAACCCTTGGATTAGGGCAATTATTAGCATAATGCCCCATTTCCTTGCACTTGAAGCATTGAAGTGTTGGTGGTGCGTTCTCTGCAATGTTTGCTTTATTCACATCATTAGAAACCCTTTTTCCATTACTTCGACACTCAGCTGCTCGATGACCTTCTTTTCCACACTTAAAACATTTTCTAGTTCCTTTAAGACAATCTCCACCATGCTTCTTTCCACACTTTGTGCATAAGGAAACATTAATCTTCTTTTCACCATTATTATGAGATTTCTCCTTGAACTCCATCTTTCGTTTCTTGTCAAAACCATGAGATGGATATGTAACACCAACTTCCATTTCTACCTTGATAGCACAACGCACAATTTCTTCATAGCTACTGAAGTCTCTTATAGCTAATGCCCTTCGAAGACTTGGTTTTAAGCCACTGAAAAATCGATCAACTTTACTTTCAGGTTGGATGATAATGCCAGATGCATACCTTGCAAGTCTTGTAAAATTCGCTTCATATATACCAACAGATTCATCATCCTTCTGCTTCAGCTCAATAAACTCCTTTTCCATCTTTGTTCGAAGAATTCGAGGGAAGTACTTACTGAAAAACAAGTTCTTGAACTCGTCCCATTCCATGGACTCAATTTCATCCCTTGGCCTCGTATTCTTGATAAGATTCCACCATTGATCAGCTTCACCTTCCAAACGATATACTGCTAAGATGACTTTATCATGTTCAGAACATTGAAGAACTGAAAATATCTTTTCAGTGGTACTGATCCATTGTTCAGCAACAAGTGGATCGGAAGTCCCACTGAAAGAAGGTGGACGTTGCCTCATGAAGGACTCAATAGAATATTGTTCCCTTCTCTGCTCATTTGGAAGTCCAGAATGATTCATAGCTTGTGTAAGTATAGCAATAAGATTTTGCACTCCATCTCCCATAACATTTGTTTGTTCAGGAGGGCAATCATTGCATTGTCCATTGCATTGATCAACACGGTTCCTTCGGGTTCCAGCCATCGTATAAAACCCAAAAAGAATAGTGTGAGAGGAAAAAATCATGCTAGGGAAAACAACATAATAAAGGGGGAGTACCTTCAATATCCAACATCTTAGGTTTAATTCTATGATCGTTAGCGTAATTCTATTACTATAACCTATACGTATACTTATCCCTAGGGACATCCCTAGACATACCTTAGAAATATCTCTAGGGATCTCACTAACGTTTTCGCATCCTAGTTTCCAAAGGTTGACTAAACCTTTCCTCTGATACCAACTGTAGGGACCCGTATCCTGACGTACATGGACATTACATTACATTTGCGGAATACTTAGTACATAACAAAAACACACACTAAAGGATCGTAATAGTTTAGTGTCTTTGGAAACTCGGAACATAATCTTCTAATCCTGGTGAAAGATCTTCAATATCTCCCGTAAATATCTTCCATTTTTTTTACCTAAAACCTTTCTTTATATCCTGGGGAAAAGAAAACATAAAAGGGTGAGCTCAAATGCTCAGTAAGGGTATACAAAAGAAATAAAAATCATATCATATCTTTTTGAAAATTACAACCTGCAAAAGAGATCATAATATCTTAACATGGAACAAATCATAGAAGTGAAAATGAGATCCCCATAATCATAACATGAAACTTGAAACTTTGTGGCATGCACACATAATCATGGAAAATCATTTCTTGTTAGTCATGACTCATTGCCAAGACTATATTAGTGGACAAAGTCCCTTTCTGAACCGAGTTCACTCCTCGTTTCAGTCCTGTATCACTGAACCGAAATAACCTTCCGTTCCAGCCATGTCTATCTCATGAGATATAAAATCTTTACCCAATGCATTGGAGGGAGATATAGGTCCCACCCATCTTATAATGAATCCTTTCTTATGTGTGCCACATAATCATAAAACATACATCATCGCATAACACATGTAAAAAAAATGGGATTCTTGAAACATCATGACATCATAAATCAATTCATATAAGATAAAGGAACTCATAAAAATAATTCCATCACAACATGATCAAATCAATTTAATAATAGGGATAAAAACAGAACCCTTTACTATCTTAGATGGAAAATAATTTTGATAAAACACTTGAACTCCATTCTTGAGGAAAATATCCTTTCTTCTTCAAAAACATTTTTCCTTTCATAACATGTCATATAACATTAAAATAAAAGAAAAGTTGATTAAAAATAAACTTGAAAACTTGTAAAGGAAGCTTCTTTTAAGTAATGTTTTAAAAATTCATTCATGCCGTATAAGTTAAAAAAACATTCTTCGTACTTTTGTCGGAAAAGTCAAAAAGTACCTCGTACGGAAAAACGACAAAAGATTCCTTTCATATTCTTTAATAAAAACTCACCTAAGGGTAAAATTGGGTTTAAACTATTTCAAGTGGATGGAAACAATATTACATATTGAGGGAACATGGATGTGGATGATAAAATACACCCCAGTAAATACTTACGAATAAACAATCTCGGATAAAAATGAGATTGTGATATTTCCCTTACCTTAGGTCCGATTAGCTTTGTACGTGTCCGAAGCTCCTGTATAATGGTTTAAATAATGTTATTGACTTATTCCAGAATCATACATATTGATATGATATCATATATGGTCATATTATTAGCTTCTTGTTAGTAATATTTCATTGTTACTTGTTACTCGGGTCTTTATAACTTTTTGTTCTTATGCGTGTTTTGTCGAATAAATTCTTATTCTTATCTTTAGGTTATAGATAATTCATTTCCAGAATGGTATTAGTGTAGTATATACCATATTAATTCATTCAATTCATTTATATAATCATTATGAAATGAAGATCATGTAGAACGAGTCGCATCACATCGTGGAGACGGTATTCCGTACGTACGCACGAGTGATGATATCGTTCCTATGATCGTGGAATTGTATTGGAGTATATATATATTATTTCAGTATCAATATTACTTCATAATAATCATATGTAGTTACTCATTACACCATTATACCCATCCTTGTAAGGTGATGGTGGAAAATAGATTACACCACGGCGTGGAGACGGTATTCCGTACGTACGCACGCGCGGTGATTTCATTTTTCCGTAGGATGGATAGAAGGTGAATTAGGGTTGTTTCATATTTATAATAACATATCAGTATGTAAGTAATACTGATGTTATTACTTTATCATGAAACAACTAAAGAAGAAGATGTTGAAGAAGAACGAAATTGAAAAGATCGGTAATGGATATTACCTCTTCTTTGGAACGCCTCTTTGAATCCTCCACTTAAGGAACTAAGATTGGTCTTTGGAGAAGACCAGAACCTCTAGGATTATTCTAAGAAAGTGGAGAGGAGAAAATGGCAGGGTTTGGCCGAGCTTGAGTGCTCAAAATTGGTGTGAGGAGGAGGGGGAGGAGGTGCCCTTTTATAAGGGAGGAGAGGGGCACCTTAGGAATTCTTAAAAATATTAATTTATAATAAATCTAACCCCACTTAAAAACCTCCAACAATGACTCATATTCGAAGATTAGATGAGATAGGGTTGTAATCTCATCAACCAATCAAATTTAGACATGTTTGGATATTATTTTAAACCTTATCAATTATATTTAACTCTAAGTTAAATAATTTAACTTTTACCGTGTCTTTTTGTTTTCTTTCACTATATGGTTAATAAACTTACTATAACATGCCAAACGAACCACAAATTGTTTATTATTAATATATATATACGTATCTAAGTCATTTGGCCGAACCTTAGATTTTTAGGAATAAAATAACAATTAATAATATAATATTTGATTTAAAAACTATTTTGTGTCAATTTTGACACTATTTGATATATGATTTTTGTGAAAGTCATAACAGAATTATATGTTCGAACCAAGTTTATTAAATCAACATTAATATATCATAGTAACCTAGAAAATTAGTAGAATTCATAAAAAATCTCAAATTACATTTATTTTGGTGTTTATAACATGAATTATGTCAATATTTCATTAATAAGATAATTACTGCATCATCGTTGTGTCATAAATAAATTAAATTATTTGATGTCTAAAAATTACAAATAAAATACCATCATATAGGAAATCTTTTTAGCTTTCTAATTAATATTTACAATCGAATTTATCTTATGTATAACCCCATATTAAAAATGATTTATTTATTAAACTTTGATTTTAACTATTTTAACCCTTCTTTAAATAAATTCATAATAAATGTCCTAATCTAATCCAAGTGGGCCTAAATGGTCATATTTTATTCCTAAGTTTGTTTTTGGTCGAATTACACTTGTCCAATAGAATTAGGACATGTGTTAGGGTAATAGTAATATCATATTTACCCTTAGTTACCCTATTTACTATTAATCGCGGTAAAAAAAAGTAAAAAGTTACTATTCACCAAAAATTATTTTCATCTCATTGAACCACATTTTAGTCCTTGATATTAACCGTGTCTCTCGGAGTTTCGAAATTCCATTCACAGAAGTGGTAAAATTAAGTTTTATGCAAAATTCAGTTTTTAACCTACCACTTAGTGGTTTCACTATTCATCAAAAATTGAAAGTTTTCAGAAAAATGCCAAAATTTCATCCTAAGCTATATTTCATATTCCGAATTCAAAAATGAAGTCTATTTTAACAAATTCATAACATAGAAGTTGAATTAATTAATTTTATAATTAAATCCCGCTATTAAAACAAATAGCGTGTTTTTACGAAATAATATCTATCAAAAGATTGACACTTGTTTATGTCAGGTTTAAATGTGAAATTACGTCCAATGACCAACATTGTATTAAATTGTAAAAATATATTCTAAATATACTTTAAAACCACTCAAATTAATAATTTATCACTATTAATTATTTCGATTAAAAAAGTTGTTTTTAATTATAATTTAGTAATTTTCACTATTCATCAGAATATGAAAGTTATCCGAAATGTACCAAAATTTCACCTTAGGCTAAATTCGATACTCCGAATCCAAAAATGAAATCCATTTTGAAAAATAAAATTTACAAAATTTCAAAAAGTGGTTATTACTATTCATAACGGCTAGTTTTAATAGCATATCGCTGTTTAGTGAAACTCGTTATTGCGTACTACACACACTATCGAGGAAGGTTGCGATTGCGTGTAATGCAAGGCAAGTCAAGGATGCGTGTTGTGCAAGCTCCTTTTGGTGTATCGTACAACACAAGACATTAATAAAATTAAAAAGAATATTTTTCATAAAATCTTGGGCTGTTACAGTCCGCACATACTTAAATGAAGATATCGTGTTTACCCATAGTGGAAACCATAAAGGTGTGCCAAAAATGAAAAATACAGAAGCTTAAAGAAAACATAAAAAAATTATATATCATATATAAAAATACTGACATCATAATGGCCACCCTTGAAGGTGTTAAATGAGTATTGAACAATCATCGTTTCGGGAGGCAGAATTTCGCCATCCACAGAAACCGTATGTTCTTTAACCATTTGATGTACTTGTGTGAGAGTGTAGCTCAAATAAATATTATAACAACATCCTATTATATTGAAGATACTGGTGTTGTTACAAAAGAAGTAAATAAAAAGAGTTTAGAGGGTTGGAGAAGCAAAATAAAACAAATGAACAAGAGAGAATGAATTACCTTTAAAAGTGTAACTCCCTTTTGATTGGAGCCTAAAGGCTTCCTTTGAAAGGATTCTGCCCAAAAGGAATCCTCTAAGATGAGTAGAGGGATGTGGAGAGGGTAATTGGGCAGGGGTTGGCCGAGCCAAAGGCTTGTGGAGTGTGTGAAATGAGGTAGAGGTGGGGGGCTTTTATAAGAGGAGAGGAGGGGCACTTTTGGAAAGTAAGGAAATATTAATTTATTTGAAAATGTGTTTCGGTTTTAAAAGGTCCTACATTGATATAATTCGTGGATAAGGTGATAAGAGTTCGAAATCCACTCATCCAATTGGTTTTGGCCATGTGTAGTTCATAGATTTTACATTATCTTTCCCTTTTATTTAAATCGTCAAATAATGATGTCATCGCTGCATCATTATTATGTCATATATAATTTAATTTATATAATGTCTAAAAATTATAAAACAAATACTATGATGTAGGAAATCTTTTTATCTTTCCAATTACTATTTATAATCAAAATTTGGACTTGTATAACCCCACTCAAAAATTCTTTTAGTAAAACAATTTATGTTAGTGTCATTTTCACTTTAACAATAAATAAAAATATATTAATGTCATTTTCCAACTAAAGTGGCTCCATGGGGTCCCCAAGTTGGACCATGGCTTTTCTTGGTCGGCCATGACTCACCCAATAGGTGTAGGACAAGTTTCATGGTGTTTTCACATTTTTATAATATCATTTTTACCTTAAACTACACTAATTACCTCTAATCGTGATTAATGAAAAAAAGTTACTATTCACCAAAAAATTATTTTAATCTCATTGAACCACATTTTACTTCTTAATGACAACCATGTATGTCGGATTTTCAAAATTCAATAAACATTAGTGGTAAACTTTCATTTAACTGAAAAATCAGTTTGCTTGATTACCACTTAGTGGTTTCACTATTCATAAAAAATTGAAGTTTTTCAGAAAATTACCAAAAATTCACCCTAAGCTATATTTGATATTCCGAATTCAAAAATGAAGTCCATTTTACAAAATTCAAAACATATAAGTCAAATTAATTAATTTAATAATTAATTCCTGCTGTCATGACAAATAGCGTGTTTTTGTGAAACAATAAGTATCAAAAGATTGACACCAGTTTAAGTCCAATTTCAAAGTGAAATTGATTCCAATGACCACCATTGGATTAACTGGTAAAAATATTTTCTAATTTAACTTTAAAACAAATTAAAATAATAATCTAATCATATAAATAATTTAGATTAAAAAGCGGTTTTGAATTAAAATACAACATTTTACACTATTCATAAAAAATGAACTTTATCAGAAAGGTACCAAAAATTTACACAAAGTAAATTTTGATGTCCCGTTTCTAAAGAAGAGTTATATTTGGTCCAAAATAAAGTATAAGAGTGATCAAAACTATATTTAATGACGGTTCACCATTAAAAGGTGATAAGTGAACCTTTAGTGAAAAATTAGAGTATATATGCCCTAAAATTGAACTCTTTCAGTATTTTAAGCCTTTAACTTTTATTGGGTAAATGTATAAACATTTAAAAACATATATAATCATATTTTACTTATTTCTATACATTCCCGCCATTACAATGGCTACATGTTAACTACCATTTAAAATAATATTATTTTATTATTAGAGTGCAACGTAAGATTCCCAAGAAACTCGTTGTTGTGTGTTGGGTACGCCATCGAGCATAGAATCCCCTTTAAAGTAATATTAATATTTTATTCACAAATATGGATAAATATAAAGATGACATATTCTTTATTTACCTGGGGTGTTACATCCTTCCCCCCTTTTGGGAATTGCGTCCTCGCAATTTTAAAATTGGGCTTGGAAACATCCTTGAAAGTCCCACATCGGAACAAGGATCGGTAAAACAATCACGTTAATATAAAGAAAGATAAGCATAGAGGTCACTCGAGTTAACTCATACTAGGATTCCATGTATAAAAACATGGACATGGAAGAAAAAGCAAAGGGTCATGTTCTTGAGGGAGAGTGATAGTAAACATGTCTAGGAGAAAGTTAATAATTAGAAAATCACAAACTTGTGATGGGTTAAACGGTATTAGATTCCCCAATAGGAAAAGATAATAGACAACATTTTAGTTTTAAGTTACTTTTTATTGAGGAAATTTATTTTTGATCTTAAGGAAACATACTTACTTATCATGTTTACTTTTAACTTTTTCTAGGTTTCTTACACAAACTCATAATAGCATACCTTGATCTTGGCGTCCACTCGGTTTCATCGTCATCTTGTTCACGTAGGTAGAAGTCCCGTGCATTATAACAATGATTTAGAGATCCTTCAAAATCATTTGCTTCCTCCATCCAAATACACCTCGCATAACATGGGTCATATGGGTGTTCACAGAAAAATAGTTTTGGAAAATAATCATGTATGACGTATAATTCCAAAACATCTGAGAAAACATGATTTCTAAAAAATTGTCTGACCGAAATTAAGTTGAAACATTCTATTATTGGTCCTTTTAATATACCATAAGCATGTGATGTGAGACTATATTTTAAAAGCAAATATAAATAGGTTGCGCCAGGGTCCCCTTCCTCAGCACCATTTTGAAAATAATAATATGCTTCAAATTCTTGTGATAAGGTAAAATATTTGAAAATACCTTGATAATATTTACCTCTCTTGAAAACATGAGAATATTGTGAAAATAGTATTTTTCTAAAAACAATCCATGATCCATGATGATAACGAGGTATAGCGGAGGTGTTTGATATCTCAAACAAATGCTTGGAAGTGAGTTGTATTCTAGAAAAAGTTTCACAATCATCTGAATATGACTTTGCAATAATTATTGCAAGCATGTCATCAAGAAGATATAGGAATGTCGTTTGAGATCTTCCTCCTTCTATTCGTAACCGACATTAATTGACCTGAAAAAAAAAGTTTTAAAACAAGGATTTAACTGAAATAATAGTTATAGGGACTGATCATGTGCCTCACAAAAACTCCTAATCCCTAAAGTTGTCTAAACCGACCTCTGATACCAACTATAAGGCCCCATCCTTAAACCTTACTTAATATTTAATTAAATGAATAATTCACATTGAGGATCTTTTCAGGTTTAGAGTTTTAGAGAATTAGAACATAACTATTACATCTTAAATGATTACAAAGTAGACACTTCTACTAAGTCTCCATAAAATAAAAACTCTTAAAAAGAAATATGTCTAGATTCCATGTTTTAAATAGCATGAAATTCCCTTGATCCCATCCTTGACCTTATTCCACTTTAAGTCCTATGAAAAACATTTCGAAAAACATGGGGTGAGCATAAAAAGCTCAGTAAGGAATACAAAAAGAATGAAAACTGTTAGTTTTTCAAACATCAATTAAACCATGTATAATATATCAAAGTAATACCTTCACCTTCATGAAGTAGTAAAAAAAATCTTCACTGAATAAAGTATCATTACTTACCTTTTTGTAACCAAAGGATTACCATAAAACCCATATAAAGAACACATAGAATATATAAAGGTAACTTGGGACATGAACATACTTAAGTGGAATAACCATACGGTTGACTTCCACACATATCACTTAATGGAATAGCCATACGGCCAATTTCCATACATACGTAATGGAATAGCCATACGGCCGACTTCCATACCCAATGCATTGGAGGTTATAACGTAACCACCCGTCCTGGTATTCACATCACCACCCGTCATATGCTTTATAACGTAACCACCCGTTAAAATGTCCAAGTACCAGTATAAAATCATAAAACATAAATCCAATATAAAGGAAAGATAACATTTCCACATTTCAATCACAATATATCATAAATATATTAACATAATAGAATCCTTTATCAAAACCATTTTCAATACCAAAATACATAAAAGAGTATATGGTATTTATTTTATTTTCAAAACATTACGGCTTGTTGAGGAAGCCGAAGACCAAATAATACTCGTGGCGGCGGAAAAAGTCGTTGTCACCATGTACGTTAAAAAAACATTCCATTTTTTCGTTTAGTAAAACGCTTCGTAGAAAAAGATTCCTTTTTTATAAAAGTAAAAGTCAAAGGGGTTTATACACCGTATAAAATAAAGTTGTGTATAAAACGAAATATGCCTCAATGAAAGGAGATTGAGACGAATCCCTTACCTTGGGTCCGACTTGACTCGATCGTTCTTTAACGTCCTGAATAATAAACTAGAGATAATTTATACTTGATTAAGAACCTTTTTAAAGTTCATTATTCTTTTTATATCACTTTTTGCCATGTTATAAACATTATGTAACCATTTAAGTTAATAATGTTTGTTTTGTCAATATTTGGTTCTTAAGTCGAAAGTTAACTTCTTACAATTACATGTTGTTCATGTGGTCAAAAGTTCTTTATATCCAGAATGACATTCCTGATTTGGATATCATATATATCATATATATCCCGCATATACATGTACTTATAATATTACATAATCATTTAGAGGTAAGAAATGAAATGCACCGTTCATGGAGACGGTAAGCCGTATATACACATGAACGCTACTTTCATTTCTTTGTCATATTAGTGGAATTAAAACTAAATGATAGGTATGTATATTTTAATTCCAGAATTATATTCATCATTTAGATATATCATTAATTATATATATACATTATATACATGTAATTTTAATAGTACATTACATTTGTGGATAAGAAATGAAATGCACCGTTCATGGAGACGGTAAGCCGCACGTACGCATGAACGCTACTTTCATTTCTATCTCATACTTTAATGGAAATAAATAATAATGATATAGAGGTATATTATAATTTCAGTATAACATCATATATAATAACTTTAAATCCATCCTTTACACATCCCACATATGGCATTAACGAATCACATCACTTTGAGGGGGCGGTAGTCCGCACTTCCTTAAATGAAGATATCGTGTTTACCCATAATGGAAACCATAAAGATATGACAAAAATGAAAAATACAGAAGCTTAAAGAAAACATAAACATATTATATATCATATATAAAAATAGTGACATCATAATGGCCACCCATGAAGGTGTTAAATGAGTATTGAACAATCATCGTTTCGGGAGGCAGAATTTCGCCATCCACAGAAACCGTATGTTCTTTAACCATTTGATGTAGTTGTGTGAGAGTGTAGCTCAAATAAATATTATAACAACATCCTAGTATATTTAAGATACTGGTGTTGTTACAAAAGAAGTAAATAAAAATAGTTTAGAGGTTTGGAGAAGCAAAATAAAACAAATGAACAAGAGAGAATGAATTACCATTAAAAGTGTAACTCCCTTTTGATTGGAGCCTAAAGGCTTCCTTTGAAATGATTCTTCCCAAAGGGAATCCTCTAGGATGAGTAGCGGGATGTGGAGAGAGTAATTGGGCAGGGGTTGGCCGAGCCAAAGGCTTGTGGAGTGTGTGAAATGAGGTAGAGGTGGGGGCCTTTTATAAGAGGAGAGGAAGGGCACTTTTGGAAAGTAAGAAAATATTACATTATTTGAAAATGTGTTTCGATTTTAGAAGGTCCCAAATTGATATAATTCGTGGATAAGGTGATAAGGGTTCGAAATCCACTCATCCAATTGGTTTTGGCCATGTGTAGTTCATTGATTTTACATTATCTTTCCATTTTATTTAAATCGTCAAATAATGATGTCATCGCTGCATCATTATTATGTCATATATAATTTAATTTATTTAATTTCTAAAAATTATAAAAAATATACTATGATGTAGGAAATCTTTTTATCTTTCCAATGACTATTTATAATCAAAATCTGGACTTGTATAACCCCACTCAAAAAATAATTTAGTAAAACAATTTATGTTAGTGTCATTTTCACTTTAACATTAAATAAAAATATATTAATGTCATTTTCCAACTAAAGTGGCTCCATGGGGTCCCCAAGATGGCCCATTGCTTGTCTTGGTCTGCCATGACTCACCCAATAGGTGTAGGACAAGTGTCATGGTGTTTTCACATTTTTATAATATCATTTTTACCTTAAACTACACTAATTACCTCTAATCGCGATTAATGAAAAAAAGTTACTATTCACCAAATAATTATTTTAATCTCATTGAACCAAATTTTACTTCTTAATGAAAACCATGTATGTTGGATTTTCAAAATTCAATACACATTAGTGGTAATCTTTCATTTAATAGTGGTTTCACTATTCATCAAAAATTGAAGTTTTTCAGAAAATTACCAAAAATTCACCCTAAGATATATTTGATATTCCGAATTCAAAAATGAAGTCCATTTTACAAAATTCAAAACATATAAGTCAAATTAATTAATTTAATAATTAATTACCGCTGTCATGACAAATAGCGTGTTTTTGTGAAACAATAATTATCAAAAGATTGACACCAGTTTAAGTCCAATTTCAAAGTGAAATTGATTCCAATGACCACCATTGGATTAACTGGTAAAAATATTTTCGTGTTAAATAACACATTTTTTAATATATTCCATTGTGAATAGTTTTATATAATCTTTATTAAGTATATTTTAAATCTATATGTGAGAGAGTACAGAGGGAACCACATAACTTATTCATTGCGATACATTCCCATATATAAATTTCTCATGGATATAACCTTTTTACATTGTTTTAATATTGATCCAATGAGTTTATTTTATAGAGGGCTACCCAATTCATCTTATACAATGACCAACTATATAATCCTATATCTAGAGTAGACCATAACCACTTACAAAAAACACTAATTAAATTTGAATACCATGATTAAAATGTTATATATTTAACTATTTATGATGGACCATCACTGTGAAATATTTAACCTCTTGCTATACACATCATGAAAGGTCCCATTTATGGGTATCATGACCTCTTTGACCATCTATCCTTTTCCCAGGTCACGTACTTTAGTATAATTGATCACCCATTTGACCATCATGAATTTTATATATCGTGTTTTAAAAACAAAAAATATGAATCCTTAAAATAATACTCTAATATAAGTTGATCTAGATGATTGGCTTTGTAACAAACCAATTTTTAATGAATTATTTTACTTAATTTTTCGTTTCTTTAATAGCTTGAGACACACACAACTATAACATTAGATGAACTGTGTAATATAATTGAAATGTTATGTGTTAGTAATCTCATAGCCTTTGTATTAGAATTTATGAATATTAAAAATTAGATTATAGAAAATTTGCATTCTATAAATATTTAAAATGAAAAAATTAGTTATTATATTATAATATTTAAAAATATATATTAAAAAAGTGATGTTTTGAAAATGTTGTAATTAGTTGTAAATTTTTTTATATTAATAAATTTAACTATTCAGTATTGTTTAATGATTTAAATGAAAATTAAATTATGTTTACTTCATCAAATTTTTTAAAAATCAAAAAAATATTTCTCTAATAACATGATAAGAAAAAATTGTGATTTATGCTTAAAAATATTGTATTTTTTCAGAACAAATTTTTGTTTTATTTTTTGTACCTATATTTACTTTGAAATTTTCTATTTATATGTATTTAATTGGGTAAAATAAATTACATATATATAATAATGAAAATTAAAATTTAGTAAATGGGTCCCTTTTATTTTAGTTAAATACTAACAGTAACCATTTTAAAATTTTCCTCCTTAGTATAGGATAAATCTGTTTAATCTATATAAAAATTTTGAATGAAATAATTTTATAAAAAATATTATTTGATGAATTTACTTCTTACCTTATCTCATTAAGATCAATCATCAATTTTTTAATGGACACATTTCCCTGAAAATGACTTATATATTTGTAAAATTAATAAATTTTAGAAAATCTCTGTCTCTTAATTTTAAATATCCTTTTTGTCTTCACATTAGAAGAAACAAGTAATGTATCAATATTAATAGCCATTTTGTGGATAATGAAATTTTATTCATTATGAAATGTTTTTGATAATTTTTAGGTGTTATATAATTACCTTTAATGAAAATATAATGCCAAATATTTTTTTATTAAAAAATTGTTAAAACAAATAAATAATTTTTCAAAATTAAAAAGTCATATATTTTTATTAAATTATAGTTTTATATGAATTTCATATGTAAATAAATAATTTTATTGTTTTTAGTGATTATATTCCAATTCTGAGGTTTCAGATATGTCTTTTAAGTCAAATTAAATCATTATTGTTAAAATTAAAAATAATGATATTTTATCAATATAATATTTTATTAAACTTTAAAAAAACCTAAAAATTACAGAATAATACAAGTTAGATATTATATGGTCTAATATTTCATATTTTTTCCACTTCTGGTAAAATTTTATATTATATTCATATTTTAAAACCCTTCAATATTGAAAATATTGTTTACATGGTAAAAATTAAAATTGGTTATATGGGGGATAATTAAATTGATCAGGATTTAAATGACACGAAAAAACACTCTATATTATATTAGATGATGAAATTACAACCCCATCTTACATTATCTTCCAATCCAATTCAAATTGGTGAATTTTTTCAAGAGAATTATTATATTATAATTTAATTCTTTGAAAAATTCCTAGAGATCCCCTCACCTATATTATTAATGGTAAACCCCTACATCAATTATTTAAACCATTATTCGAATTAAAAATTGAATAAACTATTCCAATTTATCTTACAGACATCCATATCTATATTATAGAGGATCTTATCCTTGTAGATGACAAACACTAGAGTCTTTTAGTGGAGATCAAAAGGTGTTGTTTCATACAAGATGTAATCTCTTTAGCCAATCAATTTCATTTATAATATTATTTATTTACTTAAAACTATAAAATTTATCATAAAATATTAAATTTTCTATTATAATAATTATTAAAAGTTAATATTATTATAAAAACACCATTATACACATTATTTTTCATTAATTGAAAATTTAAATTATCACTCGTGCCTAAACAAGGATTACCGTCTCCACATAGGGATACAATTATTTATATCATCACTATATGATATGGTTATGTATATTGATTTGATTTAAATTTATATATTAAATTTAGAACAAAATATTCCTTTTTAATGATAATATCATGTATACATTCCAACTCTCCAGTCATTTAGGGAACGATAAAGTCACCCAAGTGTATGTATGGACTACAACCTCCACGAAGTTATATGATTTATTTTATATATATATATTTCATGGTTGTTAATGTGAATTAATTGGATGAATATATGTGATATATATAAGATAATAATGTAATTTTAATGGTAAAATAATATTTACTAATCTTTCAATCAATCTTTTTTAAAATAAAAATAACATTCATGTATACATATGGAATAATTTCTCTATGAACTGTGAAATTTATTTTCATATATCTATATTTTTTAGATTTATATAAATATTTATATAATGAATATATATTTTATTTATATTAAATTATTGTTCTACATTTTATATAACCATGATAAATATAAAATAACCAGAACAATTGAACTGAAATACTTATGATAAATGAAATAGTTAACACAAATAAATTCTGATTTTAATAAGAAATTATTAACAGAAAAGAGTTTTGACATGTTATTAAGGTATTATATATTTTATTTTAAGTATAAAAATGACAATTTTATATAATTATAATAAATTTAAATATATTATAAATGGTGTTAGAGTGAATTCAAAGCAGAAAATCATGAGGTATTGGTTTTATGTTACAATCTTAGTGTTTATTGACATTGATTATATTTTAGTTTAAAATGATTAAATATAGTTCTATATGTCTAAATAGAAAAACCTATTATCTTACACCATGTTTTATTATAAAAATTAATTTTTTTCTTGCCATATTCCTCAAATAATATACAAAATAGATGAAACATTTATGTTTTAGGGAAAGCGACTTCCTTCATCTCTTTGGTGGAAAACCATTTTCATCAATATCTATTTTATATAAAGAATTTTAAATTTATGGTTTTTTAAATTCAAATATGATTTTATAATATAAATGTTATCCATATTTTAAAAATAAATATTTTTAAGTATGTCTTCTTTCCTTCTTCCAAATAAGATAATTTCTGACTCTTCCACCAAATGTATGGAATGTCTGATTTGTTTACTTATACGATGTCAATGCATTTTCCCAAAATTATAAAAATGGTTTATTTAAAGGTTTCTTAAAATTATTACATGTTTTTTTAAAAAAAATTCCCATTATATTTGTCATTGTCAATTTAATAATCAATTTAAAAATTACATGGTTATTCTACTCAATAATGTTTTAGTGAACTTTTAATTTTGTTTCTATCCATTAATTACTAAAAAACATTATTTAACTCATGATTAACTTGGAATGTGATCGAGGAATACCATCCTTACAATTCTATTGTACAGTTTGTGAATATTATTATAATATGTTTCCGAAACCTATTTCTTTTACACGGTTTATGCCTAGATTAACGGATTATGATACCCATTCCCATTTCATATGTTACTATATGAAGGATACTTATAATCTTGTGGAACTTGTTATTATTATTTTTAGTAGGTTATTATTAAGAATAAGATATCCCTCCAATTTATTATATAAATATAGATATATCAAGAGATAAATAGGACTGAAACTAAGAGTTACCCTAATTTAGTAATGGACTTTGTCTACTAAGATAATCATGGGAGTGATCCTCAACTCCTATTATGTTTTGTTGAGGGAACCCATTCCACTATTAATTTATTTGAATAGATCCTTGATGTACAACTACATTATTTTCTATATATATGTTCATGAAAAAATTCCATGACATATTCTATTAATATTCCACCGTGGTTCATGTTTATTAATAATTTTATGATACAATTATTATGAAGTAACATCATTTATTTCTGACTCATGATAATGATATATGACTAGTTCGGTATGGTATTAAAATGATAATATCATTTTATAATACTCTTTTTCTCATGTAATGTTTATATAATAAATGATATCTAACTTTTTACCTTTACTGAAAACCAAAGAACACACTTAACTATGTTTCATTACCCAATTTATGTAGACAAATTTTGTGAATAATATGTATGAGAAGGGTCTTACATATGTTGAAATACGTGGGAGATGATGTCGAACTATTATGAACTAGTTATTTATGTTTCCATGTTTCCATATACACTATAACGATAATATTTTATTATTAAATATTCTTTTTTATAGAATATTCATCTATTTGGATGAAATATTTATTCATGAATCGTATGGGGCTCTATAGAGTCACAATTCCTATTTTTTTGCTTCATATAAATCATGATTTACTCTAATAATCAAAATCAATAAGTATATAGAATATGTAATTTAGTTTTTTTACATCACTGGTAGGGTCGTTTGAATAACAAAAATTATTTATTACCTTGATAATGAGGCCTAAAAAAATTGTGGAATTGGTGAAACCTACCTTCTATCTAGATGATCATATTTTATTCTCTAGAATAGTCACCATTTATTTCTATTATCTGCTCAACTCCCTTGTGTGTAATATATGAGAAAAATATGATATTGTATTTCCAATTATATTTAATTCCCAACAGTTTCTTGATTGACCAAACCACTGATGAGTGTATTCATTTGTCCTCATCATTTTTCCAGTGAGGAGGAGAAAATAAAAATTGGAATCAAACCAAGGGTTTCCCAAACCATATAGTCATTGATAATAACTTCTATGTTCCCAACTAGTGATCCGTAAATACAACGGTGCTTATAAAATATATATATTCCCAAAATATCCTTACATGTCTATATAGGAAGAAAATAGTTGAACTGGTGAGGACCAATCAGGCATAAGTCCCATTAAAATTTATTTTAGGTATCACTCGCCTTATAATCCATTCTAAATGACATTAAATTACATATAGTTGGTCTTTATCATTTGAAAATAAATATTATGATTCCATGGTCATAATTCCATGAAAGTAAAAGGTTAATTTATGACTAGGGACTGAAAACCATAGAAGGAACTTCATTTTCCATTTATGGATGATATTTAAAGGAACTTATTCATTCATGAATTCAAAATTTAAAAGGCAACATGGTGGTCTATTTTTTTACAACGGTATATGGTAAATATTTTTTTTTCATATATCAGTGAAGATAAAAGGATCATCATAATTCATGGTTTCATGAACATAAATGGTATGAAATTTTTATTTTGTAGAACTAAAATATATCAAATATAAATCCTTGCTTTTTGATACATTAGTATGCCATCTCATTAGTACATTCTATACTCCACAACTATGAGACCAACTCTTTCACCATGTTTTGGATTTTATATTTTCTTATTGTTATTGATTTTAAATTCCCATGGAGTTTTAAATCAAAACATTTAATTTTTGGAGTTTTCTAATAAAGAATGGTTCTCATGCACAGTTTGGGTGAAGCATTAAGCTACCTTTAAATGGTGCCATGAAAACCATATGTATAGTTACATTTTCATCATTATCATTTGGGATTCATTAAAGGTGCATGATTATTTACAAAATGTGTCAAACATGGTGGAAATTGTGTGATACCTCTGGTAATTCTAGGCGATGACACAAAATTTATGTACGGTTTATTAAACAGTAGTAAAATTTGGAGGATCATACCTATAATTTTATATATTCATTTGGAAAATATGACACCTGGGTTTTCAAACTATGTATCATATCCAGGTAAAACATGTGAGGTTTTTTAGTTAGATAGTGTCTTTTTCCTGGTTATCCACTAGTTTTAAAGAATATATAGTCTTCCCTGATTCATTGTAAATGGAATTGAAAATTTTAACATTGTTCAATTATAATTATCCACCATTCATTCCCCAAAAAATAATAAAATTAGAAAATACACCCTTTGGGGAATCCTTTCCCCTTCCTACAAATTTCATTTAGCACTCAACATAGGAATCAAGGTGATTATTCTATGGTAATTCCCAAAAACATATGCATATTATTTTTTATTTCTTGTTTCATAGATTTATATCTTGCCTAAGAAAATGAATATTAATGTCTTATGAATTTACGGTTGGGGTTGGTCTGAATCATAGTTATTATTTCATGTAGGGTTATAGAGGGATATTCTTATCATGTGGGAGTTCTCAGCATAATAGACAATGACTTCCATCTTTTTTTCTTCAACTGAGGTAGGTGATTGTTTTTGTCACTTTATATTCCATTCCATTACATTCATAATGATTAGTTAATGTATTTTGAATAAAATTATTCTTATATGTATGAAATTCTGAGTCCTATATGGATTGTAAGTGATATTATCCCTTTCAATATAATGTGATTCAATTTTATGTTTTTTTGAAATTTTTTAATGGATTTTTACAGATGTTTCTAGGTATTAAAATTTGTGGAAATCATTGGATTGAGGTTTTTCAATATATTACTTGTGTAAATCCATATACAAACTGAGTTATTAATGTATTTAAATCCAGTAAAATTATTTATATTTATTTATATTTTTTAAATGGTTGTGTTAACCCATTGTAATTGTATTTTGAAACATTATGGTGGAATTGGGTTTTTAAAAGGTAGTCTTAAATAGAAGAAAGTGATTGAATTTCAGTTTCAAAGGTGTGTCTATATAATTGTACTCAATTTTATATTATTATAAATATTTATAATTATTATTTTCCTTTTCATTCTAAGGTTTTTTGGAAAAAAAAAATTCATTTATCAATTTATTAAAAATGTTTTTCATAAAATGTAGTGGAAAACTCTTGAGAACCTTGTTATTTTTGTATTTCTATGGTGGGTTGTAATACCATAAGAGCATATTGAATGTTGATTCATTTTATATGTTTCTTGTAATTATGTCTGTATGGATACTTCTATATGTGAGTTTAGGAGGTGATTCATGTGTTATATAATGTGATTTGTATTTGATATTTGTCAATGTTTATTTTTGATCAACCTAATTGATTAATAAAAGAATTCCATGGGTGTGTGGTATGTGGGTTAGGTTGTTGATGCCCTAACCTAGGTTCATTTATGTTACGGGATATTTCTTTAGGGTTGAGTGATCTAATATAAGTGATGTTTCTCCATGAGATCTTGTCAGACCATAGATGGTGTAGATAAAGAGAGCCCTAGTGGGGACCGTGAGATCAAAGTTTTTTTTTTGAGTGAGCATGGGGAATATTGATTGAGATTCTAAATTTTACGAGAATTATTATTTCATGGTGGACCTCTAGTTATTCTATTATTTTTAGGTCATGAGTTTTTTTCAATTGGTTAATACCAAGTTTAATAGGATTATTTTTATGATGGTTTTATGGGAGTTATAAATTTTATAAATTATATACCATGCTTATTAGATTATTTTATTCACCTACATTATTTTTAATTTATTATTTAACATGTAATATTAAAATATTGGTGTCATTCATGTGATTCCTTCCATCATTGTGCATTTATTTCCTTTCAAGATTTTTGAAAAGGGATTTATGAGAGGTTTATAATAATGATTGGTGGTGGTGATATGTGATTAAAATAATTAGAAACTAGTTTTTAAATAGCTTTTAAATTATTGTAATTTAATGTAGAAATGTTGTTTTCTAAAGTGTTTTGCAGTAGTTTTATAGAAAATTAGGAATATATTTTTTTTGAAACTCTTAGTGTGTGTGGTTTTTAAAAACAAGGGTTTATGAAGTTGGGACTTGTTAAAGATGAATTTTTTTAATGTTGTTTTGGAATTCCAATTTGAAAAAATAAACCACTTTTGGATTTTAAAATTTGTATTTAATATAGGGTTGTT
Source organism: Viscum album (assembly GCA_963277665.1). Lineage (NCBI taxonomy): Eukaryota > Viridiplantae > Streptophyta > Magnoliopsida > Santalales > Viscaceae > Viscum > Viscum album. The sequence goes on from OY728130.1 coordinate 1,884,075,288, forward strand.
TCATGAAATGGTTATAAATAGGGATTATAAAATATTGGTTTCACAAGGGTACTCAATCATGTAGGAAATTTAACAAGGAAATATTTTATTTTAATTATAATAAAAAAATTGTTTTAAAAAACATTTTATGTTTTTTTGATTATTTTGAAAATCCCTATGAAAAAATTTTATTTTTCAATTTATTTTAAAACAAATTTGTTAGGATGTATTAGAAAAGAGAATTAAATGATTTATGGGTGGAGACCAACTAGGATATTATTCATTGAATAAATAATTTAGGTCTACTTGAATTCCTATTTGATGCATCTATATTTATCATTTTGGAAATAATTTGTGGTTGGATGGGGATCATAGGTCTCGTAAAAGCTAGTTGGAGCTTGATTGGATATTTTATATATTTTGGTTTCGTTTAAACATATTTGTAATATTCAATATTCAATTTTCCTTGTATCTATTTTATTTGTATATTCTTTATGTAGAAGTTTTATATTTTATATTGAATGTTTTTTTTTCATATTCAGTTGATTTACTTATTTTATTTGTGGTGCTCAATTTTATTGTTCTTTTATAGTGAAATCATTCCAAAATGGGTTTTCTGATTATGAAGAAGCTGTTTCTAACCCATGGGTACCATTAATGTCCATTTGGACTTGTATAGGATAAATTTGGGAGACACAATTAATGTTATCCAAAGACATCTCATTATAAAATTTTATCAAAGGATTATATTTTTATTAGGAACTACGATATATGATTCTATATTATTTTTTAGTGTGTTGGTATATTATAGATAATGTTTTCAATAATGTTGAGGAATGTTTGGGTATAGTATCCCAAGAACATTAACACAATAATCCTTAAGATGGTATGGTCAATTGGTATTTTTTCATTGATTCTGGATTTTTAGTTGACGACATTGTTGTGATATTATTTGATACCAATGGAGGTCATGTATTATTGTTAAATGACCTACATTGAGATTCCCTATAGCATTTTGTTTGGTGTTTTTAATAGAGATATAAGAAGAAGATCAAATATAAATTTTATTTTTTAGGTACTAAAAACCCATATTGAAACCAAAATATTGATGGCTAATACAATGAAGGAAAAAATGATCAATTTTCTTGTTGTATAAAATCATGTGGCCAAGTTGTTAACAATTTCGCAACCCACATGTTTTCTCAAATTGGAGCAATTAATTTTTCAATTTCCAATGGAGGTAAGGAAATATGAATGTAGTTAAATATGGCCTCATGATATATTATCATAGGATGATTATAATTTTATTTGAGGATTGTATTTTTTTATTTATTATATGATTTTGTGTGTGATGTGAAATTGGTATTGGGTGTGATAAAAAATGGACTTCACATGAAAACTATATTTAGGTTTATAAAAGGCATAATTTTTTTTAAATTTATTTTGGTCACATGATTTGTTTTGAAATAGTTTATTTCATTTTTATTTGGGAAAAAATTTATGTATGACTGATATTCTCATAATGAAATATGTTTTTAAAGGTCAAATTCCTATTTGTTGGTAAACTATTGGTTTCCAAATTTTATCATAAAAAATGTTTGTTTTTTACCAATGGAATGAAAATTTTTATATGATAAATTATTTGAAATTATATTAAATAGAATTTTTTAATTTTTCTCATGAAACATGTGGGTTGTTTTGATTTGAAAAGTAGTGGGTTATTGTTTTGAATTTTTTTTTGCAAAAGATTAAAAATCACGTAGTTGGCATGGAGCTTGGGGTTGAAATTGAAAAATGGTTTTCATTTTGTTTTCCATGAAACGGTCCTAATTATAATGATCTGGTGATTTTAAAAATGGGCTCTAGGAACGTCTTTGTTTGGGTATGTTTTTTTGTGAGAGGTCTGTTTTTAAAAAACCATGTCATTTCACTTTTGGTAGACATGACATATTTTTACTCACATCTCATGTTTTTCATTTTAAGATACCCAAGAAGGTGTAGTTGGAATGTAGGGTGTTTATCTTTGGGTAGTTTTCTTATTTTTGATTCAAAATCTCCAAGGTTCCATGTAGTGTTTCATTTAGTATCATCTTCTCTTAGCATAGTTTCATGGGGTTTTTAAAGACTCATTTGGTTCAGAACATTTTTATAGTAGTAGTGTGGGCCTAATGTATTGGTTTTCTAATCTTGGTTTGAAGGGTTAGTCCAGTGATGGTCTGTTTTTCATAGAGAATTTAATGTAATCCATCATTTTAGGATGTTGATTGACTAATATTAAAGAAATATGAAATTGATATATGAGGGGATATAATTTATTGTATCCTCATGTTCACGGTGGTATCTTCATAGGATTATAAATTGTTTTAAAATTTATACTCTTTTAACATAGAGAGTTTTTTTCAATGAGTAATTATTTCTTTTGATTTTTTTCCCTTTTATAAACAGTGTTTTTCCATAAATTAATTTATGTGCCTTGATTCTTTCTAAAGGATAATAATTTCATTGTACAGTGTAGAGGTTGAGTGTTTTTTGTTATATTGGACATAAGAAGAAGTTATATTGAATGCCAAGATAAATTGGGATGTGTTTTTGTTCTAGTTGGTCCATAAATGTCATTGGGCTTTGTTTTCTATCAGAGTTGCCAATGGAGGGAATTTCTTGGATCTAGATCTAAACACACTCATATTTTAGATTTAACACTTAGGTTAGAGATGTGAAATTTTTTTCTTAGGCATGTTTTTAGATTTTTCAATCCTGCTTTTTAGGATACCATGGGATTACTGATACATTATTTTTGATCATTTGTGATTTCAGATTGAGTAGTTCCCCAATTTTGGTGAGTTAGAACTAGGGTATTGAGGTTTCCCATATATAGAGGGTTTTTGTGAATACATTTTAATTGTTTTGGTATTTGAAAATTGTTGATATATTATTCGAATGGAGTGAAATTATCATTTATTTCATAATTTTAGATCCTTTCAAAATGGTAGGGAGACATATTCATAGTCTCCATCCCATTAGACTATGTGGTGTTGACTTTATATTTTCTTGGTTTCTGGATGTCTATTAACATTTTATGATAATCCTCATCCGAAAACATGAATTTTTTTTATTTTTCCTTATTTTGTACGGTTCATATGAATTTTTTTTAGAAAACTATATAGATACTCTTACATGGTTCTAGTAAATACTTATGAGTAGTTAACTTTTAATGAATATAGAATTGACAGCATGGTTATAACAAGGTTCGATCTTGATTGTGTGGAGAATAATGGAAAATTGTGCTAGAGATCTGGAGACTCTATATTGTGTCGTATAACTTATGAACTATTTGATAAACCATGAAATAAATGGGGTGATCAACTATGTGATTTAAAAAATTCCATTTAGAATCATTGACACATAGAACTTTAAACATGTTATGTCTACACATAAACATTCTGAGTGTGTATTGGCTAAGAAATGTCCTACAATTGGTTGTCGAACTATTTGACAAATAATTTAACAATCGTATATTCAATAAATGATAAATAAATATTTTTTACAAGGTCATCATTTATAATCAACCACATATTTCTCACACTAGTGGACCATAATCACATGGGTGACCCCCTTCACCTTCATTTTCTTCTTTTTTATTCCCTTCCACTATAGAATTTTAGTGGACTCTTCCATGATAATCCCCTTTAAACCTCTTCTCTCATACATTAATTCTCTTTCCATTTATTTATATCAGTCTAAAGACCACTAATCCTCACGTTGATGAAATTTATGTTATGGTTTGGTCTAAAAATTGGGGCCTTTTCATGTAGAAGTTTTATACAGAATTTCTTAGCTAGAGGGAGCGTTCTTAATCAATTGTTATGAATTCTAAATTTGTAGTTGTCGGACTGAGGTATGTGTTTCTTGTTGTCTATTTCTGTCATATTATTTTAAATTATTTACAATTTGAGAATTTTTTTCATTTAAATTATACATATATATATATGGAACATAAGGTATTACGTTTTTTTATGTGAATGCAAAACTTTTAATAGAATTGGATCCCATTCCAAGTGTTTGTAAAAATGGAAAATAGGTTTTATAGGACATTTGGGGGATTTAAAAGTGGTTGTGAGAATTATATCGAGGTATTAAAATGTTTTTATGACAAAAAATGATTTTTAAATTTATTATTTGAAGAATTTAAATAGTTTTTAATGATTTAAATGGACTAATTTATATTAAATGTGGTGAGTTAACCGATGAAAATTTTTTATTTGAATCTTGATGGTGGATTTGGGTGTTATCAATCGTTGTTTTAAAGGGATGTATGATTTCCCATTTTATTTCCAATGTCCTGTTGAAAAAATGGGAGTCATGAGTAGTTTTTTATGGATTTGTTGTAAGATGTATTTTCTTTCCATAAGAATATTATTTTTGAGATGACCCATTTATCACATTATAAAAAATTAGTTTTAATAGAAGGAAGCGAGATAATCATTATCACATTGTAATTATTGTATGTCGATGGTGACATGTAATCCCAGGGGGTTATTTTTTATTGTTTATTCAATATAAATTTCTCTCTTTTTGATGTATATGGGACAAATTTTTTGTGTGTTTAAAGAATGTAAAGAATGAATTATTTCATGTTTTTTATATTTTAACTATGTGATTTTTTTTATACTCAACTTCATTGACTTCTTATTGTAGAACATGTGAATGGGTTATGAGTATTAGTCGGTTTAGTCATTGTAAAATGTTGATATATATTATGGAAGACTAAAATAGAATAGAGTGATCTGATAGAGGAGATTTTCCCCCATATACCTTGTGAGTTAATGAGAGGTGGGTACTGAGAGGTCCCTTGAGGGGAATGAGAGCACCTAGGTGGGGACTGAGCGAGGATAGGTATGAAAGAGTGAGAATAAATTTTTTTATTCATTCTTAGTGTTAGTAAGATCTATGGTTATTAAAAATTATTTATTCACCCATTTTTTATATCAGATTGGTTAGATCTTATAGCACTAGGACAATTTTTATGTTTTTAGCAGATTTATCATTTTTTCTGATTGCATCCCCAACATATATGATTATTTTTTAGAATATATGTACATTTTAATATCTATTTGATGTGACATCATGAAATAGTGGGTTCAGTAATGTGTTTCCTTCATTACTTTTGTATGTATTTCACTTACAAATTCTTGAAATGTGCTTTAGGAGAGGTTTTTTAATAAGACATGTGGTGTTATTTTTTTGAAGTCACATCCAACAATTTCAAGAATGGGTTGGAAATATTTTATCTGAAAATTGTGTAATTTATTTCCAAATAGTTTTAAAATGATTTAATGGAATAATTTTAATGTATTTTTTTTAAAACGTCATGTGTGGGGGGGGGGTTAAAATAGGGTTTTTGAATATCCTATCTAGTTAATTTGGAAATGATTTTTCAATGACTGTTTGGAAACCGTTAGAAAATAGAAAACATATATTGGACATTGAAATGTGAATATTAAAGAGGGTATTTTCAATAAATGTTCAAATATAATGAATATAAAAGATAAAAATTTCAAGGGTCTTTATCCAGGTAAGAATGTTTTTAAAATTATTATCCTATTTTTATTAATAGTATCAAAAAATATTTATTAAAAAAGTTGTTGTGTTGTAGTTTATTTTTTGATGAACTATGAAATTTATTTATTTTAACATTATATTTCAAACTATAATTTTATGAATTTCATTGTTTCACACTAGAAATTGGGATGACCACATTGATTTAAGGTTTAAACATTCCAAGCAGTTTCTAATGGGTTTGTTCGTAGAACCAGAATCATACAATGATTCCATATCCATTTGAACCTACATTCCAAAGGGAGGTGCTCATTAGTAGTGGACTGATGAGGCTTAGTAATTTTCATTGGTCGAGAGGATGGGAGGTCGGACTCATCACACCTTTTTGAGGAGAATTATTGTCTACTTCGGGACTCTCTTTATATATTTAAGTTATGTTCATGAATCTTTATTATATTACCATGTATAAAATGATCTTTCCTTTAGATCTGACAATCAATTATTGATATGTTGGAGATTTATAAAATATTTTATATGTATTCGACGTTCTTCATCGATAGACAATCATCTATATTTATTAGAGATTCTTAGTCAATGGTATCCTTTGATACATAAAATTCTCTTGGTCATTATGATGACCATACTAGTTTTAAATCCACTCAGTGGGGCACATAATGTTTATTGTCATTCAAAAGGACATGGATTATTTCAAAGTTGGGATCGTACCCGCAAATGGGCTACCTATGTATCCTTTTTTTTGGAAAAGGAATCACAACACACGTAGTTCTAGTAATAGAATATGATGTTTATGACTGATAGCTCAAAGAAAGACGTTATAATTACTTTTACACTCTCAGCTTACGTGATTCATGCTCGGTGAGAGAAACAAGAGGTATTGGTAAAACAAGATAGTTTTTCCATAAAAGATTAAATCATAAGAAATGATGTGGGGCTTATGTACGTATTACTGCCAAAATAAATGAAGATTAGGATTTAATTCAGGTAAGAAATCCAGAAACAGGGCCCATAAAGGTATATGTATTTTATGGAGTTTTGGATACTCTAATTTTGAAATTACTCCTGCAAAGGTGGCAAAAATTAGGAGGGGACTTATGAATGGGTTTTACTCTTGAGAAGGAGACCTAGATCAAAAGGAAACTAAGACTGGGGCTTACTCCTGAAAAGGGAACCTAGGATAAAGGGACTTGAAAATTAAAGGGACTTGGGGCTTACTCCTAAGGAGGAGGCCCATATTTGAGACTGGGGCATACTCCTGAAAATGAAGCCTAGGTTAAGAGAATTATGGTTGGGGATTACTCCTAAGAAGGATGCCCATATTTGGGAATTTTAAGATTAGGTCTTACTCTTGAAAAGGAGGCCCAGATTAAGGGACTTGGGGCTTACTCCTAAAGAGGATTCCCAGATTTTAGAATTATGACTGGGACTTACTCCTAAAGAGGATTCCCAGGTTAAGGGGTTCTCTCATCTTAAAGGATGAGGTTGAATGAATGAAATCTCAATCTTTAGTGACATAACGATGTGTTAGTCACTTGGTTTTGAGAGATATTCTACATAATTCCTTTCAGATAAGGACATTAATCGAGAAAACATGCCATAAATGTATTTGAAGAATGTCTTGAAGATTGAATCTTGAATAGGAGAGATGTAATGGTATAAGAGGGGTTAAATGGGCAATAAGGGAACCCAAAAAGGCAAGGGTGTGCAAGTCATGGTAGGCGCACAGGTACTTCGTAGGCGCGCATGTCCTAGTCACGTAGGTATACCTGCGCGACACATGGGTACTTGCGCGATTGATAACCAGCAGGGTAAAACTTGGACGATCCTTGACCAAAGCCTTTAGAATTATCCTAAGGTACTTTCAGAAGATAGGCGTGCAAGTTTTAGGGAAGAAGTAGGGCATCTCGCAAGTATATTCATTTCCCTTAAGGGTAAAACACCTTAGCCGCACTAGTGTTAGTGAATTCTAACAGTTAGACCTTACCCCTTTTGTTTAAGCCTTCCATTATAGCTAAATAATTGCCTTAGAAGTGTTCAGAAGACCTGAAGATGATGCTTGGTTCTTCAGAGCTCTATATTTGAAATCTGGAAAAATTCCCCCTAAAATGGGGGTCCTATAGGGTCTATTTATAGGCTGCAGAAGACCTCGGGCGGTTATCATTTAGGGCGCGTAGGTCACTTGCGCGACCATTAGGCAGCGCAAAAGTATACTTGTGCGACCGTGAGGGAACTTGCGCGTCCTTTGTGCATTTTAATCCTTGTCAATGCCTTTGTCGATTTTTGAGGTTTTATTCAAAGGATGAATCAAATTGTGCTATGTCATTTTCCTTTCGATTCCTTTAGACAATGTAACAAAAATGAGCATCAACCAAAGTCCCCCCTTAGAGTTGGATCTGAAAGAATAAGGATGTGACTCAGAGGAAAAGAAGAAAACAAAAGGGAAAGAGGTGCACATGTGTTCACCGTACAACCATCATCACGCAGGTGTGAGCCACGCAGGGCTGGAGCATGCTGGATATAGGCATGCAGGTGGGTGCCAGGCCTATAAATATGCGATCATTTATCGTGCATATCACCTGATTTCCGGAATTTCGAGCTCTCTCCATGCAGGTGTCCTTCGCCGTGCAAGATGATCGTTTCTACTGTTTTTTTCGCTGTCGCAATACTGTCAAGGTATTTGGGCTTGCACGGTTTATACTTGCGCACCAAAATCTTGCGCGGCACAATAACTCTTTCACAACACATCCATACTTGCGCACCACATTTTGGACTTGCGCACCGTAATGCATTTTACATTTTTCTGAAATTACTTCACAAAATTTATGTAAAATCAACTTAGTTAAGAGTTAATTTATTCAACTTTTGTGCATAATCAATGGCTCTTATAACCAGAATAGCTAATGAATTGGCAGTCAAACATCTTGATGATATTATGCATATCATTGGCCATGATTATTATTCCTTCCGAAGTAGAACTCTTTCATATTTTTCTATGTATCTAAAGAAATATCATCGCAACTTCCCCCAAAGTAGTTATTTGCCTTTTTATGGCTATGGTGATTTGTGAGAATTTACTATTCTAGAAGTAAAGAACTATCTCCCATATTTTGGTTTCAGAATTATACCAACTTTTCTTCAGCAAATATCTCATGTGGAGAAGTATTTATAAGTGCTGGAATAGTGGAGAAGGCCCACATGATGCATCATATCCCTTGTACACCAAATTTGAAAACTCATAATCATGAGCTGCAACCACATTGTCAACCTTCAATCTTCCAAAATGCTTAGATGGATCAATCCAGAGGATGGATGAAAAGTTGGGACTTCAATCCTGGGGGATGAGTGAAGAAAACTTGGATGTGGGCGTACTGGGTGCAAAAAACCTTTTCAGAGTTTGTCGAGGATCTGAAAGGAGTTGCGATATACAAAGCTGTTTGGGTTGGACAAACATATGTTTAAATACTTGATAACTTCGTGCCAGAGATACTTAGCCACTAGATCCCAGAAACTAACTCTTTCCATCTAACCCTTGGAGAAGTAGGCTTTAGTCTGTAGGATGTCCACAAGATCTCAGGGGATCCAATTGTGGGGGACATGTATGATGAATTCATTCCACCCAAGGTGACTTGGAATGATTCAGAGAAGAATCCTACTTCGGCTTGGGAATTATTTAAAGTCTTACACAGGATCAAGAGTTAAGAGACCTCGTTAACTCATTCTAGAAGAGATATTCATCTGGATGAGTGGATGAATATATTTCTTATTTTGAAGAAAGAGAAGGAGCAAAAGGAGAAGGATCCTAAGGAGTAAGGATCCAAGAAAAAGAAATCCAACAATAAGAGGCCCAAACATCCCACCACCTGCCCAAAACCTGAGAAGAGGGGTGCTCATGGCACATTCTGGACAACTCTAGAAGTAGGAGAGTTTGAGAAATGTGGAAATGAGGTGAATCAAAGGATCCTGAAGAAGACTCGTCTGGTGGGCTTCTTGGCTTTATGGCTCAGCGTTTATCTCTTTCCAGTTATGGATTCTCAGGGAGGCGTCAAGCCAGTGACCTTCATCATCACAGCCAAGATGGCTCAGGGAAAATGATTGGGTTGGGTACCCCGATTTTACCGAAGATTAACAGGAGTTTACTTCATGTCTTCATGGGTAAATATCCTTTATGAATATTGGGAACACTCAATGTTTTATGCGGATGTATTGCCACTCACATAAGGACTTTCAATGTATAGAATGGATTACAAATTCTTGGAAGTAATTTCAGGCCATCAATGAAAGAAATCTCCGAGGTTTCTCCATTAGATCTTAATGCCTATGACATGAAAGTGAGGCTGATCATGTTTAAGGAATTCAACTTATTTCTCTATGGAAATCTGCCAACTGGGCAGTTTTTTGATGATGGAACAACCCACTTGGATTTGAGGGCATACATGCTAGCTTGTAGAGATGGTGTGTGAGTTGTCAGTATTTATGGAGAAATTATATGTGAGGCATATGATCCATATAGATCTGCACATCAATTCACATGTCTGCAACATATTTTTGTATCTCCCCCAATACATGTCAGGTTAGAGCAACATCTTATGGGTGCTCAGCAACTGTGGCTGCTGACGTCAAGGGAGAAGATTGGGGCTGTATTTGATCTACCAGTTGAAAAGTGGCACATAAAATGACTAAATGGTATGACGAGCACTGGATCGCATCATACCTTAAAGGGGCGCTGAATCACCCAATTTATCAGGTGGGGAAAAGGACGAGGAATGTAGAGAAAGAAACCCTTCCTCATGAAGGTGATTCTTCCACACCTGAAGCTGATTCACCAGATTCCTCCTCTAGGAATGATTCACCAGATTCCCATGATGGGGATGATGAGGCACAACAAGTGGAAAAGCGACCTCGTGCCCGATATAATCCTCTTTCAAGAATCAAAAGACCCACTTCACCAACTCCTTGTAAGTTACTTCACCGGGGTAATTTAATCACTACTACTTTATAAAGCAATAAGTCTTATTTTATTATTCTCTATCTGTAGTTGCAGGAGCTGGGATGAAACTGAAATCAAAGATTGTAGGACTTTCCTCGCAGCCTTCATATATAAGACCAGAGGTTGTCCAAACATGGAAGGCTTTATAATTTGGTACTGAGACCGCCTGAATAGATTTGGGTGAGGTCCTACAACCTCCCGGAATAGGAAATCTTCTGGCTTCTACTGATATCCTATACAAGGATAACCCCATTGAAGTGCAGGATTTCATCAGAGAGCTGGAAATGATCATATATGCCACTTATGAGTATATTCCTATCACCAGGAGGGTGAAGGAAACGATTGATCATGGCACCACTGAGGGGGATGGTGGTTCTAGAGATTAGGAGTGGCACGATTATGTGGCTCCTGAAGATGTATGATTTCATTCATTATTTTCTTTTCAACTTGATTCCAGTCAATGATTTGTTACTTAAGGAAGTTATTATCTTCGTCTTGTAGCTTGAAAATAATGGAACTTCTGAGGTTCTTTCTCCACAGTATATCCCTAGTGGTACTTCCATCAGGGCTGCTGCTGATTCTCCTCACGAACCTGGTGAGATATCTCCAGGCCAGTAGGCCATGAATGAGGCATTGGGCATGGCCTTCCAATCTCAAATTCATGTCCCAATAAGGGAGACTGTCGACACTCACAAAAAGCCAAAAGGACAAAGCCGACGAAGGAGGAATTCCACCGCTAAATGTTTTATTAGTAGTTGTAAGTCATTCAGATAATCATGAATCTTAAACCATGAAAACGATTGCTCACTTTCCTTGGGATTGCAGGGGCTTCCTCAATTTCCCCTTTGAGGGAAAAGACTGATCCTCCTTTGAGGACCATGGATGGTGCTGTAGAAAAAATTCAAATTTATGCTCACATGGCAACTTCTGAAAAAGAGCCGACATCTATTCTCAGTACTGCTCCTGCTGCTGCTACAAGTAGTTAAGAACCTGCACCAGAATCATTAGCGGCCACAGAAACTGAATCTTCCATCCTTCCCGAAGAAAATGTCTAGGGTCAGGGGCCGCAAAATGAGGGTCACCAAGAGGATACATCTAATGATCCCACTAGTGAGACTAAACAGGATTCTGAAATATCATTGGATGAAATGATGAATCGTGGCATGTATTTCAAAGAATTTTATGATCATGCTAAGTTATCATGTGATTTAGAAGACCTTGGGAGTTAGTGTTATCCTTCGCCTAATAATTTTTTTTATAATTCAAACATCTAATAATCATTGAAAATAATATGTAGTTCCATCCATAGAAGCTACTGAACTGCCAATGCCTGAAGTGGGTGAGGACATTGATGTCAACCCTACCATTGCATAAACATTAGCTCAAGTAAAACTAAATCCATTAAACCCTCTTGAGACCCATCTTGAAGATATTGTTGAAACTGGGAAAGATAGGGAGAAGTCATCTCAAGCTGCTGATCTACTGTTAGGTAATGATTGTACTGATTTTTCAATATAGACAACAAACTTCCATTATTCTATGAAGCTAACCATACTTTTAATTAATCAAACATGTCTATCAACTTCAATGGATAGAACTAGAGGTGAAGTCTCAACCTCTTCCCAAATAGTACTAAGAGGTGAAGCTACCAGGGTGAGGGGGAAAGTAGCAGAACATGGAACTTCCCTAAGTGTATTAATCCCTGATTACATGCCCCCTATGATGATGATGTTGAATCAGAACTAGAGGTGCTTAAGGCGTTCAGATTTGCACGACGCAAGGCATGGAACCACATATGGAAAATCATATCTGAATTTCCTTTATAAGATCTATCATCGAAGATCCCTTGATTGTCTTCCCAGTTCGTCATGCTAGGACTTTTCGGTTTTTGATACCAAGAGATTCATACCGTGGTGAAACATGTAATCTTCAAGAGGGAGTAGGAGAAAAAGTGTCGTGAAGATCTGACCAAGGTGAAACTGTCAGCCAACATCGGCAAATTTGAGGTTGTGGTATCCTGATATGAGGCTGAATATGCTTCCAAGATGAAGGAGCTGAAGCATAAGATCAATGAAAAATTCGTCCAGAAGATGCACCTTTAGCGACAGTTAGATGCTGTTACTAGGGAACTTGACCAAATCAATAATTCACTAGAGGGAGTTCAAACGAATTGTATGAAGGCCATTGAGGATTCCAAGAAGGAACTCCATCATGATGAAATGAGTGAATTTGGTCGGGTGCATGAGCTTCATGTGGCTTCTGATGAATCTCGGGATGCGGTTCATCACGTGAAGACATATGTTGATAGTCTTTTGTAGTTTCCTGAAAAAGAGAAGAGGCTCCAATCTTTGGATGTCCATCTAATTCATGTGCATAAAATGGAGATTACTTTTATCCTCAATCATTTATGCTTTTATTTTTTTCTACCTGCTTAAAATTTTACCTAAGACAATGGGCCTAGTAGGCATATTTTGATTTTTACTAGGATTAATATAAATAACCCTAAAAACATTGAATCTTTTTAATTGCTCAATATTACCCAAATCATACAAAATTTATGTTTAGTGAGCTGGAACATGACTTTTATACAGAGTTCCCTAGTCTTTTGTGGGAAGTTTAATGTCATTCACATCTGACATAAAGAGGCTAATGTTTAAGGTCACAACATCTTTAACCGAAATGGATTAAAATTGACTCAATTCTTTGACAATTTATCTAAAAAAATTACCATACTCAAGTATGTTGGAAAATATGTAAACAATGACTTGAGAATATTTGATTCGGAGGAACGATATGAAAAAAGATCTAAAAAGGAATTATAAGAAGTAGTTACCAAGAATGAAGTTACCATTATTTAACAAACCCGTTAGGTGGTTGAATTATGCAGGGCCACCTAAGGGCATTGGCTTCATAGTCAAATAAATAACATCATTTGGATGAAAGGTCTATTATGTAGACTACTTATACAGGGCCACCTAAGGGATCGTGCTGCATAGTCAGGCAAGAGAACTCTCACAAATTTACATTCCTAGTGCTAAAAAACCAGTGAAAGTTTATGGAGATTCAAATTTTCCAATGTATAGTGTTTGATATATGGAAAGAGGCACTTGAATATGGAGAATATATTTCCGAACATGATTATCGAAGAACTAGATGGATATCACTCCTACGAAGGTTTGACCCAAACATAGTGATGAAGAATATAAACCATAGACTTGAATACTTTCAGATCATGAAAAAGGATATGGGACAAATATGTTAAGGATGGCTATTTCTGTGGATCCCTACATATTGTCATTTAGACAAATAAGAACAAAAGAAGCATTATTCCCAAGAATGAAGTTACCATTATCCGAAAAACCCGTTAGGGGGTTGAATTCTGCAGGGCCAACTAATGGCATTGGCTGCAAAGTCAAATAATAGTATCTTTTGGTTGACAAATCTATTATGGAGACTGTTTATACAAGGCCGCCAAAGGACACGTACTACTTAGTAAGGAAAAATAACTCTATGAAGTTTGACATTTTTGTTAATAGAAGTCATGAAAAGGGTTATGAAGATCTGAAAATATTTATGTTTTGGATTATGACACATAAAGATTGGCATTTTCCAATGTATGCAGAGATACAAAGATCAATGCTATCCATAATCATGTTGCGACTGGATCCCTAATGGAAATGTTGGACTTCACTACGTATCCAATAATTATGGTAATCAAGCCATACGTAGTTCTTTAACTACAGATTAACATCATGTGGGACAAAAGGATTAGAGATCTTAGTATAGGGTCATAGAGCTTGGGCCATTATATGAATTACACAGTGTGTGTTTTCATTGGGACTTATCCGCCAAGGGACGGAAAGTGGAATTTGGGGTTAGGCCGAAAGGCTTGGGGCTAGATTCTAGGGACACTTGAATGTTCCTACATATCCCATTAGAATGGGAATCAAGCCCACATAGTTCTAGAACTACCCTCTGTACAAATTAGGTTCGTAAATGTGAAGGGTGAAATGGGACTTTAATAAAATGATGTTTTAAACCATGATAAAAGGCTCGGGCATTTCCATGTATGCACATAGTCTTTGGAATATAAAATGATTGAAAATAAATGTAAATAATAAATCCTCTGAGGTGAGGGTATCAAATAATGTTATAGTTTATTGTCATATAGGACAGAAGTATTATACAGTTTAACATCGTATAACAAGGACGAATTTGAACCAATGTAATGATATTGATTCTAGGGGCAGTTTCACGAATCAACATCATATGAGATGGAGGTGAACCGATGTGAAGAGATTGGTTTTGGGCTTGAACATTGGGAGGTTGCCTACGTACCCAACCTAGAAGGCAAGGATCAAAGTCCACGTAGTTCAATTAAAAAATTAATTAGTGATGAAGTTGTCCTTGGGGACAATGATCTAAAAAAATAGTATTGGGACTTATACATGGTTAGTATCCGAGAGAGAGGGTTATGGTTGAAGTTTTCTCTAAGCTCACATGATTCATAATCTGTTTGAGAAACAAGAGGTAACAACAAACCTAACGATGCAAAGTTTAATGTCATTTAGGACATATGAAGAGACTATGTATTTTAAAGTCTTGCAGTTAGGACAATTGGTGCTTCTTAGTTTAATGTCATATAGCAGGGACAAAGTACAATTTAATGTCATGTAGGAAATATTAAAGGACTTTATGTACAGTTTAGCATCTTGTAGTTAGGACGATGGTGACAATACAATTTAATGTCATGTTGGACAAAATGTGGACTAAAAAGATTAATGTCATGCAATGAGGACAAAAGAGTACACCATTTAACATCACGTTGGATGTATTAAAGATTGTTTCACAGTTTAATGTCATGTTGGACGAAAAAGGGACGATACAGTTTAGCGTCATGTTGGATGCAAGTTCGAATACTTTAAGTTCATATTCATGGACCCTTGGTTATGTAGTTTAATGTCTTGCTAGACAGTGGTGCGGTTTGAGGTCATACCTGACAATGGTGCAGTTTAAGGTCATACCAGACCATGGTGCAGTTTAAGGTCATACTGGACCATGGTGCATTTTAAGGTCATACCGGACCATGGTGCATTTTATGGTCATACCGGACCAATGATGATATATTTATGGTTTATAAAAAATACTTCTTCAGAAATCTGGCATTGGTTGGAGTAGTGATGAGTTCTCCATCCATCGATATTAATGAATAAGCTCCATTGGATTAGAGTTTATGTATTGAGTAAGGTCCTTCCCATTTTGGCTCAAGAAAGGGAGGTTTCTTTCTTGGTATCATTGGAGTTCTAAGAAATAATACCAAGTCTCCTTAAGTGAATGAATGAAGACAAACTTTTTTGTTAAAATCTCATGCTATTCGATTCTGATAGACTTCCAAGTGGTGCAGAGTGCACAATAATTTCGCATCTAACTGTTCCAATTCATTCAATCGCTTTTGAGATTTCTCATCTGTATATAACTGATCAAAAATGGATACTCTGAGCGAGGGTAGTTGATCTTCAATGGGAAAGATGGATTCCGCTCCATATACCAGTGAATATAGAGTTGACCGCGTTACAGTGTGGGTGCTAGTCCGATAATCCCTTAAATCATGAAAGAGTTTATCAGGCCATGATGTATTATCTTTATCCACACTCTTTTGCAGTATATTTGAAAGAGTTTTGTTGAAAGATTCTATATATCCATTGTCCGCTGCATGATACCGAGATGAATGATTGGATCTGATGTTGCATTCTTGGTAAAACTTCTTCACATCGGAAGAACATAAGTTGGTGCCATTGTCCATCAATATGGTTTGAGGGACACCAAATCTAGTAATGATGTTAGACTTGATGAAGCAAAAAATGAATTTAAAAATGACATCCTTAAGAGGTATTGCCGCTGCCGATTTGGAAAAGAAATCAGTAGTAGTATGAATATACATAAACTGCTTGGCCGTAGCTGAAGGGTAAGGTCCCACCACATCCATTCTCCATGTGGAAAATGGCCACGAGTATTTAGCTATATGAAGAAACTCCGGAGGTTGATTAATGAAGTTGGAATTTACTTGGCTTGAATGACACTTCTTTGTGAAATCAACACAATCTTGTATCGTTGTAGGACAAAAGTATCAAAGCCTTAGAATCTGATAAGACAGTCTATGTCCAGACTAGTGGGCACCACAGACTCTTGCTTGCACTTCTTTCATGACAACCATTGTCTCTTCACCATCAATGCATCTGAAGAGAACTCCATCAAAACCACGTTTGTAGATAATTTTATCTAAGTGATATGGACTATCATAAAGAGTAAAATTGAACAAACGTCGCAGTATTTGTTCTTTCTCGGCTCTATCAGGTGGAAGTATTCCATTTTGAAGGTATTCACTAATAGGTGACATCCATCATGTAGTATGATCGTAGAGTTCAGGAATGGTACAAATTTCATTAATTTCCTCTGTTTTTATTCGAACATAAGGTGAAATTGCACGATGGTGGGAAATATTGATGGTTGTCTCATCCTGATTTTGATTTTCTAGAGGTGTGGCTATGTTAGCCAGTGCATCAGCATGAGCATTTTGAGATCTTGGGATGTAAGAAAATGTCGGTTCTGAAGAGAATTCCACCATTAACTGTCTGACATAATCATAAAAAGGTATTAGTTCTTCTTTTATGATGGAATAATCCCCATTGACTTTTTTTAAAAGGCCCCAGCCTTAAACCTTACTTAATCTTGAGTTATTACAAGATTACACGTTGAGGATCTTTTCGGGTTTAGAGTTTTAGAGAATTAGATCATAAAACTTGCATTACATTCCACATATAAACAAAGTGGTTACATAAAGATAGTATTCTTCATTCCCATCAATGGAAACACATTTAAAATAAAACATGGATTATTTCTTGACACATCCTTGACTCTATCATCTTATCATGTACCTTTCCCTTGACCTGTGAAAAACATTTCAAAAACTTGGGATGAGCGTAAAAACTCAGTATGGGTTATAAAAACATGGAAAGGAAACATGAGTTCATATATACATAAGAATGAAATCATACTTTACCCATAAAACATAGGCACTATAACATACCTCATAAAAACATGAATAAATCATATAAATCATAATACGTAAAGGTAACTTGAGGCATTCATAACATTCTTACGTAGGGAGTAACCCTCTTGGTTACGTTTGGAATAACCATCACAGTATATTCCCTAAAATCTCTTCGGAGAAACCTTAACGTTTCACTCCTTCGCGTTACCCAATGCATTGGAGAGCTATAACGGGCTCACCCGCCCTTAGTTTATCACGGAACCACCCGTCTTCATAATAATGCCCAAGGACCATAACATAATCATATCACATAAAACATGCATAAAGGAAACATAACATTCCCACATTTCAATCACAAGATATCAATACAACACTTTGATATAAAAACATTATGAAAACCATTTTCAATACCAAAGTAAAACATGGTATTTATTTTTCTTTTAAAAAAGAAGGTATGGCTTGTAGAGGAAGCCAAAACTCAAATAACGGTTACGACGGCGGAGAAGTCGTTGTCGCCGTATACGTACGAAAAAAACATTCCCTTTTGTTGTTTAGTAAACGCTTCGTAAAAAAGATTCCTTTTGAATAAACGTAAAAGTCAAAGGGGTTTATACACCATATGAAAGAAAGTTGTGTATAAAATAAAATATGCCTCAATGAAAGGAGATTGAGACGAAGTCCCATAAAAAGATAATTTTTAAAATAAAATAGATACATTATGTGTATTCACTATAAGTACACATAAATAAAGTACAAATACAAGATACGACATAATAATATAATGACATAATTTGAAAGTAGGAGATTAACCCAAAGAATGGAAATTGGGTTAAGAAGTTCCCATACCTCGTATCTGACTTGACCCGACCGTTCTTTAAACTCCTGAATAATAAACTTGAGTTAATCTCTACTTGCTTATGAATCTTTTTCAAGTTCATTATTCATTTTATACCATGTTATGAACATCATGTAATCATTTAAGTTAATAATGTTCATTTTGTCGGTATTTGGTTCTTAAGTCAAAAATTGACTTCTTATACTTACATGTTGTTAATTTGGTCAAAGGTTCATTATATCCAGAATGGTATTCATTATTTAGATATCATATATGTCATATATATCCAGTACATACATTCATTTATAATATTACATCACATTTAGAGGTAAGAAATGAAATGCACCGTTCATGGAGACGGTAAGCCGTACGTACGCATGAACGCTACTTCCATTTCTATTTCATATTTTCTGGAATGGAATCATAATGATATAAAAGTATATTATAATTCCAGTATAACAACATAAATAATATCATTAACTTTATCCTTTACACATCCCACATATGGTATTAACGAATCAAATCACTTTTAGGGGGCGGTAGTCCGCACTTCCTAAAATGAAGATATCGTGTTTTACCCATAATGGAAACCATAAAGGTATGCCCAAAATGAAAAAAACAGAAGCTTAAGGAAAACATAAACATATAATATATCATATATAAAAATAGTGACATCATAATGGCCACCTTTGAAGGTGTTAAATGAGTATTGAACAATCATCATTTCGGGAGGCAGAATTTCGCCATCCACGGAAACCGTATGTTCTTTAACCATTTGATGTAGTTGTGTGAGAGTGTAGCTCAAATATATCTTATAACAACATCCTAGTATATTGAAGATACTGGTGTTGTTACAAAAGAAGTAAATAAAAAGAGTTTAGGGGGTCGGAGAAGCAAAATAAAACAAATGAACATGAGAGAAAGAAATACCTTAAAAAGTGTAACTTCTTTTGGTTTGAGCCTAAAGGCTTCCTTTGAAAGGATTATGCCCAAAGGGAATCCTCTAGGATGAGGAGAGGGATGTGGAGAGAGCAAATGGGCAGGGGTTGGCCGAGCCAATGGCTTGAAGAGTGTGTGAAATGAGGTAGAGGTGGGGGCCTTTTATAAGGGGAGAGGAGGGGCACTTTTGGAAAGTAAAGAAACATTACATTATTTCAAAATGTGTTTCGGTTTTAAAAGGTCCCACATTGATGGAATTCGTGGATAAGGTGATAAGGCATCGAAATCCATTCATCCAATTGGTTTTGGACATGTGTAGTTTATAGATTTTATTTTATCTTTCCATTTTATTTAAATCGTCAAATAATGATGTCATCGCTGCATCATTATTATGTCATAAATAATTAAATTTATTTAATGTCTAAAAATTATTAACAAATTACTATGATGTAGGAAATCTTTTTAGCTTTCCATTGAATATTTATAATCAAAATTTGGACTTGTATAACCCCACTTAAAAATTGTTTTCGCAAAACATATTATGTTTGTGTCATTTTCACTTTAACATTTAATAAAAAGTAATTTATGTTATTTCCCAACAAAAGTGGATACATGGGGTCCCCAAGTTAGGCCATGACTTGTCTTGGTCGGCCATGACACAACCAATGAGGTTGGGACATGTGTCTAGGTCATTTTATATTATTAAAGCATTATTTATACATTAAACTACCCTAATTACCACTAATCGCGATTAAGAACTTAATAAGTTACTATTCACCAAAAAATTATTTTAATCTCATTGAACCACATTTTACTTCTTAATGACAACCATGTATGTCGGATTTTCAAAATTCAATACACATTAGTGGTAAACTTTAATTTAACTGAAAAAAACAGTTTGCTTGATTACCACTTAGTGGTTTCACTATTCATCAAAATTGAAGTTTTTCAGAAAAATTACCAAAAATTCACTCTAAGCTATATTTGATATTACGAATTCAAAAATGAAGTCTATTTTACAAAATTCAAATCATATAAGTCACATTAATTAATTTAATAATTAATTCCCGCTGCCAGAGCAAATAGCGTGTTTTTACAAAACAATAAGTATCAAAAGATTGACACCAGTTTAAGTCTAATTTCAAATCGAAATTGATTCCAATGACCACCATTGGATAAAATGGTAAAAATATATTCTAATTTCACTTCAAAACCAATTCAAAACATAATCTAATCATATAAATAAATTAGATTAAAAAGTAGTTTTGATGTAAAATGCAGTATTTTTCACTATTCATTTAAAAATGAACATTGTCGGAAAATTACCAAAAATTCACACAAGGTAAATTTTGATGTCCCAATCATAAAGGATAATTTTATTTTGACAAACATAGTTTCTAAAATTGTCAAAATATAGATTCAAAAATGGTTTTCCATCAAAAGGCACTAAAACAATCCTTTAAGAATATTAGTGTATTCCATGCATAAGATTGTATTTATTTTCATTTTAAGCCTCTAAAACACTATCTTTATCATTAATAGACATAGATAAAAATATCTATTATTCATTACTTACTTGGGATGTTACATCCTTCCCCCCTTTAGAAAATTGCGTCCCCGCAATTTATTTACTTATCAAATAAATTGGGGTACTTATCCCTCATTGCATTTTCGGATTCCCATGTTGCCTCTTCAATCATGTGGTTTTTCCACAAAACCTTTACCTGCTTAATCACCTTATTCCGTAACACTTGCTCCCTGTGGTCAAGAATCTGGACCGGTTGTTCCTCATAAGATAGGTTTTCTTCCAGCTGAACTACCTCTGGACTCAAAACATGAGATGGATCTGGCATATACTTTCTCAACATCGAAACGTGAAAAACATTGTGTACCTGAGATAAACTCGGAGGTAAAGCCACTCGGTATGCAACTGATCCAACTCTCTCTAGAACTTCGTATGGTCCAATGAACCTTGGACTCAACTTTCCTTTCTTACCAAATCTCATCACACTTTTCCAAGGAGAAACCTTGAGAAAAACATGATCACCTACCTCGAAAGATAGATCCTTCCTCCGGTTATCCGCATAACTCTTCTGCCTGCTCTCAGCTGTTCTCATGTGTTTCTGAATCAGCTGAACTTTTTCTGCCATCTCTTCTACCAATTCTGGTCCCATCAACTTTCTTTCACCCACTTCATCCCAGAAAGCTGGAGTTCGACACCGCTTCCCATATAATGCCTGAAATGGTGCCATCTGTATACTGGAATGAAAACTGTTATTATATGAAAACTCAACCAAAGAAAGATGCTGGTCCCAACTCCCCTGATAATCCATAGAACAAGCTCGTAGCATATCCTCCAATGTCTGAATTGTTCGTTCTGACTGCCCATCTGATTGAGGATGAAAAGCTGTACTAAAATTTAATTCAGTACCCAACGACTTCTGAAGGCCTTTCCAAAAGTTAGAGGTAAACCTGGGATCACGATCTGATACAATGGAGAGGGGAACTCCATGTAACCTGACTATCTATTTAAGATACAAACGGGATAGTTGATCAAGAGAGAAAGTATCTCGTATAGCAAGGAAATGAGCAGATTTGGTCAAGCGATCAACAATAACCCAGATTGCATTATTACCTCGAGATGTCTTCGGTAATCCAACAACAAAGTCCATGGATATATTCTCCCATTTCCACTCTGGCACTGGTAAAGGCTGAAGCATCCCTTTCGGTAACTGCCGCTCAGCTTTAACCTGCTGACAAGTCAAACACTTCACAGTAAAATCAGCAATATCTCTTTTCATTCCATCCCACCAGTAATACTCCCGCAGATCTCTATACATCTTAGTACTGCCCGGATGAACTGAAAACGGAGAACTATGAGCTTCACATAACAACTCTCTCTTCAACTGTGAATCAGAAGGCACACACAATCTCTTCCCAAATCTCAAAACGCAATCATTATCAATGTTGAATTCAGGCAACTTACCTTTCTGAACCAGCTCTACCCTTTTCTGCAACTCACTGTCTTGCTTCTGTGCTTGCTTGATTCTATCTGATAGAGAAGATCTCACTGATACCTGAAACAAAACAGAAGGACTTCCTGCACCAACAACTTCTATGCCAAATTTCATCAAATCGTTAACCAAATGATCACGTTCCAAACGCAACATTGTTAATGAAGCATTACTTTTTCGACTCAAAGCATCAGCCACTTTATTTGCTTTTCCCGGATGGTAATGAATTGTACAATCATAATCCTTGATTAATTCCAGCCATCTCCTTTGTCTCATGTTTAACTCTTTCTGAGTGAATATATACTTTAAACTTTTGTGATCGGTATAAATTTCACACTTTACTCCATACAAATGATGCCTCCAAATTTTTAAAGCAAAAACAACAGCAGCTAATTCCAAATCATGTGTAGGGTAATTTACCTCATGAGTTTTCAACTGTCGTGAAGCATAAGCAATTACCTGATCATTCTGCATTAGGACGCAACCAAGTCCTTTCAATGAAGCATCGCTGTATATAACAAAGTCACCATTCCTGGAAGGTAGTGCCAAAACTGGAGCATTCACCAATCTTCTTTTCAATTCCTGAAAACAATCATCACATTCTTTTGTCCAGATAAACTTAACACCCTTCCGAGTTAGCTTAGTCATTGGACTAGATAACCGTGAAAAATTTCTAACAAACCTTCGGTAATAGCCCGCCAAACCAAGGAAGCTACGAATCTCGGTTACATTTGTGGGTCTTGGCCATTCTTCCACAACTTTTGTTTTTGCAGGATCAACAGTTATTCCATCTTTAGAAACAATGTGACCAAGGAAAGCAATTTGTTGCAACCAAAACTCACACTTGCTGAATTTCCCATACAATTTCTTTTCTTTTAAGGTTTGCAAGATAACCCTTAAATGTTTTTCATGCTCCTCTTTACTTTTAGAAAACACCAAAATATCATCAATGAAAACAACCACAAACTTATCCAAGAACTCATGGAAAATTCTATTCATTAAGTCCATGAATACAGCAGGTGCATTGGTTAGCCCAAAAGGCATTACTACAAATTCATAATGGCCATATCTCGTACGGAAAGCGGTCTTCGGAATATCTGCCTCCTTTACCTTCAGCTGATGGTACCCCGATCTCAAGTCAATCTTTGAAAAAAACTGAGCTCCCTGGAGCTGATCAAACAAATCATCGATATGAGGCAAAGGATATTTGTTCTTAACAGTGATATTATTCAAGGCTCTATAATCAATGCAAAGTCTCATAGAACCATCTTTCTTTTTAACAAATAAAACAGGAGCACCCCATGGTGATGTGCTAGGTCTAATGAAACCTTTCTCTAATAAATCTTGCAATTGCTCCTTCAACTCTAAAAGTTCAATTTGTGCCATTCGATAAGGGGGTTTTGAAATTGGCTTAGCATCAGGAACTAAGTCAACAGTAAACTCAACTTCCCGATCTGGTATTATTCCAGGCAACTCATCAGGAAAAACATCAGGATACTCATTTACCACTGGCACATCATTAATCTGAACAGTTCCTTTATTTTCAACGACGTGTGCAAGGTAACATTCATTTCCATCTTTTACAAGTTTCTCGGCCTCTTCATATGTTATCAAAAGTAAGGGTTCATTCTTGTAAACAAACTGAAATTCTTTCTGAAAAGAAACTTCTTTAGCTCTACAGTCAATCTTAGCATGGTAAATAGAGAGCCAATCCATACCCAGGATAACATCAAACTCTACTAGAGGTAGAACAATAAGGTTTGTAAGTAGGTTCTTTCCACAGATAAGGATAGGAAGATTCTTATAAATTCTTTTTGCCTCGACACTTCCCCCAGGTGTTTTTACCAAAAGTTCAGGAGTCATTTCTTGAGATGGTATTCCCATTTTACTAGAAAAGGTCTCAGAGATGAAAGAATGTGTAGACCCCGAATCAAACAACACACTGGCATAGTCTGAAAAAACAAACAAAGTACCTGATACGACTTCATTTGATGGCCCGACATCCGCTGAAGTAGTTGCAAAGGATTTCACCACCCCTTTCTGCTTGTAGTCTAACTGCTTCCCATCACTCAAGCTCCTTGTCGGACACTCGTTTGCATAGTGACCCATCTCATTGCACTTATAACATTTCACTAACTGTAAATCAAATTTGTTCTTACCTTCACCTTGATCCTTTTCAGTGCAATCACGAGCCTTATGTCCCATCTTACCACATCGGTAGCACTTCCCAGAATTCAGAAGACATTCCCCAGCATGCCTTTTGCCACATTTATCACAAACTGGAAACTTAGTTCTCTTACCATCAGACTTCTTTGAAGAATTCTTACCTTTCTCCTGCCACCTCGGTCTCTTCTTATGCTGGTTGTTATAGAACACTTGGTCATCGGCAAACTCCATTTCCACCTTCTCAGCACATCGAACAAGCTTTTCATAACTTTTAAACTCTCCAGAAGCTAATGCCCTTCGATACTTTGGCTTTAATCCTGAGTAAAAACGATTGATTTTACTATCAAGGTCCCGGATAAAATTTGGAGCATACCTTGCCAATCGAGTGAACCTTTCTTCATAGGCAGCCACTGAGTCTTCCTCTTGCCTCAATTCCAAGAATTGCTTTTCCATCCTAAGTCGAACAGCCTTAGGAAAATACTTCTCAAGAAACATACCTTTGAAATCATCCCAGTCAAGAGCATCAATCTCATCGGCTTCCCTGATATTTTTAACCATAGACCACCACTGATCTGCTTCACCCTCCAAACGGTAAATAGCAAGACTAACCTTTTGATTGTCTGAACACCCCATGACATCAAAAATCTTCTCCAGTGCTTTAATCCACCCTTCAGCTTGCACAGGGTCAGATGATCCTCTGAATGATGGGGGATGTTGCCTCATGAAATGTTCCACCACTGACATGTTCCTCTGCGGTTGATCTGGCTGATCTCGTGCATGGTTACCACCACCATTTATAGCCTGAATCAACTGCGCCATTACTGCAACAAACTGTTCAGTTCCAATTCCGACCATTTCTGGATGCTGATTCGGAAGGTTATTTCCTTCTGTATGCCTTCCTAGCACTGCTTCCCTGTTTCCTCTGCGGAAAACCATTCTGAACAAACATGTCTTAGATGAAGCAACATGGTAATCTTTAAATGCTATATCATTTCGAAAAAGAAAAAAAAATATTTTTGGATAATCATTTAATAGAATTCTAACTCCTAAAGTTATCTAAACCGACCTTTGATACCAACTAAAAGGCCCCAGCCTTAAACCTTACTTAATCTTGAGTTATTACAAGATTACACGTTGAGGATCTTTTCGGGTTTAGAGTTTTAGAGAATTAGATCATAAAACTTGCATTACATTCCACATATAAACAAAGTGGTTACATAAAGATAGTATTCTTCATTCCCATCAATGGAAACACATTTAAAATAAAACATGGATTATTTCTTGACACATCCTTGACTCTATCATCTTATCATGTACCTTTCCCTTGACCTGTGAAAAACATTTCAAAAACTTGGGATGAGCGTAAAAACTCAGTATGGGTTATAAAAACATGGAAAGGAAACATGAGTTCATATATACATAAGAATGAAATCATACTTTACCCATAAAACATAGGCACTATAACATACCTCATAAAAACATGAATAAATCATATAAATCATAATACGTAAAGGTAACTTGAGGCATTCATAACATTCTTACGTAGGGAGTAACCCTCTTGGTTACGTTTGGAATAACCATCACAGTATATTCCCTAAAATCTCTTCGGAGAAACCTTAACGTTTCACTCCTTCGCGTTACCCAATGCATTGGAGAGCTATAACGGGCTCACCCGCCCTTAGTTTATCACGGAACCACCCGTCTTCATAATAATGCCCAAGGACCATAACATAATCATATCACATAAAACATGCATAAAGGAAACATAACATTCCCACCTTTCAATCACAAGATATCAATACAACACTTTGATATAAAAACATTATGAAAACCATTTTCAATACTAAAGTAAAACATGGTATTTATTTTTCTTTTAAAAAAGAAGGTATGGCTTGTAGAGGAAGCCAAAACTCAAATAACAGTTACGACGGCGGAGAAGTCGTTGTCGCCGTATACGTACGAAAAAAACATTCCCTTTTGTTGTTTAGTAAACGCTTCGTAAAAAAGATTCCTTTTGAATAAACGTAAAAGTCAAAGGGGTTTATACACCATATGAAAGAAAGTTGTGTATAAAATAAAATATGCCTCAATGAAAGGAGATTGAGACGAAGTCCCATACAAAGATAATTTTTAAAATAAAATAGATACATTATGTGTATTCACTATAAGTACACATAAATAAAGTACAAATACAAGATACGACATAATAATATAATGACATAATTTGAAAGTAGGAGATTAACCCAAAGAATGGAAATTGGGTTAAGAAGTTCCCATACCTCGTATCTGACTTGACCCGACCGTTCTTTAAACTCCTGAATAATAAACTTGAGTTAATCTCTACTTGCTTATGAATCTTTTTCAAGTTCATTATTCATTTTATACCATGTTATGAACATCATGTAATCATTTAAGTTAATAATGTTCATTTTGTCGGTATTTGGTTCTTAAGTCAAAAATTGACTTCTTATACTTACATGTTGTTAATTTGGTCAAAGGTTCATTATATCCAGAATGGTATTCATTATGTAGATATCATATATGTCATATATATCCAGTACATACATTCATTTATAATATTACATCACATTTAGAGGTAAGAAATGAAATGCACCGTTCATGGAGACGGTAAGCCGTACGTACGCATGAACGCTACTTCCATTTCTATTTCATATTTTCTGGAATGGAATCATAATGATATAAAAGTATATTATAATTCCAGTATAACAACATAAATAATATCATTAACTTTATCCTTTACACATCCCACATATGGTATTAACGAATCAAATCACTTTTAGGGGGCGGTAGTCCGCACTTCCTAAAATGAAGATATCGTGTTTTACCCATAATGGAAACCATAAAGGTATGACCAAAATGAAAAAAAAAGAAGCTTAAGGAAAACATAAACATATAATATATCATATATAAAAATAGTGACATCATAATGGCCACCTTTGAAGGTGTTAAATGAGTATTGAACAATCATCATTTCGGGAGGCAGAATTTCGCCATCCACGGAAACCGTATGTTCTTTAACCATTTGATGTAGTTGTGTGAGAGTGTAGCTCAAATATATCTTATAACAACATCCTAGTATATTGAAGATACTGGTGTTGTTACAAAAGAAGTAAATAAAAAGAGTTTAGGGGGTCGGAGAAGCAAAATAAAACAAATGAACATGAGAGAAAGAAATACCTTAAAAAGTGTAACTTCTTTTGGTTTGAGCCTAAAGGCTTCCTTTGAAAGGATTCTGCCCAAAGGGAATCCTCTAGGATGAGGAGAGGGATGTGGAGAGAGCAAATGGGCAGGGGTTGGCCGAGCCAATGGCTTGAAGAGTGTGTGAAATGAGGTAGAGGTGGGGGCCTTTTATAAGGGGAGAGGAGGGGCACTTTTGGAAAGTAAAGAAACATTACATTATTTGAAAATGTGTTTCGGTTTTAAAAGGTCCCACATTGATGGAATTCGTGGATAAGGTGATAAGGCATCGAAATCCATTCATCCAATTGGTTTTGGACATGTGTAGTTCATAGATTTTATTTTATCTTTCCATTTTATTTAAATCGTCAAATAATGATGTCATCGCTGCATCATTATTATGTCATAAATAATTAAATTTATTTAATGTCTAAAAATTATAAACAAATTACTATGATGTAGGAAATCTTTTTAGCTTTCCATTGAATATTTATAATCAAAATTTGGACTTGTATAACCCCACTTAAAAATTGTTTTCTCAAAACATATTATGTTTGTGTCATTTTCACTTTAACATTTAATAAAAAGTAATTTATGTTATTTCCCAACAAAAGTGGATACATGGGGTCCCCAAGTTAGGCCATGACTTGTCTTGGTCGGCCATGACACAACCAATGAGGTTGGGACATGTGTCTAGGTCATTTTATATTATTAAAGCATTATTTATACATTAAACTACCCTAATTACCACTAATCGCGATTAAGAACTTAATAAGTTACTATTCACCAAAAAATTATTTTAATCTCATTGAACCACATTTTACTTCTTAATGACAACCATGTATGTCGGATTTTCAAAATTCAATACACATTAGTGGTAAACTTTAATTTAACTGAAAAAAACAGTTTGCTTGATTACCACTTAGTGGTTTCACTATTCATCAAAATTGAAGTTTTTCAGAAAAATTACCAAAAATTCACTCTAAGCTATATTTGATATTACGAATTCAAAAATGAAGTCTATTTTACAATATTCAAATCATATAAGTCACATTAATTAATTTAATAATTAATTCCCGCTGCCAGAGCAAATAGCGTGTTTTTACAAAACAATAAGTATCAAAAGATTGACACCAGTTTAAGTCTAATTTCAAATCGAAATTGATTCCAATGACCACCATTGGATAAAATGGTAAAAATATATTCTAATTTCACTTCAAAACCAATTCAAAACATAATCTAATCATATAAATAAATTAGATTAAAAAGTAGTTTTGATGTAAAATGTAGTATTTTTCACTATTCATTTAAAAATGAACATTGTCGGAAAATTACCAAAAATTCACACAAGGTAAATTTTGATGTCCCAATCATAAAGGATAATTTTATTTTGACAAACATAGTTTCTAAAATTGTCAAAATATAGATTCAAAAATGGTTTTCCATCAAAAGGCACTAAAACAATCCTTTAAGAATATTAGTGTATTCCATGCATAAGATTGTATTTATTTTCATTTTAAGCCTCTAAAACACTATCTTTATCATTAATAGACATAGATAAAAATATCTATTATTCATTACTTACTTGGGATGTTACATTTTTGATTACCAGGTCTGAAACACCTTTCACCTTTAAGTGATTCACTTGTGCTTAAAGCACCAATTCCAATCCTGCGATGAGAGCTTGGTATTCTGCATCATTATTGGTACCACCTTCCCATAATAAGAAGGAATAATGTAACACTGCCTTTTCGGGAGAAATGTGCATAATTCCTAATCCAACTTTGTTGAATTTAGGATTTTCTATTTTCCTCCCTATTGGACTTCTAGAAGCACCATCAAATTACTTTTCCCATGCCTGAGGACTATCCTGAATAGAGAATAATTCCTCATCAGGGAGTTTAATATCTGAATATTTATCTTCTATTAAAGGATGTTCAGTAAGGAAATTAGCCAGAGCTTGGCCTTTTATTTCCTTTTGAGACACATACATAATGTCGAATTGCTACAAAATTACAGCCCGCCTTACCAGACATCCTGTAAGCATTGGACGACTAACGATGATTTTGAGAGGGTTATTGCGAGATACCAATTGGACCTCATGATGTTGCAGGTAGTGTCTCAACTTATGAACTGCAAAGATTAATTCCAGGCAGCACTTATCAATACTTGAATATCGGTTTTCTGCTTCAAGAATAGTCTGAATGAGGTAGTAGAGGCTGTTTTCATTCCCAGCATCATTCTTCTGAGAAAGAAAGGCACCCAATGATCGCTCTAAAGCTGTAACATAGAGGATAAGTGGTCTTCCTACAACATATGGCATGAGTACCTGTGGACTCAAGAGATACTTCTTGAGAATATCAAATTCTTTTTGACATTATTCAGTCCACTGGTAAGTGACACCATTATTTATCAATTTGGTGAAGGGTGAACTTTTTCCATCCAAATTGGTGATAAAATGCCGAATATAGGATAAGTATCCTTGAAGACCTCATAATTATTTCTAATTTTGAGGAGGTGACATACTAACGATTTACTTGGTATTCTAAATATCAACTTCAATACCACAATGGCGTATGATGAAGCTGAGAAAGTTTCCTATGGTTACCCCAAAAGAACATTTTAAGGAGTCCATATTCAAATTATATTGCCAAAGTTTGTGGAATATGACTTCTAAATCAGACAAGTGATTAGAACATTTTTTGGATTTAACCACAAAATCATCCACATAATAGTCAACAAACGTCCCTAAAAAGGGATTGAAGATATGATTCATGGCACACTGATATGTTGTGCCTGCATTCTTTAAGACAAAGGGCATTACCCAGTAGCAAAACACACCCTGAGGGGCTCTGAAGGCTGTGGATTCCTCATCTTCTAGAGCCACTCAGATTTGATTATATCCAGAATATCCATCCATGAAGGAAAGTGCTTCATAGCCAGCTATTGTATCAATCAAGAGTTCTGTAATCGGAACTGGAAAATCATCCTTAGGACAATGACGAATAAGATCTCTGAAATCAATGCAAACTCTAATTTTTCCGTTCTTCTTCTTCACATGGAAAATATTACCCATCCAATTGGGATATTGAACTTCTCTGACAATGTTAGTTTTGATAATATTATCCACTTCAGATTCAATTTTGGAAGCATAAGTCGGGTGTGTTCTTCTCACGTCTTGCTTAAATCCTAATGTTATTCTGGTAAACCCAAATGATGAGTAGCAACATCAGGATCAAGAATGGGGATTTTTGTATAGTTCCAAGAAAATATATCTCTATTTTGCTTTAGAAAGGAAATATACATCTCTTTTACTTCAAGAGTCATGGACGTACTAATTATAGTGGGGAATTGATCTTGTTTTGTACCCAGATTTATTTCTCTGAGTTCATCCACATTGGTAGAGATACCCTCTTCAAATTCTGGAGGATAATCTTTGAGATATTCCTCTTCTTCTTTATCATGTGTTATTTCTTCCATTTCTACTTGCATAGTATATGATAAAGCATAATTTCCATTATTAGAAGAGATGTTAAAATTTGAACATCTTGAAGAAGGAGCTTCCATTTCTGAACCGATTGATAATGAAGGGTCTTCCTTGGGTAATAAAGATGATATGATGGATTGAGAATCAAAATCATTGTTCACCTCTGATGTTGCTATAACTTCTTATGTCCTGATTTGAGATGTATAGACTTGTTGGATTTCAGAAGATGAAATAAAGAAGTCACCATTTGGGATTTCATCACTTCTTGCTGGGACACCAATTTCCCCTATGTTGTCTGGCTCGATTGCCGTAATTGACATTATGGATCTTTCAATAAGAGTATTTTTATTTGGGTCTATCATGTTAATTTGATTGATAGGAAACAATACTTGATACATTGATGGTATGATTAAGGGATATCCACATGTTGATATAGCCAGGGTCATCCAAGAAATCTGTTAAAGGTTGAATCATGATCAACAACCATGAAACATGAATTAGATACAAGATCTCCAAACCGAGTTCTGAGTGTAACTTTTCCCAGTGTTTCTTGGTAATTTTTAACATATCCTTGTAACATCATGGTAGAAGGAGATAAATTAGATTTCGTGATGCCCAATCAGCGAAGTGTACGAATGGGCATGAGGTTGACTCATGAACCATTATCAATGAAATCTCTTTGGACTTCTACGCCATTGACCATTACAGACAAATACAAAGGTCTAATATTTCCATGCAAGACATCATCTTCATCTTCATTAGTGAAAGATATCACTGCATGGCATTCCGCAGGATTATTATCTACATGGTATACTTCAGCTGTAGAAATTTCAGTTTCAAACTACTGAGGACATGAAAAAGCCTCGATGAGTGCCTCCTAAAGATCCTTTGACAGATTCAAAGCATCCAGAATTGATAACATGGCCGGTACATGGGCCAGTTATTTCAATCCATCATACATTTGATCCAGAGGTCGGTGTTTCGCAATAGGAACATGTGGTTTAGCAGGTGCCTTGGAAGTTGGTGCTTTAGAATTTGATGCATCTTGTATTGGGATAGGAGTTGACAATATTCCTGGTTATGGAAGATTAGAGTGATTAGGTCTATTTACTTACATAGAAGAAGAAAGTGGAACCTTCAACTGATATTCCAAAATAATTGTACAAGGATTGAGTTTTCTATTGGTGGAAGAACTGTCTTGTTCTTGTTGAGCTCGTTGAATGGCTCTACTACAAGTTTCTATCATATACACAGTTCTAGCAGGAGTAGAATTGGAATAGTGGCCTCTGAAAGATCCACTTATTCCCCTGTATCCTCAGCCTCTGGAACTTCCTCTGATTCCTCTGTTTGATACAGGTATTTAAGGCTCATGAAAATCAAAACTATGACTAGCATATGGATCTATTAATTGAATCATATTAACAGAACTGAAGATCAACTCTTCATCTGATGAAAACTCTACCTGATTAACCTGTTTAGGCTGTGCCGTTTGGTGGGGCGGTTCCCGTTACTTCGAAGTAGATGGAATGAAATCTTCCATAGTAAAAGAGAGAATAGGCTTTGACACATAACCATCTTCTTCTTATTGTTCCTCTTTCTTGGAATTATTCCGCCCTTTTGAGGATTTTCCCTCTGGAGAGGATTTTTTTGTGGCATTCATGGTAGAAGTCAAAATTGGTTTCTTCAATTGTGTTCACAAAATAGAATGAGTTCGGTTGATCATCTTTCTAACCATCCAATCATTATATTTCTATGCATTTTTTCTTTTGACTTCTTTCCATTCGCCTTCTTCCTCTAGAACTCTAGCAGTAACAAATGATACCTGAGCTGATGAACCATTCTGTTTGACTTGTCCCAAGTCAAATTTTTTTTGCAGGAGGTCTTTGAATACAAATCACTCCTGGATGGGATTCCCCAACATTTGATGGAAGGGAAATAATTGGGATGGTCTTCATCTCCTTTCTTGTTTGGCCTATTGGGCCTTGGCAATTGAACCAGATTATTTTCTAGAGCCTAAATGATGTTTCCAGGAACTTTTTCATTTCAGAAAGATTAAACTTATCTCTTCAACTCATCAAACTATTTCCTTCTTGGTCTCTTTGATAGGGTCGAAGAAACGACCTTTGTTGTTGACACTCAGGAGGTGGAGCCCTTCTAGAATATGAAGGTTTTGAGGTAGAAGTAGGTATATGTGCTAGTTTAAGCATAACTGTAGCCGTCTCTACTTTACCCATTCTCCTTCTTGGAGATGATGGAATTACAAAAGATTTATCCTTAGTCTATATAAGAGAATCTTCGATCTGTTGAGCGATTGATTTAAGGTCTCGAAACCCTCTTGTGTATTTCATAGGGATCAGTGGTGTGCGTAATTCTTCAGGCAGATTTGCCACACAGATTGGAAACAGTTCCACTTGAGGGACTGCTAAGATCACAGAATATTTTAATCCCTTCCAGAAAGCAATGAAATCAGAGAGCCTTTCATTCTCCCTTTGCATACAGTTTGTAAGATCGTGAACTGTTGTCTTTGGAAAAGTTGAGCTGAATTGAAGAAGAAATCATTGACGGAGATCTTCCCATCCGGTAATTGACCAGGATTTCAAGCTTGTGTACCAGACAAATGCTGGTCCTTGCATGGTTCGAATGAAGCATCTGAGCTTCACTACTTCTTGATGCTCCGGAGTTCACATCATACGATCACAACAAGACATGTAATTCGTCAAATGCTATTCACGATCGCCTGATCCATTGAAAATAGGGAATATAGGGTTCCCAAAACATGATGGGGGAGAAAACTGAATCTACCCATTCAGGGTAAGCATTTTTTTCTGGTTGATCTTGCACACGCTTCCGTTCCATAGTCTCTAACCGATCTGTTAATGACTCAATGGTAGTTATTAAATTTTGAGAAACATCCGGTTGAACTTGGACTTGGGCGGGTGCAATGACTGGAGTTTGAACAGGTGTGGCAGCTATTACTGCAACTGATGGCAGCACTGCCAACTATTGTTGAACTTGACCCGTAGGATTAGAAATGTGAGGGTGTACTAATATAGGATGATATTATTGATCCATCTCAGTATCTAGAACAAATTATGTTGGCTGACTGACTCCAGCATAATTAGGAAGAAGACTTCCCTGATGTAGTTCTGCATTCAACCTCCCCAATTCCTTATTCTCTTCCTCCTATTGTGCAAACCGTTTCTCTAGTGAAAAAGATTAGACTTCTCCAGAGGAAGGATATGTAACCTCATTCATTCTCTTCCCCTTGTTTGATCCCTTTCGGACAGGGGGAAGTGGGTTACTTGAAGGATTACCATGGTTCTGAGTAATCCTTAGATTTCGTGTTCGCACACCTTCTTCATTTGTGTTTGTGCGTACATCTTCTTGAGCATGGACCTCTTCATCTAAATCCCCTAAGTGAGCCTCATCTGGTGGATTAGCAAAAATGGCATTGATGAAATTGATTGATGCATCACACATCACATCCCTTCTATCATCATTTCTGTGATATTGTCTTCTTCAATGTCATTGATGATACATTGCGTTTTTTTGATTCAATCCATTAGGAACTTATTGAAGAACCATAATTTGGAGAGAATCTCATGATAAATTGATTCTTCATTCCTCTAGTGGATTCTTCCCCAATCGAGAAAAACCGACTTTCTCTGAGGAGGGGGTTGATGATTTCAAAAAGTCCCTAGTCCGGTGGACTGGGGCTATTCATGCTACCCTTTCTCAACTCCTTGAATCCTATTTGTTGATTCTGATGGTTGGTTTAAAAGAGTACCGATTTTGGAAATCTGGGGTGGTTCTTGACATGCTATGTCTGATAATTTCTTAAAATCTCTCCTGATATTACAGACCTTATTCCTGAAATTAGCTGGATGCATCAACCTACATCCAATTTTATCGCCCGGTTCAAAAGACCGTTGGATGATTTCTAACACTTATATCACTTGGTGATGTGCTTGATCAAAACGAGAGGCATGTTCAATATTATCGTTTGCTTGATGCAGGAGTAATTCAACAACTTGTTCATTGTATTCTTGATTTTGAGAGGAACTAGTTGAAGCCTATTCTTCGGTATGTTTTTTATTACAAGAAAATCCAGGTATTTATGGCCGCCATGGGCAATAACATTCCATGAGACCATTTTTGGCGGGCTTTACTGACTGGAGAGCATAGTGAAATGTAGTGCTCAATGAACACCCCATCATCTGACATGAATACCAGATGGGGGATTGGCAATTAACTAGAACAATCTTCTTAGTGTGCCAAGGCATGAATGCAGAAGGGATCTCTGCTTCTTTTAAGCCTTAGGATATCAAGAGAATGATAGAGAGTTCAAGTGAATTTGATGTTTTAACCCTTCTATTATCTTAACATGATTTTAATATTAATCATAAGATAATACTTTCTTTTTCAACTGACAAAGAGTTCTCCATATGTTGATACAAATATCATGAATTCCATCTTCCATCAATATCTTTGGAATGTCATACTGAGAGTCAGTGAGAGTCCAAAGCATGACTGGAACTTCACCTTTTTCCAGACATTTTTTCATGTTCAACATTTCCACATTATCATTCAATGAAGATTATTCTACCTAATTTGACCAGAGATGGTGCTTCCTTGTTTCTTTATCAGATTCAACAAGATTGATAGAGAAGTCACTGATCAAACTAGATGATGCATGACTTAGGGGTGGTTCGGAGAATGACCTACAGCTTGTGCTATCTTCTGATTGAGAAAGTATTTCACCTGCTAGAGATGAAGCATCAGACATGACTGGTTTCGCATTTTCATGTGCCTCATGATAAGAGGGATTTCTCAGCACTACATTGTCCACTAGAGAATTTTCCAGGCAATGTGCATCAATACTGCAGAGAGGACTTTTGCAGTGATATTCATCATCATGATGAGGACCACCATGGTGGGTTATAGAAAAAGATGATATCTCTTGATCCTTGGTCCTCTGACCACAAAGAGGGTTTCTGTGGCACTTATCTGAAGATGAAACTTTGAGATCGAATGAATTGTCATAATGCAAGCTTTCATGAGGAAGTTTCTGTTGAAGACCTTCAGATATAATGTTCCCTCTATTGGGAAATGAGGGAGTAGAATCTTGAATTGCAATAGACAACTATATGAGGGCTTCAAGAACTCCATCATTGAGAAAGGCCTTGTTACATATTGGATCTTGATCTCTTGACCGTGCTGGGCGGGTCATCTTCTTATATGCCTTCTTACTCGCCTTTGAAAACACTTTTTTACAAAATTGGATGCTATGAGCAGGTTTATGTGCCTGATCAAGAGAGATGGCCATGTTAGGCTGACGATCTCTACTCAAATCATGTTTATGCGCCTGAATGGGTTGTCTATATGATATGGGGGAGTATGCACCACAACCTTCTTGGACTGGAACAAATGTGTGTATCTGCTCTAGAGTGAACTGTTGATGTGTCACTCCACGGTTAGGGACAAATTTGTGTGTATTTCCCTGAGATGTTTCTGAAGCTATTATAATATCCTAGCAAGCATCCAGAATATGTGCAGAGATTTTTCTTCTGATATTTCACCATTGATAGAATATTCTTGGAGACTTCATCTGCCGGAACGAGGATATACGTCTATTCCATTATTGGAGTAGGTGTATAGGCATACTCCTGTCCTCCTTTTCCTGTCAGTGAATCCTGACAGTACTCATGTGTAGGGGAAGAGAGTTGAGTCTGCCTCTTGTTCGTCGCCAGAGCTTTCCGAATAACTTTTCTGAATGATACCAAGCGAGACTATGGGTAGGATTGATTAGTTCTAGCAGGTGTATGTGCCTGCTGATTGCACTTCTCTGAAAGTGGTTGATGAGATCCATCATATGTAGTCAGACGAGCCTGCTGACTAGATGATGATGTATAAATAGGTGTATGTTCCTTCCTATAATATTCCGTCGGAATTTCTAGGCAGGATTGGCGTGATGCTGCCAGACAAGTCTGCAGGACAGCAGAATTAAAACAAGCAGGTGTGTGTGCCTGCTCGTTGCTTGGCACCAAGTTAGGCTGGTGGACTTCTCCAAAAATGGAAAAGATGAGAAACTACTAACTGTTATCCGGACTTCACCTCTGGTGATTCATCTTTCTTACCCAGGTTCGAGGAACCTGAGTCGAACGCCTGGATTCGGTACCCTCATCATGTTGAGGGCGCACTGCCGCACAAGTCTAGTAGTAATTATTGATAGGATCCCTTTGGAAGAACCCATGTCTGCTTGAATTAAGGCCATGAGGGACCTTCTCATTCACATCCCTAGAATAATGGAGTGAATGGTGATTGCGTTCTAGGGATAACGACCCAAAATGGTTGGAGACAGTGGTTACCACTGCCTGCTTCTTGATCACTAGTCGTCGTTGTCCGGATGACTGGTGTGAGTTGTTCACTTGGAGGCCTTGTCAGACATCCTCTAGAGATGGAATACTACCATTTTGATTGTACTCTTTAACCAACGCATTTGATACCTAGCATTGTAGACACTGAGTATGTGATATCATCCTTAGAGCGGACAATGATCCAGCAAGAGTAGCAGTAGTGGCATTTCCAGCAGAATTTTTCACAGTAGACATATTCATGGATTTGAACATAAGAGAAGCCTTTCTAGAAATGCAGAAGATCTTGGAAAAGAGTGCCTGTTTTTTATAACAGACATAATCAAGTTAAATTCGGCCACTGCATCTTTTGGATGGGAACATATTTCAATGATTTTTTTTTTGTTGGCCCTCTCATTGAGTTTTAGATTGGGGCCTAACAAATAATAAAAACAACTTTTTAACTTGGTTAAGGATTCACGTCAGGTTCACCATTTTTTGTTTCCCTCTAGAATTGGGGATGACCTCATCGATTTAAGGTTCAAACATTACAAGTGGTTTCTAACGTGTATGTTCATAGAACCGGAAACATCCAATGATTCTATATCCATTTGAACCTACTTTCCCATGGAAGGCGCTCATTAGATATGGACTGATGAGACATAGTAATTTTCATTGGTCGAGAGGATGGGAGGTCGGACTCATCACACCTTTTTGTGGGGAATTATTTTCTACTCTAGGACTCTCTATTTATATTTAAGTAATGTTCATGAATCCTTATTATATTACCAATTATAAAATGAGCATTCCTTTAGAGCTGATAATCAATGAATGATATGTTGGAAATTTAGAGAATATTTTATATGTATTCGAGGTTCTTCATCAATAGAGAATCATCTATATTTTTTAGAAATTCTTAGTCAATTTTATCCTTTGATACTTAAAAGTCTCTTGGTCATTATGATGACCATACTGGTTTTAAAGCCACTCAGTGGGGCACATGAAGTTTGTTGTCATTCAGAAGGACATGGATTATTTCAGAGTTGGGATCGTACCCGCAGATGAGATTCCTACGTATCCTTTGTTTAGTGAATGGAATCAGAACCAACGTAGTTCGAGTAAGGGAATATGATTTTTATGACTGATGGCTCAAAGAAAGATGTTATAATTAATTTTACACTCTAAGCTCACATGAGTCATGCTCGGTGTGAGAAACATGAGGTATTGGTAAAACCAGATAGTTGTGCGATGAAAGATGCAATCATAAAAAATGATGTGGGGATTATGTATGTATGACTTCCCAAATAGATGAAGATTAGGATTTACTTCAGGGAAGAAATCAAGGAACATGGTCCATAAAGGTATACGTATTTTATAGAGATTTGGATACTCTAATTTGTCGCTTACTCCTGAAAATGAGTCCCAAATT
Organism: Viscum album; assembly: GCA_963277665.1. Taxonomy (NCBI): domain Eukaryota; kingdom Viridiplantae; phylum Streptophyta; class Magnoliopsida; order Santalales; family Viscaceae; genus Viscum; species Viscum album. The sequence continues at coordinate 1,884,114,300 of OY728130.1, forward strand.
AGGAGGGGACTTATGATTTGGTTTTACTCATGATAAGGAGACCCAGATCCAAAGGAAATGAAGACTGGGGCTTACTCCTGCAAAGGAAGCCCAGGTTAAAGGGATTTGAAAATTAAAGGGACTTGGGGCTTACTCCTAAGGATGAGGCCCATATTTGAGACTGGGGCTTACTCCTAAAAAGGAATCCCAAGATAATAGAATTATGGTTGGGGATTACTCTTAAGGAGGATGCCTATATTTGGAAATTTTAATATTGGGGCTTACTCCTGAAAATGAGGCCCTGATTAAGGGACTTGGGGCTTACTTCAAAGGAGGATGCCTGGATTTGAGAATTATGACTGGGACTTACTCCTCAAAAGGAGGCCCTAGTTAAGGGGTTCTCTCATCTTAAAGGATGATGTTGAATGAATGAAATATCAATCTTTAGTGACATAATGATGTTTAAATCACTAGGTTTTGAGAGATATTCCACAGAATTCCTATCAGACAAGGAAGTTAATAAAGAAAACATGCCATAAATAGCTTTGAATAATGTATTGAAGACTGAATCGTGAATAAGAGAGGTGAAATGGTATAAGAGGGGTTAAATGGGCAAGAAGGGCACCCAAAATGGCAGGGTCATGCAAGTCCTGGCAGGCGCGCAGGTACTGCATAGGCGCGCAAGACCTGGTCACGCAGGTATACCTTTGCGACACATGGGTACCTGCGCGATTGTTAACCAGTAGGGTGACACTTGGGCGATCCTTGACCCAAGGATTTAGAATTATACTGAGGTACTTCCATAAGAGAGGCACGCATGATTGGGTGAAGAAGTAGGGTGTCACGCAAGTATGTTCATTTCCCTTAAGGGTAAAACACTTTAGGCGTGCAAGTGTTAGTGAATTCTAACACTTAGACCTTACTCCTCTTGTTTAGACCTTCCATTCTAGGTAAAGAATGACTTAAGAAGTGTTCAGAAAACCTGAAGAAGAGACTTGGGCATTCAAAGCTCTATATTTAAATTCTGGAAAAATTACCCCGCGAAATGGGGGGCCCACAGGGTCTATTTATAGGTTGGAGAAGACCTCTGGTGGTTATCATTTAGGGCGCACTAGTCACTTGTGTGACCATTAGGCGGCATGCAAGTATACCTGCTCAACAGTGAGGGAACTGGCACGGTCCTTTTGTATTTGAAGCCTTGTTCATGCCTTTGGTGATTTTTGAGGTTTTCTTCAAAGGATGAATCAATTTTTGCTAAGTCATTTTCCTTTCCATTCCTTTAGACAATGTGACGAAAAGAAGAATCAACAGTCATATAAAAGATAATATATTTATTCAGTTGGTGGAGAAATATTGGGATGTTAGTTTTGAACCAATAATTAACAGATCTAGTTTTATTATAGTTTTATTTTTAATATATTCATCATCAGGGGGATGTTGTGTGGTTGGTTGGAGACATTATGTCTTTTGTTGGATGATGTGAGGTTCTTTGAGATTTTTCATTAGAGTTGGGTTTAGTTTTAGTCTATTTGAAAGTTTTTATTTATAATTTTACCCATTTTAATTTTTCATATAATTTTTTTATATTTTAATTTCATCCATTATGTTTTTTTTTATTCATCTTATGAGTCATTTATTAGATTTTCAATTTTTCATTTATATTTCTTATTTGATTTATTATTTTAGGCATATTTTTTTTAAAGAGTAACTTTTATTACTATGATGTTGTTTCTTACCCATGGGGATCAATAACACCCTTTAGTCAATATAGAGTACTAGGATAAGAACCGATTTTGATGGAAATATAGGTATGTCATCAACATACACACCTACCTCCAATTAAATGTTGATAAATTTTAGAGTTCCTATACGTATGGTATTAAATTATAAAATAATTAACTAGAGATGAGAAATATATGGAACCTCACAAAAAAATAAATGTTGACATCGATGAATGTTGTCAATCAATCATATTCATGACCTTAGTAATGGATATTGTAACCATAAAGGATATCAAAAATACATATTAAATTTATAAGATTTTCCAAAACTAGGAAATAATACCCATCATTATGATTAGAAATCCTCCCACTCCCTCTTAATCAACATGTTATTTGAAGAATAATTATACTAACCTAATGAGTTTTTTAATTTGTAATGAGTTTATTTGTTAAAAATAGGGATGATGTTTCTTATAAATGCCTATGATCATAATGGGAAATATATATGAGAAAGATATCAATCCTTAAGATATGTTGATTTGGGTTTCAACTGCAATTGGCTTACTCATGTAGAGATTGTCTATCTCATATAATGATATATATTTAAATTAAATATTAATTTAAATTATGCATGATATGAAATAATTTTTTTATTAAAATACATGGATTTTTTTCTGTAACACAGACTTCGAGGTTTTATAAAGAGTTACATGACAATGATGTTTGGAGACAAAAATTTTATTGATTGAATTGATATTCCAAGAATAAATCATTTGAAACTTTTGTTTGAAATGGAATAAAAAAGGGGAGGGTAATGATTTTATATGATTTAATTTTTATTAATTTAACATAAATATTATGTATATTAAATTGGAGATAATTATAAAATGAAAAAACCCCATAGATACAAAGTGTGAGATTCTTTCTAATGTAGAAAATTACATGACCTCAATCATTCAACTAGGTTATTTCATTAAAATTATGTGTGTAAATATATTATATTCTATAATTATATAATGTAATGTTGGATAATGGATCATCCATGGATAGTTTAATTCCAGATAAATGATACCATGTATTATATTATTTACTTATTCTTTGTGTTTTATTTTTGTTACAATTATGGGGAAATCATTAAAACTTTTGAATCCCAATGAATAATTTTGAGTAAGTCCTTATGATGGATTTCGATAAAGAGTGTTCAAATCAATTATGTATTAATGTAACTATTATTATTTGGTTGATTACGTACATAAAAAACTAAATAGTGATGTAAATTCCATGAAAATTTATTTTTCTAGAGAAAAATTGACGTTAAATCCCTAACTGTAAATGATATATAAGGCCATTTTTTAGTGGGAGAATATTCTTTAAAATGAATTAATGAATTGATATAAAACACATGTCTCACCAATTAATATTATTTTTTTAGATTATGGAATTGTTCATAATAACCATACTATGAACACACATATATATTTCCAATAAAATAATAGACATCATTATATAGGTTTGATAAGTTTATCAAGAAATATAATTATATGAAATAGAATGTGAATGTTATAGATATTTATTACACCACCGATGACTCATGGTTATTATATATTGGCTACAAATCACACATTTGTAAAGACAAGAACATTCTCGAATATATAGGGGACATTAAAAGGGGGAAATTAGATCTTTTTTACTAATAGAATTGGGCATGATGCACTTGAATTCCAAAAATATGATCTAATTTAACCTTGTCTACTAACATAACAAATAAAATAATATTTTTAAGTTCCCACTATAACTTAAAATTTGAATTTTTTATATTTCTTTTAAAAGAAGGGATATTAAATTTCTATTAAAACAAAAGTTCTACTATATATAAGGATGAAATATTTTAAGGAATTGGTAATATAATAAAAATTTTATACATTATATATATGGATAATAATATTTATGAAATTAAAAAAAATAATTAATGGGTTTATTCTATCATCACATACCATTGGAACATTCACATTATTCATATAAACAGGAAATATAGACAATACATTATAAATATGGATTATTGGTCCCATTGAATAAGGAATTTATTGATAATAATGAAAATAATTCATATAGAAAGATAACTGATTAAACAATTTCTAAAGAAGGTAAACGTGTTAGTGGATTTTTTGAAAAAAATATTGTGTTCTATGAAAATCAATGAGTATTCTCGAAAGTGGGGGTTTTATGAACCATATTACCTTAATTGATGACCATAGGGATTATTGGTATATCTTTCTAATGAAGCACAAGTATGAATATTTCGATTTATTCAAGGAATTTTAAAATGGAAAACATAATATATTGGGAAAATTAATAGGGACCTCAGATCAAATTGGGGAAGAGAATACATATGGTTGAAATTCAATATACATTTGAAGGATTGTGGAATTACTTAACTACTCATTCCTCTTAGAACACCATAATGGATTATTTTGATTGAGAGATTATTTTTACATTGCTAGACATTGTTCAATATATGAATATTCAATTTGACCTTCTAATTTCATTTTTGGGTTATGTTATAGATATCAATTCATTTAAAAAATATCACATTCCATCTGAACTGTCATAAAGACACCATATACGATATGGACTAAAAAATTACGAATTTGGTATTTTATTTTTTTAATGGGATTAAATTATTCATATTATGATTTAATTTTGATTATATTGAATCTAAATATTACTGTATCTTATTTATTAGTTATCATAAGGAATTAAAATGTATTATTTCCAAAATCTAATTAAACATAGAGTATTTGTGGTCATGTCTTCAATATTACATGAGAAACTGTTTATCAATCATGGATCTTGTGTGTGGAATCTTGAACATAAATGTGTTTAAGACCAACATACATGAAGTATTCTTGAGGGGGAAGTTGAATTGATCCGACAAGGAATCATGAAAGATGAACTAACTCAAAATACATAAGAATCAAGATTTATTTGTTGAATTTATAAAAATATCTTGAAAATTGGATTTCTCATAGAGAATAATTTACAACTATTGTTAAATTGAGTTAAACATACCACCAACCAATAGGATATTGATTGTTTTAATAATGAGATACAGTTAAACAACATGTAATCTAAAATATAATCCATATGCAGAAAACCCATTTAGAACATAGTGGATGCATATGATATGTTAGGTCCCATATGATGCATGTGGGATTTGTCTAAGAATACTAAAATTGGTGATATAGTGTCCACCTATAGCTCTTTCCATGTGTAAAATAGTTATAATAATGTTTTTATTGACTATGGCGAAAATATTACACTTATTCTAATTATTAGGTACATTCAGATATTACATTCCATAATTGATTATTTAGATTATATATATATATCATAATGAGGTTAAAATTACTCTCATTAATGGTATTTTAGATAAGAATGTTTATATTATACAAAAAATGTTCTTAAATACAAAACGAGTCAGTTATGTTTTGAATATTTCAATGTTCAATTTATGGTTTGAATCAAGCCACTTAATTTTGGAATATATGGTATGATGACACAATTAAAGAGTTTGGATTCCTAAGAAACACGGCTTGTTGTTGTGAGGATAAGGAGTTATATGGGAGAATAATATTATGTCTGATGTTGTATATAGATGACATAATACTTAGAAAAAATTAAATATTAACTATCCTCTTTGTAAATATGTATCTATGTAACTTCTTCTCAATGAATGTCAAGGTTAAAACAACTAACATACTAAGTATGAAGATCAATTGAGATAAATTTATGTTATTTATTAGATTATTCCAAAACAAATATACTGGTAATGTGATAAACAAATTATTCATAGAGATCATAGAAAAAGGGGTTTTCTGAATAATCCATGGAAGGAATAATAGAATGATACAAGAACATTTTAAATTTTTATAAATTATGAATATTATTATGTATGCATCCACCTTGTGATCTATTATATATGATATATTATTGATTTTACTATATATAACTATTTAAATAAACATAGAACATATAAATCAATCCAATCCTATTGAGAGTCACATGAGTTCGACAAACAATATCGTTAAATACTTCATAATTACTAAGAATATGTTAATAAAATCTGGAGGAGATGTTGAGCTCTTTGTAAATGGTTAATCCTATTATAGTTTACAATCTATAAACATGATATGATATCTAAATTTTGTTTTATGTTTCTCTTGAATGATGGATTTATATCAAGGGGGAGTACTATAAATTTTATGATAGATTTAATGAAATTTGAGTTAGAGTACATTACTGCATTTGACGTGGAAAAGAAAATGTATTGATTGAGAAGTTATATTTTAAACAAGGATTTGTTCCTAACATTGAGGTATAAATTGATATTTACTATGAAATAACTCTATTTATTTCATAGGATATAGAATATTAGTATATCCAAAGAACAAAAAAAATATTTAAAATTACTATATCATTGGAGAGACCATTGAGAGGGGAAATTTAAGTGATTTATGGTGACTGTAAAATCGAATATACAATATAAGTTGGGAAAAAATTATAATAGTAACAACTTGAGGGTCATATAGAATTTATATGTGTTAAAAAAGAGATATTAGTTTTAATGGTTATAAATATAATATTATTTTATAATAAATGGGATATATATTTGAATTAATTCAAATGATTTATAATTTACATTACATGAATTGTTGAATGATGATATCTTATAAAAGTACGAATTTCAGTTATCCCTAATTGATGACCAAAATTAAGTATATTGTGATGTTATGATATGTTATGGTTATAATTAATAGATTATTTTACACATTATAAGGTATTTTATATGATATAAGAACCTTATATTCATGAGGAAATAATTTTATACTTGTTTCTTGGATAAAATACCAATATATATCTCTTAGAATGTTATAAAGCCATCGATATACATATGGGTTTATTATTATTATCAATCATTATTTACTATAGTTGGAAATATATGTTACATTTTAAACATCATACTTTGATTATTTAGTTACTCAAGTGAAAAGAAACATATCTAATATAAGGGTTTTTGGGAATGATGCTGATTAGACTGTTGGTTGGACCACAACCAATATGAGATTCTTCAACTTATATGATGAGTAATAACATCGGAAACACAATTTAATTAGACTTAGGAAACACATAGTCATTGTTATTTGAGACACATATATTATGGTAAACAAGTTGGATAAGGGACATGTAATGTTCTCATCCGCTAGATAAATAACTTGGGCTGTCTTAATTTTCATATTAAGTCTTTTCCAAAGAATCTTGAAAAGGCTAGTTATCATATTATTGATCGAACCATTTTCTGCATAGTGGTCATTAAAATTCTGAGAAGAATAGATTATATTAGTTTACATCAGATTTATATGACAAATATTAGGGTATATATGTTTATATATGTATATGGGCACGTTTGATAGTTATTACATCATAAGCATTTATAGCTTGAGATCCCTGGGGATTTCATTGAGGTAAGTCATTACATAGATCTCTAAAATATGGATTTCAGATTTGTTTTCAATGCTAATAATGAATTAATAGTCACAGTGTTACTTATTTGTATAACCATTGATGGGTAGAACATTGTTTTCTTCCAAAATAGAGATATATTGATGAAAAAAATACCCAAAATGTGTTTTTATTGGTTTAAAATGGTTTCTAATTTACTCAATAATGTATTTATTAATATTAATGCATAGTGGGGGACTTATGGATGTGAACTTCAAAAAATGTAATTTTTATATTATGATTTTTTGAAATCATAAGGAATTTTATTCATGAGATGCATATCATTCCCTAAAATTTGGGGATATTTTATGGAAGGCATGGCATGACTTGAAATATATGTTGTTTCAAAAATATCATTATTACATGCATGAATGAACTGAATTCATTATATACATCCAACCAGTATGGATTCCATTAGGTTTTAATATAATTATTAATGTATTAATCAGGGATTTTATATCCATTAAAGTGATTACATGTATCCTCCAGAAGAATGTAATACAACTAATGTATTACTTGTGGCCAAAACAGACACCATTTAAGGAGAATCAACAAGGATCACCTATATAAGGAGAATAGAACCCTTTTCTATAGTGTGTGAAGATTTATTTACAATGATCAAATGAAGAAACTATATTAAAGACCCCTCTTCATCCTTGGTATTTTTTATATCTATTTTTGAAACACTATCATCAATTTAAGAGCACAACATTCTCAAGACGAATTCTTGGATCCAATGTATAGTGGATGTTGTGAATAGTAATGATTGATTTGTTTTCTATTTAAATTATCATTATATTGCTTAATCCTATTAAGATGTAGACTACTGAATCAATGTTGTAAATTCACCTTTTTATTTTGCATCTTACAAGTAGTGATTCATAAATGATGGTCCATTATTATTTATAGGAATCAACCACTTCCAATACCTATAAATCCATGGGTAAATATAAAATATGAGTGTGGAAAAATGGGGAAAACAATAAAGAATAAATTATATTATTAAAAAAAATCTAATAAATTATGAAACAATATAAATTTAAACATTTGGTTGAGTTAATCCACCACTGATTGATTTTATATTTCATTTAGAGGATTCTTCTCCATTGGTATAGAAATGATTGGATTCACAATAATATCAACATAGTTAATTAATTAAACCAAAAAATACTTTATTAATACAAAAAATAACTTCATGATCATGGATATATCAATAAATATCTGATTTATCAATTCTGATACAATGTTTTCACATGTATTCTAAGAACAAACTTCTCTATCATGATTATATTCATCTGATTGAATGTCCATAATTCTATTCCTACATACTAGTGATAATATTAAGGTCGATATTATTAAAAATTAACTCAAATATTATTTTCCACCATGAGTCCCTATATAAAGAAATTCTTGAAAGAAACAAAATTTGGTTTGAGGATATAATACACCCACATTATTTATGTAATCTTCCATGATATTAATTTAATTAAATGAACCCACTAGTGATAAAATAGATGATAGTAATAATAAATCAATAAAAAATCTAATAGTTTTCTAATTATTTTATTCCTTTGAGTCTTTGGGAGATGAAATCATTCACTTATTTCCTTGAATTGAACCATCACACATTCATTAATTCACATGAACACAATTTAAAAATCCATTACAAGTCATAGTTTATAAATAATTTTCAATAATTTGATGAAGATAGTCATTCCAAAAAAACATTATTCTATAATATATTACCACAAAATTTATTAAACCTTCAGATGAATTGATCAGGTAAAATTTTAAATCTTTCATACCTCGATCCACTAAAATATAATATTGTTTGATTTTCCACACAAAATCCAAAATTTTATTATAAAATTTACATTTTTATGATTAAAAATATATATTATGAACTATCATAAATAATAGATGTTTTAAAAAATGTATAAAATTAATAAAACATTCAATATTGGATCAAAATATAAATTATCATTTACCTAAAACGACATGAATATTTTAGTCAACAATTAAAATCATCCTTAGGTTGATAGATACGTAATTGTTCCTGAAACCTCTTTCAAAATTTTGATAAAATTTTGATTAAGAATCAATATATCACAAATATATAAAAATTTAGGAACTTGGGATTAATGTTCCATTCATCCCTTTAGGTAATACATATTAAAATGAGATGATATCCAGATTTCAATGGATTTATTATAATTTATTCATCATATTTCCCTTTATACTATATTTTGAACATATATTGTGTATATGGATAGTAAAATTCCAAATTTATATAATGTTTATGGTTTTCTATATATTTTTCTATATTCTTCAGGTAGAGAATCCCCAAAATTTCATACTGAAAACAATTTTTATAACACTGAAAACTATTATGTTATTGATCTACACATTATAGATTCGATTGTATATTTATTCAAATACCATGTAATTATTCAAATATATTTTATCATATAATTCACCATCATGTCCCATGGTCCTTGAAATATTGACAAGAATATTAAAGACCACACAACATTCTAATATAACATCCAAATAATCTATAGCTACCTCCATATCATATTAAAATCAATCAGTTGATCAGCTATTTATCATCCTTGTAATTTAATCATGTGTAAAAGTCACAAAATTGTGAAAAAATTATCAATTAAAGAGTTATTATCAAATTATTTCTCTAGATTCACCGTTAATTAGAAAACTTTCATTACATAACAGATATTCATCGACATGTTATTGGATAATATCAATTGATTTACACCTAGAAACATCATACTGATCCTTTCTACTCTAATTTTGAAATTTCTAATAGATTCAACCTAGTCGATAGAAGATTAAAATAATTATTGAAGTGGTAGTCCCCCACCTACATCATTTACGAACTAAATCTTTAACCACAATACTTATATATCTACAACATTAATTCTTCCAATAAAATCTTCTAAATCGTAATTATACCATTTATTTGTAGATATTTAATGTATAGATAAATATTTTTTCCTAGAATTATCTTTTTGAGATTCCTATTATAAATCCACATTTATATTTGATACCACCAGTTATGTTGGATGAAATAATTCCACAACACAAGCTAGTAATACACCATATTTACCATGTCAAACTAAAATTTTGAATTTGGACACTATAATTTATTATTTAGTTATACTAAAAAAATATCTAGAACTGAGAGGTTAAAGAATCCTGACCACACACCTTATTAATACTGTAGACACTCACTATACAATGCCGATATAGAATAGGAAATATATTGAAATAGATAAATCAACTAAGGAACTCATGAATTTAACTTGGTTTTTATGGAATCCTAACCCAAAGGAAATAAAAAATTTAATAGAAGATGAAAATGGATATTATAGTGGTATGATACATCAAATAACAATGTGATAGAATCATGAATACAATAATTTTAATTATAAATAAAGATTCAATGATTTATCTTCTTATAGACAAGTATCACAACAATCTTCAAGTTAATTCAATTCAAATTCCAAATGATCTCCATATAAAAAACCTTCACATGATCATAGAAACTTCTTAGAATAGAAAAAAAAACTAATCCATCAAATGAATAGTAATTCATCATAAAATACAAAAAATGTACTCTTAAATTTCCCTCTGATGAACCTAAAGTATCCTTTCAAATCATTCATATTATTATTACTTAAAATAAATAGAGTTACAATAATATGTTGTATTATCTGCAAAAATTATTATCAAAAAACATTCATATCCACTAATTCTATACTTTTTACTCTATTGTTCCATCTTGGTAACTTTTTTAAATAGTTAAATACATTTATCATTTCTATGAGTTCTAATACCTGTCCTAAAAACAACATCTATTATAATTGAGCTTAATATCCCAAAATTTATTTCTATTAGAAATGTTAATTTTTTATTACATATCTCACACCAAACATTAATCATTAAATGAATCCTCTATGGTTTTAAGTTCATTATATGAGATAAACACCTTAAATTTAAGCAATTTTTCATGAACATCTAATAGTTATATCACGTTGATCTAGACCATCAATAAAATAATATAATGGATGGCCTTTTATTTTATTATTATTCTTTGGTTGTTCACTCTTGGGTTCATAAGTTTATAAAACATTATGACTGAATTATACATGAATAAGATACTCATGATCATACATATTATTTTTGGTAGGTTTATAATATCTCATGTTTTCTAATGATTCAACAAGATTGTCAATGGATTTATACTTATAACATAAAGGATCACATTCATAAATATTTACATAAATTGAATCATGAACAATCCATTACATATTATTGAAAACTCTTGAAGCATAATATTTTGTAGAATAACCATGAAAGATCCAATTATTAGCATTTAAATAAAATTTACCAATATTATCCATGGTTTTAAATAAATAAAACTTTTATTAAAAAATTAAAGTATCCCACTGTTGAAATTATTTAATTAAATTATTCCTAAATTGTTATCTGTAAAAAAAGTTATATTAAAAATCTAATTATGATATAGTTTTTAATATTTACAGTTTCATCCAAAAAATTAGTAGGTATGTTTTATTCCTAATAAATGATACTATAATTTTTTACAGAGTCGTATTTATTATTTTAATGACACCATTCATCAATGGTGTTCACGGGTAAAAAATTTAATATTGGATCCATGATTTTAAAGTAATTAAACACATTACATTTAGATTCTAATCCATGGTCACTTATCAAGAATATATATTTTAATTCTTATCATTTTGGTTTTTTTATAAATTCATATGTGAAACACAAGGTTTTTTTAGGCCTGAAAAATTAATCCCTGTTAAATCAATAAAAATCACCAACAAAAAAATGAATTTTATTCCACGAATTTATATTAAAACATTATAGAAAAAATATGATTTTATGTTCCAACGATCAATATGTAAATAACATATTGATTTATTTAAAATAATTTTTGTTTTTATTTCTAATTTTGAAAACATCTCATAGACTATTTTCATCAATATTTTTCAGAAAATCAAAAATGAAGTTTTTCATAAATAACATCCCCAATTAACAATCATTAGATTTTTATTGTATTATATGAAAAATCCAATATTGATTAAAATCATAATTAAATCACATTATATTCAATTGACATAAAAAGTCACAATCTAATGATTAGAGATTTTTGTTTTACAAGATTTAATTTTAAATTTATCATCCTTATAAATATAACAACCATTATTATTATTGTTATGTACATTACATTAAACAATGAGTTTATATGTATAGGTTATATTTTGAATTTATCCTTCAATATACTAGAGTTTATTGATACGAACAAATTTTGGATTTATAATTGATCAAAATCTAATAATCATTACATCTTAAGTATCTCAAAAAGTGATATGGATAGTATCAATCTATTATTGATATAAATTTTGTGAATAATAATAAACCATATTAATTGAGAACCCTATATCCATATAAAAGTTTTCTTATTGTTTTTAAGATCCAGACCTAAGAAAATAATAAACAAGTTTGTGTTTTTAACAATATTCTTTTGGGTCTAGAGGTGTTATAAATTTAATATTTATGCAACCAAAACTAAATACATTGGGAAATAATTCAATGAATAATAAAAGATAAATCATTAATAATATATCCACGATTATAACCACAAGACTATGTCGATCCCAATATTTAATCATTTAAAAAATTCATAGAAAATGTACAATGGGAACAAATAATTTGATACATTCTTATGATATTATAACTATGGGAATAATTATTCCAATCATTCAATTGATTTTTGATTTTTCATTGAATTCCATATTAACAATTATCAAATGTTTGACTGTTAAAAATTACATTGAGTAAATCATTCGCTGTGGAAAATTACAAGAAGATATCATCAATGTAATAATTTCATTTAATAATTAATAATATCTACAATAAATATGAGAAATAGATTATTCATATCAAAAATTCATGGATGTTAAAATAGATATATGGTTGAACATATTAATTTATTTAGAAATAATAAAATCATAGGACTTATTAATATAATTATTCTATTTATTTATTTACTCATATTTACATTCATGAATATGAAAAAATTATGTAGGTTCATTAATAGGAAAAAAATTAGGAATAGGTGATAAATATGACTCTTTTGCATGACCATAAATCATGTATTAGTTTGTTTAATTCAATACTCATCCTCATTGTTTGAATTAGAAAAGATACATGATATTTTTAATGTACTACATGAAGATTTCATAAAATTGCTCACATTTTTTATAATATGATATAATTTGATATTTTATATTATAGATTTTCATTTATATTAATGATAATCAATCGTTATATGTCAATTCTTCTCATAATTAAATAATTTTACATGATTAGACCATATATAATTATTCATAATCTTAATTATGGATTTTGTAAATCACATTCTACACATATATAACATTTTGATAATTTTAGATATTAAAATAATTTTATCAATATAATTGGAAGAACGAAGTTCACTATTATTAGATAATAAAAAAATTATATCATTTTCATTATTTTAAAAAATTAATATTGTTGATTTAAGAGACACTTTCCATTTTTAATATTTTATGGTCATCCGCTTAATATTTCTTTTTATATTCATATATAATTAGTTTCAAAATTAAATTATTCATTTTTAGATCCATTTTAGATTATAAAATCCAATATATAAAGATATTTCATTTGATGTAATACGTAGAATGAATTATAATTTTAAAATGTGTTTTGAATTGGATATAGTATATCTGAATATATAAACATTGTTCAATATCTCAACGAATCATCTATTTTTTTAATGATTCATTCACCATCAGACATCTAGAGAGTGTGCATGTTAAATTTTATATTTTTTTAACTGAGTTTCATCCTATTTTTATTCCTTCATACACAACTAAAATTTATTCCCATATGTTATACTGATTTTCAAATTTATAAACTATATAAAAGTAATTAGGTCCAAATCCACAAGTAGTAAAATCCATGGATTTGAAATTATGATAAATTTTAGATTCAAAATTTCCTTTCCAATTAATAGTTTCTCCTACATGATGCATGCAAGGTTTCCTAACATACATGTTGACACTCAAAACAAAATTTTTTGAAATAATAATCATATCATTATTCAAACAATAATAACACTCTCTATTAATGTAATGTCACATAAGAGTATAAATACATTTTCTAGGTCTTCCAATATTGAAATTAAAAATAATTTATATTAAACTAGCCAATATAGATAACACAATATTTTATATCTCAAAAAATGGTTTACCCAATATTTCATAAAAACCCTGACCCAAGAGGGAGTTAATTATATTCTTGAATTTTATCTTTTTAAAAATGTAACATCCCTCTTAAATATTTTGAGGAGTTAGTCCATTTTTATGATTTTAATATGTAGTATAATATTTTAATAAAAAAGATCATTTGATATAAGAAATTATTATAGTGGTTCAACGTCTTCAACTATAATTCATTAAGATAAATAATCCGATATTCAATGTAATTTCTTTATTTATATTGGAATTTTACAATTCCGTGAAAATTAACAGTGCGTGATTAGGAGGCCCGGTGTGCCAAGAATGAATTTCTGAACTTTTTTGGGTATGTTTAGTAAATGTGTGAGCAGGTTTTTGTATCTTTTGAACCGGTGCTCAAAATTGAAATTCGAGGACAATGTTGAACTCATAGGACCAGTATTCACATAAGGATACCTTCACATCAACCGTAGTAGGTCGAGGGTGAAAGATAGATTTTGCTTTTCTTGTGGAAATGAAAATAAAATAAAATAAACTTTTATTTTATTTCAAATAAAACATTCTTACATTGGTTATGGAGGTGGGGACCACCCGAACTAAAAACCCCTTTTTTGAATTCAAAGGTGGGGACACCACGACCCCCCTAAACTCCCTCATTAATGTGGAGAAGTCTCATATAATTCCTCCACCTTAATTATACCAACTCCTATTGTGCCAACACAATTCATTTAATGATAGTAATTAATTGTGACAACATATTATATTGATAGACTTAATTTAATTTTTTGGTGTCTCCACAATGGATTTTGGTTGGGAGAAATCATTGGAAAAGGTGGATGCATGGGAGAACATGGAGAAACTCATCTCCAATAAAGAACACGCTATCTCCAATGAAGAACATTCCATCTATAACTAAGAACATGGAAAAAAGATCATCGAAAAAGTGGTCTCATTGGAGAGGGATTGCTTCGGGGTCAACACATGTCAATACTTCCTCAACCGCAAGAAATCCCCAATGGAATATTTGAGATAGGGTTTATTGTTTTAAATATTCCCATACCATTCTTGAGGTTCTTCTAGATTTGAGTATTTTTGAGCCCCTTGCAACAGCTCTAACGCAGAGGGTGCAGGCCAAACAAACATTGATCGACCACTTCGAAAATCCATGTGTTTGTTTGGTTTTGTTTTTTGCAATGGAGGAGGACCAAAAATGACACTGGTGGAGCATGGGAATAGTAGTCGACACCATGGACGGTTGTGACGAATGAAACTGTGCGACTATGTTGCCCGACCAAAGAGAACTACAGCCTTGTGCCATGGCGGTGAGGAACGGTCGGCCGACTCGATGCAGCCATCGGGGAAGGCACGGCATGCGACTGCACCACATAGAGAGGACGGCTGGGCCTCCGGCCGGCCGCAGAGGTCCCTTTTATTTATATGGATTCTAAATAATGACAACGATAAAATTTAATACATCGAAAAAGGGTAAATCTGGTAAATATTGGATTAAATTATGTGATAACATTCCATAATTTTTAATCAAAATGATTTTTTAGGAATTTAATTTTACAATAATCACCATTTGATCTAAATATACTTGTTTAATTGAATAGTTTTGAATAAATTACATAAATAGTATTTAATTAAAATAATGTTACAAATTGTAACTCTCTTGGATTAAATAACTCTTATGTTTCCACATAAGGGAAAAAAATATTCCATTAAAAATAAATATCAATAATTAGATTAATTAAATTATTCTCATGAGAAAAAAATTATATTTTTTTAGAAATTATATAATTACCTTTAATGCTTGTGAAATGTGAATATTGTATTAATCAAATTATTTGAAAAATTAAATAGTTGATTTTAAAAATATTATATGTGACATAATTTTAATTATTTTTTTTCCAACTAAATTTAAAGATCAATAAAAAATATTAGATATGTTTGAAAACAGTATATTAAAATTTTAGTTTTTTTATATACTAAATGTCCAGATAATTGTATAGTACAAAAATTGTCCTAAATTATATTTGTAAAAAATAATATATTATTGAATTATTTAACAATTATAAAAATATTAAAAGTTAAAAATTATGATATTAAATTGTTTGAAATATCATAAATGGTCCATTTATTAGTTATATTTTAATTTATAGTAACTTTAATTACACTTTATGATTTAAATAGTGGTCATTATGTTTAATGTAAAAACATGTAAACTGAGAGACTAATAAAATATTATAGGATTAAAATGATATCATAACATGTATAAATATCATTTAATGGTTTTATTTAAACCCTAGACACTTTTTATATAAATTCATGACCATTTTTATTCTTTTTTTATCTTTAATAGTCTTATTATATGTTATATTTAAAATAATTTCTAAACTTCCTCAAACCTCAATTACAAAATAGATCATCCCCCTCACTTATTTTCCCCTAATGTAACCATATATCTCATTACAAATCTGAAAATTAAAATTATATTCATCCTCTTAAATGTTTTTGAGGTGTTGGTATGCCCAAATTTTTTACGATGGGCCCCTAAATAAGATATCTGGAGAACATGTACTATAGAATAGAAAATCATCGTTATCGAGTGATTCATGTTTTTTTGTCAATAGAATTCATCTTAAAGTTTTGTATCAATAATAAAATAATAAATATAGTATAATAAATATATATATTTGTTCTTATTATTATGTTAAACACATATTCCATTTCATTTATATCAAAAAAAAAGTAAAACATCACCCATGCATAGGTTATGTTTATAGTATCCACATATCAGAGTAATTTTTTTTCTATCACCACTTTACATGGATAGTTATAAAAAAGGATAAATTGATTATTAATGATATTTAAAATAGAAAAAATATTCTAAAACTATAATATCATTTATACAACCTAACATTCTTATCCTTTGATAAATGATAATGTCTCTAACACATATGTTTGGACTATGGCCTCAAAGAAATGTTGTGATATGTTTTCCATTTATGTTATTTTTGGATGATAAAAATTATATATTTATTGAATATATATGAAATATATGATGATATAATGATTCTAGAAAGACTCAATATTGTTTTAATTTCTTTTTTCAACATTTTGAAATGTGAAAACGGTGTTCATCCATATGTACGACCTACCATCACTAGGAATAGTGTAATTCATTTATGTATATTTATCATTATTGATGATTGTATATATATATACAATGACTATAAACGATATATATATATATATATTACATAAGATCATATAAATTATGTAATCTAGAGGACAACACGTAGAATATGACTGCATAATCAAAACATTCATGAAAAACAATGTATTTATCACCCGAAATAATAATGATAATAAAATTTTACTAAAACCTGAGAAAAAATATAATAAATGGATAATATATGATATAATTTATATTAATATGGATATTTTATACAACCAAAATAATTATAATTTATTAATTCTTGAGGTGATATTACCTATGTGAGAAGTCATGCCTGATATAAGGGATATCATCTCAATTTCCACTCCATTGAGACATATTTGGTACTATACCCCAGTTTATTTTTTTGAGTTTTATATAATACCTATTATTAGTAATTAAAATGAATATTTCTTTGTCTATAATGATTACTATCTATTTAAAATTTACTCTCTTAAAGAGTTTTCCTATTTTCATAAAACAATATCTTTATTTTGGATATGAATCATGTAATTAAAGGATGAAAAGAAAAACTGATCTTATTTAACATTTGGTCAGATGTAATTTTCTTCCATATAAATTTCTAACATAATATATTTTTCAAACTTTTTGTAATCTTCAATAATGATTTATCAAAATAAATTTATAAACATGTTTCATTTTTTACAGAATGGGTTGAATGGAATCCTTTAGTCATTTTCAGACAACTTACCATGTGACATTTCTAACAAATGTATAAAATAAATTATTTTTAACTTATCTCAAATGATAATAATTTTCTACTATCAAACCTAATATTTTCACTCAATCATACATTACATGTTTACAAGTATATTTTCATTGAATTTGATTTACATAAAAATAGTACCATTTTTTAAATAAATGATTTAATGAAATTAGAAATGTTATTTTCTAGAATAATGTATTAATAAAATTTTGACATAATTTATATTCCTCATAGCCAGAAAAATATTTTTTACATATTAACCACTGAGGATATGTTGTAATAATATCATCCTTTGAAATATTCCCTTAATTATGATCATTTAATATTATATATCTCTTAAATATTCTTTTTAATTTTATCATTATTTTGATTATTTCTCATACTGTATACAATTTATACATATGATGCAATACATTGAATGCATTTTATTTACTGGGGGTATTTTTGATAAATCCGTAGTACTTAATAAATATGTGTGTTTTTCTTAAGGTATATTGTTCACGAAATAAATCATTTAATTGATATATGAGGAATGTATTTGATATGTATTGATGGGTAGTTCCTATTAATATAGAGCCCATCAATCCATCGACAAATATCATTTGACAAATCAGTTACCTGAATTATTTGGTTTATTGCCTATTGTTTTAAACTATGTATGTACACGATCCTGATGGTATATATTAAATGATTTCTAATATCCTGGAATCCAATATTAAACATTTCATTCATTGAGAATTAAGTTATTTTTATCTATGAGACTACTACATTGATAATATTAATGGATTTCTTTTTTTCTCATGTTTCTAATTAAATGGAAGTTTTTCCACATAATAACCATTCATGATGTTTATGCTATATTCTCTCATGACATCTTTTATTGTATGTAACATTTACTGAGCATTATAGATCATCATGATATATTCATTCTTTTCCACATGATATGTAGACGGATAATATGAATAATATGAAGTATGTGAATACATTTTCTAATCTATGTATTAAATTTTCCCAATATAATATGAGAATCATGCTTGAATCAAATTTTACAAGCCTGCTAAACTAGTTGAACATGCATGGTGATATCCCTTATATCTATTTCAATGTAATACTGTTACCACAGAATCTACGCTACTAGGATTGGGATATTTACAATGAGTATATTTATAAAAATTATAGAATAATTATATTAAATTAATAATAATATATTTCATGGTAATTTTAAATTCTAATATTAATATTGTATTTATTATGGTTTGTAAAATATTAATTTAAAATAATATATATTGATAAATATTATAAATTAAAATTTATTTCAATGATACTTATGAAATGAAATATAATAAATTTAAACATAAATGAAAGAATATTTAAATACTAAAATATATTTTAATGAATAAAAAATTCCTATTATAAATTAAGAATTTTGAAAAATGAAAAGACATTAATGGATAATAGTAACAAAAATAATAATAGTAATAATCATAATAATAAATCTTTAAAATAATTGATTATATTGAATTAAAAATATAGTATTAGAGTTAAGTTTCATAAAATTATATATTTAGATTGTATTACCATAATGATTTTAGATTAATAAATTTTTATAATATTTTGTTTTATACCAAATGAACTTATAGGCTTACTATTAAAAAAATGTTTAGTCCACCATTATAATGAAAATAATGAATGATATCTTGGTTTTTCATCTAATCCTCAACCACAAATATGATTAGCATCATCATTAAGGTCTAGAGTGATCCTAACATGTGTTTGAGCTTGGTGAGAAGAAGTTATTATGAGGCATTACTATAGAGAGGGAAAGAATGTTCCCACCATCCAAGTAGAGCCTAAGAGAATTGAATATTATTTTTTGTAATATAATATATAAAAACTTTATCTTCCCATTGAAAAAATAATGTGCGATATATTAACATGGTTAGTGATCATATCATTTAAAAAATAGGGAAGAAACATTTATTGTGTGTTTAAATGGAATGGTACCTCATCTTCTCCTAAGTAAAATGAAAAAAAACTATCATATTATTAATGAATCTAAATACATAATATATCTACGTTCATTACCAAGCACAACCAATACTCAGAAAAAGTTTAATTTAAAAGGAGGTGAATTGGTAATGGGTGGAGATCAAGTGTATGTAACAAATTTATTAAACCATATATATTTAGAGTATAATTATTATCTGGATAAATCAAAAAATATATTTCATATAGATAATATAGCAATAAATTTATTATTTAAATAAATTAATATGTTATAAAATTGTGATATGTAGTTATCATAATTGAAAATCACAGTTTTATTTATTTATTTATACTTAAACTACTAGAAATCATGGTTATTCTACCATGAATGAAACAACTGATGTTTTAAATAATACTAAATATGAGTAAATAATTAGTCTAATTTGGTAAAAATAATGATACTTTATGATTAACTAAGTATGTCACATAGGACATTTTAATATCTATGGTGGTAGACAAATTATATTTTTCGAATAATTTGAAGAAACAATTTAGTGAGGTTACTATATAATGTGGTATTAATTACTAATTTGTATTTTAGTATATAGTGAAATTTGGATATTAAATAATCTATTACTTTTTCATTAATCATAAATATGTTCTCTACTATGTATCGTCAATTATAATTCCATATTTACTTAAGTTCTTGTTTCAAGAGAAGATATAGGTAGTATGAGAGTAAAGTTTTTTGGGTATACCATAGAAGATAAAATCCAATGAGAAACTCAAAATTATATCATTTAAGGCTATTTATTAGTAGAAGGGGTTTTAACGCATTTATTTAATTGATGTAAGGGATTGTTTCCTTTAAAAAATTATAAATTTATGTTTAAATCATTTACATTTATAGGAATCTTATATAATATATATTTTTTGACTAGACATGTTTCCTTTGAAAGTATCTCTTTATTTGGTTTAGTTTTTCTAGATAATAAAGATAATCATAACCTTATTTATAAAATTTCTATACAATATAAACATTATATTTAATAAAAAAATTAGAGTCTAATATGATAATATTATTTAGAGACTAAATATATTATCAACTTATTTGATAATTCAAATAATCATATCTTCTTATTTTCACCATAATTCACTACCATCTAAATGTCTTATATGTGAAATCTAGCCTCATAATTTACGGATTGAAGAAATAATAAAGGGATTACCTCAATCACTTTGTGATCCATGAATAAAAATTTCATCAATGGTGTGTTCACAATCCTATGAAAAATAAACTCATAAATGAAAATAACCATATTATCATGAGAAATAATAATAAAAATTAGTGAGCATCAATGGAAATGTCATAAGGACTTAAATACAAATATTATCTACAATGGAAACATTATATTTATGATATTTGATAAAAAAATAAACGTAAACATTAAATTATAAGGAAATCAGATAAAATTTCATAACTTATTTCAATTTTGGTCTATTCAATACTATATAGAAGAATTACATTCTTGATTTACATAGTTCTACCATTTTATAAACGTAACCTTAATAGTACTCATCTATACATAACTGTCATGAGTCACACACATGTGCCAACTCTAACTAACAACTAAATTATTCTCATGAATACATAATCAATGTGATTTAATCAATTACTTGGGAATTAGAGATAAATAAAAAACCCCTCCATCACTATACGTACTTAAACGTGCAATTTAAATATCATACACTTAGTATATCATAAGAAACCCATGGAAATAAAATCCATTTCATTAAATAGTGAAATGAAATTAATAAATTTTTTCTAAAGATCTGAAAAATGTGTTTCAAAAAAAATTAATGTAAAATAATCTATTAGTCATATCATTTATATATCATGGAAAATAATGTTGGTTTTATAATATTTCAAAATAGTATATATATTTTAATCAATTAACATCAAATTATTGATCGTCCAAAAATAACCACATGTTATAAGAAATATAGAGGGTGACAATTCATACATAACTTGTAATGGCCCGAACCTCTCTGGTCCATTACTTTGTGAAAATGTGGTGTTTGAGGTGTTCCAGGAGGTCAAGGTGACTTATCCCCAACACATTGCCAAATTTCCAAATCTGTGAACAGTGTTTCTAGTTTTATGAACAGTATCTGTAGGTGAACAGTGTTTCTATCGGTGAGGATTAGTGAATAGTGTTTCTATCAGTGAGGTCTATCGGTAGACTTGTACAGTGTTTCTAGATTGGGAGACTTGTAAAGTGTTTCTAGTTTTATGAATAGTATCGATGTTGAATAGTGTTTCTATAAGTAAGGTCTATCGGTAGACTTGTAGTGTGTTTCCAGATCGTTAGACATGTATAGTATTTCTAGGTCGGTGGAATTGAACACCGATTCATGTTTTATGAATAGTATTAGTAGGTGAACAATGTTTCTATCAGTGAGGTCTATCGGTAGACTTGTACAGTGTTTCCAAATCGGTAGACTTGTATAGTGTTTCCAGATCAGTAAACATGTATAGTGTTTCCAGATCGGTAGGTGTACTGTGTTTCTAGATCAGTAGACTTGTACAATGTTTCCAGAATGGTGAAGTATATTGGCAAACTCTAATGGTGAGGTCTATCAGTAACCTGTAATGGTGAGGTGTATCAATTGACTCTAACGGTGAGGTCTATCGATAAGCTCTATCGGTGAGGTCTATCGGTAACCTCTAACGGTGAGGTCTATCGGTAACCTCTGATGGTGAGGTCCAATGGTGACATTTTCTTTCCATTTCCAAATTTTGAGTATGTGAATAGTGTTTCCAGCATCCTACAGTTTCTCCCCTTTGATGTTTCCTTTGTGGTAAAATAAATTTAAATCCTTATTTAAAGGATTTTAAGGCTGATTCAAATGCCATAAATACAATATTAATTATCCCTATAGCTCGGGATGTTTTTACATGGTCAAACCGTGTGGGATAATGTGATCTGCTTTTAATGAAGAATTAAGCGTATCTTAAACTGCCGACCCATTAAATATTCAAAAGGGACAAGATATCATTATACCTAGTTCTTCCTCTTTGTTCTCGGCTATGAGAAACCCGTAAGAGTTTCAAAATCTAGCCATACTCATCCGATTGGTTCTGCTCTATTTTGAAGGAAAATGAGCTGTGTCGGTCAATCTCACATATAAGGTATGTTTTATTGACATACCTTTGCGAATCATCTTCTCCTGTTCCTCCCATCCATATTATACCATGTAATCTTCAAGATTCTAATGGGTTTTTCATGGGGTTTGGTTGGTTCTGTAGTGACGTGGCATCCTCTGGTGGATGTAGTTATCACGATAGGAGGATTGTGGCCCTTTGTGTAGATAAAGAACGTAAATAATTGGTAAGGTAGGGGATTCTTTGCTTCCCTTTTCTTTTATGTGCAACTGTATCGTTAGAATATTTTACCCCTGTGGATCACAATGGAATTGGCATAATAAATATTTGAACTGGATAAATAAATTGATATCTATCGTAGGTTATTTCCTCTTCTTTTGCATGATAGTGTGATATCTATGGTTACATTGTTTAGCAGTTTGTTCTCGATGAAAATCGTTAAGGAATGTAAACCGGGATTAATTAATAATTGTTGGCTAAAGATAAAGAGGCATGAAAAAGAATCTGGTTCTTATTATAATTTTATTTTAATCAAATAAGTGTAGTAAGAATGATTATTTATTTGTGATAGATTACTTATTAGGTTTCCCAAATTTGGAACCTAAGTTTAATAAATCTGTTAATTCATTATGGATAAAAGAACCACTAGTTTGATAATTTCTAAAAGGTTTCTGAGTTACCCGATTGATAGTTAAGGGGCTAGGAGACCTATATTGTGATGTTATATCCCACTGCTTGTGTTGTGATGTGTTCTTGGATGGATGTTGAGATATGTGGAGGCAAGGAGACTTTTGGTGGTTGTAACAGATGACGCCTAGAGTGGCAAGAAGAATTGGTTTATTCATGTGGGTGTCGAGGAGGACACCAGGGGTGATGGAATGGGATGGATGTGATTTTTGGAAGCTTGTTGGTTCTTTGGTTGATTATCTTCTTTACTTTTCCCCACTTCTCAAGGCAGCTGGTCTTGCTTACCCTTCTTCCGAAAGAGGCGAAGACATGCAGGGTATGCCACGTGCTTTACTTTTTTAGCCTCTCAAGGGAGAATGGGTCTACGCTCTTGCTATAGGCAGCAAAGACTCGACAGGTAGTACATCCAATCACCATGTTGAGCCCTTTGTGTTTATTGGCATATAATTCTTTTCTAGAATGCCTGGGAATATGGGAATGAAATTATATATTGAATTATAGAATAAATGGTGTTAACTCATGGGGTTGGAGTTTCTAGAACATAATGACAAGGTTTTAATATGGAAGGTACAATGGATATTGGGTTTGATGACAATGAAGATTATTGTTAAATTGTTCATGGTTAATTAATGTTTAATGAATTAATTAACGTACAGTGGAACTGATAAAAAGGGAATGAAGTAATCTAATAAATCTCTTCAAATGGTTGTGTGCTTCTAGGATACCTAGTATTAAAAGTAGCATCTTGGAGTCTATGAGACTTTAGATGTAGTTGTGTCTAAGACTAGGTAGTGCGGTTGTGAGATATAATATATTTTTTTACTTTTTATGTTTCTATATGCCACTCCACCCTGTCCGTAAGGGAAACTGACGCCTCGGGGATTCTGAGCCCTAGGTGGTGTTTTCCCCAACATTCCTGTGGGAGGACTAATGGATGACTACCCCCTTTGGCCCCTCTCTCTTCTCTTGGTAGATACATGTGCCAATTGGCACAAAAATTAGTTTCCCATATATGTGTTTCGAGGGATCTAAAGGCTTGTGTCTATTTCACACACATATATTCTAGAAATAGTATCCTATGGACTACTATAGGTGTAACGTGTATAGGCTATGATGGCTTGAGGATCCCTACCCGGTGTGTGGGTTGTAATGGCTTGAGGTATAATACCCGATATATGATACACGTTATGCGGAATGTGGTGGATCCCAGAACATACTTGGTTGCTTTTGGTTGTGAGGATGGTGTGTTGCATCGCTCAGGTGTCTGCAGGAAAGCCTTTGTGGTGCACGAGATGCAGATTGTGGTGCTTCACCAAGGTGTCTGCCGGCAAGCATTTTTGGAATGTGATTTTTAGGATGTGCGACGTTGGGGCAAAGTGGAAAACCAGTTGGGAAGTAGTAGCATGGTACCCTTGATATTGTTTACTATATGCTATATTCGTGTATGCGTTAAATGGTGAGAGTGGTTGTGGTGAGGTTGGAATCTTAGTATACCTATTTTTGTGACAAGTACGTTTCACTTGTTGTTCACTGTGTTTTAGTATGCTTTCATTACTTTTTCATGAGATGCTTCAGGGAGAATCCTATGTAGTATACTGTTATACTCACCCTATATATATAAAAACTGTTTTTGAGGTCACTTGGAGTAGTTTGTAGATCAATCTGGTTTCTTCTAGCTTGGGGTCGCAGGAGCTATTAGGGGTTTTGGTTGCTACTGTTTAACATACTTTTGGGTACATGGAGTTTTTCCCTTCTAGTTTTAATACTTTTGCAGGACATTTCATTTGTGTACTTGGGATTCTTTTATTTTCTAGTTCAGATTAGGAGTTTATTTGTGTTTATCTTTTCTCTCTCTTCTGTGTGTGTTATCTTATGGGGTAATGCCTCCCATTTGTGTGTTTAATATACCATCAGTTCGGGTCGCCAACCCAGGGCCTACAGGAGGCAGGACTCAGGGGACATTATCTCCCTTCTAACATTTCCGGCCTAGGAGGGGTACACATTGTGGGGAGGGGGTCATGGAAGAGTGGTATCAGAGGCAGGTGGAGGGATATGATGGGGATTAGAGTTAGGAACATGTGAGGCTTCATGGGTTGGTAGGGAAACAATGTCATTCATGTTTAGAAAGTGAGGTAAACACTGGAGTCCGGCTGAGACATTGGCGTTTAGGGCCCCTATGATCTGATGTACGGACCTTTAAGTTTAAAATGGCTACTAAACAAAGTAAAAATAGTTGCTTGGTAGAGACCTAGGAAAGGATCATGCATCATTCTTCTTGTGTCTATGTTTGAATGGGTAGACCTCGGTATAGGTTAACCTAAAATTAATGAATGAAAACAATAAATTAAATAATGTTGAGTCTTCTATATTTCAGGTTTATGAGCTCCAACGGTTTTTTATTTTACAGTTATGGCTCGAGGTCAACATCCTCGTCAAGTTTGCACAGAAGATGTCTTGCAGGCTATTCCAGTAGAACACTGAAAGGTGGAGGTTGACGACGAAGACACATGGAGGAAGACTCTTAGAGAGTATTAGCGCCAGAGTATGCATAAGTATGAGGGTTCTGTTTAAGAGGTTGTAACGGAAGACGGGTTAGAGGAGGTCGAGATCGAATTCAGTTCGATGTGTGCTCATAAAGAGCACTGGGTGTCCTTGGTTGTTACAATGTTGTGTGGAGCTCTGGGGTAGTGGTGGTTCTTGTTCCTTAGGGATCGTGAGGAGTCAACGATCTCATGGGAGGAGTTCCGAGATAGGTTTGGAGTCGAGTTTCTTTCATCGAAGGAGAAGGCATCCAGAATCCAAGAGATTCTTACCCTTCAACAGGGGAGATCCTGTGTTTGAGAGTTTGGAATTCGTTTCGGAAACCTTTTATGATATGCTTCATACATTCTGTCAGATGAGGAGGCCAGAGCGAGGCATTTTGAGGAAGATTTTCATCCAGAGATCCAGTGCCAGGTCACCCCATTTATACTGAAGACATATCTTGAGGTGTGGGCGGGGGAAGAGGTTTTCGAGAGGACTTTGTCCAGGACTGGACCATCAATATAGGAGAATCAGCATGAATCCTCACAAAGAAGAGAAATCATTCGGGGTTCTCAGTTTTCAGGGAAGAAGAGTTTCTGTTCACCCAGGGGTAGGTCCCAGCAATTCACATATCGTTTCACTAGAGGCAGAAAATCCAAGGCCTTTTCCAAATGATCATTTTCTTGTTTTTATTATGGTGGTCATGGTCATCAGCAGTGGGTGTGCCCAACCATTCAGAGCGACCATCGTGCGTCAGGCACTCAACTATAGGTTCCTTTGTTGAGGCAGTTCCAGCCGAGGCAGCAGCAGCCTGTTTCACCAACATTAAATCAGCAAAGGGTAGATGGGGCGGGCAGAGGAAAACCCCATGATGCTCCTCTTCCTCAGAGAGTAGATCATGACCAGGGTGGTGGTCGTCATCAGGGTCAGAGAGGCCATGTAGGAGGTCATGTTAAGCATCATGCTCTAGTGTTGCCAGCCCCAGGGATGCCAGACATCATTCAAGGTACCCATTTTTGTTTTCTACCTTGGTGTATGCATTTTTTGATTCAGGAGAGAAACACTCCATATCACCTACCCTTGTCCATGCATTGGGACTTGAGGTAGAGATTCTTACAGTGCCCTTTACATTGACTACACTGGTCGGAGGTGGAGCTGACTTGTTGGAAGTATGTAGAGATTTTGAGCTAGTGTTGGAGCAGCACCGCTCTTGGGGAGATTTCCAATGTTTAAAAATAAAACCATGTGATGTCTTCCTGAGAATGGATTGGATGTATTAGGTGTAGGCTATCGTGGATTGCTTTGGGAAGAAGGTCATCTTCATTGGTGCGGATAGATAAGAAGTGGTGTTTTTTGGTGAGTGAGATCCTCAGATGGGTCATAGGAACATTCCATCGTTATCATCCATGATGACCGAGTTGATGTTGAGTTCCTCATAGGTTCAACAGTTGGAATTTCCTAGGGTCGTAGAGGAGTACCCTGATATCTTTCCCGAAGAGGTTGTAGCATTACCCCTCAACAAGAGATTGAGTTTGGGATTGAGCTACATCTAGGAGCGACTCCTATCTCTATGTCTCCATATAGTATGGCACTGTCTGAGTTACGAGAACTACGTATACATCCTGTCGGTTTGTTACAGTGTGGTTTTGTTCGGCCAAGTGTGTCACAGTGGGGTTCACCACTTTTGTTCGAAAAGATGGCTAATGGCAGTTTGTGGTTGTGTGTCAATTATCGTCTCTTAAGAAAAGTTACAATAAAGAATCACTATCCTCTTCAGTGGATTGATTATTTATTTGATCAACTGAAGGGTTCAAGTTGGTTCTCAATGATCGAATTGTGGTCAGGATATCATCATATGCGTGTAAAGGATGATGATATCCCGATGACTTCTTTCCTTTGTTGTCATGGGCATTATGAGTTCATTGTAATGCCATTCAGCATGACGAATGCTCCTACTGTGTTCATGGGATTGATGCATGATGTGTTCGGTGAGTTCCTGGACAAGTTTGTGGTGGTTTTCATCAACTACATCCTTGTGACTCCACATCTGAAGAGGAGCATGCAGAGCATCTACGAGACATTTTGGTGTTCTTTGCCAACATCAGTAATTCAGGAAGTTGTCGAAGTGTCAATTTTAGTCTCAAGAAGTCCATTTAATAGGGCATGTCATGTCCCAATAGGGAGTATTTTTGAATCCATCGAAGATAGAAGCAGTTGTGTCTTGGACAACCCCCAAGACAGTTTCATAGGTGCGATGTTTCATTGGGCTCGTAGGATACTAAAGGAGGTTCATAGCCAATTTCTCACGATTTATGAATCCTCTAACATCTTTGACCAGGAAGGATCAAGCTTTCATATAGAATGATCAGTGTCAGGTAGATTTTGAGTATCTAAAGGATATGTTAGTATGTTCCCTAGTTCATTGTCTTCTAGCAGAGGGAGTTCAGTTTGATGTTTTTTGCGACGCTTCGCATCTGGGGTTAGGTTGTTTCCTCATGAAGCGGTGGTCAGTTGTTTATTATGGGTCTTGGCAGTTACATCCCCATGAACATAACAATGCAACCCACAATCTTGAGTTGGCAGCCCCAGTTTTTGCTCTGAAGTTGTGGAGACATTATCTCATCGGTGAGCACTTTGTGTTTTTCACCGATCATAAGAGTTTGACGAAGGTTTACTCTCAATGGGACATGAACTTGCGACAACGCTGGGGGATGGGGTTCTTGTAGGAATACAAATTAGAAATACCGTATAAACCTAGAAAAGGGAATTTTATAGCTGATGCGATGAGCTGAATGTCACATAGTGATGCTGTGCGTGAATCTAGGGATTCTTGTAGAGGATGTCTTTTTCAGATGATGGTACAGTCATCCCTGATGCAAAAGGTGGAAGAGCCCCAATTAGTAGATCTTGAGGTGGAGGTCTAGAGAGACTGTTTTGTTTGTGGTGAGGCCCCGAACAGTTGGTCTGAGGATGAACAACACCGAGTGTTGTACCAAGGAAGTATTTTCGTTCCCTTGAGGATGTGAGAGATGGTTCTAAGAGAGTTCCACATTTCACCTTTAGCAGTACATCCTGGTGTGACAAAGTAGTACCGATCCTTGAGGATTCAGTTTTGGTGGCCTGGGCTAAAGCATGCGGTTGTAGAGTTTGTGTCTTGATGTGTAGTCTGCTATAGGTTGGAGGCTGAACACCGTGTTCCTGGTGGTCTTCTCCAGCCATTAGTGTTTCCTCAATCAAAGTGGGAGGAAATATCAATGGACTTTGTTACAGGTTTACCTCGAGCTCTGGGATAACATGATGCTATATGGGTGGTAGTGGATCGTTTAACAAAATCATCCCACTTCATAGCGATCAAGGATTCGAGCTCAGTGGATGTTTTGTCAAGGAAGTTACTGGAGGAGGTGGTGAGAATTCAAGGAGTCCCTAGAATGATCATTTCTAATCGAGATCCTTGATTTCCACCAGGGTATGTAGGGGTCTCCAACATTCTTTCGTTTCTCAACTATGCCTTAGTACTGCTTTTCATCTTCAAACGGGTGGTCAGACATAGCGAGCCATCCAAACTCTTGAAGACATGTTGTGCTCTTGTGTTCATGAATTTGGAGGTTCATGGATGAGGAATCTACCCTTAGGAGTGTTGAATTACAATAATAGTAATCACTCCACCATTGGTATGGCTCTATTTGAAGCATTGTATGGTCGGCCTTTATGTTATCCATTGTGCTGGACTGGGGTCGGAGTGTCAGCAATTCTCGGACTGAAACTAGTGCAAAATAAAATAGAGATGGTTCAGGTGATTCGTGAGAGGATGAAGACATCACAAGATCATCAGAAAACATATGTTGATCAAAGAAGGAGAACCTTAGAGTTTAATGATGGGGATCATGTGTTTTTGAAGCAGACTCCACATCATGGGAAGTGAAGGTTTTGTCATAGAAGTAAGATTTCTCCCTATTTTGTTGGGCCTTTCGAGGGGTCAGCTCGTGTTGGAGCTGTGGCATATCAAGTAGAACATTCCCCTCAGATGAGTCTGATACATGATGTTTTCCAAGTATCACAACATTGTCGTTGTCTTCATGATGATTCTCTCTTTATTGATTAGGGAGAGATCGACGTTAATGATGATGAAACCATCGAGGAGCGACCTGTAGAGATATAAGACCACAAGGAGAAGGTTTTTCATGGGCATTCTATACCCTTAGTTAGTGTCTTGTGGTGACACGGTGGTATGGAGGAGAGTACCTAGGAGTGTGAGTCATAGATACGTGCTCAGTACCCATAGTTGTTTAATGTTTAAATCATTCATGTAACAATGTTACCTTCATGGTTAGACCTTTCATGTTTTATTTATGAACTTCTTTGGTTCTTTTTTTGGCTTTCTCTCTTTTGAGAGGAATTTCGATGGGTGGTTGTTCGGACCCCGTATCTTTTTTTTGTCTCTTTAGGTTGGTTTTGAATTCATGAGAATGATATTTCTTTGATAGGTATCTGATGTAATGTCCCAGACCTCTCTGGTCCATTACTTTGTGAAAATGTGGTGTTGGTGGTGTTTTGGGAGGTCAAGGTGACTTATCCCCAACACATTGCCAAATTTCTTGTTTTGTGAACAGTGTTTCCTGTTTTATGAACAGTATTGGTAGGTGAACAATGTTTATATCGGTGAGTTTCAGTGAATAGTGTTTTTATCGGTGTGGTCTATTGGTAGAATTGTACAATGTTTCTAGATCGGTATACTGGTATAGTGTTTCTGGATCGGTAGAATTGTACAGTGTTTCCAGTTTTATGAACAGTATCGGTAGATGAACAGTGTTTCTATTGGTGAGTTCTACCGGTGAGGTCTATCGGTAGACTTATACAGTGTCTCCAGATCGGTAGACTTGTATAGTGTTTCCAGATCGGTAGAGTTATACAGTTTTTCCATTTTTTTGAACAATATCGGTAGGTGAACAGTGTTTCTATCGGTGAGATCTATTGGTAGACTTATATAGTGTTTCTAGATAGGTAGACTTATACAATGTTTCTAGATCAGTAAACTTGTACAGTGTTTCTAGATCGGTAGGTGTACAATGTTTCCAGATTGGTAGACTTGTACACTATTTTCAGACCGGTGAAGTCTATCAGTAACCTCTAACAGGGAGGTCTATCAGTAACCTCTAACGGTGAGGTGTATCAATAGCCTCTAATGGTGAGGTCTATTGGTAACCTCTATCGGTGAGGTCTATCGATAACCTTTAATGGTGATGTCTATCGGTAACCTCCAACAGTGAGGTCTAATGGTTACCTTTTCTTTCCTTTGCGAAATTTTGAGTATGTGACCTGTGATTCCAGCTTCCTACAGTTTCACCACTTTGACATTTCCTTTGACTTAAAATACATTTAAAGCCTTATTTTAAGGACTTTAAGGCCGATTCAAATTCCATAAATACTATGTTAATTATACCTATAGTTTGGGATGTTTTTACTTGGTCAAAACACATGAAATAATGTTATTTGCTTTTAATGGAGAATTAAGCATATCTTAAACCGTCGCCCCATTAAATCTTAAAATGGGACATGATATTATACTATCTTGTTCTTCCTCTTTGTTCTCAGATATGAGATGCCCGTATGAGTTTCACAATCAAACCCTACTCCTCCGATTGGTTCTGTATATTTTTGATGTAACCGAGCTATGTCAGTCAATCATCCATATAAGGTATGTTTTATCGTCGTTCCTTTGGGGATCATCTTCTACTATTTCTCCCTTCCAAATTATACAATGTAATCTCCAAGATTCTAATAGAATTTTCATGGGGTTTGGTTGGTGCTATCGTACTGTGGCATCCTCCGGTGGATACAGTTGTCGTGAGATGAGGATTGTGACCCATTGTGTGGATAAAGAACGTCAAGAATTGTTAAGCTAAGGGATTCGGTGATTCTCGTTTCTTTTATGTGAAACTATATCTTTATAATATTTTATCCCAGTGGATCACAAAGTAATTGACATAATAAATATTTGAACCGGATAAAAAATCGATATCTATCGTATGTTATTGCCTATTATTTTTCATAATAGTGTGATATCTATGATTTCTCTGTTTAGATGTTTGTTCTCGATGGAAATCGGTAAGGAACGTAAACTGGGAATAATTAATAACTATTAGATAAATATAAAGAAGAATAAAAAAGAATCCGGTTATTATTATAATTTGATGTTAATCAAATTAGTGCAGTAAGCATGATTATTTATATGGGATAGCTTGCTCATTAGGATTCCTGAATTTGGAACCTACATTTATTAAATATGTTAATTCATGATGGATTAAAGAACTGGTTTTTTGATAATTTCTAAATGGGTTTTCAGTTACCATCTTGATGGTTAAGGGGCCAAGAGCCATATTGTTGTGATGTTGTTCCATACTACTTGGGCTATGACGTGATCCTGGATGGCTGTTGTGATATGTGGTGGCATGGAGACTTTTTGTGGTGGCAACAGATGACACCTAGAGTGGCGAGATGCGCCGGTTTATGCATGTTGGTGTCGAGGAGGACACTAGGGGTGATGGAATGGGATGTATGCAATTGCTGGATGCTTATTGATTCTTTGGTGAATTATCTGTATACATTTCCCCATAGCTCAAGGTAGTTAGTCTTGCTTACCTGTCTTCCGGAAGAGGTGAGGACACCCGAGGTATGCCACATGCTTTCCGTTTTTATCCACTTAGGGGATAATGGGTCTACGCTCTTGCTATAGGTGGTAAAGACACAACGGGTAGTACATCTACTGACTGTGTTGAGACCGTTGTGTTTAGTGGCATATAAAGCTTTTCTAGAATGCCTGGGAATATGTTAAAGTAATTCTGTAATGAATAATTGAATAAATGGTGATAACTCATGGGGTTGGAGTTGTTGTAACATATTGAAAATGTTGTAATTTGGAAGGTATAATGGATATTGGGTGTGATGCTAATGAAATGTAATGTTAAATTGTTCATGGTTAATTAATCTTTATGGAATTAATTAGTGTACAGTTGAACTAATAAAAAGGGAATGAAGTAATCTAATAAATCTCTTCAAATGGTTGTGTGTTATAGGATACCTAGTCTTAGAAGTAGATGCCCAGATTCTGTGAGATGTTAGCTGTAGTTGTGTCTATGAATAGGTAATGCCCATAGTGTGGTTATGAGATATAATATATTCTGTAATTTTTATGTTTATATATGCTACTCCACCCTGTCAGTAAGAGAAACTAACACCCCGAGGATTATGAGCCCTGGGGGGTGTTTTCACCGAAATTATGGTGGGAGGACGAATGACTGACTAGCCCCTCTGGACCCTCTCTCATCACTTGGTAGACACATGTTCCAACATGCAGAATGGTAAGTTTCCCCATATATTTGTGAAGAGGTATGTAATGGCTTTTGGTTATTTCACACACATATATTCTAGATATAGTATCTTATAGAATACTATAGGTGTAACGTGTATAGGCTGTGATGGATTGTGGATCCCTACTCGGTGTGTGGGATGTAATGTATTGAGATATAATACCCAGCATATGATACACGTTATGCGGGCTGTGGTGGCTCTCGAAACTTACCTGGTTACTTTTTGTTGTGATGATGTTGTGGTGCTTCACCCAGGTGTCTGCGGGTAAGCCTTTGTGGTGCACGAGGTGCAGATTGTGGTGCTTCGCCAAGGTGTTTGTGGGCAAGCCTTTTAGAGGGAGATGCTTAGGACGTGCGATGTGGGGGCAAAGCGGAAAACCAGTGGGGAAGTAGTAGCGGGGTACCCTTTATATTATTTATTATATGCTATATTTTTGTATGTGTTACTTGGTAAGAGTGGCCATTGTGAGGTTGGGAACATAGTATACCTGTTTAGTTGATGAGTTAGTTTCACATGATGTTCACTGTGTTTTAGTATGCTTTCTTTCCTTTTGAACGAGAGGATTTGGGGAGGATCTTACTGAGTATACTGTTATACTAACCCTATATATATAAACTATTTTTCATGTCACTTGGAGCAGGATGGAGATCAAGTTGGTTTTTACTAGCTTGGGGTTTCATGAGTTGTTCGGGCTTATGGTTGCTGCTGTTTTACTTACTTTTGGGTAAGTATAGTTTTTCCCTTCCAGTTGTAGTACTCTTGCATGACATTTCATATGTGTACTTGAGTTTCTTTAATATTCCAGTTCTGATTCAGATTTGATTGGTGGATATCTTATCTCTCTCCTTTGCATGGGTTCTCTTATAGGGTAATTCCTCCCATTAGTGTGTTTACTATACCCTCGGTGCTAGTCGCCAACCCGGGGCCTACTGAAGGCGGGACTTGGGGGGTCATTATATCCCTTCTCACGTTGCCGGCCCAGGAGGGGTACACTTTTTCGGAGGGGTTCGTGACATAACTCCATTATAAATTATTCATTTTTATGATAAAAATAAATGAAAAAATAAAAAAATTATTTTTTATCATTTTTATATCATAGATATAAAATACATGGATAAATGTATCTTTTAAAAATAAATACATTATTTTATTAAAAAAATTGAAAATAAAATATTTTGTTAAATTTGATATGAAAAAAATATATTTTTACATAGATAAATAAGATATACAATTTCTGAGAGTTAATGATTTTTGTGAATATCGTGGAACTAAAATCATGAATAATCCATATAACACAACAAATGAAGTATGAGATATCGAATACCATACGCTTACTCTTTATTTACATGGAAGCTATGGAAACTCATATAAATAAAATAACTATCCTAAATAGTATTTAAAAACACTATTCATATAATGACCATTTTATAAAATTAATCCATAATTATTCCCCAAATATATTTTAGTTTGTTCTTGTGTATAATAAATTTTTCGGTGAATTACCATGATAATTTTGAAATAGTATTAAATCATGGTGTCATTGTTTTTTGTTATCCAAAACATTATAATCCCTAGATTATTATAGATAATACAATTGATGATATTAATTATTTATAATGTAATATTTTAAGTTAATGGGATTTTTTATAAATAATAGTTTATGATGAAATTGTTGATGAGCTTGTTTCAGGGATTTTTAACTAATACATATTGGTGTCTTAATTAATAATTTTAATATTACATTTTCCAATCATTGAAATTAATAAAAAAAATCTTATTTTTTAATATACTATAATAAATTATGTTCTCAAATAAATCCATGATATTATTTGATATAAATTTTCATGTCAGTGGTCAAACCAGCCAAATAAGGAAAAACATAATTTGATGGATAACCATGATTATGTGACAAGATGGTTATAATAAAATTATTTAAAATTAATAATCATATTATTTTTATTTTATTATGTATTTGAACTATTTTTTTGTATGTTTTATAAAATAATTAAAATACTGGATGAAAAATAAAACACGTTACTTAATTTAGGCAGTTGTCAACACATACCCACAGTTAACATTGTCATTTCTCAAAACATTACAGGGGATAATTGAGTATAATAAATTTAATTATAAAATTAATAATTTAATTATATATATATATATATTATATTTTATCTTCTAAATAATTAGATTAATCCCTGAGAGACTGTGATAAAAAATTGATGTCGTTGATTCATGGAGGCTGTAGTATGATCATATACACAACCAATGTTTTTTTTCTGATTGGATGGAAATAAATAAATATTGAATTACAAAATAATATAATAAAAAGTTCTAAAATTAATTATATTTATTTTATTATATTTAGGATTTTTCAATATGTATGGGAGTGGATGTTTAAGTATAAATGATTACGGATGAGGTAATACTTTTGTCATAAAATTGGATTTTTCTTTTAAAAATATCCTTTGAAATGGTAAAATTAATTATTATAGTGGTGATCAGGGGATTAAAAAAGTGGAAATGGGATTAATAAGATAAAAAGTGGATATTTTATAATTATATTTAATAGATAAGGTTTAACAAGTCATGGTGGATGTATCCTCTTTTATAAGATAATAAGAGGTCAATTATGGAATCACCCTTCACATTTTCATTAATGGATAGTCAATATTCATGGGTAAAAGGATCAATGAATGGAAAAGAGGAAGGATGGTTTTTCAGGTAAAAATAATACTCAAAAATCCATTTTTAAATAATATAAATAATTTTAAAGATAAAAATTAAAGTTGATATTTTTACGTGATTTTGAATATTTGGATGTGAAATTATAGATAAATTTTATCAAATAAAATTTCTAATGGTGTGAAAAATTAATTTTAATATAATTTCATAAGTCGTATAAATTATTTTCTCTTGAAATATTTATTTTTAGGATTAAAACATATGTATAATCCATAGTTTCATAAATTATAATCCTTTATTAAATCAATTGGTTTATAATAAAATGAAAAATTTATACAGATATAAAATCATTCCAAAACTGATTTTAATGATATTAATACATAATAAATAACTGAATAAATCTATTTAGTAATTTTTTACTCTAATTATATTTTTCAATACAAATTCTTTATAAATTTTAAACTATATAAAAAAAATTCAAAAATATTTTCCTTAAAAATTAATTTATTAATTAATAAAATCCATGTAGTTATTATTTACTCATATTATAATAAATGTAAACATTATTATAATGACTTTATTTTTCCTTATTAATATAAAATTTAAATAATTTCTAAAATTTAAAAAAAATAATCATTGGATAGTTTTGATGTATGGAATAACTTTTTTTTGTTAATTATATTAAATTCATTTTTAAAATGTTAAAATATTAATTTTAATATAAAACCCTAAATGGAAAACGAAATTATTATGAAGAAATGGGTATGGTATTTGTATATGTTTTTCATCTTATTAATATATTGGTACTACATTTTATAACAACCTATTTAAAGGGATCATAGATATGACATACATTATAATCTTTTTTAGTGAATTTTTCAAGATTTTTTCATTTATTTCAGTTATGCATGTAAGAAAATCCACTCAACATGTTATTTATTTATGTAAAATTTTTAACTAATGTCAGGGGTCATTAATGTTTTTTTCATAGTTATAATTTGATTTCTAAAATATTTAGTTCCAAAAAACTCTATTTCAATGTATTTTTATCAATGAACATTGTTTTATTAGAATATAAATTCGCTTGGAAAATTTTAAAGGTTTATTTAAAATAAGCATCTTTTTGGATGATTTTATTGAACATTATTTTATTGTCCATTGTCATATTTCATTAAAAGGAACCTTCAGCTTGATGGTTTATTCTACAAGACATGATGTTTTTAATATTATAACTTTTTCTTAATTAATTTCTTTTTAAATACTTTTGTTATTGGATTGGAAGGGGAAAATTTATCATATTAATGCATGATCCTATACAAATATATTAAGTGTGACCATTATAATGTATGGATAGGGAATGGTAGAAAAACACAACACAATAAGTCTTTTTACCATTATATAATAAGGGTAATTATATATCCCTTTAATCCATTGTGTAAACTTTTATGTCTCATGAGATGATATGTAAGGGAATATGGATTAAAACAAATTCATAAAGGGATTATGTCCACATAGTAAATAATTTTGGTTATAGTCTTTGATATTATTAAATTTAATGTTCTAAATAAATATATGAGTTTATATAATTTCATAGACTTTTAAATGAAAATATACTATTATTATAAGAAATAAAACTTATTTTAGATGGAAATATTATAATATTTCCAAAGATAATGTTTTGAAATCTTTTGAAATTTTTCATTTTGTTGTATAAAGAATCTTGTTTTTGAGATTATCTATATTTTATCAGTAGAATAATTTATATTAATAATTATTATTTATTCTAGATCTTAAAAATTTGTTTGGAACCCTTTTAAACAACTTATTTATCATTTTATGAACAACTAATATCTTCATGTTTTTTAGATTTCTAAATAATTAGTTGATGTTATTTATTATTGATTTTTCAAATTTTGACCTATAGTGCAAAGTGATGTTGATGTACTACTTGATGAAATTATATTTGAGGAAAATATGACCTTTTATATGTAAATAAGCCTTGTTATGTAATAGTTATTTTTAACTATCCAAACCTTTATACATAAAAAGAACTTCAATATTAAATGACTCAATATTAATAATATATTATATAAATATAGATGTTCACAATGTGTAGGTACTATTGTATTAGAGCTAGTGGGTAATAGACATTTTAATTTTTACATTGTATAATAGAGTGAGGGTTTGGGGAATCCATATTAGATTCAAAGTATAATTTAGTTACCATTAGATTTTATTATGTTTTCCATTGAGAATAGTTTAATTTTTCATTTTTTGAGATTAAAATTTAATCTGACTATGGATATTCATGGATTATATTTATATTGGTTTTAAAGAGTTCTTATAACCTAGTAATGGATTTATTTTAATTTATCGAGTTTTATGTCATTAAGAAGAATAATTAGTAGCATCTAATTTAATAATGTGAATTTTCATGGTGTGATTTCTAATAAAAAATGTTAAGTAATCATAATAAAGTAAATTTTTATCTAAATTTGGGAGTAAATTGTTTTATATTATAAATAATAAAAATATGATATTGTGATAATTTAGAGACTGGTTTCAAAAAGAAAATAGGATGATCTCAAAAAACTCTTAAGCACCTTCTTGATGAATTGTTTGAAATAATTAGGGAAATGTTACGAGCACACGATATTGAAAAAATATATTATAAATTGCTATTTTGTCTGAGGTTATATAATATATCTACCTCAACCTCCATACAATAGTGTTTCCCAGCGATATTGAATATTTATTTATGAAATTTTAAATTCCCAACTCTCTCATAATTCTTGATATGGGAGGTATCATTAGTGGATTTTAAAACATTCGACCTTTTAAAGGAAAATTCAAGAAAAATATTGATATTATAATTTCATTTCATAAGAATATTGACTTCATTCAACATTTAATTATATATTTAGTTTAGTAAATTTTATTTTTAGAAACATTACTATCATTTTGGGAAGATTTCAATTTCATATTTTCAAAACTATCTTTTTTAAATTATTTTCAAAAAGTTATTAAAAATTTGATTTATTGAATTTACATTTTTTATGTATAAATATTTCAAATATATATCAATTTTTCATCATCTAAAACCAAATTCTGCATGTTGTATCATGGAAATGGAGGTTAAAGATTCAAAAAAAATAATTGAAACACAGTTTCAATATTTTGAACATCACCCTTTAGGAAAGATGAAATAATGTTGATTGGTGGATACCCTAGTAAATTTATTATTATTTCAATTGCAATTTTTTATATTGAAACTGACCCTGGATCTTGTTAGATAGGATAAAATTTTTCCATGTAGGGTATAAACAGTATTGAATAAATCACTAAAGCAAGAGTTTATGTTTATATGTTTTGAAAATGTGATATGTTTCCACAATAATTATATGATAAAGCTGATGTTTTGAGAGATAAATTTATTTATGGGGTATAATTTAACATCCCATGTTTTATTATATGTATTTTACATCTAATTAAATTCTATGTTAAAAAATTGTTTCACAACCAAATACAATAACAATATATTTTAATGAGAAAATATAAAAACCTATCCATAGTCTATATAAAATTATAATAATATTATGAAAATTTTAAAAAATTATAATAGAATAACATGAATGCGCAAAAAAATAATGATGAAAAGATAAAAAATTCCATATTATTTGAGAATTTATATGAAGTAAATAAAGGGAAGTGAACATGACAACCATAATATCTATGAAAATATCATCATGATCATCCTTGAATACAGTTCATTTAACAATGAATATGAATTGAATGTAAAAAAGTTGGCATATAGGAATAAATTTTTTGAGTGAAGAAATAATATAAAGTAAGGATATTTAAATGAGGAAATGATATGGTCATTCTATGAGTCTTAGGAAATATCAATTATCTTTCCATTGGGGGAAGACACTTAGAATATTTTTGACAAGGGATAATATATGATATAAATTAATTTTACTTAATAATGTAAAAAAAATTATACATATATATCTATAATATTTTTTCCAATAAATAAAATAAAAAATAGATTTAATATAAATTATGTTCAATTGAATAATATTATATTACAAGTTTAATCAATAACCATAGTTGTATTTATTTTATGAGACAATATGTTGTTGAATGTCTATAAACTTATGGGTAATTTTTATAATGAAATTAATTCTTAGCAGTTTGAAATTATTTTGGGATCAACGACAGTGATTGGAAAAAACTATATTTTAACAATAATTTAATATTTATTAAATTATATAAATGTTACGAAATGTAAAATATTATCATGAATGTAATAGATTTATGAAAATCATAAAAGAAATATATTTTTTTTAATGAAAATATGTAATAATTCTCAAAAATTCTAATAGTAAAATGATATTTATTATCATATATAAAATAATTATTTGAAATTAATTTAATGAAAAATAAAAATATCATTTTAATATTCATATAAAATGAAATATATTTAATATTCATTAATATAAAACAATATTGAAAATATAGAAATTTTGTTATAAAATAATAAATGCTCTTGATAAATAGTAAATTATCAATAATTAATTAATAATATTAGATCACAATAAATGTAATAAGAATAAAGAAACATTTTAAAAAATTTATTATATGGAATAAGGAATATATTATATATGATTAAATTGATAAAATTTAGTTACTAAGTTGGATTTTTTAAATGTTATTGATAAAATATGTTTTTTAAAATTATATATATTTTGTAGAAGGGAATTTATTTTCATAGCAGTAAAAAAATGTGTCCTCCCACAAATAACATGGTATATTTAGCCAGCAACCTTTGGGGGTTACCCAATCCCCATCCCTAGGAAACATTTGTTGCATAGGTAAGGTCGCTCATGGGAATAAAATGATGGACACTATGAGAGAAAAGGATATCATGAGACATCACTGGAGAGGGGGAAAGTAGGATCCCACCAGACAGATTAGGCTTTAGGGATAGGATTTTCATGTTGGGGCACATCCGCATATACAAAAAAGAACACAACCCACTAAAAACATGATGTGAGATAGGTTGAAAATGTAACTATTTATGAAATTTTTAAAAAATTAATAAATGATACATTTAAAGGACACAATACATAATCATCTCCTACCATCAACTTCCATAAACTACTAAATTATAAATGAATATATATTTATAATATATCTATTATATGTTCCTCAATATAATTATAGTCGAGAGCATTGAATAGAAAATAAGGATTACTGTTTAAGGATTTTTATCAAATGAGGTTGAATGATTTATTAAACCAAATTTTTATTTATACATATATATACATATATAATTAAATTTATTTTAGGTGAAATCACCTAGATTATTTAATGAATATATTACGACAAACAACATAAGATTAAAATTGATATGGATAGAATACATTACTAATCTATATGTATTAAAACTAAAAATATCATGTTTTGATCACATTCTTCAATGTACCATATTACAAATGAGGTTACACCCCCATAAAAGTTATAAAATAATGCATTATTGAATAAATGAAATGATCAAAATGGAGATCTTGATTGGAAAACCTTGCGATCTCTTTTCTATGAAGAAACATGACAATATTGATGGTTTAACATTTATAGAGGTGAAGAAAAATATTTACAATTTAGAAAAAAACCACATTTTAATGAGGATCACTACATTCTGCAGTATCAATGAGTAATGTAGTATATTTGTATTTAGTGAT
Source organism: Viscum album (assembly GCA_963277665.1). NCBI lineage: Eukaryota > Viridiplantae > Streptophyta > Magnoliopsida > Santalales > Viscaceae > Viscum > Viscum album. The sequence goes on from OY728130.1 coordinate 1,884,156,993, forward strand.
GGCTAGTAATTGACGAAGATTTCCCTTCATTGTTTAATGTAGTGAAGTGATATACTAATTCTTTTCCACTAATGTTTCATATTTTTATTTTGATTTTTATTTAAAAAGAATACAGGGGATGTTGGAGAGTGGGGTACTATGGGTTTCGATCAAATGTAATTTTTAATGTTTAACTTATGAGTTCCTATTCACATGTTGATTTATTATGTAAATAAATTTTCAACACTATTATTAGATTGGAGGGAATGAAATGTTTCCTTTGAAAAATTATAATTTTATTCGATATATCCTTAATTATGATTGATTCTATACTTTTATGTTTTCCTCAACAGGTCTTGCTTATTCAAAATCTAATCTATCTCTTTGTGTTTGTTTACATCTAATCAATTATTTAATCTGTGAAAATTTTTATTCCAAAACACTTTATTTTTCAACATTTTTGTATGTAAACAATGTTTTTTGAATATAAATTAATATAACGAATAAGTTTAAGGTTTTATTAAATAATGGTTTATTGGAATTTTGTTGACTTTATTAAAATAATTATATTATATATTGAAATATTTTATTCATGTTAACTTTTTTAATTTGAAATTTAATTTAAATGCCTTGTTTTATAGTTATTATTCCATTTTTCAAATAATTTAACTATAGAGACTTGAGTTTTGGCCCTATTAGACTTTAGAATATTTATTCGAATAATTTCATTGTTAGGAGCGATGGAGGCGTGCGATTCCGAGGCCCGGTGTGCATGAAATTAATTATATAAAAATATTAAGTATTTTTATACTATGAACATGGAGGGGGTGAGATATATCCTAAACGGTAGCTCAGAATGGGAATCTGAGGGTGATGTTGCGTCCAAAACATGTCGTTTACCCTATGCAGGGTGTAAACATTGTGGGCGCAGGCCTGCTGTGTAAAGCGCCACCCGGGGCGTTTTTGTAAATAAATTTAAAAGTTAATGTACGAGCGTCAGCTTGAATAACTTCTGAATGCAGTCTCAGATCGCAATTTCCATTCCGATGTTGCGTTTATAACGTCGCATTTACCCAAGGCGTGACATAATTTAGGTCGGCATCGGGTGTCGGGTTGGATGCGTGTTTGCGGAGAACTAAAATTAAGTGTTTATAAAAATAATAATAATAAAAAACCTTCATCCCACCCCCCCTAATGCCTTCTATGTGAAGGAGAAAATGGTGAACCTCCCTCCCTCCGTTCTTCTCCGATTTGAGCCTCGATCATATGTTTTCTGCGCAAATCGTTGGTAGATCGAGCTTCAGGGCGTCGCGGGCGTCGTTCTACACCCAATGTTGCGGCATTTCACCCGTGAGGTATTAGGTTTGAGTTTTGAAATCATGGATCCCAATTTTGTGTTGTTTTTTTTTCAAATCGTAATAAGGGTTGTGTAGTTTGGGTCCCGAGGTTTCTAAACCATGTTTCAGATCTGATTTTGGAGCACCTGGGTGCTCCCGGGGGTTCCCAGATGTTTTCTGACAGAAAACCCAGATTCCCTCCATGAACATGGAAGAATCCAGTGAGGTGCGGCTGAGGCGCGACAGCGGCGTAGTGGATTCCGGCGACGGCGGCAGCAGCGCAGCGGAATCCCACAGCGGCGCGCTGGTTTTCGGCGAGGCCGGCGGCGGTCCGGCCAGGATTTTCTGAAGGTTCGTTAAACCCCTGTAACATGCAATCCATAACTCCAATTGCCAAACATTTTGTATTGACACATTCCTTGCGTCCATAAGGACCTTTTGAACTCACTTTGTGAATTTTGTGAGTCTGTATTTTGGCATGGGGGCTTGAAACGTCGATCAAATAATGATATTTCATTATTATTCGACTTTGGGCCGTTGTATCTTTACCCTGAGCATCTGATTGACGTACCATCAGTGGAGTTCAGACCCTAATGGTATGGAGGAAATTTCTTGATAGTTTTCAGGTGCTGGGACTGAGTTTGGGGTGCGGGCCCCATGAGGCCGGGTTTTGGGCGTTTACAGAGAAATGCAACTTTCTCACCAAGAGTCCGATTTTGGAAGATGAATAGTCGATCTTGTGTGTTTTTTTGAGATGATCGCAATGGTGTGATCCATTCAATGAGTTTCGGTATTGAGGAATGGGCCCCACCTGAGATGGCTTGAGTGAATAATGCCTTTTCACCAGGTTCTATTTGAGACGAACGAGTAGTGGATCCTTTGTGATTTTTCTGAGGGGATCGCCATGGTATTATCTGTTTGATGAGTTTCAGGTTTTCTTGTGTGGGCCCCACACATGCTATCTACGGTGAATAGTTCCTTTCACCGATTTTTTGTTTCGTGCGAGTCAATAGACTATCCTATATGTTTTTCCTTGTAGATCGCGATGATGGCCTTGCTATCGGCCTTGGAGGTGCGCGGGGTTGCGTTGTGGAGGGTCGCTTGGGTTAGCAACGTTTTTTCCAGCAGTGGTTGAGGGTACTCCCTCGGTTCCTTCCTATAAGGGTCTGCACGGTATCACAACCATATTATAGGTTTGTGATCTTCTTGATGAAATGTTTATCCTATTTGAGATGTGGCATCCCTTCGGTGGGCCCAGAGCTGGATCCTCTAGCATCGTTTTCCCTAAATCGGGTTGTTGGTATCATTGTGATCGCTTATCCATGGGTGTGGATCCCCTATCTATCATGTTAACCCCATATGGTTTGTGGAATCATAATTAATATGATCTCTTACGCAGTGGGCCATGCTAAGTAGGATTGTGGCATCGTCGGGTATAAGATCCCCTACTTTGCATGTGAGTTATTGTTGGGTTGCGTTATCATTGGTTATACGAGCCCCTACTCAGTGTGTGGTGTCGATAGGGTTAAAGTATTGTTATTTCGATCCCATAAAGTGTGAGATGTACCAGATAGGTTTTTGGTATCATCATGACCGTCGTGATATGGGTGACGATCCTCTATCTGAGTGACATGTTTCTACCGAGCACCAGATCGGGTATTGGTATCCCCCAGTGGATCATCGGAGTGATCCCCTATTTGTGAGATCTGCGAATGCTAGATAGGGTTGTCGTATCCCCTAGCGGATCATGGGAGTGATCCCTAATCTGTGATATCTTAGTATAATTTTTGGGTTCTGGTATCCCCTAGCGGACCCTAGAGTGATCCCCTATCTGAGGAGTTTGGTGTTTATTTTTTTCTTTGTCGTTTCCTCCGTGACGGTATCTAATGAGCATGATCTCTAATGTGAGTGTTTGAGATGTTTTTATGGGTCCAGATGCAGTGTATCTTTCAGACGATTGTCATCTGGGGTGATAGTGATCGTGGAGTGTGTTCTCTTTGTTGTGGACAGTTGCTGGTGATGAGGTCAGTACCTCATGTGGCTTGGTGCGCGAGTACAGTATATCTAGATTGTTAATGGAGTATGTATGGTCATACAAATGAGCTCAGCTGACTATTTGTGTTTATCCAAGGATGGTCATGAGATGGAGTTTCTCTCTCTTCTAGATTGCCTCTATATGGGATGAGCGGACTATTTCCTTTTAGCTTCTCCTTTTTTTGGGTTTTTGGGGTGCCTACTGAGTATTTTTAAACTCACCCCTGAACGGGCTTTGCCCGCACCTGTTTGTGTCTTAAGCAGACCACATTCCTTTCAAAGGAGTCCCAGGTGGACCCAAAGTAGGTAGATCCTAGTGTGCGGGTTTGACTGGGCTGTTTACTAGAGCTGTGCCAAGGATCTTACCAGTGGGTGTTTTGGAATGGTTTTTCCTCCTTCTGAGCATGTTGGACACTTTGCAGTTTTTTTTGGTGGGCCTTATTTTTCCCTTTTGTACTTTCATTGAACAATGGTTTGGGATAGATGTATTCATGCCTTTTCTTTTCCATTTTTATATATAGCTCTTCATTATTTCATGGAGGTGTATGTGAGTGCGTGTGTAGAAGTACTTTAGGATAATTCATCCCTTTGTGTGATAGCCTACTCAGCTCTGGTCTCCAGCCCCTGGCTTTTTGGTGCCAGTCATGGGGAGTCATGGCTCAAGCCTCATTGGGTTGGGTCGTGATGGAGTGGTATTAGGGTAGGTTCCACCTTTGGGATCTCAGAGTGTAGCCGATCTAGCTGTGAGTTTGGTTTCGAGCTCGACTTTTAGGCCAGAGACTCTAGTGTTGGTTCGATGACAGACGTATCCATAATCATGGACTCTAATAACCTGCCTTTCAACTCAGGATATTTGTACATTGGTCGCATGGGAAAATTGGTACATGCATCATATAGGAATGGGTTTTAGGTTTTCCCTTTTCATTATTAGTCAGCTCACCAGATATAATCTTTTACTGTTGAGTGTATTAATTATATTTTACGATGCCTCCACGACGACAGCCAGCGACGGTTCCATAGTGGGATTGTGGTGATGATTGGCCCCATGTAGAGGCTGTGGAAGAGTGTGTAGGATCTGAAGCTGGACCTCCAGGTGGTCCTCCAGTTGAGCCACCACCTGTTGAGTAGCTGGTTGTGCCGGCATTGCTGGATGAGTTTTCACGCAGGCTGAGTGCGATGCACGAGTACTAGAGGCTATGACCTCTGAGGTTACGGGGTGATCAAGACCCTCAGGCAGGTGATCACTGGCTTAAAGTAGTCAACCGTGTTTTCTGCCTACTGTGTACACCTCCAGATCAGATTGTGGTTCTAGTAGTGATCCTTCTGCATGGTTCGGCCGGGCGATGGGGGAGTATAGTGACACAGTCTCACGATGAGGAGATGCTCACGTGGGCAGAGTTTGAGATTCTCTACATGGAAGAGTTAAATCCGGTGACACTAAGGTCAATGCGGATTTAGGAGCTTCTGTAGCATCGGCTGGAGGGAATGACTGTGTCGGGGTACTCAGTGGGGTTCACTTACCTGTCGTGCCAATCCCTGGATAAGGTTCGAGACATGTTATTTAGGGCTTGTTCCTTCGAGCAGGGCCAATGTAGAGACTTCCGGGCAGGTGTGGGTTCCTTGTGTTTTCCCACCTATACTGGAGTGTTGGAGGGAGGCTTGATGGTGGGAGCTTTCTGGATTATCTAATCCAGCCCGTATGTTTTGGGCGCGTGGCTATTGAGCCGTCGGCAACTGGTATCCGGAAGTAGGTGCATGGGTTTCGACATGGCCGACGTTTCAGGAGGCGACCCCAGGATAGAGGATCTGAGGCTCTGGGCTCAAAGGGCTCGCAGGTCATTTTTGGTCAGCCGCAGGAGTCACGGTGTTACACTTGCGACAGTCGGGGACATATTACTAGAGATTTTTCAACCCGTCTTGCTGATGAGAGGGTGTTGGTCAATAGGGCACCTTGGTAGTGGAAACATATCGACTTTTGAGGTTCGTAGGGTGGCAGACATGGTGACTGCGCTAGTGCAGCTGGAGGAGGTGAAAAACGGTATCGGTTGCCACCACCCCCACCCCCAGGAGGTCCACGTCGAGCTCAGGGAGGTGGGGGATGAGGGCGAGGTCATCTGCATACCCTAGAGGTTGTTGACCTAGAGGCTTGGTGGATGGATAGAGGCACGCCTTGTGTCCTTTCTACATAATGATGTAGTTTGATAGACACTCTTTAGCGTTACCCTTTCCTTTCCATTGTTTCTCACGTTTTTGTTCCGGGTGTTTGTAAGACCATGTGGGGGTGTTGCATGGTGTGCTTTAAATTTTTGTGGAAGACAGATCATTCCCCCCCAAGAATCATTTTTGTGATGCGATTGAAACCATACAGGTGATTCAGTGCCACCCAAGGAGGATAGTTTTGAGGTGTAGTGGATGAGTCCCTTTTACTAATGTGTTAATGAATGGGTGTTTATTGGCATACTCGCTACAGTGAGAAACCCAGTTGAGAGTCTAGCTTCTTCCTTTGTGTTTAGGACATTTCGAGGACAAAATTTTCTAAGGGGGGAGGATGTAGCGACTCAGGTTTTGGATTTATCAGACTTTGTAATAGTTCGACGAATAATTCCAGAGCAAGGCACGAAGACGGCGTGTGATTCCGAGGCCCGCTGTGCCCGAAATTTATTTCATAAAAATATTAATTATTTTTATACTATGCACTTGGAGGGGTGTGATATCTCCTAAACGGGAGCTCAAAACCGGAATCTGAGGTCACAACTGCGTCCAGAACATGTTGTTTACCCATGGAATGGGGTAAACATTGTGGGCATGGGCCTGCAGTGGAGAACATCACCAGGGGCACTTTCGTAAATAAGTGGAAAATTTAATGTACGAGAATCAGCTCGATTAACATATGAACGGAGTCTCAGATCACAATTCCAAGTCTGCTGTTACATTACGAATGGAGTATTTACCCTAGCCACGAGATAATTTATGTCAGTACCAGGTGCCGGGTCGGATGCGCGTTGGTGGGGAACTGAAATGAAGTGTTTATAAAAAAACAAAAAAAAAACAATCCTCCATCCCCCCAACCCCTTCCACACGCAGTATGCAACGAAGAAACCCCATTCCGTCCATTATTCACCAATTCAAGTGCTGATCATCCCTTTTCTGCACATATTGTCGATAGATCAAGCTTCTGGGCGTTACGGGCGTCGTTCTTCACCCGAAGCTTCGGCGTTTCACCCCTGAGGTAGGGGGTTTGAGTTTTAAAATCCCAGATCTCATTTTTGTATTGTTTTCCTTAAAATCGTCATAGGGGGTGTTTCGTTCGGGTACCATGGTTTTTGAAAAAAGTTTCAGATCTGATTTAGGAGCACCAGGGATCTTCCTTCCGGTGGTGGCCAGAGCAGAATCCGGCAAGGCACAACAGTGGCGCAGCGGAATCTGGCGGCGGTGCGGTGGCTTCTGGCGAGGCCGACGGTGGTCCAGCAATGATTTTCTTGGGGTTATATAAACACCCGTAACTCGAAAACCGTAACCCCAATTTCTGATACATTTGCGGCGACACATTCCTTACGTCGGGATGGACCTTTTTAAATCACTTTGAAAATTTTGTGAGTTGGGATTTTGGACCAGGGGATTGAATCGTCGAATAAAATAATGATATTTCATTATTATTTGACTTCATGCCGTTGAATCATCTATGCTAAGCTTCAGATTGACATACCATCCATGGCATTGAGACCGTTAGGGTACGTCGGACTTTTCTTGATAGTTTTCGTGTGCTAGGACTAGGTTTGGGGTGCATGCCCCATTAGGCCGGGTTTTGGGCATTTATTGAGAAACGCATCTTTATCACCCAGAGTCCGATTTGGGCGGATGAATAGTCGATCTTGTGTGTTTTTCCAAGTGGATCGCAATGGTGCATTCCATTTGATGAGTTTCTGGTTCGAGGCATGGGACCTACCAGAGCTGGTGTTGCTGAATAGTGCCTTTTTCACTGGAGGTTCGTTTCGGACCAATGAGTTGTGGATCCTATGTGTATTTCCTAGGGGATCGTCATGGTATGATCTGGTTGATGAGTCTGGGGATTGTTGTGTTGGCCTTGCACAGGCTAGCTACGTTGAATAGTGCCTTTTTCATGGATTTTCCGTTTCAGGTGAGTAAACAACCTATCCTACTTGTTTTTTTGTGTGGATCGCGATGGTGGCCTCGATATCGGCCTTAGAGGTTTGTGGGGTTGCATTGTGGCGGGTCACTCGGGTTAGCGACGTTTGGACCAGCAGTGGTTGAGAGTACTCCCTTGGATCATTCCTATGAGGGTTGGTGTGGTATCACAACATTACTATAGGTTTTTGATCCTCTCGATGAGACGTTTAATCTATAAGAGTTGTGGAATCCCTCTGTATTTCCAGGAGCGAGATCCTCTATCATCGTTTTCCCTAGATCGGGTTCTTGGTATCGCTGTGACTGCTTATCCACTGGTGTCGATCCCCTATCTAGAAGGTTAACCCCATTGGGTTTGTGGAATCATCAGGAATATGATCCCCTAGCATTAGGCCATGCTGAGTAGGGTTGTGGAATCATCGGGTATACGATCCCCAACTCGACATGTGAATTATAGTAGTGTTGTGGTATCATTGGTTATACAATCCCCTACTCAGCTCGTGGTCATGGTAGGGTTGTGTTATCATCAGTTCGATCCCCTATAGCACGAGATATACCAGATAGGGTTTCCGTATCGTCGTGACCATCGTGATATCGGGGAAAATCCTCAATCTGAGTGACGTTTTTCTGCCGAGCGCCAGATCGGGTTGTGGTATCCCCCAGCAGATATTTGGAGAGAACCCCTATCTGTGAGATATATGAATTCCAGATCGGGTTTCGGTATCCCCCAACGGACCCTGGGAGTGATCCCCTATCTGTGAAATTTTAATATACCGGTGTGGGTTCTGGTATCCTCTATTGGACACTAGGAGCGATACACAATCCGAGGAGTTTGGTGTTTATGTAGTTTTAGAGTGGTTATCTTAGTGACGGTATCCAACGAGCATGATCTCTCGGGTGAGTATTTGAGATGTTTTTGTGGGTCTCGATGGAGTGCATCTCTCGAATGAGTGACATATGGGATAACATTGATCATGGAGTGTATTCTCTTGGTTGTGGACACTTGCTGGTGATGAGGTCGTTACCTCATGTGGCTTGGTGTGCGAGCTGAGTATATCTGGATTGTACATGGTGTATGTATGGGAATACACCTGAGCTGAGCTGACTAGTAGTGTTTTGAGGAGGATGATCATGAGATGGAGTTTCTCTCTCATCTAGGTTCCCACTGGCTAGGATGAGAAGACTTTTTACTTTCAACTGCTCTCTTTTGTTTTGAGTTTTTGGGGTGGCTATTGAGTATTTTTATACTCACCCCTGCACGGGCTTTGCCCACACATGTTTGTGTCTTCTGCAGACCACAGGCCTTTCAATGGAGTCCCAGATGGACCCGGAGCAAGCAGATCTTAAAGAGCGATATTGACCAGGGTGCTTACAGGAGTGGTGCCGAGGAGCTTACCAGCGGGTGTTTTGGCAGTTTTTTCCTCCTTTTGAGCAGGTTGGACACTTTGAAGTTTTTTTGGTTGGATTTTTTTCCCTTTTTTACTTTCAATGTACTCTGGTTTTTGAAATATGTATACATGTATTTTAATTCCCATTTTTATGTATATATATGAACAGTTTCTTGGAGGTATATGTGGGTGCGAGTGTACATGTACCTTCTTCTAATGCTTCTCATGTGGGTGATAACATACTTGGTGCTAGTCAGCATCCCCCGACCTTTTGGAGGTGGGCCTGTGGAGTCACGGATCGAGCCCCATTGGGTCATATCATGAAATTTACTTTTTATACAATGTTGTTTTTGTGGAATAGAACCAAATAGTTTTTTATTAAAGGTAAAAGAATATAATTTTTTTGTTTCAATTTTTATTCACATTCAAATTATAATTGGTGCAAAGGGGTAGAGAATAATCCAAAACTCTGATTTAATATTTATATTATGTGATGGGTGTGGAAATAATTATACATCCCACCGATGTACTAGGTAATGTTTTATGTCTCATGACGTGATATGTTATGTAATGTGGTTTAAATATTGGAAGGAGGGTCACAAACCTTTTGGTTGATGTTGGGTCAATTATAAGAAGCATAAAATTAAAATCATATTGTACTGTCATGGTTCAACCTCCATGGTGTCATTGATTATGGTTGTACAGGGAGTGGACTCATAGTCAGGGGTTTAGGTGTCGAAGTCCACCAATATAATTGATTGGGTCACTATTGAAACAATGACTATATATAGTATTTCTGACCCATAATGCCGACATTGAATTGTATTAATGTGGTCTACATCATGAAAATTTAGTATATTGTTACTATCATCACCAACAGGTTACTTTATCTATGAGGAATTCCATCCAAAATTACTATATCACAAAAGACATGTTGGGTGGTTCGTGGAACAGTCGAAACATGGGGTACTGTAGCAGCACATTACATGATGATTTTATTCAATCTAGTCTTTAAGGGTGTGTGAAACATTGTTAATCACCCTATTATTATTCTTTTGAAAATATTGAATTGTATACATATCTTTAAACATAGGGAAAATTACCCAAACCACCTAAATCACTATGTTTTTCCTCATTTATTGTGATTTTATTTTTTCCATCTCTTTTACACTATTTTATAGATTAATTCCTCATTGTTACTCTAATTTTTTCTTTAATATTAAACCAAATCCACAAAGGGACATTATCCATAATTTGATAATTGTATTGGTTGTAAACAATGACATGAGGAAATGTTATTTTCCAAATTACAATAAGATAGTATATTTTTTCGTATAGTTTTAATTAAAAATCTTCATGTTTTGTAAAATATAATGTCTATTCTAAGAGCATGTTTTTTTATATTTTTCAATGTAAAGGATCATGGTATTATGATACTCAAAGGTAATTATTTCAAGAAATGGGTTTTCAATATTTTACATGTTTTCTCGAGATAAGAAATAAGTATTATTCTTCTCCATTATGCATGATCATGGTTCTATTTTATGAACCGTTTTATTTCTACAATGTTGATTTTATTATTTATGTTATGATTTGGGAAATTTCATGAAACAAAATGATATTTTCAATTAAATTTTTAAGAACCTCATATGTTAATTTATTTTTTTGTTCATTATAATATCTTACTAGCCTTTTTAAGGATACTCTAATTTTTCAGAAAATAAATCAAACTGATAATGAGATACAGTGTCTTAGAATTTTACTTCATGATTATATTTTTTACTCATAGGTTAGGTTGAAGTTTCACATGAAGAAATTAGATTACATGGATATATCACAATATTTATGTAAATTAAATTTGTTGTGTGAATTATTTTTCTAAATATATATGTATTATGACCTAAAAAATCAATGGTATAAAGTGAATACTTATTTGTAATTGATTATTTCATAATACATATTAAAAGTATTTCACATAATTTGTTTCTATGATAGTTTTTAATAAAGTATTTTTTTAGTAGCTGGTATGGAAGTGTCTTCTTATAGAGTTTCAAAAGGTATATTTTAGTTAAATATTTAAAATGATTATTTTTACCAATGACTATGAATCAACACTAAAAAAATAAATTCCTACATTTTGTTACTTATTTGTAGAAATCATATTTATTTTTTCTTGTTTTTCAGAAAACATTTCTAATTATCCATGCTTTTTTGAAAATATGACCAATTTAGCAATGTTTTATTCTATTCATTGCTAATTAATCCATGTTTTCATAAAAACAAGGACAATTTATCCATGTTTAATTATATAAATTCCCACACCCATTCACACATCGCATATTAAAATTTAATTAAAATATGCAGAAATATATATATATATATATATAATTAATTATTACTAAAATAATGATAATTTAAAATTTCAATGAAAATTAAATAATATTAATTTGTTTCTTTGTGTTTGTATAAAATGAATGAATTTTAATGCTAATGAAATTTAATATATTTATTTAATGTAAAAATATCCAGATATACATATTAGTATAAACTAATATATAAAATTCCTAGAAAACAAAATCATGCTAAATTTATATTTGAAAATATAATATATATATATAAGAATGCAAAAATAACAATTCTTTTTTAAGATCCACATAATTGTGTTAATTGGGAACCATTACTAAAAAATAATCGACATTAATTAGAAATTAATAAAAATAAATTAATTATAAACAACATGAATTATACCATCAAATTTTATTATTAATTTTTGATCCATAAGTGTTATATAAATAATACCAAGTCATATATTGATATCTTGGGATTGATGGTAAAGAATGATATTAGAAATTTTTCTGAATGTGAAATATATAATTGAATGACTGGAATTGATAGAAAAATTTCATCATCCATATCCAAAATACTAAATTATATTTAGGTGTATATCTATTTCAATTTTCTTTCTTTAGGTACTACAGAGGTAACTATTAATTTATACAGGCCCTTTCCTATAAAATCAACTCATTTTGAAATGGAAAATTCCTTACATAATTATTTCTCTAATTCATAGGCACCCAATACTTCTACACATATTATTACTTGATTTGTAAATATAAATATAAAATAATAAAACATAAAGATCATAATGCCTTTGTGTCTTAGGATGACTATGTTCAAATTACATCCAAAGGAACATAAAAATGGAATCTTTATATAATTATCCACAATTTCTTATTAAAATCCATTTGATCTCTTAAAAACTGCATAGGGTAACCTGATTATTAAATTACTAAATGGGTGCAGTAAAAATATAATTCTGTGGATAAACATGATAAAGAAACATAACATGTGAGTCACGTGTATAAAATGTTATCGTAAAAGGTAATGTACATGAGTAATCAAATAGGGGTATAACGAAAATAGAATGGAATCATAAGATAATGGAAACATTAGAAAGTGAAGATTAAATAATGTTTGAAATAATCATAAGGGAAGGCTAACTTCCAAGACAACATCACATGGAGAATAACATTCAAAAACAGATTAGGTTCAATTCATAATGCCATACATAATGTTTAATGAGACGATAAAATTACACAATATATTTGGGGATTTATAATTTTATTTATATCAAACAAATTCATTTCATGTACATGAAATTAATTAAACATAATGATATCATTCAAAAGGAATAAACATTATAATTACTCATGGAAATTAATAGGTTGGATAATCTTGTCTGATAACATAATAAAAAGAGATGCCTTAAATAATGCATCTATGAGATGATCATAAAGAATGTATTAACCCATAAAAGGAAGGGAGAAAAATCTTGGTATATATGTTATGAAAAAGTATATGTAATTTAAAAAAAATTAATAAAACTAAAGAGTGATAATGGGAGTTAGAGAGAGAAATACATTAGCTTGAAGAAAATGGTCATCTAGAAAGAGCTGTTACCTTGAGCCCGATTGATCACATGTGAAATTTATCTCCCAAAATAATAAAACTAATTTAATTAGTTAGTTTCATAAGGAAACTTTTGAATATTATATTTACTTTTTATTTTATTAATAACTATTCCATATTATTTTACATAATCATTTAGGTTCAAGTTGGATGTTTTGAATCTGCTCGACTCATATGTCCAAATCATTTCTGTAAGTTCATTAAGGTGAAAAAAATATTGTTAATAGAAAATCGGTATAATTTTATTCATGATATTATTATTATTTTTATACCTAAATTATACTTTTAAATCCAATCTTGAAATTTGATAATGTGAAAATGAACTATGTTTCAATTTTGTTTATGGTAGGTCACTGTAACAAAAAAGTAATATATCAACTTTTCAATGATCATGATGGAAATGAATTAAGTTATATTTTATATTTAATTATGTATATGTATTTAGTAAATATCATATTATTTGTTTAAATACAATTACATATGTTATCCATGTGATGTGGTAATAAAAAAACAAATCATATAACTTCATGAGGTACTAGTATGTCGTACATGAACGACATTATCATTTTCATTAGATTATAGGGTAATAAAGTAGTTGATATATTAATTTCACTAAATGATATTTATTTCATTAAAATCATTTATAAACATTAAATAAATACCTGTTATCTTATTTTTAAAACATAATTAAAAAAATGAATTATTTGACATCGTGATGTGGTAGTACACTATAGACACCAGTAACGTTATCATATTCCTGGTAGAATGGAAGATATGTTGAATTATGTAATGATATAACCAAAAAATAATATTTATGTAATATATATATTATATTAACAATAAATACATCATTATATCTAGCCTTGTGATTCAGTGATGGAAAATGATTTATGTCTGTTTGTGAGATGGTTGTCCACCGTATGTAAGATCAACCATCTAATGTCCCATTTTCCAGAGGATGAGATAGTCATTGGACATTACCTTAAAATAAAAAAATCTCATTATAGGGAAAATAATGAGATTATTATATATTAATTATAAAATACGTTATCAATTATGGTGGAAGGAAAATAAAATCAATTTCTCAGTTAAAGAACATACCCCTTCTTCAGATAACACCTTTAGGTTTTCCAAAAAAATCATTCTAAGGATGGATTTATGATCATAGAAAGGCTTCTAGTATGGGGTTATGAATTTAAGAAATTTATTTGGATTTTTATTGGATGAATAAAGGTGACATATATGTGTGATGATAATAGAATAGGGGTAGCCTTTTATAACATAGGTTAGTGGGACACTATAATTTTCCATGTTTCTCAATAATTTCTTTTAGCATTTTTGGAAATGTTGGTCAAAAGGTATATTTTTGATAAATGGATGATATAAGGTTGAATTAAGCTGATAAAATTATAATTATACTTGTTTTCTTCCATTCTTAACATTTATTGATTTTATTTAACAAATTATAAACTCATTTTTAACATTAATCACAACAAAGCATTAATACTGATTTCACTATTCATTATTAACAAAATTATGTTCAAATAATTATATAATATATAATGTGATTATTAAAAATATATAATAAATTTTACCAAATAAAACTCACATATATAGAATAATTTATTTTAAAATTAAACTCATACTCTTGTTAGAAAAACAAGTTTTCATGAAATGAATTTTATTAAGGAAATACATTTTTATATTAATTATATAAAAAGTATTATTAATTTAAAATATTTCATATAACAAACCTTATTATATAATATATATAATACATATAAATAATTCCTCATTAGAGAACATTTTTAATATTAAAATATGAGAAACATTATGCATATTATAATAGTTTTCAAGGGAAAAATGTTTTTTAATGCATAAAAATAATCATATAATAAAATATAGTATAAAGATGATTTTAATTTAGATAATTGGATGTAATATGAATAATTAATAATTATTATAATTTGAAATAAAATTGAAATAAAAATGTGACTTAATATATTAAAAATAAATGACGATTTTTAAAAAATCTATAATTGTTAGTATTAATGGAAAAATTAATATTTTTCCAATAAATAACATAATTTACCCCAAGTGAATATTATTAATCTGATTTTAAAAATTAATTCTATTTATCCAAATACATTTCATAAATAAAAATTTTCATATTATTTCATAAAAAAACATTAAAAACATTTTCTAAAGAAGATATATTTTTGTTGAATAAAATGATATAGAATTATTGATTAATTAACAATAAATTTTAAATAAATTATTATATATTATGAAATTTCAATAAATTTCATGTAATACTAAATCATATTCATTCCTTCAAATTTAATGTCTTGATTAAAATTATCACATTTATATAATTATATCTTTATATTTTATCATGGTTCATTTAAAATTGGTGTTTCATATTAAATACACTATTAATACTAGAGGTATTAAAATATGGTTGTTTTACATCCTACCTTCAATAAATAAACTATTTCCTCAAAATTTTAACATAATCCATAAGAATCAAGGGTCTGATATTCAGAAATTCGTTTATTGAAAACCAAAATCATAATAATAGTTAAGAAATATTCCACGTAAATATATGGAAGAGGAAATAAAAATATCTTTATCTAAAAAGGATTCCACCTTGGACGGAATTGATGGTATATAAAAACATTGATTTTGAAAAGAGGGACATTTTGGAGAAAAAGTTATACTATATTATGACTGAATGTACCATATTCTTATAGACAATGAAGAGAATTTTTATTTCAAAATACTTTTCCATGATTTGGGGGATCCTTTTACCATACTGATTAACAATGTATTTAAAAAACGTAATTAACATATATAGTTTAATCCATTAATAATTTTTCACTAAAATCTCATCCATTTCCCCAAACAATGAGTATTCTAAGTCACTTTTTTTTGTGTGATGCACAAAAATTTAATTTAAATGGATATTAGTTTCCTTAAACATGAAAGAAGAAATTCCTCCGATATTTAATAGAAGAAAAATGAATATAAAAAGGTAATTTAATACAATAAATGAATATTTTAATCTCAATAATTAAATAATAAATCGAAAGGATTATCATAGATTATTCCTTATATATGTTACCCTTTAACCCAAATAAACTCTATATACTCAACTTAAAAGAAGGTTTTAACCTCAAATGTTATCTCAAACCCTTCAAAATACATATCAAAAAACATAATAGCATTATTATTAAATAATTTGTTTGATTAATTCAAGAGGTAATATATATTAAATTTGATACATGTTTCTTAAAAAAAATTTACTCACCTCTAAGTCCAATAATTAAAAAATATTAGATCAAAATATATACTTCCCTAAATAAAAATAATATTTATCCACTGAATCATGTATGTATATACAATTTTATACTAACATGTACATTAACTAGGATAATGGGAGGTGACACACTCTTATCACTATTCGGTCTTGGGTTCATGTATCATGATTATACATAATATGATTATTTGTTTCACAGTATACGATGTGTAAATTTTCTTAAACTATAATTCCTTTAACGTTCAGAAAATATGATAAAAATCCAAATAATTATGTTAATTGTAATAATTTTATTGTAACCACCCTGGTTTTTATTAAATATTATATCTCCCATAATTAAAAAATCTTATTAATTGAATATATTTACGTTAATGAAAATATATGACAAACCCAAAATGGTACTAATACCCGTAAACTTATGTCCACAAAATATAGAGGCATTATTTCAAAAATTAATTTCTAACTAAATCCTATACTAATCCCAAGGGTTATATTACCATAAATATCAATTGAAAATAAAATAATTCATGTTAGACTTCAATAACCTAATACCTAAAAGGGGGTATTTATTCTAAACATATGTATAACCATATACATATCGTCCTAACAAAATTTATTTTTAACCTAGGTTATCCATGAGTATAATATATTCATTTATATCTTGATGGTTTGTAAAGAGTCTATCAATTTCCAAAACTTATCCTCAGAGGGTTTGAACATGGTGTGTTGTAAGGCTAATTTTCATGTAATAGGTAATACTGGAGTCAAGAACAACACACATTTTTTTGGTTATCTTCCCTTTGAACATATATTCCATAAAAAACCCCACTAGTAGTATCCATACGTTGATATAATTTTGTAGAAACAACACACTCGATAATTCAAAAACATTCTAGGATAATTTTTTATACGTATTATTATTCTTAAATATATCCTTAAAAATATCCTAAAGGTTATCAATATAGATTTCACATCTTATTATACCATTTGTTACCAAAACCGTGGATATGATACAAAATACAATGACCCAAACATTTTACACATATTACTACATGATTTATAGATATAAATATCCAATAATATAACCTAAGGATCATAATGTCCATGTATATTTATAAGACATGTTTAATGTTATATAAAAGGGAACATAAAACTAGTAATCTGCATTTAATTATCCAAAATTAGTGCTTAAAATATATTTGATCTCATATAACTCCACGTCATATCCTCTGGAAAATATAAGGAAATAGTTTAACTAAAAGTTCCACTAAGGGAATAATTGTGATATAAAAACATAACTCTTGAGTAAAAGGTATAAAATGATAACATAGACGAGATGTTACATGATTAATCAAACATTGGAATAATTAATATATCATTATATCATAAGACGATTTAAAAATTTCTAATTGGAAATGATATAAAATTGACATTAACATAATTCAATGCTAAATTTAGATACTACATCACTGGGTCTCCCAAGTCCTATAATAGATTAGGTTCACACTCTAATATCATACATGATATATCATATGAAGAAACCATAATCCAATACATTGGAAGGATATATATATATCAATTACCACCAATAAAAACTATTTCATGTACACGTATACATGTTCCATATAAGTATATCAATCCTAAGACATAAACATAATAATTACAGATGTAAAGGAATGTGATGCATAATTTTGGCTCATAACATAATCAAAATTTATTATTTAAAGGATTATTTGTTTTGATTGTTATACAGAATTAATTATCCTATAAAAATAAGATTGAATAATATTGTTATATATGTGAGAGACATGTATTAAAATTTTATAATAATCCCATAAATATAATGGTATAAAAAGTGTGTTACAAAAATAATGATCATAACTGGAAGAAAATTATGGGCCAGAAAGATCCATTACATTGATATAGATTCATTGTGTCTATTCTTAATATCTGTAAGTAATAAAAATAATTTAAATATTTACATTTCCATGATTTTCATTCAAATTATTAGACATTTTATTTAATTCAATATAGTTTCATATTTAATTAGTTAATTATTTGGGTTCATGTAAGAATTTATTATGATGTTCGACTCATATGTCCAAACTCAATTTGGTAAGTTGATTGTTTTCAAACATATTATTAAATAATAATATTTATAATTTCAATCATGAAATAATTATCAATAGTATATGTAAATTATACATTTAATAACAACCATGAGATATTATTTGAAACTGTGTCACATTACAATCATGGAGACGACAAGGCATTTATATGGTTTGGTAACATTTCATATTTTCAATGGTCATTATTGGAATTATATAAATTATAATTGATTATTATTGAATTATAATTATTTCATAAAAATTATAATTTATTTAAATAAAACCACATATCCCATTTATGTGATGTGGTAATAAAAATCAAATCGCTTTGCTTCTTGATTTTATAGGCTGTCGTACAGACAAACAACACTATAATTTTAAATGGATTGTATGGTACAAAAGTATATGATATATTAATTTATTGAATTGTAAATATTTGATAACTATTATATATAAAAATAAAATTATTCATTTTTTCCTTTCATGTACTGCGTAATTATAAAACAAATCTCATCACTTCATGAGGCAATAGTCCACTGTATACACTAGCATCATTTACATATTCCCTATAGAATGGAAAGTAAGAAAGCACATTTGATGTCAAAATTCCAAAAGTATAATTATATAATAATATATATATATATATATATATATTCATTTATTAATTCATTATATCCAACTATGATAAGTGGGTATGGAAAATGATTTACATCCGTTTCAGAGTAAATAGTTCTCTATACACCTGATCGATGGTGTCATTCCTAATTTTTGGGGGAGGAGATAGTTGTATTCCATTCAATTAACTTAAAAAAATCTTATTATATGAAAAATATTATGATTATTATATCATCATGGTTTAATAATATGAATTATAGGTATTTGATTTATGTTTTCATAATGGAATATTCCTTTTGCTATTATACCATTTCAGTTTATTTTACACATGAATTATTTTTATTATTATTAGGGTGCTCATTTTTTTATAATTATCAGGGATTATTTATATGACTGTGAATATCATCAAGGTAATTTTTATCTCAGCTATTTCTTTGGATGACTTGGGATGGCCCTCTTGGCCTTCATGGGTCACTTTCCACATTAGCAATCTCACAGTTCTCTCAGATTTTACATTTTATCATTTGTTCATGTTGTTTCCCATTTGATCATGTTAATCAAATAATTTTATAACAATCTATGGACCATTGTATTGTTCTATTCATTTTATCATTTTTGTATCCTCTAGTTTGGAGTTCTATAACTAATTTCAATGTCTTATTAAAGGAATTTGATCAACATTAGGTCATTGATTGATTTCTATGATTTTATTTTTTTCCTCAATACTATAGTTTATTCTTCCCCAATAATCTGTATTTATAACCCTATATTAGGTTATTTTCACAGGTATGTCTTGATAGCAGTTTATCTTTATTTTATAGCATTGTTTGGATGCTTCAATTGGAGCATCAGCATCAGCTTATTTCATTCTATATAATGGTCAACACAAGAGTTTCGTTAATACATATTAGGGAAGAGTATTTGAGAGAACCTTCTTCATCAGCTATCTTGAAGAGTTTAGATAGAACCTAGATGATGTTATGAAGAGAACTGGAAGGTCAAACCTTAAGGCATATCAATGATTGAGTTTTATGATTCATTACCAGTTCTATTTTTTATGATTGAAGTTATGTCTTTTTAAATTTATTGTTTACTTTTCCCATGTATGATATTAATCTATTTTTCTTATTGATAATTACTAAAACATGGGTGCCATGTGGTGTTCATAAAGAGCACATAGGTCACCATGGTACCAAATAACATTAATATTTATCTTCTTTAATATCAATTTCTATATTTTGGATTATACTTGTTTGGGTTTGTAGTTGTATCATTATTCTAGAAATAAATCAGACAATCTTGTTTTGAAATTGGTGTTCTATAGTTTTACTTTATATATTTCCCCTTCACATGAATTATTAGATCCATATAGATTTTCATTCTCAATTAATTTATGATTCCTACTTCTATTTTATAGTTCTTTACAATAGGATTGGTATTTAGATACAAAATCACTATTAATTTCACATTCGTTTATTAATTTCATTACATAAATAAATAATCCTTTTTTTTATTTCTGTGTATTTAAAATCGATTAAAAATTCTCCAATGAATTAGTTATTCATTGAGGCATCCTCTTAGCATTTTCCATAAGAACTCGACATCATCCATGTGGTTAAGTATTCCCATGATAAGATATGAAATCAAGAAATTATATCTTATCAATAACATTAACTATAAGATAATTAAGATAAATCCCTAGTTGTATATAAATAACTTATTGATGTCATATATGGGAATTAGAAACCAATTATTATGGAAAATGAGACTTGGTGGACCACTACTGAATACATAGTTCCCCCCTGATGTGTTAGTTAATGAAAAATCTTATTATTACTTTCATTTGGAGACTAAGACACAATAGAGGTGGCCTTTGAGACTATTTTAGCTGGTATTTGTCAAAATATATAGAAATGTTACATTTTCAACAACACATGTTGAAATTATTTTTAATTAAATCACATGTTTACATTTAAAGTGAATCTTGGTAGTTTTAATCAATCCCATGTAGATAAAGTAAAAAACATAATTCTAGATCTTCACAATATTAATTTAATTGTAAAACATGAGGATCGATCAATGATCATTTAAGTTTCACTTGAAAATAATTACATTTAATTAGTCGAAAACATGATATATTGCTAAGACTCATATACCCATAAAGGGGAGAAGTCGTCCTGGATTTCTAAATAACTACAGTATAAAACTAGAAATAATGTTGAGGTGTAGAGGTTATTCACTTGGGGTAAAACACTCAAAAAATGTAAAAAAAACTACTGATGAATATATGAATAATGAACACCCTATTACTAAAAATGACTCTAGGGAAATAAAAGTCATGTGCTTCCATTATGAAAAAAACAGGGCATAATAATCCTAAAATTATGAATCTAAATAGTGAGTTATAATACAAACATCCAATTGATTAGTACCTTATAATAGGCTTAGGTTATGAAACTATTGTTGTATTAAATGTATCAGGCCATACTCTCAATCATGATTGGGTCCTTGAGGTTGGTTCTTCTTTTCAAATGTGTCCCTATATCGAGTAATTTCTAGGATTGTTTTAAAGTGTAGAAGGAGATTTACTCTTAAACAATAATAATAGGTGAATGTTTGAGGGAAGATGTTATGTTTCGATAGAACTATATGATCCTTCCATCTACACATTACTGGATGTAAGGTGGTATCCCTAACATATGATGAAATTAGTCTCCTTAGGGATCCATGATCAAAAAGTGTTTACATTTAAATTATAACCAGTTTGTCATAAGATCTTTAATGGATCAGTAACCATCATTACAAGATCTCTTACCGATGAGATTTATGTCATGAATGTAAATTACCATTTAAGAAAATTAGCTACAATCTACAAAACCAACACATACAACAAAATTTTATGGCATATGATATAGGGGAATATTTGATACATGGGATTAGAAGGACTCAAAAAGAAAGGCTTGTTGAGTAACACCACAACTACTCCTCTTCCATTATGTGAATATTATTTGATGGCTAAATCCAAGAGGGCTAATTTAAATATTTCCTCCTTTGAATGTATCAACCCTATTGAATACACCCTATTGGATTTGTAGAGGAAATATTTGATCACCTATCATGTTGTAGGTTACTATTTTTTACCTTTATAGATGTATTATCTAGTTAAGTTTTTATTTAAATTTTGGAAAATAAATCTAATATTTATAAAATCATTAAAACCATGAATGTTATTGATGAAAACCAAACATGAAAGAAAATAAAAACCATGAGAAATGATAATGGGACAGAATACCTATACATGGAATTCATTTATTTTTTTATTATAATGGTGTTATGATACATAACACTATTAGAGAAACCCCCAATAGAATTTCCATTTAATGAGAATGAAAAAAACTATATTAGAGTGAGTTCAAAGCATTATTACATGATCATAACTCCATAATGTTTTATCAGAAGAGGTTGTCAACAATATTATTTAACTTATTAATTGGTGCCCATTATCATAAATAAAATTAAAATAATGATGAATTGTGGAATTTAAGGCCTCCTCCATACACATATATTAATTTTCTTTGGTAGGAAAACTATTGATCATGTTAAAACCTATCATATAGAACCATCATGAGGAAAAATTGTATCTGTTGGTTATCCTATCGGGAGTTAAGAGATATAAACATGTTGTTGACAAACTAGATTACTATAAGTGAATTATAAGTAGTATTTTAGTATTCCATGAATACACTTCTCTAAAAACCAAGGATGATATAGCTATAAGTAGTGATCTCGACCATGAAATGGATGAAGAAGATGAGCCAATAGCTTACATTGAGGCTAATGTTAATCCAACTCCACATTCTCCACATCCCATTGATGTGGAAGATTTTGAGAATATATCTTGTTCATATTCTGATTCCTAACATTCTCCCAATAATAAGGATTACTAATTCAATCGAGATAGTAAAAAGAGGTTCCTAAGGCCATTTTCTTTGTTTATCGATTAAAATAAGGATTCTTATGCCTTTTATGTTACCCCTGATCTTATATATGAGGATGATCAAACCTATAGGTATGATTTAAATTATAATAACTCCGACAATTAGTTCTGTATCACGAATAATGAGATTCACTCTTTAATAAAAATCTCCACATTGGCCATTTTCAACAAAACACTACATGATAAGGTAATTGGGCCTATAGGGATTCAAAAGGAAATAGAAAAAAACATTGAGTGAAACTAAATTAAGTAAAAATCATGTCCAGTTTTTAATAGATTCCATCAAAAAATTATAATTGATTACTCTAAAATTGTTTCCCCTATTGTAATGAATTGTTCTTTTAGTGATTTTCGTTATTTTTCAATATATAGTGATTTGAATATCAAATAATTGAATGCTAGAACCACCTTCTTACATAGAAATTTAAATAAAAACCTCTATATGAATATTGAATGATGATTATTCTAGGAATTAATATTAAATCACATTTTCCTATTAAATAAATGACTGGATGGATAATACAAATCATATAAAAATTGTATAAGGAATTCTATTCCTTCATGTTAGATAACCAATTTACTAAGACGCAAAAAGATACAAGCTTTTATTTAAAAGCCACTAAAATTTAAATGATTTAACTTCTAATTTATGTTGATGACATTCTTATCATTTTTAAATATGTGAGTTCAATCAGTGCTGTTAAATCCAAATTAAAAGGAATGTTTGAAATAAAAGAATTCAGTTTTGCAATGTAAATATTAGGTGTTGAAATCATTAGTGATATACCAATTAAATGTTATTACCTATCTCATGATTCATAAATTTTAATGATTCAAAATAGATGCATGTTTTAATAATTCAAACATGAAAATTTACATCTGGGTAAATAGTTTAATAAAAATTTTACATAAGAAAAAAATGAAAAAAATGATGATCCATTTCTGTCTAAAATGACTTATAGTAATATTTTTTATATCATTATGTAAACTATGATTTCAACAAGACATGAAATTTCCTATTAAATCGACATGATAAACAAAGTCATGGAATCACTTGGGATGCCACATAGGCATGACCATAAGTGGATTTTTTGATATCTCTCATGTTGTTAAAATACATCATTGTGTTAGGGTAAAAATATGTATTATTATGAAATTCATGTTGGATATGTAGATGTTGACTATGTAGATGATATTAGAAGAAAAAATCATTGACTTTTTATGTGTTCAATGCCTATTGTGGCTATTTCCCATAGAAATGAAACATGCGGTGTGTGGATTCACTTTTAGCCATTGAATCAGAGTACATTTAACATACCAAGATAGTAATGGAAGCATTACGGATTAAAGTATTTTCTTCGAAACACAATCATATTAATTTAGTTATAAATTTTTATTTTTCTCTTCAGAATAAAATTATTTTATCCAAAACTATAATTTTTCATGGTATATCAAAGAACAATGATATTAGGATAATCTTTATTAGAGATGTTATAGAATCAAGAATCATTTCTTCAAATAATACAATCACTGAAAAATGCTCATCTAATATTTTGACTAATTCCATGGTAATATGTAATATTATATTTAGTTTAGAAATAATGAACATGGATCGTATAATATAATGATAGGTGCATGTATGTGTCAAATTTAAATAGAAAATTGTATAAAATTTTGAATTATGGTTATTCAATTTTAGTTCTTTTATTGAAATATTCCTTTTGTAATTTTTCAATTTCAATTTATATTATATGGGATGAATTTTAATCATTAGAATCTTACAAAAGAAATTAATTCTACATTTTTTATTTACTAGACTTCGAATTTATAGTTGGGCCTATTTTTTTGGACTATGCATTTGGTCTGCTCTAGTTGGTCTTCTTAGTTCAGAGGACAATGTAGCAATCCGGTAGTTCTCTAAGTCTTCACATTTCATCATCCATTTATGTTGTCTCACATTTAATCAAAGAAATCTATTCATTTTATCTTTTCTCATGTGATGATAGATGGGTCTATTCATGTTGGATTCATGGGATCCTCTAAGTGGGAATTCTATGACCGATTACACCTTATTCTCAGAAGGATTTTATCACAAAATGATATTAATTGATTTAAGTGATTTAGGATTTTTTTTCTTCCTCACTGATGTAGTGTGTTCTTCAATTGACACAAGATATCTAGCCCTAGATTGGGTTATTCTCTATGTTAGGTCTTAGTAGTGGTTAATCTCCACTATACACCACTGGGGTGCCTCTATTCTAGGATAATCAATGTAAAATTCATTTGGCCTAAACAATGATCGACACCAGAGTTTCATTGATCCAGATTAGGGAAGAGTCATTGCGATAACCTCATCAAATAGAGATATTGCTGAGATGTGACAACACCCATGTGATGATGTGATGATAATATGATGGAAATTACCTATTGGGTTGTGTTTTTTTCCGGAATGCGGGTCCCCATGGGACTAAATCACAGAATCTGTTTTTTATTTCTCTATATTTTAATTTATTGAATCTTATTTAAACTAGTTTGTAATCATATAATTCTACTAGAAATAAATCAAATATTATTGTTTCAGTATTAGAGTTTTTTTCGTTTAATTAAACATTAACCATTTATATTTTTTTAAAAGTGGTAGAATGATAAATAAAATTAAAAGCTTGGTTAGAGAAGTTACCTCGTCCCTGGAAAACTTTTTTAGGTTTGGACAAAAATACTTCTTATTTTGAATATCTCATCAAATAAAAATTATAGGATTAATTGAGGGAATTAAGAATTTTATTTATGTTGTTCTTGGAATAACAAATGGTTTTTGGATGTGTGAATAGAAGAGTAGGGGGTGAATATTTATAAATGTGGTGATATTCACACTTTGTAATTTTCAACTTTTCTTGATAATACCATTATCATTTCATTGAAATAAATATCCCAAATGTAAAATATCATTGTCTTTGTAGAGATAAGGTTGATATAGACAGTACAATATTAATTAGATATTTTTTGGTTCAATTTTAATATTTATCATATTAGTTTAACTCCTTAGTAAACTCGTTTTTACCATAAATACTATAAATATTTTTTAATGTTTTTACTATGTAGTTAATTAATATTTTTTATTTAATTTATTAGTTAATATAATTTATTATGATTAAAAATATGGAATCCATTATTATAATTTCTTCTAACGGAAGAGAAATATATAATTATAAAATTAATCTCATATATTTGTTAAAAATGTTGGTTTTCTATAAATGTATTTTTATGGTAAATATTTTCTATTATTAATTATATTACAAGTAACCATAATTAGGAAAATTTAAATCCGTACTTATATATTTAGTTTATAAATTTATATTAATTTATTACTCATACGGTTTTATTTTAATTATTTAAAATAGAAATGCTTTATGGACTTTAAAACACTATTTTGATAAAAAAGTGTTTTACATGCTAAAAATAAACATATAGAAGAATCTAGTAAAAAATAATTTAATGTAATTAGTTTAATTTAGTATATCTATATAATAAATTTTTTTATTTTTAATCAAATTAAAAACATAATAACACATTATTTATAAAAAAGAAATGATAATTTTATGAAAAATTTTATATTTCATTGTGTACTAAAAAATGAATATTTTCTACAAAATAAAAAAACATTGCCAAATCATAATATCCAAAACAGATTTATAAATTTAATTCCATTTTACTGAATACATTTCCTAAAATTGGAAATTAAAAATATTATTTTTCTATAGAAAGAGTTGAAAATTATGTTTTGAAGAAAACATATTTTCGAAATATAAATAAATTTGCTAAAAATTGAGTGAATAGATAACAATAATTTTTAAACAATAATATATTTAGTATGAAATTTATATAACTTTTATAATGTATTTAATCATAATTTCAACAACAAATATATTGGATTGGTTAAAATGATCATATTTAAATAATAATATTTCAATATTATATCACTATTCATTTAGTGTTTCGTGTTGATATAAAAAAGTGAGAATAAAAATATTATTAAAATATTAGGTGATTAAAAATCGCTTATTATAAATTTTGTAGATGTATTTAATTTTCTCTATGAAATTTACAAGGACGAATTCCCTGATTTCCTATCCTTCAAGGGGAGAAACCACTAGTTTAAGCCCATGGTCAATAGGTTATTAATTTAAGGCCTTCTCTTTATATACCTTATGAATTTAAATAACATACATTATACCCTCTATTAATTTCATGTTTTATAGGTGATATTAATGAAAATTTCATATTATGTGGGATATAAGAGGGTGAATTAAAAGGTCGATGACATTTTCCAAAACATGAGTTATAAACAATGAGATCCCAAACCTACTATGCAAGTTACCTCAGCCTAGTGGTAACCAAGAAGGTGAGTGATGAAATTGTTTTTGAATCAACCCCTATACATCATTTGTGAGCTCCCATGTAGGAACTATGTCATATAGTTGTGGAAAAAACTCTGATTTGGTGACACAAGTGTCATATGAGGGTTGTTCAATAGCTCCCAAGGCTGCATCCTACAAAGAGGCAATATGGTCATGAAATGAAACAATTGTATGAGAGATTTCATAAGAGATAGAACCACTATGATTCCATGATGTGGTATGTCATGTACTAGGGGAGGGTGATCCAACATGTGGAAAGGCCCAAGAGCAAGACATATGGGTTGTGCTTTGATCATGTCAATCCCTAGAAAGGATTTTCCCCTCTATAAAAATTATAAATCACCTTGAAGTGTTGGAGTGTAAAGGGCCAGATTCAAATAATTACATGTTTTGGTAGCGAATTCCAACAAAGATAAAAGAGACGTTAGGATAGAGTTTAGTAAAGATTCCTTTTGTCAGTTTTCATGAGATAGTGCCGATGAGTTTCAAGGTATATGGATTCATAATTCATGGAGGGGGAAGGGTCGAACTACCAACTGGGATGGACGACGATGTATCCATATTAAGTGATAAAAATATTATTTTTGAATATACTATTCTTAATAACACATACTTATGGTGAATATATCCATAATATGGTTGAATGACAAAGTGATGGACTTTGATCCTAAGGTTATTTGAATCATTGAATAGGTGGAGGATGCTGACATGGGAGGCTATCCTTCTTGGACAATACTGAGATATAGAAATGGATGTTGCATTAAATGAGAAAACTCTAGAGTTTCTCTATCATTTAGAGGATGAAAATGGTATAGAAGATTGTTTTGATCAAATACACACTATAGGAGGATGATAGGATGATGTAAAAGTTTATATGTATGGATACTAATCATGATTAGGTTACATGGATTAATAATAAATATCTTATTCTGAAAAGAGAATTCAAATAAGAAAATATGAACATATGAAGTTACATTAAATCATGGGACATGATGTATTATAACATTGAAGTCCTTATAAAGGATGATCTACAATAACGTGTAACCACTTTCTCTACGAAATTAATTATGGAGAATTTTGAAAATATGCTTAAGTTATAATTCAATGATTTAATGGTTTCATTTAGTGGATATTCAGATTGATTCTTTTTGGTTTCACAATTTTTCCATATTTTTCTATAATAAATATTTTAATTTATAGATAGTATCATATCAGTTTATGGAAGTTTTCTCCCACTTTGAATTCTTCTTTATAATTAAATTATTCCTGAAAACCCAAATTTGTGGGAACTACTATTTTTTTCAATATCTATTATGTTGTTTTGAGTCAAGAGATAGTATCTCAGACGTTATTATTTTTATTTATCCTAGATTACACAATTTTAAATCCCACATTATAATTGTCTATTTTTTCTTATTTTCACACCTAAAAAATATATTTATGATAAATGAAAGTACATGAACCCAATTCTAGTGACATATAAAGGAAATAAAATAACTACAAAAATTCATAAACATGTTATAACGCAATGGTTTTGGAAAGGGTTTTTGGTGATTTCCTATATATAATATGAATAACTAGATATATTATATCCCATACAACACTATTAAATAATTAGTATTGGTGTTCCAATTATTATAAAATAATTTTCTAAAATAGATTATACTATAAAAGCATATAAACATAATTCTGATTCAAAGGTCAGTATTATGTAGAATTAAAAGTACTGTGAACTAAATCATTCAACAGTGTGTTTGAACCACCCACCATATTATCTTTAATTATCCTCTCAATATCTATCACCCATAAGGCATCAACCTCAATAATGTATCCTAGGTTCATATTATTTATTGGGGATAAAGGATGAGGAAGTCTTGTAGAATTATCTCGTTTTAAAAAACCATGTAGATCAAAAACACATAATGATTGACCTAAATTCCAGTTATATAATTCTAACATTATTATTGAAAAAAATCAAAACATACTATAGGATAAGTATGAAAATAAACCCTTGATTGATAAATCACCATGAACAACCAATAACATTCCAAATTGATCTCGATCTAAATGAGGTGAACTGATATTTATGAGTCTCTCACCATCAGACAAATAAGATAGGATATGAGATGAAAAATGGAAACCACACATTCTAGGAGTCCCCATGAATTATATAAAAATCAATCAAGGTTATCATCTAAGGTTTTTATCTATTCTAAACGATATATCTGGAGTGGTTGAGAAGTGATGACACTTCATTGAATACATGAGAATAAATTGACATCTTTTTTGTTTGTTCATGTAATATTGCATAATTAAATATTTAAAGAACATTATATTTATATTTTAGATATTTTTGGGCACACATATATTCAAAAAAACACATATAGAACACACACACTATCTATAAAGTCAATCCATTTTCCCCTAAAAGGGATACCCCAACCATAAAGACTTATTTATTTATTACATGGTCGGTCATCCCATGGGCACGAAGCCCGTTACATAACCAGAAATCCTAATGTAGTGTCATGACTGCATTATCATACCTATGCCACCAGTACTGGGTCATGCCTATATACCTCCTACATGCTTCATTCCAATATCACTTCCATCCTATGCCATGATCCACAACTCTCCCTTTAGAGGACTGTAATTTTACTTGCAGCCACTCGGATTTAAACATGGTTCAGATGCATAATTACAGGTCCACTATACCACTCAGGTAAGCCTCCGACTTATATATATATATATATTTGATTATTTACAATACTTTAAAAAAATAACTAATTTATTACAATATATAGGGTAAACTATTGTTTTAAAAAATACATTTAAAACAATTCATCTCATATATATAAGTATATAATTAAACTTCTAGTAATATATAGTAATAATATAAATATATAAACAAAATTATAAATATAAATATATATTAATGATATATATTTTAAATAATATCTACATATATTATATTATATAACATTACAAATAATAAATTATTTATATATACAATTTAATATCAATTATTATAATTTAAAAAATATATATTATAAAATATAAACTGTAAATATTGTATCATCCCTACTATTGGGGTGACCCAACATGAAATATTATCCTTTATTAGTGTTTTTAAATTTATTGATAATTCTAACACTTATAAAGGAGGGAAGTATCTATTATTTACAAAAACGAACTGATTAATTTATCATTTAACCACACAATGTTTAACAATTATAAAGGCCCACATTTATCAGTTCCATATTTATCATAGATATATGGCCTTTTTCCATTGTTATTTTCAAATATATTAAAATGATACTTTAACAATGATATTACTATCATTGATAAGAGGACCCCACCAAGGTCAGAGCATTCTACAACCAATTAAAAAAACTTCACCATCCAATAGAAAACATAAAAAACATTATTTAAATGTAATTCAATATTTCATTATAATAGATAATTTATTCATAATGTTCTATTTATAGAAAAAATGTATCTACATTAAATCATTTTAATATATTAAAATTACACTATTGTTCAATTCACATAAATAATAATTTTTACAAATATTTTTGATGCTCCATTCTATCACAGAATCTAAACGAATGAAAAGGAAAATACCTTGAACCCAAAGTGATTCATCCTTTGAAGAAACATAACAAAATGAAAAAGGCATGAACAATGATTCAAATTCACTTGGGTCATGCAAGTTCCTATAAGGCCACGCAAGTATACATGTGCGCCGCCCAGTGGTCGTGCATGTGACATGCGTGCCCGCGTTGAATTTCGCCCAGGGTCTTCACCAGCCTACAAATACCCCCTGTGGGCCCCCCATTTCAGGGAGGAAAATTTCCAGAAACTCATATTTGAGCTCCCGACACCCTAGTCTCTTCTCGATGATTCTGAACACTTCTAAGGTAATTCATTACCAAGAAAGGAAGATCTAAAGAGGAGGGGGAAGGCCTAATTGTTGAAAATCAACAACACTTGCGCGCCTACACGGCCATCCATTAAAGGAAATGGACACACTTGCGCACCCCCTTACTCCATCAACAGAACTTGTGAGCCACCCTTCTAGAAACCCCTATGGATAATACTAATGGATTGAGCCAAGTCTCGCCCAAGTATTTATTTAAGGATTGACTGTAGTGCATGTACCCCTGTGTCACGCAAGTATACATGCGTGACCAGGACTAGTGCGCCCACACAGGACTTGAACGCCGCATTCTTTTTGGGTGCCCATCTTTCTACTTCACCTCTCATATGCCTATCCACATATCCTTTTCAATATTATGCTTTCAGAACACTCTCCAAATACATCCATGGCATGATTTCCTTGTTGGCTTCCTTATCTAAAAAAAATTTTGTGGAACATCTCGTAAAATCTATTGATTTACATATCTTTATGTCACAATGGTCATAAATTTCATTCATTCAACCTCATCCTTTAAGATGAGAGAATCCATAAACTTGGCATACTCCTTAGGAGTAATCCTCATGTTCCCAAATATGGGAATCCTCCTCATTAATAAGCCCCATGTTCCAAAATATGGGCATCCTCTTTAGGAAAAATCCCCATGTTCCCAAATTTGGGCATCCTCCTCATGAGTATGCCCCAACGATGGTTCTCTTTACCTAGGATTCCTCCTTAATAGTAAGCCCCAGTCTCAAAGTCAACAAATATGGGCATCCTACTTAGTAGTAATCTCCAAGTCCCTCAACCTGGGCCTCCTCCTTATGAGTATGCCCTAGTTCTCAAAACCTTTTAACCTGGGCCTCATTCTCAGGAAGAAGCCCCAGTCATAATTTCTCTTAACCAGTTATTATTTACTTTTGATTTGGTAATCCTTCTCAGGAGTAAAACCCAATCACAAGTCCCATTCTAATTTGGGAATCATCCTTAGTAGTAAGCCCCAAGTTAGAGTATCCAAATCACCATAAAGCACATATACCTTTATAGACCTTGTTCCTGGATTTCTTATCGGAAGTAAAACCCAATAGTCATTTATTTTGGTCAGTCAAACATACATAATCCCCACATCATTGCATCTTTCGTGGAATAGTTTTCTAGTTTCACCAATACCTCTTGGTTCTCACACCGAGCATGAATCACGTGAGCTTAGAGTGTAAAATCAATCATCACATTTTTCTTTGATCCATCAATCTTGCATAAACATCATACTCCCTTACTCGAACTATGTGGGTTCTGATTCCTTTTCTAAACAAAGGATACATAGGTAGACCATCTGCGGGTACAATCCCAACTCTGAAATAATCCATGTCATTCTGAATGACAATAAACTTCATGTGCCCGACTTAGTGGCTTTAAAACCAGTATGGTCATCATAATGACCAAGATACTTTTATGTATTGAAGGATACCATTGACTACGAATCATTAACAATTACAGATGATTCTCTATCGATTATGAACCTCGAATTCATATAAAAGATTCTCTAAAGTTCATACATTTCTAATCATTGATTTTCAGATCTAAAGGAACACACATTTTATACTTGGTAATGTAATAAGGATTCACAAACATAACATAAATCTATAAAGAGAGTCATGGAGTAGACAATAATTCCCCCCAAAAGGGGCTGATGAGTCCAACCTCCCATCCCCTCGACCAATGAAAATTCTTATGCCTTATCAATTCACAACTAATTAACACCTACCTTTGTAATGTAGGTCCAAATGGATATGTTATCAATGGATGTTTCCGATTCTACAAAAACTCCCGTTAGAAACCACTTGGAATGTTTGAAACATAAATCAACACGGTCACCCCCAATTCCAGAGGAAACAAAAAAGTGTGAACCCAACATGAATCCTTAACCAAGTTCAAATAATGTTTACCTATTTCTTAGGCCCCTATTTTAACTCAATTAGAGGGCCAAAAAAACAATCAATAATATATGTGCTCATCCAAAATATATAGTGGTCGAACATAACATTATTAAATTTGTTATATA
Source organism: Viscum album (assembly GCA_963277665.1). Classification (NCBI taxonomy): domain Eukaryota; kingdom Viridiplantae; phylum Streptophyta; class Magnoliopsida; order Santalales; family Viscaceae; genus Viscum; species Viscum album. The sequence goes on from OY728130.1 coordinate 1,884,190,281, forward strand.
AAACATGCACCCTTTTCCAAGATCTTCTACACACCCATAAAGACTTCTGCTGTGAATACTTCTACTGTGAAGGCCTTTGCTGCTACTTTTGCTGGATCAGCGTCCACTCTGAGGAATAAATCACCTACTCAGCATCTTCAACGCTTTGTATCAAATGCGCTGGTTAAGGAGTACCGTCAAAACGGTACTATTCCGACTCTAGAGGCTGCTCGACATGCCCTCCAAGTCAATAATTCAATCTGGTCGTCTGGACAGTGATGACCAGCAATCAAGAAGCAGGTGGTGCCAACCATCGTCTCCAACCGTTTGTGGTCGTTATCCCCGAAACACAATCACCATTCACTCCCATATACTGGGGAGGTGAATGAGAAGGTCTCTCAGAGCCTTAATTCAAGGAGACATGAGTCCTTCCTGAGGGCTCCCATCAACAATCATCGCCAGACTCATGTGACAGTGCGCCCTCAACATGATGAGGGTATCGTCTTCAGGCATTCGGCTCAGGTTCCTTGAACCCGAGTAGGAAAGACGAACCGCCATAGGTGAAATCCGGTCAACAGTGAGAAGGTTTTCATCTCTAAAAAATTTGGATAAGTCCACCAACCTAACTTGGTAGAAAACAACAAACAGGATCACACACTCGTCCGTTTTAATTCCGATGTCCAGAAAACTCATCTGGCAGGAGCACACCAATCCCGCCAGTCAATTATGGTGGAGTACTATAGACAGGAACATACACCGGTTTATAAATTATCAGCTAGTCAGCAGGCTCGTCTGACTACATATGATGAATCCCAATAACCCAATGTGTTGACAACTGGTAAACATGCACATAAACCTGCTTACACTCATCAATCCTACCAGCAACCTCCTCTGTATGTATTGAAGGACGATCGTCAACCATGTTTGGAAGAGTGCAATCAGCATGCACATACACATGCTAGTATTGATCAATCCTACCAACATTCTCATTTTGAAGCATTCGGAGAAGTCTTTTGAAACGCTCCAGCGAAAAATAGGAGGCAGAATCAACTCACTGCCCCCACACTTGAGTATTGTCAGGATTCACTGACAGGTATAGGAGTACAGGAGTAGGCACATACACATACTCCAAGCACGGAATGGACATATATCTCTGTTTCGGCCGCTGAAGTCACCAATCACATTCTATCAATGGTGAAAGAGCAGAAGAAAATCCCTGCTCATATTCTGGATGCCTGCCAGGATATTATAACAACTTCAGAATCATATCAGGGAAAGGCGCAAAAATATATCCCTATCATTGCATTGACACATCAACAGTTCAATCCGTAATAGACACACACATTTTTTCCAGTCCAAGAGGGTTGTGGAGTGTACACCCTCACATCATATGGATAGCTAAGTCAGGCACATACACCTGAATTGAGTGGAGAAAATCATCCTAACCTGATCATTTCTATTGAGCAGGAATATACACCTGCCCATAATAACCACATTCATCAACAAGTGGTTGCTAAAGTGTGTAAGAATGCGTCTAAAAAGAAGACTCTCCCAACACTGTCAAGAAATCAAGAGCCAATATATATCAAGGACATTATTGATTCCAAAGTTCTTAATGCACTTAGACAATTATCTTGAGGAACTCAAAATTCTACGATCTGAGTTCCCAAAGGTGGGAACATTAATTCCAAAAGTCTCCATCAGAAAATTCATCATGAAGTCTTTCTTCATGACAATTCGGTTGATCTTGAGTTTCATCTTCAGATGAGAGCCACAAGAACCCTCTGTGTCGTCAGAAGACAAAGGAGCAAAATGATTCATCTTTTGTTGTTACCCACCATGGTGGGCCTCCCCATGATGATGAATTTAGCTGCGAAAGTCCTCTCCACAGTTATAAGGCACATTTCCTGGAAAATTCTCCAATGGACAATTTATTGAGGAGAAAGCCCTCTTATCATTAGGAACATGAAAATGTGAAGCCAGTCATGTATGATTATTTACCACTAGCAGGTTAAATACTTTCTCAATCAGAAGATATCCCGGGGTGTAGGTCAATCTCCAAACCACACCTGATTCGTTCATCTTCTAATTTGATCAGTGAATTCTTTATCAATCTTGTTTTTATACAATGAAGCAAAAAAAGAAGTACCAGCTCTGTTCTAATCTGTTAGTAGACCCTTATTTGAATGATAAAGAGGAAGTAATGAATATGAGAAAACACCTGGAGAAAGGTGATATTCCAGTCATGTTTTTTCCTTCAACTGACTCTCAGTATGACAATCCTGAGATGTTGACGGAAGATGGAATTCATGATATTCATCTCATCATTTGGAAAAATATTTGTTAGTTGACAAATAAAATATTATCTTATGATGGATTTGAAAATCATGTCATGATAATAGAAGGGTTACTGTGCCAAATTGACTTGGTATCACTCTCAGTTTCTCGATATCTGAAGGCTGAAAAACAACAGAGAGCCATGCAGCGTTAATACCTTGGCGCACTAAGAAGATTACACCAGTTACTTACCAATTCCACATCTAGTATTCATATCAGGGGATGTGGTGTCCTTGGATCGTTACATTTCATTGTACTCTCTAGTCAGAATAGCCCGCCGAAAATGGTCTCAAGCAATGTTTTTGCCCATCACCGATCACAATCAATTGGCTTTGTTTGTAATCAATGGCTTGCCCAAGAAGAGGCCTCACGTAGTTCTTCTCAAAATCAAGCATACAGAGAACAAGTTTTTGAATTACTCCTGCATTAAGAAAACAAGAATATTGAACATGCCTCTCGTTTGGGGAAAGCACATTATCAAGTGATAGAAGTGTCAAAAATCATCCAATGGTCTTTTGAGCTGGGGGATAAAAGTGGATGTAGGTTGATGCATCCAGCCAATTTTCGGACTAAATTCCCCAAGATCAGGAGATATTACAAGAAGGTCTCAGATATAGCATGTCACGAACCACCCCAGCTTGCTAGACATGGGACTATTTCAACCCAACCCTCATAATCAACCAATACGATTCGAGGAGTTGAGCAGAAACAACACCAGTCCACCGGACTAGGGACTTTTTCAAATCCTCAATCCCTAACTCAAAGAAATTCAGACTTCACTCGATTAGGGAAGAAGCCTCAAGAGGAACGAAGAGACAAATTATCATGAGATTCCCTCCAAATTATAGTTCATCAAGAAGATCCTGAGGGATCAAATCGACAAAAGGAAATGTCACATCAGGGACTTGAAAAAAGTCATTATCATAGAAATACCGATAGAAGGGATGCAATGCATTATGCATCAATTAGTGTCGTTAATTTCACTCTTTCTGATCCATCAGATGAGGCTCACTCATAGGGATCAGATGAAGAAGTACCTTCTCAAGAAGTTGTATTCACATACACAAATGAAGAAGGTGTGCGTACATGAAATCAACGGCTTACCCATAATTAGGTTAATCCTTTAAGTAACCCACTTCCCATCTCTGAAAGGGAGAAACAAGGGGAAAGGCAGGAATCAGGTTACATACCCTTACTCTGGAGAAGGACAATCGCTCTCACTAGAGAAAATAATTGCACAACAAGAGGAGGAAATGAAGGAATTAAGGAGGTTGAATGCAGAACTACTTCAGAGTAGTCTTCCTCCAAAGCGTGTTGTAGCCAGTCAGCTAAGGGAATTTGTTGTGGTGACTGATATGGATCAAGAATATCCTCCTCTACTAGTACACCCTCACAGGTCTAATCATACGGGTTAATTGCAACAACAATTTGCGTTTATACTATCAGTTGGAGCACCGACCACCACATCTGTCCAAGCTCCAATTATTGCACCGGGTCAGGTCCAAGCTCAATAGTATGTCTCTAAAATATTAATAACTACTATTGAATCATTAACAGCTCGGTTGGAAGCTATGGAGGGAATTCGTGCTAAAATTCAACCAAAAAGAGAGCTTACCCTGAATGGGTTGATGCAATTCCTCCCCCGTCAAATTTTGTGAGTACCACATTCCCAATCATTAATGGTTCGGGAGATCCAGAGCAACACTAAACACATTTTGTTTCTCATTGCGATCCTATGATGGGAACCCCTCTACAATAAGAATCAGTTAAGCTCATGTGTTTTGTATTGTCATTACAAGGGCCTGCTTTTTTCTGTTACAAAAGCTTGCAATCTCGGTCAATTACCGGGTGAGAGGATCTGCATCAATGATTCCTTCTTCAGTTCAGCTCAACTTTCCAAAGACAACAGTTTTTCATCTTAAAAACTGTATGCAAAGGGAGAATAAAAAGGGTTTCATATTTCATTGCTCACTGGATGGATTAACATATTCCCTGAGCATAGCACTCCCTCAAGAAAAATTATTTCCAATCTGTGTGGAAAATCAGTGTGATGAGTTACGCACGCCATTGAACCATGTGAAATATACATGAGGGTTTCGAGACCTTACATCAATCGATCAATAGATTGAAGATTATCTTATGAAAAATACGGATAAAACTTGTTTAATTCCATCAGCTCCAGGAAGGAGAATGGGTAAATCATAGACTGCTATAGTTACACTTAAACCAGCACCTGTACTTGTTCATACATCAAAAACTTCATCTTATTGAAGGGTTCCAACTCCTGAGTGTCAGCAACAGAGGCCGTTTCATCAACATGATCAAAGAGATCAGATAAGAAAACAATTTGAAGATTATAAAATCAATGTTTACTCTTTCTGAAATGAATATGTTCCTAGATACTTAATTTCCGCTCTGGAAAATAGTTTGGTTCAATTTCCAAGCCCCAAAAGGCCGAATAAGGAAGGAGATGAAGACAGTCCCAACTATTTCCCATTTCGTCAAATGTTGGGGAATCCCATTCGGGAGTGTTTTGTCTTCAAGGACCTCCTGCAAAAAATGTTTGACTCGAGACAAGTCAAAATGAATGGTTCTTCAGCTCTGGTAGCATGTGTTAATTATACATATCTAGAGGAGGAAGGCGAGTGTCAAGAAGTCATGAACAAAAATGAACAAAAATATGATGATTGGATGGTCATAAAAACGATCAACCAAACTCATTCTTTTTTTAGTACACAATTAAAGAATCTAATTGTGTCTTCTTCCATGAATGCCACAAAAAAATCCTCTTCATCAGAGAGAAAATCCTCAATGAAATGGAATAATTAAATGAAGGAAGAGCAATCAGAAGAAGATGAGATCGTGTGAAAACCCATGTTGCCTTTGACTCTGGAAGATTTTATTTCATCTAATTCGACGCAATGGGAACCGCCCCACCAAACGGCACCGCCTAAATTGGCTAGTCAGGAAGAGTCTTCCTCGGATGAAGAGTTGAGCTTCGGTTCTGTTAATATGATTCATTTAACAGATCCTTATCCCAGTCGCAGTTTTGATTTCGATGAGCATGAGTTCCCTGTATTAAATAGGGGAATCAAAGGGAGTTCTAGGGGCTCAGTGTATAGGATAAGACATGGATCTTTCAAAGGCCACTATTTCAATTATACCTCTTCTAGAACTGTGTATGTGGCAGAAACTCATGGTAGAGACCATCAATGAGCTCAACAAGAACAAGCAAGTTCTTCCACACAAGGAAAATTTATTCCTAGAACAGTTATTCTTGAATATCGGTTGGAGGTTACAACTTCTTCATCTCAACAAGTAAATAGACCTAATTGGTCTAATCTTCCAATGCCAGGAGTATTACCAACTCCTACCCTGATACAAGATGTATCAACTTACAAAACATCAACCTCCAAGGAACCTAATACACCACATGTTCCTGTTGGGAAACACAGACCTCTCGATGAAAATTATGATATACTGAAACACCTGGCCCAAGTACCGGCCATGTTATCAATTTTGGATGCCTTTAATATATCAAAGGATCCTTGGGAGGCACTCATTGAGGATTTCTCAAGTCCTAAGGAGTTTGAAACTGAAATTTCTGCAGCTGTATCCCACCATGTAGAGAACAATCCTGCAGAATGCCGTGAAGTGATATCTTTTACAGAAGAAGATGAAGATGGAGATGATGTCATGTATGCATATATTAGACCTTTGTACTTATCTAGGGAGGTCAATGGTGTATAAATCTGAAGAGCTTTCATTGATAATGGTTCAGGAGTCAACCTCATACCCATTCAAACAGTTCGTCGATTGGGCCTCACGGAATCTAATTAATCCCCTTCTACTTTGATGTTATAAAGATATGGTAAAAATGAAAAAGAACCAATGGAAGAAATTACACTCAGAACTCAGTTTAGAGATCTAGTATCAAATTTAGATTTCATGGTTGTTGATAAAGACTCAGCCTTCATCATCTTTCTTGGATGAACCTGGCTATTTCAACATGCAGCTATTCCTTCATCATATCATCAATGTATCAAATATTGTTTCTATGGTCAAGTTGGGACATTGTATGGTGATAATTCCCCGTTCAAGACCGTTGAATCTCAGTACATTGAGTCGGAATTCTATCACATGAAGGTCAAGGAGAAATCCACAACAAGGGAGACTACTAAAGATAATTCTCCAAATGATTTGGAAAAAATTCTAGATATCCCATTTGCACTTGTGAGTCCAGATTTTGTGTTTCCTATCACTCAAATTGACAAGATAGACCCAAATCTAAATACTCTTAAGGAAATTTCCATAATGTTAATTATGACAATCAATCCAGACAGCATGGGAGAAAATGGTGATTCACCAAGAAATAATGAAATCTCAAATGATGATGTATTCATTTCATCCACATAAATTTAGCAAGTATATACTTCTCCAACCAGGCCAGAGTAAGTTATAGAAATTCCATAGGTGAATGATGATATCGATTCTCAATCCATCATCTCCTGTTTAATACCCAGGGAAGACCTTCCTTTATCAATCGGGTCTGAAATGGAAGCTTCTTCTTCAATATATTCAGATTTTAACATCTCTTATGATCAAGAAAATTCTACTTCATCATCTACTATGCAAGTAGAAACAGAATAAATAACACATGTTGAAGAAGAAGAGGAAGATCTCAGGGATGCTCCTCCAGCATTTGAAGATGATGTCTCTAACACAATGAATGAACTCAGAGAAATAAATCTGGGTACAAAAGAAGATCCACACACCACTTTAATTAGTGTGGCCATGAATCTTGAAGAGCAAGAGATGAATATTTATTTTTTATAGAAAAATAGAGATATATTTTCTTGGAACTATAATGAGATGTCAGGGCTTGATCCTTATGTTTCTACTCATCGTTTGGGTTTTACAGAACAACATCACAGATTCAAACAATCCGTGAGAAGAACACACCCATCCTATGCTTCCAAAATTGAAGATAAAGTGGATAAGAATATCAAAGCTAACTTCGTTAGAGAAGTTCAATATCCCAAATGGTTGGCTAATATTTTCCCTGTGAAGAAGAAGAACATACAAATTAGAGTTTTCAATGATTTTAGAGATCTTAATCGGCATTCTCCTAAGGATGATTTTCTAGTTCTGATCATAGAACTTTTAATTTATTCCACAACAGGCTATGAAGATATTTCCTTCATGGATGAATATTTCAGATATAATCAAATCTGAATGGATCCAAAAGATGAAAAATCTATAGCCTTCAGAGCCCCTCAGGGTGTGTTTTTCTATCGATTAATGCCCTTTTGGCCTAAAGAATGCAGGAACACCATATCAGCATGCAATGCATCGTATCTTCAAACCCTTTTTAGGGATGTTTGTTGAATGTTATGTGGACGATTTGGTGGTTAAATCCTAGAAATGTTGTAATCACTTAGATGATTTGGAAATCATATTACACAAACTTCGGCAATATAATTTGAATGTGACCCCTTAAAATGTTCTTTTGGGGTAACCTCAGGAAAATTTCTCGGCTTTGTTGTACCTGATCGTGGTATTAAAGTCAATCCTGAGAAGACAAAGTCAATCCTTTATATGTCACCTACCCTAAATTTGAAATAATTGAGAGGTATTCAAGGACACATGGATTATATTCAGCGTTTCATCACCAATTTTTTAGGAAAAAGTTTAACCTTCACAAAATTGATGACGAATGGAGTCACATACCAGTTGACTAAAGAATATCAAGAATCATTCAATATTATAAAGAAGTATCTCTTGATTCCACTAGTATTAATGCCACGTGTTGATGGAAGACCACTTATCCTCTATTTGACATCTTTAGAGCGATCATTGGGTTCCTTTCTTTCTCAGAAGAATGAAGCTGGGAATGAAAACAGCCTCTATTATCTCAGTTAGACTATGCTTGAAGTAGACACCTGATACTCAAGTATTGAGAAATGTTGCCTATCATTAATCTTTGTAGTTCAGAAGTTGAGGCACTACCTGCAACATCACGAGGTACTATTGGTATCTCGAAATAACCCGCTCAAATTCATCCTTAGTCATCCAATTCTGCAAGGACCTCTGCCAAGGTGGGTAATTATTTTCCTACAATTTGAAATTTAGTATGTGTCTCAAAAGGCAATAAAGGGACAAGCTCTAGATAATTTTTTTGACGAACACCCTTCCGTGAAAGATACATCTCCAGATAATGAACTTCCTCATTAGGAAGTCTTATTTATTAAATATAGTACTCAAACATGGGAAATGTACATTGATCGTGCTTCCAGAAGTCCAATAGAAAGGAAAATGGAAAATCCTAAATTCAACAAAGTTGGGATAGGAATTGTGCTCATTTCTCCAGAAAAGTCAGTGTTACCCTATTATTTCTCATCTTTTGGAGGCAGTACAAATAATGAAGAAGAATACCAAGCTCCCATCACAGGCTTGGAGTTGGCGCTTCAAGCACAATTGAATCACTTAAAGGTGAAAGGTGATTCAGACATGGTAATCAAACAAGTCAATGGGGATTATGTAATCAGAAATAAAGAGCTAATTCCAATGTCTGATTACATCAGAGAGTTAATGGAGGAATTTCCTATGGAACCAACATATTCTTATGTCCCGAGATTACAAAATGCTCAAGCTATTGCACTAGCTAATATAGCCACAACTCTGGCAGATCCAAATCGGGACAAAACAACAATCAGTATTGCCCACCATCATACAATTTCACCATATGTTCAAACCAGAACCAAGGAAATCAATGAAATTAGTCCCATTCTGGAACCATATTGTAATACTATAGGATGGATGACACCTATCAGGTAATACCTTCAAAAAGTAAAACGTCCACCTGATAGAGCTTGGAAAGAACAAATCTGACTACGTGTGGTCAATTTTACTCTATATGATAGCCTAGATCACCTAGAGAAAATTCATTACAAGCGTGGTATTGATGGATTTCTCTTCAGATGCATTGAAAGTGATGAAACAATGGCTGTCATGACTGAAGTACATGTAGGAGTATGTGGTTCCCATCAGTCTGGACATATACTATCTGATCAAGTTTGAAGGCTTGGGTACTTTTGGACTTCAATGATACAAGATTGTGTTGATTTCATAGAGAAGTGTCATTCATGCCATGTACATACCAATTTCATTCATCAACCCCCAGAGTTTCTTCATACAGATAAATATTCATGGCCATTTTCTACATGGGGAATGGATGTAGTGGGACTTTATGCTTCGGCTACAACAAAGCAGTTGAAGAATATTATTACTCCTAATGACTTATTTTCCAAATGGGAAAAGGAATCACCGCTCAAAGATGTCATTTCTAAATGCATTGTTAGCTTCATCAAGTCTAACATCATTACCAGATTTGGTGTCCCTCATACCATACTTATGGATAATGGAACCAACTTCTATTCATCCATGGTGAAGAAGTTTTATCAAGAATACAACATCAAAACCAATCATTCTTCTCGGTATCATGAAGCTTCCATTGGCCAGATATAAGCTTTCAATAAGACTCTATCAAATATACAGAAAAATATGGGAGATAAAGATAAGAAGTCATGGCCTGACAAAGTCTTTCATGCTTTATGGGATTATCGGACCACCAACCACACTGCAACACGATCAACTTCTTATTTATTGGTATATGGAATAGAAGCAGTCATTCCAATTGATGTTCGACTACCCTCACTCAGAGTATACATTTGTGATCAATAATCTACAGATGAACAATATCAAAAGTGATTAGATGAGTTGGAATGGTTGGATGAGAAAATATTTTGCACCTTTCACCACATTGAAGTCTATAATAATCGAATAGCACAAGATTTCAACAAAAAAGTTCATCTTCGTTCATTCATTCAGGTAGAATTGGTATTAGTTCTTATAACTCCAATAATAACAGGAATGAAACCTCACATGCTTGAGACAAAATGGGAAGGACCTTATTCAATAATACGACTGAAATAAAAAGTTGAGAAGGATAACCATCACACTATGAGAAATTTCCTTGAGTGATAATAGTTCTTATTAATTATCCTATGAAATCAATGGATATGGTATTTGTTGTAAAAAAATTTTCTTGATGTGCCTTGTAATGAGGTTAGTGAGGAAGAGTTATCTCCCTATGAGAATCATTTGAATCATGCTACTTATCTAAAGTGTTTCATTATATAGTCCCTAACCAATGAGTTTTTAAGAAATATGAGGTAATGGATTCATATAGAATGAGGCCACACCTTTATGATCTATATAAAGTGAATATAAGAAAAAAGAGATATAATATATACAATACATGGTTTATAACTATGCACCGAATGATTATACCAACCATAAATCTTGTTGTCAATATTATTGACTACATTTAGTGCTTAGAAATAATAGGAATTAAATTCCTATATGAGTTACAAAAATATCTCCTACATTCCTCACTATCCATGGCCTTTTATAAATTAATTGTCATTTATAACATGGGAAACAATGAGAATAGTCATTTAGAAAATATTATTGTGATTTCCAAAGTGAATAAGGACATGGGTAATGATAGTCCAAATGTCCTTATAGTGAAAAATAAAAGGATTAACAAGGATATGATGACCAAGAATGATAACAGTAACAAATCCCTTATGGATCTTCCTTCCATGATGTGTAATATCTAGGATAATGTGAAGGAATAAGATGTAGTTTTTTTTATGTAGAAAACATGGCCAAAGAAAGAGGGACTATACCTAGATTCATGGGAAAGATAAAGATTCACTCTTTATCAAGTATAATAATTAAATATCTAAAAATTGGGTATTTTATATAGCTTCTTCCACAAATAGATGTATCCAAATATTGGACCAATGTAGATTCTGAAAGATTACTAAAGGAGAGGTGGATTTTCAAGCTATCAATAGTCTACGGATAGATTCTTTATCCCTTGATGACTACCACCATTTATTACTAATTAGAATGATATAGGTAATAATGGATTTCATTATGTAATAATATAATCAAGAATATAATTTATTTTTAATGCCTTGATGTATATGGTTTTATTTTCATTTTATCAAATAAATGTTTTTTCTTTTGTTGAAAAAACTTATGATATTGTATGATGAATTGCAATATATACTTTTATGTATTAAATTTAAAAACCATGCATTTAAAATTGGCAATGAATCATGATCAGACGAATCATATAACACATAACTATGGAACCTCAATCTCGTTCAATAAAATTTAAAGTTATTGATATTTTTTAATCAAGATTATAATGTATTCTCTTTTAATATAAAACCCACTTTAAAGATGTAATTATTTTTTAAAAGGATAATTGAACAACCCTCCATTTGGTGGTTATGGTGATGTTTCATAGACATTTTAGGATTTCTACCCACTGATGTGTGTAGAAACTTTCTTGTAGAAGCATGAGATGGGTATTCTAAATTCATAACTTTTATTGATGAATTGAGTAGATATGGATATGTATACATAATTAGTTATATGAATAAGCCATTATAGAAATTAAAATAATCCTAGAATTAAATATAGAATAAAATTTGATTGAAGACAATGAATCTTTTATTGGAGTGAGGTGGTAAATATCTTAACCAATATATTATCAACATTCTATGGTAGTTTGGGTTTCTATCCCAACTCACTACACCATTCAATCCATATTGGAATTTTTTAGTGAAATGTTGAACTATACATTGTTAGATATTATAAGGTCATTTATAATTTATGATGATCATCCATTATCCTTTTGAGTATATACACTACAAAATGTAAAGTATATATTAAAATGTTTACTAATAAAGGTTGATGGTTGAATTCCATTTGAGTTATGTAGGGAAAAGAACACTCTTTTTTCACATACATGATTATGGGGTTTTAAATAATTGGTTATGTCCTTTTCTAGAAAAAAAGTAGCTCCCAGCGACACAAGGTGTATCATTTTATGTTATCCTATGAGATCAAAAGAATAATACCTATAAAATCCCTCATAATGTAATTTTATTATCACTAGAATGTTTTATTTAAGGAGAGGGATCACAACCTCAAAAATGATAGTCGGATAATGGTTGAATTCGATGAAGTTGATGCTAAAGATGAAAAGAGTTGGTAAAAATATATACCACATGTGCATATAGAAGAAGTAAATAATGAAATAGATGTACTGAATAGGATCACTATAGTGGTAACTGAACCAAATAGATATGGTTTTATAGTAACTCAATATGGAGACTCATTATTTGTTGAAAATAATTTACATATCACCTACATCAAGGTATTAGAGATCTTAGAAGCTATAAAATTGAAAGAGGACATGAAATTTGAAATGTGTTCCAAATATCAGAACCATGTGTGGGTTATGTAATATGATCTATTTTATGTCAATCCCATAGGTTGACAACTGGTAATCAAGAGAAAACCAGAAATTGAATTTAAGTGGAATACCCATAAATAAAATATATCAGATAAATGTTTTAAAAAATCGTGAAATTTGATAAATAGAAAACTTTTCACCAGTTTCTAGGATTAAATAGATAATAATTTTACAATCTACAGACACTGACCATTTCTATGAAGTTTGGTTGATGGATGTCAAAACATATCTCATTAATAGGAAACATCATGAAGATGTATATAAGACACAACCAGTAGGATTGATGACTCTAGGTGATGCCAAATGAATTTTCAATTTATATAAATCCCTTTATGGATTGAAGTGATAATGTATGTTATAGTATAATTGATTCAATTATTATATTAAGTAACTTGCTTCCATACTGAATGAATTGGATCCTTGAGTTTAGAAGAGGTTTAGTGGGAATTCGTCTTTTATCAGAGTAGTATATATTAATTACATATTACATATTAGATATTAAATAGCATTCATATAGTCTTTGAAGGACTAATTAATAATGTGTTCATCTATAGAAGGTTTACGTAAGGAAAGCTATATTATAGAGATCAAGATCATTTTTGATAGATGGAAATGGATACATGGGATATATAAAACAATGTATATTGACGAGATAGATAATATATTTAGTATGGAAAAATATAAGAGGCGATTAGATTTGGTGTCAAATGTTATAAATCAATCAAAAAAATGTGTCCTAAAAAATCATAGGAGAAATGTAGAATGTGTAATATCACATTCAAATTACCAATAGGTTCAATAATTTATCCTATATTATATACTAGACATGATGTTTGTTATGCATTGTGCGCGGTAGGACAATATCAAGTAGATCAACAAGAACAACATTGGTCTATTGTTAATGATATCCTTATGTATATGAGATGATATAAGGATATTCTACACGTGTATGTTGGAGATGTAGAGAGATACATAATGAGTAATTCTGATGATAGTTTTAAAATATTTTTTAATGATATGACATCAATGATAGGATATTTTTTCTATATAATGAGAGGAACTATGACATAAAAGAGTTTAAATCATATAGCTGTCACTGATTGTATATTGGAGTCCATGTAAATGACTCCTTATGATGTAGCCAAGGAATCAAATTTAATCAAACATGGCTAGGATCTTGAATTGGAACCTATAATAAAATAATATATCACATTATGTTATGATAATACTTTATTGATGGCTCTTATAGATGAATCAAGGATCTGAGAATAGAAAATGAACATACTCTATAAGTATCACCTGTACGGGGTTTTTTCTCGAAGGGGTGAAGTAAAATTATGTATTGTTACCATAGAAGAAGTAATGATAGAATACATTACTAAAGGCCTTCATAATCAGTAGAATGAGTATCATTTGAGATACAATAGGGTAAAGGACGTTAGTAGTTGGATTTATATAAATTTTGATCATATTGGAGTTGGTTCCCTAGAACCAAATTCTATGTACATTATAATAATATGTATTCTTTTTTTAGATATTAATTATCTTCTTAACATATCATGAATGTTCTTCAGCATAATATAACATGTGATAATGTCTCAAGGGTAGATTTCACACTGAAAGGTCGTAATAGTCCTTTTTATGATGAGAACATAGAAGTTTCATGACAATATTCAAAAATATATATTCTATAGATGAATTAAATCATTAATAATACACAAATTGTACATGATATCAGGAGTGGGGACTAGTAATAATTTTAGGCACCTTTTTATGGTCTACACCTTTCGTAATATCTATTGCTGGATAGTTTGAGAACAATACCATCCAATAGTAAATCAAAATTTATACTTTTCATTGGATGTTCATATCAACATACATGTGTTTTTGTCCTTGTATGTTAATAATATTATCAATCAATTTTATAACTCACATACTTTTATGTTTTGTTGAAATCAATGAGTACATTTGTTTTCAGTGACGTTGGATACATTGGGTTCATCCAGAGTTATATTTTATAAATGAATAACATGAGAAAATATTTCTCCCTTTTATTATTTAATGATTTTTATATCTCATGAACTTTTATGTAAATGACATATGTTAAATAAATCCATGTTCCTGGTGTTCTATAAAATGTTCAATTTATTGATATTCAAATAAGGATACATCCAGAACATATTTTGATGGCGCCAGCATGAAACCTTCTTGATTAGTGATATCATGATAAATGGAGTATATTACATTGTATGAATTCATGCAAGATATCATTTTATTTCAAAATTAACTTATTTATCTACTGGTTCATTAGCATGTTTCTAAATGATAACCTTGGACACTAAGATAATTCACCTAATTACACTATGAATGTTTCCTAGAGGATCACACAAAAGCTGTATCCAGAATCACTACTAAATAATGTATTGTTATTTACTATTTAAAAAGTTGAAATAATATTTTTACCACACATGGTTTAATAATTATTCATGTTTTCCTAATCAAATATATTCTATCACCAGTTATTCAAGAGAATAATGTTTGAGTGGAATATCTAATAAATATTTAATTAGAATTTTTTGAATATAATATATATTTTTATTAGGAAATAATTTAAAAATGTTTCGTTATTAAATAATTATTCTTTATTTGAGGCCTAATAAATATTATGGAGGAATTGTGGGACATGTTCAATGGTCCTGTGAGAAATAATATATTTTATATATTATTTGAATAAAAAATATAAAATATAAAATTTATGTTTTAGAGCTTGTCATGAAATAATAATAATATTATAATTATTATCGTCATGGGGTTCTGTGGGGATTAATAAATAATAATGGTCACTCATGAAATTATTATTTTTCAAACCCAAGGGGTTTATAAACCTAATAATATTATATTTCGAGAGAGCCAATGTAACAGCCCAAGATTTTATGAAAAATATTCTTTTTAATTTTATTAATGTCTTGTGTTGTACGCTACACCAAAAGGAGCTTGCAAAACACGCATCCTTGACTTGCCTTGCATTACACGCAATCGCAACCTTCCTCGAAAGTGTGTGTAGTACGCAATAACGAGTTTCACTAAACAGCGATATGCTATTAAAACTAGCCGTTATGAATAGTAATAACCACTTTTTGAAATTTTGTAAATTTTATTTTTCAAAATGGATTTCATTTTTGGATTCGGAGTATCGAATTTGGCCTAAGGTGAAATTTTGGTACATTTCGGATAACTTTCATATTCTGATGAATAGTGAAAATTACTAAATTATAATTAAAAACAACTTTTTTAATCGAAATAATTAATAGTGATAAATTATTAATTTGAGTGGTTTTAAAGTATATTTAGAATATATTTTTACAATTTAATACAATGTTGGTCATTGGACGTAATTTCACATTTAAACCTGACATAAACAAGTGTCAATCTTTTGATAAATATTGTTTCGTAAAAACACGCTATTTGTTTTAATAGCGGGATTTAATTATAAAATTAATTAATTAAACTTCTATGTTATGAATTTGTTAAAATAGACTTCATTTTTGAATTCGGAATATGAAATATAGCTTAGGATGAAATTTTGGCATTTTTCTGAAAACTTTCAATTTTTGATGAATAGTGAAACCACTAAGTGGTAGGTTAAAAACTGAATTTTGCATAAAACTTAATTTTACCACTTTTGTGAATGGAATTTCGAAAATCCGAGAGACACGGTTAATATCAAGGACTAAAATGTGGTTCAATGAGAAGAAAATAATTTTTGGTGAATAGTAACTTTTTACTTTTTTTTACCGCGATTAATAGTAAATAGGGTAACTAAGGGTAAATATGATATTACTATTACCCTAACACATGTCCCAATTCTATTGGACAAGTGTAATTCGACCAAAAACAAACTTAGGAATAAAATATGACCATTTAGGCCCACTTGGATTAGATTAGGACATTTATTATGAATTTATTTAAAGAAGGGTTAAAATAGTTAAAATCAAAGTTTAATAAGTAAATCATTTTTAATATGGGGTTATACATAAGATAAATTCGATTTTAAATATTAATTAGAAAGCTAAAAAGATTTCCTATATGATGGTATTTTATTTGTAATTTTTAGACATCAAATAATTTAATTTATTTATGACACAACGATGATGCAGTAATTATCTTATTAATGAAATATTGACATAATTCATGTTATAAACACCAAAATAAATGTAATTTGAGATTTTTTATGAATTCCACTAATTTTATAGGTTACTATGATATATTAATGTTGATTTAATAAACTTGGTTCGAACATATAATTCTGTTATGACTTTCACAAAAATCATATATCAAATAGTGTCAAAATTGACATAAAATAGTTTTTAAATCAAATATTATATTATTAATTGTTATTTTATTCCTAAAAATCTAAGGTTCGGCCAAATGACTTAGATAAGTATATATATATTAATAATAAACAATTTGTGGTTCGTTTGGCATGTTATAGTAAGTTTATTAACCATATAGTGAAAGAAAACAAAAAGACACGGTAAAAGTTAAATTATTTAACTTAGAGTTAAATATAATTGATAAGGTTTAAAATAATATCCAAACATGTCTAAATTTGATTGGTTGATGAGATTACAACCCTATCTCATCTAATCTTCGAATATGAGTCATTTTTGGAGGTTTTTAAGTGGGGTTAGATTTATTATAAATTAATATTTTGAAGAATTCCTAAGGTGCCCCTCTCCTCCCTTATAAAAGGGCACCTCCTCCCCCTCCTCCTCACACCAATTTTGAGCACTCAAGCTCGGCCAACCCCTGCCATTTTCTCCTCTCCACTTTCCTAGAATAATCCTAGAGGTTCTGGTCTTCTCCAAAGACCAATCTTAGTTCCTTAAGTGGAGGATTCAAAGAGGCGTTCCAAAGAAGAGGTAATATCCATTACCGATCTTTTCAATTTCGTTCTTCTTCAACTTCTTCTTCTTTAGTTGTTTCATGATAAAGTAATAACATCAGTATTACTTACATACTGATATGTTATTATAAATATGAAACAACCCTAATTCACCTTCTATCCATCCTACGGAAAAATGAAATCACCGCGCGTGCGTACGTACGGAATACTGTCTCCACGCCGTGGTGTAATCTATTTTCCACCATCACCTTACAAGGATGGGTATAATGGTGTAATGAGTAACTACATATGATTATTATGAAGTAATATTGATACTGAAATAATATATATATACTCCAATACAATTCCACGATCATAGGAACGATATCATCACTCGTGCGTACGTACGGAATACCGTCTCCACGATGTGATGCGACTCGTTCTACATGATCTTCATTTCATAATGATTATATAAATGAATTGAATGAATTAATATGGTATATACTACACTAATACCATTCTGGAAATGAATTATCTATAACCTAAAGATAAGAATAAGAATTTATTCGACAAAACACGCATAAGAACAAAAAGTTATAAAGACCCGAGTAACAAGTAACAATGAAATATTACTAACAAGAAGCTAATAATATGACCATATATGATATCATATCAATATGTATGATTCTAGAATAAGTCAATAACATTATTTAAACCATTATACAGGAGCTTCGGACACGTACAAAGCTAATCGGACCTAAGGTAAGGGAAATATCACAATCTCATTTTTATCCGAGATTGTTTATTCGTAAGTATTTACTGGGGTGTATTTTATCATCCACATCCATGTTCCCTCAATATGTAATATTGTTTCCATCCACTTGAAATAGTTTAAACCCAATTTTACCCTTAGGTGAGTTTTTATTAAAGAATATGAAGGGAATCTTTTGTCGTTTTTCCGTACGAGGTACTTTTTGAATTTTCCGACAAAAGTACGAAGAATGTTTTTTTTAACCTATACGGCATGAATGAATTTTTAAAACATTACTTAAAAGATGCTTCCTTTACATGTTTTCAAGTTTATTTTTAATCAACTTTTCTTTTATTTTAATGTTATATGACATGTTATGAAAGGAAAAATGTTTTTGAAGAAGAAAGGATATTTTCCTCAAGAATGGAGTTCAAGTGTTTTATCAAAATTATTTTCCATCTAAGATAGTAAAGGGTTCTGTTTTTATCCCTATTATTAAATTGATTTGATCATGTTGTGATGGAATTATTTTTATGAGTTCCTTTATCTTATATGAATTGATTTATGATTTCATGATGTTTCAAGAATCCCATTTTTTTACATGTGTTATGCGATGATGTATGTTTTATGATTATGTGGCACACATAAGAAAGGATTCATTATAAGATGGGTGGGACCTATATCTCCCTCCAATGCATTGGGTAAAGATTTTATATCTCATGAGATAGACATGGCTGGAACAGAAGGTTATTTCGGTTCAGTGATACAGGACTGAAACGAGGAGTGAACTCGGTTCAGAAAGGGACTTTGTCCACTAAGATAGTCTTGGCAATGAGTCATGACTAACAAGAAATGATTTTCCATGATTATGTGTGCATGCCACAAAGTTTCAAGTTTCATGTTATGATTATGGGGATCTCATTTTCACTTCTATGATTTGTTCCATGTTAAGATATTATGATCTCTTTTGCAGGTTGTGATTTTCAAAAAGATATGATATGATTTTTATTTCTTTTGTATACCCTTACTGAGCATTTGAGCTCACCCTTTTATGTTTTCTTTTCCCCAGGATATAAAGAAAGGTTTTAGGTAAAAAAAAATGGAAGATCTTTACGGGAGATATTGAAGATCTTTCACCAGGATTAGAAGATTATGTTCCGAGTTTCCAAAGACACTAAACTATTACGATCCTTTAGTGTGTGTTTTTGTTATGTACTAAGTATTCCGCAAATGTAATGTAATGTCCATGTACGTCAGGATACGGGTCTGTACAGTTGGTATCAGAGGAAAGGTTTAGTCAACCTTTGGAAACTAGGATGCGAAAACGTTAGTGAGATCCCTAGAGATATTTCTAAGGTATGTCTAGGGATGTCCCTAGGGATAAGTATACGTATAGGTTATAGTAATAGAATTACGCTAACGATCATAGAATTAAACCTAAGATGTTGGATATTGAAGGTACTCCCCCTTTATTATGTTGTTTTCCCTAGCATGATTTTTGCCTCTCACACTATTCTTTTTGGGTTTTAGACGATGGCTGGAACCCGAAGGAACCGTGTTGATCAATGCAATGGGCAATGCAATGATTGCCCTCCTGAACAAACAAATGTTATGGGAGATGGAGTGCAAAATCTTATTGCTATACTTACACAAGCTATGAATCATTCTGGACTTCCAAATGAGCAGAGAAGGGAACAATATTCTATTGAGTCCTTCATGAGGCAACGTCCACCTTCTTTCAGTGGGACTTCCGATCCACTTGTTGCTGAACAATGGATCAGTACCACTGAAAAGATATTTTCAGTTCTTCAATGTTCTGAACATGATAAAGTCATCTTAGCAGTATATCGTTTGGAAGGTGAAGCTGATCAATGGTGGAATCTTATCAAGAATACGAGGCCAAGGGATGAAATTGAGTCCATGGAATGGGACGAGTTCAAGAACTTGTTTTTCAGTAAGTACTTCCCTCGTATTCTTCGAACAAAGATGGAAAATGAGTTTATTGAGCTGAAGCAGAAGGATGATGAATCTGTTGGTATATATGAAGCGAATTTTACAAGACTTGCAAGGTATGCATCTGGCATTATCATCCAACCTGAAATTAAAGTTGATCGATTTTTCAGTGGCTTAAAACCAAGTCTTCGAAGGGCATTAGCTATAAGAGACTTCAGTAGCTATGAAGAAATTGTGCGTTGTGCTATCAAGGTAGAAATGGAAGTTGGTGTTACATATCCATCTCATGGTTTTGACAAGAAACGAAAGATGGAGTTCAAGGAGAAATCTCATAATAATGGTGAAAAGAAGATGAATGTTTCCTTATGCACAAAGTTTGGAAAGAAGCATGGTGGAGATTGTCTTAAAGGAACTAGAAAATGTTTTAAGTGTGGAAAAGAAGGTCATCGAGCAGCTGAGTGTCGAAGTAATGGAAAAAGGGTTTCTAATGATGTGAATAAAGCAAACACTGCAGAGAATGCACCGCCAACACTTCAATGCTTCAAGTGCAAGGAAATGGGGCATTATGCTAATAATTGCCCTAATCCAAGGGTTAGTGATGATCAACATGAGCAACCACTGAAGGCAAAGGACAAAGGGAAATCACATGCGATCACTATTGGCAATGTTGAATATGATAACGATGTGGTGGAATGATTAAGTGTTTATGTAATGGGATTCCAAAATAATGTTGTATCATGGAGTATTGGAATATTTATATATTGGTTTAATGTGGTATTCAAAGTGATTGAGATATTTTTGGAAATAAGATGATATGCGCATAATGAAGGGAAAATAAGAAAATGAAATGTTTAACAATATTCATGAGCTCATGATTGATATAAGGACTAAGTGATATCATGGATTGAGTATATAGAATTTTGAGGATTTTGGTATGTGGAAAGTGTTATCTTTTAACTGCATTCATGTTTTCACTAAGGTATTCAAGAGAATACATGATTAAGGACTTTGAATGTTTAGAATGTGACCAACAAAACATATCTTATGATATGTGGGGATCAACGACAGTATTAAATCTCTGGTAATCGTTGTCACTATATTATGAGAGTGGACTGCAGTATTATGGATAAGCCTAAAGATTGAAATGGATTATGAGTATTGTTTAAGGATCGAAGTTTTCTCGATATTATTGATGGGATGTTATAGTAATATAGTTTTAGAAAAAGGACAACCTGCAGGACGGGCGACAGCCCATCGCTTCGGACAAGGCTGTAGGAATCGAACCCACAACAGAAGTGCGACTGGCCTTTATCGCCTACCACTGACCTACAGGAAGTCCCTATTTAGTAGAAACTAGTTTTATTATATTAAGCAGTATGATATATGAAGTATAAGTCCATTTTAGGAACCATATATGATTAATCTCACTATAGATCGATTTATGCATATAATTTTTGCTAACCTTTTGTTTGAGACAGATGGAATGACCCGTCATTCTATCACATTATCTGCTAACACTTCACGAATAACAAATTCAACTTCATTTATTTAAGATATGAAGTGGAAATTGTTCAAGGCACGAACAACAGTGAGATTGTACCAAAATAAAGTAAGTATTTATTCTAATTCAAATTTTCAACTTTAGGGAAATGATCTTGAAAACCAAAAATGTTGTCCTAGTGATCTTATACCTGAGGAATCAGATGGTACCTTATATCATCACAAATTTATGGATTTGTGATTTTTGGCTTTTCCATAGCCATGTTCTCTACCACTCTCCATCAGAACATGATGGTTAGATTTTTCTTCCATATCCATATTTTTACCTATGTGGAAACCCAACAATTAGTTTATTTGGGTAATCGTTACATTTCATACTTTAGTTTTTAAAGCCAAGTTTTGGTATTCCTTTTTACGATGTGGGAATCTTTTGAATAGAAAACCATTTATAACCCCGACGAATTTCGAGGGCGAAATTCATTTTAAGGGGGGTAGAATGTAACAGCCCAAGATTTTATGAAAAATATTCTTTTTAATTTTATTAATGTCTTGTGTTGTACGCTACACCAAAAGGAGCTTGCACAACACGCATCCTTGACTTGCCTTGCATTACACGCAATCGCAACCTTCCTCGATAGTGTGTGTAGTACGCAATAACGAGTTTCACTAAACAGCGATATGCTATTAAAACTAGCCGTTATGAATAGTAATAACCACTTTTTGAAATTTTGTAAATTTTATTTTTCAAAATGGATTTCATTTTTGGATTCGGAGTATCGAATTTAGCCTAAGGTGAAATTTTGGTACATTTCGGATAACTTTCATATTCTGATGAATAGTGAAAATTACTAAATTATAATTAAAAACAACTTTTTTAATCGAAATAATTAATAGTGATAAATTATTAATTTGAGTGGTTTTAAAGTATATTTAGAATATATTTTTACAATTTAATACAATGTTGGTCATTGGACGTAATTTCACATTTAAACCTGACATAAACAAGTGTCAATCTTTTGATAGATATTGTTTCGTAAAAACACGCTATTTGTTTTAATAGCGGGATTTAATTATAAAATTAATTAATTCAACTTCTATGTTATGAATTTGTTAAAATAGACTTCATTTTTGAATTCGGAATATGAAATATAGCTTAGGATGAAATTTTGGCATTTTTCTGAAAACTTTCAATTTTTGATGAATAGTGAAACCACTAAGTGGTAGGTTAAAAACTGAATTTTGCATAAAACTTAATTTTACCACTTCTGTGAATGAAATTTCGAAAATCCGAGAGACACGGTTAATATCAAGGACTAAAATGTGGTTCAATGAGATGAAAATAATTTTTGGTGAATAGTAACTTTTTACTTTTTTTTACCGCGATTAATAGTAAATAGGGTAACTAAGGGTAAATATGTTATTACTATTACCCTAACACATGTCCTAATTCTATTGGACAAGTGTAATTCGACCAAAAACAAACTTAGGAATAAAATATGACCATTTAGGCCCACTTGGATTAGATTAGGACATTTATTATGAATTTATTTAAAGAAGGGTTAAAATAGTTAAAATAAAAGTTTAATAAGTAAATCATTTTTAATATGGGGTTATACATAAGATAAATTCGATTGTAAATATTAATTAGAAAGCTAAAAAGATTTCCTATATGATGGTATTTTATTTGTAATTTTTAGACATCAAATAATTTAGTTTATTTATGACACAACGATGATGCAGTAATTATCTTATTAATGAAATATTGACATAATTCATGTTATAAACACCAAAATAAATGTAATTTGAGATTTTTTATGAATTCCACTAATTTTCTAGGTTACTATGATATATTAATGTTGATTTAATAAACTTGGTTCGAACATATAATTCTGTTATGACTTTCACAAAAATCATATATCAAATAGTGTCAAAATTGACATAAAATAGTTTTTAAATCAAATATTATATTATTAATTGTTATTTTATTCCTAAAAATATAAGGTTCGGCCAAATGGCTTAGATAAGTATATATATATTAATAATAAACAATTTGTGGTTCGTTTGGCATGTTATAGTAAGTTTATTAACCATATAGTGAAAGAAAACAAAAAGACACGGTAAAAGTTAAATTATTTAACTTAGAGTTAAATATAACTGATAAGGTTTAAAATAATATCCAAACATGTCTAAATTTGATTGGTTGATGAGTTTACAACCCTATCTCATCTAATCTTCGAATATGAGTCATTTTTGGAGGTTTTTAAGTGGGGTTACATTTATTATAAATTAATATTTTTAAGAATTCCTAAGGTGCCCCTCTCCTCCCTTATAAAAGGGCACCTCCTCCCCCTCCTCCTCACACCAATTTTGAGCACTCAAGCTCGGCCAACCCCTGCCATTTTCTCCTCTCCACTTTCCTAGAATAATCCTAGAGGTTCTGGTCTTCTCCAAAGACCAATCTTAGTTCCTTAAGTGGAGGATTCAAAGAGGCGTTCCAAAGAAGAGGTAATATCCATTACCGATCTTTTCAATTTCGTTCTTCTTCAACTTCTTCTTCTTTAGTTGTTTCATGATAAAGTAATAACATCAGTATTACTTACATACTGATATGTTATTATAAATATCAAAAAACCCTAATTCACCTTCTATCCATCCTACGGAAAAATGAAATCACCGCGCGTGCGTACGTACGGAATACCGTCTCCACGCCGTGGTGTAATCTATTTTCCACCATCACCTTACAAGGATGGGTATAATGGTGTAATGAGTAACTAAATATGATTATTATGAAGTAATATTGATACTGAAATAATATATATATACTCCAATACAATTCCACGATCATAGGAACGATATCATCACTCGTGCGTACGTACGGAATACCGTCTCCACGATGTGATGCGACTCGTTCTACATGATCTTCATTTCATAATGATTATATAAATGAATTGAATGAATTAATATGGTATATACTACACTAATACCATTCTGGAAATGAATTATCTATTACCTAAAGATAAGAATAAGAATTTATTCGACAAAACACGCATAAGAACAAAAAGTTATAAAGACCCGAGTAACAAGTAACAATGAAATATTACTAACAAGAAGCTAATAATATGACCATATATGATATCATATCAATATGTATGATTCTGGAATAAGTCAATAACATTATTTAAACCATTATACAGGAGCTTCGGACACGTACAAAGCTAATCGGACCTAAGGTAAGGGAAATATCACAATCTCATTTTTATCCGAGATTGTTTATTCGTAAGTATTTACTGGGGTGTATTTTATCATCCACATCCATGTTCCCTCAATATGTAATATTGTTTCCATCCACTTGAAATAGTTTAAACCCAATTTTACCCTTAGGTGAGTTTTTATTAAAGAATATGAAAGGAATCTTTTGTCGTTTTTCCGTACGAGGTACTTTTTGACTTTTCCAACAAAAGTACGAAGAATGTTTTTTTTAACTTATACGGCATGAATGAATTTTTAAAACATTACTTAAAAGAAGATTCCTTTACAAGTTTTCAAGTTTATTTTTAATCAACTTTTCTTTTATTTTAATGTTATATGACATGTTATGAAAGGAAAAATGTTTTTGAAGAAGAAAGGATATTTTCCTCAAGAATGGAGTTCATGTGTTTTATCAAAATTATTTTCCATCTAAGATAGTAAAGGGTTCTGTTTTTATCCCTATTATTAAATTGATTTGATCATGTTGTGATGGAATTATTTTTATGAGTTCCTTTATCTTATATGAATTGATTTATGATGTCATGATGTTTCAAGAATCCCATTTTTTTTACATGTGTTATGCGATGATGTATGTTTTATGATTATGTGGCACACATAAGAAAGGATTCATTATAAGATGGGTGGGACCTATATCTCCCTCCAATGAATTGGGTAAAGATTTTATATCTAATGAGATAGACATGGCTGGAACGGAAGGTTATTTCGGTTCAGTGATACAGGACTGAAACGAGGAGTGAACTCGGTTCAGAAAGGGACTTTGTCCACTAAGATAGTCTTGGCAATGAGTCATGACTAACAAGAAATGATTTTCCATGATTATGTGTGCATGCCACAAAGTTTCAAGTTTCATGTTATCATTATGGGGATCTCATTTTCACTTCTATGATTTGTTCCATGTTAAGATATTATGATCTCTTTTGCAGGTTGTGATTTTCAAAAAGATATGATATGATTTTTATTTCTTTTGTATACCCTTACTGAGCATTTGAGCTCACCCTTTTATGTTTTCTTTTCCCCAGGATATAAAGAAAGGTTTTAGGTAAAAAAAATTGGAAGATCTTTACGGGAGATATTGAAGATCTTTCACCAGGATTAGAAGATTATGTTCCGAGTTTCCAAAGACACTAAACTATTACAATCCTTTAGTGTGTGTTTTTGTTATGTACTAAGTATTCCGCAAATGTAATGTAATGTCCATGTACGTCAGGATACGGGTCTCTACAGCCAATTCTTTGATTGCACAATAAAATCAAGAGAATAATCATAAATCTGTAGATATCTCCCTTCTCCAAGAATTCTCAAACAAATGGAGAGAAACCATCCTCCAACATCCACTCAAGTGTCCTGATAAATAATGAAAAAACATTTGAAGTGATTAATGGGTTGACCAAAGTATAATATTTAAATAAATATGATCTATGGTTTTAATACATGAATATTCATGTGGCGACTTTCAATATTACATAAAATATATGTGGATTAGCAGTAGTGGGAATGTAATATTGTCTCCGACCATGAAATCAATATAAATAGTATATCTAATGTCAGATCCATCAATGATGAATTAATTTCACTTAATATTGTTAATTGATTTACTTATTTATTATTTATATGTGATGATCATGTGTGTTGGTCCCAGTGATTATCCAATTTCGATATTCATTGATTAAATTTAGTTCGTTATAATGGTCATCATTATTCATGTCTCAGTGTAATCCACAATCCACAAAAACTAATATGTTGGGAATGACCCCTCACATTCTCCCACTACACTTGAAATACAAAATAAGGAGTAGTCTGTGGATTAGAAAACAATAATGCATTTTGGCATGAGTCTTCATCGAAAGAAATATCAACCTGGAGGGGCATATTCAGACTTGGGATTTGATGTCCTATAATTTTTAAGATCTTATCAAGGATAAACTAGATTTTATGGTAACTTCCTTTGATATATGTTTTTATATATAATCTTATTCTAAAAATATTAATACCACATTAAATGATTTTTTATTTCATAAGGTATTTAATGATCATATGTTTTTATCTTGTGAATTTTACCACTTTTTCCATAAAATATTTCTATAAAATAAAAATATTAATTTCTATTCGTTTAAAAATTATAGGTTATAAATGAAACATTAATAATTTTCCTAATATTTCCATATAATTCAATAATTTTTTCATAGTTTTGATAACCATAAGCACATTTTGATATAAAATGTCACTTTTAAATCTAAGAATCACAATTTTAGTCAACAAGGTCCCACCACATGTTATAATGATATTTGATGAATTCATATTTGTTATAAATGAATCAATTTTTTTATATTGTTTATAAAATATATATGAGTGCTTTCATAGTTTTGTTAATGCAACACATATGTTTAAATAAAATGTCACTTTTAAATTAATAATGAAGCACTCTCATTCATACCACCACCACCACATGACAGAATGTGATATGATTAATTTTTATGTCTATTAAAGTAATCAATGACCATTCTTATTATTTTTAATAAATTTAAGGTTTTTTTATTTGAAAATAAAATTATTCTTTTAATAATTTTTTATCCCAAAAATATTAAAATAATCATTAGAACATTCTGATTCCAACACATTAAGAAACTATGATCATGTAATTACAATCTCAAAAAAATAAATCATAGATAAATTATATAATGTTTCATGATAATATGAGTGTGTATACTTAATATTAAGTATGCGATGAATGTTTGCAGTAAAATGTCACCATTATGTTTAAAAATGTACATTAAATCAAACTAACCACGATTCATGTTAAAATCATGTCTGATTAAATCATATAGGCACAAAAAATCATTACGAATATTCCAAAAAATATTCCGATAATCAAGAATTTCAGCCAATATTTTAGAATATAACGAATATTTTATACTAAAATTTTACCTTAAAATAAATAAATGGACATTATTCCTACTAAAAAAACCCATATATTATAATGATTTTTGGATAATTACCATAAGTAAAAATGATTAATTGATTGTTTTTATAATTTTAATTACCATGTCAAGGAATTTGATCTTTTTTGAGAATCCAACATATATTTTGAAGTAAAATTTCAAATTAAAATTAAAAAACACAAATTTTCAGTCATAAAATATACACCACAAGTTATATTGATGTTCAATTAATTAATCTATATAAAAAATGAACCATTGATCATATACCTATTATTTTAAGAAAGTATTAGAATGTTTTCATGGGTATGATCCTGTGACACATGTTTTAATGTAAAATTTCCCTTCTAAATTTAAAACCTAAACATTAGTCTTACTATAAAAACAGAATAAATATATTTGACATGAGGTTAATTACTCTATGTAATATGTGAATTATTGATTTCTTATAAATTACCTTAACAATGTTTTTTTTCTTGGTTTTTAGTATTTAATTCATGTTGGGAACTTTAGAGTCACCTTTAAATAATACAGATGCCCTTTTAGTCATATCAGACATAACACATATCAATATTACATTTATAATAATTCTAAAATTTGAAAAATGAATTCGTGATTATTTTATTAATGCATCATCATAATCAGAGTGTGTGTTCTATATATTCAAAATGTGTGGAAAATTTTCAACTTGTTTAACCCATAAAATAGAATAAGAAACTACAGTTTAGTATGTATATTACATTAATTTAAATGTTTGTTGAATAGAAGAATATATATTTTTATTTTTGAGTTTCTGATACAAATTTTTAAACTAATATTTTATATTCAAATTAAATAAATATTGTTTTTGTCATATCTGCCAAACTATGAGTTAGGATTATTTTGAGTATATTATTTTAAAAAAAATGAATCACCTATCATTTTATAAAAGTTTCAATAAAATTAATGGGTTTTCAGGTTATTAACTATGTGAAACACATGTGAAAAAAAATTCCACTTTAAAATTAAAAACACGCCGTTTAAAACATTATAGAGATAATATTTATTTTATTTTTGAATGTTTCATTCATAAATATTGAAAAACAATAAGTTGTTATTTTTATAATGTTTTATGATAATTATAGTGACACTAAATGACACACTAGGTCCCTAGCCTAGCTAATGGTAAGCTAAGGGTATACCCAATGCCAGCATGTAATAGGTTAGGTCAAGGTGACTAGAACTCAGTCAAAATATAACACAATATTTGAGGTAATATCCTATGTCAACATGTAACAGACACATATCTATAATGAAAATTAAAAATGAAACAGCAGTAATATATATATGTATTTATATGAAAAATTGATGAACATTATACAAAAAAATGGAAAATAAAATACTAGCACAATGTCAAATACGAAAATATTAAAGGAACTATACATCTAATGATCCCTTCAATTTCATAGAGAGAAGAAACAATAAATTTTCTCCCAACTACATGTGATCCGGGATTTATCTCCATCTATAATGGTTACCACTACTATAATGAACAACAATATTACAATATGTGAGGCCAAGAATCACAAAAAATCACTATGTTCAAGCAACACTATCCACATATCAACCAATGAATTTATCAATACATATTTGTATATACAGACACTATACATGTGGAAGAATAAATGAAAATAGGGGAGTACAAAAATACTCATCAAGAAACCTCAAATTCCAAAAGGAAAAATAAATGACAATTCATTATATGCTTCATCATAGGAATGTATGGTGGAGGATGTCATGAAATTGACAAACATTTTGTAACACCCTAAAACAGTATAATAAATTTTTTTCGAATAATTTTAATTTTCATTATTATATTTATTTATACATAAAAACATGATAATGTTATTCTTCACATAACAATGAAATTATCTTGGATCACACACAACACTATGTTGTCCTGTGTTTCACACCATTCTACATTCCTGTAACATCATGTTTTACATGCAAAACTTTGATTTATAGAAATGAAATATACTACTGATATTATTATTTAATATGATAGTTATAATCTAGAATATGGAATGAAATGTATAAAAATTATTTTATATAGTTGGTATATTTCTCAATTATTTTTATATAATTTTTTGGTTACCAATAAATTGAAAATGAATATTGAAACCAAATGAATGTAAAGGATATATTTTTAAATTAAGCTATTTTATGTGACAATGGAATTATATAATAGATAATAAAATAAATTATTTTAGTGGATGGTATTAAAAAAATTAATTTATAATATTTTTAATACATTTTATTCACACGCATCCAATTGATTTTATTGGCATAAGATAAAATCAAACCCAATTTCACTTATAAAAATTTATATTTTTCTAATGGAGGTTGTGATACATTTTAATGTTGAATCAACTTTTAAACTAAATTTATGAAATTTTATTATTTATAATTTAAGTAATTTACATTTATTTATAAATAATAACATAAAAAATTATTTGGTGATTTTTTTTATTTTTGTGAGAAGTTTAATTTTTTGGCGAATAGTGAAAAATACTTAATTTTTATTAGAGACTTTAAAATTTCATTAAAATATTTATAAGGTTAAATTATAATTTTGATTAGATTTAATTTTATAGTTGAGTAAATTTAAATAAATTAAACAATTTATGTCATTGGTATTAATTTTACATAAAATTTCGATATGAAATATTTTCAAACATCTTGACATTTTCAAATTAAAACCCATGATGTTTGTCCCGTCCACTACGTTAATTTTTATGGAATTTCTTAAAATTCATTAATTTGAATATATAAAAATATATTAAATATTATAAATTTGAATTATTGAAAATTTATTTTTTGTTAATATTTTTTTTATAAAAAAACAAAATGAAATTAATATTACTTTTAGTAATATAGGTAAAAATGAATTTACAAAGTGGTTAAACAATGATCATAAGTGGAAAAATGACCTAAAAATATGTCCCAAAACTATTTCATGGAATTATTTCTTCAATATAGTCACCTTGATCAAATGGTTTTCATTGTGGGAGGCATATTCAGTATGGGGGACATCCCAATACTGATTATATTTTTTTATTTTAAAGAATGTCGCTCATCCTCCCCTATAAAAGGGCCCCCACCCTCATCACATCTTATTACATATCAAACCATTTGTATCATCCAACAAATAAAAAAATAACCTCCAAAAATCTCAACCCTAATCATATATTCCTAAATTTGTATAGAAATACAACAAATGAAGTCTTTTTGTATAAACTGACAGGAATTACCTGAAGAAGAGATAACATTCTTCATCGAACATGATTGTTTTATTTCATTATCGATCACGAAAATTATAATTATATATTTTTTTCAAACTAAAATGAGTATCTAAAATATTATTATATTTTTTATATATTATGGTTATGACCTACAACTACACACACTTCCATCAAATGGGATACACAATCATCATTCTGGAGAATGATGAATTACCATATCACTAACAAACATCTTTCATTATTTCATTAACACTATTAAATGTTGATATTAATGATTTATATATTAATTATATATGATATATATGATATTTATAATGAATTTATTATTATTAAATTACATAATATCACATAACATCATGATTTACATTTTGTGGGTGTACACAAACATTGATTGTTGATGTGTGGGCTACTGGTTACATAGAGCTATTTGATTCATTCACACTTTAAAAAGAATATATTAATGATATTTTTAATAAAATTATTGATATATATTAATTCAAAATGTTATGAAAATTATAATATAATTATATATCATTTAATGTTTTGTCTTAAAATATAAAAGTAAGATGAATGCAATGTTCATTTTTAGGTATACACTAATGTCTCCATAAATATTGTATTCAATTTCTGATCACTAGATTTTATCTATTACTATAAATATAAATATTATAACTATGAATTATATACATGAAATCATTTTGATATTAAAGTCATAATTAACTTTCGTATAGTATATTATATATTTTTCATTATTACCATTTCTCGCACAGAAGAAGTGCTTACATAGTTCATGGATGTGTGGATTACCACCTCCTCAAAAGGATGTGATTAAATTTGCATAAATAAGTGTACTTAAAAGTATATTTGATAAAATAATAATATATTTATGATATAATGGTCATTATGTACTAATAAATGCCAATTTCCTTCTTTCCATAGTGATCCTTAAAAAATTGAAATGTTACAAATGCATACGTATGACCCACTATCTCAATGATTGAAACATTTGTTCGATTTTCATAACCATAATTTGTGAATGGTTTTAAAAATTTAAAATATTTCAAATTATTAAAATTATTTGTTGTTTATTATTTTGAATATTTTTAAATAAGGACCACATTTACCATAGTCTACCTAACAATGTCATTTTTGACACAGAAACTGATTATAGTTATTAAATATCATTTAAACTTATTTGATTAATAAATTTAATGTGACATATTAATAGGTGAAATAAATGTGATAATAAACATGAAAAAAGTTTTTAATTAGATAAATAATTAATTTAAGTTTCTTATATAGGAATATAGAGACACGCCTGATAAGTCATATTCAATGTAATATATTTTCATATTAATTTATATTCCAATGATATTTACTTGTTATTATAAACCAATTCACATTTATGTTAGGTATATATTATCTCTTTGCCATGTAATATCACAATTTATGCATTATTCATATTATTTTATGTTTCATAAGGAATTATCTCATCTAAGGAGTTTCAATATAAAAATTATGTTGGGGTGAAGGTTGTCTTTTCAATTTCACTTTATTTTAAGATTTTTATAATTTTTCATGAAAATATTACCTTATTATGATCAATTTTTATTGTAAATATCATTTATTTTAAATATACATATTATTTTTTAGATTAATATCATTATTTCATTAATCATACAACATATTTAAATAAGATTTTTACTATGATTGTTATTTGATTGAATAGGGACAAATTGATAATTTGTATCTTTTACTCATTACAAATATTTGATGATTACACATGTTGTTTATTAATTATATCACATAGTTTTATTTATGATGAACTATTTTCACTAGAAATGCACATGTTGGGGAACACTTGAAATAAGTCCCACGATAAATCGGTAGTATCATGATAGAAAATATGGTTTGGTAAACCCTATGCACTAATATTTAGTATGTTTTAATCATTATTTTGAATGGTATTGATAGTAGAGTTATTGTTGGGAAAACTTAATTGGATTATACCCTATATTTTATAATCCATCTGGTGAAATGTCATTATGGTAATGTTTTGATCTACCTAGGAGACATGATGACCTATAATTAATAATTTACATCATTTCAGTTATAACTATTGAGGTTATTTTCACTACAAAAAATGATATAGATACACTTCATTGTCATATTATTGATCAAATGGAATTCATGATCATTTATTTAACTTTAAATGTGGAATGTTATAATTAATTATTTAGTAATTCAGCTATATTTAACACGTACTTACCATTTTTTCACAACCACATTGTGGTTCTATTCCCAAGGATATGTAGATAAATTCATCGAATGAGTTTCAAGGATGATGTGATTCTTCTTTTTTATGTATTATTCAATATCCCAAAAGTATAATAGTTTTCTTTTAATAAATACAGATTTAAAAAACTACAAAACTATTATATCCATCTAGAATAGATTCCTTGTAATAATACAAAATTAATTAAGCAAGGCACTGTATCCCCACTTCTGGGGTCCGGGCGTTAAATTTATTACCATATGAGGATTAGTTTAAATATTAGAAACTAGATTTATCTAAACATATATTAGGGAACATAACATTAAGAAATAATTTGAGGATAAGTATAGGAGAACATCCCAACAAAACCATATTAAATATTTAGAGATTATATTTAAATAAAATTTTCAAATTATGATAATTATTTCACTATTTTTGTTATTATGCATTATATTTCTTAATAATATGATCTCTTATAGTGTATGACATAATTTAGAAATTGTTCCTAAAAAAAGGAATAAGATCCTCTAAAATTCACATTATCCAAATATTAAGAGGGGCCATATCTTTTATGGTCTTAATACAACATTTCAATGAAGGCAACTCTCTCATACATTCTACTTAAATGACGAAAAAAATCATTTGTGAAAAAGAGAATAATTAAATTCACACATTATTATGGATTTTTTTGGATGAACAAGAAAAATTTTACATCTATGAATAAGATAAATAATGGAATGAAGGGAAGAAATGATTTACCCACATGTGATAATTATGGAAGGAAACACATTGGTATATTATTAAGAGGAAATTAAGTTTTCTATAAGTGTAGATAAAAAGGACATCTTGTTTGTGGATAAAAGGGAAAGATACAAATTCTAATGTCCATTTCTTCTAGTATGAGGAGATTGAGAAATATCAAAATCAATTCCCAAATGTCAAGGGAATAGACCTGAAAATACACCAAGGTATCTAGGTAAATCTTTTTTTATTGACACATTAGAAATGGAATTGTTAATGTTCATATTTATTTGGATCCTTGAGAAATGTGGTAAAAGAATTTTATCATTGATCTGTGGGTTAATTGAATTATGAAATATATAATTATTGTACTATAATATCATTTCATTAAGTATTTGAAAGTGTTTGTTTAACGGTCCTAAAGACCATGAAATGATATTTAGTGAAATGTTGGACTTATTGGAAAATAAATTTTTGTGGGAAATACAACCATATTTTTGATACAAATTTTGTGATAATGAGTGTCAGATAAATAAATGATTAATATGGATAATGTACGTTAGATACAATATACAATGTTAGAGTTGATTAATTATATATTATAAGCATTGTTGTTATGTCATTGATTGATTTGGAAACATTTTTTGTATTTAAAGAATATATCAAATAATTTATGTTTGATTTCACGAATAACGACGATTTCATGTTTTCAATAAGGTTTTATGGTACTTCATGTTATTACCATGTTTTAGGTGAATAAATTAGGAAGGTATTCAGATTTTGATTATCAGATAATTAAAGAGGTAATTCATATTTATTAAAGGATATAGACAAGTTCATTTTGGAAAATTAAATGCCCTTATTTATAAAGTGATGGATCATAGTATTTTTGAAGGGTTAAACATTTAAGAAAAGGGTTATATTAAACATTAGATGAGGTATTAGTGATTTATGTATTACATCAATAAGTGATATAATCTATGCCATGATATGGAGTATAAATTGATCTGGGAATAACCAACGTATAATATTTATCTATGGAAATATATATTTATCATGTAAATATATTGACATATTTTCATAGAGAGGAAAATAATTCCTCACCACTAGGTAAATCATATTGAAATTAAAATGATATTATATTTCATACATATCCGATGAATAAAACGGTCTTTTATATCATCAATGATTCATGTTTTTGAGGCCCTTAATATTCAATTGACCACTTATGATATTTCTATCAATGAATATAGATATTTATTCTTTTCCCTCATGTCATTGGATTCATTTACAAACAATGTTCTTTGAAGTAGAAACCTAGTTATATGATATTTTATATGACCTTTGTAGTTTAATGTCTCTCTTAATAATAAGTTATTTTGTTATTCCTTCTACTATGTGGGTTTTCAGACAATAGATTTATGAAATATCAAATCATCGATTACCGAGATTAAGTTTTAATTTTGAAGATGTCTTTTATGTATGGTGAAAAAATGTATCACCCTAAGAGACTGAATTATTTTACTTTTAGATTAAATTTAATTTTGTTTCTATCATTATATATACACAACACCATGTATGTGTTACACTACACACAATACAAGGATTATCTTTTTGTCACATAAAACACTATGATGGATTATGTTAATCAAACTACTGAGTTCCTTCAATAGCATGTGTTATAAGTAAAACTATGTTCTACCAAATTACAATATACTACGATAATGATGATTTAATATAATATTTCTCATCTTTTCATTATGATGAAATTTATAAAATTTATTAAATAATATTTGAAAAAATTTATTACACATTGTTACATAATTCACTGGTGACCCATTACATAGAATACAATATAGGGACCAATTAAATATAATGGAATAATTTTTAAAAGCACCGTTTTTATGCACAAAATGAATTTCACATTACTAAAATAAATTATTTACTAGTAATGTATGAAATTAGTTTAATATTTTTAATATATTTTAAATTATTATTTTTTTAAAAAATACAATATATTTTATAGGAATAAGATACCAAAAAACACAATTTTATGCATAAAAGTAGTATTTTCCTATAAGTAGTTTTTATGCCATTAAATGTCCCAAATATTTGAAAACTAAATTTTAGAAATTTGATAAAATTTACTAAAAAAATATTTTTTTCCTTTTAAAATATTAATTTCAATATTATCTTCATGTAAATTTGGGGTATTTTTCTTGGATGTTTAATTTTTAATGAATATTGAAAAATAATAAATTTAAATTCAAAAGAAAATTTTTCATTAAATAATTTATGAGGTTTAGTTATAATTTTTCTTGTTTTAATGTTGAATTAGAAAAAATAAATCAATTTATCTATTTTATGATATTAAGACCAATTTTATATTTAATTTTTATATTAAAACATTACATACATTTTGACATTTTGACTTTAAGACCCCTCTTTACCATCCAATCCTCTGGATGAATATTAAATTAGATTCGTTGAATTTAAATAATTGAATTTGGAAAATTGAATTCCATATTTTTAAGAATAATAATTTATAATTTTTATTAATTTCATATTATTTATGACTAGAAA
The DNA here is from genome assembly GCA_963277665.1 of Viscum album. Classification (NCBI taxonomy): domain Eukaryota; kingdom Viridiplantae; phylum Streptophyta; class Magnoliopsida; order Santalales; family Viscaceae; genus Viscum; species Viscum album. The sequence continues at coordinate 1,884,227,171 of OY728130.1, forward strand.
TATTAATGAAGGAATTTAATATTAATTGCCTAGATTAACGTGAGTATGAGTTTACTTAGTGGTTAAGCATTAATATTAATGTTCCAAATGACCTAAAAACACATAAAAACATTTTTATATGGATATTTCAACCATATATTATCCCGAATATAATTTTGATCATTATTGGATGCATAATATATAAGCGATACCTCAAAATAGTGTTCACCTTTTTATATTTACAAGAATCCCGCACTAACTCTACTATAAAAGGGAACCATCACCCTCACTTGTTGACAAATCTCAAGACATTTGGATTTTCAAAAAACTAAAATCATAATCTAAAATCTAAATACTCATCTTAGTTGTCTTAATTTTGACATAAATCCAACCACGTAATTTTTTTAGTATAATCCAAGATGAGTTACCTAAAGGAGATGTATCATTCTTCAATGGGAACATTTATATATATTATTTATTCACCCTTAAATTATTATTATATCATAATTATATAATATAATTATTATCCTAAATAAATTTATATTTCTTATCTTATGGTTACAATATAATATTACACACACATTAATGAAATGAGATATGTAATCACTCTTCATCTGTAGAAAACTACGACCTCATGGATCGATGTTGTTCATTTCCCCTTTACCGGCTTGCATGGATGGTGTTAAGGATTGATATATTGTATATATATGATATATATTATAATTATAATGTATTTCTTCTAATATATTTATCTTATAACATATTCCATCGAATCTTCCATTTTGGGGGAATATGATAACAACATTTTTGGTCATGTGTACTACCACCACCTCTAATTGATGTTATTTGTTCACTAACTACATAGAATATCATAAAAACATGATTAACAAAAATATGTGATACATATGAAATAAAAATGATAATTTATTTATAATATACATATATATATTATAATTATTATTATTTTAATTCTAAAATAAAATAGAAACATAGTTTTTACACACATATGGTCTTCCATTTCAATGAAAAACATATTCCATTTCCTATAACTAAATTTATGGATTAAATTAAATACATATATATTGAATATATATTATATAAATAATGTCAATATTTTATTATATAAATAATTACCTTTATGACAACATAATTTAACAATTTCATTATTACCCTTTCACATAGTGAAAAAAGTTATAACTTCATTCATTAACGTGTACATTTCTTCCCCCTAAAATTGAAGTGATTAATTTTGGAAAAAAATAATTATATTAAAAATCATATATGATTAAATAACGTGGTATTTAAGATATAATTATAATTTTTGAATAATGAATTTCACTTTACTTATTTCCATACAGACTATGGAAAAATTGAATCATTAATCATACGCATGTATGTCCTAAAATCTATATGATCATTATGTTAGATCATATTTCATAACAATATTTGATGATTGGTTTTAAAAGTGAATTTTATATATAAATATGATTACACTTTCATTATTATTATTCCATTTATTTTTAAATAATTACCCCATGACCATAATATACCGATTGTGTTGTTTTTGACACATAAACCAAATATTGTAAAAACATCCCACATAAACATAATTATTTGTGTAATTATATATAAATTTTAAATAAGTGAAATAAAAGTTAAAATAAAATTAAAAATTTTTCTAAAAAAGGTAAATAATTATTTTTTTATTATCTAAGAACAAAGATACACACATGAAAAGTAGGAGTCAATGTAAGGGAGTTCATCTCAGTTTACATTCAATTGAGACTTATATGTTATTATACCTAAATTCACTTCAATATAGTGTATATACTACACATTTGACATGTAATATAATGATAAATTATTTATTCATGATTTTTTACTTTTTACTTTGATTTATCTAATCCCAGGGGTTTTAAAATTAAAATTAACAACTGGTAAAAGTTTACACAATAATCTCACATTCTTTAGTGATTTTTCACTTTCTATTGAAACAATTACATACCTCTGAATAAATTATTATATAAATTAAATTTATATTATATATAAATATTGTTTTTTAATGGATAATTTTGTTCAAAAACTGTATTCCATTTTTACATGTGTTTTTTAATTTGATAGTTATTTAATTTACTAGGGAAAAATTGATAAATCATTATATTTTACATAGTACCGAAATTTCATAATAAGAAAAATTATTTATTAAATAATTCAATTATTAAATATATTTGGAAGGATTTAGAATAGAAATACATGGGTTAGATACTATTGGAAATATTACACTCGATGCATCGATAGTCTTACGAAATGAAATATAGTGTGAGAAACCATATTCCTGGGAAACTAGTATGTCTTAAACAATCATGTGAATGGAATTGATAGTAGAGTTTTTCATTGTCAAATCAAATAAATGTTTAATCATTATGTTTTAAACCATCTTGTAAATGGCCTTGGAGGTAAAGATTTAATGTTCCAAAGAAACATGACATTTGATAATTTAGCATTTTCTTTCAGTTTAGTTATTACTATGAAGAGTATTTTTAGTATGAAAAATTATATTGATACATATAAATATTAGTTTGTTGGTTAAATGGAATGCGGGTCAAATTATTTAACATTATATTGTTATTGTTTTCATTAATTAATCATTAGATCCTCTATATTTAACCCTAACTGAGCATTTGAGGTCACCCTTATTTTGATTACATTTCCAAGGAAATGAAGATGAATTCCTAGAACCCATATAAAAAATTCAAAGCTATTACATTTGGATTGAATTATTTTCTATCACCTAAGAAAAATGGTTATCATGTACCTAATGTGGTTTTCCAAAAATAATAAACTTTTCAATCCTTCAATATTTGATTCCTTGTAATCATTCTAATGTAATAAAGTAATACAATGAATCCAATATTATGGGGTTAGTGAATTAAAAATATATATTCTAACCCATGAATGATATATCATGTGAAATTAGGTGAATCCAACGAATCAAAAACCCTACAATGATTGATTTTGATAGCTCATTTGTATGGTGAATCTCAATGGAATCCAATTAGTGTCTTAAGATCCAGATATTATAAATTACACAATATACTCCACCTTTCATCCATATAATTGATTAAATACAAATTTGGTGGGCCTCATGAATGTATGTAAATTATTCAAGGGTGTACATCATATTATAGTCCATCAATATTGTGTCACCATTCTGGATAACAATAGGGGTTCCCAAACTCATCCTATTAATAGATATGAATTAATAGAGTATTGAAGCCAATAGTCTCAACCACCATGGAATGGAAACTCCTTGACATTTCAAAACGAGTAATGTAGGATCCTTTCAACATTATACAGGACATAGAATACATAAGATCACATAAATCCTTGGATATAAGACCCCTTAATATGTATATCAGGGATTATATTACTATACCAGATATGTGAGGGACATGGACTTCAAAATACCTATGTGGGTCCTAGAGTCATCCTAATATAGAGGAAATGTGGGCCATGTTTGTGGGGTATTACATCACTATATAAATAATATAGGGGACATATGTCCTTTTTCATTCATAATTCATGGGGGTTACTATGCTAGGAACACTTTGATGTCTACAAGCATTACCCTTCATTGGCCTTATGGAGGTAAATCCAAAAAAATGCATATTCGTCTTTTTAAAATCACTCAAATTACATAAAATTACATTTCATTATAATTTAAATGGGAAATATTTGTTTTAGGATATTTTTTATCCTGAAACAATCATATTGTGAACCTTTCATTATGACCTATACAAGAAGGTATGAGCCACAAGGAATCCAATAATAACTCTATTGGCTTGTTGGGAAGGTGGAGGGTGTTCTCTACTAATAAGAATATATCACTACAGATGGGAACAACACACTTATTTGAACCCCTACCAATGTGTAGGGTCATGAGAATAAGACCCCTGATTTTTTTCATACCCAAGAATTTGGTCGAGATAACATATCATAGCAAGAGCATGGGGTACCTGAATGGGGGATTCAATGGTATTTTGTTTTGAGATGTCAATTATTTCCATGGTTGAGAGTTTTATTTCCCTAAAGCGTTAGGATTTTTCTTTACAGAATCTATCTCCACTATGTGGTAGGTGTATCACCGTTTGATCCAAGTTGGTCATAATATAATGGTTGAAACCACAGCTTGATGAAACTACACCCACCATTTCACATTCTCACATTACTATGAAAAAAGTGGCCACTATCAAAATTTGTGTTTGAAATATAAAAATTCAATGAATTTTACTGGATGGTGGAAGATTCCACAAATGACTAGCTGTCAGAGGAGGATCACTAATGATGTTTGGTTCCACCCCAATAAAACATTCAATTTTATTCTGTAATCCCATATCATGTACTGTAATTTATTTTGGATCCCTTGTTTTGGTAAAAATAGGCATTCTATAATCATTGTATTATCTCTTGAATAATATTATCAGGTTCCTTCCCCAAGGGAATATGTCACCTAAAAAGTCCATGTTAATATTGGTGTGTCTCCATATTTTTTGTTTCAATGAATTTGTGAGAGATTATTGAGGATGATTATTTTACATATAAATTTACTATCAATGTGGTTGAGTTCGATTAGCTGGGAAGAAATCGTACATACTATATGTGCTTCGTCTTTAATATCTTCCATGTATTCCCTTATTGATGGTGTCTACACAAAAAATTTACAAAAAGCACTCTCCTGCTTGTGGAACCCCTTATCATGGTTGTTCTCATTCAAATATTTTTATTTTCAAACTTTTTCCCATCTCTAATGTGGTTTCATAGAAAATTGAAACTAAGTCTATCATTACGGGAAGTCTTATGCATTGAAGATGATAGAAGGGGACTATTTTTTGGGTTTTGTATGGAATACTAATGGATAATAAAAATAATAATTCAGTTTCCACATGTATGGGTGTGGGAGCACACTATAACACGCATTTAAACAATATTTATTTTTTTTGAAAAAAATTTCATATATGATTATTTTAAAAATTGAGGAAAAATCATTTGTCATTTGTGGTTCATTAGAATTTTTTATGTATAATATTTCTATAATTTAAACTATTTTGGATTTATTGGTGTTGTTTGTTTTTAAAAAATATGAACTATTTTTTATAAAGTGTCTCAGAAGTGGATTGAAGTAAAGGATTATGTCCACCTACCACCATATAATAGATGATTAGTTTGACTACTATCTTAAGAAGGGGCTTTGGATGAAGGATTATCCTCAAATTTGGAAAAAAACTAATGTTGTACAAAACACCAACGATGATAAAGATTATAATTTCTTAATTTCCTCAACAAACATCCATATTAAATGATGGAATATTACTTCAAATTGATCATTCCATATTTTTAAGAATCAATATTGTTTTCTAAACCAATAGTGGTTGTATAAAGGTGTGGTTAATATGGAAAATAAAAACATATTCTAAATGAGCGGTGTAGGATTAATACAGTCAGGGATGCATAGTGGTACAACATTAAGTCATATTGATATAATAATTATACTCAAATTGGAAAAGAAACTCATATCAGTAGTATTGTTGGATAAGATTGGTTATTGTATAACAATTGAAGATAATGTTATAAAAGTAATATGTGGTTCATTTTTTGGAATGAAATTATCTAAAATATGTAATTTTTATTATTTTAATTCGTAGATGATTATAAGTATAATGGTGATATCAAAAGATAGAAATACAGAAGCATTCAAATTGTGGCACATGAGAATCAAACATTACAGAGAGAACAACTTTTAGTATTTAGTAAGGAAAAGAGTTTTGAAATGTTAAAAGACGAAGAAAATTTGACTTATGTGAACATTGTGTAATGGGTATAAAGTCTTTAGTTCTAGAATTATAACTTTTCACCCAAAGAGAATACCTGACTATGTCTATATTGATGACATGATACTATAGAAAAATTATTCCTTATGAGGTAATCATTATTTTCTCAAATTTATTAATGATTACTCTTGATATGATTGGGTGTATTCATTGATACAGATGTATTTATTGTTTAATGTCTTTTATAAGTGAAAAAATATTATTAAAAATTAAACAAAAATGAAAATCAAGATACTAATATCAGAAAATGGTGTAGAATACAAACAATACCCCTTAAAGAATGCTTTTCAAGATGAAGGTATTGTGAGACAATTTATAGTTCATGGAAGATAACAACATAATGGGCTATAAGAACTGATGAATGTTACAATCATTGAATTTTTTTTGCTGTATGATTTCCCTATCCGGTATGAAAAAATAATATTACAAGGTATAATTGATGTATGAATCACACATCATGAATTAGTTACCAAATTCCATTAATGATTGTAAAGTTCACCTAGTGGTTTGGTCTGTTGAAAATATTTAGGATTATAAATTAATTTTCAGTATTGGTTGTACTACCTACATGCATGTTATAGAATTTAATTAGTATTCTTGTGTGAAGAATGTAGCATTTATTTCATCAGTGATGGTGGGAAGGATATCTAAATATGGTATCCATATGTAATAAAGATTGATTAGGGTCATTATGTCACCTTTGGTGAGTCTGTAGGGGAGATTTAAAATGATTATGGGCAAGAGAAATATGACTCAATTGCAAATGACGTGTACAAAATTCCACCATCGGCCGATTAGCCACATGAGATATTGTAACATGATCATATGGATATTACTACTATGAAAAAAGTACCTCTATAGTCGGATATTCATAATCATGGGAGTATATACAGTAATAGAATATGAATGAACATACCAAGAATTTTTAGGTATGATTATACAATGTTATAGGGCCATTATAGAGTTAATGATGACGTCATAGAATGTTATCCAGATTTTATTAGATAGAAAATAAATTAACCAGTTAATGTATGCTATGAATAAATAAATTAATTCACTACATTAGAAAAAGTCATGGGATATTTTCCATCTTTTGGTTAGAAAGAAATATTTTTTGTGAAAATTTGTGTTCACAAAAAATGATGATTACAAAAGAAACAATGTTATTAGGTACATGGCTTCACTCTTTTCTAAGTTCTATACATAAAAATAAGAGATATATTATATTGAGGTATCATCTGATCTTTTTAAACATGAATCTATTCAAAATTTTCAGAATATTATTGCATTGATTGATCTTCATATATCTCTACATGGAATAAGGAAAAAATTTATTCATGGGTTATTAGATTGAGATATATATTTTAAATAAATTAATTGTATTGATGTACTAGGATGTAATAATTGGGTTTGAAATTTGAATTGTTTTTGTAAGGCCAGAAGCAGTCATCATGATAGTGTTAGAAAAATTGTCACACGTCTATACAAAATCCAAAATATGTTTGATTATAGTTTCATCATTGGTATTTCTTAATGAAACATCATGATGGAATATTTAGATTCAAAATTTAAAATTTATATGATATACTAATACATGAAAAATGAAGTTGATGATTTACTAGTTCAAATATATGCCCAGTTCGGAGTTATATATGAAGGATTGTGGAGAGGATAAGAAAATACTTATGATTGAGATCAGATGAGACACTTCATAGGGTATTATTACCCTAACCATGCTAGAATACATTATTTAATTTCTTTTGTATTAATGAATTGATGATATATATACACCATCGAACACCCCATTAACAATAAATTTTAAATGTAAGGCATCATTGCCAATAAAGATAGAAGATGAGAGGAATCATATGGATCAGGTTCCACATGCCTGAAAAATTTAAGTATTGATGTATTTTGTGGAATGTAAAAGACCTAATATTTCATGAAAAATGATTATGGTATGTTGGTATATGCATTCTCCTGCTAAAGTTCATTAGAAAACAGTTAAATAGATTACATGGTATAAAAAATTTAATGTAGATATTGGTTTTATGTTTAAGGGAGATACAAATGTTGGGGGACTTTTTTTATATGCTGATTATGATTATATTGGGTAACTAGAAAAGTGAATATCTACGATTGGTTATGTAATCAAAATGGAAAGGGAACCATTAGGCATTGGATTTAATCTATTGTAAAAATGGAATTGTCTACTAAGAAGGTAGAGTATATATATGAGAAAGAATCATCAAAATAAGTTATCTAGTTACATTGGATGATTGGATAGTTAGGAATCGTCAAAGAGAATGTTGGTGTTTGTTTTGATAGATAGAGATCTATTTGAAATTAAATTAATTGTTTCCATCAAAATAAAAACAAAAAAAATTATTTTCAATTCCATTTCAACCATGAAATTATAAATTATAAATGTATCTCACTCTATAATACCATGACGACATATATCCCAGCAGACATGTGGATTAAAGTATTTAGAAGGATCAATTTCCGACATTTTTTGGAATTAATCTAAATTTCTCAGATTTGATATTCCAATGGGAATCAAGAAGGTAGTAGACACAAGAAAATTAGTATTAGAAGAAACATGGTGATATTTTTCATCTATGTGGATATTTTTTAAAATTTATGTTGAAATATATCCATCCCCTATCTTTTAGATGAATTTTGGTGGCCAATATTTATGACCATCTACTAAAGATGAATAAAAATATAGGTTTTGGTGTAGTTGAGAGACAACATGAAACAAAATTTTGAAATAATCTCGCATCTACTACTATTTATTTGGAATCTTGTGGGTTTGAAAAACTATTGGGAATATGTAATCTTTTTCTCCACATTCATATAAGAGTTTCTTCTTCCTTCTACATGGATTTAGATCACATGGACATTCCACATTAATTTTGGTGTTTCTCCCTATTTCATTCTCTCGTTTTTTTATGATTCATAAGTGTGAGGCTTATACACAATAACCACACACTCTCGCATCATTGAAAATGAAGTAGAAATTTTCGTCTCATCCCAACAACCTTATATCAACGTCATATTTGTCACCTCACCCTGATGATATTGTACAATCACCCAAAATCCTTCCTACTTATATCATTGAATATTATCGCAACTTGTCAAGCATGAATCATCTAGGGGAATACATGGAACAATTATTAATTTCCTCACATTCCCCACTACTACACCCCACACAAAACCACTATGACTAGTATATCCTACCACAACCTCTAACCTCATTCTATTTCCACTACATCACCATCATCAGTCATGCAGTTATCATGTGGTTCTCATCATCCAGTCAAGTAGAGAAGGGATAACTGGGAAATAGTGAACATATCTCCATCCAACCAGATCCATGTCTTACCCAGATATCAGAGAATAAAAAAATATTTTTTATAAATAATCGACTTCCTTACTTTTCAATATAAATTCAAGAACATTCCTTAAAGGAACAAAATGAAAAATAAAATGTCTAACACAGTTATTTACAATACAAGAGTCAAAAAACAAGAATGTGGAGTATAAATCCATTATTTGGAGGCGGTAGTTTATGAAAATATTGAACCAATGGGGGCATGATTCAAATCATTCTGGATGTTGGTATATAGCCTAGGATGTCCTGGTAGACTAACAATCCATTTTTTTGGACTTATGGGGTAGTTAAGAGTTAGTGACTAGTGAGATATCACCATAAATATCCTTATTTAACCATTGGTATTTTAGAAAATATCCATGAGGAATATATTTATATGAATATAGTATTTTTCAAATCCATATCCATGTTTTGAAATAAAAAATATTTGAATTCTATTTTTCATAATTAATATTTCGGTATATCTAGTTATAGTTGATGATCTATGTAACCTTGGTGATGGTTTTATAAACTCCCAGAAATGAAATGTATTACCATTCCATAAAGAATATGTTGAATATAAATAAATAGGTATTTTTGATGAAATATTCTAGGTAACCCATATGTTGATCAGAACATTGTTGGGATAGTGGGTCATAGTAAACAAGCTCTGTTATAGGATGAAACACTTGTTCTCATTTAGGCTCTAGTTGTGGAACCTTTAAGGGATAAAACTGTTGATCATTATTAAAAATTTATTCACCCCAATACCATACTAATATAGAGATCAAATTATACATATAATTCATAGAATATGTTGAAAAATATTGAGCATATTTTTTAGTACATGGAAACACATGACTTCGTATGTTTGAAATGTGATACCTTCATCACTGAAGGTTCATAAAATATATGTTGGGATTCAGTTGTTATATAGATATTAAAATGATGTATCAATGTGGAATGACTTCATATAACTCTTTATTAAATATTTATACCATGATATGATGATTTTAGAAATATCTATAGATTTTATTAGCCTCAAATAAGGTGGTAGAACTATGACTTAATATGATAACTTATTTATATACTCATTCAATTTTAGCCTGAGGTGTTCAAAATGAAAATATAAATGCTCAATGGTTTGATATGGGTCATAAATCATATTTTTACATCAGTTTATCATGTTTAAGATAAAAAATTATGTGGATATAATGGATAAATCCTTTAGGGTTGATCTTGACATGGTTGGTAAGTCAGGGTTTACCTAAATAATTCTTACGCCTAATGGTAGTTCTCTTTGCTTCATTAAAGGAAATAGGATTCAAGATGAGTATCATGGTGGATCCTTATAGTACGCTTCATCTATACCTTATGTGGTGCTTGATAGAGGGCCTTAGACAGGATTTCCAACGATAATGTCAGACATTTGAATCCATAATATATAGATGCGACAAATTTATATATTTCTTGTGGTAATTGATAAGACCTATATAAGTTATAAAATTTATTCACTAATTTACATATTATCATAAGAAGACCATCACCTAACAATACTATATTACTATTTGATTCATCATGAACTAAGGGGTTATATTGGAATTCATCTAGAATGAAGTTTCTTTATACAATGGAAGTGTTTCAATTATATGATAATATAGGTACTACGATAGTGAGAGGTAACATTATAATAGAATCATATTTAGAGAATAATTTGTTTTATATTGCTGTGTTTAATTTTTTTAAACTTACTCTTTTTTCCAATATTTTGACAATCCAAATAGATATTATATCTTATGTGTTGGATACTACAATTCCACTAGGAACGAAGTGAGAGTAGATTCGTTAATGAATTTTTTGTGTATTATTATTTTCAAAACTAATGATCTCCTAGGATTTTATAGTTCATTTTATGAAACTTCTATATTTAATTATCTAGAGGTATTGGAAGAATTCTAATAATTCTGAATTTATTGTTATCATTTGTAGGTCTTCTATTACTGACCTGATGTGGTGTTCCATTTCTTCATGTTATAATGGGACCTGAGGTTAGGATGATCCAAAGGAGCTCCTATATAATTTTTAAAATTAATATATGTGTTTTATTTTATCCTTATCCTAGAATACTTTTTTTTGATATTCCTCTAATTATCATCATTTTTTTGACATTTATCAGCCTAATTTTTATTATTTTCATTCAAGTAAGGGATGCCGGATTTTTGATTTAAATGATACATGTTAACCAACCAATATATATTCCGTCTTATAATATGATTCCATTATAATTTAAATTTCTAAATACCCATTCAAATTATTTTTTGGTCAAAGTCATCATAAGAATGAGTGTTTCACCTTGGGAGGAACTAGTTCTTTTTTCAAATTTTCCTTATGAGACACTTCACCTTTATGATGGTTAATTAAAAATAAATCATGTTATGGTAAAAATTTGGTGCTAATTTCCTTATATTTATTATCTTCCTTGATTAGCTGAATTGGGAAAAGTGGTTCTTGAATAGGGATCATTAGTCTTGTTAACATAAGTTTAGAATCAATGAACCTTACATCACGATGATCTCCATCTATTTCTAAATGTCCATAAAGTATTTTGGTTATGAATTTTGTTTTAACTAAAAATATGGATATTTTTATGTAATTAATAAACATTTTGTTCCATTACTATCTATACTTGTTCATGATTGTATATATGGATCAAATCATTGTTCAATCTAAAATTAAGGGGTTCTATTTGCATCATTTGAGTGATTTTCCTATTCTTTTAGAAATCATGATATTTGTGCCATGAAATATAAATTTATATATTTTATTTTTGATTAAAGGTTAATGGCACAGATTTTCTAAAAACATGGTAATTTTTTGGTTCTATGAAGTTGAAATTTATTATGAAATGGGAAAAACTAATATATGTTTTTGAGATTCTAAAATTCATCAGATTAACATGGTGAAATTACAGGTTCACGAAGTATTTATCAAATTTTGCTACTCTGATAACATATCTAAATATAAAATTTTTTATTTTGATATGGGATTCAATGTTTGCAAATTCATTTGCTGATTTAAAGAACCCTTGGGCTTCTATCCTATTGTTGACACTGTTAGAGAGAGGTCATATTTATGTGGTCTTTTTTAATGCATCTGGTATACATTTAGGTTTTGTTTCCAGGAAATTTGATCACATAGTTGAATATGGTTCGATAAATATTTGATAACATGAGAAAAAATTTCATATTCATGATCTTGAACTCGTATCTTCGATTCATGGTCATAATTGTTGGAGTCATTTCCTTTTTTTAATAATGGTTCACCATCAATTCTAATAAAAATTTTGAGTTATATCTTTTCTAAAAAAGATATTTCTTTTTAACAATGGTGTTGTGAAGAGGACCTATAGTCATTTTATTTTGACCTTTATGACTACCCTAAAACGGATAATTTCATTGATTATGCATTGAGAAGAAAACATTGTACCCATCTCAAGAAATAATTTCAAGAAGAGTGTAACATTATGGTTCTTATTGAATATATACATGTGGGGGTTCTAGAAGATGAGATAATGATTGTTCTAGAATGGATTTAGTTGAAATTATATTTTAACAAGATTATTGTTCATGAGAAGAGTCTAGATGATAAGGTTTGTTACATTATGGAATATTTTTATGGTGGGGAGATGATCAGTGAGTGGTCATTGCCTTCTGAGTGAATTATTTGTTTTCATAGGTAGTTCATTCTATTGCCACCTACGAGAACGGTTTTGATAGATGATTTCCATCATTCCCAAAGGGTTGGGTACATGGGAAACATAAATATACTATATGATATGAGAATATTATTAGGTCGCATAGTTATGAGAACAAACATTACTTATTTTGTATCTCATTATTATATTAATTAGAGGGTCAAAGACAAGAACTCAAAAATAATGTGTTTTCATGAGCCCCTTTCAGTTCATAAATGAATGTTATATAAGATATATATGTAACACATGGTTATGTTTCCACATACAAATTTAGGGAATAATGAGATATGGGAAGTGATTGATCAGTTGACCTAATGAGCTGAATTTATAACAATTCACGATTAACCAAAATTTGAGGACATGGAATTTTTGTACATGATCAATATTATTATAATAAACGGAGAATCATATGTAATAGTATATGATAGGGATCCCATATTAAATTGTTATTTTTGGAGGCCACTGTGAGGAAATGGGATGCAACTTATGTTTGAGAACAACATGTCATTTACATATGGGTGGACATACAGAACCAGCTATACAGATACTTGAAGACATGATTCCAAATTGTATTAATGCATTTTGTAGTTCCTGGTATATCCATGTATTATTGATTGAGTATTTATATATTTATAATTATAAATATTTCATTACAATATAACCCTTAGAGGCCTTGTTTTTTTGACCATTCAATTATCCATTGTGTTGGTTGGAGATCATTGACCCTTCATTAACATGAACTAATGTGGTCAAATATGTGAAAAGTTTTATCTATTAGGCTTATCAATTAATTTTGATAGATTTAATATGGTATAAATATCATTATAACCATTGTATAAAACATTTCATGCTTCTATTTGATGACTATATGTTTTTTAAAGATTCACCTCAATCAGGCTACTAATGTATTATAAAATAATGAAAAGATTTTGGCGAGATACATTGGACCATTTCCGGTTATTAAGATTATTGGAAATGTGAAATACTTGTTGTAATTTTCAGCTTTCTTTATATTTGTTGTTAACATGTTTCACATACCATTTATTTGAAATTATATCACTAACCCAATTCGTGTTTTAAGATGTGATTACATTGATGTGGAAACATATTTATCCATGATAGAGTATCCAATTCGGTTAATAGATTTTGAGATGATATTTATTCATGGGAAATACTTTTTTTTTCAAGTTATATGATAGAAAACACATTATTTACCTGACACATTGTAGCATGACGCACAAATTATAGAAAAATGGAATAATCTTTTCACCGTGGAGACATATTGATAGGATTTTTGGAGGATTAATATTTTATATTGGGGAGGTTATAACACCCAATTACCAAAATTTAGGTTCTTTTAACCCTTATATTTTTCACCACATATCTGGGTGTTGTTTTTAGTCATTTTGGGAGTCATTGAAATATTTTATTTGTCGTTTTTTAGAAGTATACTGAATTTATATATTAGTTTGCACCATGGATGATAATATCTATGACGTAATTCATTGTTCCTGGTAGTGTGGAGCGAGATACAACAACATATGTGTTTTTTAATTCAACTACCTTAATGTTGTGGGTGGAGGGGGTGTTGTATCATTGATATATGGATGTAAGATAGATTATTGAGGGGAAGGTTGTGGAATATCTACCATTTTGGGTGGTAGTTGTAGTGTGTTGTGTGGGTTGCACCGAATCCTTACTCCATGGTATGTAGGTTGTTAGAAGGGTCTAAAGTGTTGTTTCTAGAGTCTATTTTTTCAGGAAATGGTATTTAATGGATTTATGTAACACTATGTAGTCTTAAGTGAAGCATAAATACTATTTTGTAGTCTCCACCACTAGTCATGTCCTTGACACATCTATGGTGTAGTTTTAAATGATGCATCATGGTTTTTTATTTTCTAGTCATTAAAATCTTTAACCCCTATTTTAATTCAAATTCCCCTCCAACTCAATTCTTATGGATACCTATGGATTTTGGAGGATCACAAGAGGATATTTATCTCTTCCAACATATCCGCTTCCCAGAATGAATATCTAGTGGATTTTTTTAATATTCTCCTATACGTGAAAAGTCTCCCATTTTTTAATTCATCATTCTGATCTTCCCCCATCATTAATACTGATGATTCTAATTTTTTTTATTGTATTGGATCCTTATTATTATGAATTTAAATTTTATTGATTTATCCTTCACATTATTCACCTTTAACTCTCTAATGGTTGGTCTTGATGTACGTGACATATTGATATTATGAGAAAATTATGGTGTCACAATAAGGATTTTACAGGCATATGAAATGTCAATTAAAAAATAATTGAAATGATATTACAATTCTTTTATAAACATTTATTTTATTATTTTCATTCCATGATTTTTTGAATTAAATCCTCTTTTAAATGATGTGATAAAATGTGTGGATTTTTTATATAAGATGGATTAAACTGAGAAATTATTTGATATGTTTATTTGATGTTGGTTCTGGAGAAAAAACTTCTTCAGATGATATATGATTTTGAAATTCATGAATTTCAAGACAAGCATGATTTGGTATTGAATTGGAAAATTCATTTTGAATATTGAAAACAAGAAAAATGAAATATAAATATTGAATTTTTAAATTAGTGACTTAACCATGATGGCTTATTTTCCGGAAGTACTTGCATGACAAGGTAGTTAGAGGGTGAATATGAATATATTTCTTGGAGTCTCACTCCCTTACATTTTCTTGATGATATAAATTCAAAAAGATAATTTTCATCTCTATTTCACCACAAGGGTTATTTTACTGATGGAATGAGTTATTGGACATGTGAACACATGAGCCGCAGTCATTTATTGGGATGTATGCAACCATTTAAACTGAAACTAACTAACCTCAGGGATTATTAAATTTAGTAATGAATCTTTTTGATTTAATAATTACATGAAAATTATTATATAACTGTTTTATTAATTCACTACAATTTTATTGACATGTTCATTTATGTCAGTTTCAAAATATTTTTTATCTTGTAGTATTGAGAGATTTTTTAGACTGATAATGTAAAAAAAGTTTTCTATACATAAAAATATTTAAAACTGAATCATATGTTGTTTAATTGTTATGAAATTTATTATGTAAGACATAGTGGGATCCTATATTTCATATTTTCTTACATCATAAAATTTCGTTCAGATGTTTTTGGATTTTCCCTTTTGAGTTCCAATAATAGGAAAATCACTTCATGGTGGTCGAGGCTGTGCATGATTTGTGAGAATATAGATTGACAGGGCTGATCAATGGAGATATTTTATACATTTTAAATAGATTTATTTGGATGGTTATTATTTTGTTTTAAAAATTTTGGTATCATGTTTGGATGATGTATTTATTTAGGTTATCTCTATAGTATTATGTTGTTTCAATTTATCCTTGAAGAGTGCTTTATATACTGATTATGCTTTATTTTTTAATAAATTATTCTATATTAAAGGGTTATTTATATGGATAAATATTTTCCTTGACATAATTTTTGATACCAGGGTCGTTCTTATAACTCATCGGGATCAGGAAATCCATTTTGAAAATGATTATATTTTCATGGGTGTCAGTGTACTACTATAACTGGGATGGGTTATAATATAAAATTTGAATCCATAAATCATGTATTGAATTTTACCAGATACAATAGATAAAATTTTTGAGAGCTTATTTATTTTAACATTCTCCCTCATTTGACTACTCCAAAAACCAAGGATATATATCTAGGTGATTTTGGGTCCCCCTAATGTTATTTTGAGTCTTCTATTATAAGAATATAAATTAATTAAATATTTTCGTTCTAATCGAAAATGGTACATGAATTATCTATTTTTTCTTTTTTACACTGTTTGGACCTATGTTGTTGTTGGGAGAAGATCCTCTCAGATATACAAGTAATCTTGTATTCAGGTATCTAACATTATCATTTTCATTACTGTACATTGGGTAGGAATCCCTTGACATTAGAAAATGTACTATATAAGTACTTTATAAAGTATTTGGAGTCCATGTGTACCCTACAAGTCCTATATCGATTCTTGATCACATGACTATTGAATTGAACTTTTGATGCTTATATATAGACTATGATGAATGATACACTTTCATGACATGAATTGATTTTTTGACCTATCCTTTTAATCCTATATTTTATCTATGTTTTTTCTCATTCCCATTATATTTGAGAATTTATGTTGATTAATAGGATTTATTCCTTGACTTAGATGTGTTAGATTATTGTTCAGTATTTAGAGGATTATCCCATGAAGGATGATGTGTAAGCCTTGTTTTTAGTATATCTTGTCAAGGGGGATTTGTCTAGTTGTGTATTTATGTTCCATTCATTATTCTGCTAAAGAATGTATAACATATCCATGGGGACTATAAATATGGATTTTCGTTTTTCATATTAATGTATTTTATATCTATTCTATTAATAATAATAGAATATGATAGTATAACTTAGGTTTTTATGTTATAGTATTTTGGGGGTGTACTTCTCATCCATGTACTCCCCACCCACTTAGGCATTTCAACATCCTTGTAAATATCATTTTTAGCGATCCAGAAAATGTCAAGGGTCCTTTATTTGATGATTAATTATGGTAAAAGCGGGATACATTTGTGTATGGATTTTTTTGGGAATTGTTTCTATTGATTATTTAATGTTTCTATCATTCATTGTAAATGTATCATTTTTTAGTTTTGTACATATATCTGAAATTAAATATTACTACTGCATGGGCTGGATTAATTTATTTGATGATACCCTAATAGTTAATGATTTGATATTGTTACTTTTATATTTACTTTTCCTTTATGTTAATTTGATATTAACCTAGAACTAATGGCATTTTCCTCCCATGATGTTCCCCAGACCCACATATCTAGATTGAAATCTCTTGCATACAGGGAGGTGCACATGAGGTCGTTTGAAACCCCTAGACTTGACATGAAGGTTCCAGTCAAGGTGTTAAAAAATCATATCATATTACATGGTTTAGTAAAATGTTCTAATATTTTCCTTGATTTGGATCATGGTAAAAAAATTATATGTTTGGACTCATGTTGGTGGACTACGTGAGGTCTTGGCTAACACTGTAATGTGGACCACCGAGTTACAATAGAATGAAATTTTATGAATTTTTTCTTTGATTCTACCATTTCATAAATAGACCTTTGATGATGCAAATGGTTTTTGTGTATTTAATTATGTTATTTGGTGGGAAATCTTGCAACCTATATGGATCGTAGGATCTCATGAAATATTCATGCTACCTACACAACATAAATCCTATAAAATTAAATGCCTATAGAAATCGTGGTATTTTACTTCATAAATTATTTTTTACATTAATTTTTCATAACTTTTTTCAATGTTTTCAATAATATATGTTTATATTACTAATGTAAAGGATCTGTAGGCATGGTTTGGGTTATTCGTATAGTTTGGTGGGGTAATTCAACATATTTCGGGGTAGCCACATTGGAAAATCATTATTGTGAACCCTTTTATATATCTAGGATATTTATTCAGTTTTTCATTGTTGTGTCTTGTTATCGAAGGTTTTTTATGGATATTTTATAAATATTGACTCATAGACAACTAACATGGCTAGTTTCACCCATATAATGTAGGAGGATTCAACCGAACAAGTTCCCTTAGTTGATCTAGTAGGACATGAAATTGAACAAGTCCAACTATGACACTTTTGACTTGTTATTGTTTATGGAAGAGGAAGTTATAAGGGTGGGCCAATGATGGTTGAATATACTTTTTATTTCCATATACATCATCCCGCATCCTTCCATGTATCTGGTGGCCCTCACAATCTGATGGACTTTATATGATATATTGAGATTATTTTTGTTGTTTCAGAGACCCCAATGGATTCGAATGCTAATATTGATTGACCTTAAGGTATATCTTCTTCAATGACTTCTTCCCCAATAAACCAAAGATGGATTATTCTTTGGGGTTCATGGAACCCCAATTGGGGATAAGGATAGTGTCTTCCAGATTAGTAGGGTTCAAAGAGTTGATTCATTTCCACCCTTTTATTGATGGGAACATGAAAAAATTAATATAATATTAAATATTGGTCATCTCCCATAACTGAAATATCTGGTCTATAATTTTTTTGTATGACCTATGTTGTAGTGATTCAGGATGCACTAACTAACAAAAGGGAATTAAGGATGATAAATATATAATTATTATTTGGAATATTAGGGGATAAAAATATATTTTCTCTAGTGTAGAACTATGTTTCTATTCATGGAATAATAGGTGGATGTCCAAGAATGAACACCAGTTTAATGGTCTTCAGTTAGATAAGATAATGGTATGTTCATATCCATATACTGGAAATTATTATGTAATGTTATACAACCATTAGATGATGTGACACTTCCTTAATTACTTTACCTATATTAGAAATACATTTAACTTGGGTTGAATGATAGGAAAACTGATGTGTATGTATAATACTTATATGAGTTTTCACTTCGCTGGAGTAGGGAAAGGTCATCAATAATAGGTGAAAAAATAGATATGGTTAGTAAATTTAGTCATTTATGAGCATCTAGAGGAATATAGAGTGGTGGATAATAAAGATTGAGTGGTTGAATATGATTCATATGATAGAGGAGAGGGAGCTTCTATAATTCAAGGTATGATCATTGTTTCTTCTACTGTATATATTTTTTTAACAATAGTGGAATCCATTAATTTACAGTAGCTAAAGTAGTTTTTGGGTTGGACATATTCAGAACATTATATTCTAAGATTCAATCTACAGACACATCCATGTGAAAGAATATATATCATATTCGAATTTATCTATCCAATACATTGGTCATTGTTTTCATTATACATGACTAGAGGATCCAAATTTTGGAGATTATAGGTTATAAAGTGATCTTTTTCATGGATTGGTTGACTTGTTTTTATTCTAATTAGAATTTTTATTAGAGACTAGTGATGTTTTCCTTAATTAATTGGGATATGTCCACACCGATTGGTGAATGTAATTTTTTGGAAAATATAGTGGGACCAAAACCTAAATAAAGATATTTTTTAGTGTTGTTTGATTGTATAATCCTAAAAGTTGATCAGGCATTGACACTCTTATTTTTCTTTGATTGTGGACCTATAAAATGATTCTTATCCGAAGGATTATATAGTTTTACTTATGTATAGGGGATGTGTGTGGCCCTTGTTAATTTCACTTTATCACATGGAACCATATGATTTGAGAGATATCAATATTGATAAGGTTGATCATGAAGATAAAGGAATCATCAGAGTTATCACATATACATTGGGGGATTTGGTGTAGTTGTCTATGAAATAAGGAGATAATGTTGGTGTTTATATGTTGTATTGGACGCCGAATCATTTCAATATTCATAATAGTTACCCATAATCATTATTTGAGGATTTATTTTATCAATTTTGTAGATCAAAATGGTTTTCTATGATTGATATCGGTTGGGATACCGTCTGATTAAGGTCAGAGATGATGAAAAAACGAATATAATGTTTATGAGTAGGTACGAGTTGTATGAGTATCTTATTATGGACTTTGGACTAAATAATTCCATATATGTTTTATTGGATCTCTTTTAAATGTCATTGAAACATTCATGGATTCCTCTATCATTGTGTTATTTAATTATATCTAAATATATTCAATTAATTGAGAATTACACTAGTCACAAATTTATATCATTGACTATGATTCAAGATGGTCATCAATTAACATTGAATTTGAAATTTATCTTTTAGATACTGATGGTACATTTTATTGGCTAAATGTTTTATAAAGATCATACATTAATTGATCAATAAAATATTGAAGAGTTAATTTATTGGGAATCTCCAAGGAATGTGTTTGTTATTTATATAGTCATTCAGTTTACATGGTAATATAAGAGGTTAATACATGAATTTTCTCAAATGGAAGAACCCAATATCACTCTGATAAATTATAAAGTCCAATTTTAATAGAAAAAATAGTTTATAGTATTATTTTTATAGATGATGATGATTTTTAAATATGGTTTTTTTCTGATTTCCCCCATGATTAGAGTCTTATATGTAGTATATTGTGACATTTATAGAATTTTATTATTAAATTTTCAAATTAATGGCTATTAGGTAGTTTCAAATGATTATGTTTAACTATGAACCCATGAAATTTACATTACTACCTATGACTTGGATTATGGGGTAGTTTTTATTTCATTGAAATGATAGAGACACTACCTCTTCTGTGATATTCTGTTCATGAATAATATTTAGATGATTTAGTGGTATATTTTTTCCCAATGAAACATAAAATTTCATTAGAGGAAATGGGTAGAGTTATTGATGATGTTTTCATTTTAGATATAATATGATCCATTGAATTACAATGTAATTGCGTATCCACATATTAGGAAAACGCATGATGTGGGATAGAAAACATCAAATGCTATGTGGAAGATCATGGACATTTGGAAAACATGATGTTGGGGATAACTGATGAACATGGTGGAGTGGTTAGTGCACCCTAATGATAATGAATCTAATGGAAGAATTAATTAAGGATATTTAGGATCGTGATATGATAAGTTCTATGATTCATAGAAGGTTGTATGTTAATGGTTTCAATTCAAGATGGGCTATGTATTGAAAAGGATCACTTTTAGATCAAGGAAGGCTGACTATCCATAATTACACGAGGGAGAATAGGTTGAGATCCTCTCATTATATATAATAGTATGAGAAAATAGTTTTTGACAAGATGTATCATGATTTCCATGGACAATTATGGTTTAATGACATGCATAATGTTGTTTCAATATTTATCTCCCATTTTTTGACATGATAGAGTAGTAAATTTGTGCATCAATGGCATGAAGGGTTACTTCGCCCAATTTGATTTTCCATAATGAACTAATATGATGCGATGAAAGACATATTGAAAGGTTTACCCAGAACTAGAATACATTTATATATTTTTTTGGTTGTTTCCGATTAATTGACCAAGGTGGATCACTTCATACCAATTAGAGAGATGAATTCATTGGATGACTTTATCATTACCTATTTGGAAAAGATTGTCAAATTTCATAGTGTTCCCACAAGTGTAGTATATGATAGAGATTCTTGGATTACCTTGTGTTTTAAAAATACTTATATATGGTAATGGAAACTCTATTGAATCATGGTTTGACCTTTCATCCTCACACCAACAAGTAATCAGAAAGAATGGTTCACACATTTGAGGACATGAATCTATCATTTATTATAGGCCACATAGGAGCATGTGATTATCACATGGAAGTAATTGAGTTTTCCTATAATAAGTTCATTATTTTCATGATGCATATATATATATATATATATATCCCTTTAAGGATTTTTATTTCAGGATCCCGCATTGAATATTATGTTAGCACGAGGAGGGTGACTCTTCAGTTATTGAGTTAAATATTATATTAATGACCACCAAGAGGGTGCCGTTAATTAAGAAATGGGTGGTTTTGAAAAAAAAATAGGCAGGGATATTAAGGATAATAAGAGAGACAACCCTTTGAGTTCAATGTGGCTGACATGATTTTCTTATGGGTATCCCCTTAGTTAGGTAAGCGGTATATGAGGAGGCATGTGAAATGAAAAAATGATCTTTCGTGTCATTTATGGTCATTTAATAATCATGAAGGTGGCCTATTAGTTTTCTATTCCTCCACGGTATCATAGAATGAAAATTGTATTCTTGTGTGTCTCATCTCGAGAAGCATATACCTTATCCTATGAATTTTATCACATTTAAGTGTTTTTAGATGTTATATAAAACGTATTTTGGGAAATTAAATGTTTTTATATAATAATGATCTTAGAAACTGTTCTGATGAAATTTAACTCCATTTATTTTGGATCTATATCTGGAAAATAATGTTTAGGAAGAGATCCATTATTGGGAAGATGAAATTTGTGTGGAGTGGTCATAATTAATTGAATAGACCTCTGGGAAACCTCTCAAGGATGAGATGATATAAGTGGGGGATAATTTTTACATCATAAATTTTAATTAATGCATTTTATACCATTTGATATATCATAAAGGGTGTAATTTAATGTATTAAGGATTTTTATGTTTTTTAGTAATGGAAATTAATTTATGTATTGATGCTATCCAAAGTAGAATATCAATACATCAATGGTTATTCACAATATGAATGTATTGTAGAAAGAATCTTTTAATATTAATTCAGGTAATTTTTTTATGATTTGATTAGAATATTCACCACCTAAATTCATTTTATCGGATTTTAAAAAATGGAATTTTTATTTTTCGATTATCAACATTTATGAAAGTTCACTATGGGAATCCATTATTCTTGACAGTAATTAATTTAGTTCTAGAAGTAAAAATTTATTGGGTGATCATTTAATTTCACATTATATCTATTTGTTACTCTGAAAAACCTATCCTCTCTCTCTATGTGATCTTTGGGCTATCTCATTCCATCCCACAACTCTCTTTGATTTATAGAAAATCATTTTATCATATAATTGTAATCTAAATCATCAATTGGATTTGGTATTTTGGATTTTGAACGCCATATATTTCTATTAACTTATTATTATTGGGTGTTTTAATATATGGTGGTGCCCTTGGATTAAAATATCAACCCTTTCTATTGATGATTATTGCAATTAAGTTATTATGTCCTTAATTTTAGAACAAGTTTTATATTGGTTCTTCTCGTGATTTTTGGAATGAGTGTTTAGCCTATGAGACATAAGTTGATGCATGATCACATGATTGTTAAAATATTATTATTTTTCTTTAATATGGATGTAAAATATTAGAAATATCATTTATTTGATGTTATGATTTATCATATATTTGTAACTTTTATTGTATATATGTGTTATTCTTCTATCCTATATTGTTTAGCATTCATGTTGAGACTAGTGAATGGTCCCATGAGTGGGATGTTTTTGAAAACTATTCATATGCACTAGAATATCCCATCAAGGGGGATGTATAAATAATGTTTTTGAACTATCCCATCAATGGGAATGTTACATTATATAGATAGCAATTACTTTCAGAATGGAGTTGAAGTATGAAAAGATAGTATTTAGGGACACAAAATATATGTTTTATTCTTGTATGATATAATTTTTATTATATCTATTCTATTTTATATCAGGTACTGATTACATTAGCCACATTTTTTAAGGTATTTTGGTGGTTACCCATTGATTATTCTACTTACACCCTACTCTAGGAATTCATTGTGCTGGAAGATTTTATATCGATGGATTCAGGGAAGAAAATGAGACCTGTGATGGATGGTTGATCATGATAATATGAGGATTCATATCTTGCTAAATAGAGATATACAAATTTTCATATTTGTCTTTTATTTTACATTATTATCCTCAAACATGTATCATTTCCTTCAGATTCATTTTATGTATCTAATATGAGGTATTGTTATTAAATTTTTCTGTTTATTTTATTTTTCAAATATAAGAGTTATTGATTTTTTATTGTTGATTCGTTTCTCATAATATGATGTTTAATTAGTGAAATGTTAATAATATCCCCATGATCATATTTAGGTATTTTTCACTAGTAAAAATACTTTTCTATATAGGGGGTGTGAATAAGGTCATCTATAACACAAGTTTTAATATTAAGATTTAGGACAATGTGTTAAATATAAATCAATATCTCCTTAGGAAACAACCATGGACAACCATTCAAATCCAATAATGAATTTCTATACATTATAAGAAATTGAATTATCACCCATTCACATAGTGTGTATATCTATGATCCTTATCTAGGCAGTAACCAATTTCAAATTGAAGAGGTTGGATCTATTCATCAAATTTAATTACTGCATTCTCACTATTCAGGGTGAACATTACTTTACATTCTCAACAGATTATGGCCATGAAGTTCTAGAATTGATATCTAATATATAATTAAATCGGTACAACTATATAACATCCCAACCATGATGGAATCACAATAAATAATTCATAATTTACTGTAGATAAAATCATAATACCTATAGGGTTAATTAAATTTGTCCCCTATTAGTTGAAACTTTATAGCCAATGAGGGTTTGGATAATGGTTCCACTAAAATATTTTATTATTGAACATGTTGTGAAGTATGATTAAATAATGTATTCCATGAATAGTATGAGGGAACTTTATTTTATTATATTAATCACACATTAAGATGCTTTTTTTGATTTCTCACCATACCCATCCCTTATAATCATCATCCCACATATCTTCATATCGACTCTCTATTCATGTAATGAACTAACCAAAGGTATTGATCATGGGAGTGGTTTTTTTAATTAAATGTTTAGAGGGATTCTCACACCAGTGGGGCTTCTACTAAATTTCTTATTGACTAGATAATTGGTGTAAAATAAGTTTTTATTTAATATCACTGTTATATTCAACATGGAAATCAATTCATAGTACCACTCTAGTTATGTTAAAGGAAAAATATACCATGATTCAAATTTTAGTGTTCACCCCTACTAGTAATCCTAAATCATTTGATGCAATTTATTGTTCTTTGACATTTGTGGTGTTTCATGGTATCCCAACAACAACACGATAACCCTACCTATAGGTTATTTTCAGAAACAAATGATCTCCAAGAATTACATTTAATAACATGTTTGGGAAGTACCTCATTAACTCCATGGATATTCACATGTAATCAGATACAGTTGTGCTTCCTAGAAGTGGGCCTTATATCCTTGCATACTACTCTATCCTGAATAAGGATTGATACAAAATATGTGGTAAATAAATTTCTTCTTGTGTTTTAAAAAAACATAATACACTAATAAACCACTATTACCTATAAGAAAATAAATATATAAATCTTTCTCAGGTCAAGGATAATAAAATATTACTATAAATTCCCACTAAAGACTCTATCCAAACCACTGTCTTTTGAGAATCAATCTCAACATAAAATCCCATTTGTGCCCAGCCCTCATCATAGTTGATGAATCTCCATCATATGGCACATTCTCCAAATGTATATAGAACTACCATCATCTCTACTAGAAAGGTATACACTAAGAATTAATGGGAGATAAACTTCCTCTGATAATAATTTACGTGTACATCTCTACCATGCAAGAGAAAATAAATCCCCACCTCACCCTAATCAGTGGATAGAGTACCAAAAACTAGTAAGGGATCATCATAACACTTCCTTAACTAACAATATTTCTATCAATGGGGGAACACCCTTAAATAAATAGGTTGATACCATATAATTTGACTATATCTATATTAGATGACATTGGAAGGACAAGAAATATCATAATAGACCACTATATGATGCAAAATCTAATATTATTTTTAATTTTAACTATTTCATTACTATTTAGGTTATAAAATAGGTTATTATAACCATAGTGAATGTTTATTCCTGCCATCATATGTATGATATACCACATGGACTGGTAAATAAACTTATGACCCCCATGACATTGGTTGCTTATATTTACTAATGCTCTTCAATTGACCAGTAACTCCAAACTCTATCCCTAGGAATCAACCACACTTATACACATTTAACACTACTTAACCCACCTGATCCCATATTGAGGTATTGTCATGCAAACTGAGAAGCCTCAATCCATCTTCTATTTGGACTTGGGATAGTGAAAATCTCATAGAATTCATACCACATGATATAAGAGACCTTTTCCTACATTAACTAGAAAAAATGCATATCACTAAGACCTAAAGTGACCAAAAACATGAGAAATATTTTTATATATTAAGAAAACTAAATTTAATAGCATATGTTTATGAGATATAAAGTACTTGAATAATGTAATATAAGAAAATACCAAAGGATGTTTAAATTGGACATGTATCTAACAATTACAGAAATAAATTATTAGCACACTCATCATCACTATGTGTACACATTGTTTTATCCCCAATAGTAGTTTCCATTAACAACACCATAAACCCCCAACCCCAACAATAAATTTGAAAGAATTATTATGATTCTACACATCACAATAAATATTACATCCACAGCCCCAATTCCATCCCCAATAACTACATCTTTATAGTAACAACACATGTTGTAAAATGTTCATAAAGGGGTGATTCTAAACATGCTCATTGAGATTACAATCAACCATAAAGAGAAAATGAGAAAAAATTCACATCAATCATTGGTATATGAATGTATTCATTATATAGATAAGGATGTATATATTTATTATAGGGAACTATAATTATCATGGATATAAAGAAGTCTCATTCATCCATAACAGAACCCATAGATCCCATATCTCATTATAAAATAGGGATACAGGGAGTACCAAATTTCACATAAATTATAAATTTTATATCCTTTCTATATATCAAATTTTATAGTAATATTATGTGTTCTTTATGTGTTACATGTCTTAATGTATCATATTTTTTACTCATTTAATCAAAATCATATAAGAAATCTACAAAATAGGAACTTCTCCAACATGAACGTAGGTTTGTCATCCAAGATAGTACAACACCTTACTATCAACCATTACCATGCCTATATTAAACAAATCAATAGGGGAACCCATTATTTCTTTATAAAAGATATTATTTAAGAGACTACTAGACCCTATGATAGTATACACCTATGCATGGAAAACCATGCAACACAAAAAACATATATTGGTGGATCATTGTCTCATAAAGTAGAAAAAAATGGTGGAGTACCTTCTTCAAGGTTAGAAGACATGTGCTATAAGTATGTGGGGGATTAAAAAATTATATCATGTGTAAGGGTAAACTACACTATGATAGATATGATGGTATACACCCCTAATAATGATATGGGTATCTATCTCAACAATGCATGAGAAATCTAAAACCTCATGATCCTATCATAGATATTTCATTAACAAGGTTTAACCAAATTAATCATACATGAATTGTGATGAATAAATTATTAATTAAAAATAATTATAACTAAAAAATGGTGTAATATTTACTACATTGATCTATATTTTATCATATGGTTTTGTTTTTATTGATTCCCAATTTGATCATTGTTTTCATTATAGATTCAGTCACATTTCTCTTATATTATATGTATTCATTCCTATTGGTAAAAGATCACCTACTCTCACTCACTCTCTCCCTATCTCATTCATGGGATAGGGATACTAAACATATTTAGATATGTTTTTTATTTATTTATAAAAGGTTCTATGGGTTTTTTTCAGTCAATCAATTTTAATTATAATTTATGATTTGACTCAAAAAATTTAAAGAAAAATATCTTCACTATTGGAAGTCCAATCCTGATGACCGCAACACAATTGATTTTTATAATGATCATATATAATAAACCCTATTTAATATGAAAGTCTGTCTTGGATTTCCCCATTATATGTTATGATCATGTGGATATCAAAACAAATTACTAATATGCATGCATAGAGTTAAAAAATATGGTTTTTAATATATGTGTATCATGTCTCATAAATTGGTAGTACTTCACGATTACTCTACAAGGCATCAAAAAAATATTTTTAGAAATATTATAGTGATAAAAAAAATGTATCTATAAATTGTTTTTTTTCTCATCATTTTTTGGATGTGAAACATGTGTTGAATTGAAATGGAAATTTTAAATTTAAAACTTGCAATTTAAATAATCCTAGAAAAACTACATGTCATATTAATTTTTATTTAATCCATATAGGTCCTAAATAAATAAATGTTAATTTTCCATATGTGTCCTCAAATGTATTCCAGTTAGCTTAGATATGATTATGTGGAACTTGTATTGAACAATTTTGTCACTATTAAATTAAAAAATACATTTCAATATTACCACCATTATAGATTTGTAGAATGTTGTGTGGTAAATTCTTGAATGTTAAAAATCATTATCTATCATTTTTTCAAAAATTTAACTGGACAATCCAATTCTATTTTTTTAATTTTGATCATGTAATTCATTATTAAAATTTTATGACAAATAAAATTATGAAAATATTCATGAGTTAAATTTAATTCCAATGAACATTTTAATTGAACACAATTAATTCCAATAGATTTAAAAATGTATCATTGTTAACATTTCTATTTTTTAAAGACTATTCAGGAATGTTTTTTAATGACTAGTACTTTATTCAATAAAATTGTTTCCCTTCTTATAATTATCTTATATAGTATAAAACAAATTCATACCATGGATATCCCAATAAAAACATCATTCGCATAAATGAATAATAGAATAATTAATATTCTTTGAAATTAAAGAGCATATACTAATGTAATAGTAACATGACCATTGGAATAGTAACATTACCATTAGGAATTGTAATTCGAAAAATAGAATAGTAACCTCACCTATAAAAGTATAATTAAAAGTCTGGAATATTATAAATGAAATTTTTTTATTTATCATATTATACTATATTAAAATAAATATATCAAAAATAATAAATTATGTATTCTTATTTTTATAAAAAAATAATGTTTATTCACAATTTTATATTCAATATAATGATTTAAAATGAATTTTAATTTCATAAAATTTATTTATAAATTATTATTATATTTTTTTTATTATTATAAGATAATTTTATGAGATTTTTAAATTAATTTTATAAATTCTCTTAAAATCATCTATAATTTTAAAATTGGAATTTATCGAATAATGATGATATCAATGAAAAATTAAATATATCATATATTGATAAATCATATTATAAAACACAATAGATTTATTAATTATAAATCTTTAATAATATTAAGGGAGGGGTTTTTTAATTTTTCAAAAATAGATTAATGTTTTGTGAATATTGACGTATGATTATTTATAGTATTAACAAATACATTAATTATTGAGTCACAAATGATGTATAGAAATTTTAGACCAATAATATAGAAAAATAAATAATTATATAATATATTTGGTGATAAGGATATGCCTATTGATTGTAATGTGTCTGAGTTATAATATAATGAATAAAATAAGGAAAAACCCCCATCCCCATATAAACACCGATCTTCACCACCACTTCTCCTCAAACCTTCCAGGAATTGATGTTAATCAAAATTATACACAAATACCTTCCCAAATATCTCACCCAATTCCAAGAAACGTTTTTTCATAAATAACTCAAAATCCAATTTTTCCAAGGAGTTCTCAAGAAGAATAATTTGAAGATGTAAAATCCTCTTCTTGTTTTCTTTTACATTAATTTCAGGTTATACTATTTTCTTATTCTCAACTAACATCCCATCATCCAAGTTTGATGATAAATCCATTAACATATATATTATATAGATTAACTATTTTGATAAACTAATTAATAATCCAACATATTATCCTCTCTCTTTTATTAAAAAAATTATGATGCCATCTGTGAGGTGTTGATTTCTATCATTTAAGGATGAAATGTATTAATTTTCCATTTCTACCTTCAATAATGGTCATTAAATAATTATAATGGTTTAAAAATAAAATAAAAATAAATTTATTACCATATTTTTGTTTAGTAACTAACATATATACATATTATTAAATAACAAAACAAAACTAGATCATTGTGATCAAAAAACTCCAAAATTAATCAAAATGATTATCATTAATAATTAATAATATAGAATCATCTTAATATCCTGAAGAAAAATAATATATTAGACAAATTAGACTTATGAATGCTATATGATAATATATAATTTCAACTCTAGATAATTTTTATCATCTTACACATACTTCTATTCTTGTATACATGAAAAGAGACCATAAAAAAGAAAGAAAAAGAAACATTCAGAACAAAAAAATTAAACTATGTAACTCCTCATAATTTAAATAATTTCACATAATAAAATAATAATAACTAAAATAATTGTATAAAATTTCCTAGATTTATAAATAAATTAATCTAATTTAATAATAAGGGATATTAAATTGAAGAAATCATTCAGACATATGGTAAGGGGATTCTAAAGCACAATTTCTTTTCGTTGGGTTATTCACCTTTCGTGTCATATTTATTTCTCGATGTGATTTTTTACTATTAATAAATAATTTCATTGTTATTAAAATTCCTATTATATGATATATATATTTAAAATATAGTTTGTTGAATAATACAATGATTCTCTAAAAGCACTTTTCCTTCCAAAACACATTTAACGCTTCTTGATCTATTTATTTTTCACACAAGAATGATGAACCTCATTCAAAATAGGTTCCTAACATTATCATTTAGTCATAAGATTGTATATTTAGGAATGTATAAAATGGTACCCTTTCCATTTCCATGGTTTATTTTATGTATATTATTGACATATGATCCATATGGTAAGAATTATTTTTCATATTTTATGAAGTGTTGGGTGAACCTAGAATTATATAGTGGACCAATGCATTGGGTAATATAATATATCTCATGAGATATGATGAAATATTACTGTCAATGATGATTTTTCTCAAAACTATGATTTTACTATTATGCACATATGTTTCTATGAACATGATGTTGTATTTTTCTTAATTAAGTGTGGTGGTTTACACACAAAATATATTGTTTCATTTTTATCTGTTTCCATTTTCCATGCCTTTATCTAATTATTAAACTAATGAATATGATTATTATCCCACACAAATGTTATTATGATGATGATCATTCCCACCATCATTATATTTATTAATGTATATATCTATCCTCTTACTGGGAATTTAGGACACCCCTTTCACTAATGTATATACTTATGTAAATACTTATATGAAGGAGTGAATGATGTCCTCTAATTAGATAGATAAGAAGGAAAAGAATTATGATGCTTTATAATGAAAATGTAATGTTTTTTCATAATATTATGATGAAAATAATCCATTGGATCATGTTTTTGTAAGACTATTACATTATATATCATGAAAATTATTTAATATTAATGTTTGGAAAATAATTTTTTTATAGTCTGTATCACTGCACAGTTTCATTAATTTTTTATTTAGAATTAGAAAATATTTTTTAAAACTCTTATTATGTTACTAATTATATGTTAGTTTCCAATAAGCGTTGTTTTTCAAATTATTCTAAACATAGAGATCCCACAAGTTATGATATTGAGTTAAATTCTAAATGGAATAAATTTTTCATTCATATCATATTGAATTATTTCTTTTAAAACATTTAATAATTTTTAAAATGGGTTTGACATTGAGAAATGAGTCCAAAAATCCATCTATTGGATAAAATAGTGAATGCTCGAATGATTTCCCCCATGAATTTAGAAGTGCTGTTCAAAATTTCATGGTGATGATTACCATGTATCTCAAAATATGAAAAATATCTTGAATAATAAAGAATTCCCTCCTTCACATAAGTGGAAGATCCTAGATGTCGATTCTTTTATCTGAAAACCAACAATAACATTAAGTGGATATTCTGATCAACTAGTCATAGTAAAGTACGACAATTGGAAGGAGAAGTTATTTTCAGTATTTTAATATAATTATATAAAGATGGTTACTCTATAAGGTTATTTTTTATATTCAAAGCATGATCAATGATTGGAGTTTATTGTGAACACCACGCAGATGGAACAAATTGAAGAGATGGACTGGGAATACAGTAAGATAATATTTGTTAAAAAAAATTCCCATGAACTCTTCATATGAATATGGACACTGATTTATATATATGAATATAAATGTTAGGAATCACTCATGGCTTTAGATGAAATATTCCCAAGCCTATCAAGGTTCAAATAAGGTATTGTTATAAAAAAGGGTATCAAAATAGAAATATTTTTTAGTGGTTTAAAACATCACATTTGATAGGATATTGTAACTCGAGACATTCTGATTTATATATAGAAAATTTGATCATCCCTCAAAATGGATAAGGTGTTTGGAGCGTAACTAATAGATATTGTAATAATAAATAAATGATGGAGTTTCATTCTATAGGATATAATGAAAAAGGTGGAAGTAAAACTCAACCACACACATATAAAAAATATGGGATGATCCATCATGGGAATTGCATCAATGGGTTGGTGAAATACCTCATGTGTGGGAGTGAAGGACACCAAGGTCATTAATATTATAGAGAGATAAATAATATAACTAACATCATAGAAGAATGGAGGGAACACCCCATAGATAAATTTTTCAACTCTAGGGAACAAAGTCACAATGCAATCTAGTCCCCAAACATTGAATCCATGAGGGTAATTATTGTCAAGTGCCACCAAATAAAGGAGAGAATGGGAAAAAATACTCCATCACTACTGATGAGATGTATCCACACAATTATTTGGTGATTGGGAAGATAGTTATTCATTTAATAGTAGTGATTATATGATTTTGTTCTCGTTCTACACATACTTTCATATCTTGTATGTTATCTAGAACTATTCCAACACCACCTCAAAATATGGAAGATTAGTTATCTGTAAGAATAATAAATGGGAAAATTATTTCTTCCATTGTATAAAACTCTACCCTGTTTAACGATTGTGTATCAAACATCCCAGAAAATCATTAATTACTTCCTTTTGTGCGGTTTGATGATATAGTGGTCATGGATTTTCTATCATTACAAAAATCCAACATCAAATTTCGGAAAGGTAGATCACTATTCACATATCAATGCATTCCCCAATTCTATACAAGTGTAAAGAGGATGATGAATATACTTTAGATTTATCATCTCAATTGTGGATATTATTTCTCAATGTGAATACATATGTAGTTCAAATGATTGAGAGTATGTGAATAATGAAGCTCGAGTACACTACCATTGTGAGGGACTACACTGATGTGTTCCCAGTAGAATTTCTTTGTCTTACTCCTAACTGAGAGGTTGAGATATTTTCTAATCATATAATTGGATATCTACTGATATTGAAGGCTTGTTATTGGATGAACACATTGATTTTGAATAACTGAAGAAGAAGTAATATGATAATCTGAATTACGGTTTAAATAGACAAGTACTTTACTACGGCATATGCCATTCATCTTCTTCAGGAACAAGGATGTAAAAATGGGCCTCTATAGAGAATACATTTATCTAAAAAATTTATGATAAAGGAAACGAATCACCAATCATGGATAAATGCTTTTTTTGATAACTATGATGTTCCATGTATTTCCATATGTTGAATGTTTAGTCATAATATCACCAATTAACGGTGATGAATGATGTAATGTCCCAGACTACCTTTCAAATGAGGTATGGACCCTATGAGTTAATATTTATTCCCTTAGGACTCACTAATTATACATCTTTATTCTTGGATTTCTGGAATATTGTCATTGGATATTTCCTAGACAAATTTGTGGTATTCTTTATTGATGATATTCTAATATACTCAAAGAGAAAAGGGGACATGAGTAACATTTTAATATTATGCTACAGATATTGAAAAAGGAGAAACATTATAATGACTATAGTACATGTAAAATTTAAATGGAGGAATTATAAATTATGGGACATTTTATCACCGAAAAAGGAATATATATGCACCATTCCTAGACAACGAAAATCAAATAGTGTCATAGGACATCATCTGTAATGGATATCAGCAGTTTCATGATCTTGATAGGAATTACTGGAAATTAGTAAAGAAGTTCCCATGACATTCAAACCCACTAAACAAGAAGAATCTAAATGGAGAACAATTTTTCTATACCATCGAATGTGAAAAATGATTCCAATAATAAAAAAACGAGTCTTATCAATACACCATTACTCACACTTTCGACAAGTGAGGCACAATTTGTGTATCCCAATAATGAATCAATGAAGGGATTAAAATGTGTGTATATGAAAAACAATAATGTGGTAGCTTACACATCAAGGTAATTGAAATTTCATGACAAAAACTACACAATAGATGATATGTATTAAGATGATATGATCTTCATGTTGAAAATATGGAAGCATTATCTCTATTGGGAGATTTGTAAAATATATAATGATCATAAGAGACTCAAATATATATTCACATAGAAGGATATTAATATGTGATAGATAATATGGTTTTAGATAATCAAGGATTATGACTGCTCAATCCAATTCCATCTGGTAAAAGATAATAATGTGGAAAATTCTCTTAGTATAATGGATCATGCAACATTATCAGTAATGATAATTAAGAAGGATCCAATTTTCATATATTTTCATATGATGGGAATGGAAATCATTATGGAGGGATCATCATAAACTCATTCTCATAGAATTTCTCTACCATACCTCATAATGAAAATAATTAATTATCAAAGAAATGGTATAGAAATTATTAATCAAGTGGAAGCCATAATAATGGAGAAATTAAAAGTGTTCAAAGTTAATGGGTAGGGAGTTGTAATATTTAGGTCACCGCTATATATACCATCCAATCCAATGATAACAAATTTACTGTTCAGTGATTCACATATCCCAACATTCTCTATTAACCTAGGGAGCACAATGATGTATAATAATCTATGAGATTCTATTGGTGGGAAAATATGAAAAAGGAGATAACTTTATATAGATCTAAGTGCATATAATATTAGAAAGTGAAGGATGATTAGGAAAATCTTAAGGGGATGATGTAACCATTATCCATACCTACATAGAAATGGGAAAACATCACCCTGGACATTATCACCATACATCTGAAGACATATAGTGAAAATAATGCTATATGTGTTTTTTTGATCATATTACAATCACATCTCACATTATTACAATTAATGTGGCCTTCTTAGTAGATCAACATGAATAGATATACATGAGTGATGTGGTAAGGCTTCATGGACTACACTATCAATTATTTCCAATCATTATATTAGATTCACCTCCATGTTAGTAAAACATCGTGAACATTATCTAAAAAGTAATCTAAAATTTTGTATGAATTATAATCCTCAAATTGATAGCCAATCAGAGATGACTATTAATAAACTGGTAGATAAATTTAGAGCTCATTATATAGAACTTAAAGGAGGATAAGACAATGATATGTCTCTGTTGAAGATCTCTTACAACAACAGTTTTGACGTGAGAATAAAAATACCTCCATATGATTCCCATTATAGGAAACGA
Organism: Viscum album; assembly: GCA_963277665.1. Classification (NCBI taxonomy): domain Eukaryota; kingdom Viridiplantae; phylum Streptophyta; class Magnoliopsida; order Santalales; family Viscaceae; genus Viscum; species Viscum album. The sequence goes on from OY728130.1 coordinate 1,884,263,330, forward strand.
TAAATAACACCAAAATACTTGCATGATGTCATTGAACATAAATGGTGAGGACCTGAAATAGTCCACAAAATTGTGGAAAATGTGAAATCCATTTTGCATAAAATCAAGGAAACCCAATTTTTAGAGAAGTGATATGCCGAAAATCGTTGATATGACCTAGATATAGTTTTTAGAGAGGTGGTATTCATCCATATATCGCCATGTAATATGATCACCATATTTGGGAGGAAATAAATGTTAATTCATAGTTACGTCGACCCCTTGAAGATTACCGATCTTGTTAGAGATGTGGACTATAAACTTGCACATCCCACTACCACATACGGAGTACACGATTCATTCAATATATCCATATTCAAGTATTATATACCAGACCCCTCACATCTACTCAATCTAGAGGTGGTAATGTGAGGAAATGATATCTCTAATTAGAAAAAACTAGTAATGATCTTAGACCATAGAGATAATGTTCTACAAAACTAGACTAATGAGTTGGTAAAAGTACAATGGTTGAAGCATAAGATTGAAGATGAAACATAGGAACTGAAGGAAGTGATGATGGAGAAATACCCTAAACTATATCTGTAAGAAAGGAAATTTCAAGGGAGAAATTTCAGAAGAGGGAAGAATGGAACAACCCAAACAATTATAAATATAATTTTTTCCCTTATTGTAATTAATTTATATAGTATAAAACATATAAATAGCATGAACAACTAAATAAAATGTCATTATAATAAATGTATAATGAAATATGTTTTATTCATATAAATTAATGAATATATACTGATGGAATAGAAACCTGACCCATAGAATAGTAACACGACCATTATGAATAGAAATACATCCTATAAAATAGAAACCATACTAATTGAAGTCTATATAAAATTTAATAATATTATAATTGAAAATATGATATAAATAAATAATATTATAAATCAATAAATTCTTTAAAATTAATAAATTATTTTTTGGTGTTTTTATAATTCATAAATGTTTATTTTAAATTTTATAACAAAAATGATGATTTAAATAAATAAAAAATCATAAAAAATTCCTAAAATATTATATTTTTGTATTATAAATATATTATTTTCTCATGGGATCTTAATTAATTTTTCAATGTGTTATAAAATAAGTTATAATTTTATTATTGTTATTTTTTGAGTAAATGATGATTTTAGCTAAAAATTACATTTCTCATATACAGAAAATTATTTTCATAATATAATTTTATATTTTCAATTCTAAAAATTTAAAAATTATTATGGTTAATTTTTTATACTTTTCTAAAATAGTTTATTTTTTGTGAATAGTGAAATATGATAATTTAGCATAATTATCAAATACATGTATAATTGATACATAGATGATGTATAGATAATTTATTCCCATAATATCAAACTATCATCATTATTTGATAAATTTAGTAATAAGGATAAATCTATTGATAGTCTATAGAATAATATAAAATTAAAAGAAATAAAGAAAAAAACACCACTCCCCTCCCCTATAAATACAACCCCCACTATCTATTCTCCTAACACCTTTGAAGATTTGATGCCTATAAAAATATTTCCCAAACATATTCCCCAACCTCTTCCTCACATCTAGTAGCGTTTGGAAACAACAAAATTCAAAATAAAATATTCCTAAGGTTGTTCCCTTGGAGAATATTTTGAAGAGGAAAAATCCAATTTCTTTTATGTTATTTTCTTTTTTTATTATCCCCCCAAATCACCTCATTCATGTTTAATGGAATCTATAATGTCTTATTTATTCTATAATTTGATTATGTTGATGGAATAATCCATCATAAATCATCTTCTCCTCTCACTTTTACTCTAAAATTGAAAACGTTATCTGTGGAAGTTGGGGTGGTAGAAGAGTGGTTACAACATATCCTTAACCAAAATAAAACCAATGATCAAATAATGATAATGGAATACTTTTGGAGTTCTGTATTTGGTAATGTAGTGGTATATTGGTATTTGGTAATATTCAATTAATTGGGACTTTAGGCCACTCGTTTGGGCCTATGGTCCACAAGGCCTTCAGGCCACATGGAATTTGGGTTGTCAAATACCATGAAGTACCCTAGAAAACCACACAATGTGGGTCATAGAATTGAATTACGAGTGTGTATAAGCCACCACAGAAAAGATAAATTTATTTAAATAATTAAAAGGTATGAAAATCATCATCAGTACCAAGTTCCATACAATAATGAAAGGGATAATGCTAGCCGATAAGTAGAGTGAGGTGGGGAGATTGGAACCTTTGATGATGCAGATGGTTGGGAGGGAACGTTCTTTGGTAGTTTGGTTGATCCTTTAGGTTATGTGATGGGGATTGTGCATCAGGGCCTTCAGGTTATGTATTGGGATTAGTCGTAATTTTTGAATGGGTAATATAAGTTTTCTTTATCTAACTAGTTAAAAAGTATATTATTCAAAAATGAAGAAAAATTCAAGGACTTTAGGCCATTCCATAAAAATATCTTTAGTGAGGTTTTGATTTATCACCATTGAGGATATTCCATTTTCATTTTCATTTAATTTTATTGAGGATAGTCATAAAACCATTATATAGTTCAAACATATTGTAAAATATTTGTTATATCCTTTCAAATATTCTAGAAATAACAAATACACATAATATAGATAATAAAACAAAATGGTTTTGTTCTGATTGATAAACACAAAAATTAATCTAAATTATTAACATCAATATTTCATAAATGGAATCATCCTAATATATGAAAAATTAATAATACAAAAGATCAATAATACTTATATAATTTCACTAATATTATATAATTTCAATTATGTACTTGTATACAAGAGAACCGATTATAAAAACCAAGAAAATAACACACTCAGAATAACCAAATTGTAATAAATAACTTATCAGGTTGTGCATAAATTAATTTAATAAAATTATAATAAATCATAAACACGTAAAATGGGTCCTTTTATTATTAATTAATGAATATAATTTGATTATCAATGATATTAAATCTAATAAAGAAATCAAAAATAAGTTAAGAGCATTCTAGATCCCAATTTTCTTTTTTGGGCCATTCTTCTTCTATGCCACATTTTTATAGGGATGCAAATTTAAAAATCCTAAAATATAATTTCATTTTTATACCATTTTATTTTCTAGAATATACATGATTGTGATATAATTTTATGAAAATTACAATGATTTCCCAAAAGAAATATTTTTTTTCCAAAATATATTTTGAATCCTCTTGAGTTATTTCTTCTTCACCCACGAATGATGAATCTAATTCAAATTGTGTTTTTTTTATTATAATATGGATGTCCCATAAGTTTATTTAAGAATTTATGAAATGAAACAAATTAATTTTCAATGGGATATTTTATGATTATGATTGATATATATTCTATGTGGAAATCATGACTATGTAAATGTTATGATGTGAGAGGTGTTCCTTGAATTATATAGTGATCCAATTCATTTGGTAATATAATGTATCACATGAAATAAGTGGAATATTTGTGGGAAATATGCTAAATATTTTTATTATGATTCTGTTATCAGTATGAAAATATGTTATGTGTGAGGATGATTCTTTCTCTACTCACAACAATGTGAGTGGTTTGACCACTAATATATGATGTATCAATTTAATGAGTTACCACATTCCTTGAATTTATATAATTCATGATCTAAGATTATTAATTAGATACCATACATATGTTATGATGATGAATATCATTATCACTAATGATTTATTGAGTCATGTTCTAATCAATCATCTTACTGGGCTTTTAACTAACCCCTTTCATTGATGCATATCCCATGGTAATTACTTATACTAATGTGTAAATGAGGTCTATAAATAAGCTATATGAGAATGAATTAAATAATGCTTATTTTTTTATTTGGTAAATGTTTTGTTTAGACCAAATTTTCCAATGACACTAAACCATTGGATCCTGGTTTTGTAACACTATTAGATTAATTATCAATAAAATGTTGTAATACTAATGTTTGAAAAATTATGGACTCTATATGTTTTATTAGTTTAAACATGTGACATGTATTTTATAAAAAAATTCACATTAAAATTAATAACTTGAAAACAAAATTTCATCACACTCACCATTAATTGGGATGATGTTATATTAAATCTTGTTACTCAAAAATAATAATCGTTCATTTTCCAAATGATTAATGAAAATTTAGGAATATTCTTTAACTTTTTCATCATGAAATACTTGTTTTGAACTCAAATTTCACATTTAAATTGACATTTGACATTTTAATCCATTTCATACACACGAAATTTTAGGTTCATTTTAATATATTTACTATATTTAATATATAAATGAAAATTATTTTATTAATTTTTTTTTCTAATCATAGGGTCTTTTATCATTATTGTGCATGTTAGACATATTTTTAAGTAATATGTGTATTTGAAATTATATTAATTCAATATTATTCATACTAGACAAACCATGATTCAGAATAATTATTTGTTAATTTTTCTAGGTCCATAGTTATTTCTCAATCAATTTTATATAGAATCATTTTAATCTTATTATATTTGCTTCTTTTTTTATCGCATGAAAACAATTTTCAACTAAAATAATCACTGAAGCTAAAAAATGAGATTTCCATCTTTATTAACACACCACATATTTAAATTATATTTTATTTATTTTTAATGGTTGAAACTGAGTCATTATCCATTTTAATAAACTATCATGATAATATGAGCCTACATTGTTGTTCTTGAGCTTTTGGACCATGTTATGAAAAAAATGAAACTCTTATGTTAAAATTTTTATAATAATGGAATACAACAATCACTACTAGAAAAATACCCTATACCAACGGTTTGGAACCGTTTGTATAGGCCCTCAAACCGTTGGTATAGGTTATACCAACGGTTTGGAGGACCGTTGGCAAGTAAGTCGTGACAATAGGTCTATACCAACGGTTTTGGGAAAACTGTCGGTATAGACCTATACCAATGGTTTTGAAAACTATTGGTATAAGTAATATGAAAACATATACCAACGGTTCTCAAAACCGTTGGTATATGTATTTCAAAAAAATCATTCGGTGGGATTTGATCCCAGGACCTCTAGTTTATAATTGAATGACTTAACCACTAACCTAACACAAATTTTGTGAACATAAATTTATAAATATATATATTTATTGTTTTAATAATTTTAAATTTTCAATTATATAATGTTCTCGATAAGAAGATTCGATTAAAAATCGAAGGACCTATAACAACGGTTCTGAAAACCATTGGTATAGGTCCTTTGATTTTAGGACCTATACCAACGGTTTTGGACAAACCGTTGGTATAGGGGGGACCTATACCAACGGTTTGGCGAAAGCGTTGGTATAGGGTCTCTATAATGGACCTATACCAACAGTTTGGCCAAAACCGTTGGTATATATCCTATAGGTCCCCCCATATACCAACGGTTTGTCCTAAACTATTGGTATAGGTCCATATAAGTGACCTATACCAACGGTTTTGGCCAAACCATTGGTATAGGTCCAAATTAATGAACTATACCAACGGTTTGGCCAAAACCGCTGGTAAAAGTCATATTTCCAGTAGTGAATACCACTTGTCAAAATGATGTGTCATTAATTACTAAAAGATAAAAAATAATCATAGATCATTTTCATGATTTATTATCACAATCCCTGAATCTTTAAAATTCATGAACATGTGGCACATTTTATCATTAAAATATATCTCTAAGCATATATCATATACAATTAACATAGGGATCTAGTTTTAAAAAATATAGAGAAATATATTTTCATTGATGAAAATAGGGACTAAAAATTTTAAAATGGAATAAAATGTATTCCTCAGAATGAATAATATATTATAAATAGAAGGAATAAAAACAAATTCATAAAAATAAAAATAGCAATATTACATCAATAATTAGAATAAATGTTTTTTACATAACTCATATATACATTTATGGAACAGTATATTATCCCACTCTGTTGGTATCATATTTCAAATTACTAGTTAGATGGTTTCATATACTCTAACCACCTCACCAAGGTACACGAGTTCATTTTATATGAAAAAGATATTTTTTATATTAGTAATCATTAATGATAATTAAAATGGAAATAATTTTTTTCAGTAAAAAAACACAATTCAATATTTTGTTGATGGGATAGAAAAGTCCTACCAACAAGTTATTGATAATATGTTAGAAACATGATATGTGTGTCGTATTCTAGAGACCACTTTTACAGAAATTTCCTTACACATTTTTTGTAATCATGACAATGTATATAAAATTACATCATATATCTTGAAAAAAGAAATAAATATTGGTTAACTTGTGTCTATATTTATTAGATATAATTGAAACAAAAATCATAAATATTAAAGCATACTTTAAAACTTGAATATCATTGGATTTATGCCATTTAATATCATGTTTGTCATCAATATGATACTATTGATATTTTTGAAATAGCTCTATGTGACATTTATATTATTAAGTATGTTTCAAAATAGAATTTTATATTTCCTTGAAATTGTGTGGGATATTAGAGGAAGAAAATTCTATCATACACCATCACATTCTCTAACTCTTCCCTTATTCCCGTAACAATAAACTCCAACCGAGACTACTTGATTATTATATTTTTTATCAGATTGATTTAGTAATTATGAAATGAAACGATAAAATATATTATTTATATATTTATTTCATTAATATAATTTATATGATGTAAAAAATTCTAATATATTAAATCAAATAAAAATAAACATCTTTTAGAAAATTTCCTCATGGTTTTTCAAAAATAGCTTACCAAAAATGCTGATAATTAGTTTCCGAAATCTATTTATTACCTATTACATTAGAACATATTATGAACTCCTAGTTAATGATATCTTCAAACATCATTATAAGTTTTGAGATGGTAAAAATTTAGCACACCCTTCAAATAGTATCAACATTTAATGTTTCAATGTAAGAAAGTGTATACCTTCTACCAAAACGTGACAACCATAATTTCATTTAAATTTGTAACAATAATAATTTCCATAAATAGAAAATAAATCTATAATACAGTTTTAAATGGATACAAATATAAACTCTTAATTTTTATGATCATTACCTAATGTACCACCTATATCCCACAAAAATTTATGTATTGATTCTAGAGAGTCAAAATAAAAATTTGACCTGAATGTTTTTGTCATGATATTAATAGAGACAATATAATCTATAAGTGTTTTATGAACAACCATGATTGATATTTATAATTTAATTATACAATAATCCATGTACATGGATTTATTCATAATACAAAAAAATGATACATTCCATCTGTAGATAGAGAATGATTGTGATTTTTACCTTTTTTTTGAAATTATGGAAACTCATGATAAATATTATTCAGTTATGATAATTCTTCAAGGAGGTGATGTGTCTCATGGTGAATTTTTTTATCTCGATTCCAAATTAGTTGACATAAAATCTCCTTACTTACATAAATATTTCTATAGAATGAAACTATTAGAAAGTTCCACTTGAATATTGAAGTCCTTGATTCATCTTTCTTACAACAATTTACAATTTAGTAGTAAAATTAATTAAGTGATTTATGGTTCTTCTAAAACAAATATACATGTTTTACAAATAGAATGTATTAAATTATATGTTTTCTCCATTGGGTATGACATTTATTTATCTACATATACTTAATATGGATGCTCATTATCATCAAATATCATACTATTCAAATGTTAATGTAGTTCTATGAAAATTGTTTATCTATATCTATTACCATATCTCAAATTATATAGTCTCAAAATTATTTCATGTGTTGAATATTTAATACACACATCATATATTTAAATTTCTTCATAATTTTCTAACGTCCCTGATAACTGAAAAAAATTGTGAACGAAATCATCAAACATCATATATATTTCATCAAAATCAATTTTATCATCATTTACACTTATACTGATATAATATAATCCATTAACTATTCTATTTTTATGGTTTTTATTTAATTCAAATTCCTCCCCCAATAAAATACAATATATTTAACATCGATACATTACAATACATTAATGAATTATTCTAAAACATCAAGATAATGTATTCTTGAATAACATAAAAAATGTATATAATAATATTTACAAGGTTGATTAAATAATCTTATATCTTTGATAAACTCTTTGACCCCAAAAATATAATATTTTATCATATAGTTGTTATCAATCCATTTTTAATTCTTATTCATCAAATTTTTTATTTTTTATTCACATTTAACTAAATAAATTATGCACAGAAGATACATATTGAATGTATAATTTTACATATGTGAAAATTATATAATGTATTGATTAAAAAAATATACTTATAAATTTTTATACAAACATGTATAGTGTCTTGAAAAGTACATATATAAATACTACAATATATATCACATATTCAATTTAATGTATAAATTTTTATTCCAAACATTGAATATGATTTGTATTAAATTAAGATAAATTAAAATACGATGAAAACAACATGATGGAATTTTTATATTTCATAAGTAAATTATAAAAGTAAAAATAGAAAACATATTCAATCTTTTTGGATACAATGGTATTTTAATTATTCATTTTAGTTAAATAAAATATATTACAAGCTTACATATTATATAGAACAAATGTTCTATTATGATACACTGAAATTACAAAAATTAAAACTAAAATTATACAAATTTTCTTAAGTTGACCCCATGGTCCATAAAACCCGATGAATAATTTGACACCATCCCCAGAGTCTTTTTTCATTAAATTTGTGTCAAATAAATTTTTTTATATTTATCCAATTATATTACATATTAGCACAATTTTTGGGTCATGAAAAATCTTCAAAGAAGATTCTACCCAAATCCCCCAAAGAATTGGGGAAATGAATGGAGAAAATCCAAAGAAGGGACACAAGCAGGACCAGTCCATAGACCGGTCCCATGAAAGCGCGACGTGGTAAGGCCCCGTGGAGCACCCCCTAGGCAAAACATCTTCATTCGCAAAATGGAGGCGGAGATCCTCCGTGGTCGCCAGGCAGGATGGGCGCCAATCCGATTCACCATCATGAACCACCCCAACTGCTGACCACGTCGACCGATTCAAGCCACATCCATTGTCGTTAATGGAATGGAAGCAGAACCCTCTACGATTGTGAAGCCCTCCCTGTGTTCGGTTCGTAGGGTGGGGAAAAGAACTTGGTACACACCGCGAGTCACGAATTGACCAAGTGAACCATAAAGCGGGTTTTCGGTCATGGGCTTCTGAAAAAGGTGTCGCGAGACCACATATACATCTCTTTCCCAACTCTATAAAAGGAGACCGAGGGGAAAAGAAAAAGGGATTCAGAAGATCCGGATAGGGACGATTCAAAGGCAGAGGAAGAGAATTCAGAGAAGAGCGTTCAGATTCGGGGGAGGATTTCAAAGGCTTAGGATTTCGCAAACAGAGAAGTTCCTATTTACAAACCAGAGAATGTATAAACTTGATAATGATCTAATAAGGAACCGAAAAATGAATAATAATTTGGTGAAATGTTAGCTTAAAATAACATAAAAAGAGATGTCCGTGAACCATAGCCCCTCCGAGGATGCACTCCCCATGTACTAGGGTGTTTATGTCTATTTTCTGATTCGCTGCACCGCATAGCACCTTCCTACGTGGCCGCATCCTCGACTGATGAACACCCAATCAGTTCCGCCCTTGGCCTCCACTGCTCGCATGGACCCCTCCATGTACCCCCTGGTATGCAGGCTGAGCCCAAAGCCGCGAACCACCCTGGTTCGCAGGATGCTCGCCAGACCGCGATCCATCATTGTTCTTGGGATGTCAATCAGTCCGCGGACCATCCTGGTTTGCAGACAGCCTCTCTGTATGCGGACCCTCCTGGTTTGCCGACGGACTCTCAGTCTGCAGACCACCCTGGTTCACGGACTACTTCTCGAGCCGCGTAGCACCATCCTACGCAAAAGGTACCACCACTCATACCCCGTTGTGGTCTGCCTAATCATTTGGAGTTCCCATTCACTGATCTAGATAAAATATTTCTAATCTGGTCCAATCCTCCACTACCCCCTCATTGGCCTACTCATCGGCCCTGAGCCGAGGCCTCCACCAGAGCCACCAGATCCATGTGGTGTAACCCTCAGAAACATCAGCATGCCGTTTTGAGTTCACATACCCACGGTAAGTACAGTTGAAGGAGTTTCCCCAACCCTTGAGAAGATTCCTGAAGCATTCTAGGGTTCACATTTCCACTGTAATGTGGAGTCTGAGCTCAAGAATCCCCTTTTTCCCCTCTACTTTTAAGGGTCTTCCTGAGGATAGTAAAATATCAATCAAAAGGAATCCCTCATACACTCCATGAGAGGATATGGGCACAGGAGCTCCCCCTTTCCCTCTCCCGCTTCCCTTTGCCTCCCATGGGCCTCCAAAGAGTGTAAGACCTAATCCAACAGTTTGGGTCGTCCTCATGCATAAGCCCCACTCTAGTTCTCACAGACGCACCTCTCGTGATGTGATCCTCTGATCCCTACTGCCTCTGGTTTCTCACACCGAGCGTGAATCACGTGGGCTAAGAGTAAGCATCGGCCATGACATCCTATTATGGGCCTCCTCAGAGTGTAAGCCCCAATCCATCATTATCGGACTCCTCAGATTGTAAGTCCCATGCCAATGCGAACTACGCGGACTTTGATCCCTGCCTCCTTGGTAGGGTACGTAGGAATCCTCTAAGAGGTTCAAGCCCATCAACCGGTCGATCCGACTATCTTCACAGGGGTTCACCGTGCCACTCCTAGTGTCGCGTCAATGTGTTCCGACTCCTCGGGGTCATTAATCAATGAGGGATGGTAATCCTCATGCATAAATGATTCTGAACCCCTGTGTTCAGCTGACCATTGCCAACCGGGGTTGAATATATGGTTAATATTCCTAGGTATGATCCAAAGATTCTCGAACATATGAATATGTCTTAAATCTATAAGAGAGTCTCGTAACAGGGAATAAATCCACCCAAAAGTGTGTGATGAGCCCAACTTCCAATCCTCTTAACCAATGTGAGTTCTCAAGTGTCGCTGGTCAGACCATCCGGTGAACACCTGCCATTGGAAAGTAGGTCCACGCGTCATCTGATACGGAACCGTTGGGTGTTTCGTGACTAAAACCATGAAAAAAAATGGGTAACCCAACTTCAATCATTAACCAAGAATGAAAAGATTAACTTAATCCCACCCTATTCCACCTTTTACTCTCAAGGAGGGCCATGCAAGGGAATTAAATGCTCATGGGATCTGCAGACGCTGCTTTGACTGGTTTGCTACCTGTATTTGATAAAATATTTTCCAGGTACTACATTCAGAACTTACTTCGATCCAATGGCGTCTTGAAGGAAATCATAAGCGTGTGCTTCCAACTACGCAATGACAGGACTTCCTCACATACGGAGGACCCCGTCACCCACAGAACGTCTTCAACGCTGGGTCTCGGATGCACTGATCTGAGAGTACCCTGGGAACGGTACTCTCCAAACAGTGGAGTCGTCCACGCATGTCCTCCAATCCATCAAAACTCACTGGAGGCCTGTCCAAAAGTGGCCAAAAATGAATATCCAGAGAGACCCTATTGTTGTCTCCAACCGTTTTGGGAGTCTATCCCCAAAACGGGAAAATGCGTACCACCCTTGTCTTGGGGAGGTGGATGAGTTCGACGATGAGGACTTCATCCCCACCGAATGAGGGTTCCTCCCCAAGGCTCCTACCGACAGACGTCATCATAGTCACACTATGATTGAACATCCTCGCGCAACGCAGGATGACTCACCGAGGATTCAGGCCCCTCGGACCATCCGACGAGGGTGGTAGATGTACAATCAGGGACCGATCATCACCCTGGTCCCTGAGGAGGAGCTCTGCTACCCATCCATGGAGACGTACCATGAACAAGAACCTAAACATGTTCTCCCCACACGGGCCTTCCATCCATACATGGCAGCATTATACGAGCCGGCGCGCATCCCCGCCGAGCTCCATCAACCCCATCGCTCATGCAGGATGGCACATACCCGGCATAAACCTCTCCCTACCCAGGGTCGTGAAGCCCAACATCATGACATGGTGGGGACCCAGTGCCTCTAGGACCAGCTCTTAGATTTTTCTTCTAATGCCCTCCATCTTTCTATGGTGGCGTTCAACAAAGCCCGACACCCAGATGTGGCGGCAAATCACAGGAGAGCATGTCTCCCCGCCAACAAAGGCCACCGACTTGATAAGGTGGGAAACCAATATATTTAGGGCTAGATCCCTGAAGATTCAAGTAAATTCTGCCGTCCCGATGTGACAGAAAATAGAGAGAACAATCAGTGTATCACGATATAGGGGAAGATTCGTTCAACTACCCTAACACAGGAAAATTGTCAGTACCCACTGGCCACCGGAGGACTGGAGTAGGATATTCCTACTCCGATATCGGAATAGGACTTCATACCCATTCCAACCAAAGATGTCTCTCAACATATCCTGGAAATGATGGAGGAGTAGGTATCAATCCCAGATCATATCTTGCAGACTTTCCAGAATGTAATTGCATCAGAGCAACAATAAGGACTCAGGCCCGTGAGCCCGTCTCCCAAATTGAGGCGACTCATCTAAGAGATGATATAGCCACCACGGAGTAGATCTTCATCCCTGCTTCTTCCCATGAGGGTCGCTGGACATATTCCGCAACGCAAGGGCAACCGAATCGAGCAGCTTCACTTGTTCCTACTGGGGGACACTCGTCCATCACGGTTGATGCTCCATAGTAGGCATATATCCCTGGTAAAAGTCAAGATGTTCGTCAGCGTATCCTAACAACGTCACAGGACCCAATTAGGGAGGAAACCAATGTTTAAGGTCGTTATCAACAGTAGATGGTCCCGACTACCCACATCAAAACGCACAGAACACACCGATGACATTCGGAAAATAAGGTGGGAGTTAATGACTCTGCTCTACTAGAAGATGGGGTTCCCAATGCCGGTAAGCGCACATCAAAGGATCAGAACCATTCCCACCCATTACCATAATATGGGAGTGGCAGTAGTAGTTGCAAAGGTCCTCCCCACAATGTCACTACCAGCAGCTCTGATGGTCCTCCCCAGAGCACCTGGGGGGCCTCCCCCGTTGAGAGTAGGAGTTCATGTCTGGGCATGCACTCAGATGTCCTCCTGGATTCATCCATAATGGATGACTTTGATAATGTGGAAACGTCCACCAACCCTCAATCTGGTGATGAATACTCAAGCGCAGACGCCCAAGACACCTCTCCCCTAGACTCCCAAGAGCCCGTGTCTGGAGCCCACTCCTCGTCGGATCAAGAAGATGAGGACTTGGGAGAAGAAGAAGAGGAAGATCTCATAGATGCACCTCCTGTATTTGAGGTGGGTATCTCCAGCATGGTGGATGAGCTCAGTGAAATAAACCTGGGTATCGACGAAGATCCATGGCCCACTCTCATTAGTGCAACCATTTCTCCCGAGGAACACAAGGTATATACCTTTTTCCTGAAGCAACATCGGGACAAATTTCTTTGGAATTAAACTGAGATTATGGGGATCGATCCTGAGGTAGCAACACACCACCTTGGTCTTCCAGAAGACCACCGGGGCTATAAACATGCCACCAGAAGGGTGCATCCCTCACATACCGCCAAAATAGAGGCTGAAGTCGATAAGCTCATTAAATCATGCATTATTCGAGAGTTCTATTACCCCATTTGGTTGGCCAACATCGTCCCTATCAAGAAAATGAATGGGAAAATCTGCGTCTGCATTGATTTCAGAGATCTCAATCGGCATTGTCTGCATTATGACTTTCTGGTTCCAATCACAGAGTTCTTAATCGATGAAATGGCCGAGTATGAGGCTCTGTCTTTCATGGATGGCTATTCCATCTATAATCAAATCAGGATGGCCTATGAAGACGAAGAAGCCACTGCCTTCAGTGCCCCTCAAGGGTTGTTTTGTTACAGGGTCACACCCTTTAGTCCCAAGAATACTGGCATCACATATCACTGTTCCATGCATCGGATCATTAAACCGTCCTGGGGAAATTCATTTAATGTTATGTGGTTGACCTAGTGGTCAAAACCAGACAGCGCTCGGATAACCTGTCAGAACATGAGACCATCTTCAACAAACTCCGACAACATAGCTTGAAGATGAACCCATTTAAATGTGTCTTCAGGGTTAACTAAAGGAAATTCCTTGGCTTCGTTATACGCCATCATGGCCTCGATGTCAAACCTGAGAAGACAAAGGCTATCCATGACCTGCCACCTCCCCAAAATCTCACCAAGTTGAGGTGATTCCAATGAAACCTAGCCTATATTAGGCAATTCATAGCCAACTTGGCTGGAAAATGTTTGCCTTTAACCAGGTTAATTTTAGAAGGGGTCACATAGCAGTGGATGGATGAATACCAAGAGGTGTTTGACAACTTGAAGAAGTACCTCTTAATCCCACCGGTACTCATTCCCCCGGTTGAAGTAAGACCTCCCATATTGTACGTGACAGGCTTAGAGTGATCACTACGAGCCTTCCAGGCAGAAAATAATGACGCGGGCAGTGAAAACAGCCTCTATTACCTCAGCCAAACAATGATTGATGCTGAGACTCGATACTCAAATATCGAGAAGAACTATTTGGACTTGATCTTCGCAGTTCTAAAGCTACGAGATTATCTATAGAGTGACGAAGTCCATCTGATCTCGTGGAGTAACCCGCTCAAGTACATACTCATTCGCCCGATGTTAACCGAACGCCTATCCCGATGGGCGGTCATCCTGCAACAGTTCGACATCCGGTTCATGCCTTAGATATCCATGAAGGGCCAGGCATTAGAAGACTTTCTGGTAGAGAACCCTTCCACAAGGACTACTACACTGGATGTTGATCTTCTGGATGAAGACATCTTCTCAGTTCAAGAGGAGTTCCCAGCAAGGGAAATGTACTTCGACGGCGCATTCTGAAGCCCAATTCGGAGGAGGATAGTGGATCCCAGATTCTATAATGTGGGTCTAGGGATAACACTAGTGTCCCCAGAAAAGGAAGTCTTTCCATATTACTTCTTCATATCATAAGGATGTATGAACAATGAAGTCGAGTATCAAACTCTCATTACAGGACTGCAGCTCGCACTCTAGGAACATGTATATCACCTTAAGGTAAAACGTTACTCAGATATGGTCATCAAGCTGGTCAATGGTGACTATGATATTAAGAAGGAGGAGCTGATTCACCTATTTGACCATGTGCAGGGGTGAATGGATGAGTTATCCATAGAACCAACATTGACCAAAATTTCCCAGTCCCAGAACGCTCAGGCTGATGCATCAGCCAACGCGGCTACAACCCTAGCTAACTTAGGTAGGGATAAAACAATTATTAGTATTACTCACCATTGAATGGTATTTCCATGTGTTCAATCAAAGACGGAAGAAATCAATGAATTCATTCTTGTCCCCGATCCATATGCTCCTACCACCGGCTAGATGAACCCCATAGAAAACTACCTTCAACGGGAAGAACTTCCATCAGACAGGGTTGAACAAGAGAAAATAAAGAGAAGGGAAATAAACTTTGGCCTATATGGTGGCGTGGGTTAGCAAGAGGTCCTCTACAAATGAGGCCTCAATCGAGTGCTCCTCAGATTCATTGATGGAGAATAAACAGCTGCCGTAATTAATTATGTGCATGGCAGAACGTGTGGAGCACATCATCCTGGGACCATGCTTTCCATTCAGGTACGATGGCTTGGGTACTACTGGCCCACAATGGCACGAGATTGTGAGCGTTTTACCAAAAAATGCCACTCATTCTAGATTCAATCCAAACTCATACACCAACCCCCGGTGTTACATCATCAATCCAAGTATTCTTAGCCTTTTTCCATCTGGGGGATAGACGTTGAGGGACCATATCCTCCCCCCACAGCCAAACTGCTGAAGTATATCCTCAAGGCAACCGACTTCTTTTCAAAATGGTCAGAAGCCATACCCCTCAAGGAAGTCGGGGTAACAAATATTGTCAGCTCTATGAAGTCCAATATCATCACCATATTTTGTGTCCCTTATACCATACTGACGGAGAACGACACCAACTTCTGATCTGCTGAATGAGAGACACTATACTGTGAGTATGGTATCAAGGCTAACCACTCATCTCGTGACCATACAGTGGACAATAGACAGATAGAGGCTTTCAACAAGACCTCGTCCAACATTCTCCAGAAAAAGGTGGACAATGACCAGATGTAATGGCCGGATAAACTCCTCCAGGAATTGTGGTCTTATTGAACCACAATCCGCAATTCTACTCGGGCTACCCTGTACTCATTATTGTATGACACTGAGGCGGTCCTGCCCATTAGACTCTAACATCCCACACTCAGTGTTGCCACCTATGATCAATTATCCAATGATGAGTAGTAAAAAAAAGTGGCTAGGTGAATTGGAACAGATAAACGAGAAGCGGTTGCACACCTTGCACCATCTGGAAGTATACCAGAACCAGATCGCACGAGCCTTCAACAGAAAGGTTCATCTTCAGTCTTTCATGGATGGAGAGTTAGTGTTGGTCCTCTGGACCCCAATGACACCTAGCAAGAAGCCTCCAATGCTGGAGCCCAAATGGGAGGGACTATATGTTGTACACAAGGTCTACTCCAGCGGAGCATATAACGTAATCTCTATGGATGGGAAATTCACCACGACTCATACAAATGCGATATTACTAAAGAAGTATTTATCATAATAAATAAAGGTGTACTATTTTTTTCATGAGATGCATGAAGTTAAACTGTCAATCACCCAATGGTCCAAACACTTTGACCCTAAACTAAGAGTATCATGTCATCATCGGCATAACTAAAAGCAATTTTTTGTCCGAGCTGCATGACGTTAAACTGCCAAGCACCCAACGGTCCAAACACTATGACCTAAAACTAGGATTATCACGTCCTAACCACATGATGTTAAATTATATTGACCTCATCCTTACCGCATGATGTTAAACTGCACAGATTTTAGAGAAATACATACGGCTTGATTCCTTCCCTCACAGGATACGTAGTGACGCCGGGAACCCTTGTCCTGGACTAGCCACTCCCAAATAAATGTTAAAAATTCCTTATTGCCTCCGTGTATGGACCATACCTACACGGGGTGTATCCCTCTTCCTCACTGCATGACGTAAAACCGCATGGAAGAGAAGTTAAAAATTTCTGAACCCCGTGTACGGACCAGACCTCCACGGTGTGAACTTCTTTCAGAGAACTACGTATGGCTTGATTCCTTCCCTTGTAGGATACGTAGTGACTCCAGGGTCTCCCGTCCTGACCCAACTTCCTCCAAATGAAATAAAATAAATTTTAGAAAATATCCCCTTTCGCCGTGTACGGATAAGCCCTGCACGAGGTATAATTCTTCCAAATAACTACTTGCGGCTCAATTCCTTCCCTTCTAGGATACGTCGTGATGCCAGGATTCCCCATCCTAGCCTAGCCCCCTGAATAAAAAATAAAAATTCCCTTCCCCCCTGAGTACGGACCGGCACGAGGTGTACTCCTCGTCATTACCGCAAGACATAAAACTGCACGGATAACGAGATTAATAAAATGCCCCCTCTTACCTATATAGGGCCTAGACCTTGACAGGCTGTATTTTTGCATCCTTTCTGCAGGATGTTAAACTGCACAGACAATAATGTTAAAAACGCCCCATTCCCCCACGTACAGACCAGACCTTCACAGGGTGTATACATTGTCATTACCTCACGACGCTAAACTGCACAGACTTCGTCATTACCGCATGACGCTAAAATCCACGGACTCCGTCCTCACCGCATGACATTAAACGACATGGAATTCATCACAACCCAACCAAGACTCATGGAGAAACGGGATGGATATACTCCTTTCACATTTGGATGCATCCTCTTTATACATCAGACTCCACGACCCGGATATTTATGGATCTTCATAACCACTCATGGCCATCAGAAGTGGGAAGTCATCGACCCATGGACACCTTTGCATGACTATGCCTACCATGCCATTAGCGGATCAACATAATGATAGCCCATGGCCCATCTACAAAAGGTAATATTTCATTGGGAGACACTCTTCCTAGCACCGTACGCCTACGGGCCTCAGATCCCCCTCATCAAATTTCCTGATCCAAAAATTTATGGAGAAGTGGTTTACAAGTTCATCCCCGTTTTCACATCTATGTGTTTCCAGGGTGTCCCTATCTAGCTATCCTATGTGTCCTCCAGTGGTTCACATAGCGACATGCATCAACGAACATCAATCCAGGACTAGTCTACTTTGACTCAATGAACAATTGTAGTGAAGATGTTTCTTGTATAGTCGGACACCATTATCCCCACGTGCCGAACTCTGCACTGTGAGAAATCACAAATTATCATAATCATTCATGACCATAAGAAGTGGAATGTTATCGACCCTAGGACACCTTTGTACGACTATGCATACCATGCCCTCCGCGACTCTGTATAATGAAAGCCTCTGGCTCATCCATCAATGTCAAGATTTCCTCAGGCGGTACTCTACCAAGCTCCGTACACTTACCGGCCTCAAATCCCCCACACCAAACCTCCTGATCTGGGAAAAATCAATGTTTTAGTTTACAACCTTCACCCCCCACCTTGTTCCAAGTATATCAGAACATGTTGACTCAGTTATCCTTTGAGTGACTGCAGAAATAGTCACCCAGTGGTCTGTGATCTATGACCACTAAACTTGGATTACATTGTCCTTACTGCATGACATTAAACTTCATGGCGTAAAGGTACACCCCCGCGCACAAAATATATCAGCACACGGATCTCCTTAAGCTTTAACAGCATCTAGGGCTGACTATGCCTGACATGTTCAAACATTTCCTTCCCTGATGACAGACATCGTGGTCTGGATAATTGTGGATCTTTATAACCATTCATGGCTATTGAAGTGGAAAGCCATCGACCCGGGGACACCTTTGTACAAATATACATACCATTCCCTCAGAGGCTCTGCATAATGGTTTCCCCTGTCATGTCCAGCAAAGGAAAGATTTCCCCGGGTGATACTTTTCCTAGCTCCATATGCTTACCGGACTCGGAGCCTCCATTACATCTCTCCTAATCCAAGAGGGCCTAGAACCATGATTTAAAATATCAACCCCCTCAATGTCTTGGACATGCTAGGATACTAGGGTCCAGTTACATTCTAATAATGAGTGGCATTTTGACTATGTCCTTACCACACGATGTCAAACTGCATGGTCAATCGCACTTGCTGCACGATGTTAAACTACATAGCATTGGAAAAGGAAAGAAAAATGTCCCTCATCCTCACTACATGACGTTAAACTGTACATTGTCCTTTAATAATTCTATTCGTCTTTACCGAATGACGCTGAACATCACGGTCAAACCCTCCATAGGTTTATTAATGAACTGAGTCTTCTCTCTCTCCTTCTGTGCATGGGTCAGACCGGCACAATTCACCATCTCACACCCCCATGGGAAGGGATTACTTCACCCATTATCAGGATGTTTGGTCACAATGTTACTCCTGTATCCAAGACCACTCTCATAATAAACCATACTCTATACTCATAAAAAGACGAACTCTCACAAAGCCACGCCTGGTGGTCTGAAATCTAAACTTCCCTGATGTTTCTTGGATATCGGGGGAATACAATCATTGAACAAAGGAAACATTTGCATGACTATGCATACCATGCCCTCAGCGGCTCTGAATATTGATCTCCCATGGACCGTCTACCAAAGGAACGATTTCCTTAGGTGATGCTTCACTTCGTACGCCTCTTGGCCCATGTCCATCTTAGGATTCAGAAACCATCTGAGATACTGTTTAACAACCCCTTTTATAACCCTGCCTGAATATGGTGGAATGTCTCTGCCATGATTACCGTGGACCAGGAGAAGCTGTTCTTATCCAGATGATGTCCCATCTGCATGACTTTAAACTGTGCCAAGCCCCAACCATCCTTTATGCTAGATAAATGCGTTTGACAGGAACCTTCCTTCCCCACTCCTGATTGATACAGATTTTCTCAAAACCTTTCAGACGTCACATACCATTTCTGAGCCACCCCATATGGTTTTCATAATTCTGCAAGCCACCCATGGTAGTTTCCTTAATCCGCACTTTCATTAAGTCCTATGTCCATCAGAAATGGAGAGTCATTGACTTAAGGACGCCATTGCATGACTATGCATACCATGCCTTTAGCGGATCTACATATTGATCTCCCCTGGCCTGTCTACCAATGGTAAAATTTATTTAGGCAATGATCCTCCCACATATGAACGCCAACACGGCCCCTATGCCTTGAGACATTCCCTTCATGTCGTTCAAGATTAAACACACTCCCTACAAATGCGTTTGAAGGACACCGAGGCATATTTTAATCAACCAAACCCCATTGGGTCCCCTTCCCCACCATATATGTTCAAATCTGTTCGACCTAATACATCAGTAATGATAGTATTGTTGGTAAGTCTTTAAGCCTCCTAAGAAAAGAGGCACAATTCCTGTTAGGCCGAAAACCCAAAAAGGGAAACCTATGAAAAATTTGGGCCATACTCACTGGGTCCACACCAAATGGGCCCCGGGTAATTTTGGGTATTAAAATAAAAGACAAAAATTTTGTGGGGATTTTCTACAAAACCCTAGAAATAGTAAAATTGTGCTCGCTGGACCCCATGGTCCAGGAAAAAGTTAGAGCTCGTTTTATTTTTATCAATGGTCCGTGATTCTGATTATTCTATGTTCAGGGAATTAACATATGCATCGATCATGCAAAATAATTTCTATCAAGGGAGAAGATGACAAGTGCACTGGGGGAAATATTTCTTTGCTCCATAACGAAGTTGGTAGGAAGGGCATCCACAATCCGGAGCCTCCTCTAGTGTGAAAATTTATTAAAGGAAGTTTTTGACGGATTCACAAAGATGTATCAGGCACTAATGAGAATCCTCAATTGTTTGAGAGAGATTCTGTAGTAAGCCCATTTCATCTTTTGCACCAGCCCTCAACTCTCTCGCCTCCTGGGTCGCCTTTGTGCTCGCCCTCATTTCCTCCATCCTCCACTCCGGTTCATCAATTATGGTGGCAACGTTGACCTCTTCCAACCGTAGCCACTATATCTCTTTCCTCAGCACCTCCAGGTGGGAACGTTGCTCAATAAATTCTCCCTGGAGCCTCACAACTACCCCGGTGTGATCATGAGACTTTGTTAAGAAAACCAGTCGGGTTGCGGAAAGGTAGGCTTCAGATTGGGTAGCAAAAAGAAAAAATTTGAAACCACCCAGTCTTTCCCGATCAGCATCCACCTGCTTAACTATGTCATAAACACAATGATAGTTAAACCGTCAAATCCTAACAATATAAACAGATTACACATTTTTGGTAATCTGGCCGGCATCTCAGCTAGGGTAATCTGAGAAATCAGTTTCCAAATTTACTCCCAAGCCCTTTTTTGAGATAGTCGAAGACTGGGAACGACTTGTTGATCAGGATTGAAATCACTCCCTGATGAGGACACATACTCGGGGATGAACTTCACTAATGAGTGACCCGATGCGGCATGACCTGCAAACTCTGGAACTGCAGCAACTTATCCACCGGC
The DNA here is from genome assembly GCA_963277665.1 of Viscum album. Lineage (NCBI taxonomy): Eukaryota > Viridiplantae > Streptophyta > Magnoliopsida > Santalales > Viscaceae > Viscum > Viscum album. The sequence continues at coordinate 1,884,285,105 of OY728130.1, forward strand.
AGTTATGGTCATGGGCACGTTTGGGTCTGACGACACAATCGCCAGTGCGAAAGTTCATGGTCCTAAATCCTGAGAGTAAATAATTCGGATAAGTATCCCTAATTAGAAAATGGAAGGAAAATGAATTATTGGCAAGAGATAAGGAAACTTACTCCTGATCGTCAAGGCATCAGCATCATGCTCTACACTGCTGCGACATCAACTCGAGGAAGACGCTACATCCTTAAATGTAAAGGGAGTCTGAGGATCCCCCAGAGGGGTCCAGGACCTAAAGCCATACCCAAGGCCAGTATCTTACAAATTCGTCCCCAAGCGGTCACCTACGGAGACCATGCTCGGGGAAATAACTCCCCCTGGAAAACAAGACAATGGCCCGCTCTGGGATTCCAACAACTGGACTAATGGAAGGCTCTTCCTCCATTACCACAACATCCATTGGGTCATATGAAGTTTTCCCCCACAGATCTGTAGGCCCCTCAGTGATCACGGGTGCTCTATTTTCCTCCACGATAGAAAGGGGTGTTTGATCAGTAGGATTATTGGACACCAGTAGTTCCTCCTCTAATATATCTCTGGTTAATGATGGTGGGAGTAAAGCATCCATATCACTAGACCCTCTAGCAAGTCTCTCCATTTCGTCGTGCCCAATCGTGGCTATAGGATATTCCGCGGACGGAAAGGAGACGAAAGTTATGACTGCTTGGGTAACCGCAGCCAGATCCCCGAGTGGCCATGCACCATACACCAAATCAGCTAATGACTAGAAGAGTCAGAATATACAGGTTGGCCATTAAGAAAACGAGAAGTCATGATTACCCAACGTCCCTTGTCTGAGCCGTTCAGATAAATGGAATGCCTTTTGCTATCGAAGGATCTGCCCAGGGGACAGTTCGACCAAGATTTTTGGAAGAGATGGAGGAGGGAAGACCCTAGCTGGATCCGCAATGGTCGCCTCCATAAGCTCAGCCACGCCAGGGGACCCCTCCTCGATGATCCCTGTGGGCTAAATCGCATGCTCACCTGCTCCAGTACCACGGGGTGTATACTCTGGAGAAAGGATTTCCTGCTGAGATTCTTCGGCACCCTGCACAATGGGGAGAATCCTTAGAACCTCCACAATAAAGGAGGGAGAAATCTAGAATGGGTGGAAGAGAAACCTCCTCTTCAAGGTCGGACAATTCGGCATGACTAATCATCATGGACACTCGGGTGGTATTGTAGAGCGAGTTTCGGAGTGAGTGCATGTATGCATCCATATCATTCAATGATGCGACTATGTCACCCAAGTTTTATTCCAACTGAATGTGTGGTGAAGAAAAGAGAACCCCAATACCTGGGAGCATGATATGGCTTGTTTGGAGTGATGCCCAAACCCCTTCATCTGAGCCCCTGGCCCTCAGGTTATCCCAAATCCTCCATACGTCTAGGAATGCGGCTGTAATAGGAATGGCTAGCTGGGATGGATCAACCTTAGAGGGTCGGGCTGCGGTAGGGGCTAGTACGGGCGCTAATGGCCGTACTTGTGTTTCGGATCTCACCACCACCCTAAAACTCTCTGGGGATACCGGTGGGCGGGACCTCGCAGATAGGGAGTGGATTTCCCTTTCTTCAGCCGTAATAGAGAGATCATCAAAATCATTTCCCCCTGAAGAGTGGTCACTACCTTCCACCTCCTCATCAGTCACAGGATGCATCATGGACTAGAATCGGTGGGTTAATACCGCATAACCCTAGCACACATAAATATAGGGTTCGAGCTCCTGGAGATACTGATTGAACAGCTCTAGGTCCACATCATAAAAGATGTCAACAGGGGAAGATACGTAGCCTAGCCCGTCAAATGCAACTTCTGATTCTTGAAGATACTACCACAGAGAATGGCGGTACTGGTAACGGAAGGCTGACAAACCTTTGAATTTGACCCATTGACCCCAGGCCATTGGAAATGCAGCATCTTCAGGAATAACCACCCCCCTTCAGGTAGCCTCAAGGGCATGAGAGTATACACCTCTGTCGGTTAAGATATTCCCCAGAAGCTCGAGACCAGTAGGGTGGCGAAGGACATTTCCCGGCCTAGTTGAAGCACAATACCTCATTCGCTACCTCATGCACTTAGATGGCTGGGGACTTGAGATTTTAGGCACCAACGTCCCTAGATAGCCATTTGGGAATGATTGTAACCAGGATTCAACGTAATTCTTCGATAAGAAGGGCGTGGGGTCTGCAAGCATGGGGGTCATAACCTCGCGGCCGGTATCCTCCCAGGTAAACATTAACCACAGTTTCCTGGCCACCATTATATGCTGGTTCTCATGGGCACCATTATGTGTGGGAGGACACAATGCCTGGACGCGGCCAAACTGGCTCCCAAATCGTCAAGGTGCGTACCCCTCGCAGATCAGTTCCCCGCCAATGCGAGCTACCAGAATACCCTCTTAGAGGAAAAATAGGTTGCCATACTTGCAAAACGCCTCTGTTATGGTGTTCGTGATTGCACCAGTTGGGGAAGAGAATTGATGGAAATTGAAATGATCATAACATGGAATTCGACTCGATAACAGATGTCTGTTCTGGACTGTCTGTTGATTATCCTTCTCTTGGGTCACCCACTCATCGGGCATAACACCGCTGGTCAGTTGCAAGTATGGCCGGAATGTAGTGCCCAGAATCTGAAGAGGGTTGATGAAGGTGTAGCAGTTCTTGATACGAACACCTATCCATCCCCAAAGAATCTGAAAAGGGCTGTCCATACAGTTTGGTCGACTCCCACCGGAAATATTACCAAGCAATCGGTAAATCCTGGTCAGCACTAGGACAGATAGGTTGATAATGTTGCTGATTTCCAATAGTGCTGTGATGAAATAGGTAGAGACTCGTAGGCCGCTAGACTCATGTATAGGAAATAGGTATCCGCTCAAAAACTTGTCCAGAAATGCCGCCAGATGAAGCAACCGATCGACATCTGGGACAAGCTTCCATCCCCAATCGTTGAATTTGCCTTGCTCCAGTTTCAGCCAATAGCTTCCCTTCTGCTTTTGACACTCCACTATAGTGTGATCGTGGGACTAAACGAAAGAGCTATAGACTGGCTCTCTCTGTAAAAATCCTCGATCCAGTCATGATACGGGACAAGCTATCTCAGAGATGTATCTTTTGGATGGTCCTCCCGACCAGGGACATGTTTTTTCTGAGATGTATCCTTCGAATGTTATTGGGCCAGATCAATGAGTTGCTTCACCATGGGAGGGTTTATCCCTTAATCGTCCCACACAGAACTGGGAGGCAGGAATTCATCATACATACACCCAACTATGGGGACCCCTGAAATTTGAAAGGCGTCCCAAAGACTAATGCCTACCTCCCTGTGGACCAGATTAAAGGTGTTGGTGTACAGGCTCCAACGGCTCATAAGTTGCCTGGAGGGGGCTTGGGGTCGGTAGGTATAGGTCTGGTATACAAAGTCAGCTTCATACAAGACTACGTCTTGAAATTCTTCATCGAACTCTACACATCTCTGGCGGACCCAGAAGGGCCACCCCCAATCCAAGGACATAAATGCTCCTCTCAGCTGGAGATCCCGATTTGCGGACCAGCCATGTTGGTCGCTTACCATGGATTTGTCAGAAATGCTTTGATAGTAGTGGGTAGCTCCTTCTTGGTGAATTTGTTATCTTGTCAGAGATACTGGAAGGTGATTCAATACAGATCCGACAGTTGTGTCCCTCGGGGTCGGCCGCCTGTTGACAGGTATCACGAACCGAGAGATAGTGGTAATGAATATCCATGCTTCAGGATTTTTGTCATGGAATGGTACCAGAATCGGGGTATCAGACAAAAAACCTAACCCATAGGAGGGAAGGCTGTTAGAAAAGGGGTTCTCTTTCTCTGACATGGAGATCCATCCAGTAAGAAAGGGATATGGTGGGGAGTGGTGGACTCCATCCTGAACAAATCTAGCCATGTCATTCAGGCGTTGATCGCCAAATGGGAGAGGCTCTGCTGTGAGCCTCGATGCAGAATGAGGGGGAACCATATCTTCTCCTTGCACGATGATAGCCATCAATCAGAGAGTCCGGAATAAAAATCTGGACAAAATAACAAATATATGGTTGACGATACTTCATAGCAAAGTCCACGAAGATGCCTCGAAGGATGGTTCGTGATGACAACATTCCACGAACTGGCCCTTTGCAAAAGTATTATTCGAAACCCTGGACCTCAGAGCATTGGCCAGGAAACCGCGGCCCAAGTTGCTCTGCGGAATTTCAATCCCAACATTAAGTGATTAAGTTCGGAAGACATAGAAACTTTTTAATTTCCAATATAATTTAGTCCGTGGAGCATCGAAACTGCTGAGCATCGAAACTGGGAAGCACCAAAACAGCGAAGCAAGTTCCTATGCTGACCGTTATAACTCCCTTTTAAATATTTAAGTGTAATGGTTGACAGTTGGGGAATTGGTTCGTGGGTGAAGGCAACCGCAAAGGTGTAATGGTTCGCGGAATTCGATGCCAGTTCACAGAAGAAGTACTTAGCAAAGGAACAAGCCCGTGGAGGAGAGGGAGTTCTAGTTTTGTGAAGAATTTGGTAAAGGAAAAATTAAGGGCCCTTGTATTTATAGGCATGGTCCCATGCTGGGTCAACTTCCCTACCACAAACCATCTCTGTTTCAGGACCACTTAGCATCGGAATGGCCTCCACTTCGTTCTGATCGGACCCCATTCCGATGGGGGGAGTTTGTAGGGTCCTAAAAAATCTGCAAAGGAGATTCTACCCAAATCATCCATAGAATGTGGGAAAAGAATGGAGAAAATCCAAAGAAGGGACACAAGCACGACCGATTCGTAGACCGGTCCCATGAAAGCGTGACATGTCCAGGCTCCACGAAGTACCCCCTCCGTGAACCATCGTCGTTCACGAAATGGATGCAGAGATCCTTCGAGGTCGCGTGGCAGGATGGGTCCCAATCCGGTTCACCGTAATGAACTGCCGCAACTGTGGGGCACGTCGACCGGTTCAAGACACATCGGCTGTCATTCGTGGAATGGAGTCAGAACACTCCGCAGCCGCAAAGCACTCCCTGAGTTTGGTTCGCGGGGTGGGGAGAAGTTCTTGGTACCCACCGTGAGTCGCGGATTGACCAAGTTAGTTGTAAACCAGGTTTTCGGTCATGGCCCGCCGCAAAAGGTGTCGCGTGACCGCAGATACATCTCTTTCCCCACTATATAAAAGGATACCGAGGGGGAAAGAAAAAGAGATTCAGAAGATCAGGATTGGGACGATTAAAAGGAGGAGAAAGAGAATTCAGAGAAGAGAAATCAGATTCGGTGGGAAGGATTTTGAAGGAATATGATTTCATAAACAGCGAAGCTCCCGTTTGCGAACTGGAGCAGGTATAAACCTGGGAAGGACCTAATAAGGGACCGAAAAATGCATAATTATTTGGTGAACCACAAAAATTAAATAACATAAAAAGAGAATATCGTAAACCATAGCCCTTCCACGGATACACTTCCCACTAACGAGGGTTTTTATGCCTTCTTTCCGATTTGTCGCACCGTGTAGCACACTCCTACGTGGGAGAAGCCTTGACCCACATACCCCTGATCAGCACTTCCCTTGGCTGCCGCTGTTTGTGTGGACCCCTCCGCATACCCCCTAGTACACGGGCTTGGCCCAATGCCGCGAACCACACTGGTTCATTGGATGCTCTCCACACCGCGAACCACTCAGTTTTACGGGATGCCAATCAGTCTGTGGACCATCCTGGTTTGCGGACGGCCTCTCAGTCCGTGAACCCTCCTTGTTCTCGGATGAAATCTTGGTCCACAAACCACCCTAGTTCATAGATGGATTCTCCTGCAGCGTAGCACCTTCCAACGTGAAGGGAGCCACCACACATACCACTGTGTGGTCTGCAAAACCTTCAAAGATCCCATTCCTCGAGCCAGATAAAATCATTTCGGTCTGGTTTGATCCTCCACAACCCCCTCATTAGCCTACTCATCATCCCTAAGCTGAGGCCTCCTCTAGAGCCACCAGATCCGTGTGCTGTAACCCTCAGGCGCATCAGCATGCCGTTTTGAGTTCACATACCCACGATATGTATAGATGAAGGGGTTTCCCCAACCCTTGAGCAGAATCCTGAAGCATTCCTGGGTTCACATTCCCACGGGAATGTGGAGTCTAAGCTTAGGAATCCACTTTCTACCTCTACACTTGTTAAGGGCTTCTTGGGGATAGTAAAATACCCATCAAAAGGAATCCCTCATGCACTACAAGAGTGGAGATGGGCACAAGAGAACCCCCATTCCCGCTCCCACTGCGCTTTGTAGCCCATGGGCCTCTTCAGAGTGTAAGCCCCAATCCATCATTCTTGGACACCCTCATGTGTAATCCCCACTTTACTTATCGCGGACACATTTCTCACGATGTGATCCTCTGGTCCCTAGTGCCAGTTGTTTCTCACACCGAGATTGACTCCCACGGTCTTAGAGTAAGCATTGACAATGACATACACTAATGGGCCTCCTCAGAGTGTAAGCCCCAATCCATCATTCTGGGCCGCCTTAGAGCGTATGTCCCACAGCAATGCGAACTACATGGGCTTTGATCTCTGCCTCCTAGGAAGGGTACGTAGGAAGCCTCTAAAAGGTTAAAGCCCATCAAACGGTGGATCCGACTATCTTCACACCGGTTCACCGCGCCACTCCTAGTGTCGCATCAATGAGTTCCGACTCCTCGGGGTCATTAATCCCACGAGGGATGGTAAACCACAGGCATAAATGTTTCGGAACCCCTGCATTCAACTGACCATTTCCAACTGAGGTTGAATCCATGGATACTATGCTTGGGTATAAAACAATGATTCGCGAACATATGAATACATCTTAAATCTATAAGAGAGTCCCAGAACAGGAAATAATTCCCCTCAAAAGGGTGCGATGAGCCCGACATCCCAACCTCTCGACCAATGTGAGTTCTTAAGTGTCACTGGTCAGACAATTTGACGAATGCCTGCCATTGGAAAGCAGGTCTGTGTGTCATCAGATATGGAACTGTTGGGTGTTTCACAACCAAAACCACGAAACACCAATAAAACTAAACAATGGAAGTAGAGAATGTATGTGAATAATGTTTTAATTATTATATTTTTAAAATATATAATGTGTAAATTGAAATTTTTTTTGGAAAATTATAATACAAATATATATAATTTGTATAAATTATTTCATTAAGACAATTCATTTATTAAAATTATTCTTGTATAAAACAAATTGTTTAATTCAAACAATGAATCTTTTTTTGTGTTCAATTTTAATCAATTTAAAAATTTATAAAAATATATTGATTGATTTTTTTTCTTCCAAAAAAATTATTATAATTACAAACACATAACCTATCAAATATTTCTAGAATTTTTTTATCACTTATTCAATTTAGAAAATTTATATATCATAAATGAAAACATATTTTTAGAATAATTTATCAATGATGAGAAGGAAAGATTTGATAATTTAAAACACAAATTATCCATAATTTTATGACCCATCCTCCTAGAGACACATACATAGTCATTTAATAACCTGAGTCTCTTATAATATATTGGATTCCTTCATAGAAAACCAAATGATTTTTCCATTGAGGTAACATATCATATTAAATATTGTACTAATAGTCCACCAAATGTTATATTACAATTCGTATATACTGTGATATAGAAATAAAGACACAAGTCATACTAAAAAATTTCTCAATGTATACCCATTTAGGACATCATTCCCTCTCTTCAAATGGTCTCTACACTAGGCACATACATACAATAAAATAATGACAAACAACTCCATACAATGTCCCATGAGGATTATGACATCCAACCATTATCAGGTTGATGTCAATTTACATGATCTATTAATAAAAGGAACCTTGATCACATATGTACATTAATATTCTCTATATGATGTCCATAAACATCATAAAACAGTCTCAGGAATATCAGTTTAATGATGATATATTGAAAATTTATAAATTAATCATAATATTACTTAAAGAGACCAATAATCAATATAATATGAAAGAGTAATCAAAAGGGGGTCATAAATACTCATGATCATAAACTGATATTTCAATCTATCATGAATCAATTCATAGATTAGGGTAGAGATTGTAGTTTATCCAATACGGAATAGATCCATTATTAATTCCAGAGAAACTTGGTGAATTTAAGATTATAATGCCTATACCATTCCTTGATGTATGCCTCCATATATATATTGAATTCAAACACCCAACATGAGAGGAATGTGAGGCAAAGATCACTAAGTTGGAGATATTTAAGAATTTTTGGATTCACTATGCTAATATTATATTGAGGACAATAACAATAATTGGATTAGGGTAAATAGACAAAAACTCATTTAATGACAACACATTATGGTCACAACCATACATATAGTGGGACTGACTAGTGGGTTGGTGGCACCAATATTGGACCCATGTCCAGACCTGGACGGAATGTAGGATCTATAGAAATTTGTATCATTTTTCTAGAACAACTAGTTGGTAGGTGCATGGAAGTTTCTAGTAGGTGTCTGACTTTTAGCCACTAGGCATCCCACTAAGCCTCTATCCTCTAAAAAACTAAATACTATAATAGTTTCTAAATGGTACACATCATAAAGCGAGAAATCATGAAATGTACATTTTAATTTAATAACAAATGCAACATAAACACCAAGGATGTTTCTCATTTTCCCTTAACTTATCTTGTATTCATAAAGTCTAATCAAGTACCAATAATGACCTGAACATGGTGAGTGTACTTCTAAATAGTGCCCCATAAATTAAATCTATAAATATATCCAGTTTAATGAAAAAATATTATTTACTATATAATGAAAATGACTTTAATTATCATAAATAAATCATTACCGATCCTCTAGATCCAAAGTGATAATCGAGATCTACAACTTCCTGGGGTCTCTAAACAGGATATATAATCACATAGTTGTAAACTAAACTATACATAGAATAATAATAAAGAAATTGGGGAATTTATCATACTAATAAACCATAAGACACAATCATTTGGAATTTATCCATCCTCAATCTAATATAAGATACTACACAAGTGGATACATAGCTTACCAAAGAACTGTATAAGATATTAGTGAGGGAAAAACATATTCATACTTGAACCAATATTTGGAACTACATAGCAGTAAAACCAACCATCTATGGGATTATTTTATTTATTACTCATCATAGGCCACATCACCCAATTTCTTATCTTTTACAAACTAACCGTTTAAATTACTAAATATATTCCATTTCATTCACATTTAATATTTTATATTTTTTTACTTTTACAACAATGGGATCATACCTAAATGGAATTCTGTCATATAAATATAAATCTATGAAATAAAATTACCCTACAACATCATATCAAAATTTAATTCTTCTTATTGGTATCCTCTTTTAATTCCACTTTAACTAAACATGAAGCACATCTTAAATGGTGGACGAAGGTTGGGATCAAACATTCATTTAGAGACTAATATTTGTCTGAATAACATTCTCCCCATAGAACTGAAACAAATTTTATTTAATTAGGTTCTACATGATGAACAAAATTTATTGAAACAAACAAATATCATATGCATAATAAAAGTCAGTAATACATTAAGGGATAATTTAACTACCACCTACCTTATTATTGAATGAATATACCCATCAGATATTAGTTTCTATTTGAAGCTTAGATTCTGTTAGTAAAAGAACTAAGAAAAAACAAAGTCATAGGAAAATAACATAAATAAATATTTTAATTCCATTATGAACATGAGAAATATGAGAAATAATGTAATATGATGGTAATCCATTCACTACTAATATCCTAGATTAGATTATATTTAACAATATATGAATCCATCAACGAATGAAAGATAAAATAACATAGAAGAAAGAGATTCCTAAAAAGATTTATTAGGAATTACATGTGCATGAATATAATTGTACCCACTTATTTAAATTTAAAATAAACCTAAATAATTATTTAATTAAAAAAACCACATCATTAAAGGATCTCATATAACACATTGATATTTTGAAATATATATTTTAATATATATTAGCATTGTGATCTATCGACAATTTCATATGCAACTACACAATAAAAATTAACTATGATAAATTATAATATAATTATTAAATAATTTTATTATAATATATATGTATGATTATCATGTATTAAAGGATGTAACCATATTATAAAATATAAAAAAAGGAATGAAATAGAATTGTATAGTAAAAGTATCATTTTTTAAGCCCATTTGTAAGAATATGGAAATGACATAGATTAAATAGGGTTTTAACAATACCACGCCCAGTCCAAACATTAATTATATTGGGTTGAGATAAATTATATGTGATTGAATTATATAGTTGGTAAATTTCCACAACCATTATGCCACCACAATCACGCCCATTAATAACTTGGTAGTTTATATTATATAATGATCCAATATAATGATCTAGATGGGCTATGTAACTTGAAATTATGACGATTTAATCATGTAAAAATCAATATTTTATGTTATTTAACACAATTATTTCATTTAAAATGAAATTATATTTCCTAATTCATTGTCAAAATTAAGAATATTTTTTTATTCTTAAAATGTAATTTTTTCTACAAATTGATTTATGTGCAATTGATTAAATGAAATAAAATATATTATAGATAAGTTATATTTTTATATGAGTAATATATTATTTTTTATAGAAATGAAACAAATGTTATAACAAATAAAAATTTGAAAAGTTTTTTCCCAGTGAATATAGTTTTCACTATAAATTATTGTTTGAGTTTAAATATTCAATTCTTATTTTTTAGAATCGAAATATGAAATAAATTACATTTTTGATTAAACTAACATTATTATATTCTGAAGAAATTTTTTGTTTTTTTACATATCCAATTTATATGTGAATGGTGGAAAATAATATTTTAATAAAACTATATTGTTTATGAATATATTATGAATTATGTATAACATAAAAAAATACTAAAATATTATCCTTATAAAAAATAGTTTTAAGGAGGGAAATTATACATTGAAAAATAATATGTCAAATTTATAAGTTAAATCTTATCATTTGGGAAGATTTTGTAATATTTTAGTCTAAATACATTTTTTACATGATAACATTAAAAAACAATTTCCATTACTTATAGAATTTAAAAATAGAAAAATTTAATTAATATTTTTTTGATCATAATTTTCATATTGATTAATAACGATATTTTTAGGTATAAATGTATGAAAAATAATATTAACAATAAATCCCATGACAATGATTAAAAGGTTTATTTTTATGATTTTTTTATTAATATTGAGTAATTTTAATTTAATAAATAAAATTGTTCTAATTATTATAATTAATTTTCTGTTATGTGTAAATATGTATAAAAATATATTATCACTACTTTAATAGATAATTATGTGTATATAACAATACGAACATTTAATGTCGAAAACATCATTAAAAAAATAGGTTTCTATATATTAATAGATTTACTTTAAATGAAAATTTTCTATTATTTATAAATACAATTAAATTTATTTGAGTTATTTTTAGGTTTATGAAATAAATTTTTTAATGTGTGTTATATTGAATTTTAAATAAAATAAAAATCATTTGGTAAAAAAAGTTATCAAGGTAATAAAAAATAGTAAAATGTAATATCATGGGGTAAAATATGTGAAACATCATTAAAACATGAGTGGAAATGTATATTATAGTATTTATCAACCCTTGATAACCATAAATTTCATTATTTAACTTTTCTCATCCATATAACATTTACTAGTGTCATTCAATACTTGATGAAGTAATAAATATTTTAAAAAAGATCTATTTTCTTCGTTAAAAAATATAATCACTTCCACTAAATTTATACACCCATTCGAAATCCTTTTATCATCTGAAAATACACCATAAAATCCATTTTAATATAATAAATTATTATAAAATATTAAATATTAATATTTTAAAATATTAATAGAATAACATAATATCTAAATTATATCATCCTCCAAAAAAATTAAAAAAATGGCATCACCATGTGTATGTGCGGATTACCACCTCCTTGAATAATGTGTTCTATTTTTCACAAGGGAATTACATGAACATTAATAAAAGATATTTAATGATTAAATTTTTCTTTTATAAAAAAATTAATATTCCTATATGATAATTATTTTAATTCCCACCCCCATTCTATGGAAAATAAAAGCATTACATATGTTTACAAGCATATAATATTTGGTATTTAATTTAACCTACCACCTCAGATGGATGTAATTAAAAATACAATTATTGTATAAAAATTATATATATGACACTATTAATATTATAGAAATGTAATATTGGAAATACTATATAGGATATAAACATTATATGGTCAGTTTAAAATTATCTCGTATAAATGAACATATTAAGGGACCTTCCCTAATTTGGGTCAATTTTATGAAAATATATAAAATTTTATAAATTTAATGGTAATTTTATAAAAATATAAATTATTATAAATATTTATGGAAATTATTATATTTTCAAAACAAATTTGAGTATAGGGAATATATTGAATAAATTTTAGAGAAAGAACTAAAGAACTACAAGTAACAATAATTTTGAAAACTCTTTTCCGAAATAAATATCATATTTCACAACTACACATTACAATGTGAAAAATAAATGTTAATTTTTATAAATAATGTTTTAAATTAACTTATGTTTATTGTTAACTATTTTAGACACATAGGTAGTACAAATCAATGATGGGGGAAAGTGTTATTTGTCATTATTTTTTTTCTCTAAGAGAATTGTTATATATTTCACACCATCATTTATATTATATGGTTTATTAACTTAAATATATATATTTATTAAAATTAATAAACTTAATTTCTTGATATTTTAACATAAATTTCAAGTTATACTACTTATTTTATTTTTATTCGTACATTACCATTACTATAAGGGTTAATGCGAACTCAATACTATTCATTAAGTTAAAATGATTCTTCATAAACATCATCATCACATGGTTGGTTTTTTCCACCAAAATACATAACTTATTACTTTATCATGATATAAATGGAAATTTTATTTTCAATACAAAACTTTTATCCATGAAAAATTTCTGCCTCAAAAAGCGTATAATTATAAAAGATAACTATAATCATCTTTTATGATGATTTCCCATAAGAATGTAAATTTAATTTTCCTTGAAAATGTTCTCATTTATATATAGAATAAAATTATATGTTATATCAAGTGATATTCAAGTGTCCCTTTTCAAATTTTATATACAATATTTTACAGTCCCTTTTTATGATGTGGGCTTCAGCAATGATATATTTAACCATAAAAATGATTTTTCATAACTACCCTGAATAGTTTTGGATTATGTGTTCACATTATTTTTTAAATTTATCTATTATATTTTTATAATTTATTTCTTAAAAATAATATACATATGTTTATATATATATATATCTTGTTTAATTTGTCTTTCTTTATTTTGGATAATATATTTTTATATGTTCCCATGACATTTCTATCATTTAGGTAAACCCAATCTATGTGAACATCCCAATTTCATATTACATTTAAAGTCCCACCATTATAAATTTTTACCCTTAATATTTATATGTAAACCATATTTTATTTCTATAAAATAATCTTGGTCAAATCCCTATTTAAATTGATATAATATTATAAATCTTTATTTTATAAATTATTTTCAACTTTAATAAACAATCTCCAATATGATTTATTTTCATCACGGTTTTCCAATACCATTAGTAATTTTTTTTATAAATCCATGTTCAAGACATTTTATTCATTTTTAAATTATTAATATCAAAATAAACTACATTCTTCTTTTCAAAACATTTTTGATTAACTTTAAATTATTTTATTAGATGATATTATGAAATAATATTATTTTTCAGAAGTTTTACAATGATTTTGATTTATATATGGTTTATTTTACTATTTTGGAATACATAGGAATTTACATGTTATTAATACGAAGTGTGTTATTTTATATAACACCATTTCATTTGTAAATTTAAACATATCATGAGATACCATGTATGGTGAACTCACAATGATTATGAGAATACTATATTATGCTATCTTCGTGGAGAGACATCACATATGATTATACATCCATGTTTTTTAGTTATCAAAATTTAATTATTCTGTTATCTTATGATATAATCACCTTTTTACAAGTTTCATTGTGGTTGATCATTTACTTTACGATATAATTTTATTCCACTTATCATATATGACCTACTATATATAAACATTTTTATTCTTTCAATTACACCCATATATTAAAACTATATATTTCCTTCATTTGAATAATGGGTATTCAATTCGATATCATACCTTGATTAATTGTGGAAATTGTTTTACAAACTGAATTCCTTTTATCAGTATACTAAAAATAACATATAACCCATCATCTTAATGAATAATTTTTTACTATGAACATTATTCTGCAACCTTTTACACCAATATATATTCCATGTGTTTATCTAGTTATTATTATTAATGGAATTATGAATTATTTCCTTATTTGAATCCTTTATAAAAGTATATGAAACCGTTTCTCAATCCATGGGTTATTTTTTTCATAATAAGTGATTAATTTGAAGGGGAACATGAAAGAATAGACGAATGACTGGTGGATTCCTATATCTCTATCTAATCCTTAGTTAAATTTTTGAAACTCATGAGATATGCATACGAGAGTACAATTTAGATTTATACAACCATGGGTGCAGTTGTGGGACATGTGAAGGTGATGTTTCCCAATGCTAAGGATTGTGCAACAATTGTAATGTTGTGTAATATTGCACTCCCATAGATCTAGTTTACTGATTAATTTTATCATACTCTTTTTATTCATGGATTATGATATGTATGGACTTGCTCCATAACCTATGATGTGTGATCTATGGTTTGTTGCGTTTTATTTTATTTTTTCATTTCCATATACCTTGATTATAATTATATATGTGTAACTATTCTAATTTATGATTTTTATTTGTTACATATTATGTTTACAATTGATAAATGTTTAATTTCAGCGATTTAATTATATTTCTAATCCCCAATGTTTTGAAGTTGAGTTCAATTTTGGAGAAGTCTGCAAGGGAGTATAGTATGGCTTAATTATAGAGAATTTTTCAAATGTATAATAATATAAGACTCTTTTGTAGCTGATCATTATTGTCAATAATTATACCATTATTTGGTTTTTTGTTTATTTATAAGAAGCCATTATTTTCTTATATAATTTATGATTGATAAATCTGTGTTTAAAATGGGTAATCTCACTTTGTAAAAAAACAAGTGTTTAAAGTGTGTTTTTAGAACCATATCTGATAGTTTGGGTCTGGGGTGTAATAGTAGGTATTACAGAAAGAGTATGTTTTATTTTCAGGTTTGTTTTACTTATTTTTGAGGAATAGTCTGGTTTTTTGTGAATTAGGGTAAGATAAATTTAAAATAAACTAATTAAATGATTATGGTGGAAAATTATATGGTTTGGATAACATCTTGATATTTTGGTGATGGTTTTAGAATATGATTTTCCATGAAATTTCATCCCCTTATAGAATCTTTTAGGTGGATATGGAAGTGACAATGATTCACCATATCATATTCAACTTGAATTGGCTAGTTGTGTATAAACATGATCTTCAATCAGTGTATAATGATTGTTACAAAGAGCACATAACTACCTAGAAAGTCCCATTTGATTTTCATTGATCAGTGGCATTCTCATTATGATCCATAATGATTAATTTATTGTCTTATGGAATTAGGTTATAGAAGTATGAGGATACATAATCTAAAATCATAGATTATTTCGAGATTGATTTAGTTTGAACTAAAATTTACTTTGATGGTTTTGAAGAGTAAGATATTTTGAGGTTGATATTTTCATATGGTTATTTATTATAACATTATAAGGATGTAAATTAATAATCACACACATTAATATCATTTAGATTAAATAATGGATGACCCCTAATATAACCAAGTTATTAGTAAATGTCATGGAAAATATATATATATATTCCTTATGAAAAGCCTAATGGTATAATAGTATGTAAATAGACTAGATAATTTTTTTAAAATAAAACTATTCTCAATAGCTTGTTTAACATGAAACATAGAGCTTTAAGTTGATTACTATATACTATAAAAATTTTATTATTTTATTTTGACCATTATAACCTAGTCATGAAATCAGAGTTATTAACAGGAGGATATAATTTATAAAAAATATTTTCTGATGTCTTATATAATTTAAATTTATTTGACTAATTAAAAATAAATATATATTAAATTTCTAGTAAATTCACTTTATGCTTGAAAATTATATGTTCTTCAAAAATTGTTTTGACCATATTATTTTAATTGAAATTATAATTAGATTTTAATATTATTTAAATTTTATTTCGAAACGAATATAATTGTGTAAAAAATCTTGTCAATACAATGTGTTGTATTTTTTTTCCTAACTGAAATAAATTTTTCTCTGAATAGATAATCATAGCATTTTTGGTAAAACTACCATTTCAATTCCTTAAATAATGAAATTTAGAATTATCATGCTTTTTGGATTATTCCTTCATTTAATATAGGAGAAACATTTATCAAACATAGTATAAATATTTACACAATGAATGTCATTATATTTTATTTTTATATATGTTTATTTAAATGCTTAAAATACAATTTTCTAAAAACTATATTCTATTATCTTATACATATTTTTATTAAAATCGATTATTAAAACATTTAGAAATTGATTCTTGTTAAATGGATAAGATATTTTGAGTCATAAGGTTCAAATTTATTAAAAATGCCACTTTTATTTATAGTCATTATACATGGTAATAAAGTAAAACATTTTTCACCTACGTAAGGGTAAAACAAGTAATATAAGGTTAAAAATAATCAAAAATACCTAAATGAATCTCTAACAATTCGACTAATACTATTTTTCTTGCAGTTATTCAAAAATACATCCTTAAAATGAAAATATGGCAATTTAATTCAACTTACCATTTATTATAACAAATATATTATTATACGGAATGGAAAAATATTAAAAAAAATTACATTTTATATTTATTAATTTCTATTATATGTTGTCATAGTGGTACAATTTTTTTGATGATTGTGAATGTTTATTTTTAAAATAAAAAAAATTGTTTTTATGATATTAGTTTTTTAGATATGATTCAATTTCTATGACTGATTACTCAACACCAATACAATACATGTTTATACAGTAGAAAAGTCAAGTAAAATTATTTTAAAAATTATACAAATAATTAATTTTGAATAAATTATTAAAAATAAATAATAAAATATGTAAATAATTTCTTTTAGTTTATATTGTAATTAAAATCTTTTTTGGATGTATTTTATGTTAAATGAATTAATAGTCCCAAACATGAATTCAATTATCATTTATAATAAATAAATTTTAATAAATGAATCAAAATGGGAAAGAAATATTTTTATGTAAAAATTGATGGTAAATTCTCAAATTTTTTATCCTTGAATTTTTCTTTGCAACATTTCACTTTTTAATTAGATTTTTTACTCATAATGTCTAAAAAATTTGTTATGACAGTTTTGGTTAAAAGGGCGTAACAATGAATTTGAAAAAAAAATATAAGGTTTAAAATATGGATTAAAAAAATATAAATTCTATTAGATATAGTAATTCTGACCTTATCATATAATGACATGGAAATTATGGACTTTATTCCACATAAGATGATAATTATATATATTATATTTAAACATTTTTGCTAATTCTAAGAGTGTCCTTTCCATTAAATATAATAGTGTACCTCATATTCTCCAATATTAATAAATTTTTAGACCCATATCTTGAAACATAACTAACATAATAGAATAATATATTAGTTACCTTCTATCATATAGCTTCTAATATTCCCTTAATATCACCCTTTTAATGAATAAGTTTTATGAAAAAGGAGGTATCCCAAAGAAGAGATAATCATTTTACCAGACTAATTAAAGGATTATTTCATCATCCGGATTATATAAATAATATTTACCCATTCAAAATTAAAAAAATCTAACAAAAATAATATATATAGATTTTATTATTATCATGATACAATTGTTATTCACCTCCTCTCTATTAGATGGGAAATTAATATATCACTTGTGCGTACCGGTGGACTACCACCTCAACATAGTGATATCATTTATTTTCCATCAATATATTTCATGGTTAGTTATTATGAAAAATAAAATGTTAAAAAATATTTATTTTTTAAATAATTACTATTCTATAATTTTAATATATTATCAACATTCTTACCTTATCATCCATTGAAAAATTTCAACCTTAGTTATTTGAACAAGTGGATTACTACCTCTATAAAGAGATGTGAATAATTTCTCCGTTATACATTACATGAATGGAAATATGAATATTATTGTGGAATATATATGATATTTTTTATATAATAATGATAATTTAATATTGAGTTGTTACTAAAATTTATCTCATTCCATCCATTAAAAATTTAAAATACCATGTAGGTGTAACTAAGAATTTCTGTCTCCCAGATGTAATGTAATTTATTTTTTGTAACCACATGATATAAATAGTAATAAAACTAAATATAATAATTAAATATTATAATTATGAAATTATTGAAATTATAGAAATAATGAAACCATGATTAATGTTCAATGATATAATCTACTAAACTGAAATATGTATGACAAACGAATCAATAATCCCCTAAAATGGTGATTTTAATAAATAATTGTTTATAAATTGGTAATAGGATGATATAATAGATTTATATATCCAATTTTATTTATTAATATAGTTTTTATATAAAATTATAATAAATATATATTTATTATAATGTAATTTTTTACCCATATGATGAAAAACAAGACTAGAGGTACTGGTTTATTATCTCAAATTCACTTCTCTAAGAAATATTCGGTATTCATCAAATGATTCCATTTTTGAGGTTTTTATATATCAAAATAATTTTAAATTTGTAAATATTATAATTTTTAAATGTATTTCTCTATAAATAAATAATAAGTGGTTGATAGCTTTCTTGATGAGAATCATCGATCATAAAACAAAGTGTGATATATTATAACCCGGTCCTTACATTAATGGTATTAAAATGTTTAAATAAATCAAAAACAATTCATTATGGTTTTCAATGATCTGAATATATTTATTTTTTCACAATAAATAATTACTCAAAGTTTAATAAAGTCATAATAAGCTTCAGATACATTATTTTCATGAAAATTGGTTTTGTTATATTTATTGGATTGACATTATAATTATATAATCTCATTAATAGAAAATTTATTTTAGGAAATGAATATTATTTTTGAAACAATATTTTAAATTATAACATAAGTTTTATTTAAGATATTTATAATTTTCTTAAATTTTTAGTGATCAATGAAGAAAACAATTTTTGTTAAAAAATCCATTTATTAAAAAAGGTGAATCAAGATCCCCAATATAAGAGTTATAAATTCCATATATATTTTTCAATATAAAAAATTGTTTCTTACAATTTTTATTATTATTTTTGGTAATAAATATTTTTATGTTCTGTGTCATGATACAATGTATGATAATAAAAGAGAAAAAAGAGTTGGATAAATGTGCTACATACACTTTTCACTATGTCATAGAGAGGAAAGGAGTGACCACAAATACTTGAATTTAAAAATGATGATTTTATAATATATATGATGTCCCATGATAATGGAAAAATTGAAACGGCCATGTTTGAATCATGAAACTGAAGAATACAGATGATTTTGAGTGATAGAGGATGGAAAAAACATTACAGGTATTGTAAGTCGTCCAGAACAAGTATCTCAAAGGGATAAAATACATGAATACTAGACATGAAAGATTCAATTATAGGATTAAAAACAACAAAAATTACATGTCGTGAACATTATTCACAATCTAAAAAGGATTTATTGGACAAAAAAATGGTATGATGACCCCACACATTACAAATCATGTTATACAATTGCACATACCTCAATTTTGAGACATACAGAAACACTACCCAATCTGAATCATTAAATTAATAATACCATATTTAGGACAGTGAGACCCATTTGAATGAATTTTTAACCCATTAATTATTCAATTAATAGAAAATAAAAAGATTTAATGCCTATAAATAAAAGCTTTTGTTTCATGAAAAGAAAATAAGTCGGCCACTAGTGTTTATTCTATTGCACTAAACTGTTAGGTGTTTTCTACTTAAGGTTTCTATTTTTTTTATTTTAAAGTTTTTTATTAAAATATTCATTAATATTTTAGAAATTTTGTTTCTCAATTCTTGTTCCAACCCTCATTCTCTCCCAATTACTATAATTTCATTCCATCTCTCTTTCATCCTTCCATCATGACCTATTATCACATTGAAATGGAATGTAACTAACTCGTGGATTGTCCCAAGGATTTTTTACAATATTATTAATTATTGGTGTTCAATTGAACACTTATTTATTCAATTTGTGGTGGATGTGATACTTTTGATTGGGGTGCTCGTCATCCACCACAACATTATTTTCATTTCTTTTATTTTCATGGATTCATTATTTGTCCATCTCATCTCAATGTAATGCCTTAAAATGGTGGAGGTGGGGTTTCTTGGGTCATTAAATGAAACAATGTGATGTTGAATCATTTTTGAATTGAATTATCGGTTGAGGTGTTATATTATTTTACTATTTGAGGAGTTTTATTTAGGTGTGCCAAAGTAATGATAAAAACAAAAAATCAATAAGCCAACAGAAAGTAATTCATTAATGAAGTTTTCTAAAATGACTAATGACATTCAATTCAACAAAAAAATAATGAAAAAATTTGTGTTATCAAACCCTAGACCAAGACCATTATTTCAATTCTCTATTATTCCTCCATATGAATTTTAGTATTGATTATGCATTAAATTATTTAAATTTCAAGATTTCATTCTAGACCAAAACCATCATTTACATAAATAATATTAAAAATATAATGAATTATATTATGTGAATTATAAATCAGTTATAGATTTATTATGACACACCTCATGAGAGATGAACCTATTTAGGCAATTTACAACATTATGAAAAATTAAATTATATTTTTCTAAACCCTAGGATTGTAATGAATTATAAATTCTATTTTATATTTTGTTTTAAATTACATTAATATCAACTATATTACGAAAATTTTAAATAATTATATCATAATTAAAATTATGTTTTGTTTTGATACAATTTAATTATTATGTTTAAAAACAAATATTTCCAAATATTAAACTTCCTTATGTTTTATGAATTTATATTAAAATTTTTTCATAAGAAACTATAATATAAATCCCTAAAATTTATTATATATTTTTAATATGGAGGTAAAATTTTATAAATTTGAACCCTATCTTTTTATGTATTATGAGTAGTAAATATGTTAAAATTTATCACCTCATTAAAAGTTAAAATTGGATTAAAGGATTATTGAAATATAATAAGGAATAATGATACTTCATAATAATTATTATATACATTTTATTAGTTTAATTGGACCACCCACTTCATATATCAAAAAATATTTAAATATTGAGACATTTTTCTTTGATAAAGACCTTAAGACTATTTTATGTAAATAAAAAAACCCCACATATCACTAACATGATTTTATCTTTTATTATATGATTAAATAGATTTAAAAAGATATTATGAAATAATTTTTAGTCATTGTATATTTTTTATAAATGATTACACAACCTTAACACCATGCTTGTTCAAGAAGTATAAAAATTATTGTAATTTATTTTAAAAATATAAAAAGAAATATATTTTGGATTATTCTGATTTCACCTTAATATTAATGTAAATATTAATGTATAAACTATTTTTAATGAGTTTTTATTAAAATACAATACATTTTCTTATGAATTCAATGTCCAAATATGTGACTAGTTCGTGAAATCAATTTAATTGTATTTAATGTTAAATAATACATTATTAAAATATTTAGACATTGGAAAATCCTAAAACTGGAATATGGATATTGGATATTGTATAAAAATATCAAATATTAATTAATTTTTACAATTTTTATCATTATAAGTAAATATATAACCCTTATATATTGATAAATTTATTACCATTATTTTGGTTAACATTCAATAAATATTGTGTAAACAAATATAGGTTTTAAAATCAGACAAATAATTATTCAAATATCTTTGGATGATGTTATTTCATACATAAAATATATTTTATTTGAAAATTTTCCTATTTTTTCCAATTTGACATGAAATTGGATATAAAATAATTAAATTAATTGAAAAGTTCATGTGGGTCATTTTTTCCTTATATAATTAAACCACCATGATTCCATTATTCCCGCAATATTGAGCCACATAGAGTAGCTAAACCCAAAAAATAGCTTTTTATTATCCTAATCCATGTTCTAGATGTTCATTTGTCCCCAAAATATGATCTCTAGGGCCCTCAAAAAGATATCGAAAAGATGTTTTTTAAGAGGAATAAATAAACATATTTGATATCATTAATTTTAATAATTTGATAAATAATTAAATTAAATACTATCAATTCCAATATAAATAAATAAGTATCTAAAATATAATAATATGTTATTATTTTTTTATACCAACCATTATACATTTCTTTTCCATCAATTGAATTAAATGTAATTATCACTCAATAGGACGTTCAAACTACCACCTCTATGAAGAGATATAATCTATTTTACAAAATGTACATTTATTATATATTATTACAAAATATTTATTGTCTATATATAATATTATGGAAATAATTATTCATCTAAAAATAATTGATATTTTTTAACTCCTTAGATTTTGGACTATTGGAAAATGTTGACGTCACATATAAGTTTGTGTGGACATCCAATTCCATAGAGTTATAAGATTTGTTTTTCGTATTTGATTTATCTATTTGGTAATTAGGGTAAATTTGTTTAATATATATTATATTTAAAAAATATTATATTATTATATTTAAAAAATATTATATTATTACATATATGTTAATTATTACTAACCTTTATTTATTTACAACCATCGAGAAGTGGAAATATCAGACACACAATTGTAAATCCTATGATCACCCTGATGTGATATGATAAATTTTTCATCATTGATTTATAAAAATTGTTATAAATGTGTAAATAATTATTAATTATGAAACTTATAAAAATATTATAATTCTAGATATTATATAATATGATTAGTGTATAAGGAACTGAAATTGAAAACTAAAACATACATGAGAAATGAAACAGTTATCTACTGGAAAAGTGATTTTAATAATTAGTTCTTAATAAATTTGATATAAGATGCCACACGTAAGTTTAAAATGGTTTTATATTAATCAATTTAATTAAAATATATTTGTATAAAAAATCTATATTTGCTATAAAAGTTTTTTTTATTTTTATGATAGATTATGAGACATGAAAGAATGGTTTGTCATCTATGTTTTATTGTTACGATACATTTGCCATATTGAAAAGTTTATTATTAATACGGAGTATATGCATTCAATGATTACCTTTTATTATGAATATCATGGAAATTTAATGGATTTAAAATTCATATATAATATTCTATCTTTGAAGTGGTTTTTATTTAGATATTATCGTAGTGGTATGGGGTTATGTTAAAATATCATTTATTTCTTGGATTTTCTA
Source organism: Viscum album (assembly GCA_963277665.1). Lineage (NCBI taxonomy): Eukaryota > Viridiplantae > Streptophyta > Magnoliopsida > Santalales > Viscaceae > Viscum > Viscum album. The sequence continues at coordinate 1,884,308,989 of OY728130.1, forward strand.
TGCTAAATATATTTTGTGTGAACTTATATAGATATCATCTTTATAACTCCATAAATATTATTAAACTATGTATATTCCTAGAATGCTTCTTTATTATTTTCATTTTACTCTTTTAGAACCTTAAAAACATGGATATAAAATTTTTGAATGAAAAGACGACCTGATTTATGTTATAGAAAACACACATATTCATCAATTTCTATAATCCAAAAAATTAATTTTATGGATGTTCTTATATTATTTGGGATGATTTAAAAATTTTATTTTCATTAAAGATTACATTATTTATAAAATTTTAAAAGATATATTTTTAAGGAAATGTTTTCAAACTATTCAGTTTTTTTAATATGGTAAAATGAATATTATCTTGCAATATATACGAAATAAATATATTTTCCTACAAACATGTATATTTTATAATTTGAATTATCCATTGAGTTTTTCCACAATATATTTTAATGAAATTAGTTTTAATAATATTTTTTGAGTTATTATATTTTAAATATATTTTTTGAATTTGAAAATTGTTTCTTCTTAATGAAATTTTCTAGTGATATTTTATGGGTATTTTTTATTAATGTTAACATCATTTGAAGTAAATTATGATTTAATTGGTATATGGGTCATTGATTCCATCTTTATTGTTTGTTTAGATGGTGTGTGATTATTATGTTGTCATTTTTATGAAACATAGTTATCTTACCGGGGTAATGAAATGTTAAAATTATGAATGTTTTATGATATTATATAACACATAGGTATGGTTTTCAATATTTGATGTGTAGATAAATTATTAACCATGGAAAGATACACATGTTATACAACTAGGATGTTATATTCATTTATAAACTACATGTGGGTGGTTTTATTATAAAATAGATTCAGGTGGGTCTTTTATATACTCCAATGAATCGCGAAAATAATATTAAATCATGAGATAATAAGGACTGGAATATGGAGATAACTGGGAATAGAAAGGGGATATTCCCACTCTAATATTCTTTGTAGTATTCCCTAACTACCGAAATAAATCTCAATACTTATTTTTATAACATTAACATATGTCATAATATTATGATATGTTCCTATGGCTTATGATTTTTTAGTAACAATTCATCACTCTTATCTATTATATATTTTATGAAAAAAACCATATAACCTGTCATTGGATTAATGTTTCAAGAATAAATGGTCATGAAATTATTAGGTTATGATCATGTTCTCATAGCATTATGCTTTTTATCTCTTGTGATAAATTATTGATATAACTTATGTTTACACTTAATAATAATTCGATCTCATTGAATATTACATTTTTCTTTCCCCAGGACCCAAATAATTTATCTATGCATGATTGTATGGATATATATGAAAAAATATTAAATTTTAAACATGTATTATAACTTTTGATTTATATTTTAAAAATGTAACATGTTAATCAAATATGTATACATTCTCCAAGTATTTGAAAACAATTTGTTCCTTCATGATATGATCCCTTTTAACTTTTTTTCTAAATAGAAAGATTACCACCAAATCCATGTAACATGATTTGGAGTGTTATAGTTGGTATTAAAATAAAATTTTGTAGGACCATGAAATCCCATATTTAGGAGAATATTTATTATGGAACATAACCATGATATATATATTCTAGTGATATTTTTATGTATAGGGTAATAGAATGAATCATATATAATATAGTTAATGTAGCGTTTTCCAAGAAAACATATCCATAAATATATAATGGATAATGGGTGTGGTTGTGTCCTAGATTGACCTATTAGATGTGATATTGAAAGGGGTGGATGGGCATTGAATCAATTATCATTAGTCTATTATTAGTGATCCAAATACTACACACCCAGATTGATTCTCCTATGGGATATGCATGGGGGAATTTTTTTTGAACCATTATAAATCATGGGAATATAGAACCTATATTAGCATATTATATTCCATAGTGATATAACATAAACCTAAAGTATCATTGGTTGATATTTCCATGGTTGATAATATAATACTTAAGAATATATACCCATTTTTAGGTTTAATTTAATAGAATACTATTGATTATTTAGAATATTTTATTATATATTAATAGAAATATAACAATTTATATTAGTAGATGATTTAATGAAAATGTTATTTGGGAAATAATGATCTTAAATTTTATTGAAATTAGTTAAAATGTATTGATAATGTTTCGGTTTAATATGAATTTTTATATAAATTTGATCACTTGAGATAAAAGTCTTATAATATTTTGGTAACATGTGTTTTATAATATCAATAACCTTGTGATTAAAATGTGAATTGGTGACTAAGTGATTCAGGTATATTTTTTACTAATTAATCGATATAGGGAACATTATATTATTTATGTAATCCTACTCTGATTAATAATATAGGATTTTATTTATGGAAAAATATATGATTTTATTGGGGGTTTATGATGATTTAGGATATTGTTGGAAATGATTAAAATGTTTTGATAGATATATTATCATGGTATTAACATGTATTGTATGTTAAATTATGATTTAGTTTATTTGGGATGAATTTTAATTTTTATCTTGTAAAACATTATTTGAAAAAAACATGTGGATTTTTTTGGGTTTTAATTAGGATATATATATTTTTAGGGGTCTTGTGGTTAACTATTTATATCAAGGAAGAAGTTAATCATTGGATTTTATTATTGTATTTTAAGTTATTAATTTATTATATCTTCATATAATAATCTATCCATAATGAATAACTTATTCTAAACATTTTCATTTTGTTAAATATCTAGACTGAGAAGGAATTGCTAGTCATATTTTTGTAGATCTTATAATAATTTAAAAGATTGTTTCATGAAATAAAAATTCATCTTTAATATCAACTTAATATATTATTTTTTGAGATATAAGTAGAAAATAATTGATGTGAATCCAAAAGAATAAATTTAGAATTATCAAAAATTAATAAAATAAAGAAGTATATTTCATCATATTTTATATATTGATAGTAAAATAATCCATCAATCAAGGAAAACGATCTTGAAATTAAAATTATATCTTTTTACCTCCATTTTATATGAATTTAATGTATTCTATATTACTTAATTATTTATGGAATTATTTTCAATATTTTTATTACGATCATGTTCTATATCAATCTCTATTATTCCTAGATTATTTTTTTAACCTCCATCCCTATATTTTTATATCTTACGAATGTTTTATTTGTTATGGAACCTAATTATGTGTAATTTAAAGCGTCCTGTATGTTTACAAATTTCCCATTTCAATGGTTTTTTTATTATTACATTGTAAAATTCTAATTTTAATCAATGATACTATAATATATTGATACATTTAATATTTTCAAACAAATATTATTGATGGACTATATTTGTTGGAGGAAAATGTAAAACGATGATATTATTAAAAATGTACTATTTTAAATAGTGTTCTTATCTAGAAATACTGATATTATTAAAAAAATATGACATACAATAAAATTAATATTATTTAAATATTACAATTATAGACTAGCTATGAATTCCCATATCACGCACTCCTAGATCGGATTATAAAATCATAACCATTACAATTATGGTTTTGATGCCAATAATTGTGACCCAATTATTTTATATAAAACCATTAAAACATTAGTATTAAAAAAATATCACTTGTATTATTGAGTATCTTTTAGGTAAGAGTTTTAGAGAATTAAAAAAAACTCAAACATAAACTACACCAATGTTTATAAACAAGCCTATCTCCCTCTTGACCTAGTAATTATTATTTCAAATTATGTCTTCCACATCATCCATCTGAAATTCCTTATAGAAAAAAGTCATTCAACTACATAAATTATAATTTTTCAGGAAATGAATCATATGAAGGGAATGAAGAATTGATATGTATGTGAAAATGGAATAATTTATAAATAAATGTCACAACTGAGTATAATAACTGCATATGTGTATACTAAAAAAACAATGTCCATGATTATGACATATTAATATACATACTTTTAAATACATTGATCATAAAATATGAAAACACATAATTTTTTTAAATGTAAATATTTATATGAATCAATAATCGCAATTCAGGTGACATTAGTATTGATCTAATGAATCATAAAAACATCATTGAATTCATATAGAAAACATGTTAGTACCACAAGACATGATCTTTATAGAATTAATATAGAATTATTATATAACCATAATAAAACCCTTAATGAAAACATACAATTTGAATATAAATATATAATAATTCCATTATTATTATATGTAAAACATAATCACTACCTAATGCATTGAGCTCATTATGGGCGCACTCACCATATAAGATATAATGGGCTCACTCAACATAATCTAGGTGACCCCATCATATATAATGTCTAATTACAAAAAACAGAATAAGAAATATTGATTATTAAATTCATCAAAACACTCACATAAATAATCCTTATTCATTTATAACATGGTTACCCATTGAAAAAAATTGTTTTTGTGTTAATCTATTTGAAGCATGATTAACCTGTAGAAAAAAAAATGTTTTATGAAAAATTTATTCTAAATTATTTTAGTCCATAAAGGGAAAGAATGAGGATGTTTTCATTAAATACATCCTAATAATTTTATAATTAATAATAAATTAATGATAATGTAGATGAATGGAAATACCATTTAAATTTCAATAAATAGACATTGAGGAAAATAACCTTGTCATTTTGAATATCCCTTTTAAAACAAAAGACTCCAAAAAATTAATAAAATCATATCCCTTAAAATAAATAATGATTACGTTTAGAGGAAGCCATTATAAATATTTTACAAAATTTAATCATGAAAATGGATATGATATTTTTAAAAACACTTTTTTTAATATAAAACCAATTTAACATCATTTTCATTGAAACCCACTTTTAAAAAATATGAAATTAAAAAATATTTGGAATGAAATTTCATTTAAAATATATATGTAATAAGGAAAGGATAGTTTAGTGAAATTTTCTTTCATTATGGATAGTAATTCCAAATACATAATAAAAGATAAATAAAACATATTTTTTTCTATGTAAAATGCTTAGAAAGGTGAATTGTTGAGAAAATGAAAAAAATATTACTATCACCATTTCAATGAAATAAAAAAGTGATTTGTTTGGAAAATGACAAAATTATTTCTTTTAACACATTTTAAAAAAACAAAAATTATGATAATAATTTATTACATAGTAATCAAATATTTTTGAATATAATTTTAGAAAACGTTGTTTTTAAATAAAATTGATTTTGGACCAATGTGAGATATAATCTTCTATTTTATTTAAAATATTTTCACAATTATTTTAAGCATAAAATAGTAAAAAAATTATAATATTGCATTATAATATGATTAATCACTAGTTTAATAAACAATTCAAGGGATTCATGAGAAATGGATCATAAAATATCTTTATAGGAATAATATTCCTAAAAAATTATGATAAATGATGAGAAGGTAAAATATGATGCTTACCACTTTCATAACATTGAATTTTAATCCCCATAAAAGAATATAAATAAATATAGCAAATAATAAAATTAATACATATTATAGTGATATAAAATAGGAATGTATCAATATGTAAATCACATAAAATAATATTTGTGTATAATATAATATATGTCTCAAATAAATAAAATTTAAAAAAAATCACTTACTTAAATGGTGACATTTAAGCCATAACCCCCATAAAAGAGAGATAATAAAATTGAGATGTAAATCCAAATAAATTTAAGGATAATAATCATAAAATACATCCATAGGAAATATTTACAGAACATGAGAAAAATAAGTTGTTAATATGGCATATATATCACATAAATAAAAGTGATATGAGAAAACCCATACCTAATGATTATTTTTTGTTGATAATGATTTAACATACAGTATAGAGGTTTTAAACCAATTATTAAATAATTAAATAATAATAATAAAATTTATATAAACATATGATATCCTTTTTTGTTATATTATCACTATTCATTAATAATAATTCAGGGGTTTGATTTTTTGGGGTGTAAATGGCCTTGTTTTATCTTTCATACTTTGTTAAAAATATTCTAGTTCTTGTTGGTATTATATAGTTCTATATTATAAATAATAATAATCAGTAAATAATTTTAATATTTATATATAAGTTATAATTTTAAGACCAATCATGAATGTTGGTTTTGATATATTAATTTTGGTAGAATCATAGAGACGGTAGGCCATGCATATATATGAGTAACGATTCCATTTTTAATGATAATTATAGAAGAATGTAATGTAACTTTCATATTTAAATAATCTTCATGATAATTGTTTAATTATATATATATATATATAGTTCTTATGATTTAGTGATGAAAAATGAAATCTCATCACTTCAAGGAGGTGGTAGTCCACATGTCCAAGAACTTGTTTTAATGTGGGAAAAGGAAAGAAATTAAAGGATATATTATATTCATATTTTGATAAATATTTAATTTATATCATAATTATTTTCTTTATATCATAATTATTCATTATATTTACACCTATTACCATCCATGTAACATTTTTTTGAAAATCAGAACACATCACTTTGTGAGGCTATAGTTCATTGTACACTTGAGAGACATTTTAATATCACATATGATATGGATTTTGACATTTTATATATTATATAATCACTCAATAAGTATTAAAATATAAAAAATATAAAATATAAATATTATATCCATCACATACCAATATCTGAGAGGTGGTAATGAAAAAACGAATGACATCAGTTCACGAGGCGGTAGTCCACTGTACATGAAAATGATCATTTTAAAAAAAATTGATGGAAAAGAGGAATTATTAGGTATTTACATAAAAATTATAAAATATTAGTATAGGGAAGATATTGAGATCATTATATAATAATTTTATAAAATTAATTTATGAGGTGTGGGTAGAAATAAAATAAAAATTATCGTTGAATAATGTTACCAATTTATTGAGTTTCCTTCATAGGTTTCCAATAACGGTATTACAAGGATAGATTAATATTGATAATAAGGATCCTAGGATGATATTATGGATTTTTGGATGTTATGTTAGTTTGGAATGGAAAATACCATGAGATTTGATGGTGGGAAGATGAGTAGAGTGGGACTGACCCTTTACATGTGGCGGAGAGGATACACTAGGTATTATTGAAATGAATTGAGTGCCCATACATTTTTCAAACTTCACATTTGTCCCAAATAAGTGAATATCAATATTTATTGTTGGAATGGATGAAATATTGATATAAAAGAGTTTCTTATGAAATTTCCTATGTCATTTTTAACCTTAAATTTTCAGTTTAGCCCAGGGTAAAATCATGTTTACCTTAACCATAGTAATCAAAACATAATATTTTCAATATTAATTTTCATTATAAATTTTGATACCATTAATATATAATATAAATTATTATTATTATACATATGTAATCCATTATTCCAAATTAATTTCAACGAAGTGGAAAATTAATATTATATATGACATGAGAACGTGAGTTTTTAAATAGAAAAAATACAAAAGTTTACAATGTATTATACATGAGATCAATATAAAATATTCGTATATAGAATAAATATTATTAATTTATAGAAAATGGAAGTTATTTTACCTTATTACCAATTTAAAATATTATGTAACTCTATAAATAAATTACACAAAAGGTAATTTTCAATTAAAATTTGGTAAGTTTCTCTATTCATAAAATAAATAAATAAAATTATAAAATATTCACCATTATATAATTATGAAATTATGATTTGAATAAATAATATAATTATTTTAAAAAAATAATCTAATATTTAAGAAGATATCATTTAAAATACTCCACAAATGAAATAGAAATGCGAGTTTTCAATATGTGTATTTTTTGGAAGCAGAAGTTGATTGTGTATTATATAAATGTATAGAATTTATTATTCTATAAATAAAAATTAATAATTATTGTTCTAAAATAAATATATTAAAATTAAAAAAAATTCCAATTAGTTTTTATTTTGATAAATTAAAATGTTTTCACATTATGCATTTAAATACAATTTTTAGAAAAATTCAATTTTTATATAAAAAACATTATAATAATAAAAAATATAAAGTTTATTTCAACGTAATTAGGTAGATTTAATATAACTAAATAAAAAACATATCACTTGAAATCATATTAAAAATATATTTTTACCTTTAAATAAAATAAATAATTTTAAAGAAAATTCATTTTTATAATAATTTGAATTTTTTCATTATTCACTAAAAATAAATATTTTCTGAATAATCTTAAATATTCACCAAAAAATTAATATTATGTTTTGAAATATTCAATCATTTTTATTAAAAAAAATTTCTTATTTTTTTAAATTTTAATGATGGTATCTATTATCTTAAAAATAAATAGATAATCTTTTTAGAAGAAATTATATATTTGTATAATAAAGTTACATTGCAAAAAATTTGATTGATTATTTAATAAAAATATATCAATATATTATATTGAGTTTGAAATATATATATATATATCATTATGTAGTTAATATAAATCATACCAATAAATTTAATGACTAGGTTATAGTGGTAGTATATGTCAGGGGTCATTTAATCTCATTGTTCCATGTTAAAGACGCTATAAAACATAAAAAGTATAGGGTATAGTGCAAGAAAAGATATCAAATAGATTAAATTTAATTAAAAAGAAAGTAATTTTAATGTCGTAGGGGGTTACATTCTAATCTATATTTAGTGTTTCATGATATTTATGTTATTAAAAATAATTTTCTTCTTTTAAAATATCAGGGTCTTACATCCTACACACCATTAATAAATTGCGTCCTCACAATTTGAAATGTATATCAGAAATTGTTGCTTTCTTATTTGAAACTAAATTTTTTTAATAAAAAATTAAAAAAATGGCTAATAAAAAATATTGTTGTTAAAAGTTTAATCTAATTATAAAGTTTATCTAGAATAACATATAACTTGGTTTCTATATAGGATAAGGTTAGTTCACATTGAAGATATACACAATTAGGATGAGAAGAAATAAACATATATTGAGCGATTAAGGTAATTTATCAGAAGAATTTGAATGATCAATAATATTTTAATGTCCTCATTACCATAAATTTGTGATGATCTAAAGGACTATGTGATTACTCAGATATTAATATAGTATAATAAATGATTTTTTATGATAATTTTCCTAGATATGAGGTTGAACATCTATACTAAAAATATAGTGATTTATAAATACATTTCATATATAATTTCATCCTTTACCCAATTTTAATGTCCTGTATCTCGGTACCACCCAAAGGTACCTTGTACCCAGTTGGTTACATGTCCTCAAGAGAATTTCCATGAATAATAGTTGATGCTAACAAGCAGGGAAGGCATTTGGTGTGATAGTGGGAAAACTATGCCCTCATTGGCAGGGTAACACTGCGAAAAAAAATTAAACGGTAGCTAATGTTTCAACTCCTCACAATAGAACTAAACAATAGAAGATTAGTATGACTATAATAACATGAGCATATGAAAATGTTTCTTGTAAAATGTTCCTCAGAAAGTATCAAAACAATTCACGATGATGGAAATAAAATAATAACACCAAAGTAAAAAAAATATCAACGTCCAATAGTATCCCAAGCCCCATCATGGTCCCATGCTCTCCATCTCCAACCCCAACCAAGTACCTTATGAGGAGGGGAACTTTACCTTATCTATACATCTGACCATATAATCTTTTTGTGTCCAAATTCCTGACCCAGAAATGGTATTACATGAATATTAGTAGGCATCCATCATAAAATATGTTCATAACAATCAACGAATATATATAACCTGAATTATACATAAATGATGCAATAAACATTGAAGTACTAAAAAATAAGCAGTCCAACAATTTCAATTACATTCATTTACATAATTAATTATTCAAACTGTTGAATAATTAAATATTTGGATCTATAATATGTTATGTATCCACCATTTAATAGAAAATAAGATGTCATAGAATCAAATATAAATTTATATGTAAAACTAAGTCTAATATTGTTCTTTGGATTGGAAACTCGTCACAACCATTCAATTATTCACAACTCAATTATGGTAAATCTCTCACAGTCTATGCACTATGGTTTAAAATAGCACTAATCATTAACAAATTACCACCTAGAAAACTCTAATGGTCAATACCCCAAGGTCGTCATGGCATCAATTCCCATGAACGACCTCCAGGTCACTTTCTATGTTAATAACCCTAGGTAAACCCTAGAATCAAACATTTAAATGGCCACTAGTTATCTATCATTGTCAATACCCCCTAGTTCAAAAAGTAATCAAAAATTATAATTGACGTCTGTGTAGCTCTAACCGTCAATACCCCCTGGGTCAATAAAGCATAACTAATAAAAAATGTCCTCTTGGGTAGCTCTCACGATCAATACCCCTGGGTTAATGTCTATAACAAGTCTCTCATGGACCAGTGTAAATAAACATGAAACCCCCCGTAGTTTTCCTAGTCCAAGGCTCTCACAGTCCATTGTAAGATCAGTGCAAAGATCATAACAAGGTAGCACATCTAATATATAACTAATAAATGGATACAATTCACAAGCATAACAAATTAATTTATACAATCAACCAAACTCTATCCTAATAACCTCATATCATAAAAACATGGAACACCTAATAGGAATCCTATACCAAATAACCATAAACAACCAAATAAGGGAATCACCCAAATGGGTATCCCGTAAACAATGCATCTAACAATACACATATTGAACATCCCCTTTTAACCAATTAAACCATATCTGGTAAATAATAGAATTAAATTCCAAAATATGTAACATTCCAAACATGGGAATTCCCCACATTTTGCATATATAATCCAGATACAATAAAAGAAAGGCACAGAACACCTACCATGATGTCATATGAAGAAAAATCTTGCGCGTAGAAAATTGAATCGGCCTAGAATAATGTCGATTGACAATAATGGAAAAACAAATCAACCATGAAATACACATGATGCATGAAGAATTAAGAAGAGAGGCTCTGTGGGAAGATATAACTCATTGGTGGGAATCCAATGGAACCAAAAACATCTTAATCAAATATCAGATGGGGAACAAGGATGAGATCAATGTTCCTCATAAGTTTTTTACTCTCTTGTACAAATTAATGGAAGATGAAGGGTGTTCTGAATGTGAGACATGATCACCCAATGATTTATCAAATAAAAAATTTATATGGTGTGTTCTTTTAATGTACACATTGTTAAATAGCCTCACCTGGCCCTCACATTAGTCGGTCTTCCAGGCCACCTACATGACCATGTTCTCTGATGTCACACAACCAGTACATTGCTACAGGTGGAAATCAGGTACATGAAATTTAGTTAGAATATTTCCCATTTCCTCCATTTTATCAAAAACTACGTGAAATAAATATCCATACCACAAATGAAGATCTTGTCTCATAAAAACTTCCCGCATTAAATAAATTCTTCTTTGAATTTTCCTTCCCCGGGTGAATATGAAGAAATTTAAAACAACTATATCAAATTGTTATAATACGCCATCCACCCTCTCCCATGTTTCATCTTGTACATTCATGTGCTGCCATAGAACCTATAGTAGAGGAACATACCGGTCATTGAGGACCATCATGCTGCAATCCACAATCCAAATAGACTAATCCTCAATGGATGAATTAACCTCTAACTCAACCTCCTCAGGTTGAAAAAAATGATACGAGTCTTAAAAGTAACAACGTAGGTGAGAAACATGAAAGACATTGTGCATAGCCCAATACTTTTGAGGTAACTGCAACCGATAAGCAACTAGAATGACTCTCTCTAAAATATCAAACATCCTAACATATTACAGTGAATGCTTACCGTATATCCTAATCCTCTTCTATTGAAACCTCGGTGTTACACGTATGAAAATAGGATCTCTAACCTTGAACACCTGAGGACATCTCCATCGAGCAGGATAAGAGTTCTACCAAGACTATGTTGTACCCATCCTCTTCCAAATCAACTCCACCTGCTTAGTGGTCCCTTAATCAAGATGAGGTCTCATCATATCTACCTCTCCTAACTCCATCCAATGTATGGGTTATCAATATGGAATAACCTAAAAGGACTCATAAGGTTCCATATGAATCTTTTAATGAAAAATATTATTAAAGGAAAAATCTACTAGGGTTATTTGTCTCTCCCATGAGCCTCCGAAATCATTGATGCATGCTCGTAGAATTTCCTCCAAAACCTAGTTTGTGCACTCGGTCTTGCCATCAGTTTGGGAATGGTAAGATGTATTCATATGTATCAGTGTAATCAAATTCCTTTGTAGTCCCTACTGGACACATGAAGTAAAACATACATCCATGTCTGAAATAATAGTGTGTGGAAACCCATGAAAAAATAAAATATCTTGTATGTACAAATTTTCATGTTCATTAACAATAAATTATTCATTAAAATTTTAAAAAATTTTGAACCTTCATGAGTCTTTCAAAAACATCCCATATTTCATTATACCCTTGAGGCGACCTCGGTAAACCTGCCATAAAATCCATCACAACATCATTCCACTTCCACTCGGCAAGGGGTAACTATGGTAAAATCCCTTCTAGACATTGATGTTCCACCTTCACCAAATTATAGGTGGAATATATCATAAAAAACCCAACAACATCCCTCCCCATACCTGGCCACCAATACTGACACAATATATCTTGATACATCTTGCTGACACCCGGATGAACTATCCATGTTGAGGCTAGAAAATCCCGCATCAACTCTTCATTTATGTCTGCTTACACCCATATGTGTCCATGAAAATGAAAGACACCATCATCGACTACAGTAGAACTAGGAGTATTTCCTTTCCTGACACACTCACCCACATTAATAGGCCTTTGTAATCCAATATCTTCATCATTCTCTCTTAAAAAAATAACATAGAGATGACAACAATAGAATAAATATTCATTTTCCCCTATCTATCATTCACCCTCAAATGAATCTCAGAGAACATATCCATAAGCTACATCTCACTACTGGCCTACTAAACTACCTATATTTGAGTTCTCTTACTCAATGCATCATCCACTACATTGGCTTTCCCATGCATGAATGAAATCTCAAAATCAATGGACTGAAGGAAGTCATCCCATTTTCACTATCTTAAATTCAAATCACATTAAGTAAAGTAATACTTGATAATTTTGTGGTATGTTTAAACCACAAAAAAGATTCCAAAATATAATGTCTTCAACTTCTTATAGAATGCAAAATTACAGCTAACTCAATATTGTGTGTCTGGTAATTCCTCTTAATGTACCTCAAATAAAATGACCCATACACAATGAATTTTTCCCATGCATGTGAACTGCTCCTAGACCGATAACTATTTATTCATAATAACCCATCTATGTCTACCTCTGATCTAGAAAATTCTGTATCGATGATGAATTCAATCCACCTTTCATCACTAGAAAGGATAAATTTCTGGATTCAATCCACGTTTACTTTCACCCTTCATAGTCAGGACATTTAGTGGCACTACAATGCATGAAATGTCTTGTATAAAGCATTTTTAGTAACTAGAAATCCCCAGAAAACTTTGTACCTCAATTATGTTATTTTTTTACTCATAGAAAACAACTGATCTCTATTTTTATCAGTCTTCTTACACTCCTACCTCTAAGACTATGTAACCCCAAAACCTAATCTAGTCCATCCAAAAGTGGATTATTTGGAGCATATTATATAACTGATGCTCTCTTAGTTTACTCAAATTTATCTCAAGATGGGTGGAATGATCATGTAGAGTGTGAGAGTATAAATAGATATAATCTGTCAAGACAACCACAGATTAATACATGAATGGATGGAACACTTAGTTCATTAGTTCCATGAAAACTATCAGCACATTTATGAGACTGAATGACAAATATAAAAACTAATATAGATGATACCAACTCTAAAAATTCTATAATGGGTATATCTGAGCATCTAACATGCCATTGATGATAACTTGATCTTAAGTCAATCATTGAGAAATCCTAGGATCATTGAAGTTGATCAAAGATATAATCGTTCCTCAACATGGGATATTGATACTTCATCTTCCACTGGTTTAGCATCTGATAATACAAAACAAATCTTACCATATTGACCACCTTCTTCACAAAAAAGATAGGCAAACCCTAAGAAAATTATTGGGTCAGATAAAACCCTTTACCTATAATTCCTCTAACTGTTTCTTGAGATCCTGTAAATCTGGTGTAGCCATCCAATAAGGAGGAATAGACACTGGTACCCCTCCACGAACAAGCTCAATAGATAAATATAACTCTCATTCTAGAGGTAAACCTGAAAATTATCATGTAAAGACAACTCTGAAAAGATCCACCATTGGAGGAAATTCAATTTGAGAAGTAACCTAGTCATACAGATATAAACTAAAAATCATGGATGAAATGCCTCCCAAACCACATTGCTCAGGTCCAACCCTACTCTCTTATTCATCCCATTATACATTGTGTAGAAAATTCCCAACCACTGGTGACATGATAATAACATTGCAATAATAGTAGTCAAGAATGGTGTATAAGGAGAGTCATAAGAACATTTTGATAATGAAATAGAATACTATCATCTCTAAGACATAGAGCTCCAATAATAAGTGACACCCAAAAACCACAAGAGGTAAATCTTTTCACTGATGTACAGTAGACGTCGTAATCCCCAAATTAGTTTTTAGAATCATAATATCCAAGGAAGAAGGGATACAGATCCCAAGGCTCCACACAACGGCTATAGATATTGGGATATAAGAATCCCATGTGTCAAAAAGAGAAAAATATATAAAGAAGGAAACATATATTGTATATATAACTATATGGGGACTGAGATACTACTCCAGCAAGCTCTTCTCCATCGAAATTTTTTGACATGAACTACAACATTTCAACACTGCCTGACTACCCTATGCTGGTCCACCCTATTGTTGCTGAAAACCTAACATTTGGATACCATGGACTAGACCACATCTTTTTCTTGAACAGCCCGACGAACACCAATTCATTGACTAAGGGGAAACTAGTGTTCCGTCTCCTAAACATGGAGTCATAATGTTTCTCTGCTCACCAGCTATTGAGGGTGGGTAAACTAGAAAAAATATTATGATTAACCATATTGCGGAATGATCGGTACTCAACATGGTATATAGGACACTGAGGTCTCATATTCCCATTCTTATGACACAAGTATAACACCATTTTATACCTATAGAATCATCCCTAATACTAGAAGATCCACCATGTCAAGGCTCCCTGAAGCACATCCTAATTCTGGTTAAAGGAGTAATAACCCTTTATGATGAACATCCCTAGAATATAGCTCCCAATTCCTCAGATTGTGCTCAGTAATCAGCACATGATTAACAATAGCTATCACTGATGTCATCTTAAAAACAGTCACCTATTGTTGGATTTCATACCTGAGTCCATCCTCAAATGTACTACCCAAAGATAACATGTCACCTCCTTGAATAGGTGTGAAGAACTGTTGTTCTTTAAAATAAGAAGTGTACTCCATCACTAAAAGAGTTCCCTGCTCCAAATCAATGAACTCTCAGAATCGATCATCCATCAACATCTTGAGGTAAATGTATTTGCATATGTTCCTTTAAAACTCTTCTCAAGATATGTCCATATGAAATCCCATCATTGATATAACATAACACAATATGTTGTTTGAATCACATAACATGTACATCATGATCTTCACCCTCCACTCCGGAGGCATCTTCATATGCTCAATGTTATGAAACATGAACTTAAACCATGACTCTATAACAAGTGGCCCTCTTTCCCCAGAAAAAGTTGGAAGATGTAGCTACTAGAAAATTTGAGTAAACTATTCCATATACGAGGTAGGATGGGGTGATGCTTGGAAAGTATGAATTTTCCTCATAAAGCATTTAAGGAACAGTTAATCACCACCTTATTTAGGTATAACAACTAGTTCTGAGACCTGAATGATGAGATGATATGCTGGTAGTCCTTAGTCTACCATTTCTGGGGTCTGATCATCACCTGTAAAAGGTGCACAACTGTAGAACATCATGGTGGCATGACTTTGCAAGGTCAAGTGCACACCTCAGCTCAAGATCATTAAGTACTGAAATTTATTAGCACAATAACGAAATAAGAGAAGAATATAAATTAGATTTTACAAAATAGGGATACATGGCATGTACGAACTCTACACAATATGTTCCCTTATGATTTTAACATGGCATGTGCCCCTGCCTATAAGGGTCGTGTAACACCCATTACACACTGTGTGTTCCTCCTACGACACAATGTGTACCTGAATTATCCCTCCTACCCAGTTTCTTCTATATGGATAAAAATACATGAATATTTCATGGTGTAACACTACAAAGAATTTTCAACCTATATACAGCATGTACAACAAATGTTTCAAGGACTTGTGTCACTAGTCACACATCCAGATACACGGTCCATTCAAACACGACATGTGCTCCCAGTACACAACGAGTTACAATAATGATTTACCATCCCCCTGTCCCTGCTCACATAGTAAAGTTACACTATTAAAAACTACATGGTTTTTATATACAATACACTCTATGTACATAAGAAAATTAAATTCATTCAGAACAGAAGATGACATGACATGTGTTCATAAAACCAAACGCTGTGTCATCTGGTTTTCCAGATAGTTAGCCTCTAAAACATCTCTAGAACCCTTAATAACATAAAATGTTTTCTATGTCATGAAAATTTATGACCAGTGAGATCCCATACACCTGTGAATCAATGTTTGGAATCATTTTTCATATTATATCTTGATAAAATTCAATTAAATTTTAAACATGATCCACCATATACTGATCCAAGAGGGCCCATAACTCATCTAGCACCAAAGTTTGGTGTCCATCCAAATAAACTTTTTCAAATACCAGTACCCTATAAAAGTATAAGTTATTCTATCATGAAATCCATCACAATATAATGCATATCATTTATAACATAGATAACAACATCATTAAATCAGTAATGGATCCTAAAAGGGATTACAAGAATGTTTGGAATGTGATCTATAGCAAGGGCCTATATGATGAATGAGATAGAATACTCACATCTAATCACGATTCAATAGAAATTGAACCACAATGATACAAATCAAAACAACACAAAATAAGTTAATAACCCAATGGTGAAATAAAATCAGCTTTTAAAGTGGAAAAACCAAAAAATTGAAATATTCGAGCTAACATTGATTTTTCCTACACCCATGTTTTCTACTCTCAAGAAAAACTTATTACCGACTACTTATTCCTTCATATATCTATCAATAGGATACAAATAGTATGGAATATCAGAATAGAATCCTTCGTTCATACCACATTATAATTTCTCAGATCCAGGTGCTGCCCAAAGGTTCCTCATACCTAGTTGGTCAGATGGCCTCAAGTGCATTTCCCCAAATGTAAGAGGTGATCGATTAGTACTGAGGGAAATGTTGTGATAGTGGGAAAAATATTACCTAATTGGTAGTGTGACAAAATAGAATAAAAAAGTAAATGGTAGATGAAGCACCAATACTATACAACAGAAAAAATAGCACGTGGCAGATAGAAATATAAAAACCAGACCATATAAAAATGATACATGTCACATGTGTATAGGAAATAATGCAAAAAAGTAACAATTATGGAAGTACCAAACTGAATCCAAATTACAAAAAAACCAGAAAAAAACAACAACAACACATTCCTCAGCTTGGTCCCATGTTATCCAGCTCCAATAACAATCAAGTACCTGATGAAGACGTGTGCTTCCCCTTATATATACCTACAACCATAGAATCAGTTTGGGTCAATATTCATGATCCGAATATGGTGTGCGATGAATCACAGTAGGTAACCAACAAATGATCTCTGCAAAACATTCAATGAATATATATTACTGGAAATATGCATAAATGAATCAATAATCTAGGATTTACACAAAAGTAATCAGTCCAACAGTTTCAATAATGTTCATTTAGATCATTAATTATTAAAATTCATTAATTAAGAAATCTCGAGATCAACCTTAATCTCTTTCTCCTCGGTGTAATAGGCAAATATATGTTTAATAATATAATCTAATAAATCTATTAAAACAGATTCCAATCATGTCTATTGTCTGCAAAACTCATCCCAACAATTTAATATTCACAAAAACCCTCTGGGAAAGCTCTCATGGTCTAACCCCTATTGTTTAGAAAAGAAATAATCATTAACAAATGAACACCTGGGAAGCTCTACAGACAATACCCATAGGTCAGCACGGCATGAAAACTTGTAAACAACATTTGGTTAGCTCTCTAGGTAAATACCTCCAGGTTCAACATGGCATCCAAACATAAAAATAACATCTGGGTAGATCTCAAGATCAATACCCCATGGGAAAACATTGAATCAAAACATAAAAGTGTCCTTCAGGTACCTCCCATGATCAATACCCCATGTGTCAATGTATAATAAATATTCATAATTGAACTTCTGAATAGCTCTCACGACCAATATCCATGCGTCATTGTCTACACCATGGATCTCAAGGTCCTACGTAAATTAGCATGGAAACCCCCATAATTTTCACAGTCCAATGTTTTCATGGTTCATTTTCTGGTCAACACACACATCAAAACAATGTATCACTTTTAATAAATAAATACTATGTGGTTAAAATTAAAAATAATAACACATGAAATTCATATAATCAACCAAACACCCTCTTAATAAAATAAATTCATGGATACAAGACGCACCTCATAGGTAACGAAGACTAAATGGCAATAAACATTCAAACAAGGGAAACACACCCTTGGGGTGTCCCATAAATAGGGCATCTGACCTTACACATATAAAACAAACCTTTTTTAACCCACGAAACCATATAAGGTAAATAATAAGTTTACATTCCAAAACACTCATTACCCCAAACAAGGGAATTCTGAGCATTAAGGATATATAATCCAATGTCAAACAAAGAAAGAAACAAACCCCCTACCTTGATTTAGTATGAAGACGACTATTGAAGGTCAGCCCTTGAATAATCCTAGAGAAATATAGATCTACAAATTTGTTTAAATGATCTTCCTTGAAATAAATTCAGGAGAGGAGGAATCATGAAGAGAGAATCTAGGGGAATGGAGAACTCGACAGTGGGAATCCAACACAACAGATGTTGTCTTGATCTGAGCTCTGGTAGAGAACTAGGAGGAGCAAAAATTTCTTCCCCCATTCGTCACTCTTCTATCTATACTTAGAGAGAAGAAGTGTGTTCTTGTCGTGAGATGTGACCCCACACTAATTTATGAAATAAAAAGAAAATTACATGACATGTTCATTTAATGTACATGTCGTTTAGTATCCTCATCCGTCCCTAACTTTAGGCGGTGTTCCAGGTCACCTACAATTCTATGTACTTGGCCATTACACGGAAAACACACAGCTACACATGGAAACGAGGTACAAAATGTGTACTCAATAGTACATGGTGTGCACTTAGAGAATTTATCAATTATTTCATCTTTCTTAAAATGCACTAATTAAATATCCAAACCTAAAATGAAGATCTTCATTTTTTACACATTTCCTCTTAGAATGTGATCATTTTCTCCAAATGTTGAGTATTAAAGATGAATTTTTCATGACTATATCACTAAAAAATTACATTTCAATGATTATATAACCAGAAAGGGAAAAATATTTATTCCAACAATACCATTATTTTTAACAAAACCAAAATTTTTGGAACATGGTTAGATGATTCCCAAAATATCAGAACCTTAACATGTTATAATAATATTTAAAATTTAAAAGTCATAACCCATTGCTCAAAAGAAAACAATTAATAAATATCTTCAAAATAAAGATGCATTTTAACATAAAATTTTATATTATACATTTTTGATTCTATGCCCAAAAATAACACAATATATCTTTTTATTGAAATATCATTAATCACTTATTCATCAAAAACTTTTCAATATCATGGTTTTCTATATGAGAAAACATATTTTTCCAAAATTGCCTCAATATCCAATAACATATAGACCCATATATTTTATTAATAACATTGAAAATACTCCCACAAAATATAAATTAGTTTTTCACATTAAAATGAATCATTACATATATTTTACCCCAATAGCTCATATCTTAAAGTGTAATTCTTCATTTTATGATATCATCTCTTAAAAACATAATTCGGTTCCCCTAACTTTGAACCTATGATTAAAATTAATATTACATAACTACATTAGTATCCATAACAATTAATATAACCTCATGTGGTAACATACTAATATATTATGTTATCTAAACATACCATTGATAGAAAATATAATATCCCAGAACCCCCCTCCCCACAGATATGGTGATAACAATAGAAACATTACATTTATATTTTTTAATCCAATAATAATGATAAAGATTTCCCATTAGAAACAAAAAATGTAAAAATTAAAAAATTAGATCACATACCTTCACAAGGTACTTTATAATTTTAGAGTTTCGAAGAATTTGAACAGACTCCATTAAAAAAAATACCCATGTCATTAAATGATAATTTATCCCATTTAACTAAACATACCTTGCATCATATTTTTTCATCATCATCATCCATAGGATGTACGTTCTTTAAATAATTTATATAAACCCATTTTTTATAACATTCAAGAAAATGAAACATAAGATTAGTGATCTCAAATGATCAGTAAGGAAGAACATAAGAATTAACAAATAAATATCCTTATTGAGAATAAGTAGATCACAAGGGTGCAATTAAATAATAAGAGTACATCAGTATAACATAATAATAATCTAACCCATCAATAATTGAATCAAAAACAAAGAAACAATGAATAAAGATTTTAAATTTGTAAAGATTCATAAGAATCTATAATCTCAAGCCATGTCACAACAATCATGATCAATTGAAATATTATAAACCATTGAAACCATATAAATAATTGTTGGTATAATGGTACATCATATTAATTCAATACTAAAAATACCATACATTACCATTAAAAATGGAATAACCATATAACCGTCTTCCACTCTAATTCTCTGTAGAACATATACACTTCCCAATGAATTATAGATCTATTTGAGTACACTGATCATATATAATGTGAAGGAACCATTAAATGAATAAGGTATATATAATATTAAATTCATTATAAAAATAATAGAATCAACCATTATCCAATCATAAAATGATTATCACATGGAAGAGAAATTAGTTTCTTGTCAATATATTGGAAACATGATTAATCTATAGAAAAGAAACATGTTCTATTGGAATCTCATTGAAATTGTATTAATCTATCTATGGATGGTTTAATGATTGTTACATTAAAAAATATACTAATTGGAACATATGTTTCCAAAATATTTTATGATTTTTATTAATTTAAACCCCATTAAAATAAGACCAAACACATTTTGAGGAAAATAACATTTTTATTTTGAAAATATGTTTTTAAAAACTAAAAAATTACAAAATATTTTGGATAATATTTTTCATTGATCTCAGCTACAGAAAAATATATATTTTCATTTTAAAAAATAAGTTAAAAAATAATTTTGGAAAATAACCTTTATATTTTGGGAATCGCTTTTTAAGAACATAAAAATTTTAAAAATCATTTTATTTCGAAACCACTCAAAAAACAATTATTTTTATGAATATAAAAAAATAATTTTCATTAAAAATATACTTTTCAACAAAAAATGATGATTTAAATAAAATTCCATCAGGATGGCCATTAATTCCATATGTTCCAAATATGTAATAAAAACATAATTTTTCACGGATAAAAGGATAGAAAATATGGTAGTTTGGAAAATGATTTGAATATAATTTCACATTTATGCTGAAAGGAAAATAAAAATATTTTGGGAAACGACTTTAAGATTCCTTTAAAAAAATTGAAACATTTAATACTTGATCAAAAATATATTTCATAATAATATATAATTTTTAAAAACATTTTTTGAAAACATTTTTTATATTATAAGGGATATGAAGATAAATAGAAACATAATTTGAGGTATGATTAAAAAAATATCTCAATTATTTTAAGTAAAAAATAGTGAAAATGGTTTTGCTACTTAAAAAATTATGATTTAAAGAAGTAGAATTAAATTTTTGTGTCTCATGAATGTTGGATCATAAGATATATTCCATTGATGCATTATTGTAGATAATCAAGTTAAATGATGATACTGTAACATAAAACACTTTCAATTTGGAATAATTTAAACATAATATCCATGAAATAAAATAAATAAATGAAAAATATCATATCATCAAAATAATAAAATTCATGATATTATAGGTTAATGGTGAATTATTTACACCTAATATAAAAATAGATGGTATAACATTACATACGTCTCAATGAAGGTAAATTAAAGCAAAAAATTTCTACATCATTGGTTTCGTTGAAATAAAATAACCCATAAAATATATGTCCTAAATTGGATATGTAAATTCCAATAATTTCAATGAAAATAATCCATAAAATAATTCATGATAATTATATACACATGACTACAAATATATTTTATGAATTTGGTTTATATCTCAATGAAATAAAACTAGGACGAGAGAACCATTACCTCATGATTCCTTTTGGTTTATCATTATTTAAACACCTATAAAGTTATTTAAATCATGTAATTAACTCATTACGAAACCATATTAAAATTTATAATATAATATAGGTTATCTTTATAACATATTATCACCATTTTTTAGTTATCTCTCATTATTTTCATTATTTCATATGTTAATTGCCTTATTTTTTTCTTTCTTCATTTGTTATGAAAGTACTGGTTCATGTGCATATTATATACATCCATTATGATCGGGTAGAAGGGAACATGGGAGGGGGAGGTAGTGGTGTCAGAGAAGTTGGAAGAGTGGGGCTTCGCGACAGCAGTTCGGTCTGGCTCACGGCGGATGGACGGGTGATGATGGTGGTCGTCGGCTAGGGAGAAAGAAAACTATGGTCAGGGGTGAGCTAAATGGGATTGAGCTCGTCTTCCTACGGGTTCAATATGGGGATGATCAGTTCGGTCTTCTTACACCAGTACGAGGAGCTCAGATTCAAGGGTGAGACTGTTGATGATTTGGGCAGGAGGGAGGAATCAATCCGGCAGTGCTCAGACGACTTCGGATGGTTCGATTTTACCCTTTAGCATAGATCTGATTTCAAGATGGGTATTCTGATTTTTTTCCTTCTGACATAATTTCTGGAAGATTTGGTGGTGTTTCTGATTTCACGATCTGGTTTAATTTGGGTATTTTTTTTAAATGTTATTCAATCTGTCAATTGTGGTTCTGCATTCGATCAATTTTTGTTGTTGTTATCGCTTTGAATCTGAAGTGGTTTGCTTTTGTTGTTATATACATCCATTATTACAAGAATAATATTCATGAAATTTTTATTATACCTATTCATAAATTATACATTTATTACAGTTCCTGGGATGTGGTTTGGATATCTCATGATCATGGACATGGTAGCTTTTACGTACACATGAGTAGTAATTCAATCTTCAATGGGCATTATGGAAATAAGCTATGTAATATGTATCATTATAGGATTATCATAAAAAATTATTTACTTATATATAATCATATGTATTATTCATGTTATATGGGGAGGAAAAATTTAATAACAAAGTTATGAGGATGTAGTAGTCTACACTTCCAAAAATGATGTTATCAATTTTTGTGAGTGGATAAGTAAGAAAGAAAGGGTTATATTATTTTTCTATAATGATAAATATTCCATTAATATCATACTGATTTTATTTATATAATAAATATTATTCATTGATATATATATTACCTTTCATGTTACGTGTTAGTGAAA
Source organism: Viscum album (assembly GCA_963277665.1). Taxonomy (NCBI): domain Eukaryota; kingdom Viridiplantae; phylum Streptophyta; class Magnoliopsida; order Santalales; family Viscaceae; genus Viscum; species Viscum album. Next base: position 1,884,333,034 of record OY728130.1, read on the forward strand.
AATAGATCATATCGAATCTTGAGGTGGTAGCCCATAGTAAACACGAGCTACATTATTCATTCCCCAAAATATGGAATATAATTGTTTTTACTAATATAATAAAAAAAATTATAATTATGTTATAAATATCATATATTATCTTTATATCTATCATTATACTAGATCATAAGTGTTAGTAATTGAAAAATTAATGACATCAGTTCGTAAGGCTGTAGTCCATCATATACACGAATATTGATCTTATAACACATATTATATAAGATTTGGAAAATTTTATTTATTTTTTTAACATATTAACATCTCATTATATAATTTTTACTAAGGTTATTATATAATCTTTGTTTATTAATACTTCATGGAGGTGGAGAAATAATTAAAATAAAACATTCATTGAAAAACATTACCTCTTCTTGAGGTATCCTCTATTGGTTTCCACCATATACATTATTAGTTTGTAATTTAGGCTGAAATAAAAATTAAAAGATGATATGAGGAATTTTTTGATGATATTTTGGTAGGGATTGGCCAAACCCAATAGGTTGGATTAGTTTATGAAGAGACGAGATTAGTGTCCATTTATAAGTGGGGGATAATATATAATTGGTATTCATGAAAAGAATTTAATGAGAACATGTTATTCATATATCAAAAGGGTCAAAAGTGGACTATTCTAAAACATTAGACGTTTAAGGGTTGAAATATGAATATAATGTCATTTTTAGTCATGAGGACATGTCATTTTTAACCTTAAAAATTTATTTTAGTCTCCGTGGTATCACCATTATTAACATAACCACTGTAAATAAGTTTTATTACATTCATAGTTTAGTATTGTGAAAAAATAGGTTGGACAAATTAGATAATATATATAATTATAATTAGTAATATCGAAGAAATATTTACAAAATATATTCATAAAAGTGGAAAATTCTGTTTAATTTAATTCCATAAATGTGATCTGAAAGTGTGGTTATAAAGAAAAACAATAAATTTTTTTAATAATTAAAATATATAAGATCCATATGAAAATAAATAAATTTTATTATTGGATATATATTTGAATTAGATTGAATTTAAAACTAATTTAATATATTATTTAGTGGTATAAATAAATTTATAATGAAAGTTTTCGATTAGAATTTATTTTTTTAAACTATTCCAAAAAATGAATTTTTTTAGAAAATATATAAATATTATACCTTATATGAATTAGAACTAAATATTTAAAAATATATATATAAATTTACTAAAATAAATTTTAATAATGTAAATATATTAATTTAATAATATCTAACAGATAGAATGAAAAATTGGGTTTTAAATAAGTTTTATTTTTAAAGAGTAAGATGATTTCATATTAACATTATGTGTGATAGTAATAATATTTTGAATTTAAAATTTAATTTATTGGTATATAAAATATAAATTTCATTTACGAATATTTTAATTACCTATTAATTTAATTAATTAAAAAAGATAAACATTGTAAATTTTAAAAAATAGAATGAAAATATAATATTAAAAGAAAAAATTATATTAAAAACAATATAAAGTTTAGTAAAAATAAATTAAGTTTATTAAATAAAATTAGATAATATTTTTTTTACCTGAAGATATATTCAAAACATATTTGTTATTTTATTTTCTTATTTGAATGAAATGAAAATTTCAAAACATTTAATAACTTTAAACTACTCACTGAAATTCAATATTTTCAGAGAAATCCATGAAATTTCACAGAAAATAAATTATGATATTCAAATTTCCAAAATTATATTAATTCAATAAAATTGATTTCATAAATTTTATGAAATATAATTCTAATATATTTTCATGATATTGAATAAAAATTATTCTTGAAGATATAATTTTTTCGAAGAACAAAATTACTTGACAAAAATTGATTTTCTATTTACCAATATATTATCAATAACATATATTTAGTGTCACATATATATTTATATACATATGAACACACACATATATATCCTAATGTAGTTAGTATTATTTACATCTTCTATTTAAATGTCTATGCTATAATGAGTATATATATCAGGGGTCTTTTAAGCCCAGTTTTCAATGTTGAATATGATCTTTAATATAAAAATATGGGGGATGTGTATATCAGGATATATTGAATAGATAAAATTTATTATAAATAAATATATCGTGATTTCTTAGATAGTTACATAATCATCTATGTTTAATGTTCTGTTACATTTATGGTACCAAAATAATTTTCATGTTTTAATGTCTTGTGTTATAACAGTTTCCGTTAAATTAGAGGTATTAATATGATTAAAGAAATTGTAAAAAATATTTTTAAAATTTTTATATAATTTCCACTTATTTATTTATTAATAATTAATATGTGATAAAATCTTATTAATGTCATTTTATTCTTTATAACTATGTTTTCATCCAAATTGTTGTCATTAAATTTCATTCAAGGATATTATCATCAATTCTAATAATATTTAGTAATTTTATTATTATAAATGATTTTAATATTTGAAATTTTCATGTCAATATTAATTATGGGTAATGTATTGTAATTTTATTGAAAAATATTTCTTTTCCAAGGAACAGTGAAAAATATCTTTTTTTGTAAAAATAACATTTATTTTCAATAATTCAGGTATATTAAAAGTTAAATCATATTTTCATAGAAAAAATAAAATATGATTTATTTAATTAAATATAAACTATATAATTTCATAAGAATAAAAATTATGTTTTATTTTTCTAGGATATACAATTTTTTTTAAAAAAACTCATTATGTTTCATGAATTTATGATAAAATTAATTTATAAAACATCAACAAACAAAATCCTGAAAATAGATTCAATATTTTTAATTATGACGTACATATTTGGAAAATTAGATAGTTTTATTATTTGTCATTATTAATAGTTATTGCGGTAAATATTAATCACCTACACAAGTGTGAGATGAGGAAGACATGGTTAAAACTATTATGTAAGGCCAAACAATATCCCTAAAACATATATTAATCTGATGTTGTTATTGGTTTTAACGAATTCCATCTTATATTCAAACATATAGAAATTTATTTCCACTTATATGTGATTGTAACATTTATATTATATTAGGAAAATTTTAATATAGAAAATATCACATTCTTTATTTTAACTCCACTTGTATGTTTTTATGTAGATAAAAAAGAGTTATTTATTAGTTTATTACATATGTAAAACACTTATTAGTCACAATATGGGAAATTAGATATTGTATATGACAATTTTTAAACTAGATAGATGAAACTTTTGATAAAAATAAAATGAATAACTACTCTAAATAATTGTACAAATCAGAAGGGAAAATCATCAACAATTTCAAACTCTATCGTAGGGTTTTGATAAAGAACACATAATAAAAAAAAACAATTCCATGTCTATAGTTATTCATGAGGTGATTTAAATTATCCATCATTTGAATGGGAAGCATATTCAATCCAAGAGATTCTAAAAAATCAATATTCTAAGAAGGATGATGAAGAGAACTATGGGTCTTAAGAAGTTTCATCAATGTATACAGAAAATAAACTTACTAACACAATAATATGAATGTATAATTTTTAATATAGAAGGACTCTCCTTGACTTATTTCATTTATTCTAGAGTTGAAATGCATGAAAAAATACAACAGGTAAAATGATTTCACCATATTTATATACATTTTAACCATTCATAAAATTAAATGATGCATCAAATTACAGTAATTTGGATGACTGAACTCCTTAAATTATAACCATATATATATATGTATTTTAAATGTTTTCAATTTTTTCTGAAAAATCTAAATTTCCATGAAAGATATCATATGTTTAAAAATAATGATAAAAGAAAAATCTCTATAAATATCCCACATTCAATTAAGCCTAATAGACTATGATTGAATTCAATATATATTGAGTCATATAAAATAACTTGTGTAATTAGACTAGAATCACCATATGGTTATATTCCTAAATGATGTTAGATAACTAATATTAACTTCACATTGTATTACATCATATGAAATACCCTATGAATACCCATCCAAAACACTTTTGGATTGACTCAAGAAATAATATTTGATCTACTATAAGAGAAAACTCATTCCTCATTAAATATACCAATATTTGTGACCCCATTAGCCTTAATATCGTTGAAAAAAATACAGATATATGGTTCCATATATGTAATAATGGAGTAGAATCTAGAAAATTAGAAATACAACCTTATATATAAACTTATGTGGTGTGATCTCCATCAAACACATGTTTCAATATACATATGTCCAACAATTTTCATCATATAAAAATTATCATTATCATGTTTTTCATTCATCAATGAAATGATGTTTCCATGGGAAATGGAGAATTGAAATAAATTAAAGCCAACAAATATGTTCTCATTTATCAATGTGTGTACTCATATTATTGATAAATTCGTCAAATTTCATTATTCATTAGGGATAATCACATCACATATACCTAATTTAGACCCATATAAAATATAAATGTTAGTCTAAAAACTCCTTAATCCTCCCTCATTTGTGTACTCATATGTCCTACTCCTCTAATGGGCAGTCAAATCTCATATTGGTTTATCTTCAATAGAATAAATGATTTACAACATAATCAACCACTTCCATTTTATCTATGTATATACATATACATATACATGTATGGAATAAAAGTATGAAGGTTCTAATACAAGGAATCTTTCCTATCATAGGTGGTTGGTACTCAAATTTGATTCGGTTACCCCTAGATTACCAAAGGGATTTGACAAAAACTCTATATATTTTACACAGTGAGTCATAAAACATACATAAAGAATAATATTCTTGATGCTGATCCTCATGAGAATATTTGTTATCTTTATACAATAATGATATTCACGATAACCATAAAATTTCATCATAACCAATAATCAATTATGAATAATATTTCTTACGGAGAAACACAATATTATACTTCAAGAGATCAATTCTAATTATAATTTTAAAAATGTATCTCTATATATTATCTTAAATATAAGATTTCAAATATTGATAAATTGGTGGTTTTTAAACAATTAGATGAATTTTAATATTCTTAAACTCTTTCGAAATATATTAAAAATCCATAATTAGCATTTGATTATTATATCTTATATGATTAACTACCATATCAACCTTATTTTTATTGTTGTTTAAGAATTACTTTTAAATTAAATCATATGTAATCCATGTCCAATATCTGTGTGAACATCTGATAAAATAGTACCACTAAATCTTTAGAGGGAATAATATTTTTTGAAATTAAAATTTTATAACTGTAAGTTTTATGAATCATATTCATAACTATTCAACTTCGTAAAACCAATACGTAATTCTTAACATCAGAACATAAAGTGTTATGATCTCAACTCCAGTTTTCTACATATATCTCATTCTAAGTTCACAATAACATACCTATATTTCTATACCATAAAACTATTACCTTGAAATATGGTAACTAAATATAATATTATTTACTGGTATTCCTAAACACTTGTATAATAATGTGAAAATAACTTGGATATAGAAACTAAATGAATATCTTTCAGGATATCAATAAAAATTATGTATTCATTTTAGACTGTATAATCCTTAATTAAATTGTTTAATTCAATTTTATGATAAATAAATACAACTCATTCCATTTTCAAAAAAACATGTGTATTAATTTTATATACAATATTTATTTTTAGAAGGTACAACTTATGATTGTTTTTTCATTTATTTATTAATATTTGACATCTCTATGTTCATATATACCCCCGGTAACTTCTTATAAAATATATAATATTTTCATAATATCTTTCAAAGATACAAAATCCATTTTTAGTAAATTTAATTTATTTAATTATAATTTCCATATTTAATGGATAAACTCTTTTTCGGTATCATATATGGTATTATATGTATTTTCAACATTTTCAATTACAAATAATATAAAAAATAAAATATGATAATAATGGGTTTTATGAAAACATTTCAACATTTTTTTAAAACTATTTTGATAAACTCTTTTTTCATGGATAAAATATATTTATTCATATCTTCGTCCCAATACATGTCACAATGATTAATGAATCATAAACCATTTAATTAAAAATAATTCTTATCATACATCTTCTATCATCACATAATTGATTTGAGATGATGTTAGACTTATTTTACAAAGATTCATTTGTTCATAAGAAAATCATTTATATTTATATGTAGAAACAAAGTACATAATGAATTTAAACTAAAATTTAAAACAATTCATCCATTTATTTTGAACACTTATATATTTACAACACATATAAAATAAGCATTAATGTCATATACATTTAAATTTTAGAGGGATTTATTTCTATAACTTCGGTACTTGATATAGATATTGCATGGTTTTTGAGAAACTCCAAATATTTTGGATTATCTGATCGTATAGAATTTTTATTCCACAATGACAAAATATCAAGATTTCATTTCCCTTTATTGGAATTTTGAGAAAACATTTTAATTTTTTCAGAAAAATGTTTATCTTCATGATTGAACATTTACCCACTTGTAATATAAATTCAATACCATAATATAATCATTAAATACTAGTTTAACTATTCTCAACACTTTGAGAATATTGGTAAATATTCTCTTGAAATCAATCAATTTTTTGGAACATTTCGAAGGACGTAAATATTATATATCCAATAAAAATAGTATAATTACTATCTGATTCTTTAAAAACATTGATCTAATCACTATATGTTTCCACAAATATATATATTCACATTATGAATAAGTTAAAGACATCGTTACTGAGAAAAGAATTTTTTGACACATTGAATAAACCATTTATTAGAACACAGATCAATTTTATGAAATTTTCATAAGTAATTAGTTATAAGAGATTCGAAAATTATGCATCCTTTTGTCAAGGATTAACTAAAAAGTGTATTTCAAAGCGGATAATATTTCTATTATAAAAAATAGAAGTATTTATCAGATAATTATCATGAATTTCTAAAAATATAATAAGGAATTTTATAAGATGGATTCCCAAAAAAACGAAGACATTTTTTTAAATTTATCATATACATTAAGGATTAAAGATCCATATTTTAATAAGATACAATCCAATTGATCATAAATATAACACCTAATATGTAAAAAATGTATTGAAAAACTAAATTATATTTAATAAATTCAATTCTAAAATTATTACAAGGATGATAAAAAACAAAATTAATTATAGATACATTTCTAACAATTAATGATATGCCCTATCTAGGACCCCATTAATAGTTAAACTAAATAATTAACAATATTAAAATTTCATGAAAAAATTACTAAAATTGAAATTATTCTGGAATAATAATTTTAATAAATAAAGAATTCAAATATTTTAACATGTGATAAAAATTTATGGGAAATTTGTACATAATATTAAATTATAAATATTTTATAAATTTTCATATTTAACATTATAGAAATTCTATAATTATGAATACAAAATTTTTATATTAAATACAATATGAACTATGTTATATTTTTCATTATATTGAATTTCAATTTTAAATATATGATATTTTATAACATGAAAAAAAATTTATAATTATATTTATATACTGTAAACATTGTATATATTATAATATAACATTATTTATCTTTATTTAATCATTGATCAAATATATCAATAATACACCATATATGTTGCTCATATATTATCCAAATTTGGATCCAATTATTTTGAACTATTCAAAATTGTTAATTATTAAATATTCACAATATATATATTTATATTGAATATTTTTTCTTTATTTCATAAATTAAACACCTTTATAAATTATAACTAATTATTTCTAATTATACTATATTGTTTCAAGATCATTATACAATCTGTATCATGTTGATAAATTGTATTCTGTATATTTACATTTAATATTTTGGAATAAATTGAATCAAATACAATTACTTAATTAGTTATAAAAAATTAAAAATGATTAATTTATAAAAAAAATTATATTAAAATATCCAATAATGAATTTTAAAATGAATTTTAAAATAGATATTTATTCTTCAAACTATTTTATATGTGCAAACCATTTTTATCCAAATTAACACGATCGTGTTTACCAGTAGACAAATGGGTGTTTGAGGGTAAGGTTAAATCCTTAGACAATTATAGGGTCCATTTAAAAGACTGTACATTATGGAAATGTAATTCTTACCATTATGATACCTAATAATAACACACATTTTTAAGGTGATTCAAAAATTACCTTTACGCATTTCATTATGTGTAAGGGGGAAAGTGATATTATCATTAAATGAATGTTTCATGTAATGGTAGGTCTCATTTTTCTTTATACATCATACTATCACTATTTCATATGGATATATCCTTTATAAGAACCATTTTTAAAATTTTAGTTAAGTGGTTACCATCATACACACCTTCCAAATAAGGGTATGACCATAATGTAATTTTCACTATGTAAGGGTAGGTTGATGCCGGTTAAATTTACATTTCAATGTCAAAAAAAATCTACCATTTAAAATCCCTACATATGTTTAAGGTTACGTTTAATTATCTATTATAAAGTCCACTCTCAATAAGTGTAATTCATTGGGTACCCTTATGCATCTCTATGACGTAATGGTAATTCCATTGTTACCTTTACGTAACCCCACTACGTAAGGTAAATACCGATATCTAGATTATAATAAAACAGAAAAATACATTGATCTTGTATAAACAATTTTTTTAAAATAATATCTCAAAAATATAAAAAATGACTTCCATATATTTTTACTTTTATATTTCCTATGATTATGATAACACTTATTAGAAAAAATGAAACTAATTAGGAACAAAATCTGTGGATCTACAAGAATGAAAAATTAAACATGAGATAAAACTGAACATATGAATAGCTATTAATAAGACTTCCAAAAAATTATGACCATAAAAAACATATTAAAACTCCATCACATGGGTTTTATAAAAATCATTAAAGTGAAAAATCAAAACATCCCACATATATTGGTATCCATGGATTGATTTGAATCCGCCAATGTTTGATTAAGAACCTTCTCCTCTTTATGGTATGTTAGTTGCTTAATATTTTAAAAATGGTATCGAAGAGAGATATGCATCTCAGGGAGTTTTGGGCAAGTGTGAGATAATAAAACATACCACATTAGTCATATTAATTTATAACATATAATCCTAATGGAAACGCCTTGAAATATAACATTTTTTCATGATTTATAATGATTGAATAAATACCATAGATGAAAAAAATTTAACCACATGCATTTACACCGAAAAAAACCTTAAATGAAATAATTTATTTAATGATAATTAGTTGGAGGATTAATCATTATAAATTAAACCTTTTACTATTTTTAGTACAAAATTTATTAATATTTCTATATAAAAATTAATATTTTCTACAAGATAATATATATATATATATATATCTGTGTGTGTGTATTTGTGTGATATATATAAGGAATGTGGTCAAATCTCCATCAGTAATGACTAAATCTTAATATTTATTTTGAACATAAATAAATTATATTCTTAATTATAATTTATTATTATTTTTATTTATGATTTAATTAAAATAGATAATTATGAAACGTCACTACAATTCATGTCAAGCTAGTAGAAAAACCAATTTAAATAACTTCTTAAATAATATAATTAATATATTTCAGATGAATTATATTATTCTATGAATTTTATATGAAATTATTAACTGTTAATGATGTAAAATGTTTTTTATAAGAATTCCATTATTTTCATGACTTATATGAATTTAAATAAAATGAAATGTTTAAAAATGACTTTAATTTTACTTTATGTTACATAATATATAATTAAATGAATAAAATAAAAAATCATTCAAAGGGAATGTGTGGGATGGTAATTTGTCAATAATTTCATCCATGTTACATTTTTTGATCCATGGGTAAATTTATAATTCGATTTATGACCCATGAAGTATAAATACTTTGTTACCAAAATTAAGGTTCAAATTCCTTGTCAAGGCAAGAAAATAGAAATATAATGAATGACATATAACATAAAAAATTAAAAAATTATTTGTTTAATATATTTCCACATCATGAACTTCATTTTTTTAAATTATTTTATTTTTTACCAATTGAAAATATTATGATATATATTATATTAAAATAAACTATGTAACTCCATGTGTGTCCTTCCCCTCACTAATAAAATGGAACCTTCTCATCACCATTATTAAAAAATTCCAATTGACTCTAGATACCGAAATACATGCCTTAAAACCTTATTATATTTCTTCACGTCATCCTAGAGCTTCTAGCCACCCCCTAAGAGAATCCTATAAAATTATAACTTTTATGAAAAAGGAGTCCACTCAAAGAAGTGGTAATGATCATACTAAACCGATGCAATGTTTATTTATTATTATACATCATATAAATTTTTCTGTGTATATCATAATATTTTGTATCATGTAACATAAATATAATATGAAATTATTATGATTATATGAAAACAATTTTAACCTTATATATATTAAATGGGAAATTAATAATTCTCTCTTTTGTATATGTGGACTACAACCTCCATTTGGTGATATAATTAATACTCCATCAACATCATTCATAGTTTTTTATTATGATGGATTGTATATTCATATATTATATTTATGACTTAATTATTTAGTAATGTCTTAGAAATTCTGTGGAATTTTCTTTTTAAAATTATTTTGAATTATTCTCAGACCAGAGGCTTTAACAGCATGTGATTCTAAGTCCTGGTGATCCAAGAATGGAATTTTTATTTTTTTATATGTGTATAAAAACAGGCAATAAAGTTTCTAAAAAATTGAACCAGTTCTAATATCGATAGTCTAAGGGAACCATTGAATTATGAATACCAGTATTCAACTCTAACATACTTAACATTGGAAAATAAGGGCGAACAAAAATTTTAATTTTTCGATAATTAGAAAAATAATAACATAATATTAAAATGTTATATATTTTTTCATTCATTGAGTGATGGATATCAATGATATGGTGCTGCGATGAGGTGCAATGATAATGCTCATTAATGGGTCAATAAATTGTAGCATAACAACACATTAATGACGAGTGAAAGTGAAGTTGTTTCCTAAATGAAACAGCCTATAGATATGATGTCACAAGATAACAGAAACGATATAACATGTTTTTCTTATATTTTTGTTGGCAAGTTGGTGGAATGAGGAATTATACATCGAAGATTATCTGATGAACATATGATGAACATAATCAATAATTCCATAAAAGAAACACTAATGAATGTCATATATCTTTGACGGACCTCAAAGAATGGAGTCAGAAGCGATGAATGACATCGATGTCTTGAAACCTCATAGAAGTAACGTTGCAGAAATGAATGTCATAGGCCTAAGGGTTTATTTTGTAAAACTTCTTCCCTATTCATATTCTAGAAACAACAGACGCATGTCAACCCACAAAAATGTATATCTGATAATAATACATTTATATGGGATGGTTACTTATTATTTGGGAGTTATTATTCGAGATTAGTTTATTTTTTGATTGATTGAGCCACAGTTCTCGAGCCGTACCATGATTATAAAATTCTAATGTAGAGTGATTGTATCAACAAGAATAATTCCTCGCCCCCTACACATGTGTTCTCTTTGTGAAAAGATTGTTCCAACCAATATAAAGGAATATTTGATACCTTATAGGTGAAGAAGATGCACCCCGGAGGGCATAAGCACATGGGACACAATTAACGAATCACCAGAGCATTTCTGGTGGTCCACTGATGAATCTGTATGTGGCGGTGCCGATCGTGTGTAGACGGTGGTAAATAGGACAAAACGGTGGAATAAGCGATGCCAACAACCATTAACTAGAGGGTGGCCTGTGTTAAGGCTGCCCATCTGAATGGAGAGTCGCAGTTCAATGATCATGGCTAGAAGATCCCCGCACGTCCGCAGTGCATGTGGGAAGGCATACACAACCAACTACCACATCCCATTAGCATCCCACCAGATGCCCCCATGACAGGTCTGTTGTTTGGCGGGTTGTTCCCCCCTTTCTCGAGAGCCAGAACTAAGGCCCGTCGAAAAGACACTCACCAGTTGGCCAGACCTGAGCCCTTCATGTCAGGCCAGACTAGACTAGGTCGTCAGGCAAGTCAGCAGGCTGGAAACTCATCCAATCCACATCAGGTCTAGCAAGGCCCATTGGGCCGAGCAAACTGGCTAGGCCAGACCAGACGAACTGAGACCCCAACTGGGTCTCTTCGAGTGGGACTAATTTAAACATGAGTATGTGGGATCCCAGGGCTAGGTTGGACAGGTCGGTCTGACCAGGTCGGACCAGACCTAGACAAGACCACCACCTATTTACTAAAATGGCCATATCATGGAAACCACACATCCTATTAATAATCCATTTGTGGATTTGGTACCCTATCTATGATTTGTAACATTTACAATTTTCATAGGAGGATTTAATGGATTTTGAGATGTAGAGAACATGTTGAGTAGTGGTTCTCCCAAGCGCACTGCATATGGAACCTTGTAGTCAGATGAGACCAGAATACTACTGAATATTTACCCAATGAGACTTGACAACATCCCTATGGGAAGTGGATATGTGTAACCATGCAGGTCCATAGTGAGGAGTGGCTCTATTTGACCTGGAAGATCTATGATACTCGACATGAGGAGTATCTCAGTATGGCCAAGTTGAGAAGCGTCTTTGTTTTACCTGGAAGAACCATGGTGGGGAGAGGCTCAGTGTGAACCATTATACCCATGGCACTCATTAAGGATGAGTACCACAATAGTCCAAGTATATTGGGAACTGAATTTTGTGTGTCCTAGTAATACCACTGTATTTGATAAAGGATGAGTTTTCTATAATCTGAGGAGTTTAATAATGTGACTAATTATTATTCTATCACTACCCTTAATGTATACATAGTGTGATTTTTCTTGTGCTTCGTTATTTTCATTAAGGATTGTTGTTTGGTCATTCCTTCTGTTTTTGGGTCCCTACTGAGTCTGATGTTACTCACCCCTACACGGGCCCCACCAACTACTGTCATGTCTTGTGCAGGAGATAAACGTTTTGAAAGAGAGTTATGTGGAAAAGAACCTAGATTTTTTAGGGAGACATGACAAAAGGACTCTACGACATTGGACTTGGTGTCCTAGGACCATGCGGGACGAAGTAGGACCATAAGGGTTGGACGCACAACTTCGGCTTCCAGTAGCTACACTACTATTTTCATAAGGTTGGGATTCCCATATATGGACATTATTTTTTCTTTTGTACTTTTATGTTTTAGTTCTTTTTTTATTCTACTCTTCCCCACAAGTATTAGGTGTACTTGTACATAGCTTTGTATTAGTGATATATGTTTCCATTTTATAGTTTCAGACATTCATGGTTCTGTTTGTGTGTGTTTGTGAATATGTTCTCAGTAAAATTTCTCCCACTAGTTCGTTGAAGCCTTTGGCGCTATTCACCTACCCCTAGAATGTTGGATGCAAGCTTGGGGTAATCACTTCATGGGACCCTGGGGACGGGTCATGGAAGTCTGGTATCAGAGGGCAGTCAGTCCTACCACAAATAACTAGAATCAATAATTTTTTTTGGGGAATAGTGTTATCTGTTTCGATTCTGACATCCTAATTTGGGGAGTATAGTGTTGGTTTGGTGACCAGAGCATCCATACACAAGGACCTTCAATTATTCTTTTTGGTTCTATACCTGAAAATGTGAGTTTCATATGTGTGTACTTTTATTTTGAATGAAATTCAGCACAATATATATATCTTTCTAATTGTGGTACACCGTGATCTATCATTGGATGCCTCCAAGTGGATGACCTGCCAGGATACCAATACAATTTCGTGAGGATATTCCTCCTAGTGATGATGCATCCGTTTATGGACAAGTTATAGAGATGTTCCCATCTGGTGGCACATCTCTACTTCCACCACCAACTGTTCAGAATATGCTTCCAGTGGTTCCAATAGCGGAAATTCATAGACTTAGTGACATAAAAAATTTTCAGAGAGAGAAACCTCCATGTCTTAGGGTAGAGATAGAACCTCATGTTCTTGAGGACTGGCGGGAGGCAGTGACGTGGGTCGTCCTCTTACTGAGGAACCCACCCAACCATATGGCAATCTAAGATGCAAGATTATTGTCATGCTAGGTAGGGAGGTGGTGTATATTGACCACCCATATGCATGATGAGGCAACCATAACCTAGGAAAACTTCTAGTAGCTTTTCGAGTAGGACATTTTCCCTTCCACCATCTGCTCTACTCACATTTTAGACCTCCTTCACCTGCAACATAGAAACATGAAGGTTGATGGGTAATCTGCGAGGTTTACTGAGATATCACACAACTATATTGATATGGATGAGACACTTTTTCCGGGATAAAGCCTTTGTGAAGGGACTCAGGTGGGAGATCTGTTTATCGGTATTGTCTCTTAGCATCCCAACTCAGGATGGGATGCTAGAGAGAGCCCTTATGGTAGATGGATTTCTGGCATAACTAGCACCCACCGCTAGAGCTACCTGTATACCCTTGGTGGAAGATTCTTAAAAAAATGCAAAAAGAAATGGAGAGAGACTAAGTGGGCCATTTCATTCAAAGGACACCCCCTTGACTCAGGATAGGCAGTGTGGGTCTCCCAATGCTGATGGAGTCTGCAGGGAGACATGAATTACTTACGGTGATGTTGAAAGGTACACATGGATCGGGAATTCCCAACCAGCCATACTGATGACCAAGAGATGGTCTAGGGGCCGCTGAGATAGATGTAATGGTTTGAGAAAGGAGGTCCATAGTGTATAAAACATGCCAAGGGAGTTGTCCGGATAGTGGGTGGTGTGTGACAGTTTGAGGTGTGACTGCCGCCACTCCCAGGTTGTCCACCTTGACCTCTAGAGGCAAAAAAACAGGGTCGAGCACAACTCCATGTAGTAGTGTCTTATGACCAAGGTACTACCAAGATGATCTAAGGTATTATCATTGTCTTCTACAATATATATTAAGTTATTATGGACATAACTTCTAGTAACTCTTTCCTTTTCATGACTCTCGTTGGAGGTTCAGAGATTTCGTTGGAAAATTTGAATCGATCTTTATAGATTGAGTTTCCTAAAAGAGTGGATTGAATGATTATACACTGGTTCTTATAGTGTGAGATCACTCTATGAGGTGAGTGCTTTGGCTGTGATCTCTTAGTAGCAGCATTAAGGACTTATGACATCATCTTGGGTAAAGACTACTTATCATCATTCCATGATCATATCGACTGTTTTAGGTATACAAATTGTTGTGTCCGTGAAGATGGGAATAGGTTTTCATTAACCATTGAGATGGAAAACCTTAATGAATAGAATGGAAATTCTTAGTGGATGGTGTTGTGGAAAACTCACAAGTTGGATAGCCCCACCCTCTATGTAGTATAAGATAGGATTCCATGTTTTCCTTTAGTGGTGGATGTTTACGATGATATTTTTTCTTGAGGATGTTCTAAGACTATCTCCACACAGGGAGGTAGAATTATTTATAGACATGTACCCTAGGACGACACCGATATCTACACTATCATACAGAATGTATCCATTACAACTTCATGAGATGATCATATAGCTGGAGGACTTGCAGGAGAATTGGCTTGTAACCCATATATTTTCACCAAGGGTTTACCCAGTGATTTCATCCAAAAAGAAAGATGAGATTTTGAGGTTTTTTGGGACTTCTGGTGCCTTCACTAATTTAATAGGTAGAACAATTGCTCGTGATTGAGGATTAATGCCCTCATTAGATAGCTAAAGGGGGATAGGTGGTTCTCAAAGATATAACACATATCAGGCAATCCTTAGCTTCAAATTCGAGATGAGGATGTACCGAAGACTACCATGAGGTATTGATATGTCCACTATGAGTTCCTAGTGATGACTTTCATTATGAAAAATTCTCAATTAGTGTTCATGGGCTTCATGATCAAGATCATAGAGTCTTACCTTGACTGGTTCATCATTGTTCACATCGATGTCATTTTGGAGTACTTAGCATCGGAGGAGAAACACACTACACACCTTCCGAAGGTCCTATATAAACTATGAGAGCACCAACATTATGGTAATCATTGAAAGTGTTATTTTTGGATATGGGAGGTCCACCATCTGGGACATGGAATCTTAGAGGCTATAGTTGGAGTTGATCTAGAGAATATAGAGGTTGTTCTTGCTAGGGAGCAACCGAGGTGGATGAAAGAGGTGCACAGCTTCATGGGGCTGGGAGCTTACTATCTAAGGTTAATGGATGACTTTTCTTGAGTAGCATCACCCGTACTGGATTTGACATTGAATGGACAACCCTTCATGTGGATGGAGAAATATCATCAGAGTTTCCATAAGTTGAGGCGTAGATTGACTATATCTCCATTCTTGAGACTACCAGAGGAGGGCATTGGTTATGTAGTTTACTAAGATTCAGCAATAACAGGAATGGGTTGTGTCGTGATGCAGTTGTGGGTAGTGATTTACTGAGGCTCGACTCAGTAAATGTATCATGATTAGAACTACACAACTCATGACATAGAGTTAGCCATAGTGTTGTATTCAATGATATTGTGGTGGAACTACAAGATGTTTGAATTTTTTACGGTTTATTCCAACTAAAATAGTATTAGGTATTTCCTCTCCTAGATGGACTTGAACCAAAGACATCAGTGATGGATATTTATCCTCTAGGACTATAACTTTTAGATAGTCTATACACCTTGATGAAGGAACATGGTGGAATAGGCGCTCAGGAGGAGGAACAATTTGTAGTTGATGACTGAGGCGATTGAGCATTTGGATACGATGTAGATATCCTTCATGGATGATGGTGGAAATGATTACCTTCATTCTATTACTATTACAATCCAACTATAAAAATGATTCAGGGAGGCTCAAGCGGTTGATATTGGCCGTGATTCCTTACATTTACAGTTTTAATTAGGATGAGATCCTAATGGATTTTCGAAAGGTGTATAGAATGTCCTAATTTTTAGAGGGTGAACCATAGTACTTGTGACATTATGGGAGTAGGTTTTGGGGGAGTTCCATAAATCCCCTTTTGCGGTTCATCTTGGAGTGGAGAAGTTTTACCCAGACCACAAATTTCAATACTGGTGGTCTGGGATGAAGAAAGCGGTGGCCATGTTTGTTTCACAATACCTCACATCTCAACAAGCGAAGGGCAGGTATCATGTTCAAGTAAGATTGGCCCAACCACTAGGGGTACCATAGTATAAATGTTATTGTATCAATATATACATTGTAATGGGGTTAGCACATACATCTAGGGGCATGACTATATCTATGTAATCGTTGCTCGACTCACCATGTCAGCTCAAATTGAACCCATCCATGAGTAGGTTCAGGTTGAGGGCATATAACACCTTTATATTAAGGATATAGTGTGGCTTCATGGTGTTACTAAGGTGATCATATCATGTCCTAATGTTCTGTTTATATCCGGCTATGGATTGGATTACAAGAGGCATTTGGGACACAACTTCACATGAGTATAGGTTTTCATCCCATGATGGATGGAAAGACGGAGTGGCCCACAGAGACAATGGAAAAATTGATACATGATTTCATCAAGAATTTTGGTCTCATTTTGGTGGTCGAATTCCCCTGGTGGAGTTTTCATACAAAAACTGCAATCACTTCACCATTGGCATGGCACTGTTGGAGGCCTTTTATGGGAGGCTCTGCAGAAAACCCATATGCTAGAAAACTTGAGGGGATTCGGCACTAATGGGTTAAGTGTTGGTATTGGATACCATAGAGAAGGTTTACATCATACATGAGACTATTAGGTCTACCAAGAGCAGGCATTTGTCTTCTGCAGACATGAGACGAAGACACTATGAGTTTTAGGAGGACTGTCATATATTCCTTCAGATCTCACCCCTTTGAGGACTACAAAGATTTTGTCGGGGTGGATAGCTATCTCGATGGTTCATCAGACCTTTTCATATCATATGAAGAGTTGACAAGGTGGTGTACATCATTGACCTTCCCCCACAGATACACCAAGTGCATGATGATTCCACGTATCGCTGTTGAGGATGTACTTGTATGATCCATCACACATCCAAGACTGGAAAGAGCTGGACATTGATGAAGGATCGATGTTTGTGGAGTTCCAAGTGTAGATAGAGGATCCAAAGGAGTATTTTCTACGTGGGCAGTCAATTACTCTAGTGTGAGTTCGGATGAAGCACATGAATATCCAGGTGAGCACATGGGTGCGGGTAGCTCAGATTCATGCTCTGTAGCCCCACCTATATGATTAGTATCTGCTTTGGATTTCAGGGGCATAAATCCATAAGGTGGGAAAAATGTAATGTATCATCAATTCTATGTTTCTTTTAATTATATGGAATTATTCTAACACCACATGCTTTGACGAAATTTGATTTCGCGGCTCAGTGAGGCCAGAATGGAATTTTTTCTTTTTTTTAAGTAGCTTACGTATATGTGTGAGAGGGTTTTCATAACATTTGAACCATTTCTCAGATTTAAAATCCAATTGCACCATTTAATACAAAATTATAGGATTCTTCTAGAAAGGGCTTAACTTCAGTCTTCATGGGCTGAATCGAAATGATAATTTCCAGACATTTCAAAAAATAAAAAAATTACATTAAAATGTTATTTTTTTAGCCAATGTGAAGTATATGGTGAGGCTAAATTGTAGTGATGAGGTTCATTGAAGATTATTATTAATGGTTTGTTAACTCGCAACATAACGGCGTGATGTCGCAGTATAATAGAAAAACTCTGATGTGTTTTTATTTTATTTTGGTTAATGTGTAGGTAGAATGAGGGATTAAATAGTGATGAATCTCATACAAAAATATGACAAACATACTATCCAAATAAGAACAAAAAATGATGATAAATGACAAACAACATTGATGTACCTCGAATAACAGAGTCAGAAGTGACGAAAACTGTTGACGTTTGCAACCTCGAGGACATAACACTGTGGAAATGAACTGCAAAGTGGTAGGGGTTTTACTTTTGCATGTTTATCTCTATTTATATTCAAGAAATGATGAAATCATATCAACCCTTGATTTTCCTGATTCGAGAATTGTGTGTCTATGAGAGAGGGTGACTTTTATTATCGGGGATTATTTTATCTCTATTTTTACTGATCCATAATCATCGGCCTCACGATGATTATAATATTCTAACGGGGAAGGTTTGTGCTGACAAGAACATGGCCCATACCCCTCTGTAGGTGTTATCATTGTGAATGGATTATATAAATCTATAACAAGGAGGGTCTGAGACCATCATCATGAAGAGAATGCGACTGATAGGACATAGGCGCCGAAATCATGATAAATGGGCCACTAGAGCGCATCTTGTGGTCCAAAGAATAATCTTCCTTCATGGCAATGACGGTGGGACAATTGGATAATGGTCGTGTCTATAAGGACCCCACCTTAAAACATTACATTATCTTGATTTATTTCAAGAATACACTTTGATTATCTTTTCAGGTTCAGAGTTTTAGAGAATTAGGACATCACTATTAAATCTCAAAGATTATAAAGTAGACACATATAATAAGTTTCCATTTTTTTCACAAAATATAAACTCTTTAACAAAAGGCTCAGGTCTAGATCCATGTTTTAGACATCCTGACATTTCCTTGATCCCGTACTTGAACGTATTCCACTTTAAGTCCCATGGAAAAAATTTCAAAAAACCGGGGATGAGCATAAGAAGCTCAGTAAGGGATATAAAAATATAGAAAGAAAACATTAGTACATGTATACATAATAATCAATGAAGTCATTCATTACTCATAAAAAATAATCTCATTAACACACCTCATGAAATCATAAGATTTAGGGATAAATCATAGAAATCATAAGAAATAAAGGTAACTTAAGGTATTCATAACATTCTTATGTAGGGAGTAACCCTCGTGGTTACGTTTGGAATATACATTACAGTATATTCCGTAAATCTCTTCGGAGAAACATTAGCGTTTAAACAATGCCCAAGAACTATAATATAATCATATCACATAAAACATTCATAAAGGGAAAATATCATTTCCACATTTCAATCACATGAGATAACTTCATGATATTAACCTAAATAAAAACAACTAATAAAATCCTTAAAACACTATGAGAGAAATATCCCTTTATACTTTGAAAATATTAGAAGAAGACATTTAAAAGAGATTTTAGAATAAAAGTGTCTCATACCACTTTGAATCTTTTTAAAGGGTTTTAAAAAATTCATGTCCATATAAATAAATCCTTATAACCCTTTTTAAAGCATGGAAATAGATGAAAATTGTTTAAAATTATAAATCTTTAGAACTATTTAAAACAATTATTAAATAAAAGAGTCATTTTCCATTTTGAACATTTAAATTATAAGCCACATGAAAGTAGACCATTTTCAAAACCTTTAAATGAATTTAATATAGATATATATTGATATGGAATGTAAAAGGGGTTGTATATACACTTTATAAAAGAATAAAAGGGAATATCATCAAGAAATGTCTCAATGAGAAGAAATTGAGATGTAATCCCAATCAAAGATCATGCCATTACCGCAAGGATAATGAAATTACATAATTATGTTTGAAAAATTTATATAAACCCAATATAAGTGGATATTAAGTGTAAAACAAACATAGGTCATTCACACATATTCATAGCATGACATAATCAAGAAGTAGAGGTTTAACCCAAAGAATTGTAACTGGGTTAAGAAGTTCCATACAGAAATTCGAGAGCCTAACGACATCACTTTAAAATTCAGAAAATGAGATAATGAGAGTTAAAAAGGGTATCTCAGCACATTGAAATAAAATTTACATCAATAAGGATATATTGGAACATATCCCAACATAATATGATGTAAATTAAAATACCTAACAAAAGAAGTCCTTTAAAAAGAGAAGGGTGAAAGGTTCCCTTACTGATTTGGGTAACTTTTAAAACGTACAACCTATGAATGAAGGACTACAAAATGTTGATGTAGATACCCATAAACAAAATTATATTACACTAATAGTAGAATAATGGGTAATATATACACCACTCAAATGGGATAGTGAAAATATTTCGTGAATCTCACAGGAAAAAAAGTGCGATAAAAACCCCTTACCTCGTTGTAATCAATCGAGTCGTATGAAAAAAATAAAATAAACACCAAATGAAACACATAATTCCATAAATATAAATAGAATCATGTTAATATATATGGAATGGAAGTAAACAATACAGCACATGCAATAAATAAGTGGCGACCAATTGAAATCTCAAGTAATAAAAAGTGAGATAAGAAATCCCTTAAGAAGATTTGGCAGCCTAACAGTGCTACTTAAAATTTCCAAAAATGGATTTATGAGATCAAATAGGGTCTCTCATATCATGAACATAAAAATTACAGTAATATTAATGTTAGATAACATCCACCAACAAAATAAAAAGGAGCTTAAAATAAATGACTTAACAGAGAGTACATAGAAAGAGATAGGTAGGATCACTTACCTCAAGTCTGACTTGTCTTGTTCGTTTCTTTATATTCATGAATAATTAACTTTTTTCAATTTAAAATTTAATAAGTAACACATTTAAATTTAATTATTCAATTCATATCACATATTATAATGTTATAATAAATAGTTAATTATGTGAGTTCATTACAGATGTTTTTGTCGATGTTTTGTACATGAGTCAAAAATTAACTTGTTTGAAAATAATTATCCATGTAGTTATAAGTACACAATCTAAGAAATAGTATTAATGATTTAAATTTCATATATATCCAGTATATATTCAATTTATACTATTACATAACATTTGGAGAAAAATAAATAAATGAAATGCACTGTTCATGGAGACGGTCGGCCGTACGTATGCATGAACGCTACTTTCATTTTTTGTCATATTAATGGTTTTACAAATAAATGAGAGATATATAGATTATAATTACAGTATAATATATATTTTATATAGTTCACATAAGTACATTAATTTCATTCTTTATACATTCCAAGTATTTCATGAATGAGTCTCGTCACTTGAGGGGGGGGGGGGTAGTCCACACTTCCTCATATTAAATTATCGCATTTTCACAACATGCAAAGAATAAATATATATTTTAAGTATAAAATAGAGAATCATAGAGGGAAAATAATATAATTTATATAATATATAAATATATTTCCATCATAATGGCCTCCATGAGTGGTATTAAAAGAAGATTGAACAATCATCGTTTCATGAGGCAGTAATTCGCCACCCACAGAAACAGTATGATCTTTAACCATTAGACGGAGGTGTGTGTAAGTTTAGCTCGTATTAATATCCAAAAAACATCATTTTATGTTGAAGATTCTGGTTTTGTTACAAGAGATAGGAATAAAAATAGTTTAAGGGGTTGGAGAAGAAAAATAAAACAAAAGAACATAAGAGAAGACATTACCTTTAAATCAGGTAACTCCCCTTTGTTTGAACCAAAATGGTTCCTTGATGTGATTTCTGTCTAAGGTAAGGCTTATAGGATGAAGATAGGGATCTTGAGAGATGATTTTAGTAGAGGTTGGACGATCCAATGGGCTTGATAAGAGTGAGAAATGGGTAGGAAGTGGGATGTTTTTATAAGGGAGAGGAGGGGCTCTTTTGGAAATCTTGAAAGTATTATTTTATTATAAAATGAAATTAGGTTTATAAAGCTACAAAAATAATTATAGTAGTGTATAAGGTGTCCCATGTTCTAAATAGAATCATCTAATAGGTATTTGACAAGTGCTGGATATTGTTTTATAATTTATATTATTAATTGTTTAATTTATTCATTAATGATGCAAATAATCCATCACCATTATGTCATAAATAATTTTATATATTTGATGTCTAAAAATTATAAAACAATTACCTTGTATTTGGAAATTTTCTTATATTTCTAATTAATATTTATAGTCAAAATGATATCTTGGATAACCTAATGTAAAAATTGTTTTTTTAAAACAATACATGGTTGTGACTTTTTTATTTTTACTTTAAATAAAAGGTATTAATGTCATTATCTTACATATGTGGCTCCATGGGGTCCCAAAAAATGACCCACGGATTTTCATGGTCATACATGACTCATACAATGATGTTATGACAATTTTTAAGATATTTTTATATTTTTATAATATCATTTTTACTTTAAATTATCCTAATATCCTCTAATCGCGGTTAATAAAACTCCAAAGATACTATTCACCAAAAAATATGTTCATCCAATTAAACCAAATTTTACTTACTAATTAAAACAATGTATTTTGGATTTTTTAATTTCAATTCAATGAAGTGGTAAAATTTCATTTAAATGAAATATTAGTTTTTTTACTACAACTTAGCGGTTTCACTATTCATCAAAAATTGATGTTTTTCAGAAAAATACCAAAAAATAACATCAAGCTATATTTGATTTTCCAAATTCACAAGTGATGACCATTTTACCAAATTCAAAACATAGAAGTTGAATTAATTGATTTTATAATTAATTCCCGCTGTCAAAACAAATAGCGTGTTTTTAGGAAACACAATCTATCAAAAGACTGACACTTGTTTATATACAATTTTAAAGTGAAACTAATTCCAATGACCACCATTGGATTAAAAGTTAAAAATATATTTTAACTATATGTTAAAAAAATTTAAAAAGACAATCTAACCATATAAATTAATTTGATTAAAAGAAGGTTTTGAATTAAAATACAACATTTTCACTATTCATTAAAAAATGAACTTTATCGGAAAAATAACAAATATTAAGACAATCTAAATTTCGATGTCTAGATTCTAAAGAAAAATTTTATTTTGTCAAATATAACAAATAAAATTGTCAAAAGGTATATTTAAAAAGGGTTCACCCTCAAAAGACGGTTAATCGACCTTTTAAAAAATATTAGAATATTTATGCTTAAATTTGCCTTCATTAGAATTTTAGGCCTCTATTTTTTTTATAGATGTAAATATATTTGAAAAAAATATAACATAATTTTTTAGTTAGTTCTATGCATTCCATCCATTACAATGGCTAGGTGTTAACTTCCATTTAAAATAATATTATTATATTATTGGTGTGTGACATAAGATTTCAAAGAAACTCTTTGTTGCATGTTAGGTATGTCATTGAACATAGAATCCCCTTTAATGTAATATTGATATTTTATCCAAAAATATTAATAAATACGAAAATTTCATATTCATTATTTACCTGGGATATTAGAGTGTCATTGGCTGGGTAGACCGGGGTGCCCATCAGTGTACCGTAACGACTGGAACACCAACCAATTCGTCTTGTTGGCGGAAGGAGCAGCTGGAGCCGCATGGGGGGGGGGATCTGGTCCGCTGAGGTGGATAGGGAGCTATAGTCAGCCGACCATGGATAGAGGTTCCCCACCTATCAATGGGGAATACGAGATTCCAAAAGCAGCCAACTTCTCCATCCCATGAGCACCCCACCATCAACCAACTCGTCAAGTATTCGGGCTGGAGGGCTATACCCCCACAAACAGGCCGTAGCCCCAGCCACCCGGATAGGGTCGGTCCCACTGGCTAGCAGGTCGGACTGGTGTCGGCAGGCTTGGCTCGCACACTGCCAGCCAGACCTGCGCTGGTAGGACAGACCCATACACATCCGGTCAGGCCAGAATATACCGTGTCATCGAGCAACGCAGCGGGCATGATCCTCGCCCAAACCACTCCGGTTCCAGTGAGGCCCCTTAGTCCAGGCCCACTGGCCATGCCGGACAAGGTAGACCAAGAACTGAACCATGTCAAGTCGATTTGATCTAAATTGTAACCAGGTTATATAGGACCCCTAAGATGGGTTTGTCCGGTCTGTCTAACCCGGTCAGATAGGGCCAAGAGGCAACCAACCCCGATTTATGAAAAGAACAATATCATTCAAACCGTCTGTCTGATTGAAATGAAATTTGAGGCATTAGGACCCTATCTATGAGGATTATATTTTGGAATTCTATGAGGAGGATTTCATTTTAATTAGTATGTGATTAATGGAATGAGGAGCAGTTCTCCCAAGCACACTACATACGAACCCATATGGTTGGCTGAGCCCTGAACTCTACTGACTATAGACACTATGAAACTTGACAAAGAAGCAGTGGGAAGCAAATCTGTGTGATCCATCATTCCAATGGTTGGGAGAAGCAATGTGTGACTCGAAAGACCCACAATACACGACACAAGTTGTATATCAGTATCACTAAGGTGGGAAGGTGCACTAGGTGACCTGTTATGCCCATAGTGGGTTGTGGCTCTGTGTGACCCAACATACCCATGGTACTCATCAATAATGAATACTGAAATAGTCCAATGTTAGTGGGAAGTGTATTCTATTTGATCCATCAGGAATATTGTACTTGATAGAGGAAATGTTTTCTAGTATCCAAGGAGTTCGATAATGTGACTGATTATTCTTCTATCACAACCCTAAATGTAAACCTAGATTCATTTATCTTTTGCATCATGACTTACATTGAGGATTTATATGTGATATTTTCTTTGGTTTTAGGGAAACATCTATGTACTGCAGTATAAAACCATGCATGGTCCCAGCCCACTTTTGTTGTGTCCCGTGCAAGAGATGTGTGTTTCAAAAGGGTCTATTATGGACTGGGAGCCTGAGGGGCTCAGGGAGATGGGACTAACTGATGCTATGATGGAGGACATGGTGTTATAGGACCTTGTGTTACCCATTAGGATCAAACATTTATGACATAATACTTCAGCTTCTAGTAGCTACACTACTCTAACCACCTAGTGGGGTTTTTTTGCGGATGACCATCCGAGTTCATTTTCCACTTTGCAATTTACAATTATTTTGTTGAGATTATATTATGAGCAGATTGTATTAGTTGTAATTTGTCTCATATTTTTTTAGTGATATTTTTTCTTTTTATTATGTAGGACTTGGTTGTGCATATGTGAACACAGGTACTCAGAATCATTTCTCCTTCATACAGGTTGATGCATTCCGTGTAAGTCGCTAGCCCGTGGCCTTCAGGATGTGGACTTGGGTTAGTCAAGAAACGGGCCCCGTGGGACGGGTCATGACATATGATTTTGTAATAATAATATATTATTTACCCTCATACCTTCCCATTTCTTGGAAAATGATCTTTTCACTCGAACTTATGTGTAGAATACCACCTCTAAGAATTGATGTGATTCATTTTCTAATTCTACATTACCTCGAAAGTAATAAGGATATATTTAATGAATATATATGATGTATATTATATAATAATGATTCAATAATGTTTATTTACTATTCAAATTTATTTCTTTCCATTCAACAAAATGTGGAAACACATCTCGAGTGTCTGTTTGGTTTACAATCTTGATGAAGTGATACAATATATTTTTCATCACAAATTTATGTAAATATTTATAAAATTGTATATGATAACAATATAAAAAGCATGTGAAAAGAATAAAATTTCAGATATGATGGAACCATGATAAAATTGTTACAATAATAGTTTATAAATAAAACATTCATGTCAAAATATTAAATTATCACCTGAAATATAGATTTTAATGTTAAATTTTTAATTAAAGGGGGATAATATTTTATATGCAAATCATATATGTAATGATATTTGTGAATAAGGTCTTATAACATATTTATCATAAATCATTAATTATTATATTAGGATGTGTTAACCTGTATGAAGCAAGATGAGACATGAGTATGGGTTTCTTGCAAAACATTAAATTTTGAGAGTCCTATTACTTATTCAACGCTTTTTTCTATGCCGTAGTGTATATAATACCTACAAATTAAAATTATGATTATTCCCATTAATAATATGGTTATGTAAAAATCCAAAAATGGTCATCTAATTAATGAGGTTTTGATTTGGCTATTCACAAGGGGCTATGGGTTTATGTTAGAATATTATATATTTTTTAAATTGCCTATACTAAATATTTATTGACGAAAAATAAATGGATATTAGAATTTAAACCCAATATATTTTTTATTATATGTTTATGACTCGTTTTTCAAATGTATTAGAGAAATTTCCACACATTTTCATATAGAAATATTTAAAGATGATTTTTTACGAAATGTCATCCTTATTTTTTCTCTGGTCGAAGATGTTTTTCTTCCATGTCTAATCTCTTAAAAATTGTTTTATGTATGCTTTAAACCATAATTAAATTATATTATACAATTAATTTTCATAAAATATTTTTATTAATATTTCATTAAATTGTATATTTTTTAAATAAACATTTTTTGAAGAGGTCGTTTTTTACTTTTTACAAATGTGGGAAAAGAATGATTTCATTCAATTTAATATGGTATGACTGAATTTTACCACCATAATGTCTGTTGTTTGATTTTAATATTACATTATAATATTAAATTTTTTCATTCAAAAGAAATAATTTCACTTATAATTTATATATATTATATTTTAAAAAATTTATTTCAAAATAAAATGGTGTTTTACCAAATAAAATACTAAATTGTTAATTTAAAGGAAATTTTCATGTACACTAACCTAATTAAAAGTTACATATGATTTATTTAGGATATGATCCAATGATAACATCAATGATCATTCTCATTATGATTTATGATGATGATGATATGTTTATGAAATCATTTTATTTTTAATAGGTCATGAGATAGTGATATAATGAATGTTTTATGATATTGTGAAACACATATGTGTGGATTTAATTATTTGATGTATAGTTATGTTAAAAACTACGAATTATTGTTTATGTCATAAACCAGATATAAATGATTTCTTTAAAAAAGTATGTGTAGTTTATTATAAATTAGAGATGAGTGTTTCTATTATAACCCTCTATATTATGGTGTTATTAATGATATCTCCTGAGATAATAGGGACCAAAAGGATGACTGAACACTATTCAGTATTGTACTATGTCCACTGTGATCATTTTTTAAATTACCCATGGATAAGGAAATTATTTTTTATGAATATCAGAAGATCAAAAACTTATTTCTTATTCTTATGATATGTTTTTATGGATAATGATTTAATATTAGACATTCCACACTTATATGTATAATTTAATATTTCAAAAAACTATATTTCATGATTCATGATTAAATATTATTGACTAATTGGAAAATAATTTACCTTTTTCAACAAATGATCGTTACAAAATGTTAATCTTACATTATCATCACTGATTGAGATAACCTATGTTTACCATTCACAACCATTATTTCTCACCCTTTATTTGTTACTCCATTAATCAAGATACCAAGAATGGTACATTAAATGATTCCATAGATATACTATAAGAAATAATAAATTATCACATGAATTTCAATTTGTATTTTACATTTTCAAGTGCAACATGAGAATCATGTGTGTATCCAATATACTAAGAATAAGAAAACATTTGATCCTCCAATATATTATCTATTGAATATTTTTATAAATTAGTAAGATAACCATCATCGATGGGTAACTAAAATCATAATAATGTAGTTGGAGTAAGAAATCATGTTATTATTACAGTCTAGTTATCAATAATTATGATTTAAAAATAACCATATATGAATTACCAAACACAACAAGGAATCCGATAATAAATTTCTATTTTGGATCATGCGATTTTGTTTATGGAGGAAATAATATACTATTTTCCTTGGTGTAAAATGATATAAACAACCCTAAGGGAATTGTATAAAAGGAATTGAATGATTTTTTATATGTGGAAATGTAGGGAATAAAGAAATTATCTTGAAAAGAAAAATGAAGAGTTTAGATAACATGATTATGGAAAATTAGTGTTCTTCCTAAATATACACTAGTATTTTGATTTTTTAAATGGGATTAGTTTGGGAACAATAGAAAGCATTTCAGTAATATAGGATATTTATATGAAAAACACTAAACCACAAGACATTTGAAAAAATTAAAATCTTATAAATTAATATTATATAAGTGCATAGTGATAATTATACAATGTTATGTGTTCATTAGTATATATTTAATAATTTATTATATCATGTATGATTTTAAAAACTATTATATATAGAATTATAAATTTAAAAATTCATATCATTATTATATCCAAGGATTATGAATACCCATCATTGTTAATGTGATTATGGTTCACCTAAGTCATAAGAAGACTTAAATTTATTGAATTTGATGTCAATTTGGAAAATGATTTTATATCTTCAAATGGAAACTACATTAATTAAAAATATATGATATCACATTTAAATCCTAATAATGATCATCATTCTATGAAAAAATTGTTATAATATTTGATGAATAAATAATTCAATGATACACGCTAGGATAACTAATTTAGAGGGATATTAAACACCATTGATATGAGAAAAATAAAATAATAAGGCTGAATTATTATGAGGTGCATCATTATATTTCCTATGTTTGTAATGTGTACATCTCTCTAGAGATTTGATCATTGGTCTGATCTATCTTTTAGATATCCTTATATATTTTCAATTGTGACTTATAATTAAGTTTATAAAGATGAAATTTATTTATAGAGGGAGAATATAACCCCGTAGTGTTATGGAATATATTTTTCTATATAAATTACGAATATGTTTTATAGAATGTTTCACACATAATACATAACCAAAACAAAAAAGAAATACTTCAAAAAAAATTGAGCAACATATGTATAATAATACCATTAACTTAGCAGGTGTAATAGGATGTAAAAGTTTTATGTAATTAAAAACTAAAAAAATGATGATATTGAATTATTGCGAGTGAAGTTAAAGCTCATTGAAATTTCCATGAGAAAAGTGACTCTAAAATCCCCCCCTAATTAATTCCCCTAGATAATACATGATTCAAAGATCATAAAAAAATATCTTGAGTGTCTATGTTACTAGATATTTCTAGGATATAATCATGTGATAATTAATATTATATGTTATATATCCCAACTATTTGATAGATAAATAATGGTTAGGTAATATCTTATTGATAAAATAAATAATAATATATTACTGCTTGAAATTTATTTTATTATAACAAATATTTTACAATGACTTATTTATTGAAAATAAATATTCAATAAATTGGATATATTGTTTTTATGAATAATGTATAAATGATAAAATTAATTTTAATTTCTAAAAAATAAATCTATGATATTATAATTTTATTAAATGTTTATTTTCCCATGAAAATATTTTCCAGTGTTTTTTAGGTTATTAATAAAATGTAAAATCATAACATTATATAAAATAGTTTAAAAAAAATTAAATTATTTTATGTATTATTCATTTAAATAGTTTCA
The DNA here is from genome assembly GCA_963277665.1 of Viscum album. Lineage (NCBI taxonomy): Eukaryota > Viridiplantae > Streptophyta > Magnoliopsida > Santalales > Viscaceae > Viscum > Viscum album. The sequence continues at coordinate 1,884,363,527 of OY728130.1, forward strand.
TATATTGGATTTGAAGTAGTTTTCACAAATGGTTAGGTTCTAGGAGTGTAATGAAATATATAATGTCTTAAAATATATTGTGTTTATGATTATGTCAAAAAAAATTATAACATAAAAAATATAAAAATGTTTTCACGATTAAAAATGTACATAAAGAGTAATCTGATGCATTTAAAATCACAATATTAAATTTATAAAGGAGAAGATTAAATTTTTTGAATGTTTTTTAATATAATACAATAAGTAATGATCATGTTCACATATATTAGTAATATTATTTTTATCAAATAAGGTTAATTTTATTTTTAGGTATGAAAGTATAATTACCATTATTTATTCTAATGACCATTGTAATGGTGAAAGGGTTATTTTTAATGAATATATCTACTAATATTGGGTAATTTTAAATGAATTAATTCAATATTTATATCATATAATTAATTTCATATATTTTTTTAAAAATATATAAAAATATTTTATTACTCTTTTTATTGTTAATTAATTTAAAATAAGATTAACAACATATAATGTTGATAAAAAAATTTCCTACAAAATTGTTTTTCAATATATTAGATTATTTAATTTAAAAGAAAATTTTATATTGTTTAGAAATTTTATTAGATTATATGTACATTAATATGTGGATCATAAAATAAAATTCTATAACATGGGTTACATTATATTTTTAATAATATATAAATTAAATGGGTAAACATAAGCTACCAAAGAAAGTAGGAAAATGGTAAAATGTATTAATATAGTGATAAAATAATTGGAACATGTTAAAAAAATATTTAATATTAATTTTGGAGGATTTATTGTCCTTATATCACCACATAATAATTAGTTCAAATTTTTGTAGTTATTGACCCTTGAATAGTTTCATTCCATCATTGAAAACATAATGAGCATTAAAAAGAGTTATATTTCTATATCATATAAAGGGATATTTCATCCACCATTTATATCCATAAATTAAAAAATAATCTATATACACAAAATATACATGATTATCACCTAAACCCTATCTCATTATCATATAATAGTTAGTATTTTCTGAAATTCCTTCAAAATAAAATTATTAAATTAGACGGTAGAGAACATCCAATGGGATAGGTAATGTGATCAAATGATCAATTTTATTTATTTTCATTCAAGACCACTCTAGTCCATTATAGTACATGAAATTGTGGTATAATAAATATTAATTATATATTTAAAAGTTATATTAATATTGTACTATGAGTGTTCTACCAAACTCCAAAACCATTCAAAAAATGAAGAATTTTCCATGTGTATAAGAGAATTACAAACCTCCAAGAATGACATATTCTAGTTTTGAGAAAAACCTTTCATGGATGATATAAACTATTTATTTAAGGAAAAAATTTAATATTTAGAAAATGATTAAAAATATTATATGATATTTATTATATTTTCTCTACCCCAATATGAATCTATTGAAAATTAATGTGTCATCTACATGTATAAGTGGAATACTGCATCCCTAAAATTAACTTGTTTCATTTTCAATTAATTCATAACATGGAGAAATTGAAATTTTTTTAATGTATAAATACAATAATTAAGAAACTTATTTTATTTTTCAGTCATAATATTTGAAAATCAATATGTGTAATTAACATTAATTGGGCATAGTAAACACAACTAGATTAAATTAACAAAAAATTAGGAACATTTCATTATTTGAGTCCATTATGTAAATACCTATGAAAAAATATACATTTATTAAAAAATTAATTGTAAAATACATGTTAATTTAAATTTAGAGACATTTTGAATCTATTTAAAAAAAATTCATTAGCCAACAGAATGAGGTAGATTTATAAAAATCTATTAAACTATACAAACTAACTACCATTAAAATATATTTAGTAAAAAAATAATAAATTATAATAATTATACCCTATCAAAATATATTTATATAGAAAATATACATATGCTAATTTTTTAATAAAATAAGATATATTAATTATTATATTATGTGCACACTCAAAACAAATAATCACATGAGGTGAAGGTTTTTTTACTATATTATCAACTATATGTGATTTCCTATATATTATAAACAATTACATTTTAATATAGTGTATTAAATTCTCTATTGGATTCAATTATTATTAATAACATTCATTTCATGATATTTAAATTTATATTTCATACTAACCCACTTTTTTATTTTTATTGTGATATTAAAATTACCACAAGTGTTTTTATTTATCCAACTCAATTCATTGAGTTAAAATGAATATTCTTATACTATTTTTAAAAAAATTTGTTTCTTACACCCTAATCATTTATTTTAGGTAATCAAATTTCTTTATCTACTGAAAAATTCGTTATAATTATAGTTGTTTACCGTATTGGTCATCTTTCACAGAAAATTATTTTATTATTGATGATAAATCCCTTAGTATTTATCGAAAATTTCACCTCATTGTCCATATTTTAATTTTCCAAAAAAATATCTCCTAAATATTTGGGAACCCAGTTATTTGAAACATCATGTCACCTCAACAATTCATGATTCCTATTTTCAATTAGATGGGTTTTATCCATTTTTATTATATGTGTGTTGTCAAAGCTATTTTAAAATATTATAATTTTTTTCTCTCTATTATCACATGATTTTTGTTATCTACAAATTTTCCTGGAATAAACTCTATATTTTTTCAAGGATCCAATATTGGGGATTACTTTTAAAAATAAACATTTTTAAAAATTTATTATCACTCTAACAATGATAATTGGATGTGACTTCTAATTTGTTATCTTATGAAAATTTTATAAAAAAATCAATAAACTGTTTTATATTTCACTTCCATTTTTATCTTTATCATAACACGGGTTTTATTTATTTTATAATTATTTTTCAAAAATTACAATTTAACTTTTCTTAAAAAAATTTTAAGGGACTGAACTCATTAAAACCCATTACTACATTTGGCTTTCCAAGTCACCCACTATGTGAAAACATGATTCCTCTTCCAAATTCTTTCATATATAAATAGACTATATGTAATTATATTAATTGAAAGGATTTCATATTTTAATTATATTTAATTTTAATATGGACGTTATGGATTGAACAATATAAGTTATATATATATGGTATAAATACCATATAACTCATTATACTAATTGAAGTATATATACCATTAAAGATAAAAATATATTTGGATATCAAATAGATTCCATAGGATTAATTTTGTATTATTATTGATTGAATTTTAAATTATTAATTTTCGTAATACCATTTAATAAGGATATTAAACCAATTTTATTTCAATGGATTATTTTTTATAATGAATTATTGTTTTCATGAGGAATATGTATGTTCCTATTAATGGTTATTAGTTTCCTATATTTCCATTTATTCATTAATTAAAGGTTTATATTTTATTATACATGTATATAACAATACAATTTAGTTGTTCAAAATCATAGGTACTGGTTTTTGAATCCTGAAATTTATATTTATCTATGCTATAATTTGGGACATATTACTATGTCATGATAATGTCACTATCTCATATACAATGTTTATTAACTAACATTTACAAACCATATTTACTCGTGTCTTATTTTATTCCAAGACTTATTCCAGGAATAGTGATTTTTGATTTATTCATTGTTGGGTATTATTTTCTTATTTTATGTCCTTATCCACTTATTATACCCATATTATAAACATAATATTAGTTTAAATCATTAATGTTTATCACTTATTTTTACCTTTAATAAGGATTTAAACTCACCGATGTTATTATGTTATTATTTACACATGCTATAATTTTGGGTGTAATTTATGTGTAGTATGGAAGATTCTAGTATGACTCAAATATGAAGAATTATTCACAAGTATCATAATATAAGTTACATATGTAGTTGATACTATAAGACCCAAAAAATATTGTTCTTAGGGAATTATATTTCTATATGAGTTACAGTGTTCTAATACTATTAGTGATAAAAATGAAGATATTTTTTTATCTAGCTTACAAATATTGAATAAATAATATGATTAAAAAAATTAGCACTATAAACAGGAGTGTAGATTTTATGTTGTATATTGTTGGTGGAATTACCCTAGAAAAGGACGTCCCCTTTCCATAGGACAAATCACTATATTACACCCTATAGGACATGGAATTACAAAATATTTTTAGATGAGGGATTACCCTTATGTCATGTGGTGGTTCTAGCATGACCTATGTAATGTATACTGTGAATTCACAAAGAAAATGGATAATCATTATGTATAGAAATATCATGGTTCCCCACTTTGAAAATTTACCAAAATCAATCATTCTCATGGTGTTTCACCACTATACAATGTTTTCACATTTTGACATTAATCCTACATATGAAATTTCAGATGTAGTCTCCTTTATAGATTCTAAAAGACACTCTGGAGAAACCATAAACACCTTAATCATTTATTTATATAAAAAATACATGAGGATATATTATTAAGGGAGTTTTTAGAAGATTAATGTCCATGTTGTTTCAAATATGTTAAAAAAAATACATGTAAAATATTTTATGGGTAGGTTTTAATAGATTTCATGTACAAAAATCATAAAATAAAAGAATTTTTTTCATAAAAGATAAACTTATGTATAAAATAACAAATTTTTTTTTATATAAAGATATAAAAAAAATTCAATGTATCAAAATACATTAAAATCCTTTACTCCTAATAATGTGATTCTATGAAAATGAAAATCACATAAAAAATATAAATGAAGATCAAATTTTACCTTTAAATGATGAGACTCTATTACTATATCAAATAATTTATTTGATAACGACCATTGATAATCATCCAACAGGTTCTATCCTATGTGTTGTAACCACTTATTAATTTTTCAGCCAAGTATATTGTTGGATTATTCATATATGTCATAGTATTATATTACCACTCAATTTATAAGATAGAATATAGTGGTGAGATTTATAAATTTTAAATAAATTAGTTTAAAAACATAGGAACCACCCCCATGATTAATTCATCCACTATGTATCATGAAACCCACAAATAATAGTTACTCATACATTTAAAAATGTACAAGTAAATACATTAGTTAAAAAAAATTTATCCATTAGTTAAATTAATAATATAGTTTTTATTTGATGTGAAATATTTATGATAATACTAGACATTAGTGGGAGATTCCTATATATTGGATCATAATTTTAATTTTATATTTTCTGTCCTATATTTTTTTTATGAATTTTAATATATTATTCAGTGAACTAGGATGTATCGAAGTCAAATAATACAATTATCAGAGGAAAATTCAATATGATATCTTTATATATTAATATTGTATATAACATAGTTTTATAAAACAAATAATTTGTTATTTTATAATTAGATCATATCTCTACAAATATCCCACATTCAGTAAAGCCATATTTAAATTATTCCCTTTTAGAATATATTGAAACCTACATAATAATCTATTAAACAATAATAAGAACTAATTTTTGATATTTATAAAAAAGTATAGAAAGGAATCACCAAATTCCATAGGTTTAAAATTATATATAATATACTTTGAATATCAATCCATAAATACTATTAGATACAATCTAATTTATTTTAATATAGGATTATTGGAATTTTAAAAATCAAAATTCTTCTAGTGATCCAAAAATTGTCCACCCATAGGAAATATTATAATTGAAAACAAATATGAATTCTATAATAAATAATTATATGTATATAATTTATTTTAGAAAATAATTAATACTAATCAATATATAAAGGTGTTTGATGTGGTATCCATTAAACACATGAATATCTATTCATGTTTCCTCTGTGTGTTTCACATATGAGAATGAATTTTAATATGACCCTCAATATATAAGGAATTGAGAATCTATGAGACATATATTTTGTAATTTAGATATATCTGCTCATATGTTCTTGACTCTCTATATACAGTTGTGCTTGGTTTATAAATATATTACATGTTATTCACCAATAAGGATAAGAATATTACAAGACCTACAACTGATATATAATTACATCACATGTCTTATTTAGGTATGTTAATACACACTTTTAGTTAAATAAAATCAAGGGAATGAATTATTATTCATCATTTTAAAGGACACATCACTTCCAGGTTCAGATATAACAAATGAAAATATCATCAACACACCCAATGACATAATGAATTGGTAATACACAATTATTGTTTGATAAAGGTATTAATGTTTGAAGTTTCTCATTCTAGGGATATCTCCATCATTATGTATATTGTAAATTATAATATTTAAAATACACCTCTAGTATAACTATGCCATACTATATTCCACTCAATGTGTTATACATGTTAGGTTATCTGGCACAAAATCTAGTTCATAAATAATAGGAATCTTTCATATCACTATAGAAAATAAATCACAATATAACATTTTTTTAGTAACTCGTAATACTTCATGATGAACATTATTTAGGGACAACATGATGTCACATGTTGAGAGGCCAATTATCCTTTATCATCATATAATATATAGATCTAATGTGGATGAATGATAACATTAAGATTAACTTTTTTTAATGTGATAAATTTTATATTCATAAAAACTATTAATAATCCTGAAAATCATATATAAGAAGACATAATACCATTTATAGTATGATAAACTACCAAAGTGATCATTTGTTTCTGCACTTTTAGGTAATTGATATACTCATTACATCCCTTTTTAATTCCATCCAGATAAATTTTGTTTCCATCCAATAAAACTCTCCCTTTATGTTAATTAATGAGTAACATCGTTGAATGAAGCTTAGTTTAAAAAATAGTAAAAATAAGGAATAATATTCATAATGTTCACCTCATTGATAAAATAGTCAATGTAGTTTACTTTAGAAAATAAAATGTAATAATATTAATGTATTCTAAAATCTACTTAGGAATCTTATATGTTCATCATTATCATCATACATGCCTCTTTTTCATCGAATTATTTCCAGAATATATTATTGGTAACAATATGAGGCTCTTTAAATTTTTGTTTAATGAAATATTTAAAACATATTTAGGATGTACAATGATAACGGATTATTATGTTAACTAAATATAAATCCATATGTTTATAATTAATATCGTACTATAAACTATTTATGATATTAATAGAATTTGAATTGTTTATTTTGACATTTATGATAGTTTATTTGTAATATTTTTAATTCTTTAAGTAAAAAATCATTACCCCATTATCATAAAAGAAACAATGTCCTCTACAAAACATCATGGTACCAAAATATATTCATTGTGTTTAGGAAATAACACATATTTCCTATTAGTGGAATTATTTGATAATGAAATTACAACAGTCCATATATTATTTGTTATTAGATGTGATCAAAGATGTTTCGTATATATATAATTATAATCATTAAAATATACCACTTATGTGAAGTGGTATATAATTCCATAATATTTTAACCAAAATATTGTATAACTGTTTTATCAATGATAAAATGAAATTAATCTCAATATAATTTTTAATCATGTTTAAGAATATAATAATTCATAAATCATGTGTATTAAATTAATCATATCAAATGTTTTATAAAAATATATATTTCATAATCATTTTACATTATCGTATAATATAATTAAATGAATAAAAATCAACATTTATTTCTATTAATTTGATCTTAATTTAATTTTTTTATCTGAATCCACCATTCATTAAACGTTTATTCATTATTTGAATAAAAACAATAATCTTTATCAAATATTTTGTATATTTTTAACTTCAAAATATTTTTTTCAAAAAAAATACTGTTTAAATTTTGTATTTTTAACCTTTCATAATTAATGAATTTATTTCTACTACACTGAAAGCTGAGATGAACATTCCACAAAGATTTCCAAACATCATAAACAATACAAAAAAATTCCTTCACATATAAAATGATTCCTTCTCTTCTAGACCAATATTGTTTTCATTGAAAATGTTTATATATAAGAAAAATATAATATAATTTTTATTCATTTAATTTTTACTCATTTTACAATCAATATTGTCCCAAAACCAAAACATCACAATACCAGTTTACTTATTTTCAACAATTTGTAAAAATATGTTGATTTTTTTTAATTCATAACCATTCTCTGACCATTTCCATTTCTACAGCATTTGAATAAATAAAAAAATGATCAAACATTATTAAATCCCTAATTGAATTATTTTATTCTACTCATTATAATTTATATCATCTTTTTGAACAATTTCAACATTTCATTACTCATGAAAGGGTTACTCAAACTCATAGAATTTTATCCCTCTATATGAATAATTATTGTGTATTATTAGAGGCCAACAAGTTTCTAACAAGAAGCTTATCAATTTTCTATGATATTTCATAAAATACTTATTGATAATTATGATTCCTTTGACCATAAAAAATATATTTTATTAGATGAATACAATATTTAAATTTATGAAAAACTTTTTTTTATCTGTTCCCACAAAAATTAAAACCCCTTTTAAATTACATAATATAAATTAGTGGTCTCAAATTCATACATCACTAATCAATTAGACCACTATGGAATTACTATAATCAAATATAACATTAGGTAGTAAATAATTAAAATCAAAATATATTGGTTTCTTAGATGGTTGAGTGTATTACACTTTATTCTAATCAATTATATATACACAATACAAATAAAATCTATTAAAGAATAATCCTATTACATTATCCAAGATACATGTAATAGAAAATAAAATGATACAAAATGGAACTTATTTATATTAGGGTCAATAATAACTATATTTAATTACAAAATATACTTTCAAGGCACCGACTTTTAGAATGTACTATAGATTTTAATAATTGAGGTCTGGAAAATATTTCTATTTAGAAGGAGTGTGATACTTGGTATTTTAAAAGGATATATTAAATATAACCATATTATCTCATATTACTCCTTATTTTTTTATCAGTTAAAATAATTCATTATTATATAATATTTATTCCTGTAATAAGATCAATTAGTTCAATCCATATTGATATATAACTAATTTCACAACCCATTGCTTTTGTTATTAAACCAAATTAAAAGTCAATTATATTCAAACATATCCATTTTTATCTAATTCATAAGGTAATCAATACCATATCCTTTATAGGATTATAATCATTTGAAATCAAAAATACCCACAACAGTATTATTAATTTGATATATAAGTAACCCCACTTTTTTTAAACAAATAAACATTAACTATATTGAGTCCTTCAACCCAATATCCCTCTACCTATGGTTTTTCTCAAGATAAACCTCAATTCAATTATAATTTCAAACAACAAATATGAATAAATTACAATTATCCATTATATTTTAGATCATAACCTCGTACAAACATATGTTGTTGTAAGTAAAATTTAATCAATTATTAAACCTAGTCGGGATCTCTATAGATTCAGGTGTAACAATTTAATGAATAGTATGTCTCTTTAAAGTAATCCTTAAAAAATCGATATTATATTTATAACTATCACTAACATTGGAAATGAAAAATTGATTTCATATATCTAATCATGATATAAACATTTGATGATAAATTAATTAATAATGAAATTATAATCAATTTATTATTTATCTATACCTTATAGAATATCCACAATGAAAATAAATATAAACATATTATATTTATCTATAATATGATGTATTTTATATTATCCATTTAATTAAAATTTTAGTTAAATATTTTAAATCTCACAAATAATATATATATATATATTAACTATTCATATGTTATTTAAAATTAAAAAATACAAAAAAAATATTGTTTATTAAACATTGATCATATCAATTATAATTAATATAGTGATATTTTTTAAATAATGTCTAAAATATTTCATTTTAATTTTAAAATTTTAAAACAAAAATATTTAATTTCAAAAACTCATAGTGAAAAATTTTAAATCATTAATATTGTTTATTGTTAAATTATTTCATTATTTCATTGAATTCTTATTAAATTTATTAAAACCGTTAATATACAATGTTTTTGTATTAAAATATAATTTTTTCTGTATTTAATATTATAACATAATAAAATAGATATTTATTTTGTAATTTTTTTAAAATAAATAAAAAAATACATATTTATAATTTTATAATTCATTATTTTATAAATTACACATAAATTAAATGAAAATCTCGAATACCCTTTTTAAAAAAATTTATAATGCAATGAATAATATTTTCTTGGTATTATTTTTGGATATTTAATATATAATTTTGAATTCAAGGTGAAGATATATCATGTGTGTAGATCCCCAAGCTTGACGTACATGGAAATAACATTTTTTAGGAATACTTAATACATTTCACATATATATTCATAAAGATAGTACTAGTTTACTGTGTTTTGAATCTTATAAAACATTATTCTTACTGGTGAATGTTCTTCAACATCTCCAATAATGAAATTACCCTTCAGTTTTCCAACATACAACATTATTTTGATATCATGGTTAAAATAAATATTATGGAATGGGTGATATCAAATGCTATGTAAGGGTAAAAATGCAAAATATCAGATTAAAAATTAACATAAAAATGTTAACAAATATAAATAACTTTTTCAAATTATTCCATGTATAACATATATCAAAATCATGAGTCGTGAAATATAGTATGGTAATTATTAAGTCATAAATCATATAGGAACAAGATCCCTTAGAAAATAATTTGGCATAAAAATGGAAATTTAAAAAACAAACAAAAAAATTTATATTAGAAAGTCTATTACAGAGATTATAATAGTGGAAAAAGCCATTTACTAAACCAAGTTCACTCTTTATTACTGAAATGTATTACTGAACTAGATTTACTTTCAATTATAGTCATGTCTATATCATGAGATATAAATTTTTACCCAATATATGATTAAGAGATATAGGTCACACCCATCATATAATGAAATAATTTTTAATTGTTCCACAAAAACATAAATCATTTTTCATTTAATAATCAAAAGAATACAATTGGACTCTTAAACATCATTTCATCATAATAAAATACATATAAACAAATGAATTTCATAAATATTATTCCATAATAAACATAATCATTCCATAGGAATAATAAGGTTAGTATACTCGAAACATAACTCACTTAATTTTTTTTATAATAGACAGAAAATGATTTTGATAGAGAACTTTAAATTAATTATTATGGTAACTATACATTCTTCATCAATTTTAATTTATTTTCTAAAAATGAAATGAAATCACTAAAGAAAATAATTTAATTGAAAATAAAATTGAAATCATCTAAATAATGATTCATGTAAATAAGTCGTTATAAAAATGTAGAAATCTACTCATGAAATAAACGTTAAAAAAATTCTTCTCATAAATTTATAGAAAAATCTAAAAAGTTCCTCGTTGGGAAAATAAATGAAATATTCCTTCAAAACCATGTAGTAAAGATAAAAAAAACTAAAATGACTATAAGCATCCGAATGATAATTGTAATGAATTTTATGAATGAATTTTTTAAAAAATGCATACAAGGATGATAAATAAACCCCAATAAATAATTACGCATAAACAATATTATATAATAATGAGATTGAAATAATATACCATACCAATTTATAGTCAGTCTAATCATACAAATCATAAAATAAATAAAATTATATTCATATGAAAATATAACAATATTCACTATTAAAATCATAAAATCATTCCTTAAAAGCATTATAACCAAACAAAAAAATTGGTTGTGTTTGTGGAATATGTCCTGCATAAATAAAAATGAGAGAAAATAATCCATTAACATAGGCACCATATCATTTTTATGAATTAAAATCTCTTGTATAATGATTGAAATGAAAACATTGATTTATTATAGAATATTGGTTATTTTTATGATACCATATATGATTATAGTATCACATATTTTTAGTAACATTTCACTGTTACTAGTTTTTTACGTATTAACATCTTTATGTTCTTATGCATGTTTTTCTGAATCAGTTTCAGTTATCCTTATAAGGTCATATTTATATCATTAAAAAATTATATTAATATAACATATATGATATTTATTTATTCTTAACACCTTTATAATCTGGAATTAACAGTAATCATGTAAAATGAATCACAACGCATCGTGGAAACGGTGGGCTGTATATACGCACGAGCAACGATATCATTCAGATAATCATGAAATGGTATAGATGTAAAATGTTATATATGTTGTTCCATAATCTATATCATGATTAAATAGTTTAATATATTTACTATTTCCCTCATAATATCCATACATGTATGGTGGTGTAAAAATCTTGCACCAAAGAATTTAAATGGGAAGCCATATGTACACACGTGTGGTAATTTAATTTTTCATGGGATGGATATAAGATTAAAAATGGTTATTACATAGCCATAATAAAATATAATCAGATAATTTATACTACATTAATACCTTTATCATAGAAAAAACTCATGAATATTAAGTAGATTATGTAATAATTTCAAAGAACCTATAGAGTATATTACATCTTCTTCGATATACACCCTATAAATCTCTTCATAGGGGCACTACAGTTGGTCTTTTGAGAAAAAATAAACCTATAAAATCTAACTAGGTGAGTTGAAAAGGTAATTTTGTAGGGGTTTCCAAAATTGAATTCTCAACATAATGTGAAGATTTGGGGGAAGAGGTGAACTTTTATAATTTATGTAGAGGCACTTTTGGAATCACCAACAATATTAATTTATAAAGAAAGAAAACCACCTGAAAATACCTAAAATTTTTCCAAATTTCTATAAAAATATAAAATATCGTTGTAATCCACTCATCCAAAAAATTTTGGACATATTTTTTCTATCCATTAAATTGTTATCATTTAAATTTTTTATGTAGTTATTCTATATTATTTTTACAATGGTAACAAATAAATTAATTTTAAAAGAGGGAAATACTTACATATTTGATGAAAATAATATAAAAAATAAAAAATTACAAACATTTTTTTACCATATAATAATTATAATGTATATTTTTTAAAAAATATTTTAAATATTTAATAAAATATTATTTTGACCAGACATTAATATTGTCAATTTTGATAATATTCATTTCCTTGATTTTTAAAAAAATCAAGAAATTATTTTAGTATTGAATGAAATATTTTATTATATTCATATAGGGTCAAGGTATTACATAATTTTTATTCTATAATTTAATTATCCCAAATTATATATATTTTAAAATTATAATTAAAATAATTAGATATTTACCTTAATATAATAATTTCACCATGAATTTTATGTAATTATTTAATACACTTATATATTCAATAAAAAATTAAAAAAATTATGAAAATAATAAATATAATAAAATTATGTATAATAGTTCTAGGAAATTCTATCACTAACAATTTTATACTTATTAAAACACTAATGTGACAAGTTTTACATCACTTTTAATAAAATAATATAAGTGTAATAATCTCTTATATACAGCTAGAAATGGACAATAACAAAACAATTGGATTATTATGGACTACATAAACTCAGAAAATAAAATTTGGTCAAGTTTTTTTGTCTTTTAATAGTTATTATCATTTTAATGAAAATTTGTTTATTAAGTTTTCATTTGTTAGTTAATTTTATCATCATCAATATATAAACATTTAGGTAATTATTTTTTTATTAAAAATTAAATATAAATTACCATTATAGATAAAAATATTTTATCTTTCAAATGAGTATTTATAATCAAATTTTTCTTCTCTAGAACATTATATATAAAATGATTTTGTAATTTAAATGTAAGAATGTCTTATTTATAATTTCTTAAAATAAAATATATTAAATGTCCTATTCTCATAAAAGTGTCTTTAAATTGGTATCATTTCTACCCAATTATGTTTTAAATATAAAAGAACTCTTACAATCTTATTTGGACAAGTGTTACATTTTTTTTATAATATTATATTTAACTTTAATTAACTGATTTACCTTTATTACATATTAATGAAAACTAAAGATGCTAATATAAATAATTCCCAAAAATCAAACAATGATATTAACAAAATATTGAACTACTAATTTGTAACATACTGACCTGGGTTGCACTAAAATTTTATTTGATCTAGTTGGTCATATGACCTCATGCGTGCCTCCTCGTATGCTAGAGGGTGTCTACAAGCAGTGTGGGTCTATTAAGTCTCTCATGGGAAGACTATGTCTTCTTTATTCCGAGAAAAACATCAATAGAATAAAACATAAACAAACAAGTGAATAAGAATATAAATAACATGAACAATATCATGTCAGATGATGGTCAAAATAGGAAATAAAATACTCAACCTATAATAGAAATCATGTTATGATAATTCAAGGGTCATGTGTCTTCAAAAAACGAAAGATAAACACAGAAAAACTGCAAAATAGGTCTTGAACATTGTCTGGATCACTCACCCATTATCTATTCTAAAAAATCAATCTATCCCAAGGCCTTGTCCTTATAATATCATTCGAAAAACATCTTCTTATGTGCCGATCATGTGGACTGAATAGGGTGGGAGTACAGCTCTGTTGGTCACCACCAACGGTGTCTAAAACAAGTCTTGTCAGAAGACATTGTATGAAATTATATGAAGCAATAAATATAATAGAAAATTAAATATCCATCTCATTTTCATTTAATCATTAATAATTACCATAGAACTAGTTTCAATTAATCTCCCGTATTTAAAATATAATTCATTATTTTCATTTATTTGCTGATGAACGCAATGTCAAGCACCCCAAATCTCATTCAGTGTTAAATTCTATGTCAATCTACACAAATAAAATTCAGTGTATATCTCCATGTCATACACCCAAAAACATATGTTCTTGGTTAACTATTTGGGAGGAACGTCTTGTCAATGTCCTAACTTATCAATGGTCTAGAACGCCAAGTCCATCACCCACATTCTCAATCATTTAAATCAATCATTATTTCATAAGAATTAACGTCATCATTTCCTTAATAATCTAATGATTAGTAAAAAATATCAATGTTTATTAGTTAACAAAAAAATTAATATCTACCTAAACCATTATTTAAATAATCAGCTAATTATTCAATCAACGTAGATATTACTCCATTATTAATTATACAAAACCAATTTTCCAAACCAACTATCATCTTGTCATAAATTATCTCCTGATCAATTTTTTTAATCAACATCATGAAACATAAATAATTCACAATTAATTATCAACATAGCCAAAAACGATCTCATTATTAATTCCCCTAATTAATTTTCTCGAACCCAACCAAAATAAATATCTCAATTACAGTATCTCAACCAATAAACAAATTTTTAAATTCATTTATCTATTTGGGTACCCCAATAGTTTCGTGATTAAAACATCAATTAATCATCTATATCTCTAATGAATTCAACATGTCATACCTCATTATTAATTATCACATTTATGGAAATAAATTACTATGGTATTCTACCATTCATTAATATTACAAAAAATATCAAATCCATGACTATGCGAGTTCTATTTAGACCATGTACCAAGGTTTGTTGCCAAAATCGAGCCCAACAAAAATCCACAAAATCTGAGCATTCGAACGACATCAATAAAGATTGGGATCTAAATCCCTAAACCCAAAATTATGATCAATTGATTCAAGATAATATAAATCTAGATCTACATCCACAATACTAGAGGTAGATCTCAACTTATGTGTTTAGATCTATAGAAATAGTGGTTATCATCAATGAAATGAGCAATGAACGCTAGAAGAATGGACTGGAGAAGTATCGGGATGAAATCCACTAACATGGAAGAGAGAGAATCATCAATCCAATATTCATATGAAAAATATTTCTATTTAAGGATCCTTGGAATCAATCAAAAATTATTTTGGATCTCCTAGAATTCACCAAGCCTGAGCCAAGGTCAATATAAAGTGGTTTTGGGGGTTCAGGGGATTTTAAAACTAATTATCAGATAATTAAAACATGCACGCATGATTTCATGGGCAGGGGCGCAAAGTTTTGTTAAATCGTGCACCAACCGTGCAGACCGATGTGGCCAGGATGGCATGGTTTAAACATTACCTAGGTTTAGGTGTTTGATTTTTAAATCATTCATAGATTGTACACATCCCTCAATCCATAAACATTTCTTAAAATGTCACCAAAATTCACCAGATACCACAACACTTAGAAAGGTACTTAAAAACCTAAAAAAGTACATGAAAATGGTCCAAAGATTACTTCGAAATAGTCAAGATTATACAATCTCCCCACATTATAACAGTTCATCTTCATGATGCACTCCCAAACATCCCTAAGAATCTAATCCAAAAAGATTGATCCATTAATGCTTCATGTATGCTTCATATTTCTTGGTTTCCGTTTGAACACATTCATATTTCCCAAAAAACAAAACTATTTTCATGGTCATTCCCTGCAAAAATTTCTCACTATAGTCCAACACACGTATTTGATGCTACTAAATGGGTGAATCTATCATGTGGTTAATGTTATCCACATCGATCACATGAGAAGGGTCGGGGTGATACCCTTGTAGTTGTGACACATGGAAAAAATTATGTGTAGAATTATATTTATATGGATTATCAAATCTTCATGTCATAATCTTGATTCTCTTCAATAGATCAAAATGTCCTACAATCCTAGGGGCCATCATACTCTGCCTATGAATCCTGTGGTGACCAAACCTAGGCAACACCCAAAGGAATATACGATCACCATCTGTAAACTCTTGGTGTCTTCTCTATCTATATGCATAAAACATCTATCTACTATGAGTTGTATCCATACGTTTTTGATTCACTGAAACTATCATTGATGTATCTTGAAATAGAGTCCATCAAAAAACATTGCCTCCACCACTTCCATCTAGCATCATGGTGATCTACATGTTCTACAATAATGTTCTTAATATAGTTCCATTTATATAGTTTCTGGTTAACTATTGTTTTAGGTGAACTCAACTAAATAAAGTTCTTCTCCCAGGACCAACTGAAGTCAAGCACATGAGAATTAATCAAACCCACTAGAACCAGTATAGTAAACATCGAGTACAAATCTATTTGTGGGAGGAATGCCATACTCAAAAAAACATGGGTTCCATGTGCCTTTTATATTTTTTTCTATATGTGTGAAGTTATGAACTAATCATGATATGAAACTATAGAAACTGGATCCTCATGTAAACAATCTATCTTTTGACCCAATAATTCCCACCAACTAATAAAATATAATTTTATCTCAGATTGGAATGAAATGTGATTTCATCAATCGATCCAAAATGACCCAAATGGAAAAAATCATCCTAAGAATATTTGGAATACCAAACATAAAATCTATAGTGATTTTGTCCAACATCCATAATGGAATATGAAATGGATGCAATTGACCTCGATGTCTTTGATTATCTACCTTCACCTACTGTTAGGTGTAACAACTTTTCAGGAAACATGTTATATCATTTTTCTTGTCTGACCCCCAAAACTATCATCGTTTGTCATAGTTCATTTTTTCACCCATGTATGTACCACCCACCTTGAAATGTGAAATTCCGAAATGAGTTCCTCTCGCATACATGTAGGCACACCAACTTGATTCTACACATTATGCGTCTAATCCTGGTCTATCATAAAATATGAATGTGTCTCTCCTCTTTGAAGGAATTACCTTAATGATAAAAACTTTAGATCCTCGTACTATCTTCCCTTTATATGTTTTGAGTGTGTAAACACCACTATTACTAAAACTAAAGTATTATTCTATTGACTCTGCTGAAACTATACTTTCATTTCAGCCAAAAAGACATCATCATGCACTCTGAACTCAAATCATGTACGAACTGAGTCTGGGTTTTTTCTATCAACGAATCAACCAAAATATTCCCCTTTCTTGGAGTATATTCCAATTCAAAATCAAAGGACTTCATATTCATTACCCATCCTCTCTACTGATGATTCATGTCGTGCAGTGATAAAAGAACATAAATATTTTTTTATCTGTAAAAACTATAAATGTTTCAACAAAAAGATAATGTCTCCACAACATAATATCATGAACCAAATCCTCCAAATCGAGGTTTTGTATATGGTAATTATATTAATGTTTCCTCAAATACTGACACCCATAAGCAATGACTCAATTCCGTTGCATTAACATGACTCCGAGGATGATCCATAAGCATCACAATACACTGGTTAACACTCACCAGACTCTAGTAATATCAAAATTGCTGCTAATTACATGAACATATTCAACTTATTGGAATCATTATCACATTACTTAGTTCCTTAAAAAGCAATACCCATTTTTTCAAACCCGAAAGCGGTTCTACTAATTAGGAAATGTTCTAGATGAAGGTACCGTAATATCAAAATAATCATAAAATGCATAGAGTATAAAAACGCAATTAGGATTCTCGTAATTAACCACTACCAGATCATTCTCTGAGTCAACTTCCACTCATCTTCTGAGATGATGATCTCATGAATTTGTACCTGGTCAATCCAAAACTAACTCTTAGATATATAGGAATATACCCAATTATCTCTCAGGGTACGGAAGATAACGTCAAGATGTTTGGAATGATTTCTCTGATACTTGGATTACAAAACGATGTCATCCACAAACACCACCAGAAACAGATCCATGTAAGGTGGAATGATCTTCTTCATCAAGACAACAAACACTACTGAAGCATTTTTCAACACGATAATAATTAAAAAAACTCATAAAGTAGTTATCTTCTTTTGAAATCACTTCATAGTATATGTGAAGTCCAAACTCTCATAATATGATACCTTGATATCAAGTCAATCATTGATAACACACAATCTCCGATTAGCTAGGCCAATAGATCATCACTATTACCAAGAGAATATTGGTTCTCCATGGTTATTTTATTCAACATTTGATAATCTAAACACAAAAATAAAATCTCATTATAATTCCTTACAAATTACACCGGTGATCACCAAGGAAACACATTTGAGAGGACTATTCCATTATCCTCAAGTTCCTCCAACTAGGTATTGAGCTCTTAAAGCTTATTTGGTTCGAGTAAACACCATCTCACCCCCAACATGATCTCAATTGTGAATTATAAATCTCTCTCAGGTTGAAACCCTGAGAAATATTCGAGAATTAAATCATGGAACTGTTCCAAAATGAGTGTAAGGATGCCTTTCCTACTACCCCAATAATCCAACAAAATACAACAAGAATGGGTTATGAGATCTCCTAATTTATTTGTAATTGTACCTTATCTGCTTATATAGATATCCCCGTATCCCCGATGAACATATTGGTCACCCATAGGATACACATTGGTCACACCCCTATGATTACGATCGATGTGGGTTTAGTATGAAACTAATCATTCCATAAAAAATATTAGGTACAGGCTTGACATTTCAAGGACATAGTGATCCAAAAGAAAAAAATACTCTCCAATATCTAGTGAACATCCCTTTTATAAACAGATACCACTATACCATTTTCACAACATTGTATAGATAGTCTTCACTATTCATATGAACTCCACCTCCTAACTCAAACAATTTACATGATTTTTATATATAATGGAATGAGAGGTACCAGTATAAGAAAAGAAAATATCTAAAGTAGAAGCTATTCTAATAAAAAATCTCATTGTTGATGGCGCTGTCTCTATTTCCACATGTTTTGGATGCACTGCATGTAAATATCATGCCCCTCTTCCCTATGGCATTGTCTGACTCCCTTGAGTAGCCCAACTCTACTGATTTTGGCTCTCATACCTTGATGGACCACATCCACTAGCTCTACCTCCTCTGCCAATAAAACTCTATCTTCCAGACCAATAAGGTCTAGAAGTCCCCTTCCCACCCTATGATTTTAAAAGGATTCTCTCTTTGCACCAACATATCACTACATCCTACAAAACATCTGTAGGTGTCTTATATTGATGAAAAATTGGCACTCCATTGGAAATTAAGGAATATGTGGATGATAGTGTTTTCGCATAACTCTATGGTAGATTTTCTCTTGAGTAAAATCCTATGAAACTATTCATCCTAATTGTCCTCTTTTATTTCCACTTCCATGACCATGGTTTGGGCAACGACACCCCATTCTCTCAGAAGGGATGCTCCTGGATAATCTAGTTATAACTACTTGTATATTACTCAAAGAATCCATCAGGTTCTCTTCTAGAATGATATATTGATTCACCACTGCTGAGACCTTTTTCAGTCTAAATATATTCACCTTCGACTCAACCTCACACTTAAGTCCATCCTAAAATAATTTTTTCGACAAAACCTCTTCTGCATCTAATGTGGGTGAAAAACACAATAAATATATGAAAAATTAAGAATAATTTATTATGTACATGATTCCATTATTCAGATGCATAATCCCTGAAGTATTATCTTATCTTAATGTCTCTAGATAGATGTTCTAAAAAAACATCTCCAGAATGTCCTTCCATAACATATCATCAGTCTATCTAAATCGAACCTAGTTGTCTCACTTGTGCTTTGCATAACCCCATAGCATAAACGAATCCAACTTGAACCTTTTCTCTGCTAGACTCTCCAAATGTTCATGTATATTCTTTGTGTATTCAATCTAGAATTAAAATCATTCATGTTCACCATCCCTAGTAAAATTCAAAGGGTGATACATGTGAAACTCCCTTTTCAATTCAAAAATAATTCTCATAACACACCATGGGACTCTCTCCATCAATTCAATGAAATGAGAAAATTTCTCTTGGAAATTCTCCCCTACATCCTCTATTGGCACTAACGGCGCCTCAAGATCATTTTTTGGAAGTTAGTTTCGATTCATACCCCTCGTTATCCATTTTAAAAATAATTTTGGTGGCATACATTCTAAAAATACTATCACAAATCATTGGATAAAAAATGCAACATTATAACATTTACATAAGAGGATAAAGAAAAAAAAGAGTTTTAACATGTCCATTATACCTATCTCACTATATGGTCAACACTGTGTCCCTATCACTAACCTTAACCATCATACTACTAGGTCTTTGTCAATAATGGTATGATCATTCTCAATAATTAATTCCCGCAATTAATTAATTAAATCATTCCAAATTAATTAACTCATCAAGTAATAAATTTATCATTATCAATTCAACAATCATGATTCTCATTTCACACACATTTATTCTCAATTTTCATCATTATTTCAATATCTTAATATGGAAATACATTACAATCCTTATAAATAATCTCATATCCAAATTCACCATGAGTTCCTAAAATTATGCATGTCATAACAACCTTGATTGCATATAAGGATGCATACAGACTCAAATCTTGTTCCTCTTTAGACCATGAATCGATGATCAATAATTGAGATAAAAAATATCACATCACAACACATGTTAATCATCCATGGTGAAATAATATCCAACTATAACAAAAAATTTAAATCAAAAAAATCCCTCCATATATACCAAGAATTCCCCCAAACACGGGTTTGAAACTCATATGCATGAGCTCATTACTAAGACCCGAAAATTCATAGTCTTCTATCTAACATTCCAAAAATATTAATTCGAAATATGAAGACTAAAAATAAAAATCCATTGATACCACTTTGTAACATCCAAACCTTGGTTCCAATAAATAGTGCCCCGAGCCAGTTGGTCGCATGCCCTCAATCATGCCTCCCTGTATGCTAGCGGGTTTTGACTAGCAATAAGGGTCTATTAATTCCCTCATGGGTAGACTATACACTCTTTTATTAGAGAAAGTCTAAAATGTAATAAAACAAAAATAAACAAGTGGAGAAGCCTATAAATAACCATAACAATATGATGTCACATGATAATCAATACATGAAATCTAATACACAACTAAATAGTGAATGCAGATTATGATAATGAATGTGTCATGTGTCTATAACGAAATTGAAAATGAAGACCAGTGACTCCAAATATAGTCTTGACCCATGTCTGGTTTCCTCACCCATGATACATTCACAAATAGTAATCTATCTGAGGGACATGGACTTATCTGGTGTAGCAACAAAAAATTCTCCTCAAGTGCTGATATGGAGGACCAAATAGGGTGTGAGTAAAACCCAATAGGCCACCCCAATGATACCTTAAACGTATACAATTAAAAGAGAGTGTATTCAATTCTTTGAAGCAGTTAGTAGAATGCATAATTAAAAAATTATTACACCGTTTTTTAATCTGTAATCACAAGATTAGACTTGATTTCAATTTAGGTCTCACATTTATATCATAATACATTATTGGAATTCTTTTTGGGTTGAATTCCCAATCAAAAACCCAAAATATTATTTTGTGTTGAACACCATGTCTAGCACCACAAATATAATTCTACGTAGATAGCTATGTATAACACTCTACAACAAAATCTCTTTGTTTAATACTGGGGAGGAACACCATGTCCAATTTCAAACATTTAAATGGTCTTGAATTCCATGCATAACACCAAAATTTTTCAATTATTTTAATCATCATTAATTAAAAGTAATTAAACACATCATTAGATTCTTAATCCAAAAAATATTTAAACATATAAATTCCTATAAGTTAACCCACAAATTAACTATATTCACACCCGATTAAATAATTCATCAATTAATTAAGAAATCAACAAAAATTTCATTACTTAATTAATTGCTCACAATTATTTATCCAAACAAAATATAAAATTTTCATAAACAATCTCACAATAAATTATCTTATAAAAAATCACGGAACATTATTAATTCACCAATAATTATCTCACATATCCACACAACAACAGATAATTAATTCTCAATTATTAATTAGCTCAAACCCAACCAAAATTAATATCTCACCTATAATAAATCAACCCATAAAAAATTTCCACAAATAAATTATAAATTTTATAATCCCCTTAGTTTCATGATTAAATCATCAATTAATAATCTATATATCCAAATCAATCAAGAAGTCAAAGTACATTCTAAATGACCCCCATTTTTGAACAAAATTACTAATGGATTCTAGAAATTAATCAATATCACATACACGTATCAAATCCATGACTATCAGAGTTCAGTTTAGACCACCTGTTTCGGATTGTTGGTGGTTGTTATCCCAATGGAAATGAACAAAATCCAAGGGGCATAATGATGTCGATCAACATCTGGTTCTTAATCCCTAACCACATTTTTATGATCAGTGGCATAAAGATCTTATAAATATCGATCTTGATCCAAAATCATATATCTAGATATCAATGAATAGTTTTAGTTCTAAAAAATGGAGATATTCCATGAAAATATCAAATAATGAAAGGTAAAATAACAAAAGAAGAGGAAAGATGAAATCCCCTTACTGAGAAGAGAGAAGATCTTTAGTCTCGACTTTAGAACATAAAGAAAGGTGTTAGAATTACCTTGGAATCCATCCAAATTTCTTTGGGATCACCAATAATTCATCCATCTCGACCCTAGGTTGAAATAGATGAGTTTTTTTTGTGTGAGGCAATTAAAAAACTAATTTTTGGATAATTAAAACATGAGTTCAGGGTTTCCTTGGTAGGGGCGCATGATTAGGGTAAACCGTGTGCCATCCATGATGACCTCTCTATCTAGTTTTTCATGATTCACACAGTTTTTTTAAACCATGTGAAAAACGTTCACAACCCTTTATATATTATGTTTTCTTTAAACATCACCAAAACTCACCTCATACCACAAATCCAATGGAATGGTACATAGAACCATCAAAAATATCATAAAAATAGGGCCATGATGACTTCGAAAAAAGATGGTATCCTACATGATTCAAAATATGGAATCGATTTTTAAAAATTCAAAAAACATAATTTATAGTAATTAATTTATATTAAATCTTATTAATAGATTGAAAAATAGGTTTAAAATGTTAAATAATTACAAAATATTAATTTTTTACATCAAAATTCATTGTAAAATTAATGATAATTACAAGAATTATAGTAAATCAAAAAAATATATTATATTTAAAGATAAAAACCATTCATGAATATAATATATCCACATAAATTATTAATATGAAAAAAAATTCAAATAACATTTTTCATTTTTGTAGTTTTCATGAAAAATAATTTATTTAAATTATCAAATATTCATTCAAAGAAAATTCTTTTATCCTTATTCAAGAAAATAATATAATTTTTTCCAACAGAACAAATAAAAGTATTAAATTACTAGATTTAAAATGGTAACCCAATAAAAAAGTGGAAAAACACTATTTTTTGAAAAATACATCTGTTATCTGAAAAAATGAATTTTTTATTATATCATATCTAGGAAACATATCAGATTAATTTTAGGAATTATTTTTTATATATTATATGAATATTTCATTAAAAATTTATCATGGGTGATATTATAAAATCATAAATTTGCATTTAAATGGGTTTTTAGAAATATGTTAAACTATTCATACCCACCATTACAAATTATATGTTATAGGATAATATATTAATGTTTATTTGTGCACTAAAATTTGGACTTTCATGAAATGAATTCTATCTAATAAACTTAAAATATTGTGTAACATAATTTAAGAATATTGTTTCATATATTGCAAGCTAATAAGGTCTTTCGTATAGCATAATTGTATCCTAGTGTAGCGTACAACACTATA
Source organism: Viscum album (assembly GCA_963277665.1). Classification (NCBI taxonomy): domain Eukaryota; kingdom Viridiplantae; phylum Streptophyta; class Magnoliopsida; order Santalales; family Viscaceae; genus Viscum; species Viscum album. Next base: position 1,884,388,269 of record OY728130.1, read on the forward strand.
CATCAATGAAAATAAATATAATATCTATATTGAAAAAATATCAGGGTGTTATAATCTACTGATTCATAAAATGAGTTTCTCACTATAAATTCAACTAGGGTTTATTGGGATTAATATTTTAATGTTTAATTCATAAAAAACGAAATCGTAAAAACAATAAATAAAACAATCTTTTAAAAAATAATAGATAGAAAATAACATTTAACCAAATTAAATCAAGAAAATGAATTTATGTAGTAGATCATATGTGATGATTTGGGCCTGGAGGAAAAGCATGAATAATCATAGAGTTTGAAAATGATCACTGACCACAAAAAGTAGGTAATCCATATAAAGTTAAAAATCAAGATTCATTAAAATAAATAATGTCAAAAGAAGTAAATGATATAATAAAAAACAATGATAATAATAAACACTTTTACATCATAATCCCTTTCTCCTAATGTAAAGTAATTTTCATGAGATGATATACTTACAGGATTTCAGTAAAATCTCATTGTTGGCCGAGCCTTGAAAATTTTCACCTTTAGTTATTATTCATTTAAATGATGTGGAATTTTACATTCTTGAAGCATTAATAGATAATGTGATCCATAAATAAAATTATAATTCATTCCACCTATCTATATAACAAAAAAAAGGTTTGTAGTAACAATCAAATATACATAAGTCAAAGTATGGTGAGATAAAACTTTATTTAAACAAACATCATCTGATGTTTAACTGAAATTTTCCATTAATTGATAACCTTACAACCATTCTAAAAGATATAAATAAAAAGCATTAGAAAACTATTCATGAACATAGATTAACATTTATCCCCCATATATCATAGGGTATCCCTTGTTGGTCACATTCTAAAAATGTAAACACCATCATCTTGCAATCTTTCAAGGAATTATATTACAACTTAATTATCAAATATAATTATTAAAGAATGAATTTTTTCTTATTCCAAATCTTATTAGTTATATTCCTTAATTTCAAAAAATAATTACATATCATCCATGCTCGGGTAATATTCTTGACACTAAATCCTTAATCTAATAATAATAAATCATTAACCCTTATGTTACTCATTCATGTCTGATATATTTTTATCCAAATATTTGTAACTCATAACAATTCTCATATTTTGGGTTATACGTCCTATAACTTGATTTTTAAAAACAACATTATTATATTTCATGGTTACTAGTACCGCTCAACAAATACTCTTTAATACTTAACGAAAAACAAGAGTGAAACAACCCTTAATTGTATTTTTATTCCATAATTCCATAAATTAACTTATACATATTTGTTACTTATAAACATGTAGTCATTCAACAATCTTCTCATACCATTAACCAAGATTCATAATTTTGTTTCTTACCACTTCCTTCATCTCATATGTCATTCGTAGTATCTTCATGTTATGCAATATAAATACTACTCATACAACCATGATGATTATATTCAGGATATTTTCCCCTGGATTATCAATTTTCATAATGAAAATATATTCCACAATTAAATCATTTATCCATCGTTTCTGCCTCAGTAATACTATTATCCTTTCCCAGTGTGTTAACTGAACCTTTTCTATTGTAATTACTAGCTTTGTGTCCTTATTTTCCACTCCCAAAGCATCTTTCAGTTCCATTGAAAAATTATCTTTGATTCCACTTATGTTATGATTCACATAAGGGTAACTGATCTCTCTTTCATCTATAGTCATCAGGAAAATACATGTTTCTCTTATTAAGTTGGTTAGTTTAGTCAAGAAATTTTATATTAATTTTCATATTATGAGATTTTGGATTAGGTATAACTATGGTATTTCCCCTTACAACTCACATTTCATTTGGTTTATCATTAATAATTTCATTCCATTATCTATCATATTCCACAATAACATGAATCCTCTAGTTTCCATCCATTATTTTAAACCCAAAAAAGAAAAGTTCTAGTAAAAAAATTCATACTAGAATTACAAAAAATCAAGGGAATGTACTTTAAATCTATAAATCTTTAGTATAATCCAAATATATTCATTATCATTACCATAATTATAGGATAATAAAATATAAGTAGATATATCATTAGGAAATCCCATGAAATATAGTATGAAATATCTTTAGGGATGTCACTAACGTTTTCACATCCACATTCCCAAAGGGTGAGTAAACATTCTATCTAATATTGACTATAGTGACCCATGCTTGACATACATTCTCATTATGACAGTTTTACTGAATAATACATAACCCAAATAGATGCCCAAAGACCATACTGGTTTTTTGAATTTGAATAGTTACCACACATTCTTATAATTGGTTAATGATATTTGACATATCTTGTAAAGATACTACCTTTTAGTTTTCCTAAATAAAACCATTATTTATAAACTAGGGAAAAGAAAACATATGAAAACAGTTAGTTAAAATTCTCAATAAGAGTAAACATGGAAAATATAGAATACATGAACAAAATAATTTAAAAACATGAAGATAACATTTTTGAAATCATACCATGTATAATATATATCAAAAGCATCGGTAATGAAATAAATATTCACCATTCATTTGAAATAATTCATAAATTAAGATGATCCGTGATAAAATAAATTTTCTAAAAAACATGGAATTGTGTCAAAAACATAATCATATAAATTCATTTCCATATTATCCAAGGCTCATTTATATGATCATCATAATAGAAAAAGTACATTTACAAAAAGAGTTCCCTAGTCATTTCAATCTACTATTAGTAATCCAAATTTAATTGACTGTATCATCACCAAGTCTATCTCATGATATCTAAATCATTACCCAATGAATTGGAGGGATATATAGGTTCCTCCCATCTAATAATGAATTCATTATTATGTGTGCCAAAAAAACAAAAATTATTCATCATAGAATATCCTAATGTATAAAATAAGATTCCTAATCATAATTCCATCATTAAATAACCCATATATAAAATATATTTCATAAATATCATTCCATAATAAACATAAAAAAATCCAAGGAATAATATGGTATTTATAATTGAAATATAACCATTTTAAATTATATATACATTATGGAAAATAATTTTTATAAAGATTCTGAAATTAATTTTTGAGGAAAATTACCTTTCTTCATCAAAAACATTTTATTTTATGAAAATAACATGATCTATTAAAAGAAATGAATATAATTGAAAATAAACTTGAAACATTCTAACGGAAGCTCCATGTTAAAAATTAATTATTCAAATGTATAAATATTTCATGTAATGCATGATATAAAATTATTCTCATACTTTTAAAGAAAATATTAAAAACTTCCTAATATGGAAAATGAATGAATGATTACTTCTAAAAAACGTACTAAAAGTAAAAAATAGGAAAAAATACATGAAAAATCCATAGTATAATTGTAATTAATTTTTTGAAAATACTAATGAGACAAAATGTACATGGATTCTAATTATACCATAATAAATACATGTGTATAAACAATCCCTGATGATAATCAGATTGCATGATTATCCATTAACAATTTATAATAATTCATATCATATTCCACATTTAATAAATAAAATTTATTCATATGAAAATATTATAACCTTCATAATAAATATCATAAAAATAATCATGATAAAAAATAACATCACATAAATGTATTGGGGGTGTATATGGCATATGTCTAGAAGAAATAAACTGGAGACAAAATAATCCCTTACCATCGGTCTGATATCCATTATTTTCATTATGAAATCATGTATAATGATTTAAATAATGGAATTAAATTATTCTAGGATCAAATATATTTTTATGATATCATTTAAGATCATATTGTCCTCCATTTTTTTAGTAATAATTCATTTTTACAAGTTATTTGGGTATTAACTACTTTATGTTATTATGCATGTTTTATTGAACATGTTCATGTTATCCTTATTATTTCATAGATATTTAATTTTAAGATTATATTAATACAATATATACCATATTTATTCAATATTTAGATTTATCTAATCATGATTTAATGGATAACCTGTAGATAGAATCATATTTCATCGTGGAGATGTTAGGCCATACATATAATTGAGCAACAATATCATTATGATAACCATAAAATTGTATTGAAGTGTATATTATATGTGTTGCTATACAATCCATTTCATGTTATATTTCTTATATATAGTAATTATTTCTTTGATTATATCCATCCATATATGGTGATGAAAAAACATCTTACACCACAGTCAGTAGATGTTAAGCTATACTTATGCACATATGGTGATTTTTTGATACGATGGATACATTGTGGAATATGGTTGTTTCATAACCCTAATATCACCTAAAATATAATTTATACAATACTTATATCACTATAATGGATTATGATCTGGAAGATGAATTTAAAGAAGAAATAATTTGAAAGTATCAGTTGAAGAGACTACATCTTCTTCGTCATGATCCTTCTAAATTTTCAATAAATGTTACACAATTTGGTTCTTTGAGAATAGAAAAACCTCATAAATGTAAATAGGAAAGTTGAGAAGCAAAATGGGTATGATTTTTCAAGTTTGAAGACTTTTAGTGAAGTGAGGAGGTGAGGGAGAAAGTGAATTTTTTTAATATTGGTAAGGGGATCTGTTGGAATATCTAAAAGTATAAATTTATAATAAAATAAAGCCATCTCTAAAAGAAAATAAAATATTAAAATATAGGAGATAAGATGATATAAGGATTTAATCTCATCATCCAAATAATTTTAGACATAATTTTTATCTACTTATAGATTACTATATTAAATTATCACAAAGTTATTCTATTTCATATTAACAATGGTGAGAAATCATTAAATATTAAAAGGGTCATGTATTTGATTTTTTTTCAAGTAAATAATATATAATTAATATAAAAAATTCATCAACATATAATATTTATTGTATAGTTATTTTTTAATAATATAATTTTTAATTAAGTTAACAAAACATTATTTTACAAATCAATAATAGTGTTAATATTGACAAAATTCGATTCTTGTATTAAAAAAAAGAGATAAGATGTTATCCTAGAAATAAAAAGTTTTTTATAATGCTATGGGGTCAACGAAATATAAAATATTAATTTCATATATTAATTATCCTAAATTATATTTATTTTAATATTTATATTGATAATAACATGATATTCCCATTAATAAAAGAAATACAAGAACAATTTAGTGTAAATATTTAATAAACCTTTTTAACTAAAATATTAAATTAATTAATATGGTAATTATAAATATAAATTATTTCATAAGAATACTTGTAGTCAAATATATCGTCGAGAAAATCCATCATTGAAAATTTTATACTTACTAAAAAATGAATGTTACCAGTTTAATATCAATTTAAATAAAATAATGTAAGGGTAATAATCTATTATATAGTCCTCATAATTGTGATTAACTTTTCCCGTGAATTATTATGGTCTAGATATACTTGACCAATAAGAGTTGGTCATGTTTTTCTATCTTTTGATGATTATTATCTTTTTATTAAAAATTAGTGTATTTTTATTCATTAATTAAATAATTTCTCATCATTAACATATAAATAATTATTGTAACCATTTATTTCCTAAAAATTTTAATAAATTTCCATGATTAATAAAATCATTTCTTATTTTAAATGTGTTTTTATAATCAAATTTACCTTTTGTATAACCCTATATTAAATATGATTTAATTATTAGAATTTGAGTAAGACATATTTAACTTTTTCTATATAATGTATATGAAATGTTTTGATGTCGTCCCGATCAATTCCAAAGGGTATAATTTTGACCCAAGGATGATTTAGGTCAAACATAACTAATGTAATAATTATAGGACAAGTGTTCAGGTAATTTTATAATATTATATTTAACCTTATTTTCCCAATTTACCTTTTTAACATAATAATAAAAATTTCTAATGTAACATTTTTTAACACCATAGAGAAAATAATAAAATTAAAATAATTTGGAACTACTGATTACAAAATTGGAATAATTTTTAAAAAATTAAAAGCATAGAATTTTCATAAATTGATTAAAAATTAATCTAGTTGTTGGAATGAAAAATTGGTTTTAATGGATTAAACCATAAATAAAATTGAAATGATTGTACATCATAATTCATGTTATAATAAATTTCAATCACTAGAATTATATTAAAAGTTAAATATTATTTATATTTATAATTTCAATCCATTCAATATTTAAAAAATTCACATAAATTACATTGATGAAAAAAGATGTTTGCAATTAAAATATTTTGTTTTTACTATTCCTTAAAAACTGAAATCTTAACAAGAAAATTTCAAAAATTAATTCCATGTAAATTTTTATGTAACGATTCAAAATAAGATGATGATATTTTCAAACATAACTTATAAATGAGTCAGACACAAGATTTAGAATTTTATCTCCATCAAATGGCGGAAAAACATTTTTTTGGAAGCATACTACTTTTATCATAAAAAATTATTTTCTTCAAATATTATGTCTTGAAAATATATGAGTTAAATATTAAATATTATATTTAATATATTATTTATATATTTAACTAATAAAATCCATAATGTTTGATTTTATAATGTTTTATTATTTCATTTAAATTGTTTTTATAAGAACATTCATAATATTCATTCCCACCAATTATAATGACAGGGATATAAGGTAACATAATAATATTTAGTTTTTTACTTAAAATCAGTCTTGAGTTAAATGGAGGGAATCAAAATTAAATTAGATTTAGTATAATCCAATCAAAACATAGTTTTTTGAATGCCGCATGTTAGGAAAATGTTACATATAGCAGAAGATTGTCATTGTGTAGCGTCCAAAACAAGATATCAAATAATAAATATATATCTAAAAAATCAAGGGGTTTTTAATTCTATGACCATAAAAATAATTTTACCAATAAATTCTCTAGGATATAACAGGATAAATATTTATATGTTTATTTCAAATAAACCTAAATCATAAAAGTGAAGTCATAAACATATTTGAAAAAACAATAATGAGAAAATAAAAATTTCCCAAACTAAATCATGCATAAGAATCTATATAAGATGACATAGGTAAACATTTGGGCCTGGAGGAAAAACATAAATAATAATATTTATTGATAAATATTTCTGGTCATAGTAAAGTGGGTGATCTAGAGATAGCTAACAATCACAAAACCCTAAACTAATGATGAATGAACGAGTTCATTGAAATCATCAAATTCGATTAGTATAATACACCCTTTTTTATCAGGATACATAATTAATAATAACGAATTATTTGCATGAGAATATGTACATACATGAATTTTGTACAATATCGCCATTTTTTTTGCATTGAATAATTTCCCCTTTAGTTGTTATTCAATGAAATGATGTTGATTTTATTATAAATAATGTGTTAGTAGATCATTTGATCAATAAATATAATGATATGTCATTCCATATTTATTTATCATTAGAAAATGGTTATCACAACTAATAAAATATTAATAGTTCCACCTATGGTGAAATAAAACATTATTCTAACAGAATTCATATGAATATTTACTTAAACATTGAATAAATTGACAACAATACAATCCATTTGATATCTAATATACATAAAATTATAAAAAGGGTCACTAAAATTGGTTAGAATTTTTCCCACATATATCATATTGTACTTATTATTGGAAACATTCAAAAAATTTAAACACCTTCAACATGTAATATCTTGAGTCACTCTAATAACATTAATTAACATATATCCTTACTTAAAAAATTCAGGTTTCCATATTACAAATATTTTTTCATATATTCATTAATTTCTAATAAGTTTTATACTTCTTCTATAATTGCATATTGCTATTCTAAATAAATCCTTAATAAATTATATGGTAATTATTACTGTCCAATTTACTTATTCATAACTCATATATCGTTATCTAAATATCATTATCTCATAATCATGCTTATGTTAAGTGGTATCCTACCCTTAATTTGTTTTCCAAAAATATCTAAATCACATTTCATGGATACCGATGCCACTAAACATATAATACCAAATTCTTATGAAAAAATCAATTGTGTAACAATCCTTAGATGTTTCATTATTCAACAATTCCATAAAATTACTTATACATCATTTTTTTTGATAAACATGTAGTAATTCAACAATATTTTTAAACTAGTGGCCAAGATTCATCATTGTATTCATTACCACTTCTTTAATCCAATATGTCATTTGTAATCACCTCAACTTCTGCAACATAAATACTACTCATATGACCATGTTGATCCACATTATGAGATACATCCCAAGGGAATTGATTTTCATACTAACCATACATTCCACATATAAAACAGTTAGGTAATATTGATGCCTTAAAAATACAATTATCATTTTTGATTGGGTTAACTGAACCTTTTCCATTAAAATTAATGGATTTGTGTCTTTTTAGACACCCAAATCATCTTCAATTTCTTATGAAACATTCACCATAATGCCTCTTCCCACACGACTTATATGAGGAAAATCGAAACTTCATTACAATGTAGTCACCATGAAACTACGTCATTCTCTTATTAGGTGGGACCACAAATGCACCAAAGATGATATTATTGATTATATAATGAAATTGATGGTATGATATAATAATTATGTTTCTTCTTCCAACTCCCAATTAATTTTATTCTCTTGAATAATATCATTTCACTATCAATCATATTCTCTATTGACATGAATCCTCATATTTCCAAATATTTTCTAAATCCCCAATAGAAAACTATTGGAATCAAAAAAATCATACTGAAAAAAAAACATAATCAATGGATAGTATATTCAATCTCTGAATTCATAGGTTTAATCTTATGTTATTAATTATTGTTACCATTATTATAGGATTGTAACATATAATTATACTTTCCCTTACTTCATCCTAAAATATATATATGGGAATATAAATAGGTATACCACTAAAGTTTTCACATCATTGTTTCTAATGGCTGAATAAACATTTTCACTATTACCAATGATAGAGACCAAATCTTGACATACATGGACATTAATATAATTATTTATAATACTTAATACATTAAAAAAATATATGCCTAATGACCATATTAGATTATTGCATTTAAAAACATGGAACACATTCTTTAGTTTTGGGAATGATATATAAAATTTGATATACAGATCTTACCCATATGTTTTCATAACTAGAACCACTTTTTTATCTTCCGGAAAAGAAAACATATGAGATCGGTGAGCACAAATACTAAAAAAAGTTAAACATGGATAATACCAAACAATAACAGGAACATAAGAATGTAAAAACATGAAAATAACTTTTTAAAATAAATCCATGTATAAAATATATCAAATTCATGAGTAATGAAATAAATATTGTCAATTCATAAGACAAAAATCATAAAGAAAAATGAGATATGAAAAAATAAATTTGGAATAAAACATGGAGTTGTGGAAAATACATATGCAAGAAATTAATTTCAACATTAGAAAAGGCTTATTTCCATGATCATAATAGTACAAAAATTCATTTACTAAACTGAGTGCACTCTTCGTTAAATTCATGTATCTTTTTAGGAAACCATTATTATTTGTTCTATAAAAGTTATATGTTATTCTTCATCGAATAGAAAATGGAATAAATTAGGTTTCTGAAACATCATTACATCATAATATAATCCATATAAATAAAATGGATTTCATAAAGGGAATATCATAATAATCATAATAAAACCATAGGAATAACATAGTTATTATAAATGAATCATAACTCTATTAAATAATTTCATCCTAGATTGAAAATAATTTTGACAGAGCTCTTGAAATTAATTATTGAGGAATATATCCTTACTTTGTCAAATATGTATTCTTTTCACAAAATTACATGAAATTTTAAAATGAAATGATATAAATTAAAATAAACATGAAATATTTTAAAGGAAGGCCCATAGAAATAAGGCATTATGAAAATATAAAAATCTATTCATGCATTATTAGTTTTAAAAAAAATACTCTCAAAATTTTTCCTAAAAAGTCAAAAAGAACATTGTAGAAAAATCCAAAATGGGATAAAATGAATATAATCATCCTTAAGATAATGTCATATAGTTTTATAAAATCATTTATGGAAAAAATGTTCATAGATGATAAATAAAAAATAATAATGATTTGGTAGAATCAATATCATATAACAAATACATTGCAAAGTTATCCCTCACCAATTTTTAATCTGTATAATCAGTTGCATCATAATTTAATTAAAATTATATGCATTTTTAAAATATCATAACCATCCAAACAAAAATCATAAAATGATTCATGATAATAATAAACACCATAGAAAAGAAAATGCTGATAAAGTAGAATATGTTCCGTAGAAATAAATGTGAGACAAAACAATGACATACCTGAGGTCTAACATCCAATGTATTTATTTAAACCTCTAGTATAATTATTGAAATAATATCAATGATTTATTCTAGAGTCATTATAAATTTTAGGATATAATATACAAATATATTATAATCCATATGTTTGTAACATTTCATTGTTACTGGTTATTACATTTTTAACTACTTTATGTTCATATTCAGGTTTTATCAAATAGGTTATAGTTCTCCTTAGTAGGTCATATTTTTTTATTAAAAAATGACATTTACATAATATATACACACAAATGATTATATCATTTCAATAATAAAGAAATGGTTTGTCTGTGGATGGTATATATGTTTTTCAAGAATCCATATCAGTTTATAATAATAATATAAAGTTATTATTTCCATGATTATATTCTTCTATGTATAATAGTTAAAAAACAGTTTACACCCCATTGTGGAGATAGTAAGCCATACATATGCAAGAGTGGTGATTTTATTTTTAATAGGATGGTTAAAAGATGTAATATGGTTATTACATAACCATAATAAAATGTAATAATATAATTTGACATATATTTATTCCTTTGAATGGAAACAACTACTAAATATGACTTAAAAGGAGAAAAAATTTGAAACGGTTGAGTAGATCACATCTTCTTCGATATACACCCTATAATCATATTCTTGAATGCACTACAGGATGTATTCTGAGAAGACCAAAACCAATAAAATGTAACTGGGGATGTTTAGAAAAGAAATTTCTTAGGGTGGAGTGAAATTGAAGATTCATAGGGATGTAAGGAGGTGAGGGTGTACGTGACATTTTATAAAATAGGTGAGGGGAAATTTTTGAATATCCAAAAGTATTATTTTATAATAAACTAATTCCACATCAAAAACCTAGAAAAGAACTAATTTATAATATGAGAGGTGATAAGTTTGAATTATCATCATGAAATAAATTTTAACCTGTTTTGTTTGTCCTTTTAAACATCATCATTATAATTTATCACTATGTTCTTATATATTATTTTAACTTGTGTAACATATATTTAAATAATAAAAGGGTAAAATCTTTCAAAATATTATTTCAATTAAATCTTGAATAAATAATTTAAAACATTATGGAAAATATCATTATTATTGAATGTTATTTATATTTTTTTATGATAATTATATAATTTAATAAAACATTATATTTTCAAAACAATTATTGTTTTAATTTTTATGAATATTCAATTATTGGAATTTTTATTTATATCAAGCTATGATTTTATCTTAAAAAAAATAATTTTATTAAATCTCTCTGGGTTCAAGGTAATCTATAAAATTAATTTGATATTTTAATTATCCAAAATTATATTAATTTTAATATTCTTTAAAAAATAATGTGAAATTTATATTAATAAAATAATTTCAAAATCGGTTTTATAGAATTATTTAACACGCAAATTTTTTGAATAAATAAAATATCATACTATGATAATTATGGGTCTAATATATCTCAGAATAATATTTTTAGGTGAATATATCTTCTCAAAAATCCTTCATTAATATCTTTATACTTATTAAAACAAGATTGTGACATTTTTAACATCACAGTAAATTTATACAAATAAGTATCAAAAACTATTATATAAGGCTCTGAAGGGAATGTAACAATACATTTTGATGATTATGATAGATATAATGAACCAATTATATTTTTTCATGTGTTTGTTTTATAAGGTTATTATCCTTTAAAAATAAATAGTTTACTTATTATTCCTCAGTTTAATACTTTATAAATCATAAATATATTAAACTTTACTGTAATTATATATTTTATAAATTTTAAAAATTAATTACCATGATAAATAAAAACATTATAGAATTCTAATGAGTTATTATAATCTAATTTATCTTATATATTTTTCCTTATTTTCAAAATTATTTAGATATAAAACTTTTATTAAGCCATATTTAAATTTTCATTAAATAAAATATATCAAATGTTCTAATCTAATCAAGTAGGAATTTAAAGGGTATAATTTAGTTCCAATGATGGATTATGTCCAAAATAACTCATGCAATTATATTAGGACATGTGTGAAGGTAATTTTATTATATTATGTTTACCCTTAATTAACCGATTTAACTTTTAACAATATTAATAAAAATTACTGAACTTAGTATTTATAATGCCCAAAAATAAAAAAAAAATTTACATTATTTAGAACTATTAATTCCAAATATAGAATATATATTTTAAAATTATAAAATGTATTCTATAGTAAATAATTTATTATTAATCCAATCGTTTGAGTGAAAATTGAGTTTTACTATTTAAAACCATGCAAATGATTATAATGTATTCACATCAAAATTAATTTTAATATTAATGAAAATGAACAAAATTTTATATTATGATTATAATATATATTTTTTATATATTTAACACATCAAAAAATATAATTTATCGAAATAAATTATTTCAATGAAAAAATAGTTTTCAATTAAAATTATTATTGTTTTACAATTCATCAAAACTAAAAACTTTTTGGAAAAATATAAAAAATTCATTCAATGTAACTTTTCATAACTTTATTATAAATAAAGATCATTATTTATCCAAATATATCTTATTAAAGTGTATAAATACTAAGTTTCAAATGTGTCTGGCATTAAAGGGGTTGAAACATATTTTCTGAAAAAATACATCTTTTATCTAAAAAATTTAATTTCTTCCTATATCATGTCTAAAAAACATATTAGTTAAATTTAAATAATTTTATATTATATATTATCTAAATGTTCCTTTAATAAAATCCAACAAGATTTATTATATAAAATTTTTTATTTTCATTTGAATTATTTTTCAAAATAATTATAATAATGTTCATACCAGCCATTTTAATGAGTAGGTTATAATTTAACATAATAATATTTATTTTTTCACATAAACTAGGTCTTACCTGAAATGAATTCTTTGAAATAGTCTTTAAATTATGTATAAAAAATCAATGAATATTGTTTCATATACTACATTCTAATCCAGTGTTTCATATAGTGCATGCTTATCCTGGTGTAGCGTATTACAGAAGAAATAAATCAAAATAAAATATATATATCACAAAAAACATATAAGGGTGTTAGAGTGAGATTATGAGGCCCTATGTCACTGTAATATATATTTAAAATATATAAAATATATAAAATAGAATGTGTGTCATGATTTCCTAAAAAAGTGGAAGAATATCAAAACAGATTCCTCAATCTGAAGTATAATGTGGGTTTTAACCATGGTGCTACATAACCATCGTCTACATGGGACGTTTTTATAAAATAAATCATTGGTGTAAATTCAATTAAATATATAATATCTTTATAAATAAGTTTCATTGATGATGCGACACAACACCCCAATTTGTTTTCTTTTAAATATGTTATTATGGTAGAAGTGTAGGGATATATATATAATAATACAATTCATCCAGATCCATTTGATCTATTAGAGGAGATCCAATTGGCGAATGATGGCTGAATAAGGGATCAATGATCGATGGGCAACTTAATCAATGTATATCACCAAATGAAAATAACACTTCACCATTCATCATCACTAATCTATCTAAATTGAGGTCAAATTTTTGTATTTTTTTCATTCCCTATTCATGAATATTACGATGAAAGTGAATCAAATATCTAATAAATTGATCATTGGATCATACATAGTTGTGGGACTGTTTGTTTTCAAAAAATTATTGGATAATTAATTTGAATTATGTTTTTATTAATTTTTATTATCATATTAATGAATCAATATCAACCCTCACATCGATTGAGTTTTATTCCTCTCATCTACCCTTGTTTTATTCTCCCTACATTTGGGGTTAATAGTTTAAATTCTTCATTTGTCCCATGGTCCGACATATCCCAATCAATAATTCATTTTTCATCCACATCGTAGTTCAATGATCCAATATTTTAGATCTGGGATCATTATAACACATTGACGGTGTGATGAAGAAATCAATGAGAATTGGACGATGATATATACCAGATTTCTAGTTCATCAACATTATTTGGATTATAATGAATAATGAAACATAGATCTATTTTTCGATAAGATTGGTTGGTCAAGATAATTTGATTATCGATGGAAATTCAAAGATAATGAATCCCATTGAGTTTCCTAGAATGTCTTGGAAGGAATGGTCACTGAAAGTACATAGAAGATGAATAGACAACATATCTAGAATTTTAGAAAATTTTATTATAGATGGAATGTAATAGTAATATAAACATGGTATAGGGCCCCTTGTGGGCATGCAAGATTTTCATGTAGTACTGATGTATCCCCCATCATTTGATATGGTCATATGAAATATAACCTCTCCCTATATTCTTGATTTGTTCCTCATATGTTACATGTTCATAGGGAGGAGTACACTGGTCGAGGGCATGTATTGTTCCACCCTACACGACACATCCTTGAACAAGTACATGGGAAATGTAGTATACTGGTAGATGGGAACAAGTCCCCGGGCTAAAGTTGTGTACTGGAACCCAGGCAGACTACCTAGGATGCCTAAAGGTTGTGTAATTCTACATGGAAATAGTAAAGATACATTATCCTTATACACGGGAAGGACCTGAGGCTAGGGGACATTACGTGTGACACCAACTACACACCATATTCTCTTATATATAAGTATTGGTGATCGAGTACATATTGACTCTTAATATTATTTCTGGTTCATTCTCTTAGGAATTTCCATGATGGGGAGTATGGAATCATCCCCTACACATAAAAAATGATCCCTTCAATAGTACATCTTAGATAAAGTCATTGGTATTCCTACATGAGGCCTAGAGTGAGATCATCTATTCAACTTCATGCCATAGGTGGAGTTATTAGTATCATCATGAACAAATGTATGCTAGAGGTGGTTTTATTAATTGTTGGTTAATCCATATTCAGTTATTCATTTTTAAACATATATTTTGGAGTGATCATCATATGTTTATCATTTTTCTTCACACAACATCAGTACCATTAGACACAGGGTTGTGTAATCCCGATTGAGTGCTATGTGTAATCTTCACACAAGAATCATAGGCTGGTATAATACGATTGTGAGTTTCTATTAGACTTTGGGTCTCTGTTGAGTATATCTAGATATTATTGTAAAATATTTTGTGGATACAAACCCGAGTAGTTCGGACACTATTTCCTTTGTGGTATGCTTTGTGAATTCAGGGTGTACAACTATGTATTTTTATAATCACCCCTACATTGGATTTTCCCACTCATGTCATGTCTTGTTGAGATGATAGTTCAACAGATTCCTTGACAAACCAGGATGAGACAATTCTTGGTGAGGCTCGAAGGATGGGGGTTTATTCCGTTTGAATTCCAGGAGGAGTTCCATTACTATTAAGTTTGTCTTTCTCAAAACTCTCTAGAGTGGGATTGTATTTGGACCTATTTCTATTACATTAATTCCTATAAAATAATGGTTGTGAGATTTATATGTAATCATGCATGGTTGTTCCCTGGTTTTTAACACATCATAATTATATAAGCTTAGAGATATCTGTATTTGTATATGTACCTAGGATAGGGCCTCCCATGTTAGTGATAATCCTTCTAAGCGCTAATCACTTTCCCCTAGCTAATATGGTGGGAGTATTGGGGTGTTGCATTAGAGGAGAGAATGGGATGGGTCATGAAATCGTGGTATCAAAAGAGTTGGTTCTAAATATGGAATGAGAGTGTATCATATTGGATTGGGAAAACTATGTTAAGTGTTTCGAGATTGATTTTTTGGACAGGGACTAATGTTTTTGGGCATCTGCCTATGTATCGGTATACCATACCTCTGAGTAACATATTTTTGACTCGGTACATGAGAAGACTATTTCAGGGAAAAAACTGTTACATGAACCATATAGAAGTGGGTTATTGTTTCTTTGTCATTTGTGAGGGGCCTATATAGAATACACAAGGATTGTGGTACATCAGGTTTTATTCATGATGCCTCTAAGACATATACAAGTCAGGATTGAACATCCTTATCACGACGATGTTCTCCGTAGTTATTACATGTTGATATAGTTACTAGTTTGTGAGGTTTTACATCCATGTGGTGCACCATATATACCTATACTTATGGAGTTTCATGAGGTACCAACTATAACATTGGATATGGAGGATAGGCTAATCACACATCATGATTTTCATATACAATCATCCCTTCTGTTTTGAGGTGAACCTGACCCATAGGCATCATGCTACTATCATGCAGTGGTGACTCAAGTCTCACATCTAGTCCAGAAACAAGAATATAATATATTGGTCTTGTTGGTGATCCACATTCATTGACTAATTGGGGGATATTAGGGTTATATTACCAAGACATATTAAGAGAAGACTCTAACAAGGTCATAGTTCATGATTCTCTTCATAGAGGAGTTATCTCCATCTAAATTGAGGGTTGTAGGTGTACAAGAGATCATATACCTCCCTAAAGGAATCACAACATTAGTTTTTTATTCATCAATGTTTACAAATCACTCCAGGTATGGTGGGATATGGTCAACAATAAATTCTTCATGGATTGAACCATTGAGCGTTGTATACGTAGAGACAACTAATAGAGTGTTATTCCAATAATAATTAATTCAAATGTTGGGAGATAGAGTATTTTTTGGTGGATGAGTGTTTTTTATATGAGTAGATACAACCAATGGTTACTAGTGATGGATATTCATGAGCATATACCTTGGTAGGAGGGACTTGATTTTAATCTCAGTGACCTCATCATGTGATATGTTTCAAGAAGAAGCTATAGTTTGGATGGTATATTGTCTAGGCTAACATGGTTGGTCTAGTCATCAAAGTGAAAGGTGGTGATTCTCATGTGATGGTAGTCAATATCATTCTTGATATTTTCAACCCACCGTATAACTGAAAAATATACCATGGAGGGGACATCGAGGTGGAGATAGAAGAGGTAGATGACAGCTCCGTATGGTGGAGGATGTGGAAGAGGAGTTGGAAGAGTAGCATGAGTTTTTTTGGTGTTTTGAACTATTTCGACAACCACCAGGTGTTCCATGCTAGGATCAGGGAGATGAATGTCATATATGGGGACAACTATATAATGAAAAAGCATACAATAGAGACTGTCTAAGAAGGATTCAAGGTATTATTATTTTCGTTAAAAGATAATATGTAGTTCTAATAGACAATTGATATTCATTACATTATTTCTAGATTCCTTGTATAAGACAAAATTAAAGTTATCACTTGGATTGACCCTTATGCAAGGATAAAATTAATAGAGATGAATCAATGATAATGAACATGTACAGGTAGTGCGACAAGACTCTTAGATGAGATACTTTCTATTGGAATCTCTTTGTAGCTACATCTAGGGCATACAATTCCATTGTTAGTATGGTTTGGTTATCTATAGTTCATATCTAAAAATATTGTTTTAGGAAAAGGATACAGTATTTTCATACTGATGGAACCAGGTTAATCATTTTAATATAATGGGAACACATGAATTGTAGGATGAAATCATGAATTGGAAAATGAAGTCGGTTACTCATTAGTTGTTTAGAATAACCCTTTTTTTAGTGTATGTAATTGGTTTCTAGTTTCTTCAATTGGTGGTTGAGTAAGTGGATGCCTCTCCTAGGGATGTTTTGGGCATACCTCCCCAATGAGTGATAAACATCTACATTGATCCACACCTTGGAACAATACTAACATCTATGAAAGTATATAAGATGGCCACAACTGTGATTTTGGATGTGACGGTGTACTTGGATGTGGCTTAGAGGAATTACATAGTTAGACCTAGTGTTTTAACCTAAGAACCCCCATTTTTTTATCGAGATGGTAGATGAGATCCTGAGGATATATATGGAATACATGTACATAAATAGGGAGACCATAGAGAACATGTATCCCTTACCTATGATTGAGTTACTCTTTGATGAGTTCGAAGGTTCATAATGGTTATTGAAGGTTGACAACATTACAGGTTATCACAAGTTTTTATTATGAAATATGGATATAATGGTGATGACATTTTGATGTCTCTATGGTCACTATGAGTACTTGGTGATTCCACTTTACATCATGGACGCCCTTTCATTTTTAATAATTATCATGAAGTTAATCTATTTTTATTTCCCTGAATAATTAATCATAGTTTTCATGGAATATATACTTTCGTACTCAACATATTGGGAGGAGCACCCGAGACACTTGAGGATGTATCTGGATGTACGTTGAGAGCACCAACACTATGGAATGTTGTCAATGTGGCTGTTATAGATGCATATAGTTTACTTTATTGGACATAATGTCTGTATATACAGAGTGGTAGTGGACCCAACATTGGTTGTGAAATAATTATTAAGGGATCCAACCCTGAGCATGATGGAGGTGCATAGATTTCTTATTTTAGATGGATAATATAAGAGATTCATACATTATTTCCCAATTAGCACCAATGGAAAATTTTACTCAAAAGGATATACATTTTATGTGGATAGAGATCTTCATGTATGATTTTTAGCAGTTGAGGATTTTTTTGTTGCACACTCCCATAATGAGATTTCATTAGGGGGAGTTGTGTGGGTAGTGTTCTATGATATATCATGAACATGGATTTGTTGAGTTTTTATGTAGAGTTTGGTAGTGATTAAATGTGGGTTACTTCGGTAAATACCACATGAGTAGAAATACATGACCTGGGATATTGAGTTAGTAGTGGTAGTGTTTTTAGTAATGATTTATTGTAAATACCATTTGGGTAAGTGGTTTATCATCTATTATGATCACAATTGACTCACATACATCTTCTCTGAGAAGGATATTTAATTTAGTCATTAGGGATGATGAATGTTCTTCCAGGAATATGACATTGATATTGTTTATAGTCTTATGTAGGGGAACATGGTAGAAAATTATCTCATAAGAAAATATTGATAACAATCTCTAAACAAGGAATCTAAGCAGTTTGACTCATTGATTTTATCCTATGTAGAGAGAGATGGATTAGTTTACATACATTCGATGGTTTTACCCTTCCACTACTTTAGTAAGTGAGGGAGAAAGATCTTGGGGATTTCGATGGTGAGAACTTATCATCATAGACATCTGTTTTACATGCTTTATATGTATTTTATAATGGTGGTTAAGATATCATTATTTTCAAAAAGTCACACCTTTATTCTGGTGATGTTGTGAGAGTATGTTCTGAGAGAGATTCATACACCTTCATTGGTGCTGCATCCGAGTCTGTAAAATATGTACCAGGACCTCTAAAGATAGTTTTGTTGGCAAGTGAAAAAGAATATATTTGTAGAGTTTATCTTTTAATGCATTACATGTCTGAATGTGAAGACTAAAACCCATGTTTCATGGGGCTTAACTCAACCCCTTGAGAAGAGAGAGTGGAAATGTGATGGTAAGTCCATGGGATTCATGATTGGATTATAGCATGCATCAAAATGACGCTATTCCGTCATGATAATCATAAATTTACTAACCATGTTGGCCCACATCATAGCAATTTGGGTGTAGAGTTTAGTAGAGAGAATGTGATGCCTCTACATGGTAGAGATAGACCAACTCCATGGAGTTCCATTGATAGTCATTTTATTCATGATTCTCACTAAACATTGTTGATGTGGAATAGATTTCATGATTATTTTGTGACTCAATTATGCATGATCACAACGTTTCACCCCCAAACCGTTGACTAGTCAAAGTGGACTATTCTTGTTCATGAGAAAATGCCGAGAGATTGTATAATGAAAATTGGATGAAATTGTAAGGATCACATACCACTAGTAGATTTTGAATACAACAATAAATATTATTCCACTATCATAACGAACCATTCAATTCTTCATACGTGAGTCCCTAAATGCCGCATTATTTTTTAACTAACAATCTGAGTCTGCACTCAATTTCCCAAATATGGTGAGACTTACAACCTATAAGTTAATATTATCTAAGAGTAGATGAAAACTCCACATCCATTCAAATTTTTGTGTTGATCGATTATAAAGGACAGTAGAGTTTGTTTAATTAGACTATGTGTTCCTAGGGTTTCTCCACGATGTGGATTTTGAATATTTGGATAATGTGGAAGAATATATTTGTAATTCATTATACCCTTATAGATACATTTTAGAGTTGGTGAGTTGGATTAACCCATATCTATACCTCTGTAGTTAGACCTTTTACCGACATCTTCCACATTTTGCAGCGGAGCAGGTACATGCATGAAAAATCTCTAGCTTTCGATTGGGGAAAGCTACAAATTGGGGATGCAGATACATCTACTAAGTACCTTGTAGCAATTAACGATTAATATGTTAGGATATATTATGCGAGATAAATTCAATTAGTACATTTCTAATAGAAGTATAATAATCTTTAATAGAGAACTTGGGAGTGGGAGGCTTAGATTTTTTCTCAGTACCCACATTTCAATGAGAATTCCTTGTTTTGGATTATTGGGGAAGTAAATCCCCAATATAGGGAGAATAAATTGAATTATATTTCAATTTATTATTTATGCATATTGTATGGATAAGTATTTAGAAATTCTACTGGGACAACATGCTATTCAGAGGCATGGTCTTCCAGAATTTTTTTAAAATATATTAAATATATAAAATGGAATTAAAACACAGGTTTTTTAAATTGTTGGAATGAAAACTATATAGGTGATTGAATGAGAAATATGAGGCCACCATTTAGTTTGTAATGTGCTTTCTACCCTAAAGGTGACATAAATTAATTTGACATAGGACTTTTGAGGAAAAGAACATTTGGGTATAAAATGAATAAAATAATTAATTAAATTATTTTATATGTATCATTGATGAAATGACAAAACAACCAAGTTTTTTCATTTACATATGCACTTATAGATGAAATTAATGTAAATTCACATTATTCTTTGATTCTACAAGAGACATTGATTCTATGGGATGAGATTTCATTTTCAAACAATGACCAGATCATGGAACGAGGATTGATGCACACCAAAAACAACATATCTCACCAATCAAAAAATATTCCTCATATGTATTCATCTTAGATCTATCCAAATAATTTTAGGATAATTTTTTTATTATTTATCTATTTTATTTATTCTTATGGTTATAATGAATCATTATACCATAACATTGATCTGTGGATCATGTGTATTTATAGGATGGGTTTATTGCATTGTGATTTTGGGAGAATTACTATAAAATGATGATTTAGTAATTTTTATTCTATAGAAATGAATCGATATTGAAATGAAATTAATTTTATGTTCATTCCACTCATATATGCTGGTGCGTTTCTCCTTTATTCTGTGTTCATCATGGGAGTTCTTCTTTTAGCCTATTTTGTGACCTATCATGATCAATCGATCATTGCCCACTTGTTTATTGATAAAATAATAAGATATCATATATCTGGGATCAACACAACATGATGTTGGTGTACCGATGAAATGTTGGAAAATTGGATGATGAAGGATAATAAAATTTTAATTAATTGTCATTCTTCGTATCATAGTAAATATTAATGCATTAATCCATTTTCTGAGATTATATGATAGAAGAACAAGTTTTATTGATGACGGAAATTCATGGAAAAAGCAAACCCCTCTTTTGCATGGATCAGCCAGAATGGTTTCCAGAATCATGGAGATCACAAAAGGAAAGTAGATCAAAAATTCTAGAAATTTCCATGTTACACGGTGTGAAATCTGGATGAACATGTATTGTGGGGCCCCCTTTGCAGTAGATATGATTTTTAGTAGGAGTTATGTTTTAGATAATACAAAAAATAAAATAACAACAAGTGAAAGAACCCTAGTGACTCTTTTTATATGTCATAGTTTACAAAATAAAATCGTGAAGTAGATGGCTTGGGAGAACTCTTTGTATTCCCCTACATGAAATGACCTAGACCATGTACATAGGTTATGCCATGTACTGGTACACAAATGCATGTACATGGGATGAATATTTATACTACAATAAGGGTATAATACATGGTTATCTTACATAACATGATCATCTATATTGACATAGTCAAGAGAACCAGGTCGTTTACTCAGGTAGATCCCAGGTTGATGGGAAACGACAAGTGATCCCTACTATAAGAATATACTCATTTATTCATGGAATTAAGGTCATTTCATTTGTGAATTAGAAATATCTAGTTATGGTTTATTACCATTATAGTTTCCATGAGGGATAATATGGAAATATCTCTGAAACATAGGTAATGATCTCTTTAGCATGACATCTTGGATATAATCATTGGAATTAGTTTATGAGGACTAGAGTGAGATCATCTATTTGTCATCAAACCATATATAGAGTTCAAAATAACTTCATGAATAATAGTATGTAGGTTATTATAATATACATAGTGGGTTAATCCATATTGAGTTATTGGTAACTCCCCAGGGATTTGGGATTGATCCTCATATATTTATCAACTATCTTTAGATGTCATCAGGGTTATTTGAATCAGGTGTATGTTCTCTTAAACGTGTGTTATATCGAATCATAGAGCTTGAATCCATCAATGGTATACTCAGATTATCAGTTAACTATATACTATGTATTGTTTTTGTGTATATGTGGTTATTATTGTTATATGTGTGGTATTCATATTATTTTGTGGAGCTTATTGTATTTCCTTTGTTGTATGCGTTTTCATTTTGGATTATCCTTATGATTATTTTCATTGTCACCAATGTATGATTTTATCTTCCACGTGTCTTGTAATAAGTAGATGGTAAACTATTTGATAGAGAAATTAACATACCAAAACAAGAAAATGATTAGTGAGACTAGACAGATAGGGGTGTATTCATTTTGTATTCATATAGAAGTCCCTTTACCTTCATGTGGGTCATTTTTCAAAATCTATGGTGTGGCTTTGTATTTTTCCTTATCTACCTACTTTTTACATATTTTTGTACTATGTTTGAGATATTTTTATATATGAATTCATGGTTGTTTGATTTTTTTTATATTACCACGGTGTAGGCTTTTAGATGTGTGTGTGTGTAAATGTACATAATCTAAGGCCTATCATGTCAATGATATTCCTACTCAGTGTTTTTTTACAACCCTTGGATGATTGGAGTCATGCTTGGGGAGTCGTGGAATGTGCCCCATAAAGATGGATCAATAAATATAACCAATTTATAAATATTTTATTCATTTAATTGTTTAAATATAAAAACGTAAATTTTTTAGCTTATCCTCTAAACCATTCATGCATACTGTAACAAATATATGAGAAGCTACAATGAATCAAAACCTTTGTAGATAGACAATCATAATTTATGACTTATTATTAGGCTTGTATATTATTATCTATGTTCATAGTGACCATTGAAACATTATCACAAATTCAATAAATCATACCTTATAACAGGAATTATTAGTAATATTAACCCTTCATCCCCTAGGAATCATATTAAATGACTACATTGTTATTATATTAAGAAATATGATGCCTTATTTTTCATATGTGTCTCATTGATATAATTAATTATTACCACCTATATAATATGATATAATGTTTAAAAAATAATGAAATACAATAAATAATATGATATGATATCAAATATTTTATGTTTCGATCCAATAATTCCTTCTGAAATCCAAAATAATAAAGAATTCAAATGGATAAATGAAATTTCATTTTTTATGTTATGAAATCTGATTTCACAATTATTTAAAAAAAAAATTATTTTTGAAAAGAAATTTTATAATATAGAATAATGTGAAAACTATAATACCTGTAATTGTTTTATAAAGTTAAAATAATAGTTGATCTATGAATTGTATGACATTAGAAACCACGAATGACAGAACTCCATTCTATGAAAAAATAATCAATTTCAAAAGAATACATTCATAAATCAACATACCATGCACTGATGATCATCTACCATAAGCTTCATCGATTAGTTAGAGGAATATCACTGAGAGGAAACCAATGGAATCCATCATTTTAGATATATCCAAATATTTAACATATTATTAATTTTTTTGTTGGAATCCTTAATATCAAAGGTATGATAGTACCTCTCGATGGTTATGTGAAAAATAAGAAGGATATATTTAAAATTCTACCTAAAAGCATGGGAAAATTATAATGACATCATTGTAATAGTCACAACCTCAATTATATAATCTAGAAAAATTCTTCAAAGAACTTATATTAATATATCTCTCAAGATACATGTAAACCATTAAATTATAAAAAATGTAACCATCATCCAAATTATTTCCCATATGTTTGATCTAGGGAATTGTTTATGATATTATATCCATTGGTGTATGATAAATGAATGCTAACAACTAACATTTTAATACCATTTTCTGTCATAGGGTGATTTGGGAAATCATATTTTATGATCTATTCTACTATGATATTTACAAGTCATAAATATTGATTGGATTAGTAAAAGAGAATATGATATTGCCATATCATAGGAAATGATATACACTAACAGAAGAAAAGAAATCAGTTGATCGTATGGAATTATAGAATATCACTATTACATATTTCATATAAATATAAACGATTATAAATAGAAATAAACAAGAATAGATATATAGATATATATATAATAATTAAGCACCCAAAAACACTATAAAATAAATAAATAGATATTAACACGCACACAGACAAACACAAACATATATATATATATAGGGAGAGAACACTATGGTTCGACAAGGTTGAAGGGAATGTTCGTTGATCATGTATACATGATGGAGATAATCTTCAATCCTTGAAAAACTCATCATAGTTGATATATATAGTTTAAAATAAATTTCAATTTCATGCCTTTGATTTTGGAAGTTGATTATTGTAGATTCATGTATTGGGTATGAAATACGGATCATCTCCTGTGTGAGAATGAATGGCAAGGATGAGTTGCATAACTGGAAGTGTAATTTTAAAAAGAGGGAACAAGACATACAATTGCTTGTGGAAAAATAATTCTTAATGAATGCATTTTCAAGGATAAAATCATCAAGAACTCATAACATAATATTTTAGAAGCATTAATTTTATAACTGATAAATGTCATCAATTATCTATTCTAAATTCACCAATGATATACCCATAACAAAAAATTAATTTATTATATAAATGTATGTAATATTAATTATACAAAACATATATATAAATATATATATATATATATGACTTTAATAATTTGTAATTATATAAATGTATAAAACATTAAAAATAGTCTGTATATATATAATTTTTATAAAAATAAATTTTATTTAAATGATATCTGTTATATTTTAAAAGTTATCATTAAATATATATAAGAAATAATACTTTCTACAATGTAGTAATGTATATGTATTTTTATAAATATTGGCTAAATTATATTTAAATAAATAAGAATTTTAATTTATTTTACTAATTAAAATATTATATTTAATCATTGATCATTATTATTTATAAAAAATCAGGTTTTTTTATTCATTTATTAAAATTATATTTATTTATAAAAAATTTATTAATATCATATATATTTTTACTTATAATGACTTTAAAGATGAATAATTATATATATATATATATCATTAAATATATATATATATATATTTCAACATAAAATTGAATTAATTTCCTTTGAATAAATTTAATTATATATAATAACATATAAATTTATATATAAGATATATATATATATAGCAATATTATTATTCAACAAATATAAAAATCAATATATAATTTATTTGAGTTATTATATTAATTAATTTTATTAAATATATGTATATCAGTAATTATAATATATTAATTTATATATATATTATCTAGAAATACTATTCTAATTATATTTAAATTTTTATATGAATAATGGTTATTTTACTATTAAAAAATAACCATTATTTTAATAGGTGTTTTCTTATTATTTTTAAAATAATAAAAAATTATATATATATATATTGTTTATTATTGGGATGAATAAAATGTATGATGTTATACATATATATAATTTAATTTATTACACAATGGATGAACATTAATTGTTATTAAATAATTACTTATATAATATAATATTAATTATAATTTAAAAAAATGAAACATTATATAGAATGTTTCTTAATTGAATTTCTTAATTAATGTAATTAAATTAATGCTATAATTTTCATTAAAGATTACCTGTTTATCCATTCTATTATTTTTAAAGATAGGTATAAGAAATTATGAGTACAAAATCATGCACCAAAATTGGTCAGGTTTTATCAGTACTCAAATAAGAACTTATAAATTGGGACTTTTATAATTTCTCACATTTATGGTTGATAAAAATATACTTCTATTAATGATTAATAAATATTAAAACAATCTTTAGTTCATTTTTCATTGGTTTTCATTCTATTTTATATAATATTTTAAAAAATATACTAATTTCTATGTATATATACACATTGGTATATAGTACATGTAACAAATAATTCACATTGAAATGTTTTCTTGAGCCTTCCATTTTAGAGTACAATTATGCTATTTCATTATCATTTCATTTGAATTGATTTAATTTTATATTTTTGGGGGTGGGGGAATGTTTTAATAACATAGTTTGTCTTTGTACATCTTTTTATCATTTAATTTTTTTTAGATATATTTTTTCCAAAAAAAAATTACATCACTTTTTTATTTTAATAAATTTATTATATAAGAGTTAAAAATTAATAAAAATAAATATGAAATGATAATTATGGTTTCATTAATTTAATAATGGATAAGTATAAATACATACAAAATACCCATCAGAAATTGTAAAATAATAAAATTAAATATCTTGATTAAGGGATATAAATTCCAAGGACTCTTGTCCTTCATAATCATTAGGCACATGATGATTACTATAAGAAGAATACCAACTATTATAAAAGTAATTTCATTTATTTATATTTACTACATAATGAAATATCCATAGTTTTGATTACATCATAATAAAATGTAGACATTTTAAGATAAATTTTATTTGATGTTTTGTAATGTAATAGTTGACAATGAATATTCTTAATTTTTTAGAAATATATTATCCAATTAATGATTTAAATAAAATAATATTAATACATAATAACATATTAAATGATATATATTTGTGTGTTTTTTCATTATAATAATGAAAATAGGGAGATATATGAGTTCTATGTTACATTCTTGAAAATTATTTGTTTATTTGGATTATTCTAAAATTAGTAGATATAACCATTTTATACGTGTTCAAATTAATTATTTCTTAGAAATGATATATTTTTCTGTATAAAAATAAAAATAAAATTATATTTATTTATAAATTTGTATGAAATAATAATTCATTATTTTAATGGTAATATGATATTTTACATCCGAAAATCATGATTTTATAATTCCATATTTATAATATTTATATACTTTTTCATTAAATTTATAGTTTTTCTATATTTACCCATTTATAATTATTTATGTAATAATTATAAATATTTATTATTATTCTATTTATCGTAATATAATTCAATTTTTACATAGAAGTAAATATATTTTAAAATGGATTTATAAAACCTCTTAGGGAATTGATGAATCATTGATGGATACATTTCTTATACATATACAATTATTAATTATAATATTAATGTATTAATTATATTATAATTATTTTCAATTATTTTAAATTTTATAATATCAATATAATCATAATATGTGTCCATGGAAATTAATGTAATAAATTCTAATATTCATTTTAATTTTATATATAGTTACATGTGCATCAAAAACTAAAGTAAAATGTATATTTAAATTTTTAATAAAATTATATAAAAATAGTATCAAAATTTTTTATTCATGTGTATTTCATATAATTTTGAAATTATTTTTCACATATTTATAATGAAATGTAAAAATTTATTTGAATATTTAGATACCTTAAATAATTTCATTTAAAGGTAATGTAACATAATTTATTATTTAAATGATATTTTATAAAGTATATATCAAATTAATTTGAAATTAATTTCATTCATTTAGTGCATTATAATCCTAAAATTTATTTCAAATTTATGATATGTAGTCATTTGAAAAATAATGTATCCATTTTAAAAATAATGTTGTTTTTAATAACACCCACCATACGAAAATTAGTTTCACAAGTACTTATTTTAAAGATGAATTTAAAATTTATTTTAATGAGAATTGAATTAAATGGATCTAGAAATTGTAACTAATATATCTATATTAGATAAGGTGATGAGTTTTTTTATTTTGATAAAAATAGTTATAGATGTTAAAAAATATTTACATTCAGTAACATATGTTAAATATCACAACACACAATTTGTTTTTTGAAAAAATTCAACCAAGTTTGTTTATTTGGTCAAAAATTGGTACTAATCACTATTATGGGGAATTAACGAAGATAATGATGTATTATACGTGTAGTAGAGAACTTTGGGTAATGAAAAAATTGGTGAATAATTAATTCCATGGGATTCCACTTACCAAACATATAAATACCAACACTATATTTTCTTTTCCAAATAATGTATTATTTAATTATATTTTCATACTATTGTCTAGGATCCTATCCCACATATACCCATCAATATTAATGAGTTTTGGGGGTTTTAGGGGAATCTTTTAGGCCATAATGTTCACTTATGTTTGGAAATCATATTTAATTTCCATCAATCTCATGTGTGATTTTTTAATGTCCTACATTAAATTTTATTTTAATTTTATGATATGATTTTAATTTTAGTATATTACTATCCATTTTATTTATAAACTATAGTATAGGCCTTAATCAATATCTTTAATTCATTTTCTGAATCCATTACTATTCTAATGTAATATTATTTCAATGATATTTCATTTCATTGAACGTTTTTTTAGAAATATTTTAAAATTATTCTTCACATGATGATATTATTATTATTCAATGGTATTTATATGTTTAAAATCTATTCAATAAGGGGTTATCTATTATCTCCCCTTATACCCTTTTCAAAATCTACATCATTCCAAATGAAGATATTTTAATTTACTTATCATGAAATTAATATTTTGTTTCAATGTCATATATTATTTGAAACATTTATATACTTTGATAATATAATATGTTTATGTTATAATATATTCCATTGTATTTATGATCTTTTTTATAATTCCAAATTATACTCATTAAGATCTTCTAATAAGATGAAACCCAATAAATATGGAAAAATGAACTATAATATGCTTCCAAATATCATATACATGTATGTTTCCATGGGAATAAAATCTAATTGATGAATCTGATCCATTACTAACATTTTTTTCCTTCCAGTAAACCATTATTGATTATATTTGTTTCTTCCAATATCACTATATGTATATAGATCACAATAAAAACCTATTTCATTATAATCACCATGTGTTCATATAAAAGAATTTTAATGGTATATAGTTAAATAGTTAATTCTAGGTATGTGTTGGGGTCAATAAGCATCTATGGATTTCCCTAGATTGATCATTCATCCAAGAAAATCATTAATAGGTCCTGAATATAATTATTCAATTGGAATCTCCTACAATAGTGATACACTTAAATGTTACATCTAAAAACCATTCAACCAACACTTTGAACTCCATGATGTATATGTTACCATCAACATATACCCTTAATTATGATTACTCAACTCTTACAAATTCATATTTATTTATATTCACATTGAAACAATTATCTTTTATAAAATAGGGATAACTATCCATAACCGCAGATGTCATCTTATTCAATATTGTAATAATAATTTTGTACATAATTATTTAGATTGAGAGGTACTCACCTAGATACCATTTTCATTTTATAGATAGGGAAAAAGAAATGATAAACATAATATCCTTTATTACATAAAATTTTAATATATCATACTTCATTATTCTTAATGAAAGGTATTAAATTAGATATCTTATCCCTAATTTTAATATGGATTTTTTTATATTTTAATTGATATCCCTTAATGGTGGGTTTCAAATTATCATCTATTATATATGAAGTATTCAATTATATGTTATCATTTATGAATTTCATGTTATCTATTAAATATGGAAATGTTGTCTGATTAATGGGACAATTTTTACATCAGTATAATGAATTCATTATTTTTTAACATTTAATATAATATTTAAATGACATGATTAAGATACAATGGTATTTTTTTATAACCATTCCATTAGATCTATTCAAATATAATTACATTGTCGGGTGGCATCATCATTTGATGTTTGTGACCACATGTTTATAGTGTTCTATTTACTTGTATTACAAATGCATCAAGATTTCCATTGGTATCATGATTTCCATATATATATTATGTTTTCCTTATTTATAAATCTCTCTATTATAAATATACCATGAATTAAAATGCTATATTCCAAAAAATCAAACTATTTTTATTATTAAACATGCTAATAATTCAAAAAAATCATTCCACAAAATTCTAAAATCTCAAGTAAAAAAATTATTTATTAATATATACAGACTATTGATACAGATATATATCCATGATATGTTTTATATAAATATTGATGAATTATTTCTCATATATTGTATATGAATTCCTAATGAACTTATTATTTAATACTCTATAAATTATCAATAGTTTATTAATTCCTGATAGTTTAATAAAGGTATGAACATATAACACCATATACCGGACTATATTTTTAGGGATCTTCATTCATGTATTAGGTTTCATGAATATGATTTTGGGATGGATTTTAAGTGGGGGATGAGGTTAAATGTAATGGGTGTGAGTGGGGATGGAACGTGCGCATGTCACAAATCATGCATAGGAAAGAACATGTTGGTTTGGGGGGGGGGGGTTGTGGTGTTAAGTGGTAAAAAATCATGTTTTATTTAGTAGTATTTTTATATTTTTTCTTGAATCATTTTTCACTGTTTTAAAACAACATGAAATTTAAGCCTCAGTAATTAGGTACATTTTCAAAATCATAATCAATGACCAATGTTTTTCAAATCTATAAAAAATAATCCATGTTTCAAAAAATGATAAAAATTATCGGCATTTATAAATGAGACAAATTTATCAACATATCATTTTTTTATATTTTATACAAATGTGAAAAATTTCACATTAAATGTAATTAAAATTGAAAATTTAGAAAACCTTGAGTAATTATATTTTAATTATAAAAACTATGTATTATTATTATTTTTAGTCCCATCACATTTATTAAACTTAAGAATTCATTTTACCTAACATATGACATGATATGGCACCAATAGTGAGGAACATTGGAAGTAGGAACAATAGAAATATAATCTTAACATACAAGGATATTACATCATTTAAGATGAATATTTATTACATTTAAAAAAATATATACCCGAGGACTTAATATTTTATTTTCTTTAGAAATGTGGAAAAAATTATTCTATCCAAGTGAATGATTATAAAAATATCAAATAAAGATCTAAACCTTTAGTACTTCTACCTAAAACCATTCTTCCCAACCTAGAGAATAGAAACAAAAGAAAGTAGTGATATTAGATTAACAGGAAGGGTAAATAAGGGAAATGAGTAGACATTAAATTGAAATGTAGGGTATGGAACATGAGGGTAATATTTGAAGATCATACCCTAGATATTAAGGAACATAATAAATATTGGAAGATTATAAGTCATAGATCTTATGAAAAATAAGAGAATAAGTCACGAATCATAACATATAAATAAGACTGGGAATTTGTTCCCTTAATATTGGATTAAAATGCAGTGAACATGTATTATCAGAAATAAGATCACACATTAAGACATGTACATGAAATCATCCCCCCCCCACTGTATCAACTTTGGAAAATGCAACCAAGTCCATGAATTACATTGTGAACATGTAATTAGGTTCTCCCATAACTATGTGAAGATATAATCAGGATCACACATAACTATGTGAACATCTAATCAGGCTCACATATAAATATATGGACATGCAATGAGGTCCATTTTTAACATTGTGAACATGTAATAATGTTTATATATTACAATATGTATGTGAAACCATGTCCATGCATAACATTCTGAACATGAAATTAAGTTCATGAATTACCCAATGGGCATGAAACCATGTCAATGCATAACATTTTGATCATGTAATCAGGTTCACACATAACATTTTGAAAATGTAATTCGTTTCATGTATAATTTAATGGACTTGATACCTGGACCATGAATAACATTGTAAATATGAAATAAGGTTCTCTCTTAAACATTGTGAGCATGTTAGAAGTTTCACACATAATATTGTTAACATGTAATCATTTTCACACATAATATGTATAATCATGAGTCATCCATCATTACCCAATGCATTATAGGGAGACATAGGTCCCAAAAATATCAAAATAAAATCATTCACACATTTACAACAAGATAATAAAAAATTCATCATATCATGGCCAATAAAGAAGAAATATATTTTATAAACATAAAATCATAACCCATGAAATGAAATTGGTATCATTAGTATTTTATCACATTATATCCTATGGAAAGGATATTGGATTCAAAATAATTTCATGAAATTATAATCTATGAAAATAAGTGTGTTTCATAAACATTAATCGCATGGAATAGAAATGTATTTCATAAATTTATAAACTGATGACATGAAATTGTTTTCATGAAGACCATGAAATTATTCATAACCCATTCATAGAAATGATATGAATGGAACCATTAGATGATTTCATATAAGGGATTGAGTAGTATCAATGAATTTAATCATACATGAAATCATATTTTGATATTTATTTCAATAATATCCCTTAAGGAAAATATTATTTCTTCTTGGAAAACTACATTATATGACGTTGAACCATTTGAAGAACATTTTCTAGGAATGTATATTTGGAAACTTATAACTGAATATTTGAATAAAAATAAAACATTTTTAAAATCATTTTATTTTAATAATTTATTCAATAATATTTTAAAAGAAATTTTTTTTCTCAAAAACATGGTTTCGGAATACAATATATTTCTAAATGAAGAGATAGACATAAAAATTTAACATAAAAAATAATATGAATTATAAAAGAGTGTAATAATGGTTCAAATAATTTAGGATATCATAATAAAATAGGGTCTATATAAACAGAATAATTTTATTGAGAGATGTATCAGAAGATTTCATCAATGGAATCAATAATAAAAACAATCTCAAAAAGGGACAAGATTCCCACATGAGATTCTTATCACATAGAAACATAGAATCATATTCAACATATATGAAAAATAAAATAAAATTAATTATTAAATATATTTAAAATATTTATATTCATGATTATACATGAGATATGGAGGTTTATACACCTAAAATATCAATCAAGGTGCATAAAAAAAAACTGGTATTAATGAATGAAAAGTGAGACAAAACTATTTTACCAATATTGTAATATTTTAAACATAAACCCCATGAAATAATTATCATAAATTTACATATTAATAAACATAAATATTTTTAAAATATAAATATTATATAATCATTGGTATATGCTTAACCACACAAAAGTAAAGAGTGGTGAACATAATATATATCTCAAGAAAATAACAAGTTAGAAAAAATCCCCTCACATCATGCCTTGAATCTTATAAAACTCATTAAAACCATGTTTATAATAAATATAAATTGATTATAAATATTTTACATAACCCTATTATTATATCTAATACCATATATGCTTCTATTATGACCTTATATTACCCACTTGTTAATAATTCTATGTCAGGGTTTCACTTCGGGCAGTATTTACATTATTCATCACACGTGTATTAATTTTATATATGATTTTTTATTATACTTATATTAGGATTTTAAAATGATAATAATTATATAAATACCATTTATATCTATTATAATTATAATATAATAATCTATAGAATAGATATGTATAAAAGGGAATACACTGTTCAAGGAGATGGTTAGCCGTACATATGCATGTATATTGTTTCCATTTTTATTATCATATTGAATGAAATTATGTAAATGACATATATATAATAATTATTATTATAGAATATATATCATACATGTTCATTAAACCAGTCCTTAATGTATTCAATGAGGTGTGTGAATGAATCAGATATCATTGGGGGGTGGTAGTCTCTATTTCCTCAAACGAGATTACCACATTAACACCATATAAAGGGCAAAGAGATGTGTGTTGTTAATGGAATATTGAAGAATAAATAGATTATAAATAATATATATGACATATATAATCACAGGTTTTATCATAATGGACACCATTTTTTGGTGATAACCAGACAATGAACAATCATTGTTCTGTGAGGTAGTAATTTACCAAACAGAGAATCAGAATGCACGATATCAATTAGATAGGGGTGTGTGTAAATATAGGATGAAACAATATAATTAAAATATCATAGTATATTTAGGATACTATTCCTAGAACACATTAATTTAATAATGAGTTTTTAGGGGTTAAATAACGAAACTAAATGAAATTATATTGATAAAATACCTTACATATTTATGTGGTAACACATTTTGGTTTGTTCCAAAGGATTCCTTGAGTGGATTTCTGACCAAATGGAGGATTAATGGTAGAGGTATGGAATGTTGGGAGGATACTTGGTCAGATAATCAAAGAATCTAATCATTTTGAGATTTGTGGTGAATGGATAGATGTGGTGAACTTTTAAAGTGGAGGAGGAGTGCAACACATGTAAATATTTGAATAGAGAAAACCACCCAAATTTTACATGTTTAATGTTGATCAGATAATATACTATGAAAATTTATTATGAATTTTATATATTTCAATAAAATGGTTGTTTTATGACTTTCTATGTCTTTTAGGTCTTAAATTTAACTTTAAGTACTTTATTATTTTAATTTGTTTCATAACTTATGTAAATGATTTAAATCAGTTTTAGTAATCCTTCTGGTCAAAAATGAAGTTGAACTTATTATAAATTATATTTTATACTGATTCCATATATGGAATCCATTTTTAATAATAATAATCACATAACTGGTAGAAATTAATTTAAAATTAATCCCATTGAAGAGACAACACTGAGTGTTTTTAATGTAAATGAGTCCAAAAGTTTGTTACATTTTTATTTATAATTTAAATGTAATGTTGGTTCCAATGACCTAGATTTGATTAGTTTGTAAAAATATTTTCAAAGTAAAATAATAAAAAATATTAATTTATAATTTATCCTTACATATAAATTAGATGAAAAAGATGTTTTGAATTAAAATTTAGTATTTTTAACGATTTAATAAAAGATGATACCTTTTATAAAAAATATTACCGTAAACTAATTTGTAAGTTTAAATTCTAAATATAATGTGTATTTTAACATTTTTAATCTATTATAGTTATAAAAATTAGATTTAAAGTACGTTCTACCACAAAATATGGTATGTCTGCCTTTAAAAAAATATAGGGGTTTTATGCATAAAAATGGGTTTGTTATTTTCTAATGTCTATAAAATATATTGAAAAAATATTGATTTTTTTGAATATATAACTTATGTATAAAATTAACATAAATTTCCAATTTTGAATAGTTTAATTTCATTTTTGAAAATAGATTTCTGACTATAATAATATATTCATTTATCATAAATATTTTTTTATAATCATTAATTGGTAACCTGTGAATAAATATTAAATTTGTGTACACCAAATATTTTCATAATGTAATTAATACTATTAATATCCATAAAATTAAAGGCTAGGTTAAATATCCTTATTTCAATATTTTTTAATAATATATTATAGATATTTAGGACTCGTTATTACATGTTACAGAAGCCATTGGGGAAGTTCAATCTTGTGTGTAATATACACTAAGCTTGTTGTTATGTTTATTGTACTCCATGTTTGAATTCTTGTAACATAACCTTATTTGATTCCATTTGAACAGAATTTTTGTCTTAGTGAATGAAAACATATATAGTTGTGTAAAGTGAAAAATATGAAAAACATAAAATAATTCATAAAAAGATCACAAGATCTCATGTTTTAACATTTTACAACCATTAAAATTAATTTCCCCCTCATAATTAATTATTTTTTTAAGGGTTTAGTACATGGATGCTTCATCTATAGAGACCCAAATCTAGAAAATGAATATAAACAACCCTTCAAAAGGGAATGTTCGAACCATAATTTTTAATAAAATTAACTCATAAAGAAAGTCCCACCTATGATAATATATGTGGGAAGAGAAAACAAGGACATGAATGAGAAACATGACCATCATATTCTAATGGATAGTGATAGAGGACAACGTCAAGGGAAACTTAACAAATAAAATTTAATGATTATTTAATGACCTAAGGGATCTTCTTATTCAAAATAAATGATTGTAAATGAAATACTTTTTTTGTTTCAAGATCATAGTTCATAATATTTATTAATTTTAAAACAAAATTGCATCAATTTAAAATAAATCATGTGTTGTTCATTGAACCTCTTCACCTCAATCTTTAAAATATATCGTGGAATTTTAATTCTTTATGTACCAAAAATTCACGAGATCCATGATATGCCATACCATTTTCATTAGTTATCATTAATATAATATATGTTATCCAATATTCATAAGTACTCTTATAATAAGACGATACTTTATTATCAAAACACAATCAAAAGTATAAAATTATCATTTCATAAATGGTTAACCACGTAACCCTTCCTGTATATACATCACCTTTCTCTTCCATATGCATGATATTATCTGATGTGAGAACACTTTTTATTTAATTCATGGGTTCATCCTATCTCAAATAGATCATTAAATGTGATTTTCTTATTCCGAAATCCATGTAGAGGGATTGAATCACATAAAACATATCTAAAGGAAAAAACAAAATGATTATCATAAGGATTATTCATAAAAATTCAAACATTAAAATCCAATATTTTAGGAGAAAATGATTTCCTCACCCCTAAATTTAATTATAAAATTCATCCATTGTGATTGAATAAGGATTCCTTTTGTCATTTTTCCTCAGAGGATGTGGTGTGTTATCATCCATATTGTCCAGTAGATTGGGGCATTGATTTTAAAAATGCTTGAATTCTATGGACATGAAATAGTAATGTGTGTCTGTGGGGGGGGGGGTTCTTTAAATTGATATTTCCCTCAACTAGATACATCGAATTTCATCTTATCATTACATCTACATTATTTTTCTCAGTGGCTAGGAATCCCAAACATGAATCACCTTTTTTATCATTTCTAGAACTCTTTTAAGTCCTCTTTCCAACATTTTTTGTAAGTCGGCGTTTGAAAATATTTCTTTTCTCCATTTTTATTAGATTCCACATTGAACACTATATTCCTATTCTTGTTAAAACCAACAGATTGATATGTAACACCAACAACCATTTCAACATTAATTTTACAACTGACAATCTCATCACAAATAAATAAGTCATTTATGAAAAAATTCATTAAGAGACTTGTGTTTAATATATTGAAGAACTATTGGGCATTATATTCAGGTTTAATGATAATAAAAAAATCATAACCACACAACCCTTGTGAAATTACCCTCATAGGTATCAAGATATTCACTATCATTTCGTTTCAACATAAATAACTCTTTTCCATCATCATATGAAGAACATGAGTATTGTACATTTTGAAGAATACATTTGTGAACTCAACATAACCAATGGATTCAATTTATCTTTTTTCCAAAATTCATGATTAGATTCCACCACTGGTTTGTGTAACCTTAAAACCGATAAATATGAATAATTACTTTCTCATCATTTGAACACTTGACAAAAGAGAATATTATTCAGTGGTACAGATCTAGTGATAAATAACAACATGACTAGATGATCAATTGAATGAAGATAGAAGATGCCTCATTAATGAGTCCACGTAATTTTGTTCCATTATTTTTTCATTTTGAAACTCAACATGATTAATATCATTAGAAAGCTGTGATTTTATAATAACATGATATTATATTCATTTCTCCGCAAAATTCAAATTTTTAGGACATTTGTGGCAATGGTCATCATAATCGCCATTAACATAATTCTATTGGGTTACATCGATTGAAAAAAACCAACACCATGGAGTAAGAAATAGTTATCATGATTAGGAACCATATAATATGAAATGTCATGTGTATGTTTTCTAAGATATGACACTATAAACCCCAAAATATTTTTGGGTATGTTTCACATAAATACCTTCAATTTTTTAGATAGCCTATATTGGATGAATCAACGAGTCTCTTTGAAGAATAATTTTATTATAATATGATATTGTAATAACCTAGACATATAATTAAATTTTACAATTAAATGTTTTGAATTTCAAGAAATGGACATGCATGGTACTGATGGGAGTGAAATTTGGAGTCTTATAGAATCAGCATAATGTTTAATGAATAGAAACATACCATTATGAATATAAACATACACTTTTGAATAGTAATATACCGTTATTTATTGAACCATGACCCTTAATAATTGTAACCTTACAAAGGAATGTGTAAATAAAAGTTAGGCACCTTAAAAATAATGATGAATATTTAGGTGTTGGTTTTTTTCAATGAAATTAGATTTTAAATAAAAATTTAATTTCTAATATTTATAAAATTATATTTGAAAAATGGAGTTCATTTTGTGATTCTACACAATGGAAAATTAATAGGGTGAATTTTTAATATATTTCATAAATACTTGAATTTCAGTTGAATAGTATGATACATTAATTTACCGTATAAATAAATTATAATTTAAATTGGTTATTTATAACTTCATGAGTGATCTACAAACCCAAATATCAAACTCACATGAACTTATTACTACTCCAGGAAATGGAATCCTCACTATTTCTTATCTCTTAGAGAAATAATAAATTAATTAATATAATATAATGAAAACCAACATCCCCTCCACTAAAAATACCACTCATTACATCCTAATTTTTTCACATCTATATACATTCATGACTTTTATAAATTCATCTGAAATATCTCCCTAATATCCCCTCCAATGTCCAACTGCCTTTGGTCTCCTCAAAAGTCCAAATCCTCTCACCTAAATAGGCTCTCAAAGGAAGTTATTTTCAATAGGTTAATTCCCCGTTTCAGTTATTTCATTTTCTTTTCAAGTAACATTGTTATCTTTTCTATTATAACCACATCTCATCCAAATGTTATTAAAAATACATTATATTATATTGACTGAATTTATTTTTATGATAATGTTATATTCCATCGTCATCTCTTTTTTTTTCGCCTTATATACTATAAATGAAAGCACCATTTGATATGTGTAAATTTAACACATTCAATGGAGAAATGTTTTCAATTTCACTTACTATATTATTGTCTTCACATTAAAAAAACTATAATTATTGAAAAGTATCATAATATATGTATATTATCTTATGTAATGTTATGGAATCCATAGACACTCATTATATAATATAATAATTCAAAACAACTTCATTATTCACAAACCCACCATGTTAATCCATGTGTTTATCATACACATTTATCTAATGAGTCATCCTCATAGAATATAACAAAACAATTTCATATCATAAAATTCTATTTAACTTCATTAATTATATATATTAACAATTCTGTATTTTTATCCACATTTCAAACAAACATCCATTCATGAGAAAAGTAAACTGATCATGAAAACCAATGAAGAAAATATATCCTAACAAATAAAATTAAACATATTAAACCCATAAAAATGGCCATGAATTAATCTAAGATGTTTTATGTAAAGCAATT
This sequence comes from Viscum album, assembly GCA_963277665.1. Lineage (NCBI taxonomy): Eukaryota > Viridiplantae > Streptophyta > Magnoliopsida > Santalales > Viscaceae > Viscum > Viscum album. Next base: position 1,884,428,569 of record OY728130.1, read on the forward strand.
AAATGTAAAATTGGTTATTGAAATATTAATTTATTAATCCCAATTTTATTATTTTGGAGACTAATATCAATCGAAGAACACAATAAGAAATAATGTAAGGGGTTTCTCATCTCAATTTTATTTTAATGATATTGCCATTGTTCGCCTATTATTTCTTCAATGTTGTGTATGTTACATTCTTTTGAAATATAATATCATGACTTTCATTATATTAATGGTATTCAAGTATTCACTTGATGTTTATTAACTCGATTGATTACAATGTTGTAAGGAACTTCATTTCTGTTTCCATTTCATTATCATTTAGTAGTATTGTGCCCATTATCATTCTTATGTGGTGTACCTACTTCCCCATTTTGATAATTTTTCATTTTAAATTGTAAATATATTATATACCCATATTTTGGTTTCATGGATATGATTATTTTATTAATCTGTATACCCTTTTCCATACGATATTTTTTTGAATATTGTTTTAACTATGGAATTATTCATGAGTCTATATCATACACTCGATACATATATTGGGTAGGCAGAGTGTACTTGTGTTAAATTTATGTGTAATTAATGAATTTGAATTGTAGTGATGATTAGGGCATGTTATATCACCTCGATGAATCGATAGGTCTATGGAGACAATTCAATTGGTGACAAAACATTCGAGTTTGTTTCTAAAACAGAATCTGGCGGGATTCTACTCTCAAACATTAATTGTTTCGACAAAATAGTTGTATCTTTCTCTAGATGTATGACATAAAATTAATAATAATTCTAATTATTCATTTCAATTTATTTCTATCCACAATGTTATCACTATGACAAAATCTAAGGATGATGTTTCATTATCAATTTGATAATGGCGAGTGTTTCTCATTTATTCACCATGTCATATTGATTATTCCAATTTGATTACGATTCAATTATTGATGATTTAATAATCTGCTATTAGTAATAATTACTATGAATTTTTTCTCACCCCTTTAATTTTCATACCTTCAACATGATATAAAGACAAGACCATTTTATAGGTTTTTCTTGGTTACAAATTATTAGTTATTGATATATATCATTTTTTTGTTACCATTCCCAATGTAATAAGAGTTACATTTATTTATTGAGTTTCTTCATGAATAATAAACAAATCATTCCATTTGTATTTATTTATGTGTAATCATTACAATGTAATTAGTAATTCACCAACTATGAGCTTTTGGGGTCAGGGAATTAATGTTGGTATTAGAGGATGTTTAGTACCAAACTGGAAATTAAATTTAGGAAACCTAGTTTATATGACATAACGCTATCTTATACTTTCAAGATAATCATTTGTGATCATCATAAAATTTTGGTAATTTAGAGATTTTGTGGGTATTCCTAGATAACGCATCCAAGTCTAGATAATACAATTGGACATGGTTTTGGGACAGATATATATAGGAGTAACATCTATGAAAAGGGGTTTTGGGAATGAATCAGGGTTTCCTATTAGTTGAAAATTTTACTTACTACTCACTTGGTTTGATACTCCAATGGAATATTCTTTGGATAATTCACTTTTTCTTTACAATCCTTTTTAACTAATTTTAATGTAAAAGGAAAATATGTTTACAATTATGAGATTATTTGTAGATAAATATTCAAATTTATTTATTTTTTTTGTTTGAAATTATCAATTATGACCTAATTTTGTGTGCTTATTTATTTTGTGATGGTGCCTAATGGAAAAAGGGGAATTGATACCCATGGATAATGTATAGATTTCCTACTGAGGAAGTCAACACAGTCAATGTTGGAGTAGATCAGATAATGACCATATTGGGACAACATACTTAGGTTGTGACGAATAAACATGATACACGTATAGTGGATAATTTTATGCAGATGAATCCCTGATATTCTAATTTTACTACTAATCTGGTGGTAACTAAGAAGTTGATCGAGTCTCATGAAAATATATTTCTGGCATTAAGATGCAGTGAAAAAGAAAAGGTAGTGATAGAATTATATTGCCAAAAATGTGATGCTGATCAACGGAGGACCATGATTCATAATACTATAGAAGAAGATGAAAAAGAAGATATTTAATGGATCAATTTTAATGAAATATTATTAGACAAATATTTCCATCACGAAGAAAGAACTAAAATGAGTATGAAATTCATTAGCCTAATAAAAATGGATGAATAGATTGTTTTGGAGAATGATTATACCTTCCCAAGATTATCCAGTCATTGTAATGTTTATGTATATGATTTAGTAGAAAAGTTTAATCATTTATATGAAGGAAATAAGTCATTTCTTCGAAGGGAACTAGATTCTCAAAAAAATTAATCATGTGGTGAAATTTTATAATGGTCTATCAAAATAGAGAAGGAATTTTACAGATAAAATTTTATAAAGTAAAATCCTAATTAGAATAGGAAATGTAATAACCAAGGAAATGTTAATTCGCCAATATAGAAGAAGGGAGTGAAGCAATTTCAATATGGTAGAACATTGGAAAGAATCATCCTGAGAAATGATTGAGTGGAATTATAATTTTCTATAAGTGGGGTGAAAATGATCATCGATCTTGTGAATGAAAGGGAATAGGAAATTCAATGATGTTCAATTATACCATAGTTGAGAGATGGGGCACTATTCAATTGATTTTCATAAGAGCCTAGGAAACTAGCCTAAATAAACCAAATTAGAGAAAGGGAAAGCATATGCAACTACAACTGCATAATTTTAATTTCTTAATGATGTGGTGGCTGGTACTTTAATTGTTTCTTTAATCATAGCCAATTATTTTTTTCATTTTGGATGATGAATTAATTTAAATCTTCCTAGTTTTCTGTGAAATTTAAATATGTCCACTTTGATTTAATAAAGGAGTTATTATTCCAAAAACATTGGTTATGTAGCATTGCAATAATGATGTTTCAATTTGTCCTTGTAAGGACACATAATATTTTATTAGTTGTTAGCCTTATCAACATATGGATGATTGAATTTGATATAATTATTATTATTAATTGGATATCAAATTATGATTTGATAATTTATTTTGAGATGAAGGCAGTTACATTTTTTGAGGATGGTGTAGAATCCCTTATCTTTTGAGATGAAATTTCACTATATAAATCTTATCTAGATCGAAACCTAGCAGCTCTACACAATAAAAATCATGAGGAGGAAGAGAAAAAAATATCTATTTGTAAGGAATGAAATCATCAAATTGAAGATGTAACTATTGTTCAAGAATACATTATTGTGATTCTAGTGGATTTACCACGAATTCCTCTAGTGCGGGATGTTGAGTTCTCTATATATTAAATTCCTAGAGAAAAACCTATATCAGAGACTCCATATAGAATGAGTATTATAAAATTAGTGGATATAAAGATACAAATATATGAATTTAGTGACAAATGATATATTTGACCTACTGTTCCTCCATGGGCAGCCCTTGTCCCTTTTGTCATGAAGAATGATAGATCCATGAGGCTCTGAGTTGATTATAGGAAAACCAATGCTATTAAAATAATCAAAATGTATCCTAAATCATTCATTGATGATTTATTTGATCATCTTTAGGAAGAACAATATTTTTTGATGATTTACTTTCTATAAGGATATCATCAGCTATGTGTGAAGTAGGAAGAATATCCAAAGACAACATTTCTAACCAGGTATGGGAATTATGAGTTTACAATAATGACTTTTTGAATTATTATTTAACCCTTTTTCATGGATATTATGAATAGATATTTCATGGAATATCATGATTACATTTTTTTGGTATTTATTGATAATATTCTACTATTGTAAAAATGATATGAACACCATGAGAATCACATTCAGATTATTCTATAGTATATTAGGAGAAATGAATTATATATGAAGTATAGAAGGTGTGAATTTTGGCTCCAAGATGTTTATTTTCATTTCTATATTATCTATTAAGATAGAATCTTAGTTGATCATGTGAAGACAAATCCAATTGAAGAATTTCCCACTCCAATGAACATAACTGATGTACGAATTTTAATTATCTTAGAAGGTTAATATCAGTATTTCATTCAGAATTTCCCTCGCATAGTTGACCTACTAACCAAGCTCACATGTAATTGGGTAATTTTTTTATTCTTGAAAGTATTTGTATAATTTATTGAGGAACTGAAAATAGTATTGTTTAATGATCCAATTTTTAATCTTCTATCTAGAAAAGATGGATTTTTGATATACAGTGATGCATCAAAAATGGGCTGGGTTGCTTCCATATTCAAAATAATGGAGTTATTACTAATTCATCAAGACAGTTGATGAATCGTGAAAAAAAAATCAAAATCATGATCATGAGTTGGAAGCCATAATAATTGCTCTGAAAATATAAATAAAATGTCTCGATGGTGAAAAATTATAAATATATACATATCAAAAGTGTTTGGAATAAATTTTTACACATAAAGAACATATCATGAGGTAAATGAGATTGATTCAGTAACTCAATGATTTTTACTGTTCAATACAATACAACCATGGAAAGGTAACGACGGTGGGCGATTCATTACACAAGAATGATCATAGACATCTGAACAAAATTAGGATTGTGAGAGTTACTATATTCATGGATACACTAAATATGGATATTTTCAAACAAGAAACATCTTTCCAATATCAACTGATTGATAAACCATATTTACAAGAGATGATAAAAATCTATCAAACTGACGTGAGAATCTACAAAATAAAATTAATACTGCTATGGATAGATGATTGGAAGAAATTGTTTCTGTGGATCGAGTTCTGAAATTTTGGATGCGTTTATGTGTTTTATCAATATTTGAGATAAAAAGGGAACTATTATATGATTCTCACTACTTAAATTTTCATTACACCCTTTTATCACTAAGATGTATATATATCTGAAAGAACATTTTTGGTTGGATAACATGAAGTGAGAAATAGCTGAATATGGATCGAGGATTCTAATTTGAAAACAAGTTATGGCCTAAAGAAAACTTTCTAGAGGGTCCATGCAACTGCTACCTATTCCTAATTGGATTTGCGATGGAATTATGATAAATTTAATCATAGTTCTACTGAGGAAACCTAGAATGAATGATATAATATGCATAATTTTTGGTTGTATAAAAAAATATTCACCTTTACTTTCTATTAGAGAGGATTTAGAACATGTGGACCTAGAAATAATTTATATTAATTATGTTGTAAGACTTCATGGTGAACCACTATCAATTATGTCTGATCCAGTCCCTGGTTTAAATAAAATTTTTGGAGATGTATCCAAATGGATTGGGATACTGATCATTATATGAGTACTTTTTATCACCCCCAAACTGATGGACAACATTAAAAGACAATTTAAACCATCGAAGACATGTTGAAATCATTATCTCTTGTCTTTCATGGTTTGTGGGATCAATACCAGCCTTTTGTGGAATTTTTCTACCATAATTTTATCTAGTATATAATTCAAATAGCACCATATGAAGAATTACATGTAAGCGGTGTTGAAATCCAACATGTTGGGATATATTTGGTGAGAGGAAAATTATTGGCAGCGAACATATCGTAGAGTGAACTACAAAGGTAAAGATAATTACCAAACAGATTAAAGAAAATCTAAGTTAGAAAATTAGTTATTCTAACAATAGTAGAATTTAGTTGGAATATCATCTAGGAGATCATGTCATTCTAAATGTATCATTGTCGATGGGCATCATATGGTTCGGTAAGAAAGGGAAACTGATCCCCAAGTATATTAGACCATTTAAAATTCTGGAAATAATTTTAGTTTTAGCATAATATTTAGTAACACCACCATGTCCTTCTAAAGATCAATATTTGTTCGACATGTCCTTGTTTAAGAAATAGATACATGACCTAATGCATGAACTCACCCATGAAGAAATAGAGATGGAACCTGATTTGTCTTACTGTGAAGTGACTATTGAGATTCATGACACTAGAGAGAATGTATTTATGAATCAAATGACATGACTAGAATCATTTTTTTAAAGAAACCATAAAATTGAGAGGAAACATGTGAACCTAATGATGTTACGAATAAGAACCAAACACATCTTTTTAAAGGTTTTTAATTTCCTAGAATAAATTTCTAATGGATGGAAGAATATAACACCCCAATAAATTTATGTAATGTTTCTATTAAATATTTTCAATTCATTAGATATCATATATTTCATGAAGCATTGAGTCCCTATGAAACACCACTTTTTTATTATAGGATACAGTCATAACCTATCCATTAAACATAAATTTCCACTTTTATGATTTGAATATTGAAAAATGTATATAAACAGTGGCGATCAAGGAAATATTTGGAGTTTTATAGAATCAACATAATTTTAAGTGAATAGTAACTTAACTATATGAATAGTAACATACCATTTTGAATAGTTACATACCTTTAAAATAGTAATATATTCCTTATTATTGGTATTTTTATCCATGAATGAGTAAATTAAATTTAGGTACCTTTAATATGATGTTGAATATTTTATGTTTTAGTATCTTTTGTTTAAATTAATAATTTAATTAAAAATTAAATTTTCTATCTTTAGAAAATCTTTTTGAAAATATGGAGATCATTTTTGGATTCTTGTTGTCGAAAAATTGTTATGGTAAATTTCTGAGATATTACGTAAATAAATAGAATTGTTTGTGATTAATAAAATACATTAATTTACCGTATGAATATATTATAATTTAAATCCACTATTCTTAATATCATGAGTGATGTAAGAACACAAATCTCTATGTAACATTAAATTATTACTATTTTCGGTCATGTAATTTTCATTGTTCTTGTCTAATGGAGAAATAATAAATTAATTAATATAATATTAAGAAAATTGTCTTTCCCTCCAATATAAATACAACCCCTCACACCCTTATTTTTTTCACACAACTCTAGCTTCAATCCTTGCCTAAATTCTACTCTAATCTCTCTCTTTTCCCCTCCCACATGTCCAACCACTCTTATTCTCCTCAAAAGGAAAATTCCTCCTCTATAAAGATTCTCTCAATATAAGATAGATTCAAGAGGTAAATTCCTCTTTCCAATTTGTTTTTTTTCTTTTTATGTTCCTTTGTTATCATTTCTATTCTGACAAATTATCATAAAATTTTTAGAAAAATAAAATAACTTATATTTAATGTAATTATGTTACGACAATAGAATATTCCATCATCATCTATTATTTTACCTCCTTTTATTATATAAATGAAAGAACTATCCATGATGTTTTATTTTATCACATTCATAAACATTGAGTTTCAATTTCCATTACTATATTCCTGACTGGTCATGAAAATATTCTAATTGGTAAAACTATATCTTAATATATGTAATTTATCTTATGTAATGTCATGGATTCCTTAAACACTCATTATATAAAATTATAATTCAAAAATTTTATTATGCACAAAATTTTCATGTTAATACAAGCGTTTATCATGAAAAATTATCTCATGGTTCATTTTAATGGTATTAAAACAAAATCATTATCAGATCATTTAAATATTTTTACTTTTTATAAAAATATATACTAATTAATGTGGATGTTTATCCAAAATTCAAATAAACTACCATTCATGGATACAAGTAAATATATCAAGAATCCCAAGAAAGAAAATCATTCCATAACAATAAAATTGAACCTCTAAATCCAGTAAAATAACATTAATTACCTAATAAGGTTAAAAATAAACCAATTACAAGTAGTAGTGGTTTAAGAAATAATAATTAATTTAAGTTATACTTGATATTTTATGTCATTAAGATCAAACTTAGAACACAATCATAATGGTAGGGTTATCTCAACTCACATTTATTTATTTGAGATTCCTATTGTTCTCCATATATTTCTTTAATGTGGTGTATGTTTTCTTCCATTTGATATATAATATCATTATTATATTTATATTCATTGTATTTAGTTATTAAACTGATTATTATTAACATTATTGATTTTAATGATGTGTGGGACCTTGTTTCAGTTTCCATTTTATTATGAATTACTTTATATTGTGAATATAATCATTCTTAAATTTTTTACCTACTACCTCATTGATATAATTTTTCACTATAAACTGCAAATATATAATATATACATATTCTAGATTCATGGATATGGTTATTTTCTTAAACCGTATAGACTTTTACATATGGTGTTTATTTGGAATGTTGTTTTATCTATAAAAATATTGAAGAATATGTTTCCTCTAGTCAATATGAATATAGAGAAGTTATATTGTACATTTATTAAATCTATCTGTAAATAATGCTTTTGACTCGTAGTTATTTTTTGTCCCACTATATCCCCTCGATGTAATGACATGTCTCATGAGACAAATTATATTGTGATAAACCCTTCACAAGATTGTTTCCATAACAGAATCAGACAGTTTTCTCCCCTAAGACTTAATCTATTTCAACGGTATAATGTTATCATGTATCAGATACATGATGGGTTTATTAAAATACATTCTCATTTTTTATTTTTATTTATTACTATCAATGATGTTTTCACTATTAAAAAATATATGGATGTAGTTTCCTTCATATTTTCTTAATGGTGTGGGTTTTTCTTTTATTCTCCATACCATATTGACTATTCCAATTTCATTTTGATTGGATTTTTTCTGATTCAATCTTCTTATATTAGAAACTGTTATTCATCATTTTAGTGCACCCTTTTCATTTTTCTACCTTCACAAAGTTATGAAGAGGAGACCATTTATTAAGTTTTTTTGGATGGCGTTTATTTTTTTGTTATGTATCATATTTTGTTACCTATAAAAATGCTATATGATATATATATATATTGTTTATTAATGACTACTAAATTGATTGTTCGTTCATTATTTATTTACTTTTAATCAAGATAATTTAATAAATAATGCCCTAGCTCTGGGTTTCGGGGGTTATGGCATAACAGACACCTTTCATATTCTATGACACCTTAGGCTTATCCAAGGTTATTCATAACTAACATCTATTTATATAATTCATAATGGTTTTGGAAGAGTTTGTGAATTCACAAAGCATATCCTATTATTGATTCAAACTAGGTGTGTAACACAACCCATTTCCCTGTACCAGATTAGCTTGAGATAGGCATATAACATCATGTCAGAGTGATTTCTACAAGGTACATATATGCCAGAGTCAAATACACTTGTAGTATTTTGGCATTGATGTATTTCAAGGAAACCACTAACTCTATCCATTACCAAAATCCTAGTAAATTTTCAAAAAATGTAACTCAGCCTTACACTTATCATTAGATACATCCCAAGAAATGTAATTATAAATAATCATATGGATCCCACCAAATATTTATTATCCTTGTTTCCAAATTCTGACTAATCCTTTACTGTGATACCAACTACAGTGACACATGCTGACATTCATGGATATTACATCATTTTTGATGAATATATAGTATATATAAATAGTACATGCCTGAAGACAGTAATAATTTATTTTCATTGGAAACATGGAAAATATTCTATCATGGTGAAAGATCTTCACCATCGCCCATTAAATGATTCACATTTAGTACTTCAACCAAATATCATTCTTCATAACCTTGATAAATGAAACATAAGAAATGGATTAGACTATATTCAAAATAAGGGTATATAATGTAAATGTGTATGAACAATATGAACATTTGGGGTTTAGAACTTGATCCTGAAATTTCATGATCATACACTGCATATTAGTGATCATAATAATGATTAGTAGTTTAAAAGACATAGATCATAAGAAAATTTAGGGAATAAGTCATGAAAGAATAAAATAAGATTAAGACATGGAATTTGTGGAATGCACATTGGTTTATAGAGTTATTAACAATATAAGTAGTAATAGGTTCGCTCATTATGTTAAGGACATAAAATCATACGCCATCATAAAATTGTGGACATGCAATAAGGACTGCGAATAACATTGTGACCAAGTAATTAGGTTCACGAATAACATTGTGATCACGTAATTAGGATCACGCATAAACTGATGGACACAAAACAAAGTCCACGTATAATATTATGAATAAGTAATCAGGTTCGTGCATAACATTATAAGAATGAAACCATGTCCATGTATAACTTTATGGACGTGTAATCAGGTTCACACATTAACTAATAGACATGAAACCGAGTCCATGAATAACAGTATAAAATTGTAATTTGGATCACACATAAAATTATGAATATGTAATCAGGATCATGAATAATCATATGGAAATACAACCAGGTACATGCATAACATTACGAACATGTAGTTAATATCATGTATAACATCGTGAATATGTTATCAGGTTTATATATAACATATGTACTTATGAGTCATCCATTGTTACCAACAATATTGGATAGAGATACTGGCCCCATTGATCACATACTAATATCATTTAAACTTGTTCCACAAGATAATAAAACATTCATTATATCATGACCGATAAAATACATAATTTTTATAAACAAAAAATCATAACCCATTAAATAAAATGGCTACCAGGAACATTTAATCACCTCATAACCTACAAAAAAGAGATAGGTTTTATAACAATTTAATAAAATCAAAACCTGGGAAATGAAGTGGGATTCATAAATATGAATCCCATAGAAAATAATTAGAATTCCTAAACATATAACACGTGGATGAGAAATAGGTTTCACGAAGGATATAACATTAAGAATATGATATTCATAGAAATGATATGAATGTAACCCTTAGATAATTTTCTATAATGGATTCAGCAACATCATAGTATTTCATCTTATTTGGAAAATAATTATGAAAAATATTTCAAAAACTCTTATTAATAAAAATATCATTTCTTCTTCGAAAACAAATTTTTTTAACGTTGAACCACATATAATCATTTTTCATTGAAAATATATTTAAAAAACACATAGAAATGATATGAAAACAATTAAAAAAAATTAAATTCCATTTCCTCTAAAATTTTCCTTAATGTTGTTTTGAATTCATTTTTGATAACATGGTTTCTGAATAAAATATATTTCCGACCGAAGAGATAGACGATCAGATTTCACGTAATATAATTTTATTAAGTAAAAATGAGTGGAAAATAGTACTATGACATGATTATATATTTAAAAAACAAAGATAAGGATAAAAATTAATGTTCTTGTTAGACGTATCACAATATTTCATCAAAGAAAGCATAAAAATAAACATTATCGAAATGTGATGGAATTGTATGAATAAATCATATTACATAGGACTAGGATAATAATGTCCATGTATGAAAATGAAATTATATAAATCATTAAATATAATCAAAATATTTAGAGTAATGGTAATAATTTTGAAATGGTATTATATAACCCTAAAAAAAAGTTAATATGCATAATCAGACATGAGTCTCAAAGAATGAAATTTGAGAGAAATCTATTTTACCAATTTTTTTACATTTGGAGCGTAAACCCCATGAATGTTGAGTCATAAAATAGAAATTTTAACAAAAATTATTTATATGATAAATATTATACCTTCATGGTCAGCATATACACCACCCAAAATGAAAAAGTGGAGAACATAACCAGTATCTCACAGAAATTGAACATGAGTTGAGATTCCCTAACCTTGTGTCTTAACACTCAACATAGTCATTCCAATCAGCTGTATATTATATATAAATTTATGATAACTATTTTAACAAAATAAATTATTATATCTATTAAAATATCTGGGTTTTTACACCATTATATTACCACCCTATTAATGATACATTGCTATAGTTTCACATCAAGTAATTCTCACTTTCTTCATCATCTATGTCTTAATTTGTTATATAATTGGAATTTATTCTTATATCATGAATCTAGAATGTAAAATTTGAATTATATATATTTTATATCCATTATATCTATATTATAAAAATCTATAGAATGAACATGTAAAAAATGTACTACATTTTTCGTAGTGATTGTAATCCATACGTACAGAAGTAAAAAATATATATATATTTCATATTGAAATAATGTATGTAAATAACACACACACACAAACACAGACATATATATATATATTAAATTAACATTATTATATCATATATAAATTATAATTTTATTAAACACATTATTAATACATTCTATGTGGTGTGCGAACGAATCACATAACTTTGAGGGGGCGGTAGACTACTATTCCTCAAACAAGATTAACATATTAACAGCAATGTAAAGTAAATAGATTTGTTTAGTAAAATGAATAATTGAGGATATAAAAATAATAAATAATATATATATATATATATATTTTCCATCATAATGGCCCTGATAATTTGTGGTAAATGGAAAATGAACAATCAATTTTTTGTGAGGCAGTAATTCTCCAAACAGAGAAACAATAAGTTCAATATCTATTACATGGAGGTGTTTGTAAGTGTAGGTCAAACAATTTGAATAAAAAATAAATACTATATTTAGTATACTGGTTTTGTCACAAAATAATTAAATAAATATAGTTGAGGGGAAGAGGATGCAAAATAAAGTAAATGAGATTGAGACTAGATGCTACTTTTCATCAGGTAACTCCTTTTGGTTTGTGTGAAATGGATTCCATAATGGTATTTATGAACAATGGAATATTTCATGGTATAGAGTAGGAAGTTTGGGAGGATAATTGGGATTAATTAGGCCTAATATAAATGGCATGATAGGGTTAATGAATGGATAGAGGTGTTGGCCTTTTATAGTGATGGAGGAGTGACACTCTTGTAAATATTTGAAGAGATAATTTGATCCATATTTTTCATGTTTCAAGTTGAACTAATAATGGAAAAAGGTATGTAAAATTGATTTTACTGCTTAATATTTCTATACAATGGTTTTTTTGCATGTTTGTATATCGTTTTGTGTCTTAAATTTATGGTTTAGTACTTTATTAACCTAATTTCTCTCTTAACTGATGTAATTTATATTAATCAATTTTATTAATATTTTGGTAAAACAAATTTCAAGTTATTATAAAATATTTATTATGATTATTAAAAATATGGGAACTAATTTCTCTACATTGTAATAAAAAAAGTGGGTGAAATTAATTTAAAATTAACCCCATCGATAGGATGACACTATGTGTTTTAAAAGTAAAAATACCCAAATGTTCGTAACGTTTTTATCTCCAATCTCAATGTAAAATATGTTCCAATGAAATAATTTGTATTTATTGGTAAAAATTATTATCATAATTAACTAGTATACTAATTAAAAATATATTTTAACCTTATTAATAAATTAAATGAATAATTATTTTTGAATTAAAATATAGTATTTTTTTTCAATTCATTATAATTTGAACCCTTTCATAAAAATACATAAAATTTATCCTAAGATAATTTTATGATTCACATAAAAATTTATTTGTTAATTTTAAATATTAAGTAAATAAAATTTATAAAAAATTTATTTAAAATTGTTACACATTAAATGGTCGTAAAACTACCATATAAAAAATAGGGGCTCTATGCAAAAAAAATGGCATTTGTTCTTATTTAATGTCTGTAGAATCTATTTGTTGGATATAAAATGTTATTTATTGAACATATATCTTATGTATTACATTAATATCACATACCAAATTTAATTAATTTAAATTATATTGATAAAATATTTATTTGACTTTAATAACATTTTCTTTTATATTCAATCAGTTTTCATATTCAATAATTGGAAACCTATGATTTCATCATAAATTTTTGGGCACCATATATTTTCATAATTTTGATAATAATATTATTATCAATCAACATAATAGCTGGGTTATACCTCATTAAAATAATTTTATTTAATAATATATTAGATTTAGATTGCACTCAGTCTTCTTTGTTACATATCCCCTAGAATAAGGTCAATATTTTGTGTAATGTATGATATCCTTGTTGTTTAATGTAATATATGACATGTTGGGAATGACTATAACATATAAAAATTTGATTTCGTGTGAAACAAATTTTTTTAATTAGTTAAAAACTATATTTTGTGTTTCATGAAGTGAAAAATACAAAAAAATTAATTTAATTCAAAAGAAACTCACAAGCTATCAGGGTGTCATAGGTAAAAAATTCAAATTACCGTAAAAAAATTCATGATCAACAATAAATTCTATCGAATTTAATACTAGTATCAAAAATTCTATGTGTAACATCCATTCTATTACGAAATATAGAATAAACTACCGCCTTAATACATTGATAGATTGGAATTAAAAAATAATTATCTATTCTCTTAAAGTAAATATATCAAATATTTTATCAACATTTCATCCATTGAAATTATTCATGAAATTTTCATGAACTGAAATCATAGTCCCATTTAGAGGTTCATCTTCAAGAAAAAAGTAGATATTTATTTTCCCACTATTGAGGGTTATTTAAGACAAGAACTTATTTACCTTACATCTTCTCAATCAATCCTCATCCAAAATAATCCCAATGGATCACAATGAAATCCACCAATGAAAGATTCGTCTCAATGAAATGAGTAATTGTCTAATATTATAACATATATAATACATTACCTTTAATATATTCAATGAAATACTTTATATAGAGTAAACCAATATCCAAAATTGAATTTCGAAAAGGAAATCATTGAACTTACCCATGATTAAAAATCAAAAAAACACTTTTTTCTTTAGGGGTGAATAAATTCACCCTGGGAACCTAGTGTTTCTGTGGATTCACATTATTTTTACCACATAAAAATTTATATTTTTTTAACATGATCATTAAAAATATATGGATATTTGAGTAATTATATATTATTTTTGGAATCGTCTAAGAATCATACTTCAAGAGGATATCCTTCCTAACATTAAAATGGAACATTATTTTTGACCCATTAATTCTCTTCCTATTCAGTTAAATGGTATGATTGAATGTTAAATATTATATCTACCATAAATAGTGAAAAAACCAGGTATTTTATTAACTTATCCACTTTTATGAAATTAGTAAAAAGGCATAACTTATCCATTTTACCATTTCGAAAACACACATTAAAAGATGATATATATTTTTGAAAATTATTAATCTAGAGAAATTAGATTATAGTAAAAGAAAATAATCATGTTAATAGGATTATATCCCGCCTAATTGTTTCTATTATGTGGAAAAAGTCATTAATAAATAATTTGTGGGAGGCGAAATTACCATTCATACTCAGTTTAACTTGATATATCCACTTTTTCATAATTGTTTCTGAAATGTTATAAAAATATATATATTATAATAATGGTAAGATACTGAGGAATAGGATCTTTATATCCTAATAGTCCTATTGTAAAAATAGATTCCATGAATCCCACATTTAATTTACATTAATAAGACAATGTATAGAAAAAAATCATTTTATTTTTATCCCAAAATCATGAATACCGTAATTAATCATAGAAAATTAATGGCATTTTCAGTCAAATGTATTGTATGGTTTCACCATATCATGTTCGAGCACTATTTCCCCAGTTTAATATTTTTTAAAAATAATTAGAATTTAACAGTTATTGGATATAATAACTATATTAATGAGAATAATATGATGAAAACAAATTTTAACTACAATGAGAATTCATGAAAGACCCTCTGCCAAAATATTTTCCATAACTATTGAATACAACATTTATATGATTTTAAATATTATGATTTCTCTTGAAAAAATTATTCAATAATGATTTTTACCATTGAGTCTACAATACAAACAATTTAATTATTAAGTGACAATGATTTAGATCCCTTCTATAAAATATTACAGTGTGTAGTCATATTCCTAAACAAAATATACCAAATTTTGTATAAAATAACAAATTAAATCAATAAAGATCATGAGTGTCTATAGGGTAAATATAATTTATTGTCTTTTATAAATATTATTTGGAAATGTTTCTTAATAAATGTTATACATTTCATATAACGCAAATATCCCAAAATGATTCCGAACAAAATCTGAGTTAATTGTGTTTTTAGCCTTCTATATGTCTATAAAATATAAAAGATACACCTTTTAATAAAATATATATACTCTACCCAATGATCAATAAAATATTTTAATTATAAATTAAGCTTTTAATCTTATAGAAATGTGTTTTTGATTAAAATTGGTTGTAATATTGTCACTCAGTTTAAAAAAAAATTCGAGACCCAATATATCGGTACAATTTGTTATTCATCAATTAGAAAATAATCATATTCCCCAAGTATCATATTCTATTAGGATTATCACCACATATAATTTATATAGTGTTGTATCAAAGACCATAATAATTATCAATTATTCGATTCTCTAGATTCTATGTAGGATTACCTCTCCATATATTTTGAACAACATTTGTTTTCATTATTTAAAAAATATGTGAATTTGTTTTTGTTGCTACATTAGTTTGGGTACAAATTAATATTTTTATTATGTATCCTATAAATACATTATATCATAGACATATTTTTTTTATATACATGAATTTATACATGAAATATATAAAATATTATTGTTCCTTTTAATATAATTTTGAATACGGTTTTCTTTATTTAAATTTGTAACATGGAAGAAATTTTATAATTTATTGATCATATTGATCATTTCATTAATAATATCCCTATTTATGTTATGTGGGGCATGTTACTTTTACCTCATAGGTTATCTTAAGATTCATTGTATATTTCATGACATGTTTAGAGTTTTCATATGTATTTTGATCCATTACATGATTGTTTTATCAAAAGGTGTCTTTTAAATATTTATAAAATATTATTACTTCCAATGATTTTCTTATGCTCCTAATATTTTTTAATTTTTCTTATTTCAAGGAACCATTTTTCATTATCTTATTGGATTATTCGGTTATTTAAATTGGAGAGGGAACATTTGGTTTTAATGATAGAATGATTATAAGGAAACTGTTAGAGGAGTGGTTTTTTTCAATTTATCATCCCATCTGAACTATTATATAACATAATGTGATTATTCAATATTTTTAATAATATTTTATTTAATTATTTATTATAGATATAATATTTATCCATATAATGTTATATTCATACAAGTAAATGAGTTAGAGGATTCAAATTTACATTCTGTCTATATATGGGTCATGGTGTAGAGTCCTAACAATATAATAAGAAATATACTTTTATTTTTATTTTTAGTTATTGTTTTAAATAATGTTTTTTCATCTATTATTGTACAATATATGTGTATATCATGACTGCACCTAAAAGTTTGAGTTATTAACTCTTCATGAGAGGTTGAGGACAACATCCTTATGTATCTAGTGATTGTTTCCTCAAATAGGTTCTTTGTCCCATACTAATTTCTAAATATTTCTACTACTTCTCTTCTAAAACATAATAATAAAATATTTATCGGATTTCTCATCATTAATATAGATTCATCATCAAAAAAATCAAGAATTATTTTTACGTCTCTTTTATTTTTTTAATTCTAGAAACAAACACATATTAGATATTCTCAGCAACGTTACTTTCTATTTTCCTGAAAAATTAGTTTTCAAAAAAAAACAATACATAATCAATATAATGTAGTGGATCTAAAATATTTAATTGGGGAAATAAATAAAATAACTAATAATTTTTATTAGAGGTAACTGTCTCATAACGATTGGTTTTACGTTGTATGAATTAGTTAAATTAAATGTGCAAAATAATTTTACTATGTCAAGGAATAATATGACTACACAAAATTATTACAATTACACTATTTGTTTACTTATTGGCCAAACATAGAATGTCAACACAATGAATTCTAACATACTATCCATTGTCTATAATACTAATTTGTTTGTGGATATCTTTATAAAATCATGTAGTCTCATGTTATTTTCCACAAGTGTTATGTTTTTTTGCGAACTCACTTTAGTATAAACCACTTCTTAGATATGGATTAAAAATAGTGATCTATATATGAATAAAAAATTTGTCGTATGATTAGATAAAAAATGAGATTTTATAAATACATGATGTTCCCTTGAACTTGATCCAAGATACAGATTAATGATTTTAACAAAATGGTCATAGACTTGTCAGATATAGATGTTGAGATTAAGGATAAAGACAATGGAATATTTTTTTAACATACATAGTTCTCTCATAATGATATGTTAATTAGATAACGATGTATAATAGGGATACACAACACATGAATACTGTAAATTGAAAACATTATCTAAAAACATAAAAAATTAGGCTTCCTTCAAAAATGGGTAGTGGAAAATAATCTAAGTTATATAAATAAACCATGAAAAAGGTTATGGACAATAGTAAGCATAGAATGATTTATTCTATTTCTGGGGGTAGAGTTGTGTCATATATAGTGTAAAAAATCTAAAAATATTATAAATAATGTCTTGATAAGAATTATTATATTGTTAACAAATATAATTCAATATTGGTAGATTAATATTTTCATATTACTGATATCCAATATTTGTATATGTGGGTCCAAGATTAATGATACAAAATACAAATGTTTTTGAAGGGAGAATATTTATCTCATATGAATGAAGTATTTTTTAGTTGACACTCTAAATCTCCATGAATATTTTTGGACATATTTCAATGGTTTTAATCCCACAAAAATACTTTTTTAATTTCAATTGTCAGATTTTATGGTCTTATAATATATTTATCCTAATTCGAAAAATTTCCAAATTTTTTGGATTTCAACTATTTTAATTTATTTATGTGTTTTTTGACATTACTTTTTATACATGTATTTTTTTGTGAAATTTATTTTATTTGGAATCAATACATCATTGAATTTCTTTTATTCTTCCGAGAAAACATCATAATTAGTTATTTAAATGCCCAAAAATATTTTCACAATGATATAAAAAAGAAACATTATATAGATTTGGATACATTTTAAATATGAATATATTTATCATAAATGGATAAAAAAATGGAGCTTAAATTTGATGTTGATAAAGATATGATTCGGAGTACCAAATTTTCCAATAGTGGATCTACTGGAATATTCCATTATCAAGGCCATAAATTCACGGAAAATCTGATTTTTTAAATTCCATTATTATTACTAACCAGAATAATTTTTCAATATTTTTGGGAAATAAGTTTTTCCAAACTAGTCAAATGAATCTTCAATTAATTGTTTATAAATAGAAACATTTAAAAAAAAACAATACTGAAGAACACATTCAAAATTTTGGATAGTAATGGATATGCTATGAGAAAAAATTATGTTGAAATAATTTGGAGGAGATATTTAGGGGAATTTTGGAAGAACTTGATTTTGATCCTCATGAAATCTCAGCCATTAATATAAGCTGAGTGACATTATTTTAAAAATTTCTTGTAGACAAACATGTGTTAATGAGGGAACCCACTATGGTGATGCACATTACCCATCTTATTGTACTACCTAATTTATTATTTTATTATTATTTACTTTTTTTTATTTTCAATTTGAATTTGAACAAAAATTTATCTAATAAATAGAATTATTAATGACGTGTTTTTTATTAATGTTCTTCAGGTAATTTATCTAACATTATAATTATTCTATTCTTGTAATTATTCATATATTAAACATCATCATCATTATTATTATATTAACATTCATCTTATTTTAATTTTAATTTATTATTACTTTTGTTAATTTATTTTTATATTTTCTCCCTCTCTCATCCTAATTATCTTTTTTTATTTCTCCTTTTAATATTATTTTCCTCATACATAATTATTAATGTATTTTTATTCTCATTAATTATTTTATGTTATATATTTATTCTTCTGTCTCCTATCCTCCATCATTCTACTATTCTAATAATTTTGCATTGAATATGAGGGTCTAACCCTAAGGGTTGGACTAGGTCAGGTCAATGTGGTCTTGAATTTTCTTTAATGTTCATTTTTCTGTTTTTTTATTATATTTCAGTAGAAATAATTATTGGGGAGAGTTTTATAGATGTGTTGACTTCCCAAAATGAAATGAAAACCAATTTATTTCTATTCATTTATTTAATATCATTTCCCTCCTTCAATTGTCTGATTCATCACTTGAAAGAGTTGAGATAATCATTGGAAGGAACAAAATCTATATAGTTTGGTCTTGAGATAAGAGCACATCACAAACAAAAGTTGTAATTGTCCATCATTAAAGGAGTTAGTAGAATTTATAATTATTCGTCATTCATGGATTTCCAATTTTAAAAATTTAATAATATTAGTTTGAACATGTTCTTTCAAGTTTCTATTATCAAATAGTAATCGAACATATAAAGGTGAATAATGATTGAACCCAAAACTAAACACCATACCATGGAATTTAACTCCACAACTCATTAATTATATAATTTCATTATTATGAAGTTTTATATATTAAATTTCATTTAAATTATTCAAAAATTAATAAAAACAAAAAATATTTATGTGATTTAGATGAAGTGAGTGAACAAACTAGAAATATCCTCATGTGACATAACCCTGGATGGTCATTATTATTCACTAGGAATATAATTTTCATTTTTCCATTCCCTACTATAAGAGTTCATTGAAATTTAGTTCAGTATACGGGGAAATAATTAGTAGTTCATTTAATTTATCTGTTTTCATATTTAGGTAGATTTTGAATGTTTTATAAAAATTATATAAACAAATAAAATCACTAATTTTTTTTAAAATTAAAATATTTTCAATTCATTGAAAAAATTACTCTTATATGAAAAAACTAGTAATTAATAATGTTTAAGAGGATAATCTCAAACAAAAGATTGATGAAATAACTGACCTGGACAAGATTATGATAAATGGGAAGAATATGTAAACATATTTTCATGAAATGAATGATATTGTTTTAAAAGTCTAAATGGAATATAAATTACTGAAGGCCAAGTATGAAGAGCCACTACAACTTCCCAATTTTAATTAACACTACTACGAGGTCAAGGCCTAACATGAGGACTATCCATAACCCAACCCCCATAAGATACAAATCCAAAACGGTCCTAATGATTTATGGTGGATTTATAATGAGGAAAAACATCCTTTTAATCTAATATTATAAGATCCACAAGATCATGAAGAATTATAGAATGTATTTTAGGTACATATTTAATTACCTGATCAATACAATTGGGATGATCTGGTACCATTGCATGTCACATTATTTATCAAAGATGACTATGAATAATCATTAATGAAAATTGATGAAAAGTCAAAGGATTATGATACCAACCTCTATCCCCTAAGAAACAACTCTATGAGGCACTCACCACTAAATAAGTGATTATGGTGAACCAATTAAGGGAGTTTATCTTTTTCTAATACCCTATTTCATTTGATTCCATTCAAGTATAAATTTTCATCACACCATTTTTTTATTATACATATTCAGAAAATATTTGATATTCTTTATGGTATGATGAATAAACTAGAAATGAACATATTGAGGAACACATGGAGCTCCATGATTTCAATAAGCATTCATTTGAGGAACACATAGAAGAGTCCAACCATATTAAATGGGATAAATTACTTATTAAAAAATAAAAATGAAATTTTATTCATGTAAAAATACATTCTTATTATCCCATTGATTAGAAAACTCATGTAGCCTATATGAAGTCAGTACTAGAAGATAATAATGATGTTTTACATGTAACAACTACAAAGGAGGATGATCTATACTTAATTGTACAAAAGCCATTAATTATATAAGTAATTGTGACAAGATAGGATTTAGTATACTCGATTCAAGGATCATTTTTCAATAACAATGAAAATGAAAATTATAGGAAAATCAACATGTGGTTGTTCAAAAAAATAAGCTTTATCCACCATCAGGACTCAGATAATAGTTGGTACTACACTCTAGAGGTAGTAAAAATTCTTGTACCACTTGGGGGATCATACATTTAATTTTCCCTTTCAACATGATTTTTTGTAATTTAGATTTCAATTTTTATTTTTTTATGTAGTCCAACATGCATCCCACAATCTCATATCTTATTGATCTGAAATTATATAATACGTATTCTAAATTTAGTAATTTCATTTTACAGGTAAATGATGGAAGAATGTAGTCCCCAAAATTTTGGGGAAAATATGAATTATCTTTATGAAAAATAGATTTCACTTTTAGTGATCATATTATAATCTATAAATATTTTTTTCCAAAAATTATTATTAATATTAAATTTAAAATTTCATTTTGATATAAGAATTATTATTTTACAGGACTAATATAGGAGTCATGAGTTTCTTAGGAGTAATTTGATTCTATGTTTTATGTTTAAATGTTAATAAAATTGAATTAGTAAAATAGATAATTGAAATAAAAAATTTATTCATGGATATTAAACTGAGGACTCTTGATTTGGGGGAATTAGTTGATTCTTTTAAATGATATTTTACAATAATTTTTCATTATTTTAATTTAAGAAATGTATTTCAATGGAATTTTAATTATTAAAAATGTTTGGATTGATTTGATAATATCATATTTCTCTTCTCTAGAGTAATTCTGGACCAAGTAAATCCTATTTTATCATGTGAATATTTCATGAGTGATCTTATGACATGTCAATGACTAGAACTTTCATTTAATCATTCCAAAGAAATGTCCTTACAAATTCACATTTAAAATGTAATTTTAATCTTTTTAAAGGATACTATCCAAATAATTCCACCATTATGTAAATACTTATTACCCCATTGAAACCAATATACTACTTATTAGGGATGAGGCATATATCATCCATTTTTATCTATTTCTACCAGCCTATTCATAATTGAATGCAATTTTTTATTTGAACTATCAGGGTAATGGTTTTCATGAAGACTGAGATGAAATACATTGTATGTAAAAATAAAGGGGGTTCTATTTCACTAATAAATAATGGGTTTTCATTCATACAATTTACTTAATTTCTTCCCCTTATTGAAATAATAGGACTCAGATATAGAATAAAAAAATCAAAATGACTAGTCTGATGATTTTTATCATATGTGGTAATGTTATGAATGTGAGGTTTATTTTAAGAAAAAAAAATTATAACAACATAAAATAATATTCCATATGAAAAATAAGAAAAATATTAAAAAAAATCAATATGTTTCACATTATTAATTATACATTACTTTGATGTTTACCTTTACACAAAAAGTTCAAGGGGAAGTGGGAGTTCCATACCTAACGGGGAGGATATGATTACACATTTATTTTTGATATAAATTTTTGTACTTAATAGAAAAACAACCTCATTTAGAAAAAAAAATTATCATCAAATTCTACTATCCATAACCCATAGAGTATTTTAAACATATAATGAAATCCATCTTTATTTAAAGCGAATTTTGTCTTTAAAATGTGGAGAATGTTGTTCCATTGAAAGAATATGGATAAGGAGTATGTATTTATTATATTATAATAACAATAATTTAGTTCTATCATTATTGATTGGAGAAAACATTCACTAGTGAGGTAGATCATGATATGAATTGTTCAATAATAATGAATTGAGGAGTATGTATAAATGAATAAATGTAGAAGTTCCATAATATTTATAATTGGAAAATTAAAATGCATTAATTTATTTTTCATTAAAAAAATGAAATAGAATTGATATCTTATGAGAAATTGGAGAATTTTATTTTATATTGATTAATTTTTAAATTTATTCCATAGAAAAATGAATAGTTATTAAATTGGTGCCTTATGATTTTTAATGTTGACATTTTATGATTGACCAAAATCCTGGTTTATGTTTGGTTGTATTGACACATTAAATATTAATGAATAATTAAAAAAATCATATTTTTAATCCCAAAAAATTTTATATACTAATGTGATTGGTCACATGTTATGGTTTTTTTAACTTTTTGGGATTAATTAGAAAAAATGGAAAAATTTAGGAATTTAACTATTTTAATTTATTTAATTATTTTTAATATAATATTTTAATTGGTGAAATTTATTTATTTTTGGATTCAATACATCATAGGATTCATTTCATTATTATGGAACTAAATCTAAATCCTTCATTTGATGGCCCAAAAGAAGCTCACCTATCAGGCCTTAAAATTACTGTACAAAATTAATGATTTTTAATATTTTCATATATATCATAAATTAGGTACAAAATGGAGATGTAAATATATTATGATCAATAGATGATCCAGAGGAAAAAAACAATTACTTTCGACCCCCATTAAACTCCCAATGTCAAGGCAATAAAATCATGGGATATCACATATTTAAATTCAGTGATTCTTCAATGAATGATTAAATTTTTTAATTTAATGTTAACAAATTTTATAAAAAAATAGGTGGTTGATATAGGGGTTTCAATATAGTAAAACATTTACAAAGAAAAATCCCATAAATTAGGTTATTAAATTTGTCTATAATGAGAATACATTCTTTGGATAGAATCAGAAGTAGATATAAAAGGAATTTTTGGATGATCATGAATTTGAATGAAAAAAACATAAATATTACCTTAAAAATGATTCCCATGACCCATTCCAAATGGTTTAGTAACAAAAATTCTAGGTGGAACCCACTGAGGAACTACACTACTCTATATATTATTCTTCTTCTATGTTTTATTTTATTTTTGTAGAATTTATTTAGATTCTATTTTAATTGTTATATATTTTTTAATAAATAGATTATTTCATAAGGCCCACGTGAATTAAAAAATATGATGGTTGAACCATGATATTAGTCTAATGTGTTTGGTATAGAATTAATATCTATATTATAAACGTTTTACAATACCTTCATGATAGTCCTTGACAATTTTAACTTATGATTCCATAATGAAAAACATCTAGATATTAATTTAAATTTATCATGTTCGTATTTTATCCGCAGTTACATTTTTTAAATTATGTTATTTATATTATTATATGGATCATTATAATTTGAGGATGCTTATTAATATATGTCATTATCACATACTATGTATATCATTTTATTTATTCCCTTACTGGCCTCTATGCTCACAACTTTCATTGATGTATGTTTGCACGATATGAGATAGAGTATAATTAACATATGTTGAACCAATTAGTTATTCACTCAAGTGGATTAGAATAATTTTAATGATTTATCATGTATTGTGCTCATATTCCAATGATAATAGAACTAAAGTATCTCATGTATTATTAAATGTTTTAGTATATAATGTAATGTTGATAAAATTAAATCATTAATGATTTTGCTATAATGAAATGATGAATTAGTGATATTTGATGTTATGATTGTAAATCATTATTAAAAACCACAGGGATAACTCTAAATATATAAAAACATCCTTCAGTTTTGGTGAACTATTATGTTAGTTGATTATATTAAAATATATCATTTTATGGATACTACAAGTTGAAATGGCTCTAGAAAAGTTTCGCATTGGGGTAATATCCCTAAAATTTGTTCCCTGATCTATAATAAATCACCTCATGGTGCATTTAAATGGGACATTCTTCACATATTATTTGAAACCCTAAGAGGTTTTTATTTGGATAATCACATTCGTTTAAAGAACATTGTGATCGATATGTAGATAATGTTAACTATTTATTAATATTGATGTATATCATCCTAGACAAATGATAAAATAAAATTTTTGGATAAAAAATTCCATTATAAAAATAATTATATGACTTCTAATTATAAAAAATTTCTCACTTTGGTTTTTCAGTCATGGAAAACTGACATTAAATAGAAGGGATCCTGAAAATAACAGATGCATCAGAAAAAGTGATGAGAGGTTTTATAATATGCGGGTGATATAGTTGAAACATCAAAATGATGTTGAATAAGTTAACTTATGCCATGACAAGAAACCAAAACCATTTTGTGCCTCCAACATCACTATGACGAGATCATCTATTACTTTTATCATTCCTGTTTTAATGATCGCCTTCTTATAATGGAACCTATGATCCACTAATCGTAGAAAAAGGGAATAATACTATGTATATTATATATTCCATACTCCATTTTATGTGAAAATAAAATCTATGTTTTTATTATATTAATTGGATATTAGAGTTTTTTAGTAGTGGATACTAATATAGGACACAAATCCAAGGGAGGTGGTGGTCACCATAGGATATAATGGTCACAAAAAGACCTTTTACATTAAGAATATTCGCATACCCTTTAGACTGAAATTGAGTGGTAATTATTTGATATAATGAGACTAATAATTGGTGGGAAATTTTGTGATGAACATTACAATTCCTTTACATAATGATTCATGTGTTTCTATAAATTATGTCAATAAAAATTATCCATATTAAGGATGAGACCTATCTATGGAATGATATATAAATATGAGGCATCAAGAGTTATGAAGTGATTGTTAAATTTTTTACAATGATAAAATAGAGTTTAAGGATTCCCAATGGATTTCCTGATGGAATGATAATAATAGAAGTATGATTATTTTGGTATAATTTATATGATATGAAATAATATAATACCATGTAATAAATATGAGAATATTCATTTTGGGATTCCTTTTCAATAAATTAGAATGTGTTTCATGTGTGTAATAGATAAACATGTTGCTCAAAATTATCATGGAAATATAAATCCAAAAAATGTCATTTGTAATAAAAATTGAATATGGAGAACACATAACATACTTTTTAGTTCATCTAGTGTGGGTAAATTTGGAATTTCACTAATAAATACCGAAATTAGTTGATGATATATTAAAACCTCCATCCACCCTAATTGATAAATAGTGACAATTTTCATGCTTTTTCAAATATAATGGATGATGTTGGGGCTCTAAATGAATTTTCGGATGGTACACTCATCATGAACTCAATAAAATAACTAATTTTTTTTATTCTTGATCAACAATTAATTTTATTTCATTCATTTTATTAAGGAATAATATGTTAAAACCTATACTACTATTTGTAGTGCTTACAGTCAAAATAACTAGAGTTACTATTTAATAATAAATGATATATTGGTATTAAAATATTTTCATTGGGGATTAAATTCCCTTTATAACATGGTGGTTAATCCAATGTTATAATTTTACAGAATACTTGGGATGGATTTGGTATCATTATATAATAATAAGATCAACAGTTAAATGTTTTAGATTTCTCTATTTCTGATGTGAAACCCAATTATCAAGCTCAATGTTGATATTTCAATATATTATTCTATAATATATGAAACATGTATTTCCATCTTCATGAATCTTTTTTGTGAGGAAATAAATGAAATAAAATGTCAAAATATAATATATGTAACCATTATTTGGGATTAATTTGATGTATTTTATAATGAGTGACTAGTACCTCACAATGTAATAGTAGAATTTTTATCAATGTTACTTGTTCCAGTATCAATATTAATATTTTCATCCCATATAGAATGGAACATGTGGAGTATTATGAATTAATAAAAATAACTCAAGGATCTGTTGTAGATGGGTTTTATCTAGCCAAGTGTGTCTCCTAGGGAGCTGATATTCTCTTTATAAATAAGAAGGATGTATCAATTTATATTTTTATATATTATATATTACATGATAGATTCAATGGGAAGAAAAAATATCATCATCAAAATATTGATTATTTGTTTGACTGGATTCCTCGAGCTCAAATATTTCCAATTATTTATCTTTATTTTGGTTACCACCAATTGAGGGAGAGGAAAAAAGATATCACAAATACTACCTTATAAAAATATATGAGTATTACAAGTTTTTTTTTATTCACATCTGTTGACTAGTTATCCCTTAGTAGTTGTAGAATTTATTATTAAGTCCTTTTAGGAATACCTTCATAATTTTTTACTTGTATTTATTTATTATATTATGTCATATTCCAAAATCATATAGGAACATTAAAATAATCTAAGGGTCGTATTGTGAACCCTGTGGAAGGATTTGTTGATCAGTAAATTTATAAAATGCAAGTTCTAGTTACAAAAAGCCTCATTAATTAGACACATCATTATATATGAATAAATATTAGTGGATATAGTAACTAAAAAGGTCTTGGAGGAGTTTACACATCCTAAAACTATAACTAATATTCACAAATTCCTTTGTCTTTGAGATTTATATAGAATATTTGTGAATTAAATTCATGAATTTCTAATCAATATTCCCTATTAACATGAATTAGAGTCATTTTAATCTAAATAAATAAGTGTAGATAATTTTATCATGAACTGGAGAATCAGTTGGGCAATGCTCATATGTTAACAATACCCACTAATTTAGAATAAATTTACATTTATTCTATTGAATTATTAATGGGTATTAGATTTGAACTCATGACAATTATCAAGGTGGACAGTTATGATTCACCCAAATTAATTCCTCATGAATATAATTATCCTAACCTAATCTATATTCACCTATAATTAAATTTTCACTAATGACATGGAGACATTTTCTTTATGGAGGAAAATGTGATATATTCATGAACCACCAATGTCTCGTGTATATACTCACAAGGAAGGATAAAAATTGCATCAATTAAGAGTAATAATGTTAACCAACAAAAATTATTTTTCAATTCATTATCCAACAGGAAAGGCCAATTAAGAAGATTAATCTCATAGGAGGATAGAATATGATACTCTATCCCTGATGCATGTAAAAAATTCCCAATCATCATGAAAATAAAATGGATGGATACAAAAATCACAGTGATATGAAATAAGGTGAAGGTACTACATATTGGGAAGCTTAATGATATTGTTTTCGAATATGATAATTTAATATTGTTCATATCATGAATTTTTTAACCATCATCATCCCAGATAAAGAAAGAGATATTGGATAATGAAAATACATCATTTTTCTCCATCTATCTATTATTTAGAGAGACGTAATGTGATCTTCATAAATTATGGGGAGGAAATGAGGAAGGAGATCATGGTGTATACATAAAAGTGATTTGAATGTTAACAAGTGAAATTAGTGTAACATAACTCTATGGTGATGATACAACCATTGGATTTACCCACATGGTAATTGTATATAATCACTATAGACTTCCTCAATAGTTACCTGAATACATCTAAAAAAATACAAGAAATAGTGGGTTTCATGGATCAACTCACCATGATATCCTGTATCATCTCTATATAGTAATATTTTCCCCTGAATAACATTCCATTATATTAATAAAGGATAGGTTGAGGTTGTATGGGGTACCACTTTCACATATTTTTTAACATAATAAACATTTTATTTCCAAATTTAATATATTGTTCAACATGCTCTGAATACTGAATTGATTTTTAGTATCACCTATTATCCCTAAACAGATTTAAAATATAAAAGGTCCATTCATCCAAAAAAGTACTTATTGAGTCAATACTATATGGTATTTAATAGTGGAGGATATCAACATATATCATTAGTTGAGTTCTTATAAAACAATAGATTCTAGTCAAGTAATTTTTTTTCTATATGAATCTATTTTTGGGATTAGATTTAGAACTCATACACGATGGGATGATGTTATCAAATAGTAGATACACGGAAACAATATTATGAAATAGATGATAGAGAAGATCCAACCCATCCAAAAATATATAAATTATTCTTGTATTTGGAAGAATAATTATGCAATCAATTTTTGAAGGGAAATGGAGTTTGATATTTGATAAGATTTTTTCCATAGATTTAAACCATGGAAGAGAGTCATGATATTTGGAAATAATTATAAATTTATCTATATGTAAATCTTCCACTTTATATCATTGACCACATAGGATCAGTTCCCTATAAACTAGAATATCTACAAAAAAATTCCTTGGTGTAGGATATGTTATACATTTTACTACAAAGGAAGTAAATGTCTATCCCCTCCCATATTTTGAATATAAAAATAGTATATTTTGAGAATTAATGATCTTATAAGGAGCATAAAATGATGCTATTGGATAGTATATGCAAATTTCAATGCAACAAAAAAACTCATCTTGTCTAATTATTATAGAAGAAAAATGAATATGAGGAGGAAATGTGTACATTTGAGTAAATAATGAGAAAGAAGTTCCCACATATATTTTGAACCATCAATAAGAGGAAAAATAAATGGGATGAAATTAATTTAATGTGGTTATAATGTAACAACCCAAAAAATAATATTCTTTCAAATTTGGATCTCATACATCTCTGCAACGTTTTATTATTCTTTTCAATAGAACCACATAGTGAAAATTTTAAATTTCAAAAGTATATTTCACATCATGTGTTGATATGAACTAAAAAATATATGAACAATAAAGGCATATAAAACACATACTAAACACTAACAGCACATTCTTAAATAATTTAATAATGTGAAATTAAGTCTAAAAATAAACCCAATATCATCCCAAACATTACAATAAGAA
This sequence comes from Viscum album, assembly GCA_963277665.1. NCBI lineage: Eukaryota > Viridiplantae > Streptophyta > Magnoliopsida > Santalales > Viscaceae > Viscum > Viscum album. Next base: position 1,884,459,004 of record OY728130.1, read on the forward strand.
AATAAATGGAGGTTAAATAAATGAAATATAAAAATGTTGGTCACCTTGATCCTGTAGAACCATCTAACACATTAATATCACTATAATAGGGGAACATAGAGTTAGTAATATAGTACTAATTCAGGATGATATATTAATCCATAGTAGTTTTGAAGTAAATAATGAATTGTATGATTGATAGATTATTTGTAACAAACCATGACTATTTATCCAATGAAATACTCACATTCCTGATAGTATTTATGTCTATTAATCAAAATGATGGTTGGTAATTACTATCATAGTTGTAATAATAAAGTGGATATTTAGATATTTATAAGTATTAACTTTTGAAACCTATTAAATTTAAAAATTTATATTAAAATTAAAATTTATGATAAATTTTATATGTAATTTTTTTAATATTCATTGATTTATCATATAAAATGTCTTTATATTATAAAAAATGAAGGAGAAAGTAAATTTTAACTGGACCTTACTAGTTGCATTATCATAAAAATGTTAATTTTCAATTAATAATAATTATTTTTTAAAAAATTAAAATTCCCAAAAAAAATTGATAAATGTACAGAGAAAATAAATATCATTTTTTTATTATTTACATTGAATCAACCTCAGGGGTAATTTTTAACTAATTTTCGATTGTTCTTATTGAATACAAAAAAGAAATTTTTTTAAAATATATGACACTCATATGCTATAATTAGGATATGATCAATAATTTTTTTATTCTTATTCATAATTAAGAATTATTTTAGGAAGAATTAATACATAATTTGTTACATTTAGACACCCTTAATGAAAATTTTGAAAAAAATATTATATTATATTTCCTAATAATATTATTTTTTATGAGTTATATTCATATCATTGTTGAAATGAATTTTATCAGTTTTATAAGTTTAATAAATTATTATTGGCTTTGTATTTATAATTATGTGTTGAAAAGTGGGTAATAAAGATAATTTAAGATTAATAAAAAAACGTTACAATGATAATAAAAGTGTTTATGTGGTAATTGTAAAATAATCTAGTGGGTAATGTTAAATAGAAAAAAATAAACTAACGAAATTTAAAATATTAAATACCATGTAGTAATATTATATGACTATAAAAATGCAATAAAATATTTTTTTCAACCAATTATTTGGAATTAATTCCACCTAATATTGGTTATCCATAAATAAAAAAATCATTATTTCACATAAAACCACCTCTCTTCATATTTAAATACCACCTTCCAATCTCAATATCCACTACGAGTACAATAATCTTGTTGTTCTAGTCATTTTTCCAACCAAATAGGCCCTCAAATGTTCATTAAAGGACTCTAGGTGTCAACATTATATTTTTGGAAAAAAATCATTAATTTATGTGTATTCTCATCTTATTCATTTATTTACTAAAAACTCTTTTTGGTGAGCAATCATAATTTAAAATATTATAATTTTTTATGACCTTTTTATTTTATCATTACTACCCATGTGGATATTTATCAATTGGATGCCTCCATTCATTCCAATTATTCATTTTCATCAATCCATGTTTAATATCATTATGTTTCTAAAATCATTTCCAGAAAAATTATTCAAATCATGATGTTTTTTATATTTTGAATACCCAAACCTCATTAATTTCTATAAGTATTTGACTATATTTAAATATTATATTTTTATTTTCATATTTTAATTTATATTACAAACATTCTTTTCTCATGGTTGAAAAATGATTTAATTTTCTATTCCTTCAGCACTTAGATATTTGCTGATTTTTTATGAAACCCATTCACTATTTTCCTCAAGATATTTTTAAAATGATTTTTAATGATCAATGTGCTACAAATGAATTAATAAATAACATAGTTTTTCCCATATTGTTCTCTAATTAATTATATAATGAATTAATTTAATTTAATTCATTTTTTATGATACATTGGTGAAAAAAATTTCTAATTTTAATTTATAACACCCTAGTGATAATCCTTATGAATATGCATATGAATCTATAATTTTTGTGTTATATCCCCATTTCAACATTATGATTCATGTTTTTTCTGTTATGATATCCCTAATGTTCATATCATCATTATTTATTGTTAATACTTGAGGTCATATTCTTGGTATCTCATTTGGTTATTCCTTTAATGTGTTTTATTCTAACCCCATTCTTTATGAAATGCCCTTAGGATATTTTATGGAGATAAAATTTACCTCATATGAACCTATAAAAATATATTTATGGAGGATTAAAATATTTCTTGTAAATTTTTTACATATTATTTTCATATTTCCAAGAGTCTATAACTAAGATGATACTGTGTATTATTAAATGGTGTACCATGTAATTAACATTTTAGGAAATAAAATGGTTTCCCACCATGGTGTAAAATGTCTGGAATCCTTGAATATATCCATTTGAATTTATTTAGACCATCTAAGGTCTCCTCCAATGGTGTTGTTGATTAAATTATACCAATATCTAATACGACATCTAAAAATTATTTTTTATTTTCATATATGGGTGATTTATTATAAATAATTTTAATTAATGTTTTGTTTGTTTTTTTACATAATTTGGATAATGTAATACGAAATCATAATACACATTCAGTTATACATGAAATATTTAGTCTATTGTATATCGTTGAAATTTTATTATGGGGTTTTCCTTATAATAACATTACCTCAACCACATTTCCTTTAACATAAATCATTTTCTTCAGTTGGATTTTAGTGGTAAAACTTCTATTTTTGAGTGTATTTTTTAATGATAAGGTTGATTGATCCAAATTATTAATTTCAAAAATTATTTGGTGTTGTATCATGTCTAAAAAATGAAATATATATTTTTTACATTTAATCATTCGTTTGATTCACACCGTTCATATATTAGATAGAACACATTCCATATACATTAAGGATGCTTCACCTGTTATGATTACACCTTAATAATATGTGTTTTTTACCAACTGGTTCAGTTCATGTTCATATAATTTTAGAGATACATCCATTTTCACTAAAATATTTTTCATAAGGAATATTTTATTGGAGATGTTCTGTTATATGGATCATATTTTTTCATTATTGATTGAAGGTAATGGGGTTGTTTTTCTAGTTCCTAATTTTTTTATTCTGGTGGATTTAGTGGTGGAATCATAATCCATGGAGTGGGAGAGTTCTAAAAATTAAGTAATCCTATGTTTTAAAACTACATTCAAGACCTATATATTTTTCGGTATTTTGATCATAACTAATAATTATTTTTTTAGTTGTTATTTCTTGTTATATTTTAATTTTATTATGAATCAATCAATACTCTATGTACATATTATTTTTTAATTAAACTAGATGAATCACTAACATCATATGATGGGCTAGAGAACTGACACCCTATTTAGAAAAGGCTAATTTCATTAGATGTATTCTATAGACCTTACTTATTTGAATGTCATTATATCAGTTGCATTTAGTTTTCCTACTATTTATATTGGTAGTTGTGTTCTCTTCAAGAACCAGTGTTCAACACAAACTAAAGTATGTTATATTCGTGTGGAATTTCTTATTTTCTTTCTTTCTTGTTTCAAATATTCATTCTAAATCATACTAATTGTATTTTCCTCTATTTTAACAATAAAACAATTTGTTTAATGAAAATTTTATTTGATCACATAAATTAGTGGATTATGGAATTTAATAATGATAACATAAATAACATGCCCCTATCAATTATTAGAATCCTATGATTCTAAAAAATATGATATATAAGTTTCTAAATTGATAAATTTTTGGGATAAAATGATTTTAATCTATAGAGGATTGAAATGAGTCTTACAATTGAGTAGAATGTTCTACTAATTCAATGTGTGGTCCAACAAATAATTTCACTGATATTCTTTGAAAATATATTAGTGTCATATTGATTCCAACATGTGATAATGTTCCCCAAGAGTTTACATATAATAATTCTAATTATTAATCAAAACATAGGTGCCATATTTTACACACATATTAATATTTGGAAAGAATATTTTAAAAAAATAATGATAAAAAATTGTAGAATGTTTTGGGGAACTCTATTCACTGCCCATATCATTGATTTTGATAAAAGTTTTATAGATTACAATAATATAGGTATTATATTTAATTCTGATGATGTGGATGATATTTTTATAAATGACAATGATGGAATTTATATGTATGTTATGGATTATACTTTGTATAGAATATGTACTCTATCACACAATTATTATCAAATTGAATTTATAAATGAGGCCCCATTAATCAATAAGAAGACAAATTAAATTATAGGGCTAGGGATTAGGATAGAGTTATATTGAGGGATCACATTATTCCTTAGAAGAATCAGTGTAATATATGGGTAGAGAATAGATATTATTTTAGGGAAAACGTAAAATTAATATTAAAAATATTCATGATAATTATAACTAAATTAGTAATGATGATTATTCATTTTTGGTGGACCATAATTCTTATGTTGTTGATGGTCTTTATTTTTATATAGTTATAATGTATATATAGTGTATACTAGAATCAATATTTTTAACATAGATGTTTCTAAATGTATTATAATTCATTATTCTGATTGATGTTGACTTTGGTATGATGTATAATGGTAACAATATGATTTATTATATCATGATTAGAAGTTTTTTTACATATATCATCATCATTTTCTGGTGATAACATTGAATAAGGATAAATAGTTATCCTATAAAAATACCTTACTAACCTATGAGTGTTAAAAAACGGGATATAATTTTATTTTTGATTTTGGTTGTATTATTATTTTTAAGTACTTCAATACCATTATGGATGAATCTATCATTAATCAAATTCATGTTATATTTTAAAAAAACATGTGATTTAGTTATGAATCCCCCTTGTTTTAGTGTATTATAAAAATATGATCTGATAAATATGACTCCCATAAAATGAGATCAATGGGAATGAGGGTACATAGTTATCAACGGTTATGGAGTGACATAATATCAGGTAACATCTTATACATTGAGGATTTAATGTTTAGATAATTCAAATATGTGATTTTTAAGGGTTTAATGTATAAGGAATGTGTCCCCTTTAATATGACTATTCATATTTATGCAGACCATCATGGGTCATATCCCATGGAGTATGTAATAGAATTATGAATATTATAGATTAGTACTCACAAAAAGTTTGGATCTACACATAGAAGTAACATTCAGATATGTTTGAATCATTCAAGAGCATAAAAACCACATTTATAATACAATTATAAATGAATATAAACCCGTTATCTTTAAAAATGGGTTGGAGTACATATCAACTGTTATTGTTGACATCTATAACTCATAAGATGTATTTATACAATGGATAACTAGGGAAACCACAAAATAGAAGTTACTATGAGAGAGAATAAATATGAATGTCGTAGATAGGATGATAAGAATTACCTCTCACTCAAGTTTTTCTTAGTCATTTTGTGAATATTTTGATGATACTAAAATATTTTTGACCAATTAGTTATTTTTATATTCTACTGGTTTAAAAATTGTAGGTCGGGAAAGGCGGTCAATTAGTTTAATGTAACTTTTTATCTTTGGATACATATATTATTCTCATTATAGAGATAATAAGTTGGAAATAATTGAAAATATGTGTCTGTTTAGGAACTATCCACAATGTGTGATGGCATATAAGCTATGGATAGAAATGAATTGTTATCAAAAGTGAAATATAATTATTGATGTAGTTTTATGAGAATTTTTTATTCCTATATAGACACCTATAAAATATTATTATGAATGTACTCTAAAACTTATGGGTGTTGAGGTTTCTTTTGGAACATAAGAAGCGGTCTCAACCCATGGATTCCTATATTTTTCATACCCTTCTAGTTTATGGTGAACATAATACTAACTATATTCCCTAGGATGAGGGAGAGAGTGACCTTTTTGAAAATATGTCTACATGAGATATGGATAGAAATACCATTTAAGCCAATTCATATATGAGTCAAAAGGATTTGGATACATATACATTAAAAATTTACCTTGATATAAATATTGATAAACCAAGAACCATCAATTAAGACATAGAATATAACAAATACAAGAAGTGGTTTATTTTCATCAGTTTTGAAATTTCATCCCTTATAAATTTTTAAAACATAAAAATATGAATAAAACCAAAACAATGAAAGATTTTTAATACACAATAATTATTTTATGTTTATTGAGGTAAAATTAATATAAAGGTAATAATTAAATAAAATATAACATAGTTTATAATGTATTAGTTTAATAAAAATAAATTAACCAAATTGTTTTTCCCTTTTTGTAATGAATTAAAATATTAGATTAATATATTATTCATTCATAATATGATATTAATATAGAACAGTTGGTGACCAAACCATTTTATTCATTTAAAAATAGATGTGAAAATTACATTGTCTTTATATAAGGGTTTCCAAAAAATTTAAACCTAACTAGAATATAATTTATAAATAATATATGTATGGAGTTAAATTTTTTTAGGGGTGAAATAGAAATAGAAATATATTTTTATTCTTGAAATTTATTTGAAAATAAGAAAATATAGTTCCAATTTTTATTTTAAACTCATTAAGCACGAGATTATTTAGTTTCTATTATTTGTTAACGATGTGTTTATTATTTTTAAGAAAATAAGTTAGATAAATCAAATAAATATCTAACAGAAAACTAATTATTTGATAAATTATCTCTAAGAACACAGATCTTCGTTTCATGTATGCCATTCCTTTTTCTAGAGTTTTTAAGAAAATTTGAGTTTCATGAAAATTTTGATGTTCACGTTGTGTACATTCTGCGTACACAGCATGCACTCTTTTCCCGCTCGAAGCCGTGTGATGGCCGTGTACGGGCCACACACATGGTGTGTATGGGTGACGTGGATGCCGGTTTTGTTAGAGTATAGAAAAACCTAGTACACACCATGTACACTAAAAGAACATACTGTGTACTTTTCTTTTTTCAATAAACGGACTAGGGTCACGCCTGATACAAAAAAATGTCTTATTCTAGGTTTCATTTGTCCGAGAGCGCCAAAGATCCACGAATCATTGACGGTCTCCCACCTCTTCGTTCGTTCTCTGATTCGACAACAGTCGACTGCGTTGGAATCATAGCGGTGAGTTCTTCCTTCTACATGAGCCTTGTTTCTCAATTCCTCCTCCTTCTCAATATATTTTGGGTTGAACATTTTGGGCGTTTTCTCAGATCTACGATGTTTGGTGGAGAATCAGTATTCGTGGTTCAAGTATATCGTTCACCTAGAATCTAGGTAGGTGGTTTGTGCCTTTATGTAGAAAATCTTTGAATTTTCATTCAATTTAGCCAATTCCCTTGAACAAGAATTGTGTGTTTTCCTATTTTTCTCTTCAATGATTGCCTACTGGCTTGATTTCTATAGTAGAGGTTTACCTTTGTGAATATAGTAGTTTTTGATGTACTGGGGTTGTTTTCTATTCATTTGCATGTTAGGAATTTTCCAGTTTCCATGCCAGGTTGAAGGATAGTGGAACTATTGTTTTGTTTTACTGCTGAGCCTTAGATTGATAGCCAAGTAGTTCTTGAGCTTTACTTGTATGATGTGTGTTCTATGCTTATTTATTTATACACAGGGCTGCGAGAACCTAGTGTAGTGGACCATAGAAAGAATGGATGGAAGGGATTCTCCAGAGTGTCTTTAATTACTATGTGAGTCAACAGGGGGAATCGATGTTGAGTGTTTCCCAGAGAGTCTATAGATCCTCGATGCGGGCCACAGGGGGAATTGGTGTTGAGTGCTTCCCCAGAGAGCCTTTAGTATGATACGAGACTGTACGGGGAATTGACGGTGACTGCTTCCCCAAAAAGACAAGTCTTTAGCTGAACAAGAAGAATGAGAAATTGCGTGCCTCCCACGGGTTTTCTAGTACTTATAGGTTTAACCATATGGGTTAGGCTGTGGGAACTACCCTAGGGGTTACCTTCTTTTACTTGTTTATTGTTTCATACTTGTGTAGTTTACATGCTAGACTGTAAATTGTAGCTATTGTGTTTTCAACCTGTTTATTATTCCTGTACTTTACTTCCCATGTATTGATTTATAGTTAGGAACATATCTTTGCGTGATTGCCAACTGGGACTTTGTCTCACACCCTTTTTGGCCATTTTCTTGGGCCCAAGATGACTATTTTGTTGCATGTAAAGATAAGGCCAAGTTCCCTTCTACTTCAGGTTCTTGATTGCACTAGAGTTGGAGAGCATGGGACCGAGCCGAGGCTTGCGATGCTGAGGAGATTCTCATTTATTTTTATTTTACTGTTTCATTAGTACTTGTGTTTAGTAGTATTTCAGAACATTGTTTTATTTGTTTTTTTCCTTAGATACTTGTACCTACTGCATCATTATCATCATTTCTATATATAATTATTCATATTTTATTTGGTTACAGTATGTATTTTTTTCTGCTTTAGCTATTGACTGTTGTTTTCCTTACCATTTATACCATACCAAATGGGGGCATAGTTTCCCGAATAACATACCAAGACCCTCACTACTAGTCGGCAGCCTCTGGAATTTTGGGAAATTCAGTTGAGGTTATGTGGCGAAACGGGTACAGGGCACCAGTAGAGGGGCTCTGAATTCGGTTCGTTACAATGTGATATCAGAGGGGTTCTTTTCTCTTTCTTTACGGTTTGGATACATTATCCAAGGATAAGATGGATTCAGTACATGGTAATAATCTGTACATGGGATTAGGTAACACGTGTATAGGGAAAATTGATACTACCTCGTTAATTGCAGTTTGCTGGTTTTGAGATTTTACGGTTGATATGATTTCACCTAGAGTGATTCATATGTCATGTGTGTTATTGTTTTTTTGCTATCACGGTTCTATTTCTGTAGTAACCCAATGATATGGGGGTATTCCATTTCATGAATCATATAGACACTTTTTAGAAATCACATTTCATTCATTCTTTCCATGTCATATAGGGTGCATTAGTGATTCCGTGTTGTTATGATAATCCTTCTGTAAATTATGCATGATGTTCTGATAGATGCATAATAGAGTCTCTTCTGCCTTGTTTTAGGATTTTTTGTATTCTAATTTTCTTAAATGAATGCCAATTTTTTATTTTCAGGGAGTAGGGGCCCTCAGGAATCAGAATTTTGCACTTCATTGACTTGTTTTATGTGTTTTCTGGGCTTTTGTGCAGTTTCTGAGCTACTGCCTAGAAAAACCCAGAATACACGGCGTGTACTTTTGACTACATGCCGTGTAGTTTTTAGACTGTGTCACTAACCGTGTGAGCAGGCACATGCTACTGTGTAAGTAACATTAGGAGTACGCCATGTACGGTTGGTACACGCCGTGTAGTTCGGAGCCATGTACCTGGCCGTGTCACTAACAACATGGGTTGGGGAAGCTCGAGTAGAACACTCTGTGTTTTAAAGGAACACACCGAGTAGTATTGTTCAGGTACCCGGCCGTGTCATGAACAACACAAGATGATGTCATCTTCCCCTAAACAAGCAGTGTTTGTTCGGAACTCGCCGTGTAAGGTCCATCAGTGTAGACGGTCATGTACATAACAAACATAGGCCACCGATACTTTGTCTAGTAGACTCCATGTTTGTTCAGAACATGCAGTGTAGTCTTGGGTTAAGGAAGACAGTGTGGGTTTTCCGTGTAAGGAGACTTGGGTAGTGGAATAGTTTTCAAGTACACACCGTGAGTGGGTCAACACGCCGTGTATTGTGAAGTGTCACACGTCCTGTAGGGAAGGGGTACAAGCCCATGTCATTGGATTAAGAAGACACACGGTGTAGTTTTTATACACACCTTGTAGCCATGTTTTGTAAACTTGTGTGTTTTCCGTTCCATGTTCCCATTTTGTACACTTGTGTTCACTTTCTTTATTAATTCTGATCTTAGGTGTGATTTTGATCTTTCAGAGCTATGCCTCCGAGACGTCCTCTGGTTGTACGTCTATCGTCAGGCAGTCATCAGATGCCAGATTTGGCTGATCAAGGACTCCTTGACGATCCTCCAATCGGGCCAGCCTTGGCACCGGCTATCATACCAGTTGCAGGAACTAATGTGCACTTCAGGTAAGGTTGCTTGAGGAGGATGCAGACCTTTCATGGAGCACTGCCTCCTGCCTCAACTATGAAAGACTCGATGTGGTTTTTTTAGCAGTATCATCCTTCCACATTCTCGGGGGAAGGAGAACCTCATGCTACAGAGTCATGGCTGGAAGCCATGTTGACCATCTTTGAGCATCAGGAGACGCCTCCAGAGAGGCGGGTCAAGCTCTCTACCTATATGATACGAGATTAAGCCAAGAGGTGGTGGGATGTGATCTCACAGCCAGGTCACCAGCAGGTAATGTATTGGGAGGAGTTTCATTATGTCTTTTATGACTACTTCTAACCAAAGACCATGATGGATGATCGAGCCCAGGAGTTTATGAGTCTAGAGCAGGGTACTCTTTTGGTCTTGAAGTATTCCTCTCGTTTCACTGAGCTACATCGTTTCACACCCCTTTGGGATGGAAGTGGGGTGTTCTTGGCAAGGTAGTTTGATGATGGTCTCAGGCAGGAGATCCGCTCGCAGGTGAATATATTCAAATTGACTTCCATCACTTCCATCGTCAACCAGGCACTAATTGCATAGCGCAATCTGAGAGACTCTGGAGCTGCGAGCCAGAGCGGTTCTGCTTCCAGAGCAAGTGTTCCTCCAGTTGACAACAGGAAGTGTCGTAGAGATCATAGGCACAGTGACCAAAGGAGGATAGATACATCTTAAGGTAGCCAGGTCATATGCTACCAGTGTGGGAGGCCAAGGAATACAAGGTCGTAGTGCAAGAGGGGCCCAGTGGAGTGCTGATCATGCGGAAAGATGGATCACCTTTAGCATTTTTTCCAGGTTTTCTCACCAGTTGTTGGTGATGGGGGTTCTTCCATGACTCCTCGTTCAGGAGCCACGCCACTAGTTCCTCACCAGTCTAGGAACTGGTGATCTTCCTGCCATTCGTGTCGAGGCGTAGGTCGAGGCTGTGGCAGCCAGTCAACAGTTCTTCAGCGCTAACAGGGAGGTTCAGGTCAGAGTGTTCACGCAGGGTCACAATGTCATGGGGCAGGAAAGAACATTGTGGTGGAGCAGACCTATCAAGAGCAGGATCCCGGAACATCTACAGTTCAAGGTATGATTTTATTTTCCTCAGTTTTATCTTCATCCCTTTTCGATACAGGTTCAACACATAGATTTTTCTCTGTTTATGTTGTGGAGAGTCATGGGATCTGTGTCTTTTCTTCTACCGACTCATTGACACTAGACACACCATTGGGGAAAAGGACATATAGTGTATGTTAGTGTAGAGGGTGGCCTCTTGATTATGCAGGGTATCATTTCTTATGAGATCTCTACGTCCCTGAGATGACAGGATATGATGCCATTCTCGGGATGGACTGGTTGGTTCCCTTCTATGCAGTCATCGACTATTATCGCCGCAGAGTGATTTTCATTTCACCAGAGGGTGAATATTTTCATTATAGTGTTGAATGAGATTTTTAGGTGAGTCGAGGAGGACTCAAGCATTATGGTGTAGGAAGGGTGACAGCCTAGATTTCTAGCCTTTATCTGGATGATCAAGGAACTTCACACCTAGACTTTCCTCCGGTGGTGGATCGTTTCAGGGGCGTCTTTCCAGTGGACTTTTTGGCATTGCCTCTGTAGTGTGAGGTAGAATTTTATATCGAGCTTGTGACAAGAGCAGCACCTGTGTCCATTCCTCCTTATAGGATGGATACACCAGAGTTGCAGGAGCTCAATAAAAATTTGGAAGAGTTTTAGGCAAAGGGTTTCATCCAACCCAGTACTTCTCCATGGGGTTTGTCTATCCTGATTGCGAAAAAGGTAGATGGTACCCTTTGGCTCTGTGTGGATTATTGGAAGCTGAACGAGTTGACGTTCAAGAACTGATATCCCTTGTCGAGTATTGATGACCTCTTTGATCAGCTTCAAATATCTCGGGTGTTCTTGAATATAGACTTGAGGTCCGGTTATCATCATTTGGGCGTTAGACAATCAGATATACCTCTGACAGCCTTCAAGAGCAGGTATGGTCCTTACAAGTATACAGTCATGCCATTTGGTCTCACGAACGCACCTGCAGTCTTCATATCAATGATGAACCGAGTGTTCCATCATTACATGGATTCCTTCGTCATGTTCTTCGTGGACGATATCTTGGTGTACTATCATTCTTGACATGACCATGCTAACCATCTTGAGATCATTCTGAGTACGCTGAGAGAGCAGCAGCTTTATGATAGACTCTTGAAGTGCCACTTTTCGATGGATCAGATTCACTTCTAGGGTCTTGTCATCTCAGAGGTTGGAGTATCTGTGGACTCATAGGAAGTGAGAGCTGTAGTTCCATAGGAGAATCCGAAGAACGTTTTTGAGGTACAGAGTTTCCTAGGGCTATCTGGATACTAAAGATGCTTCATTCAGGACATTTCATACCTAGAAGCACCTTTGACAGGTCTGACCAGGAAGGGAGCAAAGTTCATATAGTCAGATTCTTGTGAGTCAGCCTTTTAAGAGATTAATGGAAGATTGATGTCATCGCTGATACTAGTATTTCTAGAGCCAGGAAGGAGCTATATAGTTTATTATGATTCTTAATGTATTGGGCTAGGAGATGTGATTATGTAGGGAGATGGAGTCATTGCGTACTGGTCTCCGCAGTTGAGGGAACATGAGAGGAACTACCCGACGCACGATCTGGAGTTTGAAGTTATTGTTCATGCCTTACACTATTGGAGACACTATCTTCTAGGAGAGCACTTTGTGGTCTTCACTGACCAGAAGAGTCTCAAATATATCTTCACTCAGCGTGATCTGAATCTGAGGCAGCACGTGTGGGTCGAGTATCTTCAGTGTTTTGATTTCGAGCTTGCCAATACACTAGGAAAAGGTAACGCAGTGGCAGATGCGTTGATCAAGAGAACTCAGATTCAGGCACTTAAGGAGGCCAGTATTTAGTGGCATCTTACAAATCAGTTCTCTGAGATGCATCTGGATGTGCACAATAGACAGGGACAAACTATGTTATCTTCTGTAGTTGTTACCTCTATACTACCTAATCGGGTACTGATGAGATAGCTATCAGAATCAGAAGGCTTAGTCATGCGGGGGAGTGTGTCAGGAAAAGACCCTATTCATTGATGGATAGTGGTATAGGATGAGATCTTGTGTTTCTCGATACGCGTATGGGTTCGAGCATACATACGTGAGGAGCTGATGCGAGATTTTCATTCCTCAATTTGGGCAGTTCATCCTAGCATCACCAAGATGTATCGGGATCTTCATCGCTAGTACTAGTGGCCATGTATGAATAAATATGTGGCCGGTTTTGTCATGAGATGTTCTACTTGTCAGCAGGTGAAAGAAGAGAATCAACAACCAACGTGGATTTTGCAGCAGTTACCCATTCCGGAGTGGAAGTGGAACGATGTTGCGATGGACTTCGTGACTGGGTTGCCAAGGTCGCCATAGGGGAATGATGTTTTTTGGGTTGTCTTCGACAGGCTCATGATGGTTTATCACTTCTTTCCAATCAAGGAGACCTTCAGTTTTGATGATCTTGGATGACTGTACATCATAGAGATATTTCATCCGTATGGACTTCCACACTCTATTGTTTTATATAGGGATGCACGCTTTACTTCTCGATTCTGGCAGGGACTTCAGAAATCTTTGGGTACCCATGTACTTCTGAGTACGGAATACCATCCCCAGACTGATGGCTAGTCCGAGCGCACGATCCAGGTACTTGAGGATATGCTCTAAGATTGCATCCTATACATTGGAAGTACTTTGGAGAAGCTTATTCATCTGGTGGAGTTCACATACAACAACAGTTTCCCGGTGAACATTCAGATGGCACCATATGAGGCTCAGTATGATAGGCCATGCCGATCACCCTTATGATGGCTGAAGGTAGGAGAGGTAGCTTAGCTGGGACCTCATCTTTTTTATGATACTTCGGAGAAGATAGAGTTGATTCGGAAGAGGATGGATACAACACAGTCTAAACAGAATCTTATGCTGATCAGCGGAGATGACCTCTGGAGTTTGATGTCAGGGATCGGGTTTTCCTACGTGTCAAACCGAGGCTGTGACACAAGAGGATTGGGTGGAAGGTTAAGCCTTCACCATGGTATGTCAGGTCGTTTGAGGTTTTGGAGAGAGTAGGATTAGTAGCCTATTAGTCGAAGCTACCCCAGAGGTACCAGGCCATGCACGACATCTTCCATGTCTCTCAGCTCCAACGTTAATTTTCGGACCTGTCTCATGTCCTTCAGCCCGAGGAGGTTGAGCTCGAAGCGGATACATCGTTTGAGGATCATCCCATCCGGGTTGTTGATCACAGTACGAATGATCTCAGTGGGAATTATGTCCCCTCTTGTACGGGTGCTATGGCAGCATGGGCGAGTACAGAATGAAAAATGGGAGAATGAGGCCGACGTATGATCGCAGTGGCTGGAGCTGTTCGGGGTTTCTTCTTCTACGCCTCTCAAGTGAAATTTAGGGATGAATTTATTTAAGGGGGGAAGTTTGTAAGAAACCAGATCTTTGTTTCAGGTACGCCTTTCTTTTTCTGGTATTCTTATGAAAATTTCTGTTTCTGGAAAAATTTGAAGTATACGCCGTGTACTTTCTGAGTACACATCATGTACTCATTTCCCCCTCGAATCCGTGTGCTGGCCATGTCCAGCCCACACACACGGTGTGTAGGGGTGACGTGGAGGCCGGTTTTTTCGGAGTATGAAAAAACCTAGTACACACCATGTACTCTAAAACTACACGCCATGTACTTTTATTTTTTCACTAAACGGACCACAGACATGCCTGACACATATAAACATCTTCTTCTAGGTTACGTTATTCTGAGAGCACCGATGATCCACGAATCTTCTACGATCTCCCACCTCTTTTTCCATTCTCCAATTCGAGCACGGTCAATTTCCTTGGAATAGAAGACGTGATTTATTCCTTATTTTTTTAGCCCTTTTTTTCAATTCATACTCCTTCTTGAGATGTCATGGGTTGAAAATTTTGGGTGTTTTCTCAGATCTATGATGTTCGGGGAGAATCAGTCATCATGGTTCAAGTATATCAATCCCCTAATATCATGTTAGGTGTTTTGTGCCTTAATGTAGAATGTATTTGAATTTTCGTGCAATTTCTCCAATTCCCTTGAATGAGAATTATGTGTTTACCTGTTTTTCCCTTGAAAGATATCCTTCTTGCTTGATTTTATAGTATAGGTTTACCTTTGTGAATAGAGTAGTGTTTGTTGTACTCTGGTTGTTTGTTTTACATTCCTTGCCTGCTAGGCGTTTTCCAGTTTCCATGCCTAGTTATAGGATAGTGGAACTGTTGTGTTGTTTTGCTGCTAAGCCTTCGATTGATAGCCAAGTAGTTCTTGAGGTTTACTTGGATAGCGCATGCTCTATGATTGTTTATTTATACACATGGCTGCAAGAGCCTATTGTAGAGGACCATAAGGAGAATGGACAGAAGGTCTTGTCCACAGTGTCTTTAAATACGATGCGAGACCACAGGGGGAATTGACATCGAGTGCTTCCTCAGAGGGTCTGTAGATCCTCGAGGTGGGACATAGGTGGAATTGGTGTTGATTGAATCCCTAGATATCCTTTAGTAAGATACGAGACTATATGGGGAATTGCCGGTGAGTGCTTCCCTAGAGAGTCTATTCTTTAGGTGAACCTGAAGAGTGAGACTGTGTGTGCCTCCCAAGGGATTACTAGTACTTATAGGTTGAACCATAAGGGTTAGGCTATGAGAACTACCTAGGGGTTACCTTGTTTTAGGTGTTGATTGTTTCATACTTGTGTAGATTAAATGCAAGACTGTCAATTGTAGGTGCTGTAATTTCTTCCTGTTTACTGTTCTTGTACATTACTTGACATTTATTCATTGACTGTTAGGCACAGATCTTTGGGTGATTACCTACTGGGACTTTGTATCACACCCTGTTTGGGACATGCTTTTGGGCATAAAGAGACTATGTAGTTGCAAGTATAGATAAGTTAAAGCACCCTTCTACTTCAGGTTCTTGATTACACTAGTGCTGCAGAGCAGGGGATCGAGCCTAGGCTTGCGTTGTTAAGGAGTTCCTCATCTGTTTTTTTGTGGTTGCTTTAGTACTTGTGATTAGTTGTATCTCATCACGTTGTTGTGTTTGTTGTTTTCCTTAGATACATTTACCCACTGCATCATTATCATCATTACTATTTATAATTATTCTTATGCTATTTGGTTACAGTATGTATGTTGTTACTGCTTCCACTATTGACTGTTGTCTTCTTTACCTTATATACCTTACGATATGAGGGCATAGACTCCCCAATAACTTACCTAGGCCCTCGCTTCTAGCTGGAAGCTTCTAGTATTTAGGGAAATGCACTTGAGGTCATGTGGGGAACCGTGTATGGGGCACCAGTGGAGGGGCTCCAGCTTCAGGTTGTTACATTATCTATGTAATTCTTTTAAAATATTACCTATGGTATTTATTGGTAATCTAGGATCTATTTTTTTATATCTTTTTCAATGTGACAACAAAAAGAAGTTGATATATTGAATTTTTTATTGAAAAATTTCATTTAATATCAATTTAGGCCATTATATTATGTTTTCCTGTTCATAGTGATCTAATCACGAGTTTAATGTAGACTTTAAATTGAAACTATGATATTTTAATGTTATTGGTAGTTTAATATATTCCATGATTTTCACTAAACTAGATATTTATTTTTTTCTCTTAATTTTTAAGAGGGTTTATATGAAACTTATGGAACCCCATTATGATGAGTTCAAATGGATACACAAGTTTGTTTTTATTTATTATATTATTTTGATTTATTTTGGAAATAATAGTTGTTATTACAACGATATATTTGGATTTCGTGATTCTAATAATGTCATTAATATTGAAACATGTAAATATATGGTGGTTATATTTTCTTATGTGGTAATCCTCCTTATTGAAATTTTATATTGATATCTATTGTCTTGTTAACCTTCAATATGGTAGAAAAAGAATCATTAAGAATATATAGTAAGGAAATTATTTATTAAATAGTTTCGATAAATAAACTATATATATTTTCTAAAAATATTGATTTATATTTTGATAGTTAGTTAGAATTGAACTTATTTAAAAATCATTTTCACTATGGTATGATGAAAAACATATATATTTTGGTAAATTTTTTTAGAGAGGTTACTATGAATAGAAATGTGTGTGTTAGCAAGATACAACAATATGATCATCAGAATGGTATTTTGACTAAATTCATATTATTATTTATTATTGAAATGGTTTGGGTTTAATGAGCATGGTCCCCATACAATAACATAGGTTTAAAGAACTCTATTTTTTAATAGATCTATTTGAGAAGGTGAATTGTTTCTATGTTCATAGTTATATAATACATTATATTTATATGTAATGAAAATTTATATAATTTTTTTACAAAATTTTTTTCAGGAAACTACATACCCTTAATGTACTTGAATTTTTATATGAAATATTTATTCAATAATAAGTAATTGAAATATTATTTTATTTTTATTTTTTTATATTTTAAATTTTTATAGTGCAAAATTATATTTTGTTTAATTTTATTATCAGAAATCATTGATTTTTTCCACTTTTACATTAGTGGTATGTTTCTTTTACAGCATTGGAATGTTTGAATTGTGTTTTTTCTTTTCATTATATATCCCATGTGGTCATGTTTCTATGTGGTGTCATGTAGTTTGTTACTTTTAGAAATGAATTTGATACATATTATCCCCATGTTTCTCATTCCACATAACACCAATAAAACCCCTTTCATTTCTAAATATACGATAACTCAATAACATATGTTTTACAAGATTTTTTAATTAATTGTACTCATATTTGAGAGAATGTTTTCCCCAATAGTTATCCTCATAGGACATTTTTTGTTGATACACTATGTAATATAGCATGTACTATTTTCAGTATTAACAAAAGTTGATAATATCCTTGTTTTTTATCTAAGTGAAGTACTATTTTTCAAGAAAACTAGTGATATCCTAGTCTATAAAGTTATATAGTAATTCACATGAAGGATTTAAAGACATTAGATAATCTTTCCAGCCCTATCTCAGTATTAGTATAGGTAAGTAACTCATTATGATTATTTTTATATTTTTATTTCAATTCAATCTTTTATGTATAATTTCATGATTTTTGTACTTGGCATGCATCTATCTATAATGATTAGTAACTAACTCAATGTAATATGTTTTATCACTCCCACTAAATGTATCTTGGTTTCGATTCCATAAAAACATATTTGGTCCTTACTTATTTCTAAGCTATTGCCTCTTCTAATTTTATTTTTTTATTGAGAATGATTTATATACTGGTGTTCTCACATGACCCATACGTTCAATATGAATCAATGAATGATAAATTTTATTTTCCATTTTTTTCATTTAAGTTTTTTATTTAAGACACCCTCATCATGATATTCCTCAACGTATTGGCTTTTTAAATAATTTTTTCAAACAAAACAAAATCCATCAAATAATTTAGTGGATAATGGTATATTTATAGGTGCATCCAAAATGATACATCTCGATAAATTTATTGATCAACTAGAATAAGAATAAAATTTATATGATTGATTCATTAACTATATGTAAAATTTTTGTCTAAAAATATATATAAATGACATTATAAACCCGAAATATTTATAATGGGATAGAATACTAATTGAATGAATTTGGTGAATTTTTTTACTCTAATAGTTTCAAGAGACAATATAAAAATGTGGAATCCACATATTTATATAATGATTGTTTCTTATACAATGGATTAAACTATCCTAAATAGAGTGATTATCATTATCTCACACATGGTTTAATCATATTATTTTTATGTAGAATTAACTATTTATGTCATATATTTGTTTACCCGACTCCCCACTAGTGGTATATATTTTTAAACCAATAAGTGATGTTGAAATGTGTGCCCCCAGTATAAGACAACTTATAGAATTTTCATAAAAAACATATGTTCATGTTTCAATTGGTTAACATGAAACTAGTGTAGTAAATTATGTGTTTTTGGTTTATCCTCTTCATGACAATGGTTAAAGGATTTAGGTAGACAATATTACTAGACATAGGTTATCTATAAGTAATAATTTTATTTTCAAATATGATGATTTTATATGTAGAATATTTTGGTGTTTAATATATTTTATATGATTGAGCCTATGGGAATTAGGTTAAAATTCAACCTTAAGATGAAATATGACCCTATGACTACCTCCACTATTAATCCCCATTCAATACACAATTAACATAATTATATCTTCAAATAAAAAAATTTGGAGATAGAATCCTTAAGGACTATCAAATGATTCCTGTTATGGATAGTTGGACAATTGAAACCCCAAATCATTTTTCTCATGAAGATATTTATACTTATACATGTCTAATATTTCTTGTAACACCAAAAGTGATAAACCAAAAACAATCAATGAATCCCAAAATTCTGATCAATATAACTATTAGTTATCTATAATGAAAAATGAAATGAAATAAATTATATAAAATAAAACTGGTCAACATTTAATCAAAATTAAAAATAAATGAGTCATAGTTTTGAAGTATATCTTTAATTAATGGAATAAATAAATATGGAGATGATTGTTAAATATTACTCTCTCGTTGTTTCTAATGTATTCATTAACATTATGGAATCAATTATAGTAAAAATTTTATTCAATTTTTAATATTTCATCTATTATGTTATTATGTTATTTTTGTTCTTCGTATAACACTAATTTTTAGAAATTGGATGTGAGAAATGGGTTTTTACTATGAACATTGGAGAAAAAAATACATGATCCCTCATAATGGTATTTAAAAAACATTTAAACTGACCAAGTCGATATTTCATAAAAATTCTATTTTGGAAATGAACCGCCTTAAAGGTAGTGGTATAAAAATAAAAACAAATTATCTTTGAAGAATAATTTAAGAATAGAATATAGGATGACTTTTCTAATTTTAATCCAGTTAAGAATCAGATAATTTAATATTTGTTATACAATGATGATATAATCGATATTTTTAATAACATTAGGATGATAAATATTGCGATGATTTAAATTAAAACAATCTAATGAAATAAAAGTTAATCGTAATACCAAAATATATTTTTTATAGAAATTATTAACTATAGAGAAAGCAGAATGTTGTGTTTTTTCATTTTTACCCATGTGAATAATGTTTTGAAATAACATCTTTTTCAGCAATAGAAACATGTTAATGTAACATTGGCCTATAAATAATTATTTCCCAAATCAAAATACAAAAAAATTTAGAGTCCAATGTTTCCTTTATGAATAAAATATTAATTGGTATTGTAGAAGGTATACTATGGTTTCTATGATTTATTCTAGATGAATTAATTTTTCATGTTTTTTCTATAGGCAAGTTAATAGGTAACATGAGGATACTCTATCGGAATGAATTAAAATGGAACCTATGGAATATTTTAAAGTATTAAAAATAGAAAATTATTTTGCAAATAAATATAAATTAGGAAAATGATATTTTGAGATTTTTTCATTCTTACTATACTACTAAAATAGATATTTAGAAAAATATTATTATTATTTTTTTCATTTAGTAGTTATGTTTCGTTGAAATGTATTGTTCCATCTACAGTTACATTTTACAGCACTATGTTTGAATATATTTATTTAATTTATATATTATATAATCTACTTGGTGAAAAGGGATAAAAAATTAAATGTATTTTTCTATTTTTAATATTGATTTCTTCCCCTTATAATCAGTCAACACATCACATCTAAAAAATAATTTCATTCATTTTATATTGAAATACATCGATGTTATTTTGATTGTTTTTAGGGGGCTGTAACACCTTGACCCAATACACTAGGTATATGATATGGATCCACAATACCTCATGTACGACTCTCCAAATGTTAGAGGATATATAAGAGATGAATGATTTTAAAAACATTCAATGAGGAGATTGTAATTATCAAGACCCATCCCCTGGGGCCCATGTCGTAACTACCCCCAAGCCCGCATTCTATAGGATAGGGGATGACGACTAGAACCAAAGGTGCAAATCCCTATAATTGGAAAGGCATTTCCATTATAAAATGTAAACCCACACACAACCAGAGTAAAAGTAGAAGAAAACACTATGTAAAGCAGTAACTAGTGTGCAGAAAGTAAAAGGGGGCCAGAAATACAATCCCAACAGTAATGTACAAATAAAAGACAAAACAGTAGGAAGGTGTGAAGCTGCTCCTAGATCGTCCTCCGGAGTTCCTACCTTAAGGTTAGGTACATATGGACACCTCAGCTCTCCACATCCATTTGTATCCTCCAGGTATCATCTTGTCATGAAGTCCACCTCTGGGTCCCATCTCGTCGTGAAGTCTAACTCCAGGCACCATCTCATCATGAATTACACCTCTAGGTACCATCCAGATCTACAAGACTCAACCACAATCAGTGATGTCCAACATCTGCATCCAGCACAACGAGTTGCGGGCATAGCCCGTGCAGAGTTGAGTATAACGATACTCAGTAGAGACCCCGAGACCCTCGAGGTCTCACTAAATCCAAAAAGGATAAACCAAAAATAATGATCTCAATAGATAAAATTTACTTAGTGATATTCCCATACATATACCTAAGTAATCAAGTAACCCATATCAATAATGAGGTATACACAAAGGTCATTGACTCAGCTCAATCCAGGAATTTTATTCACGATGATGAAATCACGACTACTGGAGAAATCCTCCTCTATCGAGCGCAGTAGTCCTGCCAGGAATCTAAGATGCCACTCACTAACATTAGCCTGCTGAGGTACTCCTCCTATCAAGTACTATGGGTCTTCAACCTCACAAAGTAGTCTTCCTCCACCATGGGTCTGCCACCTCACACAGTAGTGCTCTCCCTCATAGCCTACAGAGGTACTCCTCCTATCAAGTACCATGGGTCTGCCACCTCACAATGTGGTGATCCTATTCCATGGGTCTGCCACCTCCCAATGTAGTGATCCCCACTGGGCTATACAAGTCACTCCGAATCAAATCGGACAAGAAGTCATCAGGTCTCAGCCAAGTACAAGGTCATCGTACTCCATATGATCGTCCTTAAGAGGATCCTCTCCATGAGACATTGGTTGACACTCCAAGTGTCACAAATTCCCATGAAGAAGTATCACAAAGATCTGTCACTTCATAGGGATATCAATGCAATAGACGGTGCGTCAATTAGACGTCGGCTCTGTGAGTAATTAGCCTTTTTTCCTGGGGTCCCGGTTGGTTTTGTATACAAACCAACCCTACCGTATCACAACTGTACCCCAAACTCCAATGGGGTATACTCAAGGGAATATTTTATCAACAATATTTCCAATGTCGCTTACTGTTCGTCAAACAAATGTCTGGTCTAGGAATTATTGGCTTTTCCGTTAGAGGGGCCCGGTTGGTTTATAAGATAAACAAACCTGACCATACTCCAACCACATCTTAACATTAGGTGGAGTATTCCCAATGAACTGTCTCATCAAGAGGAGTCCAACATAGTCGACGGTACGTCAATCAGACGCCTGATCCTGAAGTTATATGTGTTTCCACTCCAAGGGCCTGATTGCTTTCGAATTCGAGCCAACCCGGCCATACACAAACTTCGCCGAAACATTGAGTGTTATATATCGAAACAGCCGTATCGATCAAAATAATCCTACACAACTGAAGGTGTGTCGATTGGAGGTCTGTAGCTCAGGATAAGCCCATTTAACCATAAACGTTCCGAAAATAGGGGGTCTGGGCCCGGTCCGACCAGGCCCAACTCCCCCTGGGTCGGCCCGAACCGGGTCGACCCGAATCGGGATCGGGTTCAGACCAGTTCGGTGTGGCCCTGCCTAGCTGGCATGACACAGCCTGGCTAGAGCGGTCATGCCCGGCGAGGTGCGGCCCGGCCCGGCCCGCGGCCGGCCGCGGCTCGGCCAGCCTGGCAGAGCGTTACGCGGAGCTAGGGAGGCGCAACCTCCCAGCTGATTGACAATGGTGGCGCTAGCTATCGCCTCCCCCCATGGTGTCCCGGATCTCACGCGGTCGTGTGGTCGGTCGCACCACCGGCGCAGCTATTGTTGCGGTGGGTTTCCACCGGCGGCACGCTAGGGGGGCCCCGCCTCGAGGCGGCCGACCGGATGCCGGTCACCGGTGCCACCGGCAGTGCCTTCTGCGGACCATCAGACATTCTCCAGTGGTTCGATTTGCCATTAGTTTGCGCATACAGCTATCCCAGGACCTGTTCTTCACAGAAACAGCCTCCATACGCCGTTATTGTATTGTTTCATCATTGCTCATCAATACGTGCACAAGAAAAAAATATGCGGAGGGTCGAGTTTTTTCTTCAACCCGATCCCACCACATTATATGTTTTCTATCAAGATGTATGAATTCAAACTCAAATACAAACCTAATAAATAACCTCACATCCAACCAGCTTGTATGAGAGATCTTCGGATCTACTGGGCAGTGGTTGGTCCACGCTCGTCGTTGTTTCATCAAAAAGATAAGGAGAAATTCAAAACAAATCCCATATATCAAGGTTCACCGTTCATTGACTATATCTTGAAAGGGTGGAATTCAGGTCATTGACATCGACACAAGGGAGGAGATGAAGGTGACAATGATCATTGGCATTCCTTGATTCCACAAGGGTCGTCGATCCCGGCTTGAGCGTCGTTCGTTGGAGATCCGTCGGAAGGAGAACCATTCTTCATGGAGGGAGGGAGCTCTTCTTCTACATAGAAGATATATCACTAATCTTTCCCAACCCCAACGTATACCAATAAAAAATAATAGTCTCATCTATTATTTTATTAACACAAGAAATTTAAATTTCGAACTCAAATCCCATCATTAATTAAATGTGTTGGCAATTAATTAAGTATAGGTAGAGGAAAGATCCTCATAAATTTGGGGGTTGTCATGAATTAATGGAGAGAGAGGGAGGTGGAGAGATTGGTAATTAATGGGGGGTTTCCAATTTAAATGTGGGGGTTTAAGGAGTTTAGTGGAAATTAAATGATTGGGGCACATGTGGGACCCACATCTCTAACAATCACACTTGGGTAGTTAGGTGGTTGTTGGTCCCACCATTAACTACCCATGGGAGGAATTAACGTCCATAGATATAGAATAAAAATTGTTCCATCAATTTTATCCACTTCTTAAATAAATCTCAATAAATAATTTCTCCTCCCAGGCAAACACGACTGCGGTAAAGGCCCCCTTAAGAAATTACCATCTTTTCGAGTTCATCTTTCAATTCCGTGCACCGATTCAAAATATCGAAAAACCCACTCATTCGTTTACTAAACGTACCCGAGCTAAACATCGTAAATTGATTCTGGGCACACCGTGACTCGGAATCCGGCACCGTCAGAAGCCACAGGCTCATGAAATTCCAGAAAATCAAGATAATAAAATTTCTTTGAAAATTTCAGGTTTTTACATTACTCCCACCTCAGATATTTAAGTCCCAGTAAAGCTACAACACACACTAGGTAAATAAAATATGGTACTGAGCACGAATATGATCCTCCCTCTCCCATGTGCTCTACTGGAGGTTCCTTTGCTTCCAAACGAATGTACACCATAGGAATCGATTATCCAAGCAGGACATGTTCCTGTCGTTCTTGATTCTCTATTGGAACCTCCGTGAATGTCGTCCCGTGGTCGATGATGACAGATTGGTCACGCATGCATCTTCTCACTATGATAAGTGGATGACTTCATGCACTCGGAGAAACTGAAGTGGAATGGCCAAGCGGTAAGCCACCTCCTCTACTCTGATGAGGAACTGGCAAGGTCCGATGAATCATGGAGATATCTTGCTGTCCCGACCAAATCTCCATAGTCCTTGTCGAGGTGAGACCTGTAAGAAAATGTGATCTCTATCCTCAAAATCCAGTGGCCCCTATATCTTATCAGTATAGGTTTTTCGTTTGCTCTGTGCAGTTTTCATCCACTCCTGGATGATATGCACCTTCTCCATCGTAGCAAGAACCATCTCTGGTTCTACACGTGCTGAATCTATCACTATCCACAAAGGATATCTAAAATGCATCCAGCTACTGTCTCTCCAATCCTACTAGCGGAATTCCTGATCTCTTACTAATAGCATATCCTACTATGTTCCCCTCTCCAGGAGTATAAACTATCTCGATGTCATAGTCCTGGTAGAATTAAATCCATCACCACTGTCTTAGGTTCATGTCCTTATGAGAGAGGATACAACTGGGGCTATTGAGTTGGATAGAACCATAAACTGTTCGATGGATGAACATTTGGTGAGACTAGCCATTTGTAGGAACGCATCTCCACCCTTCATCAGCTACATTCTACCCAAGAGCTTCTGAGATTTCTCCTCTCTCGAAAAGGGAAATATCGTCTCATTCCTTGAATGAACCATGTTCTTTGCCTAATACAATCAATCCTTACATGAACAGTACAATCCATACCATTGATGATGTCGTAAGGCATCAACGCTAATATCAAGAGATCCAACCATTACTCTCACCTCAAATGGTGGAGTCCTACTATTAGCATCAGTGAGTGTTTACTGGGTCTCCAACAGTTGGAATCTCGAAAGGGAGGGTAAAGTCAACAGTTTTAACAGGAACTCTCAGTATCAACCATACAAAAATGATATAAAGTAAACGTCGCAAAGAAATTTTTCATTAATTACTACAGCTCAAAGTACAAAGACACATAACAACCAAAAACAAAAACAACACGAAAACTAGTAGCTCTAAGAACAAAGGGCCCCATGCCTGAAACTTGTCCCACTCCTGTCCACTTGCTTCTGGAGCTCCACTACCATTTCCACCGCTCAGCTATTTCTTAAGCACCCACTGCTGCTTCTATCTAGGTGGATCCTACAATGGATGAGGATCAACTGTGCGGCGAGTCGGACAGTCACGATCCATGTTACCAAGCCCGCCGCAGGAGAAACACTGTGTGTTCCAGGTTTACATGTCTTTGACTCAACCCCGTGTGCCCCGCACTACTAGTCCTGAGGCATGCGTTCGACCACCTATAGGTCTGGCCCTCTTGGACCACTACGTCATCTGTCTACTACCAAATAATGGCTCAACTACTGATGGAAAACCCTACTTCAAGGGAAGAAGCTCCAAATCACACTCAGAGTGTAGAGTCACAGGTATAAACTCCACCCTGAAGAAAGTCTCGAAGTCTTCTGAGGTGAAGGTCATCTCGTCACAAAACTGGAGCATCTAGCTCCACAACCTCTCAGATACTCCCTAAAAGAGGCTAACGTCTAGGTACACTCTCAAGTCAATGGGTGTCCCAACTATGTGGAAATCTCGTGCTACAAACTACACCCAGTGCCCAACCGTCAAAAAACATGACTCTCCTCGAATCCTCGGAGGCCTCTGTAGCTGGAACTCGTGTAGCGTGCTCATGCGGCGTGCACTCTCTGCTGGTGTCTCAACTAGAAGAGGGCATCGTACTGAGCCCTCGATACCCGGTGAGCTATCATCGCGCTATCCACTCGGTACCCACGCTGACTGACTGGGTGACGACACCCTAAAAAAATGACACTGTCAAAAGACTATACCTGGTGAGATGACCAGATTTGAGCTGACTAAATGGAAAACTTTTGAAAACACAAATTTAATCAGTGTATTCGTGCACTGAATCAAATATCAGAAGCCATGGCCCTTGTGTATGGATATGTCGGCAGCCCGCACCAACACTGGACTCCATGAACAGAAAACCACACTTAGTACCCTTAACACTTGTGCTTGACAGAAATAAAAAATCAGATTCCAAGTTCTACGGTAGAACTGACACCCTCTGATAAAAATTTGTCCTGATCCGTCCCCCGGGGCCCGTGCCGTAACTACCCCATTTCCACCTTCTAATGGCCTGGGCCTTGCGACTTGCACCAAAGGCGTAAATCCCTATAACTTGGAAGGAATTGCCTTTATATAATGTAAACACACACACAACCAGAGTATAAGAGGAATAAAACACGAAGTAAAGTTGTAATTAGTGTGATGAATATACAATGGGGATGGAAATACAATCCCAATAGTAATGTACAAGGAAAAGAAAAAATAGCAGGAAGGTGTCAAGCTTCTCCTGGATCATCCACCAGAGTTCCTACCATAAGGGTAGGTACAGATGGCCACCTCAGCTCTCCATGTCTGTCTGTAACCTCCTGGTATCATCTTGTCGTGAAGTCCCCCACTGAGTTCTGTCTCTTCATGAATTCCACCTCTGTGTACCGTCAGATCTTGAAGACCACATCCAGGTGTCATCTTGCTCTATAAGCCTCATCCATGATTAGTGTTGTCTGTCGTCTGCATCCAACACAACGAGGTGCGGGCATAACCCATGAAGGGGTGAGTATAACGATACTCAGTAGAGTTATCGAGTCCCTCGAGGTCACACTAAATCCAACAAGGATAAACCAAAAAGAATTATGTCAATAGTTTTACTTTAATTAGGTATATTACCATACATATACCTAAATTATCAAGTATCCCATATCAATCATGAGGTAAACACAAAGGTCATTGACTCAGCTCAAACCAGGATTTTTATTCACAGTGATGAAAACACAGCTGTTGGGGAACTCCTCCTCTGTCGAGCGTAGTAGTCAGGCCATGTCTCCGAGGTGCCAGTCACTAACCATACACTGATGAGTTACTCCTCCTGTTGTGTACCACAGGTCTTCCACCTCACAAAGTAGTGCTCCTCCTACATGGGTTTTCCACCTCACACAGTACTGCTATCTCTCATAGACTACAGTGGTACTCTCCTGTCGAGTATTGCGGGTCTTCCACCTCACAAAGTAGTGCTCCTCTGCCATGGGTCTGCCACCTAACAAAGTAGTTCTCCCCACTGGGCTATAAAAGTCACTTCGAATCAAATCAAACAAGTATTCATCAAGTCTCAGCCAGCTACAAGGTCATCGTACTCCGTATGCTCGTCTCTGAGAGGATTTTCTCCACAAGCCACTGGTCAACACTTCATGAGTCACAACTTCCCACAAATAAGTATCACAAAGATTCGTCACATCATAGGGATCTTAATGCAACAGATGGCACGTCAATCAGACGCTAGGTCTGTGAGTTATTAGCCTTTTTGTCCTGGGGGCACAGTTGGTTTCGTGTACAAACCAACCCGACCGTATCTCAATTGTACGCCAAACTCCCATGAGGTATACTTAGGGGAACCGTTTCTCAACGAGATTACCAATTCCACTAACGGTTCATCAAACAGACTTCTGGTCTGGGAATTAATTGCTTTTCCGTTCCAGGGGCCCGGTTGGTTTATTAGATAAACCATACTAACCGTAATCCAACCGCATATAAAACTAAAGTTTAGTATTCCCAAAAAACCATCTCATCAATAATAATCCGACATAGTCGATGTCACCTCAATCGGGAGTCCGATCCTTAAGTTATAAGTCTTTCCGCTCTGAGGGCCTGGTTGGTTTCGAGTTCGATCCAACTCGGTTGTACTCAAAATTCACAGAATCCATCCGTGTAATATACCAAAACGACCGTCTGGATCCATGGAATCCTACAAAATTGACGGTGAGTCGATCAGAGGTCTGTAGCTCACATTAAGTATGTTTAACCGAAAACGGTTCGAAAATAGGGGGTCTGGGCCCGGTCCGACCCGAACCGACACCCACTTGGTCGGCCCGAACCTGGGCGACCCGACTCGCCTCCAGGTCCAGCTAGGTTTGGTACGTCCCAGACCGCGGCCGGTCGCGGCTCGGCCAGCCTGGAAAAGTGTTACACGAAGCGGCGGAGGCGCGGCCTCCACGCTGATTGAAACTAGCGGCGCGAGCTGGTGCCCCCCCCCCCGGCATCCCGGATCCCGCGCGACCCTGGGGTCCATCGCACCACCACCGTGGCTGTTGTCGCGGTGGGTTTCATCCGGCAGCGCACTGGGGCGCCGCCGCCTCAGGGCGGCCGGCCTCCGCCTCCGGTCCCCAGCAGTGCCTTCAGCGGACCACCAGATGAGCTCCGGTGGTCCAATTTGCCAACAGTCTGGCCCTGCAGCTCTCCCGGGACCCTTTCTTCACTGCGATGACTTCCATATTCCATTGCGTTTGATTTTCATCATCTCTCATAAATACGCGCACATGAAAACAATTTTCAGAGGGTTCAGATTGTTCTTCGGCATGAGCCCACCGCGTTAGAAGTTTTCAATCAAGATTTATAAATTCAAACTAAAATCCAATCCCGAAAAATAACCATGCATCCAATCCGCATATACGAGAAATCCATGGATCAACAGGGAAAAGGTTGGTCCATGCACATCATTCTTTCCTAAAAAAGGTAAGGATAAATTAAAAAAAATCCTACCTCAATGTTCGTCGTTCGTTGAAGATATTGCTAAAGGGGGGACGTCATATTGTTGACGTCGACGCAAGGGAGGATATGATGGTGATGATGATCGTTGGAATTCGACACTTCCGCGAAGGCCTTCGATCCCTGCTCGAGCATCATTCATTGGAGATCCGTCGGAAGGAGAACCATTCTTCATAGAGGGAGGGAGCTTTTCTTCTTCAAAAAACAAATCACTCCAATCTTTCCCTAACACAACGTGTGCCAAAATAAAATAATATGCTCACCTATTATTTTATTAACACAAAAAATTTTAATTTCGAAACACAAACCCATTCATTAATTAAATGTTTTTGCAATTAATTAAGGAAATGGAGAGGAAAGATCCTCATAAATTTGTGGGTTTTCATGAATTAATGGAAATAGAGGGAGGTGGAGTGACTGGAAATTAATGGGGGGTTGAAAATTTAAATGAGGTGGTTTATGAAGGTTAGAGGAAATTAAATGGTTGGGGATCGTGTGGGCCCCACATCTCTAACATCCACACATGGGTAGTTATGTAGATGTGGGTCCCACCTGTAACTACCCATCATAGGAATTATCCTCCTTAGATATAGAATAAAAATTGTTCCAATAATTTTATTCATTTCTTAAATAAACCCCAATAAATAATTTCTTCTCCCATGCAAACTCAACTGCGGTAAAGGTCCCCTTAAGAAATTAACGGCATTGTGAGTTAATCGGTACCCTCATATTTAAATTCTGAGCACTGGTTCAAAAGATAGAAAAATTCTCTCATTCGTTAACTGAACATACCTGAGCTAATCTTCGGAAATTGATTCTGGGCACCCCGTGCCTCGGAATCAGGCACTGTCAAAAGCCACAGACTTGTAAAATTCCAATGAATCATGAAAAAAATTCCATGAGAATTATGAGTATTTACAATACTTTTCATATGATATCCTTAAAAAATATAAATTGTGAATAAAATGTATAAAATTTATAAGGGTGGAAGTGAAAAAATCATAATGTGATAATAAATTTCCTTTATGTCATTCAAATAGAAAATTTGATCACATACCCTAGAAGGCCTAAATATTTTATAAATGTGCATCTAAATAAATATAACTCTAAAAAATACTCTAGAGTCTATCCCATTTATACCACTATCCTTATACTATATAGCTCATCAATTGTATGCATGATCCTTTCCCTTTCAACGATATCAAATCATGAAGTATGTATGTGCATTAAGATTCCCATGCATGGGTTGTGTGATAAAACATAGTATGACACCATCAATGTCTCCCCCACATCTGTGATAAATTATAATAGGTGTAATCCATGATATAATAAATGTGAAAGTCAACATAAATAATCAGATGATGAGAACATTTGTTTTTAAATATCCACCAAGATCCTCGACCTAAACTTCAATGGAATATTTTTGAATGAATAATTAAAGGATGTTAGAAATTATAAAAACATGGAAACATGAATTGTGAACATATATCATAGTAGTTCAAAGGAATAAAGGTAGATATTGGAATAAAATCATAATATCCAATTTTCATAAAGGGATATGAATCAAGACTGTCAACACCAAATATTCCTTTGGATAGGCCACTAGTTCATCAAACCATAATATAACTGCAATGAGTGTAGTCACAATGCAGTCATATGACTACCCTATTTTTGAGTCTACCGTCTTCATTATCTCATACCATGGACACTCCCACTCTAAAGTATTACTATGTCACAATATTCCACATAATTATATACTCAGAACAATTCATCTAAATGAATAACCATAACACCAAACATGGTAGTGTATACAATAGTAGAACATGGAATGTAATATTGAGAGTAACAAAAAATAATAATTTTACAAGTGATTGAAGTAAAAAAATGTATAAGTCATTATATAAGAATTACCATGGAATTAAACAACATATATGTGTCTCAAGGACTATTCAGAGAGAAACCTACATGCGGTCTCTATTATGAATTGTTAAAAAAACCATTCCAAAAAGAGTATTCATACCAAGTAAAAATGTTCACAGAAGGGCCCCAAATAATAAAAAACATCAAACCACAATCTCATTAACTTTTTAATCCAATAGTCATCAAATTATAAAATCTGGAATCATATTGTGCAAAACAAAATATCATGTGCACACATAAAAGATTCTTATCTCATATTTATGTTCATAAAATAAATCAATAATCAATTATAAAAAAGGATATTCCTAGGAAATTATATATTTCTAAAATCCAATATTTCATAGTGACAATCCAAAGAACTAGTTTTTTATATATATCAAATAATGGGACACTGTTTCACTATATTAATTATCAATTCAAAAATAGATTATGAATTTCTAATCAATTCTATAAAAAATCATTCGGGATTTCCAATAGACATCATTATACCATAAATAAATCATTTGAAAGGAGGTCCATGATGGGATTCAGGATGAGGAGGTTCTCAATATAAATTGTCTACATATACATACCGGGAAATGAACAAAATTAACGATAAACCATGTTCCAGGCAAAGGGATATTATTGGCATGCTGAATCCAACACCAATAACCTAAGGTAAGGATAAAATATTATAGTTATTTAATCAATATTCAATACATAAAAGGTCTAGGACGATGAACCATTAGCAGAGACCAAAAATATGTTGTTCATCGGTGTCATGATTTGATATGATAAGTAGAGGTCATTAATTAACTTGATCCTTCATGGATCTATAAATGAATAATGAACTCGACATCATATTAGGGAATAAAATCTATATACATCAATTATATAAGTAAATATATCATATATGATGACTAATGTTGTTTATATATATGTGAAATAGTAATAATGCTCGTTTTTCAACACATTCCTCAATCTATGGTCATAAACTCACTTGAATTGGCCAGAAACAAGCATTGGATGACTGAAATTCAATAGATAAGTCTATCGTAGTATCACAGTTTAATGGCATGTCCAATATTATGAATAAAATTTAAAAATGGTTCATAAATGGATACTAAATCATATTTTATTATCATTAAATTCATATACAAACCATTTGGGAGCACGATAAGTAAAAAAGTGCCAACCGTGAATGGAATGCAACCTCACCTAGGCACCCACATGTTTTGGCCACATATATTTTCCAACAATGAAAAAACTATTATATTTTCAATTGGAATGTGTTATGTTATTTTGACATCATGTACCACTCTAGGTCCCATTTCTATATTGTACACAGTTTCTGATAGAATTAGAAAAGTGTTTCCAAACTATGCTCTAACCATGAACCTTTAAAAAGGCATCCAAAACTCTATGAAACCCACAATATGATCTTTGAAATTTCCCTAGTAAATTAATATCCAAAATATGATTAAAGTATAAAATTAAATCTTTATACACCTAAAATATTTGAGTCGTTTAGAGGATTTTATTGACCCTTGGACACTGTGTTTCAAAAATATACACGGTTATGATAATTTGTTGGATAGTTTGACTAAAATCATTTAATTTTCAAGTATATTTGTAATTCAATATTAATAAAATTATTCTAGGTATAATATCATAGAATAAGAGAACACCACTTTATTAAATAATTTCAAGTGAAAATATGGATATTTGTGAATTTTCATATTTTAATGCAGTATTTTATTTTTAATTTAATTTATTTATTATGATTTTTTTAATACTTATGCTTAAGAGGATACATGCCATTTATTATATTGATTTTACTTTCATAATACTACTTATTACTTCCCCATTAAATATTATTCATAATTGTTATTAATTATTAATAGTAGAACACAATCGACATTTGACTAATATTTGATCATCATTATCAAGAAGATATGTGTATTTCATTTTTTCTAAACTCATCTTTGTTTCATTTGTATCATTTTGTTTCTTGATCATCATAAATACATCCACGAACTATCTAAGGTTTCCATCTTATTTTGATATATTTTTTTAACTTTTAGTGGCTCATTTTATCAATATCGCCTAAATGCCATAGGTCACGCGTATTGCAATTTTTAAAGGTTGGGGTCAAAGTCTCATTTATTATTAATGAAATGAAAATACCTCTTAAACTGGGTTGAGGGAGACCCATTATCACGAACGCACAATGGTCATTAGTCCCATTACATTGCTCGTATGCCCATTTTGATGCCCCAAGGCCAATTCTGTGAATAGTAAAACTAAAGTACCCATGCAGCTAGAATGTCACATAGTACCCACTACCGCTACAGTACCTGCCGCCTCTATAGTTCCCTCTACCTCTATAATGTTGCCGCTGCTATAATGTACTCTAGTAATTCTATAGTATCCTTTTCCCAATGGGTTTTGAACCCCTAATTTTCATGTACAATTAAGGGGTGCTTACCACTAAGCCAATCCCAAACTAAATGTCTTGTGTATTACAAGATAACCCTTTAATTTTAACTAATGTGATAATGTTTAGAAAACCTTTTAATGTAGAGATTTGTTTTCATGTTCATACTAAATTAGTTTTAAAATATAATTTTATTGATGGAGTTCCCATTGGGTAGCTGTTGGAGTCTGTTAGTATATCGTCATGTTTTATCATTTGAAGAAATGTTATATTATCCTTATTTTTATTTTTTTGGTGGATGTTTTCTAAATTTTATTATTACCTAATGTGGGATAGTCTTGGGCGTGAATAATTTAGAGGAATCAAATCACCATTCGATCCCTATAAAGGTTTTGGTATAGGGACATATTACTATAAATGAATTTATATTTTTTATTCAAGATTTCATTATTATCTTATTAGGTTTCCCTTATAATGTTTATATGTATCATGATTAAATCTAGGAACATTTATCTCTAGATCCATGTGATAGGATTGAGGACCTCAACAATGTTTATATGAGTTTTATTTCCCCAGATATATTCTCATTTCCTAAGTACTTTCTGAGTATTTGTCTCTACTACTTTTATTATCAATAAATAAAAATGTAGTGGGTTTATTTTTTTACATATAGTTTCTACATTAACTAAAGTGTGTTATATTAGTGTTTATCATTTCTTTTAATCAATATTTCTATAAAAAACCTCATATTATTATTCATAAAACAATTAAATTTCATTTTTCATAGAAAATATATTTTCTCAAACAAGACCACTATTCATCATAGTAATTGAGTGGATCCTAACTGTTGAATAAAGGCAAACCTATCAATGTAACCC
Organism: Viscum album; assembly: GCA_963277665.1. Taxonomy (NCBI): domain Eukaryota; kingdom Viridiplantae; phylum Streptophyta; class Magnoliopsida; order Santalales; family Viscaceae; genus Viscum; species Viscum album. The sequence goes on from OY728130.1 coordinate 1,884,493,819, forward strand.
TTTAAAAATCAAATAAAAATAAAAAATTTGAATAGTATAACCTTAAAATTTAGAGTATTCAAATGAAATATTCTAAAACATTTGTATAATGTTCATCCTAAAACCACTGTGGTCTCATTGGATGCTTTTGAAAATGGTTTTATGATATATAGAGAAAAAATAAAAATGAAATAACCTGAAAAAGAGGAAACAACAACTAGTTATACAGCATAGAAATAATTTTATTATGTAACAGGAATATCATTAATCCACCACATCTCCCTTGGATCCCTCTAAATGAGCTTCCCTTACAACTTAATGTAAAAAGACTGTATATACAATAACTTTTTGAAAATACCTCATCAAATTAATGTTTTTTATATTCCCCCTTATTTATTATTATCAAAATGGACTTGAATAAAATAAACTCCATTTAACATAGGGGAATAGATATACCTCAATATCCCTCTAATTAACATCAGTATATGATATTCTTCACTACAAATTTTCAAACTCAAAATACCAATGATGAACCCTCAATACAGATAACATTATCTAGAATTTAAAATTTTATGATTAAGATAACTCAATTGGATATCAGCATTATGAGAATCATTTTAAAAATAAACCATAATTTCTTCATATCCTACAGTATATATAATGAAATAATTCAAGAATCCTAATTTAAATTTTATCGAAAAAGTCCCTTTTCTTATTTTCATGGTATCAAACAAGAAAACCATATATGGGATATAATTATGACTCTAATGAACAATTTTCCAACACTGGTCCACCATTTTTCTTGTTTGGTAGGAAATCCAATTCCTATAATAAGTTTTTATGATGATAATAATTAAACGTAATACATCCTTCACATACCTAATGGAAAACTTTCATTTTATTAACTCTCTTCAGAACATAAATTACTAATTTTTTGGGTATCATACCACCTCAACCCACATGAGAAACCCATTTACATGTTTTTTAACAACACATACTGTTATTCCAATATTTGATTTTGAAAACACCTATAATATACATTGGATTCGATAACAACTTTTGTGACAAAAAAAGGAATCCATAAATAAAAAATCCTTAATATTTATTGAGTCACATACAAACCCAAGTATTTTTTATGTTTATGGATTTAGATAATTATAAGAAAACATTAAATAATAAAACATATATCATTATCACCGAAGTAAATTTTATTCCAAGAAACGAATGATTTCTTATTCAATATTAAATCAATAAATTATTCTCCTATATTCCTTACAAAAAAATTACTTCCATGAAATATAATACATATTAACCATATTTCTGAACTAGATAAATATAAGCATAAAAAGGGTGAGATCAAACGGTTAAAAATAATAGAAACCACAAAATATATATTTTATAAATTATATTTAAGGAAAAATCAATTATAAACTAATTATGTATAAATTATAACAAAATTAATTGATATATCCATTAATAATAAAACACTACATGCAATTACATGGTTAACAATAAGTGTTATCTTAATCATTAAATTCATAATGTCAAACATCTGACTCTTAACATCAAGTCCTCATTCCATGACATTATTAATAAATGTGTATGCATAAACGAAATATAAAAACTAGTTTTTCTCATGATAAATACTAATGCATGAAGGATCTACATAATTCTTGGGCCCACACATTTATATGTTAGTCAAATTAGTTATATAAATAAAAATAATTAGTAAGAATGAAATACATATTAATCATATTGTAGAAATAAATAAATAACCATAATGAAATAAATTTGTGGGAATTGTAAATATTTAACAAGTTAATAAATATATTGTTATCAAAGATAAAACCATTCCTCTAATGGAAAAATATGGTATTCAAAAGGCAAATAAATTGAAAGAAAATTTAATTTTATTCATAATGGAAAATAAATTACAAAAAAAAGAAATGAATTATCATTTTTCTTGTGGAGATTCCATTTCTATCACTCAACACATAGATATGATCATGTGTGAAACTTCATTATATTATATTGATATAGATAAAAAACACATTTAAAAAAAAGATGGGGTATTTATCATTTTAAAATGGTGTCATAGAAATAGATCATGCATTGTATCATTTAAAAGTGTGAGTTCAATTGTTTGTAATGAATCATGTGAATATCTAAAAAATATCCTCCTAGTATCCCCATAATTGAATGGTGTTTTTGGTTCTTATTGTGAAACACGTAATGATTTGCTAACACAGAACCAACCATTTTCACCTTTATTACCCTGAGGTACATATGTTTTAATAATTCATTAACATTTATTTATCTAGAAATGTATGTCAATTCTAAGAAACCAATAAAAATAATATGTATATATTTCATGATTTTAAAATATATTTTGTTTTATTAAAAATTATTCCCCTAATTTATTCTTTTACTAATTCCACATTATGTCCATGAAAAAAATAATGTTAAAGATTAGAAATATGGATTGTAATATAAAAATACACATATGTTAAATTAAACCATTTTTTTATTTCTCCAAAACATTAACATTTATTGTTTTACAAATAACACATAGAATAGTGATAATATAGTTTTCAATTAAAATAAATAAAAACTAAGAAGAAAATAATAATGAGGATGATGATAGGAAATTTTTTTGACATGGAATATATTGATGAACATTCATTTCAATCTATTTTAAAAAATGAAAAAAAAAACATTTATAAAAATGATATAATGATTCATTTAAAAAAATTTAAAAAAAATTGAACGTTACTAAAATTTGAACATTAGATATCATTGAAGGAGAGTAAAGATAATTATAAATTAAAAATCAAAAAAATGTACATGGATGATAAACATCCCCAGCAAAAAATAAGATACATTGTCAAATTAACTTATAAGATTTATTTTTAGTTTATGTTTGAATGAATAGAGAATGAAATGATATTAAAATATATAAATTTAAAGAATAAAAAATATTAAAATAATTTAAATTTATTTTAATTTATAATTATCATATAAATCTCCCCAAATAATACTTAATGATAAATAATCACGATTGATTGTGAGAGTGAAACACAAATACTATCCATGATCCCAAAATTGGTTGTTATCGACATATTATGTCTTAAATATCAAAATTATGATTATTAATAAAATTATTCAGATGAATATATAAATAAGTGTATATATATAGGTATGGTTCAATAATTACAATATGTCATTCATTTATTGAATAGTTTTTCACCTTTTTTCTATTTAGTGAATTTCGGTCTGCTTCATTAAAAAAACTTCGTTATATTTAATTTTGTAAAAGGAGATATAAAATGTGTTCAAAATATCAATAATTTTTTAATTTTCATTCCATTATCATTCTGTTTATATTGTATTTAAATAGTGATATGTATTTTCAAAATAATGTAAAATTTTAAATATGTCATGATATTCTCAATTTTTTATGGTCAAAATTCCAATGATCAATTAATATTAATTAATTTAATATGATTTTAAATTATATTTAAATAATATATATATAATTATGAAAAAAGTATTTATATGTTAAATCAATTTTTAGAGCCATATATTTTAGGTGGAAGTGAAAAATGAAATTTATCGTTTATGAAAGATGTAGTTTGTATTTACACATAGGTGATATTTTAATCTTACAATGAAAAAAATGAAATTTTTATAGATAATAATTTATCATTAAAAAATTTTTATTTAATAAATAAAATATTTAGTAATTAAATACATATTTCATAATTTTTCATGATTAGTGATGAGGAAAAATTAATTATGACATCCATGAAGGCGGTAGTCCACACATATCACCGATGTTGTTACATTTATTTTAGAAATTTTAAGATAAATGATCTTAATTGGAAACCAATTATCATACAGAAATATTTCTTAATTAATGATACTTATTCTATTAAATTACGATGTGTAAGATAGATTTACATGATGTGGATGAACTAATTCATAATGATAAATAAATAAAACTTCTAAAATAATTTCATTGGAAGAACCTTTAGAAAGTCATTTATACCATCAGAGATTTCTAATTTAATAAAACATGAATCCATACGATGGGGTAATGTGTGTTTGGATTGGTTTTTTTTAGTTTAATCTATATAAATCTATTAACAATTGTGATTAATTAAGGGGGGGGGGTCTTTTTATAAGTCAGAGGGGTGACACATTTTTAAATAATCTAAACTATAAAATATTTTAATTGAATTTATCATGGTCATGTTGAGTTAGGTGTAAATTTTTATAATGTAATTTATAAGAGTTCCTATATACATTCGTTAAATTATATATAGACATTGTTTTGTGGTATTTTAACAATAATTGATCATGGTAACCACCTCTCTAACCTATTTAGCATTTATTATGGTGAATAATTTATTTAGGAAACATATTTTATTGACTTCAAATAAAAAGGGAATTATTGAAATATTTCAATATAATGAAACCAAATATGAAATCCATTTTAAAAAATTTCATTTTATCATGTGACATTAATTAATTTTGATTTTATGTACATAACATTTGAATCTCTGTATGGAGAACAAAATGATTTTTTAAAATAAAAAATGAATTTATTCAAATTCCATTTTATGTAACAACCATTATGTGATTTTTAATATATTTGATTTAATATGTTATCAATAGATTTCCACCAAATCACATATCAATAGATATTATCCTTTTTATATTAAGTTGAATGAATAAAAAGTTTATTTCTAAAAAATATTAAATTATTAATATAAAAATATTTCTTCTTCCATTATAAAAAATTGAAAATCAATATATAAATGATAATTTATGTTTTTAAATTTACCTTAATGTTTTTTCAAAAAATTAAATTCTCTAAATAAGTGAAATTTATTTTTTAATGAAAACCGATAATAATAATGTTTCTAAACAATTAATTTTAATTTATACTAGAATTATTATATTATTATTATTTATAATTTCCAAATAATTTTATCTATGTTATTAATAAAATTTAATCATCACTTATATAATTTTATAAATTTATTTTCATAAAAGGATTTACTAAATATAATCAAATTTATCCAAAAAAATCAATTCCTCCAATATCATCTTTGTATTATTTGTATTTTCCAATGTAAAACATAAACCTTTAAATATAAAAATATCATTCGGTTTTACAATAATATATAATTTCAAAACCATTTTAAAACTGAATAAAGCATTATGAACTAAATTTTTTTATTGCATGTAACATAAACTATATTTCATATCATTTTTATTTAATAGAGAATATATTTTGAAATATTGGAATGTTATATTCTCTCTCCCCTCACTTATGTTAATTCCATCATTGACACATTACCTTTTCTTACAAAAATGAAAATTTATTTCCATTGGTGTAATCTTATATTTATATTTTATCATAATAAGGATGTTTTTGGTAACTAATATACAATTATATGTCTCATACATGTGAATGGACTTACAAAAAAATTCAATTTATATGAGTTATAAGACTCGATAGATTTATGTTCCTTTTTCATAATTTGGAAAGAATTATATTATCACTGAGATATAAAATATGAGATAAAATATGTACATGATTTCATTATATACTACAAATAAATATTAATCATTTGCTAATTTGATTTATTTAGATTCAATTATCACATTTTCCCAGATAACCAGATGGATTTTTATTACCTGGGGCACAAAAATAAATTCTTAATTCATCATGCGACCCAAAAATGATAAAACATTATTCATAATATCATAATAGATTTAATGAATCTAAAAAATTCCAATTTTAATATAAAATTAAAATGATAATCCTAATGTGATAAAGTAATAAATTAGTCACTAAAACATTATAATTAACATCCAAATTTCATCTTTACATCATCCAAGAATAAATAAACCCTAATAAAATTTTAAATATGCTTTAAAAAAATTGTAAACAAATTTATATGAAGGATTTGATCCTTTGTTTTTATTCAATTAAAATAAACTTCATCTTAGAAATTATTGATCCCCAATAACAATGAAATACCATTCATATAATATCGTAGACCCAAAAATTATCGATATATAATCTCATAAAAATATATTAATCACCCCCAATAAAATGACTCTAAATAATATTATTTTACACGGTAACCTCCACTGATCACATTAATACTAAACTAATTTTACAAATTAACTATATAAAATTAAAAAACTAAATTAAATGTTAATCTATACGTTAATCATTTATTATTTTTATATGCCAATAAAATGTCTAAAATATTATTAATCTCTTTAAAAATCGAATCACATAAGACCTCCAAAGGTATCTATGCCTTTAAACAGTGATCTTGTTTAATCATATCATCCCATGATTCATAAATTAGACTTAATAAATAGAATCATAATCTATAAATTTCTATAAACCCTAATTTATAACCAATGGTAACAACCAGGACCCACACATTCATATCCAGTTATGATAGAAAATACATTTTACGCTGGTTTCAATGTTGATTATAAAAACATTTAATCCATAATTACAATATCATTTATAAACATTAAGTCACTTACATATCAATGTAGTTTTCAAAATTATTCCTTTAGATAATGATGGAAAACATTACATAACAAAACCCATTGATTATTTACGAAATGTATAGTTTCGCACTATACCCATAATTTATTATTCTAAATCAATTATTTATGATATCATATTTAATTAAAGATACATAATTATAATTTAGAAATATCAGAAGTATTTTTCATCTTCATAACGCCTAGAAATAGAAATATAAAAAGGGTGACCTCAAATTCCTAAAAACTCTAGTTATCATATAACAAAACATGTATGAATAATATGGTACATCTAATTACTAATCAAATGAGTCTATATAACTATTAACATGACCTTGTGACTAATATATGGAAAATATATCATTATAAAAATTCCCATGGGAAATAATCACTGATTTCGTAAAGATAAATTAAATAATTTCATACATTTTTTGCATACTATAAAGTGCTCATACAAATGAATTATTTAAACATTTAGAGGCATATAAAAAATAAAAAACTATTTTTTCTCATGGGACCTATATATGTATTTAGAGTCTATTTAAAAATGGGTTCCACTTATCAATAATTAATCCTATGTAATTAATCATATGAAATAAATGAGTTAGAATAAAATAAATAATCTCATTGTCCGAATAATCAATAAATATTTATAAAGGAATAATAAATATGGGAACTGAAAATGTTTCCCTTGTAAATATTATTAAGGATATTTAGGATTACAATTCTTAATCAAATAGAAAATATGGTATTCGCTGAATAAATTCATTTGAAAAATTTTTTTATTTATTCACCATGCACTATTGAAGAATAAATATGTAATGAGGGATAAATTTACTAATTGAAATTTAATTTTTATCATTATTTTTACTTTATAAAAATTATGATCGATTCAAAATAATATTTTTTAAATGATTGAAAATCACTTTTTGAAGAATTTGATTTCTTGAAAACTCTTGAATTGTATTATAATAAATGAGATCAAGAATAATATCATTTGAAATTTCATAAATAATGTATTTTAATGAAGATAAAAAAATATGGAAAACATATAACCTAGGAGTTTTCATAATGGTGTTTAGTTTTGTTGAATTTTGAAGCATTGAGTGAATATAAGGTTAACACCTAACAAAAATTTATAGGATAATTACACTTAAGTGGATATCTAATAGATTAGATATCCATGTTTTTGTATTTGGGTAGAGATGTTGAATCTAAGAATCCACAAAAATTTTATTGTGCAAAAATTTTAGAAGGATATCCAAGATTTAGATTTATCCACAGGGTTTACAAAAATGTATTAAATTCAAAAAATGGAAATTTAATCCTTTAAGAGAAAAAAATTAAATATAATAAATGATTAATGGAACATAAAATACATAATTTAAATTAAGTCAAATTATTAAATAATCAAAATATAAACAGTTATTTATAAAATAAAGAAAACATTAAAATGATTAATTGTGTTTTATTTATGGAAACAAAGAAACATGTAAGAAAATCATAATTGGAATTAATTATTATGATGTTGTGATAATTCTTTGACTTGGAAGATTTCAAAATTTATAACATCCATGTTATTTCAAGAAAAGTAAAAAAAATTTAATATAAGGTCAAAAATATATTTTGACCATAAGGGTCACTAATGAACAAGGACTATTCATGATGAAAAAACAAGGTACATGGATATATTGGAGATATATTTTTGAAAAAATGAGAGAAAATTTCACCCTGTTTTACAAGAAATATATTTTTTTCATATTTAAATCAACAAAGAGTTAATGTCATGACCCGCCTCCCCGGGCCATGAACCTTCTCATATGACCCCATGGGTCTCCTGTAATACCTTGGTAGCCTTCCCATCACACCATAGGCTATTACACAATAGGGTCGCTTATCAGACTAATGACTGTCCCCACAAGATGACTAATGAACATAGACTATTCATGAAGAAAAAACAAGGTACATGGATATAGTGGAGATATATTTTTTAAAAAAATGAGACAAATTTTCACCCTCTTTTATAAGAAATATTTTTTTTCATATTTAAATCAACAAAGAGTTAATGTCATCACCCGCCTCCCTGGGCCATGAAGCTTCTCATATGACCCCATGGGTCTCCTGTAATACCTTGGTTGCCTTCCCAGCACACCATAGACTATTACACAATAGGTTCCCTTATTATACTAATGACTATCCCCATATGCCAATAGTTGTTCTTTCAGTGTGTTTTGTCCTCACTCACACACACCCTGGGAAACATCCCAGAAGGTCACCCATCCTGATTACTACTTCAGGCTAGGCATGCTTAACTGTGGAGTTCTAATTAGGTAGGCTCCCGAAAAAAGGTGCACCTTGTGTACATGGGTAGTAACATTTAGCCTTTTTAGTCTCACTTTTCCTGGGGTGTTACATTATCCACCCTTTTAAAGCACAACACCCTCATTGTGGACCCAAACCTCAAACTCAGGCAGTGCCTAAGAAATTTTGGCTAGGTATTGGCTCTGATACCATTTGTCATAACCCGCCTCCACGGGCCATGAACCTTCTCATATGACTCCATGGGTCGTCTTTAATACCTTGGTTGCCTCCCCAACACACCATAGGCTATTACACAATAGGGTCACTTATCATATTATGACTATCCCCACATGACAATAGTTGTTCATTCAGTGTGTTCTATCCTCACTCACACACACCCTGGGAAATATCACAGAAGGTCACACATCCTGATTACTACTCCAGGCCATGCATGCTTAACGGTGGAGTTCTAATCTGGTAGTCTCCTAAAAATAAATGTGCACCTTGTTGACATGGGTAGTAACATTTTTTCTTTTTAAGTCTCACTTTTCTAGGGATGTTAAATATATATTATTTGAATATGTTATATTATTTTAAATAAATCGTGTATAGGATAATATATGATATTTATGATAGAAAGAGAATCAAATTCACTAAAATGAAAATTAAATATACACATTCCAAATTACAGATGAGGTTGAAGGGTAATACATTACCTCATGTCCCATGATTCTTGGTATAGACATAAAAATTCCATAATATCAAAATTTTGATTAATAATTACTTTATTTAGAAATGTTTCCATATCAATTCCAATTTTAAGGTCTATTTATTTCCATATATCATTAATGTATTATATAATTTTTCTTTTAATCATCTATTTGGGTTTGTTCATTCAGTTTTTATAAATCATTATAGTTTTTTCACCATATTAAATGGATTAATGAAATATATTCATAATATCATAATTTTTATAAATATCATGTATTTATTATTTTACTTATATAATTTTTATATAGTAACATTGATTATGAAAATAAATTAAAATTTTGAAAGATGTCTCAATATACTCAATTTTAGGAGGTAAAATTTCTTATGATTGATTAATTTTAATATAATGTGTATAATTTCAATTTATAATTAAAGAGTCATAATGATATTATAAATATCATATTTAAGAAGGAAGTCCGATTTTAGAACCATCCATGCTATGCAGTAATGGGAAAAAATCATTATTCATGGAGGTGATAGTTCACACATACACATGGGAATCATTTTCATATATAATGTTTATATATTTATATACTAATTAATATTTAGTCAATATTATATTTATTTAATAACTATATATTTAAAATTGTTCATAAATGGTTGTGATGAAAAATTTACTATATCGCTCGCGGAGTCAGAGGTCTACGCATAACTAGGGTGAAATTTTAATTTATTTTGGAATAGTTTTGAATAAGGTGGGACATTATATAACATTTGAATATTTCTTTTAAAAAAGTAATGGGGTTTAAGTTATTATATAAGAATTATCCCGATAGATATGGACGATTTTGGGAATGAAAATTTAGATGAGGAATATAATTATAGGTTATCACCTTACTACTTTGGAGGGAACATTTAATAAGTGGTTTGTCCATTAAATGAGTGGTTCCCAGATCAAACCAAAATATCATGGATGTGGGTAAAATTAATTCTACGGTCTCATGAGAAAGTTTATTCAATAACATATTCTCAAAGAGAGTGAATAAGTGAAGGGATAATTGGTCATTTTATAAGTGAGAGGGGTGGATCATTTCTTTAGAACTCTTAACGTTAAAATAATATAATTATTCCTTTCTCATCGTCATGTCTTTATAAGAAGAAATCTTTTATAATATATGATTTAGTATAGTCTATTTCCACTGATATAATAAATTTTTGGAAAATATTAGTGATATTTAAGTCCTTATACCTTAGATTAACCCACACTTTAGCCATATTACTAATCTCATAATGAAAAACATATACAATTGTAAATAAATTTTATCAAAAAATGAAATAGATAATATCACATAATTGGAATACTATAATTCCAAAAATTGTTTCCATATTAAAAATATCAATTTATAGCGGGGGTAAATATTAATTTTAGTCATAGTTTAGATAATAGTTGATTTTTTTTGGAAAAAATATATTTTTAATCATAAATTAGAATATATTGAAATGACATTCCTCCAAAAAACCAATAGATTATTGTAATTTTTATTGAATATATAATAAAAATATTTTATTATAATAAATTATTAGTAGTGATAAATTTAACAGTTTTATAATGCATTGATAAAAAATTTCAATACAAATATCTCCTTTTACTATAAAATTATTTCATACTCATTTATAAAAAATTCATAATATTTTCATGAAATAATATTCATGTGTTCAAATTCAAATAAAATGGTTTACAATAAATTTAATTCTCTATTAAATGAAAAATTATTTTTTATATAAAATAAATTATAAATTAATATTAAATATCATATTAATATTTACCCAAGAGTTATTATATTTGTTCTCATTATAATTACCTAATAATTTTATAGATGTTACAAATATATTTTTATAATAACATATTAAATATTATAAAAACATATTATTTCTATCATTTCAATAAATTTATTAAATTTTATGAAAATATGTAATCCATAAAAATAACTTCTATAGAATTAATAGAATTTTCCAATGTAAAATAAAACCCTACAATTTTAAAAAATAATTTTTTTATTATTGTTTCATTTTATTTTTTGTTATAATGTATTCTGCACTATATTAATTTCTTATATGTTTCACTAATTATAATACATATTTATTTATTTAAAATAGAATACAAATTGAAATTGTGGGGGTGCTAAATTCACTGAACTGGGTTCTATTTTGATAATGATCATGCTAAATAATTCCAAATTTTAACCATGGTTTAAAATCACAATAATTGCAATAACATATAAAATGGTCTGTACCATAATTTTAATAAATCATAAAATTAATATACGATAATAAGACCACACATTGGGGTGTTTGAGTACAAATTATAGTCTATATTCTTCTTGTAATTATGAAGATAACATAAACATAATTGATTTATCATCATAGTCATAAATTTTCTATTTCATACATTGTGGATATTAGTTCTTTAATAACATTTTAGATCATTCTTCATGAACACCCCAATAATATATGGTCATCTAATCATAATCACTTCAATTTCCCTCTCTTTTCCTATTGACTCTGCTTCAGGGAATTTATGCCATTTTCTTTATCAAAATCTCTTTTCCTTTTATGAACCAAAAAGGACCACCCTTAATATAATATTACATTTCACTATATTTAAAAATTAAATTCACATTTAAATTATTACCTTTATTCTCACAGTCCTTCACTAAACGTCGAAGGAACATATTTAATTTAATATATTTACATTTATATTTATATTCAAACTATATCTTTTTTTTCATTTCACAAAATCTAGTCGTCATCCCCATTTACAGATAATTTTTAATATCATAACAATTTTTTTTCATGAACCTACATAAATTATTAAATTACGATATCAATATTTCACTCCATAAACCAAACCAAAAACCCATTAATCATACACAACATCCTTTTTATACATTTTAGTAATATAATTCAATTACTATAAATGAAAAGGGAAATTATGAAAAATATGCCAATAATGTTTGAATGATATAAAATATCATTTTTATAAGCATATAATTTTTAGCACCCCATGTAATTAAAAATAAGACTATTCCTGGCAGTGTATTAGACAGATAACGTTATACCAAAGAGAACCAAGAAACATTAATAATTAAAAATGACCATTAATACTGAGCTACAAAATTGTAGGTTAGGAGCATGATTAAATACATTATGGAATGTATATAAATTCCCCCAAAAATTTATTTTTTTTTTGAAATTTAATGTATATTATCACTCAATTTTGAGTAAAAAAGATTATTATTCAAAAAATATTTATAAAAAAGGATTTTTATTTCTTTTTCTAAGAAAATATTTGAATTAATTTCTATAATGTTTAAAAAATTTATTTTATGAAAAATATTTTACTTATAGAATTATAGATTCAATGTTCTCATAGATTGATTTTTTGTGTTTCTTTGAAATGAAATATTAAAATGAAAATAGTGAGAGATAATAATATTTATTGAAAATTTAATATTTTCATTAATAAGTTTAATGGATTAACTTTTTATTTTTTTACAAAATTATTTTTGTTTTTATTATAATTATTATAATCTTATTATATAGATTGGATAAATTTTATTTTAGAATTTTGTGTAAAAACATTTTTACAATGAAAAAGTAACATTTATAGGAAAATGTTTTGCTTCATAATTTACAGGTTTAATTATAAATTAAATTCTATGAGATATCTTAATTCAATGATGAAAAATTATATAAAAATTTATAAACTGGATGCTAAAATATTGAAAATACTTTATTTTAATTTTTGTTCATTCTTAATAGTAATGTTGGTAATTATTTACACTATGCTATTAGTAAAATAGAAAACTAATGATAAAAAAATATTATAAGGGATTAAAAGTACACTCATACTTGAATTTGTTTCACATTATGTGTCTATATAATCTATAGGTTTAAAAAAATTCAATAATATGACTATATAATTCAATTTATCTTTGATTTTGAGGTTTATAATATTTTTTTAAACGATAAAGTCAAAAATGACACTCTCTTATTTTGAATACCTTTAATATTTTTTGATATGGATAAAAAGTACTTATATTTTGTTATAAATATTAATTTTAAATAATAATATTAAATATTATTGATGGGTGAAATAATTCTATTTGAGTAAATTATTTTTTAAGTTGTATTAAATGTTGAATAAAACAAATAGTTTGAAAAAATGACATTAAATATTGATTATATTAAATAATATTTAATTAAATGATTTTAATTTCATATAAAAACAATCTCAAACTATATGCTTCATATATAGTTTAACATATAAACCAAGGTAAATTAGCAGGAAAATTTTCATTGTATAAGAAATATTATGACCTCTAACGGTTAAAACAACATCATTATCAAAGTAATTCTAAAATTGTTTACTATGGGTAAAAATAAAATGATATGGGTGAAAAAACAATCTAAAACTATCCAAATTTTACTGGACAAGAGTGTTTAATCCCAAAATTCTCAAATCCTCCAATAATTCCATTTAGGATAATATATTCTTTGATAATTAATTTATATTAACATATTTTTTATGTAATTAAAATATTTCTCCTCCCCTCACTTATAATAAAGAACCTCTCGTACTCACTTATTCACATCTCAAAAGTGGTTTTTAGAAGAAAAAAAAGTATACCTATAAATTCATTAAATCCCCCCCCCACAAACTAATCAGTTTTTTTATCGAAAAATAACCAAGTAAATAATTTGGTAAAAACCATAATTGGTTGTCAAAAGAAAAGTTATAATTCATAACTCATAATTTTTGTTTTATTTCCCCTAATAACCCATTAAAATATTCTTCAAAAAAGATAATATAATAACACCAATACATTAAATATAACAATATGTTTCTTTGTTTTTGTAATAACCTATATCCATCCCATCATCAGGTAAATAGAATATGATGTCATTCATCATGTGTATGGTGGACTACCACCATGAGAACCGATGTATGTACCATTCCATCACCGAATCTCATGTATTTATAATAATATATTTATCGTGCGTGTCTATATATATATATATTATATACATGAAATATTTATCATTCTATATATATAATATATCATATAGTTTTTTCTACCTTTACACCTATTAGAAAATGATAACATCATTAGGGAGTACATGTAGATTACCACCTCCATAGAGTAATTTTGTTCATATTTATTCACGGCATAACATAGATAATATATATTGATATATTTATGGGAATAATATGGTATATATGATACAATTATTATTTTTGAATGAATAAATAATTCTTACCATTTTCCCTAATGATCATTGAAAAATGAAAACATTAAACATTAATAAGTATAACATACCATCTCAATGATTGTAATGTAATTCATTTATCATTAACATATGTCATGTGTGATGTTAAAAGTATAAATTATATATTAAAATTTCAATTATTTGGGGATTTTTGTTATATATAAGATGAAATAATGTACTCTTTGACAGTTAAATACATATGAATATCATTTTGGACATTTAATTTGAATATTTTCAAAACACCTAAAGTAATTTAATTAATTTTTTTATTAATTATAACTTGTTAAAAAGGAAAAAAATAAATATTTTACCTAATAAATTAAATAATCAACATTTTTTAGTAAGAAAAAAAATTATATATAAGAATTCAGACTCGAGGTAAAAGTCACTTTACATTAAAAAGATATATTAAAATGGTTTGAACCATTATTTTCAAAATATTTTTATGAAATTTAAATATATATAATATTATTTACAGATGTATTCATATAATAACAAATGGATTCAAAATTATATATTGTGCCATCTTGAAAATTATTTTAAATGTTTTCAAAATAAATATTTTAATATATTATAAATAGAATGTTTTTCTAAAATGATAAAAGTAATGTTTTATTTTAATGTATATAGAATCAATGGTTTTCCAACATCCATAACCATTACTTTATTATTTTATTTTGTTACTAGTTTTCATTTTTTCTTTAAATAAAAATATATTTCTATTTTTTCTTATTTTAAAAAATGGTGTTATATTTAATGGATATTCATTATATGCAAATGTTTTCTTATGATTTTCATGAAGGGTTTTAGGTTTTAATATTTTCTTCATTAGGATTATTCAATTTTATTACGAATTAATTTTTATGATCGGTGGTTCAATTGTTAATTGAGGATGAGTGAGACCATTATAACTACCTAATTCATTGGGTAATGTGATAGACATAACATATTAAATTTCTTTAATTAGATTATTGGAATTTTTATTTTGTTTATTATATTTTTATCTATAAATGAAATCCCATTTGTCACATTGAAGATTATACAATTTCTAATAGTGACGTGGAAATGATTCCTTATGTATCTGATGTGGGGGTTTTTGTTATTAAAAAAATGATTAATTCTATCCTCTAGATAAATGGATTATAGTAGTCCATGGATTGTGTCTCAAAGATGGTGAAATATTAGTTATAATAGTGTACAATTTGTTTTCATTGTTTTTGTAAGAAGTGATATTTGGGGATTTGATGGAATGATTAAATAGGCATCTAATTATAAAATAAAGATCCCGAAAATTAAAAATTAGAATTGAAAAAATAATGGAATATAAAATGGGTTTGAAATTAGAATCAAAATAGTAATCAAGGACATTCTTTGAATTCTTGTACACTCCCCTCTTCTTCATTTAAAAATATAATGAAATTAAATATAAAAATACACCCCTAAGGACGGCCACATGAACACTCTATTTTTGATATATATCATATCAATATCTAAATATGGTTTTGTTACCTCCCATATAAGTGGTTCAATTACTTGATAGAATCTATAAAATCAATCATAAATAAAATCACCATGATTAACAAAAAGACATCCTCAAAAAAATATTAATAGTGAAATCAATTAATTTACATCCTAGATTTTTTAAACATCTAAATAAATTTGATAAAAATATATTCAATAATGAAATAATAACATATTTTCTTATTAAATATACATTCAAATTAAATGAAAAACCCATTAATCTATAAGAATGAAACATGGATGAGAGTGTTTGTCGGGTCTCATTGTCGATAACCACTTGGTTCATAGCCACAAAACACATGAAATTCCTTCAACTTCTATATTCTATAATATATACATGATATCATTATCAAGATCTCAATATTCACCTATAAATTTTTCTCCTAATCTTTCTAACTTTGAAAATGGATAGAATGGGATAAATGAAATTCCTTGAGATGGAGGATCTATTATGATTTTATATGATAAAATATATCTCCTAATGTTATCACATGATAGAAAAATTAAAGGATTTATTCAAACATTTCCACAATAATTATTTTTGTTTATAAATTTATTCAATGTATCCCTTAGAAACGTAATCTGGATTTGCCACTTAATGAAGGAGTTAATGTTATTTTACTCTAATACATTTAATCTATCTATCCGGCTTGTCAAATTCCTATTTCTCAAATAACCTTGTCATAATGACCTTTCATATGGAAGATTCACATCTTCCACCACTAATAAATGTGATTCCATATTTTCTTCCGCTACACTAAACAAAATATTAGATATTAGGGATGTTTGGTTAAGAAGATAGGAATTAATTATGGATTGTTATAGTTTAAATCCAATTCGACCGTCCTTATTCAACATGTTTGAACTGCATAAATAATGTCGTAATGAAAAATGATTTACATTTAACTCATTAGAGATTTGGATAATTAAATCATAATTTATCTAAATCTAAATCAATTCCTTTGGTGATGTTTAGTCAGAGTTATGTGTCATTGTTGAGGTGGAGTCCACAATATTTTATATAAATTCCTTCTATAAGGACTGATTTATTTGGGCCCCATGATATCATAATAATGTCTTGGCCTAGTAGAATAATGTGTATCCAATGTATATTTTAACTTTAAAAAGAAATCAAATTATATTTATTAACAAACAATGAGATATTTATAAATTACAAACGTTATTAAAAATATTTAATAATCCCCAAAAGAAGTCATTTTTTCATTTTCATATAAATATTAATAATACCTAGAAAAAATAAAATTCAGTGGAATTTTTTAAAATTAGCGGGTTTTAGATTTTTTAATTAGACAAAAAAAATCATGAAAATATTTTCTCTATTAGTTACCCTTATTATATATCTAATATTTTTATATATTTTTATGGTAATTTATTTTTTATACTATGTAAGATAAAAATATTATATTTAAATGAATTATTATTTTAATGTTCAACAGTGAAAAGTTAATTTTTTTGAAAAAAAATTCATTATTTTCTTATTATATAATTGAAACCAATATGAGTTTTATTTTTTAAATGATTATAATAAATTCTTTTATGAAAATATTTTGATAGTGATTTTGTTTTATTATGTAAGGAATTTTTAATTTCAATCAAAATACATATTATGAAAATTTTAAATTTTTATATTTAATCATTAAAAAGTAGGTAACTTCATTATTTTTTATGCTTATTAAAATTATGATTTTTAAGATACCATATTTTAAAAAAAATTTCATAGTGCCTAAATATGTGTATGAACTATACCATTTTATACCATTTTATTATGGGTATTCCACATTATAAAATAAAATGTGCTTCAAATGAATGTAAATTCAAATTTTATTTATCTTGTTTTTTTATGAAATACTGATATTCATAAGAATTTTGTAAATTATAATATGTGGTTTTGTTATGTAATAATTATGAAATAATTTTATAAAACTATAAATAGTAAATATCTATGAAATGTATGAAATTTAATTATTGATTAAAAACTAATGATAATGAAATATTTTATGGATCAGTCCTTGTTGTATTTATTCGGGAAATGTTTTAGATCTATATAGATTTAGATGATTAATTTGATGTTAACATATGAGTTAGGGATAAAATAATGGGTTCATAAGTTTATTTTCAATCGTAATCCCAAAGGAATAGACAACTAAGGTATTATTTGATTGTATTTTAATGTGATTAATAATATTTCCGGGGATGTTTAATTGGGTGTTGTATTTATAATAGTTAGGTATAACATGAATTATTTTATAAACATAATTATATTAAATTTTTGGGGATGTAGGACTAAATTTACGAGAGAAACCTGATAGTTAAAAGAATCATTAATTTTTTTGTTATTCAGTTTATTTATATTATGTTCATCCTATTTTTAGGAATTCAATAAAAATTATATTAATATTTTTTTTAAAGGACACCCCATGTCTTTTTTATAACCTGACGATCAAGTAACGTTATAGGGACTGAATCTAAAAATTATTAGTGAAAAGGGATAAGTGACTACTAATGGAATATGAAATTTCCATGTTATTATAATATTGTTTTATAAAAAATTTTACATTTATATCTTATCATGGTTTTGGAAACATATATATTAACAAATAGTATACCATGTAATTGAAGAGTTATTTGTTGATTATTTAGTTAATTTTAATATTTAAATAGATAACTATAATTTTGGGGAATATTATTATACGATGATAATTTGAATATAGTGGGATTTTTTTGGAATAAACATCAATTTATCTGGTAGACTCATATATAATTTTAATGTGGTTTTATGGTGTTTCTGGATTTTTTTGGAAACAATTATCATATTGTGGAAAATATATTAAAATAAAATCTATATATAATTGAATTTTTTGTTGATTTTAATGGTATTTTATTTAATCACCTTTTATGAACATTTATTGTCATTATTAATCCTTTGGAGGTTGTTTTTTCGTGATATATGGGCTTATTCTTCTTTGTAAATTATCTTACCTTATAATCGATTTTTTTGCTTTAGTAAATATCTATAGAAATAATGAATAACTTATTATACATTTTTATATCATGAAATCCATTGAGTTTTAATGTCTTTTGTTTAGGCATGAACAATTAATCTTGAATACTCAACATTTTTAGAGGAAGATGAGACTGTGGTGGAAAATATTAAAATTATAAAATTTTCATTATCAGGTAATATTTTTTTTCTAGATTGTAACACCTAATAAATTACTATGAAATTAAAATTATTATGCTATAACATTCATTTCTAATTAATGATGGACTTTTAAAAAATTCATTGATTTATGGTTAAATGGTAATTTATTAGCTCTTCATTATTTAATCTATTATGATCAATGATCATTATCAATATCCCACATTATTTTGATGTTGTTTTTAACACCCATGTCTTTATTTTTACGTCCCACTAATTGTATCATGTTTAGAAACATAGTTTATTTTTATTCCAAATGATATTTGTATTTTGTTTTTCTACTTTATAAAGATGATGTTTTATTCAACATTTTTAAAATGTACTCTTTTGGCTAACGTATTTTCAGACATCAAACACTTTATTAAATATATGAAGTTAAAATTGTGAATGTGAAATTTATAATAGGTTCGAAAATATAAAACCTTGATATTTTAAAAAAAATACTATGTTTGATACCGTATACGACACACAACACTGAGCCTAAATGAACAATGAAATATTATATTTCAATATTACCAACGTAACAAGGCTGTGAAATAAAAAAGTATAAATAATATTAACTTATTTATAAAATATATTTGCAGTACTTACCCAATATAAATGTAATTATAAATTCGTACTAAATTATCACTCAATTGGTAGTAAAATAAATTTATTCTTAAAAGATATATCATCCTCAAAAAAAATTCAATTGTTTTTATTGGGAAATATTATAATTACTTTGACAAAATAATAGAAAAATTATACGATTTAATAGATATAATTTTTGGATTCATAATGTTGAAATTATCCATTATTTAGTTCTTATAATTTTCCCTGAAATCATTGCTTTTGTAATGAATATTGAAAAAAAAATGTTTTTTATTTTTGTATTTTCGTTTCAAGTATTTTTACGGTTTTATTTTTTTTAAGATGATTTAAAAGTGAAATTATTTATAAAATATTATAAAAAATATATTAAATTTTATTTTTATCAATATTAAGGTTTAATTTGGTATAAAAATAATTATATACATAAATTGATTTTTTATGTAAAATCATTTTTCATTACGCGATACATGTTTAATCTAAAATTCAATTATTCTTTTTTAATGAATTTAATAATGAAAATCTAATTTTGTATATGAAATAAAGGTTTCAAAACATAGTAAATATTCAAACATTTTTTATAGTTATTTTTAATAGAATCCATATAAATTTTTTCTCACGATGGTAAGAGTTAGTTGGAAAATTGTCTTTATATATAATATAATAATGATTAAAAAATGACCCAAATAGAAAAATTTATTACATTTTAAGATCCTATATTTACTATAATTATCTCAAAATTTAAAATATGATATTCTTCTTATAAATACTCTATTTTTGTCTTTTTATTATCTTATAAATTGATAATGTAAACAATGTAACTGTTTTATTTTAAATTTATATTTTATTTTTTTTTTGAGGGAAAAATTATGTTGTTTATTAATATTTTTCTGAATGATAAATATTTTTTTTATCATAGATATTTATTTATATTTTTTAGTAAGGATATTAATACATTAAACAATTATGCAACATAGAGACAAATGATAATTCAATAAAATGAAAAATGGAATTATTAAAAAAAATAATCTAAATTAAATAAATTATTTTGAGCTATTAATTTTAGATTATATTTAAATTACATTTCATTCCTATTTCCCTAAAACTCATTTTAAATAAACAGTTCCAAAATTGAAATGAATTATTATTTATAATAAATAATAATTTATTAAAAGTTTTAAAATTCCTAAAATTCTAATAATCATCCATGTGATTGGAAAATGGATTAAAATTTAATAAATGATACATATATGATTCAATCTTAATTTTATAATAAGTTTAAAAAATAATAGTAATTAAAAAAAGATGATATCATGGTAATAAGAAAAATGGATTTATAGAGGTTAAAACAAATAATTATGTGTCATAATATATTCTAATCTTTTCATCATTTTACTGGATAAGAAGGCTTCGAACATTCCAAATAAATTCTCAAATCATATCAGTTTGGGGCCTTTTCCATGAAAAATAATTTATATAAAATTTACATTTAATGCAACTCAAAGAATTACCCTCCCTTAATTATTAATGGACACCTCAAATAAACTTTTTAACACACATTAAAATAATAAACTTACAAAAATTGTTATCAAAAGACTTTAATTACAACCCTCACCATATAATATTTGAATTTTTTATTAGAATCACATCCTCGTAAAACATTTTTTTCTAAATCATAATATTTTTTCTGAATAAGTCGTATTGTTATTAACCAACTATTTTCATTTTATTCTTCATATACCAATTTCATATATTCTTCAAAAATTATAAAATAAAAAAAATATTACAAATAATAATATTTTGTTTTGAAATATCCATAACCTATATTTCTATCCTCTATTTTAAAATCATATATAATGACATCATTCTTGTTTACAATGGAATACTGCCTCGTGAGCAGATATAATTTATTTTCCATCACCACCTCTCATAGATATTTATAACTATAGAATTATTGTATATATATTTTTTATTATATCTATTAATAATTATATAAATATAATATATCATATATTTCTTTGCCATTATGATTCCTGACAAATGATAACACTGTTTTTTGAATGTGTGTATGACTACCACCTTTTCGAAGTAATATGATTCATTTTTCAAAATTTCATCACATTAATTGTATATATAAATTTTTTTAAATAAACAATATATAACTTATTTCAAAATAAAAATTATTATTTAATTTCATAATGATAACATCTTTTAATAATAATCACTGAAAAATGCAAATGTCAGTTATGTGTACGTATGACCTACCATGTCCATCATTGTAATGTAGTTAAATTCTTATATCCATATTTTGTGGTTGTTTATAAACGTAAATTTTTTTATTTGATTCATATTTATTTCTTGATTATTATTCCGGATATGAGGAAATTATGGCAATTTTTCCATAGTATACCTCTCAAGCTCATTTTTCACATATGAGT
Organism: Viscum album; assembly: GCA_963277665.1. Classification (NCBI taxonomy): domain Eukaryota; kingdom Viridiplantae; phylum Streptophyta; class Magnoliopsida; order Santalales; family Viscaceae; genus Viscum; species Viscum album. The sequence goes on from OY728130.1 coordinate 1,884,516,490, forward strand.
TAAATATTAAAAAAAATCTATTGTGAAAATAATATATTATATAACTGTAAATTTATGATATAAAACGACAATATGGTCTCCATAAATAAAATAAATAATATAATTTCATCATTCAGCAAGAAGAATAATTTATATGAAAATATTGAGTTGAGGTAAGGGACACTTTACTATAAAACCAACTTTTAAAATGTATTATTTTTTTTCAAAAATATTTTTCTTCTAAATTCCTTTTATTGACTTTATTTTCTACATGTAATTATTTGGAAACAAATTTATTAAAATGTTCAGCCTTTGAAACTTTCTAATTTAATTATAATGTTTTCATGAAGAATAGTTTTATTTTTTATATATATAATATTTTTACAATAAATAATATAACTTTTGGATTTAATGTCAAAAGTGTTTAATAGTTTAATAGGAATTAGAATTGTTTTTTATGTTTCAATACTTCCATAATATTTCATGTTTTCTTCAAATGAATCTGTCTATCCCATTTTTGGTGTTTTATCACTAATGATTTTAAATCTAATGAATACTCCAATATTTGGAAATTTTTATTAGATGGGGGAAAATAATTATGATGTAATATTACATATATTATGATCATATTATGATTCATTGTAATTATTTATTATGATGGTATTTATTATCAAAATCTAAAGAAGAGTGACCCTATTATGTCCCTATAAATCATTAGATCACAAGACAAACTTAACTGATTATTTTTCTCTTATTTGATTAATAAGAACATAATTTGAAAGTTATATAATTTTTAACCATGATGGTTACCCCATTTGTAACCATGCATGTTATTCCATTTTTCAATTAGTTATAAGATAGACGTGAAAATATGCGTCATTTTATCCATATGAATTATCATTTATTTCTATGGGGTATTAGAGAAATAATATTATTTGATTGTGTATTATTATAAGAATATGAATGAATAAAATTATATTGTACTTTTTAAGTGTGAACCCTAATGATTCATGAAAAAATATTTGCTGAGATTTTAATTATTTAAATGAAACCATTACATGAATAAATTTTTTTCATTGATATTTTAGGAAAAAAATTATAAAATTAATTTGGTATATTAGTGTATTTCATGAGAAATAAAATGTTTACTTTGATACAAATATTTACTTTAATGTGGAAAATATTAATATGTATTCATTATCTAACGAGTTTCTTTCATTATTTTTGTTGTCCATAATGAGTTTTCTTACACTCGTCCAAATTATTAACTATTTTTATAGGGCCTATGTATGAGTCGAATCTATAAGAGGGAATAACATAATGATTAGGTGATTCAAAATTAATGAATAAAACTTGTTATAATAAAACATTATTTTAAATTTTATGTACTATATTTGTATTGAAAATTAGATATTCATTATATTATTATCTTTGTAGTGCATGGGTATGTTATATAAGAGTTGTGACTTACATATTTAAAACTCTAAATAGTAATGATATGAAAAAAGTATGAAACTGAATTCTTAACTAGAAAATCAATAAAAAATAATATTTTAAGGATGGGTCATTTAGTTTTCAATGTGTTGTGTAATTGTTTTAATAAAATAATATATATGCTTTTTGAAAAAAATTAGTATCAATGTATGGTCTTTTGATTGTGTTGTTAAATGCTTTTTGGGTATCAATAATCTCATTAATTTGAGTTATTTACGTGATTATGGAATAAGATAAATTTATAACATTAGATAAAATTTAATGTGAATATTATATACTTTTTTTAAAACAAGTTGTTGTAATCTAATGTTTTATATACAGAGTGACGAGAGAAATTATTTAAAATTCCAATGCGATAATAATATCTTAAGAAAATTGAAGATGTGAGTGGTACTATGGAATGATCATTTATTTTTGGATTTTAGTAAAATATAAGTGGGCATGGCCAATGTGATACAGAATGACATAGATTAGAATATTTTTACAACATTCATTTGGATTTGGTAGATAATTTACTATCTTAAAATGAGAAGAAATGTATGGTAAAGAGAATAATGGATTCACATAAAAATCACTCTCAGGCCATGTCACATCACATAATAGAAATTTGAAGAAGAACAATAAACAATCATGTAATGGATGAAGAATAATTGATAAGTGAGGACATAAACCACCTCAATACACTTTATTCTCAACAAAATCATTGGGATAAAAAATGGTGGACAATTAACATTTAGATATTATAGTCCAATGTCTCCCATATGTTTATGATCAAGTCATCATCTCCCTCACCCAAAATATCATAATGGATAAGATTCTATTCAATTAAATTACAATGAAGATTATTAAAGAATAAATTTGGTGATATGATCAAGTTGAAATAATAGAAAATATCACTACATGTGAAGGATATTTCAATTGAAAGGGTATGGATGAAAAAGATTAGTTCAAATGGGATCCAAAATCACATAAGGTCCATATCTGGGAGAAAAAAATTTCACATGTTAGAAATTGTGGAACGAATGGGAATATAAAGAAGTGATATTAGAACATTAAGAGTTGTGTATATATAATTAAATTAAATTTCATGAGTACATAATGAAATAGTGATACACTAGTATGTGTAGTGGATATTTCCACTAGAGGTAGAAAACATCTCAATGAAACATGGATAATTTGTGTAGGGGAATCATGTTACATGGTTCCATTATGAGATTATTTTTCATAATATGAACCTATCATAAAATGTAATTTTTAATGGGTATTTATAGAGACTCGAAGCTCGACGTACATGGAAATTACATTAATTTTGCAGAATACTTAATACATAACCAAAATAGACACACAAGGACCGTAATATTTTAGTGTCTTAAGAAACATGGAATCTAATCTTCTAATCATGGTGAAAGATCTTCAACATCTCCCATAAAGATCTTCCACTTTTTGTTTCCTTACCTAGAACCTTCCTTTTAATCCTGGTGGAAAATAAAACATAAAAAGGGTGAGATATAATTCTCAATGAGGGTAAGCATGGATAAAATGAAACATACCATATACATTTGAACATAAAACATTAACATAATGTTTAAACATTAAAATCTTGAGAAATGGCATAAAACATGGAAGTACATAAGGCATAGATCATAAAGAAGCATTAATCATGATAAAATAGCATGGGAATAAAACATGTGATTGTGGAAACCATTAAGTACATGTAATTATTTCCTTAGTAGCCAAGGCAGTGTTGCCAAGACCATCTTTGTGGACAAAGTCCCTTTCTGAATAACGTTCACTCCTCGTTCCAGTCCTATAATACTGAACTGAATTAACTTACCATTCCAGCCATGTCTATCTCATGAGATATAAATACATACCCATTGTATTGGAGGGAGATATAGATCCCATCCAACTCATATTGAAATCATTCTTTCATGTTCCACAATATAGACATAAATTATTCATCATTACCCAAGAATAAAATGGGTTTCATAAAAATCATTCCATTATAACGTAATCCATACAAACAATTTGGATATCCATCCATCATTAGAAAAGTGAAAGCATGAAAATCATAGAGACATGATACTAGAAACGTCCACATGTGAAATAATGTCATCTTAGATGAAAATGGTTTTGATAAAACACTTGAAATAAATTCATGAGGAAAATCATT